>JARFIW010000816.1:1050000-2317500 GCA_036346225.1 Platerodrilus igneus | reverse complement strand
TAAAAATTATACAGATCCGCTTCCAAGCGAAGCAGTTTTTAGTGTTTCACTCGAAATAGGCGTTTTGCCGCCATTGTAATCGTTAGATGTAGCTAGGTAAAACGCCAATGTTAAACGAAAACCCCTCACATCAAGTGCGCAAGCTGAGAGATTGAATTTGTTGACGGCTTTGTTGACGGTTTTTGTAAGTAAGTATTGGAAAATAAATTAGTTTTTCACTGTGACTGGCATCTGTTATAAATGTAAGTCTAAAACAAAGAAAATCAATCGGTAGCGTATTTTAAGTTTACAATAAATGTAAATCAGTGCAAAGCTTTTGTCAATCATCTTAACATAAAGAAAAATTTATTACAAGTGATTTCCTAATAGAATTAATCAATATGGTTAATAGTTATAATATAAATCAACTTAGACTTTTTATTAAAAACCCAAATGATCATTTCAAATCGAGTTGGTAATTGAAAGATGGAGAATATAAGAACTTGGACAGGACTCAAACCTGCATCTTGGTCTTCCGCGGACCCTGTGTTTTTCAATTACGCCACCGAGACCAATGGCGACGATCGTGTACACAAACATACATGAACCTAACTTTCAATTACATTTAGCATTTTGTAAATGTCCAACTGTCGTCATCGGTCTCGGTGGCGTAATTGGAAAACGCATGGTTCGAGAAAGACCAAGATGCAGGTTAGAGTCCTGTCCAAGGCGTTATATTTTTTTTTTTTATATATTTTTTATATATTTATTTATATATATATTTATTTTATATATATATATATATATATATATATATATTTTAAATTTTATTATCAACTTTTGTAGTTTGCAAATTGGGATCTTGTCGTCCAAAGAATGATACGATATTATTTTTGCATCAATTTATTAATATTCTTACGTTTCGGCAAAGGTTGTTGCTTTTATCAAAGATACTAAAAAAAATTTTTTAAATGTCAATTAGGTAAAAAATCATTTTAAAATATCACAGTACTTACTTAAAATCTAATGCCTAATAATCAAAAGTACCCCAAACATGGGGAAGTTGTTAAAACTTTACAACAGCTGACATGTGAATGACATGTAAATGACACATGAATAAAGCACACCAATGGGATTTTTTTTGTTTAAACTTAATATTAAAATATCACATCTACTTGATATAAACAGACAGCCAAGAATGAACAATATTCGAAAACCAGTCTGACATGAATTAGGTTCCATATGTACTGTTAGATTTACTAATACTATATGTTTGCAATGAGCCTTGACTTTAAACAATTGGAAATAATTATGTTATCCTGTAAAGATTTGAATAAATAGGATGTAAATTTTGAGTATCTTGTCTAAGGTTAATTGAATCATCTCCTCTATATATGTAATACGCTTCTAAAAAAATCCGAATCTTATAGTTCATTTCGTAGTCCTATATTTCCACCTCTTCGTATTTGAGGATGTGCTGAGTACTGTGTACGTGTTGTGCAAGGACACAACTTTTCTTCCCCAATTTAGCATCTGATCTATGTTGTGTTAGACGATTCCTTAACCACTGACTGGAGTTTCCCACGTACGTTTTTATACAGGAGCAGGTTATTTTATATATACTATTACTTCTAAGTAGTTTACTCGTGTCATCTTACGTTTTGTAAAAAAGTTTCTAACTGATTTTTCATAGTTATATCCTATGATAGTGTTCGGTTGTTTCAGTATTTTAGCTAGCAAGGAGTTAGTTTTGTACAAATGGTAATTTCTTATGTCACGATGTTAGGTCTTGAATCGATTTTTTGTTGAATAGTATTGATGTAAATTAATTATTTTACTAGTTCTTTAGGACATCCGTTGTTGCAAAAAATAGTTTCTAAGACTTTGAGGTTTTTTTTTGAGAAACTGAGGTTCAGTTATTGCTTTTATTCTGTGTTTCGAAGCTAATACTGTGTTCACCTTATGTCCGAAAGAATAATTGGGAAAGTAATTGACATATCTACCTGAGTTGGTGTGTTTTTTTATACCAGTCAAATAACAATTTATTTGAATAGTCCCGAATCACCAAAGAGTCTAGAAACGGAATTTTTCTTTCAATTTCGAGTTCATATGTGAACTTTAAATGTTCGTTGAAGGTATTTAAATAGTTTAGAAGTTTTTGAATCTTTTCAGGAGGGGCAGAGCAGATTATGTCATCCACATATTTCAAAAGAAATATCATGTTGAAATCTATCTTCGAAATTACGGTTTCTAGAAGATGGTCCATTACTATTTGGGCTATTATAGGAGATAAAGGAGATCCCATGGGTGTCCCAAATTTTTGTAGATAATATGCCTCTTGGAAAACGAAGTAGGTGTTATTACAAATGAAGGAAATGGTCGCCAAAAATAAGGATTTGGAAAATGTTGTAATAGATTGTATGTTTTCCCATTTTTGTGAAATAATAACTAAAGCAACATTTAAGGATATATTTGTGAAGAGGGAGGACTCATCTAGAGAGAGTAAAACATGATCTTTGGGTAACTGAAACTTCCTGAAACGGTTGACAAAACTGAACGATGATACTAGTAAACTACTTAGAAGCAATATTATATATAAAATAACCTGCTCCTGTAAAAAAACGTACGTGGGAAACTCCAGTCAGTGGTTAAGGAATTGTCTAACACAACATAGATCAGATGCTAAATTGGGGAAGAAAAGTTGTGTCCTTGCACAACACGTACACAGTACTCAGCATATCCCCAAATACGAAGAGGTGGAAATATTAGACTACGAAATGAACTATAGGATTAGGATTTTTTTAGAAGCGTATTACATATATAGGAAGATAATTCAATTAACCTTAGACAAGGATAACAGGATAACATAGTTATTTCCAATTGTTTAAAGTCAAGGCTCATTGCAAACATATAGTATTAGTTAATCTAACAGTACATATGGAACCTAATTCATGTCAAACTGGTTTTCGAATATTGTTCATTCTTGGCTGTCTGTTTATATCAAGTAGATGTGATATTTTAATATTAAGTTTAAACAAAAAAAAAAATCCCATTGGTGTGCTTTATTCATGTGTCATTTACATGTCATTCACATGTCAGCTGTTGCAAAGTTTTAACAACTTACCTATGTTTGGGGTTCTTTTGATTATTATGCATTAGATTTTAAGTAAGTACTGTGATATCTTAAAATGATTTTTTAACTTATTAACATTTAAAAATTATTTTTTTTGTAGTATCTTTGATAAAAGCAACGTTACCTTTGCCGAAACGTAAGAATATTAATAAAATGATGCAAAAATAATATCGTATCATTCTTTGAACGACAAGATCCCAATTTGCAAACTACAGAAATTAATAATAAAATTTAAAAAAATACAGACTAGTCTAATTGACTAAAAAAGCTGATAAACGATTGTGCCTAGGGGATGGACCTATGTAGTGTTATTGTACAAATAGTCTTAAAAGAACTTGAGACTGAAATTATACAAAAACTTGAATTTCCTGCACCATTTTTTCCACGGTATGTAGGTGATTGTATTTCTGCTATCCCACGTGATAAAGAAAACTTCGTTAAAAACCTATTTAATGTTCTTACAAAAATCTACAATTTACTGTTGAAATTGAAAATCAACTTTCTATAAAGTTCTTATGGTAAACAAAAAATAAAAACTCGAGTAGTACACTAAACAAACATGGTCTGGCAGATATTTAAACTTTTACTCGCAGCATCTTAGAGCTCAAAAAGAGCACTATCAGCAAGTTCAGTATATAGAGCGAATAAGTTTTACGACCCGGAATTCAGAGATAAGGCTACTGCAAAAGTTTAAAGGAAGATAATTATCAGAACAGTTTATTAATAATATATTTAAAAACAGATACACAAATATTACAATAATATTACCAGAAGTACTGTAAATAAACCACTGAAAGGTATGTGACCATACTTTATATAAAAGTTTGTCAGAACAGTTACAAATACTATTTAAACGTTATAATAATAGCGAACAAAGGATCCAACCTTACTAAAAATCGTATCAGTAATCTAAAACATAAAACACCTAAAGATAAAAGACGCATAATGTGTATAAGATACAATGCAAAACTAGTTGCAATAGTATATACATTGGACAAAGTAAAAAGCACGTAAAAAAAGATTTAATAAACAAAAATACGATAAGCATAATCAAACTGCGCTCACAAAATGTGAAACACAAAGTAATCACAAATATGGCTTTAATAACACTGTAATTCTTAGAATTGAAGTATGCCAAAAAAGCGTAAATGATCACTTCAAATCGAGCTAGTAATTGATAGATGGAAAATGTAAGTTCGCGGAAAGTTTTCGAACCTGTATCTTTAGCTTTAACCGTCGCACTAACCAATCGTGCGACCCTGACGAATGATTACAATTGGAAAGTTATCGAAATCTAAATAATGTACGCAACCATACATCAACCTAACTTTCAATTACGTTTAGCATTTTCTTGATCATATAGACTGGAAGCGACGTTCAAAATCACGCCTGCAAGCCAATTACCAGATACAGATGCTTTAGGTAACACTTTTCAGACATTAACAGCTTCAAAGTAACTGTCCTTGAGTTGTCATAAACTTGCTTCCTAACTATCAATCAGAATCTTATTTTAAAATCAAAAAATTTCTGAAAGCGGTGCACGTTAAAGTTTATGAAAATACGGTTCAATTTTTGATAGCTGCGGAACAAAAAGTAAAGGTATACAAATCAATTTAAGTTTAAATTCAATGTAGAATATGAGCTGTTAATTTTATTTTATATCGTCGCATTTATTACTAAAAAATTATACAGATCCGCTTCCAAGCGAAGCAGTTTTTAGTGCTCTACTCGAAATAGGCGTTTTGCCGCCATTGTAATCGTTAGATGTAGCTAGGTAAAACGCCAATGTTAAACGAAAACCCCTCACATCAAGTGCGCAAGCTGAGAGATTGAATTTGTTGACGGCTTTGTTGACGGTTTTTGTAAGTAAGTATTGGAAAATAAATTAGTTTTTCACTGTGACTGGCATCTGTTATAAATGTAAGTCTAAAACAAAGAAAATCAATCGGTAGCGTATTTTAAGTTTACAATAAATGTAAATCAGTGCAAAGCTTTTGTCAATCATCTTAACATAAAGAAAAATTTATTACAAGTGATTTCCTAATAGAATTAATCAATATGGTTAATAGTTATAATATAAATCAACTTAGACTTTTTATTAAAAACCCAAATGATCATTTCAAATCGAGTTGGTAATTGAAAGATGGAGAATATAAGAACTTGGACAGGACTCAAACCTGCATCTTGGTCTTCCGCGGACCCTGTGTTTTTCAATTACGCCACCGAGACCAATGGCGACGATCGTGTACACAAACATACATGAACCTAACTTTCAATTACATTTAGCATTTTTGTAAAATGTCCAACTGTCGTCATCGGTCTCGGTGGCGTAATTGGAAAACGCATGGTTCGAGAAAGACCAAGATGCAGGTTAGAGTCCTGTCCAAGGCGTTATATTTTTTATTTTTTTATATATTTTTTTTATATATTTATTTATATATATATTTATTTTATATATATATATATATATATATATATATATATATTTTAAATTTTATTATCAACTTTTGTAGTTTGCAAATTGGGATCTTGTCGTCCAAAGAATGATACGATATTATTTTTGCATCAATTTATTAATATTCTTACGTTTCGGCAAAGGTTGTTGCTTTTATCAAAGATACTAAAAAAAATTTTTTAAATGTCAATTAGGTAAAAAATCATTTTAAAATATCACAGTACTTACTTAAAATCTAATGCCTAATAATCAAAAGTACCCCAAACATGGGGAAGTTGTTAAAACTTTACAACAGCTGACATGTGAATGACATGTAAATGACACATGAATAAAGCACACCAATGGGATTTTTTTTGTTTAAACTTAATATTAAAATATCACATCTACTTGATATAAACAGACAGCCAAGAATGAACAATATTCGAAAACCAGTCTGACATGAATTAGGTTCCATATGTACTGTTAGATTTACTAATACTATATGTTTGCAATGAGCCTTGACTTTAAACAATTGGAAATAATTATGTTATCCTGTAAAGATTTGAATAAATAGGATGTAAATTTTGAGTATCTTGTCTAAGGTTAATTGAATCATCTCCTATATATGTAATACGCTTCTAAAAAAATCCGAATCTTATAGTTCATTTCGTAGTCCTATATTTCCACCTCTTCGTATTTGAGGATGTGCTGAGTACTGTGTACGTGTTGTGCAAGGACACAACTTTTCTTCCCCAATTTAGCATCTGATCTATGTTGTGTTAGACGATTCCTTAACCACTGACTGGAGTTTCCCACGTACGTTTTTATACAGGAGCAGGTTATTTTATATATACTATTACTTCTAAGTAGTTTACTCGTGTCATCTTACGTTTTGTAAAAAAGTTTCTAACTGATTTTTCATAGTTATATCCTATGATAGTGTTCGGTTGTTTCAGTATTTTAGCTAGCAAGGGAGTTAGTTTTTGTACAAATGGTAATTTCTTATGTCACGATGTTAGGTCTTGAATCGATTTTTTGTTGAATAGTATTGATGTAAATTAATTTTTTTACTAGTTCTTTAGGACATCCGTTGTTGCAAAAAATAGTTTCTAAGACTTTGAGGTTTTTTTTTGAGAAACTGAGGTTCAGTTATTGCTTTTATTCTGTGTTTCGAAGCTAATACTGTGTTCACCTTATGTCCGAAAGAATAATTGGGAAAGTAATTGACATATCTACCTGAGTTGGTGTGTTTTTTTATACCAGTCAAATAACAATTTATTTGAATAGTCCCGAATCACCAAAGAGTCTAGAAACGGAATTTTTCTTTCAATTTCGAGTTCATATGTGAACTTTAAATGTTCGTTGAAGGTATTTAAATAGTTTAGAAGTTTTTGAATCTTTTCAGGAGGGCAGAGCAGATTATGTCATCCACATATTTCAAAAGAAATATCATGTTGAAATCTATCTTCGAAATTACGGTTTCTAGAAGATGGTCCATTACTATTTGGGCTATTATAGGAGATAAAGGAGATCCCATGGGTGTCCCAAATTTTTGTAGATAATATGCCTCTTGGAAAACGAAGTAGGTGTTATTACAAATGAAGGAAATGGTCGCCAAAAATAAGGATTTGGAAAATGTTGTAATAGATTGTATGTTTTCCCATTTTTGTGAAATAATAACTAAAGCAACATTTAAGGATATATTTGTGAAGAGGGAGGACTCATCTAGAGAGAGTAAAACATGATCTTTGGGTAACTGAAACTTCCTGAAACGGTTGACAAAACTGAACGATGATACTAGTAAACTACTTAGAAGCAATATTATATATAAAATAACCTGCTCCTGTAAAAAAACGTACGTGGGAAACTCCAGTCAGTGGTTAAGGAATTGTCTAACACAACATAGATCAGATGCTAAATTGGGGAAGAAAAGTTGTGTCCTTGCACAACACGTACACAGTACTCAGCATATCCCCAAATACGAAGAGGTGGAAATATTAGACTACGAAATGAACTATAGGATTAGGATTTTTTTAGAAGCGTATTACATATATAGGGAAGATAATTCAATTAACCTTAGACAAGGATAACAGGATAACATAGTTATTTCCAATTGTTTAAAGTCAAGGCTCATTGCAAACATATAGTATTAGTTAATCTAACAGTACATATGGAACCTAATTCATGTCAAACTGGTTTTCGAATATTGTTCATTCTTGGCTGTCTGTTTATATCAAGTAGATGTGATATTTTAATATTAAGTTTAAACAAAAAAAAAAATCCCATTGGTGTGCTTTATTCATGTGTCATTTACATGTCATTCACATGTCAGCTGTTGCAAAGTTTTAACAACTTACCTATGTTTGGGGTTCTTTTGATTATTATGCATTAGATTTTAAGTAAGTACTGTGATATCTTAAAATGATTTTTAACTTATTAACATTTAAAAATTATTTTTTTTGTAGTATCTTTGATAAAAGCAACGTTACCTTTGCCGAAACGTAAGAATATTAATAAAATGATGCAAAAATAATATCGTATCATTCTTTGAACGACAAGATCCCAATTTGCAAACTACAGAAATTAATAATAAAATTTAAAAAAATACAGACTAGTCTAATTGACTAAAAAAGCTGATAAACGATTGTGCCTAGGGGATGGACCTATGTAGTGTTATTGTACAAATAGTCTTAAAAGAACTTGAGACTGAAATTATACAAAACTTGAATTTCCTGCACCATTTTTCCACGGTATGTAGGTGATTGTATTTCTGCTATCCCACGTGATAAAGAAAACTTCGTTAAAACCTATTTAATGTTCTTACAAAAATCTACAATTTACTGTTGAAATTGAAAATCAACTTTCTATAAAGTTCTTATGGTAAACAAAAAATAAAAACTCGAGTAGTACACTAAACAAACATGGTCTGGCAGATATTTAAACTTTTACTCGCAGCATCTTAGAGCTCAAAAAAGAGCACTATCAGCAAGTTCAGTATATAGAGCGAATAAGTTTTACGACCCGGAATTCAGAGATAAGGCTACTGCAAAAGTTTAAAGGAAGATAATTATCAGAACAGTTTATTAATAATATATTTAAAAACAGATACACAAATATTACAATAATATTACCAGAAGTACTGTAAATAAACCACTGAAAGGTATGTGACCATACTTTATATAAAAGTTTGTCAGAACAGTTACAAATACTATTTAAACGTTATAATAATGGCGAACAAAGGATCCAACCTTACTAAAAATCGTATCAGTAATCTAAAACATAAAACACCTAAAGATAAAAGACGCATAATGTGTATAAGATACAATGCAAAACTAGTTGCAATAGTATATACATTGGACAAAGTAAAAAGCACGTAAAAAAAGATTTAATAAACAAAAATACGATAAGCATAATCAAACTGCGCTCACAAAATGTGAAACACAAAGTAATCACAAATATGGCTTTAATAACACTGTAATTCTTAGAATTGAAGTATGCCAAAAAAGAGTAACACTGAAAATAATTTACATAATAAAAAAATTCAACAGCTGTTAATGACGACACTGATACAAAAAACATAAAATTTATTTTAATTTTATAAAATAAACAGAAAATTAGTATACTAATAATAATATTAATAATAATAATAAAAACACCTCATCCTCTCAGCTATAGAAAGATTCACGGTCAATAGAAAAGATGGAGGAATAGGATTTAGCAATATAACAAACATGTGCATCACACAAATAGATGATTTAAGAAACTAGCTTATAAAAAAAAAATCAGAAATGAGTAACAGATTCAAAGCGGTCATACATGCATACACATTAGCCACAACATTACAACTTAACAACAGTACTTTCAACTCTATTGAAGAAATCACAATAACATGCACAAAGCAAGAAAACGGGAAAAAAACACTACACGTGCAACATACACACTACCTAACACAGCTACATATCAACGAAAAAACATCAAAAACATGGTTTAAGAAAGGCAATATATGCAGTGAAACAGGGGAATTCAGGATAGCCATACATATTATAGTAAACACATAATCAAAACCCCAACTCATCAACAGACAGATGTAGACTATATAAACAACATATATAAATAGTACAGCACATCACAAGCGGATATCCAATACCATCAAACACAGAATACATCATACGACATGACAATGGCGTTAAAATAATACACCAACAACTAGCCCTACAGCATAAACTCACAAAGGAACGTACAACAGTATACAAATACACACCCGAAAACATACTTGAAAACACAGAACACAAGATAAACTGGAACTAATGCACAATGACTGACTAAACAACACCACACAACAAACCAGACATTTCACTCATCCACAAACAAAAGCAAATCACACAACTAGTAGAAATGTCTATCCCAAACACACCCAATATATCTACTGAAGAAGACGGGATAAAAAATAGAAAAATACATACAATTAGCTGAAGAAATTAAAGACATGTGGCATCAAGATAAAGTAGAAAGAATACCGATCATATTATCAAGTACACTAGTCATATCAAGCAACCTACACCAAAACATCCAAAACCTACAACTACATCCAAACAAAAATCAGCTGTTGGCGTTCGCATTAATTTTTCCCATATATATATATATATATATATATATATATATATATATATATATTACTCATATTTAGACCAGGGTAGAAAATTAAATAATCACATTAAATAATTTTAATCACCGTGTAGAAGCTTTGGGAAAAGGTACGTTATTAAAAACCGTGAAGCATAAAAATTCATTCGTTTCATTAAAAATAAGGAGTTAAATTATGTACAAGACGCTTGCTATAAAAAAAGGAAGCAGTATTAAAAGCTCTACGTGTAATTTAATTATTCCTAGTAAAGAAACAAATAGAAATTACGTGCAAAATTTATATTAATTAACTCAATTTTAAGTAACCGGTATTAAACAAAATGTACAGATAATAATTAATATTTGATTAGGAGTCACTAAAATTAAAAGGTATTAATTTTAATTGAAGTTAATTGAACCATTAGGAACATATAATACGCATCAAAACTTGTAAAACACAATAAAATGCAAATCGTAGAAGTGTTATTTAGAAGTATTATGTTTGAACACCTGTGTATTTTTAAAAAGCTCATTCTGCGTAAATTTTGCAGATAATTAATGGTTACAGAGAATCTTGGAGAAACCATAGCTTAATAGTTACGGGAAATGCTAAAGGTGGGTTATTTCACAGTCCACATGGACTGAAATAATCGATAATAAAGAATATCAATTTGCACCAATAAGAACAGGGTAGATAGAGACAGATAATATGCGCAAGACCGAGACACATATAGTAAAAGGCGTGAGTGGAGCAACGTCACTGGGTTGCGATTGGTTGAAAGTAAAAGGCAAACTTGAGAAGTAAAAATAACATTTCTGTATAAAAATTAATTAGTTATTTCCAGACGTTGCGAGCCGTGTCAAAATTTCTGAGATTTAACTGGGGCGAGTGCAAATTTCGTAAAAATCGCATGCCGGGCTGCGGAATGGGAACCTAGCATGCGAAATTCTGAAGAATTGTCCGTTTTGGGGACAAGACCGACAGACAGGCTAACCTCTATATATATACCCAGGTTAATATGAACAAGCTCTCTTAGATTTTCGAATTGATTCAATGCGTTAAACAGTGCTTTTTAGTTTTCCGAGTTTGATAGAATAATTTAAACAGTTTGCTCGTATATTTTGGTGATTTAAAACAGTTTGTTCTTTACGTGCTACAATGAATGTAATTTAGTGCACTTAGAAAAGAAGACACAAGGTAATAAAGTTTAGTATCACTGTACCAATTAGTCAAATTTGCAACGACAAATGAATACACAAAAGTAGGCAGTTTTGGCGTATATTTGTGAAAGAAGTATGAATTTCTTTGCTATTTTTCGGGGGTGGTAATAATTAAATGATTCGTAAACGTGTCTGGATCCACAAAACAAGCTTCAGATATACACAAATGAGTTCCGGAAAAGCACTGAAACAACTTTAGATGAACGGTGGTGTAAATTTTAAAGGCGACCAGTAATCCGAGGACCTAAACATAACCCAGTTGGATTGGTGTGATTAACAGAGGACGATGTTCATTGATGCCACGAGTGCAGTAACCTTCAGGTAACTTATGCTTTGTTGTTGGATTTTGATGTTTTCGTGTGTGTTGAATAACTTCATAATTTATTTACTTAAAATGGACAGTAATGAAGTTGTACTAACAACAAATTTTTAATTTTAAGGTGAAATTTTCTTGTTTAAGTCGAAAGAAGTATTTAGTATTTATGTTCTTCATGAAAATTTGGGTATGTCTTTGAGCTCAATTAGACGAACCTGGTTAATTAACGTAAAGGGGTGGTAGATGCTCCCTTTGTACTCAGACTCAGGTCTGTATATATTGTTACATTAATTAGTAGGCATCCTACAAAGACTTTAATTCTGGATGCACATTAAAATGATAATAAATTTAATCTTGAAATTTTCTGATACTGAAATTTATGCTGAATTTTAATTTTGAAATTTTAATGTATTGTGAATATTGATGTAAATAGAGTTAACGTTGATGTTTGTGATAGGAATGTGTTTGTTTTTTTTATGATTGAGGATGAAAGTTTTATCTAGGGGAGCAGCCGAGGCGGAAAAGAGTAAAGAGGCGAGTAACAGAAGAAAGTCGACGGACCAGTTAATTTAGGAGGTTTCACAGCATTCATGACGCCCAATTCGTGAGGCTCGATTCTAATACAGGGAAACACAGCATTCTTTGGCGACCCAATTCGTGAGGCTCGATTCTAATACATGGATCACAGCATTCTATATATATATATATATATATATATATATATAAACTAATTGACCTTTTTTTTTTAAATATTGGGATAAATTTCGTTCGATTAAAGTTAGTGGTTTAGTTTAAAAACATTTATTCAACTTAACGAAATTTATCCCAATATTTAAAAAAAAAAGGTCAATTATTACAATCATTACAATATGTATATATATATATATATATATATATATATATATATAACACTTCTTTTTTGTAGGTTTTTTTAGGTCTGCTGGATTTAAATGAATACTCTTTTTTATGGCCTAAATTTTCGCATATATTTTTTATGCTTGATCACAGGCTACAACTGTATTAACGTTTTACAAATGATTAACAAAGATAAGAATAACTTACAGTGAGGATGGTTAAAATTGACATCAGTGCTTGGAAGGAGTTAAAATTTCTTATAGAATAAATATTTATGTAAATAGTGAAAGTAAAATGTCATTTTTGATAAAAGTTTATATTTTGTTTTTAACGACAGTGTTGATTGGTGAGTGTATGTGCATGTAGGTGTGTGTGAGTGTGAAGGTGAATGTGTGCGTGTGTGTGTGTGTGTGTAATTGTGTATGTGTGTGTGTGTTGTAAGGTTTATATGGAATTTGTGTTATCAACAATTGAGTATATATATATATAGAAAAGAAGAAAAAGTGGGTGAAGGTGAGGGGTTGAGTATTATTGAAGGCATTTAATGTTTAAATTTTAATAGATATGAATATATGACGCTTAGGTTGTCAATGTCCGTTTTTTGTTGAAGCTGTTTGGGTTTTTATAGATGTAGCACATTTCAAAGAAAGTTCTTTTAAAAAGATTTTGTTCGACTTTTATTAATTTTGGATTTAAAAAGTCCATTTTGTGACTTTGGTCGAGGGTGTGAGTTGTTAATGCACAGGTTTTTGGTTTCACTCGAATGTCACTTTTGTGCTGGGTAATTCTTTGACCAATATTTTGTGACGTTTGGCCGATATAACACTGATCACAGTCTAAATAATACAATAATACTCAACCCCTCACCTTCACCCACTTTTTCTTCTTTTCTTTTCAATTTTTTATTTTATTTTATTTATTTTTTTTTTTCATTTTAGATTTATATATATATATATATATATATATATATATATACTCAATTGTTGATAACACAAATTCCATATAAACCTTACAACACACACACACACATACACAATTACACACACACACACACACGCACACATTCACCTTCACACTCACGCACACCTACATGCACATACACTCACCAACCAACACTGTCGTTAAAAACAAAATACAAACTTTTATCAAAAATGACATTTTACTTTCACTATTTACATAAATATTTATTCTATAAGAAATTTTAACTCCTTCCAAGCACTGATGTCAATTTTAACCATCCTCACTGTAAGTTATTCTTATCTTTGTTAATCATTTGTAAAACGTTAATACAGTTGTAGCCTGTGATCAAGCATAAAAAATATATGCAAAAATTTAGGCCATAAAAAAGAGTATTCATTTAAATCCAGCAGACCTAAAAAAACCTACAAAAAAGAAGTGTTATTCCTGCAAGGTCACTAAGCATTATAGTATTTATATATATATATATATATATATATATATATATATATTTGTAAAATATAGAATATAGATCGTAAAAGGATTATTTCGAATCACTATATTGAAGCTTTTCTTGTCTCACTAGGCTGGGCTTTAGTGCAGCTGTCTTAAAAGGATGTTCATTTTTTCTTACAAAACTCGTGCAGAAGATGTTGTTTTATCCGTATTGACACAATTGACTTTTAAAGACTTCCGCGCTAGCTCTGAACTCTATCTTCAGCGATTTAGAGAGAATATCAAGGGGGGTCGTTAATTGAAAACGGATGTGTAGGGCGCCACTGTATTTTGATAATGTGTAAAACAAGAAATATCGCTAAGAAAAATACTGAAACCTCAACGAGTATATTTTGTTGTAGAAATACAAGATTTTGTATTTTTAGATGGTACTACATTTATCGTGAAATAAAATAAAATACATAAAATAATATTAGAGACAGCAATTTGCGCCTCAAAATAAAATCAAATAAATCAGACAGGTTTTATACATCTATGATTTTTTTCGTTTGTGTTATAGTGCATGGACACTCTACTTATTAAATTTAATGCACATTTGGTAATACTTTTGCTTAAGAGCATTTTTCGAATGTAATTAACCTTGTTTAAATTAATAAAGATATTAAGACTGCTAAGTAAGTATATATATGTATATATATATATATATATATTGCTATGTACTAACTGGATGTATCGTGTCCCGACGTTGGGCCGCATATAAATTATGCTATGAACTAACTGGATTTATCGTGCCCCAGGCTTCAGCAGCTAAATAAATTTGCTATGAATTCTTGGAACTCTCGATCGCCGACGTTGGGTCGACCAATAAATACCTGATATGTTAACGCCGTACTCCGTATCAATGGCGTTTTCTTACTTGACTCCACCTCTCTGTGTTTATCTAATCAAATTACTTCACTCCCACTAATTTTATTATTCTGCCTCGACTAGCTTTTATTTTGAATTATAAAATGAAGTTAATTAATTCCATATAATGAAAACAAATATTATGCACAGGTTTTGAAAATTACCAAAATACACTTTTCAATCAATCAATTTTGTAAGTATTATTTATCTCAAAAATCATATGCTTTGCAATCAATCTAAAGTCACCAAAAAAACTATTCTTTTTTATAAAAGAAGCCTGGAAGTTCAAAACCCCTTTATTATATTACGTACTTTCTACGTATGCAAAGTTTATTGCTGACTCTGTTACACTAGTTTATATTAATTAAGCAAATTCAATATTCAAATTCAAATAGAGAAAAATGTCTTAAAACTAAAAAGATCTAACCTGGTCTGTTTACTTCGTGCTTCTTTATTTCTTTCTCGCAACTCAAAATTGCATCGACGCATCCATTATCAACCAACATCAATTAGAATTTTCCATGCATTATTATACCATCCATTTGGATCATTAACATCGTATTCGAAACTATTCTCCACCAATTCGGAATTATTATATACCCATTTGAAATATTATTTACTGAATTATACACCCCTTTGGAATTTCGAAATTATCCTCAGCCTCGACTTGTTTTCGTCAAACTTAAATTTATTATCGTCATCAATTTGGTTTATTCTCATCAGCCTCAGAATTATTGTCGTCGCCCTTAGAATTATTGTCGTCCGACTTAGAGTATTATCATCATCCGACTTAAAGTATCATCGTCGCCCTTAGAGTTTATTCTCACCAGCCTCAGAATTATTGTCGTCGCCCTTAGAGCCGTTAATCGGCAATAGAAATTTTCATATTTGTAGCACTATCTGTTACTGAATAATTTCACTATTAAAAGATCATTATTACGCGATATTCTTAGATTCAGAGTAACACAGCTTGGCCTTGTTGAGTTGAAAACTGAGCTCCGTTATCATCGCTCGTTGTTAATATATGGTTATGTCCCCCTTTGTCTGTGGGTTTGGTTTACTAATCTTAACCAATGAGGTCTTTCTATTTCCTACTCTTGAAGTGGTTTTCTGATGTAACATTCTTGGCTTTTCAAGTAATGGTTGTTTTGCTACAGCTGCTTTGTTATCAGACCATGCGGTGTTTTGAGAAAATAATCGCGTTTCCATATTATACACAAATACCTGATGCAATTTGAATTTCAGTTTTCATGTATGTTTATTTCTGTACGCATTTTTAATTACATTTACTTATCAAAATGTTAATTGTTTCTACGCATTCACAAAGCTTCTTTAAGTTTTATCTCTTATCTCCGTATTATGTTATGATTAATTCGAATCTTTTTCAATGCGTGTTTAATTACATGAACTATGCCTACTTCTAAATACGCGTGCTTCTACTGAAAAATATCCTTGTTTGCATTACTTAAATTACTAAAGCTCTATATACCGAGTGTTAAATCTTTGTTATTTACCTAATGCATGAACTACTTATTTCTATGCTAACTATGCGTCTTATTGTGTTTATTTGCGTCGCTTAAAACTATACTCTATATACAGGGTGTTAACTGCTTATTATTTACAAACTATCCCAATTACTCAATTTTCTACTAAATAAATGCAGTGTTCTGCTTTCTATTATAATTTCTCATTACTACATGACTATTGCTATAAAATACACACTTAAACAACCCCTTATCACAGCAATATATATATATATATATATATTAACTGAAAATTATTTCTGAATTATTTTGACAGATAATTATCGTTAGTTTGTGAACATTCAATTAATTTTTATATCTAATGTTAATCTTGGGCAATATAAATAAAATAGCAAAAGTCTCTAAAGCAATTAGGCATTATAAATGTCATTAACATAATTAAGAAATTTTTTATGTCACCTTTTCAGTACTGAGAAAATGATTCACATATAATAAAAATAGGTTGGTAATTAGATTTTTCGAATTAGTAAAGTTAACCTCATAAATAGTTATCGTGCATAAACAAGTGTATTATTGTATTATTCGTAATTCAAATTCATAAAACTTTTGTTACATAGACAAGTTTATAAAGCATAAATTTTTGTTAAAAAAGAACGTTTGAAAATTTAAATTCATAATTAAACATTATCACAAAGATGTTAAGTTCCATGGGTTCAAACTACCAAGGTTAGATTTATACATGACGTTGTACGTCAAACAGATGATTGCTGCACAGATGGATATTACTTACCGTGTTGACCTCAGGTTTGGCGGCTTGCACCATTTAACAAACAAGTTCAAACCACAAGTGGACTTCCAGGATTTGACAGACACGTAAAAAAGTTGCTTCTTCGTTATAACAAAGTTTCTTAAAATGGAACCATAATGTAGGTTTCTAATGCGTAATCGCTTTATACGCAAGTACATCAGCTGCCTACAACCATTGGTTAGCTATAATCATTGCTTCTCAATTATAACAAAATTTTCTTGTTGAAATTTAGGGAACGCATATATCTTAGACGCAGTAAAAATTTAACAACCAAATTCGACGATTTTTGCTTCATTAATTAAACGTTATATCTTCAGTATTCTAGTGTTGCTTTAATTTATATTTATACATCAGTTCTTTCGTAAATTAGTTTTAGCGTTATTTTTGCATATCAGTTCTTTGTACGTTAGTTTTAGTGTTATTTTTGCAGATCAGATCTTTGCACGTCAGTTTCAGTGTTGCGCTAAGGAAGACCAAATACAATTAGTTTAAATTATTTAAATATAGAAAATACAAACCATGATGAGTTTCAAACAATTGGATCGATGCATTTATGGAAACTGAATTGCGACTCGCAAGACAGCCTTAGATATAAACTTTACCATATTGACATTGCAAGTATCAAAAGCCGATTGGCCGCTTGTAGACAACAGCTTTTACAAGCAGGTGCGCGCATACACGCTATCGTTATCGCCTTGGAGATACGTTGTAGAAATTTAACAATACAGACTGGACATTTATAACTATGTGATTAAAATTAAAGAAGAACAATAATTGGGGTGTTCCGAAATTATGATACTTTGTTTTTAATTCTGTATTAATTGTTGAAGTGTGATTTATATTAAACTATAAAAGCAAATCCACAAATTTTATAACACAATACCTAACTGTTAAGCGTTAATTTAGCAGAAGAAAAACGAACTGTTACAATATTTGTATTTCTCACAGTAGTTTCATTAATTTAGAAGATAGAATCCATAAAAAGTCATATATGGTATAATAAAATATATTTGATTAACTTTCTGCTTGCTCTAAATTACTATAATATGTAACTAACAAATTTTTAGAAAAATTAAAGTTATCATAAACCCAGAAAATGAAGATTCGTTTATTTTATACTTTAGGTAGAATAACTGAACATAGAACAGTATCTTTTATTACAAAGAATATTTCCAAAATTCAATCAATTTCTGCTATGTTCTACAATTGTTACGGTTGAAATGAATGACTGATGAAAAATCGCAAGTAACTGGTTAACGTAAGCGAAGTGGAAATTTAAATTATGGTTTTAATATTTACATTTAGAAAGTAAGAAGGTAAATTCTGGTACTTCCCAGTATCATAAAATGTTATAAAGCTTAATGTTCTATCTATTAAATTTTTGTTAGAAAAGCATTTTCCTTTATTAACTTTTCAAAGCGCTTAATAATTAAAGTTTTTGATCAAATATTTAAATATGAATGACTGCACAATTTCTGTAGAATATGAAAACGTGTCTGTACATTATTAACGAAATAAAACAATTCCATGTTCACTTTATAATTTAATAATTTAGCATTTCTCATATAATGAAAGCCTTTATTAATTTTAGTCACCACTCCAATTTCAGCGGTTTTAAAGCGTTTCTAAAATGAAACGACAAATTCTCTTTAGATGTTGATTAATTTAAATGAACGGTCTTTGTACTAAAAACCGCCAAATGAAACTTCTCAAGTTGCTAAGCTAGATTGATTAAAGTCTCCATCTAAGGTATTAAAAATTTAAAAGACGACCGAAAAGAAACAACGCTATGCGAAAAATATTTCGTGTTAGTGTTGGATGAGCAAGTTTTCTCTACATAACGAGTTTCGTGCGTTGGGCATAAATAAGCATGTAACAGGGGGTGGATATATGCCTTGAGGAGACGAAGAGGTTTAATCTGTATTCATTGGCTGCAGACGACAGGAGAACCGTTGGATGGCGCATAATTGAAAATGTGATGTACAACGTCACAGAACTCCTGGCTGTATTTAATCAAACGTGAACTAATAAAACAGCTTCAACACCTTCCAGCTGTGTTGCTGGCTTAGTTTCGCCCTTTTGTACAGTATAGGAATAAACTACTTAACTTGCCTCGCTCATTATCATTAAGTTATTAGGTTCACATCACTTGCCATTAAACTGCATCGAAAGTATTTTGCAAAGCAGACTTGAAAGTTAGACACAGATGCCGCTAACTTCACAAAACCAACGTTGACAAAGATTTGAATTAATATGGGTAGTAGCAATAGTAGTACAAACTTTTCTATATAAATTTTAGCAACCTAAGAAAAACTAACAAATACTAGATAACAAACACCGTTACATTAATCTGCTCTGTACATGGTGCACGAGGTTTGTCCAAGACAATTTATTTCTGAATTTATGTTCATTATGTTAGAGAGAAAAAATTAGCGACTTTAAATGAGCTAAGGGTAATCATCCAACACTTTTTCAATGTTATGAATCAACCAAGTTTCTAAAAATATTCTTAAAGGTATTTCAAACTGTAAAATTTCTTTTGGATAGTTTTGGAACTAATTTCATTCAACTGGCGACTCGATTATATAATTTCCTTCAGGATGCACTTCGCGACGCTGCTTTAGACTTAAAAGTGTTTGATTTTAGTTCGATGTGTGATTGATTGCACGAAAAATTATCTTTCAGGTTTTTAAAGAACACGCAGAAATAGCACCATTACTAATGATTGTGTTGCATATTAAATATTAGTTAATTTTGTAAAAATGAGTTGGTTTAACATAAAGTGACCATTTATATTTTTCGTCAGAGCGGGACACCTGCAGAATTTTTAACAAAACAAAAACTAATTGTTGTTTTAACTGCTTTTTATTTATTAATAATAAGAAAGTGAATGAATAATATAACGTCTATAGAGACTTGTTTTATATTTGTCGGCGGAGCAAATCTGTTTCAAAATATCAGGTCTCGTTTTCAAGTAAGAATGGAACTGATTACGATTTGTTGATATTTGTCTTGGTGATCAATATGGCATTCATTTAGTCTAAAAGTAAAGCGGCACATTTTTGCTCTTACTGGGGACAGCGGAACAGACAGTGTGAAAGCGGGACTGTCCCTCCAAAGTGGGACGTATGGTCACGTTAGTTTAACATTATCTTATATGCATAACAGAGCAACTATCACAAATCTGACGTAAAAACATGTTTTGACGAAAACACACGCCCCAACACATATAAACATAAACACGTGAGAGGGCACATACCTACCACCGTACGAGCGGGTACATGCATAACGCATAGGCAAACACACATACTGCTGTGGTTAAAGGATTGTTTGTTATGTACAATTTAGGTTCAAAGTTAAATCTTCTCGATAGGACCATCAGTTAAAAGCTGAAAATAGGCGCCCAAGCGGTACGCGTATGCGAAAGGTTATTGAATACACGAAAAATAATAAAGGCACTTAAGAGTACAACGCTGGTGTTGTTTATTTGTGTGTTGTATAAAGTCATATCCCCGTGCACCTCGATGGTATATTTCCATGCGGTTAAACACGCTTGTTTATACAACTATACTGTACAAATGCTACGGACCGATTCCTCCAAGACGCATCATACTGCACTGATTCGAGTATTCACATGCGCACTCTTGAGTTCCAAAATTTTTGCACTAACGGCCGTCAATATTCGCAACCAAGCATACCTCCCACCAAATTTGCTGAGTTTAGGCAAAGGAAGAGGCAAGGTATAGGATAGTGCACGCAATTTAACCTACACGAAAAAAGAAATGTAAATATACATATGTATTTAAACAAAACTAAAATAAACAAAACTAAATATACCTTAAACCAATGGTAACGGTGCCAATTTGATCATGGGTCGCTTAAATGTACACTTAGCAGTCTTAACTTCTGCAACTCGTAGGACTCCGTCAGAGCCTGGAATGGTTTTAAAAATGCGACCTAACTTTTACTGTATGGGAAAAGCAAATCATATTTAATGAGTACTAAGATGCTGGTCAGGTTTGGCTGAACGTCGCTGGTTTGAGGCCATTTTGCCTGTTGTTGATGGGTGATGTAAATATTCGTAATTCCAGAGAGCTCAAATCTTGCCGGAATTTTCAAAAAGTTTCGATCTATACCTTAGAGACAATGCAACCTGAGATAAATCTCCATCCGGACCTGCAGTTAAGTGCTTGATCGTTAAAATATGACCAGAACTTAAAGATTGAAATCGTTAGTGTCGGAACTCAGAGCTCAAAGTGGATGAGAAATTAACAGAGACACATTTTGGGCTAAAACTGTATAAAGTTCCTAAAAAGTGAGCATTTGGTTGCCAATAATTCGAACCAAATGTAATTCGATGGATTTAACCATTCTCTCTTATGAACCGCCGAAGTGAGGGGTGATGGGAGGATTAAATGACCACACGCGGCCGCGTAGCTGGTAAGCTGTCGGTTTGCACCAAAAAAATTAGTACCGCTATCGCTAGAAATTTGGGAACAACGACCGCAGAGAGCTATAAAACGTCGCAAAAGGCAGAAACAAACGCCTTCGTTGAAACCCCTAAGACGAGCTAAATACGACTTGCCTTGGTAACAAAAATGCAAATATATTCCTTTAGAATATGGGCCTTTCCAAGATGAAAATAGGACCAGTAAAATTACGCATAGCTGTACTGAAAGGTTTGATTTAATTAGTCCGTTCCGCCGGTATATCGCCCATAAGCTTGGCGCGAAAACATTTATAGCAAAATTATAAGTAACCTCGGTTTGAAGCCTTGATAGAAGCAATCCAAAAATTTTGTTAAAGGAGATAAGCTGCTGTATTGACGTCAGAATGAAAATATTCATGCATAAACCGAACAATATGTTTGGCAATTTAACATCGGCCTTGACCGCATCAATTCTTTTAGAAAATGTGTCAGTTTCGACGAATCCAACAATTACCATTAATACATTGTGTAGTTCAGCATCTGCTTATGGTCCGATAGGACGGTGACTTTAGGTTTGAAAAATCGATAAACGTAATTTAAATTTTTTTCAATTTTGTAAAAAGAACAAAAACGAATTACCAAAAAGGTCGATTATGTTAGGCTCTGTTTGGGCCACAAACGTAAATGTTTTCTTTTCTGAAGTTACCTTCGCCATAGAAGCAGAAACGTCTGACTGAGGAGGTCATGATTCGCTGAGATGCCAGAGCCAATCAGGCCGCGCTCACTAAAGTGAACGTAAGAGAATCGCGCTCAGCAATAATTTCATAGAAAATTTTTTAAGTAAAAATGCTATAACCGAATCCGTTTGCTAGCTTCGAGCAAGACTTATGACTGTCCAACCAATGATAGTATTGGTGCGGCGAACTGAACAAATTGCGCTGCATGACACTCTCATTAAAGAAAAAAAAATGTTGACTCCCAATAATCAGGTCGGTTGCCGTTGGTTTGAACCAAGCCGGATACGTCACATTCAAGCCATCAAAGTATTTCCATTTGTTAGGAATTTCAACGCTTGGAAAGTTGCTTAAAATAAAAGGATCGGAAATGGACCGAATTGCGCAGCTAGTGGCACTGTGATTTATGGCAGAAATAGCTTGACTTAAGCCAAAAATTGAAACTAAGTGTTTACGTGGTGGTCCGCTTGCATTCAAAATGTTTTCGTGTATAAAAATCGAGCTTTTCTAAAAGTAAATCGACCAAAATAAATTTCGATTGATTAATTGGAAATTCTGTATTTTGTAGAACTGCTAAAGAAATTATCTATAAGTGCTTGGCGTTCCTTAGGGTCTTCCGATTTGAAAGGAGGAACATTCGTGAGGGTTTTCCAGTGTAACAACCTTGCCAACAAACGTGGGTTGGCATACTGTTTTTAAAGTGTTTTGCAAGAAATAATATAATTGTCTAGAAAGGGGAATGACCGAAATGAAATGATTTGATTTCTCGGAAATTAAATTTAGCAGACAGGACTGTTAAATAAGCCAATTTACGCTGTATCAAGATCTATTTTCGATGACCAAAGCATGTGAAATAAATTATTGTTTGTTATGTACAAGCTAGGTTTAAAGAGGAATCTTCTCGACAGAACTACCAGCTAAATAGCTGAAGATATATGCCCTAGCAGCATGCGTATACGAAAGCTTATTGAAAACATAAAAAATGTTAAAAACCCTTAAAGCATAGTACTGACCTTGATTTTGTTGATTTGTGTGATGTATGAAGTCACATCACGGTGCACCTAGATGGTGTTCCACGCGGTAAGCACGCTTGTATGTGTAAGTGCACTGTACAAAGGCTGCGGGCCTACTTCTTGAAGACGTGTCATACTGCACCGGTTCGAGTATTCGCGCGCGAACTTTTGAGCTTCAAAAATGTTTTGCATAAACGGTCGTCACCATTGTCGTAACGGAACACACATATGCACAGATATAGGAAAAGGCACACACACACGTACACACACACGCACGCACACATACACACACACACACACATTGGACCAAGAAGAATGACCTGTATCTACCAGCCGGGAATGGCGGCATTGGTCTAGTGCATCTTGAGGCACAGTATAATCGATAGTGTTCGGAACAATATTGACGACAATTATAAAGTATAACATCATAACAAAAAACCCTTACATAGCTTCGCGTCGTTGGTTTTTAATGAAAGTACTCAAGCAACGGAATTTTTGAACAGTTTCCGCTATACTTGGAATCATGATTATGTTACAGTACCAAACTTTCTATGACATAGTGTGGACATCGCTAGAATCTCAACAGTACCTAATAGACTAATTGGGTGTAAAACTAACCACTACTGTTTTGCAAAACATGGACACAGTATGTATTTTATAGGACTTAAAATTTTAAGGATGAAGACGGATGAAAACCGACAATGCTCTTAGGATGGAGCTCATAAGTGCCTCCAAAATAATCCAGTATAGACGACTCCGTCATATATTACGTCAGAATATAATTTTGAATAAGAAGACGATCCAAATATATTAAAAGAGGTTTTTCATGTAGAAAAACGTAATGGTCTTGAGGTAACTAAGAATTCATCAACGCTATCAAGAGATTGAAGATGACAAAAAGCCACTAGAAGTAGAAAAGATTTATTAGCAGACATTTTTTCAGGCTCCATCGATAGGAAGCGATTCCATCGTAACATGAAGATTTGCTAAAAATTGACTGGCAGATTCAAAGTGTTTACTCAAAACGGGATACGCAGTAACCCCACCACGTCTGTGGTGTAATATAGAAAGCGACTCATGGCACATTATGAGAACCTACCCAAAAAAAAGAAACTTGGAGCTACCTAAAGTCAATTCTCAGGAAAGATTATGCATCTGAAACATGTATTTACAAGAGAAGTTTCTTGGAGGTTCTTTTTATATAAAAACAGTGTATTCAGAATAGCCAATTATCTAGTAATGCTGACAAAAAGCACAATACATTGGTCTACAATTGATAAACATAACAACCATGACGCATGCATATGTTATAAAGAGCGATCGAGACAAAGGATAAAATCAAAGATTAAGACAATCTGTCGAATCATGTTTTGGTGTTGAATGTATTCAACAAGGTTTAATATTAATAGTTTATTATAAGTAGAGCTAAAATGGGATTTTCGAATTTTTGAAGAAATTTTAAATTGGTTAACTATTGGGTCAAATCTTCATGTGCATCGCTGATGCTTGTTTGTTCAACATGTAACATTTGTTAAAAACGTTCTAAAATTTTTGGTACAACTGTACATTGATAATAGTGAGATTTAATTTTTTGTGACTTGTTTGTCTGTCACTTTTAGAGAAATGAAATTTGCTATTTTTTGATTGCTTTAAATTGTAATTTGAAATATTTGTGTAACTGCATTTGGATAATCCAACCTTCTGAAATTTAATACTACTAAAATTGATTAGTCAAGAATTTGAATTTATATACAACTTAAAAGTAACTGATGGTTATGACATCAGTTTTCATTTTGTTAGTACATATGGCATACGCTCTTGCAAAAAGTTAACCTTTGTTCTGATCTGAATTTCATTGCTGTTAATTTAAAAACACCAGTAATAATTTGATTGTAAAATTGATTGCAGTACTGTCAACGATTAAAGTAATATCCTAATATAAAATAAATATTGAAATATAATTTGAAGGTTAAATTTTATGAGTTGTAGATACCTATATGCAACTGAATAATTTATACTTAATGAGGGATATATTATTAAACAAATTTAGGTTGAGTATGAAATTCTGTAAGTTAATGTAAATATTTTGTTATACTGAAAAGGAACTAAGAGAATATAAATTTTGTTCACTGAAAATTCTTTTAATCATTGAAAAAAAAATTAAGTAGTATAAAATCACATTTAAAGCATCTGAGAATTAGAACTGATATATTAAAGATTAAAATTTGAGATTATGATAAAAAGCATAAACAGTGTCTTGATAAGTGTATGCTTCTTTTCAGGATAAACCCAGGACTACTGTTCCATAGGAACGTGTGCGAAATATTAATAAAGTAAGTTTTGTGTTTATGGCTATTGTAGCGGTATACCCTAAAGCTTCCACATTTTCCTTTTACACTTAGACATCCGTCTGTCGTTGTATTAAAAGATACGGTGGTGCTTAGCATCTTTTGCTTTTATTCGATTATCAAACCCACGACACGTCTCACGATCTACTCAGAGTTTAAACATTACTAGCCGTCTGTTTATTAAGCCAATTTCCATCCTTATTTACCGTGGGCTTCTTATATTACAGAATATCCCCGATCTCGTTCTACTGTGCCGTTTTAGCCTTGGTAAAGTCTTATATAGTTTTGAGTAAACGAGAGTATTTCTTAGGGCCATATACACATAAAAAAATATGCAACGGGGTAACCGTATAATAATAATAATAATAATAATAATAATAATAATATTAATAATAATAATAAAAAATAATAATAATAATAATAATAATAATAATAATATATAATAAATAATAATAATATAATAAATAAATAATAATAATAATAATAACGACTACCTCTGCACATGCATTACTTGTCTACTATTTGAAGTCCTATTTTCATAATTCCGCAAGAAAAAATTTAAAATAAAAATTATGCTATATATAAAATTTGTAGATTGTATCAAGTGATAAACTTATAGTTTAGAAGATTCTATAGCATTTTACGAATAATGTCCAATTTTGTAATTAATGACATTTGTAATAACAGCTCTGACATTAATAATGAACGGTCACTTACATGTGAAATTTCAAACAGAAGTCAGGAAATTGTACTATACAAATGTCCAAAAGATAATAGACTGATTAACTTTATAGAAAAAAGGAATTGGATTATACCCGAGAAGGACAAAACAGAGGTAGGAACAAGTGCTGAAGTTACTAATAATATTAGTTCGAAGAAATCAGACATAAATGATAACTGTTCCATAGGCTCGCATTTGATTACTTGTTCAAATGCTGCTAATGAAACTCGCCAAGCACAATATACAACCAATGCGCCACAATCTAAACTAACGACCAAAATAACAAGAGGATCCAATACAAACACAATTGCTCTTAATTTTAATAGCTCGCTCTCTACAGATACAGAAACAGCTGCTGTTAAATATAAGCATACACGTATTAAATGGTCTAAAATCTTAAATAGTGACATAATGAAATCATACTATTACCTTAACCAATGTAAAGATTTACCTCTTCCAGGATGGAGAAAAAAGATATATAGCGAATTCACCAAAAGACATCCTGAATTGAAATTAAGCGAACAAAATGTTGCAGACAGAAAAAACGTTATTCTAAGAAAAGGATATACCTAACACCTTCCGAATTATCATGCATTCGTCGTGAAATTGGAAATATTCTTTCACTAAACCAAATGTATGATGATGCCGAAATCACTCTTTCAATTTCAGAAAATGCAAGATATACTCCAAATATTCAACAAAATTTTAGAGAAGAATTTATAAAATAGAACTATATGAAAACATAAATTTTTCTGAACGACATAGTTTACCTGTTCTAATTTACAAACGAGAGACTTCAAATATAATCGAACAAGTAGATACAATGTTAAAAAATCAGCTAAAGGATGATACAGATTTACTACGGATTTTATTTACCATATACGCAGCAGCAGTTACAGTAATACAACTTAACCAACAACACTTAACAATTAAGCCTAAAAGAAATTTAGATAATCGAAAAAATAACTATCCTGCCTGGAAATTTTGTATTACAAAAGAAATTGATTACATAAGAGGAAAAGCTGACATTATATCCCAATACCTACAAGGAATTAGAACTCGCAAAGTGAACAACAAAATTAAAAATATACTTATATCAATCAAAGTTGATGATAAATCTCTACACATAATGCAAAAACTAATTGAATATAAAGATGAACTACGTCAGAAAGCAAAAGCAAAAGGTAGCCGACTTCGACGATATAACAAAATTACCAAAAGAAAATTCAAAATCAACAATTCATTAAAACCAAATTTTTTCGAAATGTATTTGAAGAAAAAAAGGGCACAAATTTTGAAATGGATTCTCAACGTGTTGCACATCACTGCAATTTAAATTGGAGTGTATCTTCAGAAGCTAACTTAAATGCATCCTGGTTAGAACATTTAAAAGATGCAAATAATTTAAATGAAATGGCGTTACCAATCTTTAATGAAAATGATGTTACAAATATTTTTAATAATCAGAGAAATTGGAAAACACCTGGACCTGACCAAATTCAAAATTTCTGGTTAAAGAAATTTAGATCAACTCATGAAGTATTTGCCACTGCTTTTAATCAATTGCTGCAAGGATCCCAAGGTATACACCAACAATTAACTACAGGGCACACATATTTTATATTCAAAAAAGGCGATCCCACAGATCCAAACAACTATAGACCTATTACTTGTTTAAATACAATTTATAAATTACTAACATCTTTAGTTTCTCGAGCTATTTATGTACATTGTGAAACCAACAACATTATAGCATTTGAACAAAAAGGTTGTACAAAAAAATCACTAGGATGTAAACACCAACTAATTATTGACAGTGTTATCATGAAACAGGCTCAAATAAAAAATCGTAATCTAAACACTTGTTATATAGACTATTCAAAGGCTTTCGAGTCTGTTCCTCATAACTGGTTAATATTCGTCCTAGAACATTATAAAATAAATGAACAAGTAATAAATCTACTCAAAAGTTGCATGATAAATTGGAATGTAATACTAAAACTCAAATATCCAATTCCTACTGCAATCACTATAAAAAAAAAGGAATCTTTCAAGGCGATTCCTTAAGTCCACTTTGGTTTTGCCTTGCACTAAACCCTTTATCGACATTACTGAAACAAACAAATTTTGGTTATAAACTAGATACAAAAAACAAAATTTGTAGCGTGATCTCTTTTACCGCACGCCAATGATTAGTTGTGTGTGCGATCTAGTTTCGCGGTCCCTTTTTTTTTTATTTTATCAGAGTAGTGCATACTTTGGATTATCCAAATACAGTTGATACTGTAGTTTCTGAATTTGCTAACCCCAAAGAATCTAAAATAAATCATTGCTTGCGCAAATTTCGTTATTGGCGAAATATAACAGATTACCGGTTTAAAAAGGTATTGGTTGAAGTTTCTCGCTGCTTTTTGGATGTTTATGAAAATAATATACATTTGGTCCCAGTTGAAATTAAACTAGTGCTACAAAATATTTCGAAATTATTGTCTCGGGAAATAGAATTAACAAGAAATTTACCAATGCTACATAGTTCCGTCGCGTGATAATGTCTGCTGCTAACACCAGTGAAATACGTAGGTGTGATTAGTGTAACGTGTGATAAGTTCCATCAACATCCTCACAGTCAAGGGTAAAGTGCTTCGTTGGTGCCGGACATCGTGAATCACACTTTTCAATTGCAAGGAAGCGTTACTGAAGGACTTTTTGTAAGTTGAACTATTTCCTACTTGTTATTACTTTAAATATCTATCCGTTGTTTTGCCATATCTTTGTCGTTCTGATACCTTTTACAATCGAATTGCCTGCTATTAAGAAAAAAAAAAGAAAAAAAAACATTACTACTGGATTACTCATATTAATTGTATCTTACCTATTTATCTTTTGCTAATATTTTGTCTGATTTATGTTTAATTGGTGTGTGAGGAAACGTTTCTGCTACTCCCCAATATTACCTCACTTGTACTCAAAATTTTGTGTATTGCTTACCGTTGTTATATTATATAGATTATCCAAACAGTTTTTTTTTACATTCTACAAAGTACTGAACAATCTATGCTCGATCAGCATGCTATGCTTTTTCTTTATTTCAGGTTTGCAGGACTAATTTTTTTTATTGCAGGTATGGTTACTAATTCCTTATAGCCGCGCACATTATATGTTGGTCTGTTTTCTAAAACCCCCCCTAATCTCCGATTGAGCCCGGTCACTTCTTTGATTTTTCTTTGTGTTACGCACGGCTACGAGGCAACGTAACATAAATTTTTGGCGCCCAACGTGGGGCTCGAACCCACGACCCTGAGATTAAGAGTCTCATGCTCTACCGACTGAGCTAGCCGGGAGAAAAAAATAATTTCGGGCACACGTTGGGCGCCAAAAATTTATGTTACGTTGCCTCGTAGCCGTGCGTAACACAAAGAAAAATCAAAGAAATGACCAAGCTCAATCGGAGATTAGGGGGGGTTGTAGAAAGCAGACCAACATCTAATGTACGCGGCTGTAAGGAATTAGTAACAATACCTGCAATAAAAAAAATTAGTCCTGCAAACCTGAAATAAAAAAAAAGCATAGCATGCTGATCGAGCATAGATTGTTCAGTACTTTGTAGAATGTAAAAAACTGTTTGGATAATCTATATAATATAACAACGGTAAAAGCAATACAAAAAATTTTTAGTACAAAGTGAGGTAATATTGGGGAGTAGCAGAAACGTTTCCTCACACACCAATTAAACATAAATCAGACAAAATGTTAACAAAAGATAAATAGGTAAGACACAATTGATATGCGTAATCCAGTAGTATTGATTTTTTTGTGTTTGGTTTTGTTTTTTAATAGCAGGCAATTCGATTGTAAAAGGTATCAGAACGACAAAGATATGGCAAAACAAACGGATAGATATTTAAAGTAATAACAAGTAGGAAATAGTTCAACTTACAAAAAGGTCCTTCAGTAACGCTTCCTTGCAATTGAGGTGTGGGATTCACGATGTCCGGCACTAACGCAGCACTTCACCCTTGACTGGGAGGGTGTTGATGGAACTTATCACACGTTACCCTAACCACACCTACGTATTTCACTGGTGTTAGCAGCAGACCTTATCACACAACGGAACTATGTAGCATTGATAAATTTCTTGTTAATTCTATTTCCTGAGACAATAATTTCGAAATATTTTGTAGCACTAGTTTAATTTCAACTGGGACCAAATGTATATTACAGTATTGCCCGAAATAAACAGTACTGAAACTAAGTTGGCGGTGTTTTTATGCGTGCGCTGCCACACTCAAGTTAGTTAGTATAGACCTGTCAAGTAAACCTCAAACAAGTAATTAGTAGGGCCTAATTGTTAAAAATGGTGTTAAGTGCAGAGGAGAAAGTGTTTCTGGTAGAGCATTATTTTCGTTCATACGGAATCGGCCGACATAATGGTGCAAGTTTGCTATACGTGTCTGATCAATTCACACAAAGGTTTAATAAACGTTCTCCAAGTAATGCTGTAATTTTGAAAGTTATTGAAAAGTTTAGAAATACAGGTAGTGAATTGTGCCAACGAAAAGGAAACTCGGGGCGTCCCAGGACAGTTAACAACAACAATAACCATGAACGTGTTTTTGAGCAAATCTTAGAAAATCCGAAAGTCAGCCAGGCAAGGACAGCGTTACAACTTGATTTAAAAGAACTTCCTTTCAAAGAATCCTGAAGGAGCTGGGTACATTTTCGTATGTGATTCAGGTACATCAACAACTACATCCTCGGGATTATCGCAGTAGAGTGGAATATTGCGCCAGAATTCTCGCGTTACAGTATGAAAATCCTGAATTTGTGAAAAATGTTTGGTTTTCAGACGAAGCACATTTTTACTTGTCAGGCTATGTGAATCGTCGCACAAATCGATTTCTGGGCTTTGCCAGACCCGATGAGGTTCAAGAGGTTCCTTTACATAATGAAAAAGTGAGTGTCTGGTGTGCTGTTTCCGGACACGGAATCATTGCTCCGTACTTTATCGAAGAGAATGGTAGGCAAGTCACACTTAATCAACAGAGGTACAGACAAACTTTAACACGATTTATCCATGATCTACGTCAATTCTGTCGTGCACGTAACTTGGCATTTCGAAACCAATTTTTTCAGCAGGACGGGGCAACTTGCCATACTGCTGCCGCAATTCGTCAATTTTTTCAAGAACATTTTCCAAGCAAATTCATATCACGATTTACTGACTTCCCTTATCCTTCACATTCTCCAGACCTCACACCTTCAGACGCATACATTTGGGGCATGGCTAAAAATGCCGTTTTCAAACGGGCACCACAAACCATCGATGAATTAAAGGATGCCGTTAGAGTCTTCTTCGCAGCCCTGAGACAACCCTTATTCAATAACATGACCAGAAACTTAGAACATCGTTATGAAGTCTGTCTCGAACGAGGAGGTGCACATTTAGAACATATAATAAAGTGTCAATAATATGTATTTTTTTAATATACAAAACAATTACAATTTCAGTACTGTTTATTTCGGGCAATACTGTATTTTCATAAACATCCAAAAAGCAGAGAGAAACTTCCACCAATACCTTTGTAAACCGGTAATCTGTTATATTTCGCAAATAACGAAATTTGCGCAAGCAATGATTTATTTTAGATTCTTTGGGGTTAGAAAATTCAGAAACTACAGTATCAACTGTATTTGGATAATCCAAAGTATGCACTACTCTGATAAAAAAAAAGGGCCGCGAAACTAGATCGCACACACAGTTTAAATATCAAAAGACGAAGCACCAACAAAAAAAACACAATGAGTAAAGCACGTGTATCACTAAAGTAAGTCCGTCAAATGTTCCGTAGAACACGCGTGCAGGTCGAGTTTAACAAGTTCTACCACTTTTATTTCCAACAGAAACTCAATAAAAAAAACAATTAGTAAGGCACGCGTAAGCAATAAAACCGTCCGTCAAATGTCCTTAAAACCACCCGTGCGTCGACCAAACACGTTCGCCTATAAACCATACTACTTCAATCGGAATTAGCACTCCACTTTCTACAGTTAATATACAACTTTTATTTCACAAGAAAAACAACTAAAATCGTGCCGTGCTTGTTCATGAACAATTCTAAATTTGATACCGCACTAATTCTCACTATTGTCAAAGCAAAAAAAGAAACAGTATTTTCAACGTAAATTAATATATAGGAACCAAGAACAAACTACAATTGCTCATCTGTTTATATCAACTCGTTGCTATTACAACCTCTTATCGTCTCTTATCTAGACTTGCATATCCACATAAGCAACAAAATTTATACGAACGGCAAGATAAGAACGATGCAATCTACTCATTATAACACGACGCATTCGCCAACGAGTTAATAGATATAAAATATAGAAATAGTAATTGCAGAAATGTATTTACGAATTGGGAAAAAGCGTAAAATGTTAAGCTATAAAAATGCACGTTACAGAGGAATGGTCGTATCCTTCCTCGTTCATGTATTAAGCATTGTTTTGATTGTTAAGTCCTTAATATACGTAGCTTACTGTGTACCTTTGCTTTATATTAAAACCATGAAATTAAAATACAAATACATATATTGTGTACAACGAGTATTATTAGTAATTATAACAAAAACCGTCCCTCGTCCCGTTAAACTGGCTGCCCTACGTGGGGCTGCGAATAACATTACGTGTGGCTTCGAATTCGAATATTACGTGTAACTTCGAATAATAATAATATCGTGCTTTGATTGATACAAGTAAAAAACCACCCGGTGGTAGTGATTAGTGATAGTAATAAAACCTAGTGTTTGGAAAGTTAAAGTTTTTATGATTTTGTGGATGCTCTTTCAAGAAGTTTTGGAGATGTGCTACTTTTGCAAGGAATTATTAAGGATTTTCCGTAAGCTTATCAGTGGTTCATTGCATTTATCGTCAAAACTGTAAGTAGAAATTTTTGTTTTGATCGCTGCTCTTAAAGAATCCAGCTGTTTATTATCACACAAACTTACGAACAGGTTTGGTTTGCCGTTTGTTTACGTTGCTCAGAAACATATGGTTTTGTTTCGAAATAATAAAATCATTGTCGTATCATTGAAAGGGACAATAATTACATTTTGAACTTTTACTACGAATATATTATATTTTACGCATGAAATACTATATTGAATGCGTTGGACTTTTATTTTGTTTATATACAGTGCATAAAGAACATTGTTTAAAATATTTACATAGAACATTTGCGTGTTTCATTAATGCCTTTGACTAGAAGTGGTGCTACAACTAATTTAAGCACTATGGCTCAACAAGTAGTGTTTACTGATGAACAATTCGCCGCTTTATTAGATAAAATCGGTTCGGTTTCGGTTAATAACAACGACACTAATGTATCTAAACTTGAAACAACCACCTTTATATCTACAAATAATCATGGTAACTTTTCACAATGTACAGCAAGATTCGATGGTTCTGATTCATCGGATGTCGACGCTTTTCTAGATGCACTTACAAAGATTGCTTAAACGTTTCGACTGAAAATGCGTACCGCGGATTACCTATGTTATTGGAAGGTATAGCAGCAAAATGGTGGCAAGGTGTAAAAAAAATAATTCTTGATTGGGATAGTGCCGTTAGTTCGTTAAAAGACGTATTTTCTAGGCGATTATCTGCTCATTTAATTTTTAGAAAATTCTTCAGTCGTGAATAAAGCGTTAATGAAACCACAGAAATGTTTGTTTGTAATTAAAGAGCTTTGCTCTCACAATTACCATACGATGTGAATGAAACTATGGCTATTGATATGGCATACGGTTTAATTTGACGCGATATTAGAGAAGAACTTCCTCGGTCTGAATGTTTGACTTTCAAGGATTTATTGACTCGCGCCCGTAGCGTTGAGCAGTCTTTGCAAGAAGTTTTCGTCGACGTCCATCGTAACCATAATCCTGTTAAAAACGATAGTCAAGAAGTAGTTTTGAAACGTGTTTTGCGTTCTCGTTGTTCATATTGTAAAACATATGGTCATGTTAAAGAAGATTGTCTTAAATTGAAATCTAAGGCATCAAAAATACACTCTTTAACTACCGCTACATATTCAATCATTAAATGTTTTGGATGTGGTGCGCCTGGCGTGTTACGCTCTAAATGTGCTAATTGTAATGATAAAAACTCTACAGTTTTAGAGTCAAAGTTTGTTCAATTTTGTTCAATCACTACTGACGTTCCTGTTTTGAATAAACCTATTTTGGGCGTTAGTATAAACGGTCGATATGGCAATTGTACTTTGGACCCCGGTTCTACTGTAAGTTTAGCGAGTTATGGTCTTTACCAAATTCTTTTGAACGACGGCCAGAATTTTTCAAAGCGTTCCGTTAAAATTTGCTTTGCGGATGGCATAGTTCGTGATGAAGAGGTTTTAAGTACGGATGCACAGGTTACTTTTGAATATAAAACTGTCACTGTTACCGTCAACGTATTGCCGCATGCACAAACTAAATCTACGTTACTAGGTATTGATTTTATTACCAGTGTCGGTTTTGTTTGAGATATTTCGATTAATCAATGGTATTTTAACGATGATCCTGTTAGAAAATTTAATTTTTATGGTAACTTTCAGGTGAATCGTGAAAATGTTAATTTCGTGTCTCTGCGCGAGGATGAAGGAGAATCCCTTTCCTCAGATCAGCGTATGATTATAGAGACGCTTTTGGAAGAACATTCCACTGTCTTTAAGATGGGGAGAGCCCCCACCGACTTTGCGGTTCATAAGATAAAGACTGTCGATCACGATCCGATTTCAGTGTCACCTTATCCTCTTAGCAACTCGAAAAGACAATTTTTAAAGGAAGAAATAGATAGACTGCTCGGAGAAGATATAATTGAAAAATGTGAGTCACCTTGGGGATTCCCGGTCGTTCTTGTCCCGAAAAAGAGTGGTAAGCTTCGCTTGTGTGTTGATTATAGGCGTTTGGATGCTATTACGGTCCCGGATTCCTTCCCCTTACCTCGCATCAAACATCTTCTGCATACTTCTAAACGGACTATGTACATGAGTACTATAGACTTACAGTCTGGATTTTTAGAAGTTCCTATAGCTGAGGAAGACAGGGACAAAACTTATTTTGTTACACCCTTCGGTACGTTTCGCTACCTTCGAATGGGTTTTGGTCTTCGACACGCTCCGGCTACTTTTCAAAGATTAATGTTCAGATTTTGCAACGGTCTTGGTGACCGATCCGCTTACGCATATTTGGACGATATTTTAGTGATATCGGACAGTTTTAAACAGCATGTTGATGATTTACGTGCAGTTTTCGAAATCTTAAGTTATATAAATTACGTGCGCGTCGCGAAAAATGTTGCTTTGTACGGAAATCCGTCAAATACTTGGGTCACCTTCTGACTACTAATTGTATTGAAGTTGACAGAGAAAAGATTTCTGCAATTAAAAACATTAACGTTCCGTGTTGCGTTAAAGATGGTCTTAGTTTTGTTCAAACTTGTTCCTGGTATAGGAAATTTTTTCCGCATTTTTCTACCGTAGCGCGTCCGCTAACTAACTTATTAAAAAAAAATAGTGTGTTTTGTTTTGGCGAACCTGAGCTACAAGCATTTAGTGCGCTCAAGGAAAAACTTACTTCAGGTCCTGTATTAATTCAAGCTGATCCGAACTTACCGTATTTTTTACAGACTGATTTTAGTGTTTTGCACTTGGAGCCGTTTTGTTGCAAGGTACTAGCAATGATTTGCTTCCTATTGAGTAGGCAAGCAGACTTCTTACTCCAGCTGAGCAAAATTACTCCACTGTAGAACGGGAAGTTTTGGATGTTATTTATGTTACCGAAAAATTCCGAACATATTTGGAAGGGGCAGAAGTAAATGTAATTTCTGATTGCCAGCCATTGCAGTGGCTATTAACATTGAAAACACCTACGGGTCGTTTAGCCCGTTGGGCTTTGAAAATTCAGAGAATGAATATGAAAATTTCTTATACTCCCGGTAAAGGAAACGTTGTGGTTGATATGTTGTCCAGACCAGGTTGTATGAACGAAAGTGATACCTGTGATGTCTGTTTTGTTAGTGTTGAAATGCCGAAGATTAATGCTACTGATCTTAGGGTCACACAATTAGACGATCCAGATTTGTCATTGATAGTTAAAGCATTAGAAGGTGAAGACACTCTTGATATGATCGGATGGTTAGATCGTGGTTATATGTTAAACAATGGGATACTTTATCGTAACAATCCTCATGACGATGTAGAGGATCCGCAATTAGTAGTTCCTGCGAGTTTGAGGAAAGACTTGCTAAATCATTATCATGACTCACCCACTGGTGGTCATTATGGTGTTGATAAAACTTATCAAAAGATGTTTGATAAATATTATTTTGTTGGTATGAGACGTTTTATTGCAGATTATGTAAAAGGTTGTATTGAATGTCAGCGTTATAAAGCTAGTAATACTAAACCTGCTGGTTTGTTACACACCCCAGCTCCTGCACAACGCTTTGAAATCATAGCCGTTGATTTATTTGGCCCTTTGCCAATAACTGAAAATAAAAATCGATGGATTTTAGTCTGTGAAGACACAGCTTCAAAATGGGCTGAGCTTTACCCATTAGAATCTGCTAATGCAGATGCATGTGCAAAATGCTTATCGAGGAGATATATTTACGTTTTGGCACTCCGAGAAAAATGGTATCTGACAACGGTGTACAGTTTATTTCAGATATTATGCAAAAGGTGACATATTGTTTTGACAAGTATCTAACTTGTTTTATTCCATTGTACCATCCGGAAAGTAACCCGGTTGAAAGGAAGAATCGAGACTTGAAGACTCAGCCTTCGATTTTAGTTCAAAATTGTCACACAAAATGGGATATTCATCTCCCAGCAATACGTTTTGCTATTAATTCAACCATATGTGAGTCAACTGATCGTATTCCTGCTTTTCTTACTTTCGGTCGTGAATTACGTGCTCCTCACGATACTGTGTATGATTTAAGAACTGTGGTAAACGCTGAGAATTTTGTTCCTCGGATTACTCCGTATTTAAAGCGGTTATCACAAAAACTTTGTACGTCACAAGAAATTTTACAGCAAAAGCAAGACGTTCGTAAAGCACAAGTCGATAAGACAAGACGTGCTGAAAATTTTCAAGTTGGTGATCAAGTTCTGTTGAAAACTCGCCTACTTAGCAATGCCAGTAAAGGCATTACTTTTAAATTTGCACCTAAACGTGATGGACCTTATGTTATATTCAAGGTGGTTACTCCAACTACTTTTGAGCTTACTACAGCTACGAAACCCTATGAAAACATCGGTAAATTTCATTCTGTTGATTTAACGAAATTTGTTCCGTTTAGTGCCGGTGTGCACAGTGCTTCGTCGGTTATACCCGCGCCTGTGGTGCCTAAAAGAAAACGGGGACGCCCCCGTAAAGTGAAAAAGTGATTTCTAAACGCACGCCAGTAACTTCTGTACGTTTAGAAGGGGGAGTGTGTAGCGTGATCCCTTTTACCGCACGTCAATGATTAGTTTAGTGGAACACACTCCTAATAAGTAGTATGTGTTATGCCGTGTAGAGACATTGGTCGTATCCTTCCTCGTTCATGTATTATGCACTGTTTTGATTGTTAAGTCCTTAATATACGTAGCTTACTGTGCACCTTTGCTTTATATTAAAACCCTGAGATTAAAATACAAATACATATATTATGTACAACGAGTATTATTAGTAATTATAACAAAACCGTCCCTCGTCCCGTTAAAAATTTCAATAAACCATTTATTATTCATGGACGATTTAAAATTGTATGCCGGAACTAAAAACCAACTATAATCATTAATACACACTACCAAAATTTTTAGTGATTCAATAAATATGAATTTCAGATTAGATAAATGTGCAACTTCGCAATTAATAAAAGGAAATATTACATACACCGGAGAAAAATTATTTGACATTCAAGAAATAGCACCCGAAGAAACATATACCTATTTAGAGTTTCAGCAACGACATGGAATAAATCACACAAAAATAAAACAAGAGTTAAAATTAAAATATAAAGGACATTTAATTAAATTACTTAATACACAATTAAACGCCAAAAACTTAATTAGTGCCATTAACTCATATGCAGTTGCGTCAATTTGTTATTCATTTGGAATAATTAAATGGAGTAACACCGATTTGGAAGAAATAGTTCATCTAACTAGAACAACATTAACTAAATTTAGATGTCTACATCCAAACTCCTCTATCCAACGACTATATTTACCCCGAAAAGAAGGAGGTAGAGGACTTTTGAATATTACTAAACTATGCAATAAACAGATACAAAACATGCGCGAATATTTTATGGAAGCTGAAGATTCAATTTTAAAAAAAAATAGTTAATTTAGATAATGATTATACACCCCTAAATTTAAATAAAACCGACTACAATTATGATACCATAACAATTCAAAATTGCGTCGACAGCTGGAAACTAAAAACATGGTATGGTAGATATGCCTGTCAACTACTTGCAGAAGATACAGATAAATTATTATCAATATCTTTCTTTACAAAAGGTCACCTACATCTTGAAACCGAAGGCTTCTTTTTGGCCATTCAGGACAAAATTATGAGAACCCGCAATTACGAACGTTACATCTTAAAAAATAATGTTGTGGATAAATGACGTTTGTGTCAAAATCAAGGTGAAACAATAGAACATATCACCTCCGGCTGCACAAAACTCGCTAATACAGTTTATCTTGAAAGACATAATGACTTCTGCAAAATTATTCATCAATATTTGGCAATAAAACATAAATTACCAGTAAAGCAAACACCCTACTATAGATATATTACAGAATCAGTTCAAAATGTTGTTTTGTATTGGGATAGATTGGAATATACGGACAAAGCTGTAATGCACAATAAACCGGATATACTACTTATAGAAAAAATGAAAAAAGTAGCATACTTTATAGACATTTCCATTCTAATTTCAAATAACCTTCTTCAAACCGAAACCAACAAAATTAATAAATATAATGCACCTGCTTTCGAAATAAAAAACAACTGGAAATTGACTATTGTAAACATCATACCTATCATGGTTTCTGTGGATGGTCTAGTTAGCAAAAATTTCAGAAAATATTTAGAATGTATTGGGATTCCCTTGGGACTTGCAACATTAATTATTAAAGCTGTGATACTCCATACCTGCAGGATTGTACGCAATACCTTAGCTATAAGATAAATTGAAATGTTTCCTTATAGTATAATAACCGATACTATACCATATGTATATACTATTTTATAACTTATCGAGATTATGAATAAATAATAATAATAATAGTAATAGTAATAATAATAATAATTAAAATGCACCTAATTTTTAGAACTGTTACAACCTATCTCACAATAATGTAGACTAGTGTATTGCGTATGCAGTTAGTTTTAACAAGCAGTAAGAATAACAATAAGATAATATTAAAAAAAACACACACACACACACATAGGCACACGCACACACCACACACACACACACGCATGCACTCACTCACACACACAACACACACACACACACACACACACACTTTTGTTTGAAACGAGTAACTACAAAATAGACAGGTCTGTTAACGTAGGACTAGGTAGCTCAAAATTCTTAGATAAATTTTTCTTAGATCTCTGCATCTAGAAACGATTGTAAACACCAATAATTTAAGCTCAACAAGAAAACAAATTTACATGAGATCTAAAGAAATACATTAGAACCTTTTGTATACCTGTTTAAACTATTATTTAAATAGCATAAGGTAACATTTTATATTAGCGGTTTGCTTGAAGACACCTAATGCTACAATTTAACCCGATCACATTACTTAAAGTTTGTATGTATCATAGCATCGCTAAATCAAAGAAATATAATGTTTAAGCACCTGCAAAACTGAACATTGAATAAATAAAAAACTAAAGAAGTGACTGGAAAATTACTGGCAGTGAACAGTTTTAGATTACTTCAAGTAGGTAAAGTAAAAACAAAAACAGATACAATAACTTAAAGTGTACAATAGATAATACCCATCGACATATCTGATTAAACTAATAATGAATTGATTGACAGCGCATATTTAGCGTATATTTAAAAAACAAAAACGAAAGCGAAAAATCTAGTAGTATTTAATAATTTTTGGTAATGCGTGGAAGTATTGTAATTGAGCGTATAAACTGTATTACCCGACAAGCATTTCAGTACAGTCGAAGTACTAATCTACATGTAAAATGAAGTACATTGTTATTCAAGTGGTTAAAATAAATATGCATAATGTATGTAGATCAGTGAATGCTTATATAAATAAATTTACGGTGTGTAAATAAATTACGTAGTCAAATTTGGTAATAAATATAATTTAAATCGTCGTGTTAAGAAATAAATTAGTCCATAAATAGCGTCAGTTATCATCAATGGACTATGTACAGGCATATTAGTACTTTAAGTTACTCTGCAGATAATCGTGAATAATCAGGTTTATACTGAACAGAATAAAGAATAGTAGTAAATTGAAGTTAGTTACCATTTGACAGAATTTGCAGTAGTACCTACCAAGAGTCTCAGAAACTCAATTATTGTTACTGTTTAGTATCTGACTATATGTTTACCCAATAAGAATGTTTTGCTAGTTATTGTTTAAAAACATAGATATAGCAATTATGTCAAGGCGTAGGAAGCATTCTACATCTTACCCTCTTTTTTGGTGTTATAAAAAGGATAGGTGCATGACAGAGCATACGTGGGAGTAAGTCCTGTCACAGCTAGCATTGACCTTTGGGGTTGTGGAGGCTGCAAGAGACCTAAAATTTCAGGGTAGGGAATAATAAGTATATAAAAAATGAAATAGACACTTTGGTAAATTAACCAAAATTTGTTATCTATTTAGAAATTAACATTTAAGAACAAAGATCAAACAAAATTTCATTTAATTCATTATGAGGTTGTCTTAGAAAAAATAGATCAACTACATAATTTTAAATAGTTATAAAGTATTACCATTTCGAATGGACCTGCACCTTGCCGAAGTTCTAGATTACTAGAAGAGGTGAAATGGCTTGCGTGTTCTAATGAGCTAAAGAGCCAAACTACAGGTCCAACCAAAGTAGTAGGGTCGCTAGTGAGGAACCAGACTAAGACAAGTGCCCGAAAGAGGGCAGCGGTTCTTTCGGTACTTAGATTGACAGAGACTACAGGGGTCGGCATGGCAGTCTAAGACACACTAACGCGAATTGGAAGGCAACGGAAAACCACCACATTACCTCCCAAGTACACAGCGTACCTAAACTATAATAAAATGATGGCATTCTCTGGAGTAAACGATTCCGGAGTTAAAATAGTCCCCCATTCGGATCTCCGGGAGGGGACTACTTCGGAGAATGCGATCGGAAAGTTCAGAATAAGAGTCGGAAACATTTTGCGAGTCGGAGCGTGGAATATTGGAAGCATGAAGCAGGTAGGTAAGCTAGAGAACCTAAAAATCGAAATGAATAGGTTAGCACTAGACATAGTAGGGATCAGCGAAGTTTGGTGGCCAGAAGCGGGGGATTTTTAGAGTGGAGACATTAGGGTAATTCATACAGGAGCAGAGGAAGGAAATTTGGGCGTGGGAATAGTTATGCGAAAAAAGATAGGACACTGTGTAGAAAATTACTTGCAAAAGAACGAAAGAGTACTCATGGTTAGATTAGAATCTAAACCGGTAAACACACTAATAATACAAGTATACATGCCCACCCCTAGCTACAGTGAGGAAAAGGATAGAAAACGATATACGTGGAAGATACCAGGGGATATAAAAAGATGACAAATAGATTACATTCCCCTTAGGCAACGGTTTAGGAATCAAGTAAACGACTGTAGAAGCTACCTAGATGCAGATATAAACACTGACCATAACATCGCAATTATAAAAACCGCACTTAAATTTAAAAATTTGAAAAAGAAACGGAAAAAAGCACTTTCACTTTGAAAAACTAAAAGATAAAGATATTCAAGAAAGATTCGAAAAAAAGTAAAATGAATTGCTGAAAGATATCGGGAAAATAACTAATACTGAGGAAGTAGAAAGAGAATGGAATCACATTAAATCCAGCCTAGAGATGACGGCCAAAGATATTCTGTGGTATACACAATAAGAAAATAAGAAACCATGGAAAACAAAAGACATCCTGAATGTAATAGAAGAAAGACAAAAATACAAAAATAAATCAGAGGAAACAGGAAAAGAGAGATACAAAGGCATAAAATGGGATATTATTCGCAAATGCAGGCAAGCTAAAGAACAATGGATTGATAAAAAGTGCAAAGAGGTACAAACTAAGATGGTAGTAGGAAAGGCAGATGAAGCATACAAATTAATTAGAATCAATTTTAGTGATATAAAACCGTATAGCAAAAATATAAGGGACGCGGGAGGAAACGTCATTATAAAAAATGTAGAGAAAGTGGGTAGATAGCAAGAATATATAGGTAATTTATATGCAGGAGAGGAACTAAATGCATTAGAACAGGAATCATACATTGAAAATAATGACAGGCGAGATACCCAAAGATTTCAAACGTAATGTCATAGTAACTATACCAAAAAAGAAAGGCGCTGATAGATGTGAAAATTTTCGAACAATAAGTTTGACAGGACACGTTTTAAATATATTAAGTAGAATCGTACAAAGACGAATGGAAAAACTAGCTGAAGAAATACTAGGAGAAGACTAATTTGGGTTTAGGCGAAACAGGGGAACACGGGAGGCTATATTAGCTCTGAGAGTGGTAATGGAGAAAACAATAGAAAAAGGGGAAAGCGTGTATATAGGGTTTGTAGATCTGAAAAAAGCATTCGACAATGTAAAATGGAAAAAAATGTTCGAAATACTCAAAAACATTGAAATGAGTTATAGGGATAGACGAATAGTACATAGCTTATACAAAGAGCAAACAGCAGTAATAGAATTAGAGCAGGAACGTAAAGAAGTAAACATTAGGAAAGGGGTGAAACAGGGATGTGACCTATCCCCATTCATTTTAACTTGTACATTGAAGACGCAATGAATACTGTCAAATGCAGGAAGACATTTGGAATTACTATGCAGGTACAAAAAATTGATATGCTTAGATTTGCAAATGTATAGCGGTATTAACATCTAGCAAGGAAAAGTTAGAAGCTGCTCTTAATGAAATAGAAACGGTTCTAACAGAGAGATACGATATGAAAATTAACAAAACTGAAGCTATAGTACTAGTATGCAAAGGAGGGGAAAATAAATCAAAAACAAGAATACAAAAATGTAACACGAACTTACAAGAGGTTATGGATTTCGGCTACGTAGGAAGCCAAATAATGCAAGATGGGAAAAGCGCAAAAGATATAAAACAAAGATTAGCACAAGGTCGTGCTATATTTAACAAGAAAAAGTAACTACTGTGTTCAAAGACAACAAACACAGAAACAAGGAAAAGATTGCTTAAAACATATGTGTGGAGCACAACACTGTACGGCTGTTAAACGTGTACAGTAGGAGAAGCGGACAAGAAATATGGTGCTACAGACGTATGCTGAAGATATCATGGACAGACAAAGTTAAGAACGAAGAGGTACTAAAAATGGCAGGGGAAGAAAGAAATATGTGGAAAACGGTAAAATAAAAGAGAGATAGGATGATTGGCCACATACTACGGCATGAGAGAATAGTGCGGAATATATTAGAAGCAGAGATAGAAAAAAAGAGAAGTAGAGGTAGACCTAGGCTAGACTATTGTACACAGATAGTGAAAGATGTATGCTGTAGGAATTTCAGGAAAATGTGTAGGCTAACTCAGAATAGAAATCAATGGAGGTACGCATTCAACCAGTCCCAAGATGGATAAATTAATGACGAAAAAGTAACTGTACCTAAACATGATGATTATTATAAGCAACTACAAGTATTGGCTAGGTAATATTCTCGAATAATGTTAATTGTGTTAAAGGATTTACTGGAAAACTAATTCGGCAAATGTCTAAGTGTTGGGGTATCTTGGCAGTCTCAGGCTGCTTAACCCCCTTCACTGAATCTCGGTGAAATAGGGCATTGAGTTAGAAAACAGTAGAGCTGTATACAGGCTGCGAGAAGAGTTTCAGCAAACGTGTAGGCTAGCTCAGAATATAAATAAGTGTAGGTACGTGTCCAACCAGTTTTGAGACAGAAAACCTAATGACGAAAAAATAAGCGCAGATAAATCTGATGATTATTATAAACAACTACATGTGTTGTTTGTGAAATATCTGCAACCAAAGTTGACTGTGCGAAAAGATATGTTGAAAAAAGTATTAAATCGATAAATGTTTAAGTGCTGGGGGAACTTGGCAGCCACAGGCTATCCCCCTTCTCACAACTACTGAATGTCCGAGAAAGAGGGTATATAATGGTAAAGCAATAGAAGGTGACCGAACTGCATCTAACAAGAAAGAACAACACCTATGATGAAAGACAACAAACATAGAAACAAGAAGAAAATTGTTGAAAGCATATGTGTGGAACACAGCACATTATGCCTATAAAATACAGGCAGCAGAAGAAGCAGACAGAAATGCTGTGCGTCAGATGTATTAGGAAGATAGCATGGACAGACAAAGTTAATAACAAACAGGTTATAGAAATAGTAGGGGAACAAGGATATCTGTGAAAGAAAAATAGAAGAAATGGAAGGGCAGAATACGTTCTAAGGCATTTTTGGGGAATAGTATGGGACATATTACAAGCAGAGATAGGAAAAAGTAGGTAGATGTAGACCTAAATCAGATAGTGATAGATGCAGACTGCAAATTTCAGGGAAATGTGTAGGTTAGTTCAGAATACAAAAACTGTGATGGTACACGTCGAACCAGTTCCTGGACTGAAGACTTAATGATGATGATAAAGTATTAGTTTTTTAAGTTGCTTTAAACTTCGAAACATAATATTCAAATTGATAAGATAATGGTTTTACATACCTATTAGATACAGATAAATACGGAACTTAATTTATGTATTACCTAACTAAAAAACTACAATCTGTTTCATGAAACACTTGGCTTACATTTGTGACAAAAAAAGATCACACGTAAGACTACATATGAATTTAAAGTTTTTAATATTTAAATATATAGAAATTTTTATTATAAAAAATGTATAGTTATTTATCCACACTTCTATACTGTTTTAATCATGCTTCCTATAACAAGTTTGAATTGAAAATAATTAAAAACGCATGCCTGGCGTGATGTAATTAATAAAAAGTAGGTTACCCTGAAATCTCTTGTAGAACTTATGCAAACATCCACCTCCAGCCAAACATAAAATTTATCAAACTTCTAAGAGGTAAACTTGAACCAAACCAAACAGCATTAATGTGTAGATATCAGGTAAATTTTTAAACATAAATGTCAGGTACACCTCCACAATTTATTTGTAGGAAGGTGGTTGCATCGAGGCCCCACAAAACATCATAATTTAGAAAAGGAAATTTCGCTTATGATTAATAATTACTACGTAAGCTTAAAATGCATTGTCCCGGACGGACAACTCTAAAATAGAATCAGAAAGTTAGCTGATAAGACAAACAAACGATAGAATGCCATAATGTATCTTTAAATATCTTACTATTTGATAATAATCTAATGGGATCCAAGTGCAAATCGGCCTTGTAGCATACAAGAAAACAATTATTAGTTGGCTTCATAGTTGAATTTTCCAAACCAGTCAAGATATAACCTTTTCGGTTTTGCTATCATTACAGAAAGTGAAGTCGTCAGGGAGTTTTGACAAATATCCTGCTGTAAGAAGTACCAACATATGTTTGCAATCTTAGAGTGCAAACACCATGGAGCTTTTTAATGAAGAAGCAAATGAAGAAAATTTACTACGACCGTTTGTTTGTGAAATGAGAGTGTATTGTGTAATTATTTATATGATAAATAACTGAAAGTAGAAATATACATTATTGAAGCAGGTAGGTAAATAAACATTTTGTGATGGAAAAACAAGTTTGCATTTAAAGTAGAATTGTTTATGTGCAAATAAAAAACATAAAAATAAATGGAAGATAAGCAACTTTACTAACAGATAGTAAGATGGGAAAGTAAATCATATGATAATTGGCTTATGTAAAAAGCAAGGATAGGGTAACAAATATTTAATAAATGTGGTTGGAACATAAACATTGCCATAGGCAAAATGACATGTTACAGAAACTTAATTATTGTTAGTGTTTAGTATCAGACTAAATGTTTACCCAGTAAGAATGTTTTGCTTGTTTAAAAACATAGATATAGCAATTATGTCAAGGCGTAGGAAGCATTCATAGATGGACAGCAACCTACATAAAACATTTTCAGATTACGCAAATCCACAAGAATTGGAATGTTTCTGAGAGTTCTGGGCGATTCACTCATCCATCCTAGGGTTAATTTTGTTTATTCGAATATTTGGGTTAATGATACAATATGTGAGGATGATACTTAGATTTGACCTATCTGGTAAAAGCAATAAACAGATAAAACTCTGATATTTCGTAACCTAGCATTTTGGTGATTGTCAGTACTGTTACGATTAATTTCTAAAGTATCATGAACACATTTGCAGCATGTGATCTCTAATAAAATGCCGGAACACAACGCCATATTCAACTCCAACAATTACAACTTTTATTGCAACCAAACGTTAATGAGAGCAAATCCATAAAGAATTAGGGCAAATAAAATAATTTAAATTGCTTGGATTCAACGATATAGTAGTTGCTGAATTTCAGCATACAACAGAATTTCAGGTTTGCAATTCGCTAAACAATTAAAATCCCAACTAATTTGTGTTGTACATTTATAGATACGATAACATTACAGAAATTTCAGTTTGTGGAAATGGAAACAATTTAGTTGCGTGCTGTATCCCTACAGCATTAATGTTTGTTAAACTCTGCGTTGTTATCCAAGTTGAGTTTATTTTCCTTCTACCAAAACGCTTTAAAAGTTTTTCGTTTTAACATTTAAAAGACCAAAGCGTTTATTCAAAAACTTAGTGAAGATATAAACGGTAAAAAGCATGAATACCATTTAAAGGGACATCAAGGATGCTGCAAGTAATTAAAGCTCTAATGTAAATCATAGAAACAATGAGCCGCAGGCCTTCCGCTTAAGTTTATCAGAATTTGTAAGATTGAATCTGGATCACAATAAATTAGATAAGTTGGAAGATGGTTTAAGCTCTAGGGATTAACTGTGCTATGTAGCCGCTTATAAGTTCATAAAAACCCTATATTGATTCCACATTCCACCCTTTCGTGTAAGAACTTCTCGAAATTTGCTGAAAACTTTTACATTAAAAGGGTTTATAAAATTCTTTAAGTATCGATGTTGATACGATCAAAATATTCATTAATCAGATTCGATGTTTCAAAAGAATTTATTATGTATGGATGCGGCATAAGTTATTTACCGAGTAGAGAACTGTTTCTGTTGAACGTGTTGCATGCCAATCTGATATAAAGTATCCTTTTAATTAACGAAGTGGGCCATGAAATTTATTTGATGTGTCTGAGCATACGGATTTGTTATTAATTTATTACAGAATCTAAAATAACATACGGCTTGGCAATTTTTCTTAATTTTTCTGAAGCGAATTTTAGCAATAAACGTATCTTGACTTATTGAGTGTGTCTGCAAATTATGATTATCATACAGGGCGGGTTAGAATTCGATCACAAAATTGCTATCGAAGATTATTTTCAGAACATAATTCAAAACTAGGTACAGAACTATTGTCAGCATAGTCAGTGTTTCTGATATACATAGTGTTAAAGTCACAAATTAAAAACTTATTTTTTTGCATCACAATTCTCAAAATATATTCATGAAACCTTATTATTAGTTTTTGTAACTAAATTGCAAGAATTTTCAAAAAAGGCGTTACATTAGTGAGCCCATTCTCTTTTTGCATTCATTTTTCGACGTAATTGTTTTAATTTCCGTACTTTACCATTTTATTGATTCCATTTTAAGTTTTATTGTTTATTGTTTATTGTTTATTGTTTATTGTTTATTGTTTATTGTTTATTGTTCATTGTTCATTGTTCATTGTTCATTGTTCATTGTTCATTGTTCATTGTTCATTGTTCATTGTTCATTGTTCATTGTTCATTGTTCATTGTTCATTGTTCATTGTTCATTGTTCATTGTTCATTGTTCATTGTTCATTGTTCATTGTTCATTGTTCATTGTTCATTGTTCATTGTTCATTGTTCATTGTTCATTGTTCATTGTTCATTGTTCATTGTTCATTGTTCATTGTTCATTGTTCATTGTTCATTGTTCATTGTTCATTGTTCATTGTTCATTGTTCATTGTTCATTGTTCATTGTTCATTGTTCATTGTTCATTGTTCATTGTTCATTGTTCATTGTTCATTGTTCATTGTTCATTGTTCATTGTTCATTGTTCATTGTTCATTGTTCATTGTTCATTGTTCATTGTTCATTGTTCATTGTTCATTGTTCATTGTTCATTGTTCATTGTTCATTGTTCATTGTTCATTGTTCATTGTTCATTGTTCATTGTTCATTGTTCATTGTTCATTGTTCATTGTTCATTGTTCATTGTTCATTGTTCATTGTTCATTGTTCATTGTTCATTGTTCATTGTTCATTGTTCATTGTTCATTGTTCATTGTTCATTGTTCATTGTTCATTGTTCATTGTTCATTGTTCATTGTTCATTGTTCATTGTTCATTGTTCATTGTTCATTGTTCATTGTTCATTGTTCATTGTTCATTGTTCATTGTTCATTGTTCATTGTTCATTGTTCATTGTTCATTGTTCATTGTTCATTGTTCATTGTTCATTGTTCATTGTTCATTGTTCATTGTTCATTGTTCATTGTTCATTGTTCATTGTTCATTGTTCATTGTTCATTGTTCATTGTTCATTGTTCATTGTTCATTGTTCATTGTTCATTGTTCATTGTTCATTGTTCATTGTTTCATTGTTCATTGTTCATTGTTCTCATTGTTCATTGTTCATTGTTCATTGTTCATTGTTCATTGTTCATTGTTCATTGTTCATTGTTCATTGTTCATTGTTCATTGTTCATTGTTCATTGTTCATTGTTCATTGTTCATTGTTCATTGTTCATTGTTCATTGTTCATTGTTCATTGTTTATTGTTTATTGTTTATTGTTTATTGTTTATTGTTTATTGTTTATTGTTTATTGTTTATTGTTTATTGTTTATTGTTTATTGTTTATTGTTTATTGTTTATTGTTTATTGTTTATTGTTTGTTTATTGTTTGTTTATTGTTTGTTTATTGTTTATTGTTTATTGTTTATTGTTTATTGTTTTTATTGTTTATTGTTTATTGTTTATTGTTTATTGTTTATTGTTTATTGTTTATTGTTTATTGTTTATTGTTTATTGTTTATTGTTTATTGTTTATTGTTTATTGTTTATTGTTTATTGTTTATTGTTTATTGTTTATTGTTTATTGTTTATTGTTTATTGTTTATTGTTTATTGTTTATTGTTTATTGTTTATTGTTTATTGTTTATTGTTTATTGTTTATTGTTTATTGTTTATTGTTTATTGTTTATTGTTTATTGTTTATTGTTTATTGTTTATTGTTTATTGTTTATTGTTTATTGTTTATTGTTTATTGTTTATTTTAGTTTATTATTGTTTATTGTTTATTGTTTATTGTTTATTGTTTATTGTTTATTGTTTATTGTTTATTGTTTATTGTTTATTGTTTATTGTTTATTGTTTATTGTTTATTGTTTATTGTTTATTGTTTATTGTTTATTGTTTATTGTTTATTGTTTATTGTTTATTTATTGTTTATTGTTTATTTTTTATTGTTTATTTTTTATTGTTTATTGTTTATTGTTTATTGTTTATTGTTTATTGTTTATTGTTTATTGTTTATTGTTTATTGTTTATTGTTTATTGTTTATTGTTTATTGTTTATTGTTTATTGTTTATTGTTTATTGTTTATTGTTTATTGTTTATTGTTTATTGTTTATAACTCATTTCGTAATTTAAGCTGAAATCAGAACTTCTATAATAATAACTGATTTATATACATATTCAAAGTCTTTAGTTTTTTTGAGAACATACCAGAGATTATGTAAATAACATCTGGAATTTACGTATTGTAATATAAATAGCTTTTAAATGCAAAACTCTTGTATCCGTCAATCAAATTCGTCTGAAGGATGTGGTGCTGCAGGAACCTATCAATCATTCTTCGTGTGTACACACCTCGCTTACATTCCAATGTAGTTATTCTGGTCGCAGGTAGACTATACGGCGCTACAATACAAACATGTTACGTAGGCTGATATAAAGGATTTTTTGTGCCCTTGTTTACTATGAAATGTTTATACGCATAAAATTATGATATATATTTACTTATGGCTTTAAATAAAAATTAGCTTATGGCGAGGTTGATTTACTATGCATTGCCAAATGTGTCGCCGTCCTTAGAACTGATATTAATAAGCAACTAAAAACATGTTTTCCATTGTAATATGTTGGGTACTGCTTTAAATGGCGCATTTGTAGTGTAGCGCACTTTAATTTGAACTTCCTTATTTGTCTAACGCAAGTTTAATTGTTCCTAAATTTTGACAGAGATTCTTAGTCTTCTGGAAGCGGCTAAAGGTGTTTATTGTTTTCAGTAATTATTAACATAATTTATTACATAAAAGATTTTCTTTACACGACGCAACTAAGTACGTATGTTGTTTTATATTAACGCACTATTGATCTACAACAAGCACAAAGTGTTTACGGATAACCTACTGATACAACCTAATTTAGATATATACTAGCGTAATTATTCTAATACTCAACCAAACATTGAACTATTTTTCTTATATCACCTACTAGAATCGACTGAAATATATTTGTGTTTTATTTTTATTATATCTATTCCATTCTGTTCATTCTATCTGCTGCTTAAATACATTACTGCAGTTGTAACTCTGCGTTGAATGGGTATTATCACAGTCATTCTTAGAATTTCCGATGATAGTGCTACAGTCGTGTGGTCAAACAGTTTACAGGTGTTTATCTACTAAAAAACAGATCGTTTAACATTCTGTAGGGTGTATGCACTCTATTGGATGTGCAATTGTTGGCGAGTCTAGATTACTGTAATATTTAATCTAAAACGAACAAAAATTGTTGTTGATTTACCCTATACATTGGATTTCACGAATGGCTAATAGTAACTCAACATGATATTTCAGTTTTTTGGTTTTAGAAAATATATTTTTAATTAGAGCGGTTAGTATAGTTAATGCAATAAAAAAATGAATCGCATTAAAATTAATTAATACAAATTCATACAATATGAAGATAACATAATGAGTCATGATAGGACTTACGTTCACTAAAAAACGTTGAAAGATATTTCTCATAAATAATAAAAATGTATTAACCATGTAATAATTACAGGTGTCAGGTATAAACTCAAACCACGAAATTAGGAAGTTATTTATTCATATTAGTGCGCGCTCAAATTAATAAATGAATGTAAACTACAAAAGGGTAAACCTAATACTTAGTTCAGTAAACTTTGATAGCGAAATCATGTAATATCAAGAATGATTTAACGTTAGAAAGTAAATAACCATAAACCTACTAATACGTATAATTTCTACCATAATTATTCCAAATATAACAAAGCTTTTATCCATTTGTAATTAAATAAATTAAATACAATGTTAAATAGTTGTAACACACAGAAACCTTAGATATACTGATAATATAATAATACAATACAATACAAGGAGTAAACCCCAGACACTTAGCAGCGATCTCCACCGGTATTGTTCCGATAATTAATTACGGCACTAAATACAAGGTGACCCGTTTTCAATATGTTCATATAAAATAACCATAACTTGTGCCTGATGGGGTCATGATAGTTCACGCTTGCTTGCGTGGTAGAAAAGATCAAACAATGACAATCCCCCACTCGTGAAAACACACGAAGAAGCTTTAAAGTAAATGACAACCAATTGCAAGTTGCAACCGACGAGAAAAACCACAAAATAATTACTTATGTCATACACACGAACAATTGTGCGCGTAAATAGTAGAAAGTTTTGTTTGTCGTCAAACACCCCTTTGATTATGGAATAATAAATAAGGTGCAATATATTAAGTAAATCAATAACAATTACTTGTTTATTCATTGTTTGTAATAAATAAAGAACACTATACAATTGCATTCCAGGTTAAAAAACTATTGCTTAACATGACAATGCGGCTCAGAATAAAACCGTAGCCATCTTAATTAAAAATTGCTTCAGCCCCCTTTCTTCCCCCACACTATATATATGTTCATGAGTTGACAGACAGATTAGTGACTGAGCATGCGACAATGTGACTACAACATAAATACAATACATAATATAAGGGTCTACGTTGTGATCACGGATTTTCGACATAATGTACAATACTAACAGATATTGAAACAGATTGTTGCCTAGCAAAGTCAATTTTGGAATTAAATACCTAATGTTCCGTTGATAAATACTTTTGGTTGTAATGAACTTTTGGTCAATTACTTAATGAAAGCGTAATATTGTGAATCAACTTTTAGTAGAATTAGATATGGTTTTTGATGAAATTTATGTATGAGTTGTAAAAAGTATTAATAAATGCCACTAGAAGTATAAGATCTGGACATTGCAAGTTTAATTGCAACTGATGGTGATATTTAAGGATAAAGATAAATGCACTAAGAATGAACTGAAAATGAATGTCACCACTGGTTTTTGTATGTACCTTGTTAGAGAAATATTTATAAGCCACTGACTTAATAGTAATGTAAGAAAATTTAAAATTGTTATATGTGTACTTGTTCACACAGTGGTGAAATAATGTTATCCTAGAATAGATTTAAGTAAGGTTAGTTGAGATTTGTTGTTTTATTTGTGCAATCAGAAAGGCGACCTTTTGTTAAGGAAATCAATTTCACCAATAGAGTATCTCGTAATTAAAATCCCGTGGGTTATTCATCATCCACAGGAAATCTTGACCAAGTTGGCGCTCATAAACTTGACGGATTGAAAACCCTACAAAGTAAGTGGTGTTAGGAACGTAGTTTGAAATTGCACTAAGTTAAATTTTTGATCACTATTTAATTTTGTTCTATTCTCTTCCATTTATTTCTATAGAAACAGAAATGTACCTCCGCGCCACTGTAATTGGCCGGCGAATCTTTATTTTGTTGCGGAATTCCCACCTCTTTTGGACAATTCTAAATTTAACAATTTAACGCTTCAAACACAAGTAACAGAAATCTATGTTGTATTATCATTACAGTAGGTCTAGAATTTCCTTACCGTGTAACTATTTAACATTGCATATAATCAATTTAATTACAAATGGGTAAACACTCTCATTAGAATAATTATTGTATACAATATTTATATTGAGGTTCACGGTCATTTACTTTCTAATGTTAGAACTTTCTTGAAACGACACGCTTCCGCTACTAAAGTTTATTGAATTAAGTACTAAATATTCCCTTTGGTGGTTTAGAATTAATTTATGAACCTGGGTTATTTCTAATATGTATAAATTACTTTCTAACTAGGTGGTTTGAGTTTATGCCTGACGTCTGTATTTAATACATGGTTATTACATTACTACGATTTATAGTAACCTCTTTTCAATGTTTTCTATTATTGCAACATGTATTTTGTTATGACTCATGTGCTACCTTCATATTGTATTAACTTGCATTAATGTAGGGCACTTCAATTTGTTATTGCATTAATTATAGTAACTGCCCTAATTGAAATTATATTTTCTAAAAATTGAAACATCATTTCGAATTACTACTAGTCATTCGTAAAATCCACTGTACAGGGCAAATCAACAATAATTTTTGTTCCTTTTAGACTAATTTTTTCCTTTTTGACATCTGATTTTTATTTCCCGTAAAGCCCAAGCGGTACAACAGCTATACAAACACCTAGACAAGCTTAAAAATTATAATTCTACAATATTTGAAGACCACGATCTTCATAAAGTCTCTATTACGATTCTAGTTTGTATACACATTACTTTATCAGTGGTAACTCTATATTTTAATTATGAATTAATTTGTCTAGCAGTTCTTCAAAAATTTATTGTTTTTTTTTGTATTGTGAAGTGTACTATATCTCCCATGCTATCGGAGTGTACACATGTGTGAACCAAGAGTATTTTAACAGTATTATAAAAACGTAGACACCATTCTGACCATAAAGTAGGCGTTGGATATAACGCATAAGAAACCCTCGCAACAAATTAGCCAATCAAGAACTTCAATCGCTAAAGCGCTTCATAGCAATAAACTTTCCTAATGTACGAAAAGCATTAAATAAAAGAATAATAAAACGGAGGAATACATTTAGGCCATTTCGGTAAGACCCATTTCGTTTTATTTCAAGTTTCTCTCTTTAAACAGTGATTTCCAACAGAAAAGTTGCGCTATAAAAGGAGAAAATACCACTTACGGAACTACATTCAAGGATATCACCAAAGCTTCACATTTGATCAGTTGCTCATCGTGATTTCGCATTACGGTAATAATTCAAAGTGTCTTTATGGTAATAAAGAGGTATTGTGAACATGTAGATGTGTATACATGCGGCGGTAATGCAGTGGAAAGCGATAAGTATAATGTCGAAGTGTCTTTATATTTAAGCCACAAGTCAATTTTTGCAAAATAATGGGCATTTGTGTCATCGACTACTAATGCAAATTATAAACATGAAACGGATGCAAGCTTTTGGCTGAATGAATGACTATCGTTTCTCGTCATTCACACAGCTGTGGCCATGCAAACCACACTGGTGTGCGCACTCACCACATTGTGCAGCCTGACACTTCCATTGCTATGTATGCAAATGCAAAATTTATGTGAAAGAATATGTAAATGAATTATTCTATCGTACAACAACGTCACGTTGAGTGCAGGTTGCTTCTGATGGTTGGTTATTTTCCTGTGAACTGAAGCATATTTAATGATACGGAGAGGCTTTGTGCAAGATTCAATTTAAAAAGAGAACAGAGTTGCAAATTTGATACCGGTTTGGTTGATGGCTTGCTGTTACCAGACGCACTTAAATTATTTACGGCTTTTAGTTTTTGTGCTGAATAGATACTTAGTAAGCGAAACAAAATGACGTGCTCGAGTAATACGCACTTAATTTTAAAAGAGATCATTTTTATTGCAAGGGTTGAATTCCTTAATAGCTAACTAAAAGTCTATGAACTATAAAAATTGAAACGCGCGTTTCTTAAACGCAAGTGCTAATGAACTTCCTGAAGTATTGAAATTAAAGCAATTTGGAAGTCGGGGCAAGCGAACGTATTTTCGCTTTAAAAGTCAAACTGTAAAAAAATAAGCACAGTTAAAGGTTGATGCAAAGAATATGTATTTCATCAACCAATTCCATGTCATGTGTAAATATACTTTCTCAAACTAATTTCCCATTAATAAAAAACAAAAACAAGGAGGTTTGCGTACACAGACACGATAAGAATAAGTTTGCGCAGATTATGCGCTAAGCGTTCGCAATAATGTAATTGCATTTATCACGTAATAACGCACTTGTCTGTTAGATGTGCATTGTTCAAAGCTCCACTCTATGCACCTCGTGCACTAGGTTCCTTAAATAATTCGTGATATAATTAGTAAAAATGTTTTCTTATACTCTGTGGTGTTTTTATCATGAGACATGGAGTTACTAAAAGGACCCGATTTTACCACGCTAGTCTTTGTTAAATTGCTTTTGTTTTTTTTTTGTGCTAGTTTGTGTGAGCCTTTTTCCAGAAGGGACAGGAACATTGAAAAGTTCAATTTTTCTTTCACTACTTCTTCATGTTTTTAAATTTTTTTTGAATGGGCTTGATCTTACAACAACTTCAGATTCCCTTCGTTTCTTTCTTTTGGACTACAGAAATTTTAGGTAGTAACTTGTTACGGTATTCCGGGCAGACAAGAAAGAAAGCAGTAAAGTAAGTAAAGAAATCGCCTACACTGAATACCGCAACAAAACAGGGAGAAGGGTAGAATAAAAATACAAAAGAATTAAATTGTGAGATAGCTCAAAATGTCGTAAAGTGTGTTGGGTTATACAGAAAGAAAAATTGGAAACCTCGGTAAGTGGATATATTTATAAGCCGTTAGGTAAACATAGTACAAAAAGGAATATTTACAGAGATCAGAAAAACACCCACTTATGTAATCGTCAGTCAACATAATGTAAATAAAAGCGTCACCCACATACAACACAACATAAACATATGTAAGTGAATATCAAATCTAAGAATTTAAATAATATGTACATATATATTTATTTATTGCTTCAAATCCTAAATATATACAAGAAGAAAATTAGCTGTAATGTATACAGTAATTCTACCTGCTTTGGGAGACGCACTTTGTAAATTAAGGACGTAACACTAAACTTAAATATCGTGATCCTAACTTAAATAAACCTAGTGTTAACTAATTTGGTAAACAAGTTGTTGACATTAATATTAATGTACAAAAAGAAAGGAAACAGTAGAAAGTGCTCTAACGCACGCTTTGATTTAACTAATTGTGATTAGAAAACAATAACGCAATCACTTGTACTCTGAGAAAGAGAAAGTACGGTTGCAAATTAGTGTGTCATAATCACGAGTACGAAAGTTACCACATTTATGTGGTTAACAATCAGCAAAAGGAGTGTCTATATCTCACAGCAGCATTAAAGGAAAAAAAACCAAACCCAGTAACTGTACTATGTAAGAAAGTTGTGTAGTTGTTCGCTTCGATACCATTGTAGCGGATCTTAAAAGTGCGTATGCACTTTTTGTCGGACTGGAAACTCGGTGAAGCAATTGCACTAGACTATAACACTTTAACTAACTTATTTAGTAACAACTGAAGTAAAACAATTTAAAAAGGCATCTTAATTAGGGGTGCGAGTTACAGGGTTTTTTTTTACGGAAAAAGAACTCTGTATGGATCGGCCCGCCTTTACCGTTCAGTCTGTATTTATAAGAATCGAAACATCAGGGGGTAACGCATTTTCAAAACAATTCCCATAATAAAGTGTGAAGTATTTCTATGAACAGTACCTTGCAAATCTTTTTAATATAGCTCTAAAATATTCCTGGAAAACGGTTTGCGACCAAAGAGATAACATAATGGCTGCCAAAAATTGCTAACAAACTGGGACATCTCTGCTTAACAAATTGCTGCTTTCATAAAGCTTCCTAGTAACGTGTAGATAACAACCCCGTTAAAAGCGCAGTTCCAAGAATTTATTTATTACAGTGATGCAGATGTTTGTTTTCAAAAAATATTTCCAAACAATCAAATGTAAAGAATTCTTAAAATAGCACCTGTTAAAAGTATATTCCAGCTACAAAACACGGCTTGCGTATTAAGAGATAACATAACGGCTGCCAAGAATTACTAACAAAAGGGACAACATATTTCTCGTACAGCTGCACAGCTGCGAGGTAACAGATTATCGCCGGATAGAATTTCCTGGTATAGATAGCAAACCTATTACAAGTGTTCATTTACTATGCAGGTGGGTGAGGCGGTCTTTTTTAATCATTTAAAAAAATAATTTGAAAATTTTCGAACAATAAGCTTGACAGCACACGTATCAAAAATATTAACTAGAATTGTACAAAAACGAATGGAAAAACGAGTTGAAGAAATACTAGGAGAAGATTAATTTGGGTTTAGGCGAAACAGGGGAACACGGGAGGCTATTTTAGCTCTGAGGATAATAATAGAGAAGACAATAGAAATAACAGAAAGCGTGTATATGGGGTTTGAAGACCTGGAGAAAGCATTCGACAATGTAAAATGGAAAAAAATGTTTGAAATACTCAAAAAGATTAGAATGAGTTTTAGGGATAAACGTATAGTACATAGCTTACACAAAGAGCAAACAGCGGTAATAGAATTAGAGCAGGAACATAAAGAAGTAAATATTAGAAAAGGGGTGAGACAGGGTGTGCTCTATCCATATTAATTTTTTACTTATACATCGATGAGGCAACGAATACTGTCAAATGCAGAAAGACATTTGGCATGGTTATGCCGATAAGCTTAGATTTGCAGATGATATAGCTGTATTAGCATCTAGCAAAGAAGAGTTAGAAGCTGCTCTTAATGAAATGGAAACAGTTCTAACATAGAGATACGGAATGAAAATTAACAAAAATACAACTAAGGTACTAGTATGTAAAGGAAGGGAAAGTAAATCAAAAACTAGAATACAAATAGGTAACGGTAACTTACAATAGGTTAAGGATTTCTGCTACTTAGGAAGCGAAATAACGTAAGATGGGAAGAACACAAACGATATAAAACAAAGATTAGCATAAGGTCGTGCTACATTTAGCAAGAAAGGGCAACTACTGTGTTAAAAGACAACAAACATAGAAACAAAAAAAAGATTGCTGAGAGCATATGTGTGAAGCACAGCACTATACGGCTGTGAAACTTGGACAATAGGAGAAGCGGACAGGAAAAAGATGAAAGTCTTTGAAATGTAGTACTACAGACGTATGGAGAAGATATCATGAACAGACAAAATTAAGAATAAAGAGGTACTAAAAATGGTAGAGAAAGAAAAAATATGTGGAGAAATAAAAATAGGAGAGATAAGATGAAAGGTAACATACTAAGGCATGAGGGAATAGTGTAGAATATATTAGAAGCAGGGATAAGAAAAAAGAGGGGTAGAGGTAGACCTAGGTTAGGCCATTGCACGCGGACAGTATAAGAAGTAGGCTGTAGGAATGTCTGAGAAATGTGTAGGCTAGCTCGGAATACAAATCAATGGACGTACGCATCCAACCAGTTCCAAGTTGGAAAACCTAATGCCCGAAGAAATTTCTGATGATTATTATAAGCAACTACAGGTACTGGTTTTGCAATGTTCTCAACTAATGTTAATTGTGTGAAAGGATTTACGGGAAAACTATTAATTTGGCAATGTCTAACTGTTCGGGGAACTTGATTGCCGTTAGCTTGCTTAGCCACCTTCACATACCACTGAATCTGGTTGAAATAGGGTATATAATTAGAAAACAATAAAGAAAAACCGAGTTGTATATAGCCAGTGGGAATTTCAGGAAACTGAGTAAGCTAACTCAGAATAGAAATAAGTGGAGGTACGCGTCCAACCAGTTTAAAGACGGAAAACCTAATGAAGAAAACATAATGGCCATTAAATCTTATGATTAATATAAACTACTACAGGTGTTGGTTTTGAAAGATTTTCAACTAATGTCGATTGTGCGAAAGGATATTTAGGAATACTATCAATTCGGCAAATGTTCAAAAGTTGGGAAATCATGGTAGCCGCAGGCTGCTTAACGCCCTTCACATACCACTGATATTGGAAAAATAGAGTATATATATATATATATATATATATATATATATTTATTTTCAAAACAATACAAGGGGAACCGAACTGCATCTAACAAGAAAGAGCAGCGGCCATGTTGGAAGACAACAAACGTAGAAACAAGGAGAAAATTGTTGAAAACATATGAATGGAGCACAGCACAGTACGTCTATGAAATAGGAACAGTGGAAGAAGCAGACAGAAAAACGGTAGAAGCTTTTTGGAATGGTGTGCTTCAGATATATAATGATGATAGCATGGACAGACAAAGCTAATAACAAAGGGTTTATAGAAATAGTAGGGGAATAGAGATATCTGTAGTAAAAGAATAGGAGAAATAGAAGGCAGGATACGCTTTAAGGCATTTTTAGGGAATAGTGCGAAATATATTACAAGCAAGGATAGGACAAAAAGAAGTGGAAGTAGACATAGATACATTTTTTTTATTGTTCCAGTAATAAGTTCAAACTTCCAATTTTTGCGGCTTCTCGTATACCTGGGGGAGTACAAGATATCTCATTTTCACTATTTCTATCCATTTTCTAATAAAATATCTCAGAATTGTGGTGTCACCATAAACCGAACGTTTTGACGTTTCAAATTAAAATTAACAGTAGAAATGCTCTGAATCTGACGTATCATAGCCGACTTTTGTTTATATTTTACCTAAAAAATTGTATCGCAAACCTTGATTTTATAACTCAGAGAATGAAAAAATTAGTATTCACTAGTGAATAACGGATATTCTTATTAGCGGGTAAACACATGTATAAAAAACATATAGGTTAGTCTTGAATAAAGTATAGTATTCTTCTCGCATATAATGGCTATTATGCACTCTGTTTATTTAAGACACTCACCTACGGTTCGTGTCGTAAACTTAAACCTCGTGAATAATTGTCGTCATTATATGCTCACTGAATAATATACTATAAAAATGGTTTAGGGTTTAGCTGAAAGAGTGGAGTTAATTTTCGTTTACGGAGCCGAGAATATATGTGCCCGGCGAACGACGGCTATCTTTAATCACAGGTATCCGGATAAGAATGTCTCACACACGAACGTGTTAAAAGATGTAAGAAAGTTTGAGGAAAGTGGATCTGTTGATAATAGAATACGTACAGAACGTAGATTGTTGAACAAAGAAGCACAAATTGAAGTTTTATACACAGTTTTTAGCAAATTCCACCTGCTCAGTATACCAGGTATCTAATCCGATGGAAATTTCAATTGGTTCAGCTCATAATAATGCAGATTTGTAAAGAATTACGTAAAGATGACTTTCTCGAAGACTACAGTTTTGCGACACAATGAGTGAAATGATTGATAGCGATTCGGATCTTTTAAAGAACATCAGTTTTTTTTATGGGTGCACATTTTTCTTGAACGGATGCGTTAATAAACTGTCGTTATTGTGGTGATGTAAATCCGTATATTTTTAGAGAAGAACATACCAAGTAACCAGAAAAAATAACTGTGGGGGAGGAAGCACAATCATCGATGCCTTATGTATTGACGGAAATCTAAATGGTGAAATTTATTTAAACATACTGCAAGATACCATCGATCTCCTAATTACAGAAGCTATAGAAAATCAATGTGACGAACATGGAAATCTACAACTGGATAAAGATTGTCATTATTATCAACAAGATGTAGACTCTCCTCACTACGTGTTGGCTGTTCTGCAGTGATTAAATGCGAGGTTTCCTAATAAGTAGATTGGCAGAAGAGGATAAATTGGGTGGTCTTTTAGAATTGCGGTTTCGTGGTTTAGTTGGTTTGCGTGTGACTACTAAACTCAAAGTCCCAAGTTCTATTCCCGACATAAACTGCTTGAAAAATGTTAGGCGAGCGTTTTTCACAAAAATACGCCCTAGCTCGAATGACGGATAAAATGTAGGTCCCGTGTGTGTGTGTGTTGTCACGCACGTTAAAGATCCCTTCCTTGCTTGGAATAACAAGGGTTCGGCAAGATTCAAAATTTACAAGTAACAAAAACTCGCTTTGAAAAATAAAATGTGAGGTCATCCAGATCTCTTGGTCCCCCGCCCAGATTTGTGGAATTACATGAAATTTATTGTTTTCAAAGTAATATATGACACAGGTGAGGTTCCAATAGATTTCGAAAAAAATATTATTATCCCAATCCCAAAAAAGTCAGGAGTTGATAGGTGTGAGAATTTTAAAACGGTTAGTTTAACTTCTCATGCTTCCAAAATACTAACAATAATAATTAAAAATAGAGTAGAAGCTTTGACTGAGAATTATTTAGGCGAAGACCAATATGGTTTTCGTAAAGACAGATGGACTAGAGAACCGATACTAATGATTAAGCTAATTATCGAAAAAAGGTTACAAAAAAATAAAAAGACTCATTTCGCGTTTGTAGATTTAGAAAAAGCATTTGATAGGGTTAATTGGATTGTTATGTTCAGGGTTTTGCAAAAAATAGGAATCTCTCATAGGGATAGAAAAATTATTTACAGTCTATATAAAAACCAAAGTGTAGTAATTAGATTTGATGAAATAGGAAACGAAGCTAAGATTAGAAATGGTGTTAGACAGGGTTGTATACTGTCTCCCTTGACTTTTAATGTTTATATTGAGGAAGCTTTAAACTTAGCTAGAGAGAGAAAAGAGATAGGTATTAGTGTACAGGGACAGAAAATAGACATGTTACGTTTTGCAGATGATATTGCCATTATAGCAGAGTCTAGAAAAGAGTTAGGAGAGTTTTTAAATATTTTAGATGAGATACTACGGAGTAACTATAGTATGAGAATTAACTCAGTAAAGACAAAGATAATGACAAGTGAGTTACAGCCTAGTTCTAAACCAAAATTAAAAATAGGTAATACCGAGTTAGAGAAGGTAGATGAATTTTGCTATTTAGGTAGTATAATTACAAAGGATGGACGTAGCAGAAGGGATATAGTAGCTAGAATAGCTCAAGCTAGAAAAATGTTTTAAAAAGAAAAACTTACTAATAGCTAATAGTATTAGTTTAGATAATAGAAAAGTTTCTTAAAGTCGTACGTATGGAGCGTTCTACTATACGGTAGTGAGACTTGGACAATTAAAGAAGTAGATAAGAAAAGATAGAAGCTTTTGAAACTTGGTGTTATAGGAGAATGTTAAAGATTAGTTGGACAGATAGAGTAACAAACGAGGAAGTTTATAGAAGGATAGGTGAGGATCCTGTATGTGGAAACAATTGAAGGTCAGGAGAGATAGAATGATAGGGCACCAGTTAAGACATGAGGGACTATTTAGTAAAGTCTTAGATTATAGACTACCAAATAAAAATAGAGTAGAAAGGCATAGACAAAGCTATATTAGTCAAATTATTAGAGATTTAGGTTGTGAAGGGTATGTGGACCTTTTTAGACTAGCTCAGAATAAAAAAGAATGTAGAGCTGCGTTAAACCGACTTTAAGTAAGTTCGAAAACAAAACAAAAAAAAATAAAAATCAGTTAACTAAATGTCACCAGGACATAACTCACAATTAGTTAGCGGTCTGGCATGTTGGTAGCGTTTCGTTGCTTAAGCCTTACCATAACATATAATTTAATAAACGTCACCATGACAAAACTCACAATTAGGTAGCTGTCTGGCATGTTGGTAGCGTTTCGTTGCTTAAGCCTTACCATAACATATAATTTAATAAACGTCACCATGATATAACTCACAATGAGGTAGCGGTCTGGCATGTTGGTAGCGTTTCGTTGCTTAAGCCTTACCATAACATATAATTTAATAAACGTCACCATGACATAACTCACAATTAGGTAGCGGTCTGGCATGTTGGTAGCGTTTCGTTGCTTAAGCCTTCCCATAACAGATAATTTAATAAACGTCATCATGACATAACTCACAATTAGGTAGCGGTCTGGCATGTTGGTAGCGTTTCGTTGCTTAAGCCTTACCATAACAAATAATTTAATAAACGTCATCATGACATAACTCACAATTAGGTAGTGGTCTGGCATGTTGGTAGCGTTTCGTTGTTTAAGCCTTACCATAACATAGAATTTAATAAACGTCACCATGACATAACTCACAATTAGGTAGCGGTCTGGCATGTTGGCAGCGATTCGTGGCTTAAGCCTTACCATAACATATAATATAACACTTTTCCTTTTTGAAGCGGATAACCAGGTTATATTTCATTTCCTTATAAATGGTAATCATGTAAACATGTTAGAGTTCTTTAACAACCATCAGGTTGCTAATATCTATGTAGAGCCAGCTGGATAGGAAAAAGATAGAAGGATATAGGAAGACCTAGACCAAACTATATTAGTCAAATTATTAGAAATTAAGGTTGTGAAGGGTATGTAGAGCTTTTTAGATTAGCACAGAATAGAAAAGAAGTTAGAGATGCGTCAAACCGACCTTAAGTAAGGTCGAAAACAAAATGATGATGATGATATTGTTTTAAAACTCAACTAAATGATGCGAGATTCAAGAAATAGAAAATAAGGGTATGTAGGGCTATTGTGGAGAAACGTTTCAAAACGATACAAGGGAATTTGAAAACAGACTACCATTGTTGCAATAAAACTATACTATTGAGAATTCCTTACGAGCCATTGAAGGGGTGGAAAAACCGCCCCAAGCAGAAAAACGCAAAAATTGCATTTAATGCGATTATGTGCGCGAATGGTACTGGGACCAAAAGGTACTCCGTAGTTGCATGCAATAAAACTGGACTATTGAGAATTCCTTACGAGCCGTCGAAGGGGTGGAAAACCGCCTCCAAACAAAAAAACGTAAAAATTGCATTTAATGCGAAATGAAACTAGGTCTAAAAGATATCTCTTAGTAGTAGCTATAAAACTATACTATTGAGAATTCCCTACGAGCCATCAAAGGAGTGGAAAAACCACCCCCAAGCAGAAAAACGTAAAAATTGCATTTAATGCGATTGTGTGCGCGAATGGAACTAGGACTAACAGGTACCCCTTAGTAGTTGCAATAAAACTATACTATTGAGAATTACTTACGAGCCATCAGAAGGGTGGAAAAACCGCCCCTAAGCAGAAAAACGTAAAAATTGCAATTAATGCGATTGTGTGCGCAAATGGAACTAGGACTAACAGATACTCCTTAGTAGTTGCGAGTTTCTACATCCAATTTGCTCCAAAATAAATAGGCAAAAATGAGATCGACCAAATTCTCAATGTTAAGGGTTTTTAACGCTTTAATTGCAGAATCACATTTTTCAAGAATATTATTTAAATTATTAGCAGAGGCTGTTTGTATGGGTTTGAAATCTAAAATTTGTTCTAAATAGTTTACTGCTAGAGTACGTGGATTTTGATATTTATCATTAAGGGTCTTACAAATAATTGCACAATTGGCACCAATAGGAGGCAAGCCAGCACAAACACTAGTGGCTTTACCACTTAATTGATCTACTAAATAGTTCACCTTATCCACATTCTATAATTGATCATAATCATGAAAAAGACCTCGAAATAACTCAATAAAAATAGGCTATTCAGAAGGATCGCCAGTAAACTTTGACAGAGACAATTTCGGCAAACGTGGTGTGCAAGAAGTTTCTATATTAGCTCTTCGTACATTGGCTGAATTATTATCTGAAAGGCGCGATTTAACTCGTGGATCTTTTACAGCTACTAAAATATGACAGTATAAGTCATTGAACGCATCCAAAGGTTTAAGATCCGGAACAACATTCTCATCTAAGTGCATTTCAATTAAATTAATTCCATCCACGACATCAGCAAAATTAGACTTAGTTTGCTCTAATGATTCTAACTGATTAATAAAAAATTCTAAACATCGTTTATTTTCTAACTGTGAAATGGAATCATACACCTTTTGTATTCTAGAAAAATACAATTCCTTTTTAGAAATAAATAATTTTAATTTTGCTTCTAATGATTTTTTTTCATTTCCCATAGTTGAGTTTAATTTGTATATGCCAAACAGTAAGACAAACCCAATATATTCAAATTTAAATTGAACCAATTAACAAAACATTCAATTTGGAAAATGTATATTAATAACTCACAATGTTATTGAAATTATTGCTTTATCAACTAAACCAAAATCCAAAAACCCCAAACATTTGGTAAGCAATTTCTCATTAACAAATTTAACAAACTACAAACAACAAATGTGTACCAAAATTTAACTAATAAGTTCAATTGCAAGATTCAAGTATGTGCAAATAAACTATAAACATCAGGTTCGATAGTTGCCAAAAAAAATGTTTGCCCTGATAAAACAAAATAAATAAAATATAATTTATAGTGGACTGTAACTAAACAAATTTACATACCCCAGGACAGTATCTTGAACACTAAATATCAGGATAAAGGAAAGGGATGATAAGAATCCTGATATAATAAATTAATACCACTTAGAGTTCCTAAATAATTTTGCACAAATTTAATCTCACAACTACACTAAAAGCTCGTTTTTCATATACATATCAAGCTCAACTGAACTCCTTTCCTTTTATCAGCCTGGTGTTTTAATAACAGCTGGCCCAGATAAAAGTGTATCAAATTAAAATAATGGAATGGCGCAAACAATATGCGTAAAATAAAGAAATGGAACATGCTACATATTCTGTTGTTGACTTCATGTTGCTATCAATCGACTATATGTAATTTATATCAGTAAAATAACTTTTAGGGTGAACTTCACTAAATGCGCTAAATAAGCATAATAATTTTAAAAAGTTTTGAGTATTATTTTTATCTAAATAAATTTGAATTATATCATCTAAATGTAACTTGGTTGACATCTGTGCGCAATGCCGCGCCAGTCATTTCAATTTGCCTAATTATTTTTCTACTACTTCTAAATTATTTCCCCTCTAAGTTGAGTACTTGTAGAACATCGTGTTTATTGTTTTAATTGAAATATTCCAAGAAATATTTCCAGTTGTACAAGTATAATAGTAATGAAATATCTAATAAAATTGCATTACTCAGTCACAAGCAACTAAGGAAAACACTTTATTTGTACAGAAGCGTAATGTCGAGTTAATATTCTCGTTGTCACCTTGCAGCATTTGCAGAAACTTCTTTGAAAGGGCAGCTTTAGCTTTATATAACGCTCGTTTCAAACGATGCGTAACAATGGATAAATAGTAAGCCGCTGCCGAGTTAACTTCAAGAGATTCATTTAAACTTCTGTTTTAAATAGTTCATTTAAGTTGTTCATTTTAATCCCTCGCTTTAACTTTTGATGGAAATACAGAAAGGTGCTTTATGAAAATGAAATACTTATGTGTATGTATAAGTCTTCACGGTAAGAGGATAAATTATTATTCATCAAAGCACAAGGAGGCGACCCAACAAACTTACGCATACCTACCTGTGCTTTAAGCTACTTGGCAATTAGCATTGTGAAGTGAGCAACACACTCAAAGCCACACGCAGCTATGATGTATTATAAATGACGTGCTTCAAGCTACCGCCATTAAAGCTTTACATCACCTGCATACTAAGGTTAAGAAGCGAGAGGCTTTTACTTTTATGGTTGCGCCATCTTTCGCATTCGTATTTGCATGCAACAAGAAATATGCTAATAAACCTTAATGACGCTTTCTTCAGTTTGAAAGGAGTTACTTCTCGCAGCGCTTGGTTTATCTGTTTAATACGTCCCACGTAACAGATTTTATAAGGTTGAATTCTATTTACTTCAGACAAATAGGTCTTGTTTGTTGAATACACGATATGCTGGTTTTCGGGCATATCTAGGGTGGTACCCTTGGTGTTTGCAAAGAGATAAAATCCTAATTTTTAAATGCCACGATATTGTAATGATAAGGTGTAGAGCGAACTTTATAAGACTAACTTTAGAAAATAAACGTCGTTTTTGCAATGACGGTTTGAATCTCAAACTGAGACAGCAGGTGGCGAGCTATTGTAACTAGGAGAGTACTGAATCACGCTAATAATTACGCTAAATTGACTACAAATATTTGAAATTGGAGTCACCGCAGCATATTTTGAATATCGTGAACCGACCGCTAACGAATGAGGAAGTCTAATGAAGTGAACATTTTGAAAGCCAACTGATCACTAGAATAAAATCTTACAACATTACTTACTTTCATCAATTCTTGATCCATCCTAGCAATTGCTGTCAGCACTTTCAGGATTACTCGACTTGTTGTTGATTCGTGAACGCTCATGTTGTCACCTAAAACTTCAGGAACGAACCCGTTGCGAGAAACCGTAACGTTAACAAAATCGTTTGACTCACTGACAATGCTTGATTTCTTTCAGTAACTGGTGAAGGCAGCTCCGTGGCGTAGTTGGTATGTGTGTGACTACTACGCCCAAGGTCCAGGGTTCGAATCCCGACACGGTCCGCTTGGAAAATGTTAGGCGAGCATTTTTCACAAAAATACGCCCTCGTTCGGATGAGAGGTAAAATGGAGGTCCCGTGTGTGTGTTGTTACGCACGTTAAAGATCCCTACCTTGCTTGGAACAGCAAGGGTTCGGCAAAATTGAAGTGCCTTCGGGTAGAGCATTGGAAAATCACATGTAAGGTATTATCGGAAAGCAGATATTTTGGCTCAATAATATCAGAGGTACACAAAAAGCTTTTAATCTGAGAGCTGGCTGCAAATGGGTTAAATGAGTTTAATCCACAGTTTAACTATTCTGATTTATTAGTATTTATAGTGGTCTTTGTATATCCGATCGTTTGCCGGTGCTATGAAGTAGTGTAACTCGAAGGTTTGGGGGTAAGGAGTGAGTTTTTGCGTGAACTGAATGACAGTATTGCAGGATGAAATTTTAAACAGTAATTAATATAGAAACAAGGGACACCAACTAGAATCACTGCGGCAGACGGCAGCGTTTCAACAGCAGATGCAGGTGGCTTAAAAATGTGCTACTTTGAATAACGTTATTCCAGTTGGATACTAGTACCCAAAGATGTAGAAAAATTTGTATATTTTGGATATGAAAGTTAAGTCAGCGGCGTTCTCATTCACCCCAGCACGTTAACTGACGCTTAGGATAGAAAAGACAAACAAGAAACGCGATATTGGCCGTTAAAACGCCTTTATATAAGCACTGCGCTATTTAACAATTATACTTTTACCAAAATGATATAGTAAATCGGTAATTCTAATATTATTATTGCAGACCGTAACAAAATATTTAAAACCACAAACTTAAGACCAATTCTCCCTCGAGTAAAAACTGCCGAAAACAAGCAATCTTTAAAATCAAACACAGCTGTTACACCAGAGTTTTAAAATTTTGGGCAGTCTATTAAAAAGGTATAAATTTATGTGTTACTTTTTCATTTTTGGTTTATAAAAAACACTACAGAAGTTAACGTTACACAATATTTCTGTATCGTATAAAGTTAGTTACAGGAACACAAAGTAATAATTTAGAAAAAAAACAGTGTCCAATAATGAACTCTTGTTAACTTAATTGCAAAATTTCAAAACAAAATATTAATATTTACTCTCAATTCTAAAGAACATACTGCATCCGCAGCTTCTTTATATTTTAGTAAGGCGAGAAATGCTTACTTCTGGTTCTCGTCTTAAAATTCGAGACGAGAACTCGGTTGAGCTCTCGTTCTCGAAGGATGTTTCTCGTCTAGTTCTCGATCTCGAGTCGAGATTTCACGAATTCTCGACTTCTAAAATGCTCTGCAAGTTGCAACAATGTTTTTGAACCACCAATTTGTATGTGAGCAAGACATTCAGATAGTACCTACATGCGGTTTTAAATATTGAAACTGGAATAAATTAAATTGCTTCTGTTGTGAGTGGCTAGTAACTGTAGCTTGAATGTTCGGAAGCAACCAAGCGAAAAGTACCTTAATATTGTAGCGGGCTACTACTACCTCGTTTCACTAATATAAAACAAGTAATAACAAGAGTCTTTATTACTCACTGTTCGCAAGTCTAATTAACAGTATGTGCCTTATTTGTAGATGTTTTCAGTCCAATTAACAATGAAGCACTATTACACTAATGAATTTACAAGCACTAATATCGTCTTAAACTACCTTCTTAACCATAGGTCCATTAACAACACTAACACAACTATAATTTATTACACCTTTGTCCATTTATGTATTCTACAAGCTGCATGTACACTAGACACATAATATAACATTTATGTATACTCTTGGACTTCCAAAAGCTCAACTATTTAACCTTACACGATAAAATTTATATTCGACATTCTGATATAGACTAACTTTTTACATTTATTAGCGGTCTTATATATACTCTGAATTAAAAAGGATGACTCATTCTCCAGTAATTGCTAGAAGAATTTTCGATCCCTGGAGAATGTACAATGCATACGCCGCTTGTGTGTGTTTGACGGGTTGCCTAGTAGTAGCTCGCAACAATATATTTGCATTTGAACACTATGGAAAATGAAAGTAAACGCTAAAAATTAAATTATGCAATCAGTTTATTACCTGTAAGTACTAACAATTGATTGCATTAATCAACTGATAATATAAATTTAATACAGGTTGCGTTTTATTTGAGCACTATCTCAGGTATTTTCTTTAAATCGTTCTTAATATTACGAACTGAAAATCTTTCATCTGAAGGTAATAAAATTAATCAGAATGCCTTTTTAATTTCAACATTCTTCTTATAACAATAAATGCAAATGAAGTGCCTTCAAACTAAAAGATTGTGTACTATACTAAAAAAATCATGTAATATTATAGCTAAGTGGCGGATAAGTCAGGGTTTAAAATCTTTTACCATAGTTTTGCAAAATCTATTAAATTTCAAATCACTGTTTTCTGCAAGTATTTAGTCAATGTTAAAATTGCAATTTATAATTAGGTATATACTTGGTTTATCTATCACATGCTACAATAAGTTGTCAGCTATAAATGCAGCTTATTAACAAAATCGTCTTGGAAAAATGTCTTCTTTTGTCTCAACCAAAAATAGTTCATTGAACGTCGCCCAATATACGCTAGCACATTTTAAAATCGTTAAATATTGCATAAAACTTTAAAATACCCAACAAATTAAGTTTACGATTATACATCAACCGACGGCGTGCATTAAAATTTGGGATTACATTTTTACCTAAAGAGAAATATTTCCTAAGAAACGTATAGAAGATGCATTTAAACAAAATATTGTTTGAAACTTTTCTTATCTTTTAAGGTCCAAATATCTATACCACATACATCACTTCATACCTTTTAAAAAGAATAGCCTTCCTTAACGTAAAAAGCTAAGCAGCAACCTCTGCCTACTGTTTCTTTTAGGGATTATCGTGACTTTTTATAAACCGTACTTAGTATCTTTGGATTTTCTTATTTATGATTCATATTTATTTTGCAAAATCTGTAAACTTTATTTAACAATGTACTTGTTTAAGAAATCATGTGACTTGTGTATCTAAAATTGGATACCAAACCCTGCTTTCTAGTTGAAGGGTACGAAAAGTATAAAAGCTTGTTGTTTTCTTATCTACCTTTTATAAGTTTCTATAATATTATTTTTCTGAAATTCATTGTTATAACTGCAACGTCCTGTCTAAGGAATTAAGATTATTTAAAAAAGGTTTGACATTTGAATGTATGTCTGAAGAATAACAATTTATCCTACAACAAATACCTGTCATCCTTGAAGTACAAACTATAAATATACCGAAAACTAAAAGCTTTCACTTCAATATTTTTGGGTTTTGCTGCATATATAAACTCTCTGACCTCTGAGTTTGCTTATTTATTCATATTAACTTGAGGTTGTAACTTTTTTTAAAATCTTAAAGTGAAAGACGAAGCGATCAAAAGTAGCCTTTTCATATAAACAGCAATATGAAAATGAAGAATAATCAGTACGACTACGATTCCGATATGACTTTCTCTTCCATAACCGAATCACGGTCATCAAATGTACAGGAAGTAGCTTTTATACCTAGGTTTCTTGTGAGATTTGCCAGATTTGAACAATTGAACTGCAGCTGAAGACAATTATAGTAACACAGAATCATTGACGATGCTCTTCGGATGCTACTGGGCAGTTGAAGAAGTAAACTTTTCTTTTAATATCGACTAAAATAAATGTAACTGTTTCAAGTTTACAAATTGTCACATTGAAAACATCTTATTTTGATAGGTTCTTTATTTAATACAAGAATTCCGAGGTTCTTACTGACACAGCCTTTACCTTATTTACTGAAATTTGTTTTTATGTACTGGATATTTCGAGAACTTGAGAATAGTCGAGAATTCTCGACTCAAGATCGAGACGAGAGTTAAGTGTTTCTTGTTCTTGTTTCGAAATAGATTCTCGTTCTCGAACGGCATCACTATAACGGCGAGTTACAATTCAAGCAAGTTCTTCGGATTTTTCGAAATAACACAGTCCGAATATTAACAACCTAAACCTATTTTGTGGCCTTGGTGGTGAAAAGAGCTAAGCCACATTTTTAAACAAATTGAGTTAACTGCATCACACCAATCAAAATCAATGAAAATTGCAGTAGTGAACAATGCTAAATGATTCTTTAATTGTAACCTTAAATTTTGCTAAACTGTGAAAGAAGTTAAATTAAAATTCATATATTAAATTTAGTCGTGAAACATGTACAAGCGGCATAGATTTCTTTACCATCTAAATAATTATACAATTATTTTGTTGTGAAGAGAGCTAAACCATTTAGTTTACACACTAGTATCAATTTCAAATGGCGGCGCTTCACATTATGTCAATGTCACATGATTCATATCAGATATGATAAGAGTCTAATGTGTTTTGTGATTGATTGAACATTAGAACATTACTAATTACAGTTTGAGGTTTACCTGGGTTGTGTATGGCATGGTGGTTGATTCCATATTTACATAGTTAGAGGTTGTAGTTTTATCTATTCCATCAGTAGAATGACTGAGGGACGCTTGTACAATACTCAGTTATCAATAACTAGACCTCAATAGACCTCAATACGAACAACCACAAGGGATCGAAAACCTTTTATACAAAGTGAGTAACAAAAAAGTATTTAGTAAACTTGACTTAAAAAACTCATTTTGGCTAATACCGCTGCATGAAGAAAGCAGAAAATACACTGGCTTTGGTATAGAAGGAGAAATACACCAATACAATGTCGTACCTTCTAGGCTCTCGACACCTTTAGCTGCATTAGTGAGAGCCACGGAAAAATTGATAAACCTATTGGAAGAATTCTGCACCCACTATGTTGATGGTGTACTCGAATTTTCATCAAACATTGAGCATCATCTGCCCCATCTTAGCAAGGTAATCGGAAAATTAGACGAAGGAGGACTAAAGGTGAATGTAAAGAAATGTGAATTTTTCAAGAAAAAGATGGGTTACTTAGGATTTGTAATTGGTGAAGATGTAGTTCAAATTAGCTACAAGGGACTGGAAGAGTTGCGTCATTTAAAAATACCTAAAAATTTAAAAACACTAAGGGGATTCTTAGGTGTATTAAATTATTACAAAAGATTTATACCAGGATATTCGGAACTATGCGTACCATTAGTTGAACTACTCAAAAAAGGAAAAAAGTGGAATTGGAAGATAGACGAGAGGTAGCATTCCAAGAATAAAAAAGAACGTTTTACGAAGAATTGATCTTAAAATATCCAAATTTCAAAGACAGATTTATATTACGTACAGACGACTCAGACCATGCAATTGGAGCTGAGTTGATACAGATACAACAAAATAAAGAAGCACCAATCTGTTCCTTATCAAGAATATTAAAGGATTGCGACACACGGTATACGACAGCTGAAAAGGAAATGCTGGCAATCGTTTATACGGTAAAGAAATTGATGAAAACGTCAGAAGCAAATGAAGAGAGAAATGAAGTTATACGAGGCTTTTACAACATGGCAAGAGTTCCACGTGTGAAATTGCATCCACGTTAAAATATTTCTCCTGGAGAATCAAATTGCAGAGTTGTACAGAAATTGCAAAAGTTTTTTTTCGTATATAGTTTAGGCGATATGCGATTTTAATTTAAAAATTCTCGATATTGTGGCTCGGTGGCCGGGATCGTCTCATAATGCTACTATTTTCAAAAATTCCTTCATAAAAATCAGATTTGAAGGACGTGAATTTGGAAATGGGCTATTAGTGGGTGATAAAGGTTATGATATTAAGCCCTATTTAATAACACCACTTCGCAATGTTATAGCTCCAGCAGAAAATTTGTTCAATGAATCGTTAGTAACAAGATATGTGGAAAGATGGATTGGTGTAATAAGACGTAGGTTTCCTGTATTAGCACTAGGTATTCGCTTGAATCGTGATAAAGTTCAAATGTTTACTTTTTCTTGTGCAGTTTTGCACAATATCGCATGCATAATAAACGATGAAGCTCCCGAGAATAAAGATGAAGAAGTTGAAAATGCCATTGCTGAGGCAGAAATGGATGACGTCGAAGATATAGATAACCACAGAGCGTTGTAAACAATATTGTGCGCGAGACATTAATAAACAAATATTTTCATTAATTATTGTAATACCTATTTATATAATGAATGAATATTATGTTGCTGATATAATATGTAATATTTTAGACGTTTGTCTTAAATGGATTTATTTTAAACGTGTGTAATTACTAATTTGCTGTAGGCATTAGCAGACAGTATTTAGCACACTCTGTAGTTCGTAACTAACATAATTTCACTCTTTTTTGCTTTATATACATTACAATTATTTATTTCTATGACAAAAACTGAGTAATGTTAAGAATATAAAGTCCAATGAAATTCTAAAATAAATTTTATTATCAACCTAATATAAAATTATAACATTTCATTAGTGCAAATGGAACATTTCTTATATTTTAATTTCCTCCCGCATGTGCTTCAATTCAAGCTAATTCCTCCTTTTCATGTGTTGAATGCGTTCATTGCATTCCTTGATGTATTTACCATGCTTTTTTTTGCATACGTTGCAACTTCAACCTATATTTGTTTCCTATACCTTCTTGTTGAATTTCCGCCGCATATGCCTTCAGTTGGGTCCAATTCGCCAACCTGCTTTTAACAACTTTTGAAGTTCCTGTAAAATAGCATTTATTTTCAATGATGGTGTAGAGTACATACATTCAAATATGACAGTGTCAATTTTGTTATACAATAAAGCAAAAATTTGTCAATTAAATAACTTTGTTTATATTATGTTGTAGAATATTCCGATAGAGTACAAAATAAGTATTGAACAAATTCCTACTTATTCCCCAATGTACAAACCTTTCACGTTTGTCTGTAGAGGCGTAGACACCTTTTTCTTAAGGTTAACAGATGAGTACGCACTCCAGTTTTCACAAGGGACACTTTCTTCTTGGGCAACAAATATTCCGATTTTAGTGCACTCAAAAGCGTTTAACAGACCGTTAACAGACAGAACTGTTACTTACCGTTGAACAAATCATTTCACTCTAAATGTCCGGTGACTGGAACCAGCACGTAATCCACCGGTCAAGTAACCTGCCAGTTACCGGAGTTTTATGCAAGCGGCCCTGAGAGGTCAGCACTCGCCGTGGCTTTATTATTTCTAGAATTGACGGTGGCTTTGTCATCTCGAGCATGCCGTTAGCAGAGTTTTGTACGTTGAGTCCGGATTTGTAAATTAGCAGGTACGGTCGATTTAAGAACGTCTTTGATGCTGATAATTAAAATTAAATCAGGTATTTTGGATTTTCTCAATTACGTTAAAGTAGGCGTCCAGATGTCAAAATTTCCACGTCTTACACAAACTTAGTGTATAATTCAGTACAAACAAATTAACAATGGCATACAATTCGCGCGGAAAATTGCTAGTTGAATTGTGTTTAATCGGTGTTACTAATAGAGAAAAAACTACAGATAAGATAATAAATACAATGGTAAAAGTGATTGATTAGTTTACGGTTTTTGCAGGTTACAGTAATGTAGAAATATTATTGAAGAAGAAGTAGCCTTATCTACAGAAAATGAAACTGGACAAAATGTTGAAGAGATGGGATCAGTTTCACTCCTAGACAATGAAAACATTATACAGAACAACAATGAGGGTGGAAAATTTTTAGTTCCACAAAATACAATCAGAGGTAAATATTAAGTTAAAAGTAGATTATTGGTAGAAATTTTGAGTACGGTCACCATTTGGGAACCTGTCAAAATTATCCAAAAAATATAAAAACAAACACCTATAATGGCATGTATTTAAAAATACTATTTGAAAATTTGCAGCAAACTCCTGATTTAATATAAAATTAATCTGCTTGGCTTTTAGTTAATGTGACGCAAAGTTATAGTTATAGGTTTTAGCTGTAAAAATTTACTGCTGTAACCTAACTCAACTCTGCTTTCGTACAAGTACGCTTTAATTATTTTGTCTTAAAATTTTAAAGCGTTGTATCGAATAAACTGAAATAGAGCAGTTTTATATATTTTATTTTGGAAAATTTAGGGGTTTCCCGCATATTATTTTCCTGTAGTATTTTGAAAAACATGCCTATTTAAGTGATTTTGATATTTTTTAATAATTTTTGACAGGTTTACCAATAGGATACGGCTGCCAATATTTTTAAGTGGTGTTATGTATAGAGAGTAAACGTATCAAACCACAATTTTATTAAACACAGTTGAACAGTAATCTGGCGATTAAACTTAATTTTTATTTTTTATTTTGTTAGATACTAGTGAGGAAGATCCCTTTCATGCGTCAGGCTCATATGACAATCCCAACTACACTAACGAAAACTCTACTTCTGATTCATCTGAAAGCGAAGATTCGGATCCTCAACTAAGCTAGAAAAGCAGCAATGCACAGATTACGGTGCAAAAAAATTATACCAAGAAATAAAATGCTACAGAATGTTGAAGTCCATGAATGTAATCAAAACAAAAAACTAACAAGGAAACGAAAACGTTTAACAGAAACTTGGAAAAGGAATGAACAGACAGCATACTGTAAAAGCAAAATCTGTTAAAGTGGTGTTGTGTAAATGTCACCATAACTGCAATGAGAAACTTAGCATGCAGCAAAGAGAACAAATATTTCAAGACTACTTATCTCTTAAAGATAAAAGATCCAGATGGCGCTTTAATAGCAAATGTGTCTCAAAGAAGCTACCAAAACGACGATATACAATGGTTAATCCAACAAATACTTTTTCAAGAAAGCAACATACCCTAGTATACACCTTGACATCGACAAGTGAAACACTAAATTTTTAAAAACTTTTTTCTGGGCGCTTTAGATATTTCTGGAAAGAAGATCGAGACTGTCATGAAAAAGACCTTGGATACTGAAATTGTAGAAATTGATAAGAGGTTTAAATCCTGCTCCAAATAAAATTTTAGAAGACCGTAAAGAAATTGTACAAAGTCATATACATTCAATTCCAGTAGTTGAATTACACTATTGTAGAAGTTCTTCAAAAAGGATGTACCGCTCTACAGACTTATCAGAAAATCGCATGTATCAAGATTACTTGAAATATTATGAAGAGCGCCAAGCGCCACCTGTCACTTCTTCCTTCTACAAGAATATTTATACTACCGAATTAAATTATGTTTCCATAGATCTAAAAAAGATCAATGTGGTTATTGTGCTCAGTTTAAAAATAAATCAGAAAATGAAAAATTGAAGTGCAACATTACTATGATTTGCACATTTTAAGAAAACAAAAAGCCGGAGAACACAAAGTGGAAGATAAAGAACGAGCTCGTAACAATTTAAATTTGAGGTCTTTTACTATGGACTTGAAAATGCTGCTCACACCACAACTATGAATTGGATAATTGTATTACAAAATGAAACTAAAAACTTATAATTTTACAGTATATACTCTTCCCTATAGTAGTGTCTTTAATTACATGTGGCATGAAACTGATGGATCAAAGGAGCATCCGAAGTAGCTACATGTTTGCGGCAGTTACTTTCTGACTTACCTCTAGAAGTGTCTGAAGTAACATTTTACTCGAACACTGCTTCTGGCCAGAATCGAAATACGACTTTGTCCGTTATGTTTCTAAGAACCGTGTGCCTATCAAATAACTTAATAATAATTAATCAAAAATTTATGGAGTCTGGATATTCCGAAATGGAATGCGACAGTATCCATTCAACCATTAAGAAAAGAGGAAGAAAAATAGATATATTTGTTCCTGACCAGTGGTACACAGTTGCAAGGACTGAAAAATTGAGTAATTCTCCCTGTATAGTAAGAGAAATGAACTAGAGTCAGCTTCAAGATTTTAAAACATATAGCCAAAAATTAATAACAAATAGAAAATATATAAATGTAGATGGCAATGTTTTCAGGTGGCTAAATGTTAAATGATTGCAGTTTAAAAAAGATTCACCTTTGCTAATTTATTATAAAAGCCAGTTGAGCTACAATGAAATAGACAAATTGTGCATTAGGGGACGTACTCGTATAAAAAATACTGGATATCATGTTGACCAGTTGTACCATTCCAGTCGTCCGATTGATGGAAAAAAGTTAAAAGATATACTTTCATTATCCACAAGCAATAAAATACCATCTGTTTATCATGCATTCTAACAATACCTACATACTACTGAAAATAACATTAACTCTGACGATTCAGATTAGATTTAGTGAAGTATATAATGCACAAGATTTTGATTAGTATTTTTTTAATTTTTTCACCTTTAAAATTACATAATGTGATTTTAGTTATATTATGATGGTGAAATAAGTTAACTGATCATTATTGAATTATATCACAAATGATATGTTTTGGTTTAAACTTTTCTACATCAATTTCAAAATTAAGGCTATTTTTAGGTTTGTATCAAATTTCATTATATTCAGAAAATAAACAACATAGATGTAAATAAAACATTGTTCTATGTAAAAGTTAAACACTTTTTGCCATTTTTCTCTATGTGACACGTTTGTGGCTTTGCTTTGTTGACCACCAAGACGACGATTAATGCAGAATTGCAGCTTTCATGCCAGCATGTGTTTCCGAGAATAAACCAGTTTGGCTTATCCGACTACGGCCAGTACGGTGATGTGTCTCTGTCGCTCTAAAGATCTTGTCTCATTCTCTCTTACTTCCATCAGCTAGACATTTGAATGAAATACCATTTTCATCTCTCTCTTAGAAGCGAAGCGTCTTATTAAGTACCACTCCGTTTTTGGGCAAAACAAATTCTTCAACTAGTTTTCTGAGGTGATTGAGACTTGATCAGTGTCTTGTATAATTACTGGCTATATTGTAACAAATTTTTAGCGGTGGTTTTTGCAATTGAGTTAATTTTTTATCCAAGGCTATAAATTATTTAATTTATACCCTTAAAGATTGAAATATCGACCGGCCATAATGAGCATAAAAGTTGCATGCATATTCATAACTTGGAAAAACTGTTCACCCTGGAATCGTTGACAAAATATAACAATATTCTTGATATAAGCAAAAAATTGAATTTAATATATTCTAATTTTGAATTTACCAAAAATTGGGATAAGGTTTATGGATATCATACAAAATGTTACAGAACATTTTCTGCTATTAAAAACTCTCAAAGGTATTTAGCATTAGGTTTGCAACAAAAAGGAAATGTGATCAGTGGACAAGTAGAAGACATAACCTATCTTGAATTTGGTATTTTCCATAAAAAACCAGTGCGAGCAACATCTTAAAAAATTTTGAAAAGTCAGTAACAGGAATTTGGCGAAGATATGCAACAAAGCCTTCCTATATTTAAGAAATCAAAAAATTTCGTTATGTACTTGTAAAACTAAGAATTTTAAACATAAAATTAAAGTATATGACCAGTTTTTAGATTATACCGAACAGTCCGGAAAATTGCAGATGTATATTTTATAGCAAAGGAAGTAAAATATCATTGAATATGTAGAGTTAAGTGTGCGCAAAATTATCAGAAAGGAAAGCAGCCGCTCGTTCTAATGTCTCCACTAAAAGGAGGCACAATGAAATTTATAATCGATGTATTGAATTATTATGAAACTATGCTGAAGATAATGTGATTAACAATAGTGCGGCAATTTATTTAGAGAACATTTGTAGCATGTACAACGGGCACTATTTTAAACTAAAACAAAAATATACTTAAAATTTACCACACGTTACAAAACTCACAAGTTCTCTAAATCTGAAACTGAGAAATTAGTTTGGGGGTCAATTACAGTTTATAATCTAAAAGGCGAGCCATTTGTTTGTAGTTCACAGCTGTTATTTAAAGATGCTCTAATATATCTTTCAAAAGAAAACAATAATCAGCTGCAAATACAAAAACTGGTCTTTCAATGGCGGCATGAGATTTCAAAAATTAATAGAATCTCTTTGCCTGAATCTATTGAGTTAAAAAACGTTTACAAAGTAGAATGCGCAATTCCAACATTTTAAGATCTCTTTAAGAACTTATTTTTTGGTCCTTACTCCAAACGTAATAAAGAAACTGCAAACATAAAAGTTCTGTCCTTAGTTTGCGATGTCATTCATGATGTCTCCAACGACAAAATAAAGACAACAACACACTTAGAATTAGATCTTTTTATTAAGAGTTTAACCAACAGTCGAAAAGTAATCAACATTTTAAATAAGTTAGAACACTACAGAAGTTGTGAAGTGTTTTCGAACTTATAAGAGAATACCAATACACATAATAAAGGGAGATACTGTTAGCGTTTCAAAGCACCTCATCATAATTATTTAACTCTATTTGTCTTTAATTAACTTAATTCCAACTATATGGTATTTCTTTTAACTGTAATTGTGGTAGTAATATAATTGATTCCTAGAATAATAGAGTTGACGTCTCAAACAAGTTTTCCTAATTTAGGGTCAACTTTCGTGACCGGTACTGTATGGTTTGAATATCCTTATATTAATTAATGCTACAAGAAGAATAAATATAACCCAACTAAGTATATCTATTACTAACAAACTTTATCTTTACAAAGTCAAATAAAATTTAGTTTTCAAATTTGTCATTATCTACATTCTTAATTGGATTTAACATTTCTAAAAAATATAGGAAGTATCGGAGGGATCAGATCTGTTGCCTTCGATTTACAATAGAGATCATATTTTCATTTAATTTCATAAGTAACTAAACTGTGTATTGATCACTAAATCATATTTCAAGTAACTGTATTTCTAAAAATGCATTTAACATATATGAGATAATATATCTTGTAAATGAATTTCTAATATATTAGTCTTAACTAAAGGAAAGTTCATGCATAAAATAAGAATTTTAACAATAGTCCTTTAGTTTGATGATCAAAAGAAAATGTTTTTGGAACGACTCACCCTTCTGTTTAATTCTTATGACGTACAATAAACCTTTCAATAACGTGAAAATACATCATCACATTGCAACCCAATAAGTGCCTCTAATAACTTACTGGATTCCAACAACCACGTTGAAAATTTGTCCTTGCGCGTGTCAAACAGGTTTAATAAACTTCATCGCTAAATGGCAGCATCTTGAATAAAGCGTGATGATCCGTTTTATTAATCAATCTATAACTTCATTATTTCCGAACTTTTGTCGTGCTTAAAGGTGACATCCTCTGTACTAATTATGAATATTTCATATTGTTGCGTAATTTTGCGTATATTTATTTTGTAAACTTAGTTGCGCTGAAAGATAATAAAATTAATTATACTTTTCGGGTAAGGATTATACTAACCATTGATTAATGTTCTTGATTTAATTACACTCGTGTGCCATAAGCACAGCTATTCTAACAATCCCCGCCAAGGAACTAAGGAAGAGCATCTTGATCCCTTGGTGGTTAAAACTCAACTAACTCGTTTTCCGTTACTGATGGCGCTGTTTAACAAAACAAACAACACGAGGCGTACCTTAGAAGCAGTGGATACACAGCTACCCGTGATTTTTCTTGAACTTAGAGTAAATGAATTTATATTTCAGGTTTTATAAATTTTTAATTATTATTTACGAAGAGCAAAAAACTTTAGATGTTAAATAATTTTGTGGGACGGAATATTCTGTTGAGATGAATTTTAAGAAAAATAAAAATGATCTATACGTTATAATATTGATTTGTAGGGAAATTATAAAATTAACATGCTTCAAAGTTACAACACTTTAGAGAAATAGAAACAGAATTAGCTTATAGTTCAACGCAAGCGTCTAGTATTTTACCCCATTCCCTAAATCGTAATGCTGAATGTTTCACTGGTTTGGCATTCGACTAGTTTGATCGATTCGTTGACACACTGTATGGAAAAGATACTTTACATGTCACTGTAGGTATAATATTTCAACATCATATTTCTTCTAATCCTCAAATTGTGTTGACGGACAAAGAAGACAACATCGACAAAAATCGAGAAAGCGACATCGTGTTTTTGACGGTGATGATCAAGACATTGAGTTATATTATAAAACACCAAAATTTACAAAAATTATTAATATCGCCATCAGTCAAAATTTAGAATTCCATAGAAATTATACAAATCTGCACAATATATGCGTTTTTTCAATAGCTTTGTAGAACGCAGAATTACCTATGTGGGTTGGATGTAATAATCAAAATAGTGTTGATACTTTTCCCAAACAAAAAATTTGCCATCTAGCACCACTTAACTCATCACCCATTCGCAACGCAGCAGTTTTACATACTTTAAAAATAGCTTGTCTTGAAATGTAAGCAACCTTATATTTGTGTCACCTATTATTTAACTATAGCTAGGGGAAGCATTACAAATTCAAAGTTCCAAATCGCCTATTTATGACAATGTATTTATTCTGCTAGAAGCATTTCATATTTAAATGGCATTTTTAAATGTCTAGAAAAATATATAGATGAATCTGGAATTTTTCAAATTTTATCTGAATCCAACATTTTGGCAATTTGCTCATTAAAAGGATTCATACCTACTAGTCACTTCAATAGATGTAAAAGAATTCACGAAATACTTTGTGCATCTATTCAGTCTCTACACATTAAAAGTTTTTTTTAGAAAACTAAGAAAATGATGATATATCGGAAATAATTCACAAATTAGAACAGTTACAATATATATATATATATATATATATATATATATATATATATATATATAAAATGGTATTCTTTTTGTAGGTTTCAGGTCTTCTTAAATAATCAGTACTCTTTTTTATAAATCTAAGCTTTCGGATATATTCAATCCTTTGTCAAAGATACTAAAATATACAGAAATAATAATACTGTAAAATTATAAAGGTATGTTGTTACTTACTAAAGCGAGGCTACAGATATAAATTAAAAATACATTTGTTTAGCAATACAAACATTAAAGATATAAACTTGTTGGAAGTTAGGTAAAGTTTGACATTTGACAGGTGTTTTATTTTTGACTGAAAGCTCCCCCTCTGTTTTTTATATGTTTATTTAAATTTTAAATAGCATGTTGTGTGTGTGTGTGTGTGTATGTTAGCAGCTGTTGTGTAGATTACTGAATATTTTTAATTTATTTGTTAGTGGTTTGAAAATTTAGAAGATAAGTATATATAGAGCTCAAACTATCAAAATCAGTTTTTTTGTTCATACTGTTAGAATTTTGAAAAATGTAGCACATTTCAAGAAATTCTCTTTTCTTTTTATGACTTTCAATGTCTAAAATTTTTGGTGTGTTGAAAGAAGTTTATAAGAAATATGGGTTTTTATCAAAGAATATCTAAAACTTATGGAGCTAATATCACTATACTCCTAAAACGCTGGTCTAAAATTAACATCAAATTGGCATCATTTAGCAATAGGAAGATATTTCTGCTACAATGTAGAAGCAAATGTATCTTGCCAAGACATATTCCAGAAGCTTTAAAAAACTTATATTCATTGTTGGAAAGTAATGGTAAAATTATTGCCCCGATTGTTCAACGCTTTAATGACAGGCTAAAAAAGAAAATTCTAAATTTAGAGATTAAAATAACCCACTACTTACTCAATAAGATGTACAAAGAACTAACGGCTATTAAAGAAAAGATTTCAACCACTTTACCACTTTATATTTATACTGAATACGAACATAGACAAACTATAAATTGCAATAAAATGTTTCACAAAATTAAGACAGCTAACCTAAAAAGATTACTAACCTAATAAATTCTAACCACACTCTTAGTTTTAATAATCTTGACAAATGGTTCAAAACATAAGTGACTTTGAGATTCCAGATGACATTAAGTCTTTTCTATCTCTTGGTCCAAAATTCAGTATACCACCAAAAATCAATAACAAGACAATTATCAATGTTTTAGCTGATTTAGAAACCATTATAGATAATATTGATAATAAAAGAGAGATTTATGTAGAGCTCAGACTACCAATATAATTACTAACTTTATACATGAATCTTCGAACGTTAAATCAAAATTTATGTTAGACTTCAACAAATGTCGTAAATACTTAAAAGAAAATAGTGATTTACTAATATTAAAAGCTGATAAAGGAAACTTAAGTGTAGCCATTTCAAAACTGACTATATTCAGAAGATAGATACCTTACTCAATGATCCTTTAACTTACAAAGAAATCCGTGTAGACCCGACATCTCGCTTTCAAGCACAAACCTTAAAATTAATACAAGAGCTAAAAACAAAAATTCATTACTAATGAAGAAGCTAAATTACTTAATAATTATAGCAGCTCAATTCCAAAATTATATGGTCTACCAAAATCCATAAATTAGATAACCCAATTCGACCAATTGTAGCTTCATACAATAATCCAACTGAAAAGCTCTCTAAATTCGTTGCTGTTATTTTAGAAAATCAACAAATCTAAACGAATACAATGTAAAAGATTCTTTTGAATTTGCAACCTTTATAAACAACTTCCAACTACCAAACAATTATATATTAATAAGTTTAGATGTAATTTCACTCTTCACAAACATTTCAAAAGAGTTAGTATTACAAAATATTGATAAATTATGGTTAAACATCACAAACAATTGTAATATCTCAAAACCGGTTTTTATAGAAATTATTAATTTTCTCTTTGAAACAAGTTATTTTAAATTTAATAATAAATTTTATCTTCAGATATTTGGCTGTCCAATGGGCTCCAATTTAAGTCCTATATTAGCCAAAATTGTCATGGACACCCTACTAGATAATGTGATCCCTAAACTACCTTTCAGTTTACCATTCATAAAGAAATTTGTAGACGACATAGTAACAGCTATTCCTAAAGATAAACTCAATGAAACCTTACAAATTTTCAATAGTTATAACAACAAAATACAATTTACCATAGAAAACGAAAATAATCGCTCGATTCCTTTTTTAGACACTCTACTAATTAGAAATTCAGAAAACAACATTATTTTAGATTGGTACCAAAACCTATTAATTCCGGCAGGTATTTAAATTATTTATCATATCACTCATACAACATTAAAATTAACTTCATCTTAGGTTTAAAGAATAGAATTCAAAAATTAGTCATCCATCGTTATACCAAAAAATTTAAAAACTCTTTATCATACTAAAAACAATAACTATCCATCCATTTTAATTAAACGTCTTCTATACAATCACATGACACCTCATGCAATTCTCAATAATAACACAAAAACCAAAACGATACTACTTTAATATTTCAATCTCTCCCCTATATAGAACATTTAACCGTCAAATTAGAAAATATTTTCAAAAAATTTAACATTAAAATTGCGAAAAGGAATAGTTTAACTCTAAATAACCTATTCTCTAAAGTAAAAGATAAAACAACTCCATTATACCAACGAAACGTTATCTACAAAATTAATTGTTTAAATTGTGACCAATCTTACATAGGACAAAGCTCACAAAAGTTGAAGCAACGTATTACTCAACATAAAAGTGACATACGAGTCAAACCCAATGCATGTGCTTTAACTACTCACGTTAATAACACTCATCATGAGATAAATTTCAACACACCAAAAATTTTAGACATTGAAAGTCATAAAAAGAAAAGAGAATTTCTTGAAATGTGCTACATTTTTCAAAATTCTAACAGTATGAACAAAAAAACTGATTTTGATAGTTTGAGCTCTATATATACTTATCTTCTAAATTTTCAAACCACTAACAAATAAATTAAAAATATTCAGTAATCTACACAACAGCTGCTAACATACACACACACACACACACAACATGCTATTTAAAATTTAAATAAACATATAAAAAACAGAGGGGAGCTTTCAGTCAAAATAAAACACCTGTCAAATGTCAAACTTTACCTAACTTCCAACAAGTTTATATCTTTAATGTTTGTATTGCTAAACAAATGTATTTTTAATTTATATCTGTAGCCTCGCTTTAGTAAGTAACAACATACCTTTATAATTTTACAGTATTATTATTTCTGTATATTTTAGTATCTTTGACAAAGGATTGAATATATCCGAAAGCTTAGATTTATAAAAAAGAGTACTGATTATTTAAGAAGACCTGAAACCTACAAAAAGAATACCATTTTATATTGAAATTAAGGTCGTTATCTTTATAAAGAAGATATATATATATATATATATATATATATATATATATATCTTATTATATAACCCTCCTTTTCGGATTGATAATTATAATATATGAGCAAAATAGCAATGCACCAAATTGCCCTATAATTTCCTTTCTTTAATTAATTTGTTAACTTTTCTATTGAGTCTTTAAATCTGCGCCTCGACCAATGAAACTCTTATCTCAGGTTAATTTTGTGAAAAAATCTATATCTGCATACAGCGTGAGTTCTGAACCATATACAGATGTATGTGACACTGCCAGTCAAATGACCTCTAGTTAATTCTACTAAAGCAATTTCTAAATGTGACAGTGTAAACAATTACTTGAAAAATACGCACAGTAAAACAGTTTATATTAGTTAATAATTTAAGATTTCAATCGAGTATAATGGATTAAGTGTTTAAATTATGACAGTGAAAATAATAATACAACCTGAACTTCCAATGAAACGCCTTGCTGTTGAACAATGAAGCTCCACTGCCTACAGTGATGATTCGAACTTGATGTGGGTTCTTAATACCTGTGGATAAGTACGTTTTAAAAATTTCTATTACTGAATTTACGCCTTTTATTTTAGGGTTTTAGGTACGCCAAAAATTCTTTAGAGACACTTATACTTATCGTCGTTGGTCTTATCAGGAAACTCAGCTCCGTGAAATCAACACCGTGTTCGACACCTAAAGTTCAGCAATTCCAGCGTTCTGATAGCACCACTTTGGAACTCCTCTGTCTACACAAAAATACTCCCAGAAATCAATGGTCAATAATAAGACAATGACAAGGACTCTTGCATTTATCACTTTTTAATATCAACAGTTCCTTTATACTTTGAATATCACAATTACAATTTTCATGTTGAATTTTATGTAGGAGATTACAACAATAAAAGGTATACAATTCGTAAACTGTCACCAAAAAAAGATTATACTTTTTGTTCTATAGTTTGTAAAGTTCTTTTTCAGTTCTTTTCAAATCAGTTTTCCTTAATTTTCAATTTCAACAACTCCTTTTTAAATTTTTTTAACAACTCCCTTTTTAATTAATTTAACAACTCTCTTTTAAAAATTCTTTAACAACTCCTTTTTTTTATTAATTTCCCAACTGTCACTTCTCTATGGAGATGCCCCTTAAAACATTAAACCAGCCTACTCTTTTACAATTCTTTTCCAACTAACATTCTATGATCCAACTTTTTATTAATAGATCTTATCGCTCTTGTCAAATTCTAATTTGGAGTAAACTAATACACAAATGTCATTGGCCGAAAATTTATAAATTGATATTTTAATCCTAACAACAAGTGAAATTCAAATGATATAATAAGACTTACAACTATATACTGAAAAGTAAATAAAACTTCTACATCTTATAACTAACTTAAATCTAATAAAAACATACTACTTTACTTTTTAGGCTTTACGTACATATTCACATGGCAGTGAAGTTTCCTTTTAAATATTTTAACACAATTTTTATGATATACAAACAACAGCAGTTCACTTCATTGGCACAAGCTTTTCAAAATTACTTTATGAAATCACCATCACCCAAGTTGAAATCTTAAAACTTCCTTTACTCTTAAATTATCATTTTAAATATCTTTAACAAGTAACTGCTCTCACCATCTCCTTCATCAATCATTTTACGAACTAGAAGTCTATATCCAAGTGGTACTTCAGTGCGCCAAGGTTCAAATCTCATACATATCACATAATATCACATAAGCCCCACCTGATTTCATAAAATAAATATAAAACCTTTATTCTTTCAAACTCAAATGGCTGTAACACTTTTATATTTATTTTATTAAATCACTATTACTTTTAAGTATTCAACTCATGATTTTAATTGCAATGTTTAATGCAATTTTATCTTACAAATGATAACCCTAGTTTTAAATTTTGTAGTTATGTGTAGAAACATTTAGTACGTAAGATTAATACTTGTAATTCACTAACCCCTCGTTGTATGTTCTGTGTGTGTATGTGTTTATTGCGTGAATGGATACAAATGTTCTAAATGAAATCGTCCGCGGCATTCACCCCTTTCATTTTTAAGCTCGTAAGTGTTCCCCTGTGAAAAAATTTTTCGTATTTTATATGGCTCCTCATATGGGAATGATAGTTTACCACAAATGTTCTTGTCCCAATTAGAAACTCTCAACCGTTTGGCTAACACTAAATCTCCCAGTACAAAATTTGTCCTTCTCTTAATTCGTCGATGACGTTTGTCAAGTTCCCCTCGTTGCATGATCTCTGCACGTCTTCTCGTACGATCCAACAACTCGATGATGTCCTCTAATTCCGTCTGATACCTCCATGGCCTTGCTGGTATAATTCCTTTCATCAATGTAACCGGACAAACCCTTGTAACTGAACTAGGAACATAATTCAAATAGTTTTCTATATGTGGCAACCACTTCACCCATCCGTTGTGTTGCCCTTGTACCAAAATCCTCAAATATTTTATAACCTCCTTTATATATCGTTCACAAGGATTCGCTTGTGGGTGCCTAATACTGCAAAATCCAACTTTTATGCCAAGTTCCCTTAATTTGATTTTGATTCTTTGGTTATTACAATATGTCGCATTGTCCATTAAAATTTTCTTTATCTGCCCCACCTGACTAATATATCTTCGAATGCTGTTTAATATGTGGTTAGAATTACATTTTCTTGCCGGATACACCCTAACGTACTTCGAAAATATATCTACTAGCACCAAAATATGCTTGTAACCATTTTGCCCTGGTATAAGATTACTCAAATAATCGGGTGCCACGATATCCAGTGGTCGTTCTGCTTTTATATTCAACGGCATATTCTGTAGTACGCGGTTCTTTTCTTTACCTATTAAACATATTTTACAACGATTTATGCATGATTTTATCACTGAAATGTCATTTTTACGGTAAAATGCCTCACGAAATATTAAGAAAGTTTTTCTTATGCCAATGTGCCCATATGTGATATGAATTTCCCTCACCAACTCGGTTGTTATCTCCTTAGTTAGCACCAACAACTCTTCATCTCCTATTCTTTTAACTAATAACTCGTCAATTAAACAAAAACTCCTATATTCTTCTAAATTTTCTTTCTGTAGATGATTCACAATTCGTTTAATCTCTTCGTCTTGTTGCATAATTCGAAATCTTTCGTTCGTCCAACTACCTTCATCTCCAAATACTTGTAATGCTAGTAAAACCCCCTCTGTCTTCACGATATCTTGTACATTATCCTTCCTACTAAAGAAATCCGCCGTTACATTCTCCTTTCCAGGTTTATGTCGTATCTCAAAATTATACTCCTGTAGGACTAACGCCCACCTATACAAACGACTATTTAAAAAATCTTTCTTCTTCAAAAACGTCATCGCTGAATTATCTGACTTTATCAGAAACTGATTCCCTAACAAATAAAACCTTAATTTTTTTACTGCATACACAATAGCTAACATCTCCTTCTCGGCAGTTGAATACCTTATCTCATATTCCTTCAGTACTCTGGAAATGAAGCATATTGGCACTTCTACCCCTTTTTGTATTTGGACTAATTCCGCGCCTATCGCACGATTTGATGCATCTGTTCGTAAAATAAACCTATCTACAAAATTTGGATATTTTTAACGATAATTCCTGGTAAAACCCCCTTTTCAAATCCTGAAAGGCATTCTCTCGCTGCTCCGTCCACCTCCATTTCTCATTCTTTCTAAGTAATTCCACCAATGGTAGGCACAATTCTGAATAATGTGGTATAAAACGTTTATAGTAGTTGAGAACTCCTAAATACCCTCGCAAGCCCCTTAAATTTTTGGTTGTTCTAAATTTTTAAGTTCGTCCAACCTTTTTTTACAAATCGTAATGCCCTCGTCACAAATTACAAATCCCAAATAACCAACTTCACGTTTGAAAAATTCACATTTCTCTACATTCAACTGTAAACCTCCTTCATCTATCCTACGTATGATTTTTGTTACATATTCCAGGTGTTCCTCGTTACTCCTGGAGAATATCAGTATATCATCGACATGGTGTGTGCAAAATTCCTCGAACTCATTTAATAACTTCTGCATGGCTCTGACCAATGCAGCTGAACTTGAAGCGAGACCAAATGGAACTACCCTATATTGAAATATTTCTCCCTCGATGCTAAAACCAGTATACTTTCGGCTATCTTCATGCAAAGGAATCAACTAAAATGAGTTTTTCAGATCTAATTTGTTAAAAACCTTTCTCCCACTAATTTTGTATAATAAATTATCCATCGATTGCGGCTGTTCATATTGTGCTTTCGTAATTAAATTTAATTTTCCGGCATCTAAACAAATTCTTATATCTAACTTATCACTAGGTTTGGGTACAACAACGATAGGATTAATAAAAGAGGTCCTTGCTGGCTCTATTATTCCATTTTTCAACATATCTTTGATTTTTGCCTTAACTCTTTCTTCATACTATACGGAATTGGATATACCTTCGTGTAAAACCCATTTTCTTCTGTTATTTCTAACTTGTGTACATACTTAGTTGCTACCCTTGGTTCCTCATTAAATAAACCTACATGCTCACTAAATATCTCATATAATCTACCCTTTATTCCCTCGTCTATAATCCCAATCTGTCCTTCGTCAAATACCTTCTCAAATAAATTACCTAACATTATCTCATCCTGTCCTTCTAAAATACTTTCCCTAATCATCCCTGTGCCATAAACATCACTATTTATATCCATCCCTTTATTCGAACTCACATTAGGTACCACCCAATTTTTCTTAATATTTAAAATCTGTACACTTCTATCCTTGCCATCTATTTTCATCCCAAATCTTTCTATAGCATCTATCCCTATTATAAAGTCTATATATAATCCCGTTGCCACTAAAAACTCAGCTACTCCTAGCTTTTCTCCCCCTATTGAAATTGGTACACAAATCATTTCATCGATTACCGATATCTTCTTTTTCATCGCAGACCACAAACTTATCCGTTTTATCTTGCAGATCCTCCCTTTTAATAACTCAGCGTGCTTGACTACTATCTCTTTTTTTACTAGTGACAGCTCAGACCCACTATCAAATAATGCTACATATAAACAATTATTTAACTTCAAATTAACAAAAGGTAAACTTCTTTTTTTTCCACCCCTGTCTTCTAACAACGAATGCACAAAACTTAAACTACTGGTCGTACCCAAATCCACTAAACTTAAGCCTATATCTAATTCTAAATTAACAAACTTATTTACAAAATTGGCGTTTTTTTTTTAAACCCGATGGCTCTTCGTGTACCTGTGCTACCTCAATTAAATTCTCTGATTCACTGTTCCTGCATGTTGTCGTCAAATGTCTTATCCCTACATTACGATTACCCCCTGGACTTTTATCTCGCTCCCTATTATAATTCAATCGTTCATTCTCGCTGTGTCTACTACCATAGTCCTGCTGTCCACGTTGGAAATCATTTCTCCTGTTGAACTGTCTCCCATCTCCCCAGTCATTTCTATTCCAGTTATTTTGTGGAAAGTTGTCCCCCTGACATTGGTTTCTGTTCCAGTTATTAGTTCCCCTAAAATTGTCGTCTCTATGTACCCGTTGACCCCAATTGTTCGTCCTCCCTTGATCTCCCTGATATTGGTTTCTGTTCCCGTTATTAAATCGGTAATTGTCCCCCTGGTCCTGGTTTCTATTCCCATTGTATTGATGTGTCATTTGTCTATCTCCGTGTCTTTGTTCATGTCTTTGATTGTCATACCTATTCCATATTTTGAAATTTTCATGCTGATTCCGGTTTCTCCCTGTATTCCTTCCTTCCCAATATTTATTATTATTTGTTTCGAATTCCCTTGCCATATCATAGTTTCGCATTATTTCTAGGAACTCTTTTAATGTTTTTATATTTTGTGTGGCCACGGCCCTAGCCACTTCAGCTTCCATGTGCCTTGACAAAAACTGTATAAGCTCTTCTTCCCTAAATTTAGGAGTCAAATGTTGCGCCTGATTATAATTATCGATAATATATTCCTCTCTCGACCCCATGCTAGTTAAATATTGTCCTGTTATTAATTTTGTTATAATTTCGGTTTGTTTTGCATTACCCCAATATGGTTCCTTAAAAAGAGTCTTAAATTATTTGTATGTGTTGTAATTTTTTCTAATTATGCTGTGCCATTTTTCGGCGTTACCCTTTAAACTAGCTCCTATTATTTGCATCCGCACCCTCTCTGGTTCACCTTCCATTATTTCGTCCAACTTATCTAGGTATAGCATTGGCTGTTCAAAACGTCTTCCCTCAAATTTTGGTAAAATCTCTCGTCCGTTTTTAAAGTAACCCTGGTCCATTGTCACTAAACGTCCCCCTTCTAATCCTGTCACTTGTTCCCTAATCACCCTAACACTACCTTCAAGTACACCTAATTTTTCATCAACTCTGTCCTTAAATCTTATTACATCAGCCCTTAATTCCCTTAAATCTTTAATTTCATCCTGAATAATTTCCATAACTTCCCTTTTTGAATTTTGAAGACTTTCTGTCTGTCTCACATCTACTCCTACCATTTCACTCCTTAGCTCCGACAAACCCGTTACTAAATTTTCCTCGACTACTTTTACCCTGCTTTCTACTTCCATCCTTACCTCATCTCTAAGCGAACCCAAACTGCTCTGTATCAACGCATTTATCCCTCCAAATTTCATCTCCATCATTTCAAATCTTTCCCTCACTTCCGCTCGTGAATTCTCACTTTTTTCTTCCATTTTCTCAAATCTTTCCCTCACTTCCTCAAAATTTCTCCTAACTTCCGCTTGTGAATTTCTAGCCTCGTTCTTCAGCTCAATTTTAAACTCCTCCTGTGAGTTCCGAAATTCTCTTAAAAACTGCATAATGCCTAGCATGTCCCCCTCGTTCGCTGTCTCTCTGACACCTCCAATCTGTTTTTCTACGTTCGGCTGAATTACAACCACCTCCGGCTCCACATATTAGCTACTTTCATCTCTTGCATCTCCTGCCGCTACAGTCTCCATCACCGGTTGCCCTCTCACAACAGTCTCGACACCATAAACCTTCCCTGACCTGGTGATTCTTTCTTCGTCGAACATGTTCTAATAATATTGCTTTTTCAACAATAACTCTTATTTGCCCCACCAAAATACAAATGTTCAAGACCTGCAAATAAGCTAGTTCTCTCTCTAGAGCACCACGCTTGCGACACTACTTATCGAGCCTCACGTTGGGATTGCCACTTATTATATAACCCCCCCTTTTCGAATTGATAATTATAATATATGAGCAAATTAGCAATGCACCAAATTGCCCTATAATTTCCTTTCTTTAATTAATTTGTTAACTTTTCTATTGAGTCTTTAAATCTGCGCCTCGATCAATGAAACTCTTATCTCAGGTTAATTTTGTGAAAAAATCTATATCTGCATACAGCGTGAGTTCTGAACCATATACAGATGTATGTGACACTGCCAGTCAAATGACCTCTAGTTAATTCTACTAAAGCAATTTCTAAATGTGACAGTGTAAACAATTACTTGAAAAATACGCACAGTAAAACAGTTTATATTAGTTAATAATTTAAGATTTCAATCGAGTATAATGGATTAAGTGTTTAAATTATGACAGTGAAAATAATAATACAACCTGAACTTCCAATGAAACGTCTTGCTGCTGAACAATGAAGCTCCACTGCCTACAGTGATGATTCGAACTTGATGTGGGTTCTTAATACCTGTGGATAAGTACGTTATAAAATTTGTATTACTGAATTTACGCCTTTTATTTTAGGGTTTTAGGTACGCCAAAATTCTTTAGAGACACTTATACTTATCGTCGTTGGTCTTATCAGGAAACTCAGCTCCGTGAAATCAACACCGTGTTCGACACCAAAAGTTCAGCAATTCCAGCGTTCTGATAGCACCACTTTGGAACTCCTCTGTCTACACAAAATACTCCCAGAAATCAATGGTCAATAATAAGACAATGACAAGGACTCTTGCATTTATCACTTTTAATATCAACAGTTCCTTTATACTTTGAATATCACAATTACAATTTTCATATGTTGAATTTTATGTAGGAGATTACAACAATAAAGGTATACAATTCGTAAACTGTCACCAAAAAAGATTATACTTTTGTTCTATAGTTTGTAAAGTTCTTTTTCAGTTCTTTTCAAATCAGTTTTCCTTAATTTTCAATTTCAACAACTCCTTTTTAAATTTTTTTAACAACTCCCTTTTTAATTAATTTAACAACTCTCTTTTAAAAATTCTTTAACAACCCCTTTTTTTTATTAATTTCCCAACTGTCACTTCTCTATGGAGATGCCCCTTAAAACATTAAACCAGCCTACTCTTTTACAATTCTTTTCCAACTAACATTCTATGATCCAACTTTTTATTAATAGATCTTATTGCTCTTGTCAAATTCTAATTTGGAGTAAACTAATACACAAATGTCATTGGCCGAAAATTTATAAATTGATATTTTAATCCTAACAACAAGTGAAATTCAAATGATATAATAAGACTTACAACTATATACTGAAAAGTAAATAAAACTTCTACATCTTATAACTAACTTAAATCTAATAAAACATACTACTTGACTTTTAGGCTTTACGTACATATTCACATGGCAGTGAAGTTTCCTTTTAAATATTTTAACACAATTTTATGATATACAAACAACAGCAGTTCACTTCATTGGCACAAACTTTTCAAAATTAGTTTATGAAATCACCATCACCCAAGTTGAAATCTTAAAACTTCCTTTTCTCTTAAATTATCATTTTAAATATCTTTAACAAGTAACTGCCCTCACCATCTCCTTCATCAATCATTTTACGAACAAGAAGTCTATATCCGAGTGGTACTTCAGTGCGCCAAGGTTCAAATCTCATACATATCACATAATATCACAATATATATATATATATATATATATATATATATATATATATAATATATATATGCTCAAGACATAAATATATGAGAACAAATGAAACTGTTTTTTGATAGATATGAAAAATATCACAAAGATATTGAAATGGAAGCATACGTAGCAACTTCACAGTTTTTGATTACCTATGTAAATTTTCGAGAAGTATTAGATGTAATGAATTTTCGTACATATGGTTCCTGTTTATCCGAGATTGCAATACTTATGTTTGCTTTTAATCACCAAAACTACTCAAGATGGATTTTAAGATTTTAAAACAATTTAATGCATGTACATGAAGCGTCTCCTGGCTTAAAAGACATCTAATGAATGGAGGCCTTTTTTTCCGTAAGACTAACACATAAATCGTTTTCCGATACTCCCATTGACTTTACATTAGAACAAACAATAAATGCAGCTGTTGCTATCAAAATGATTAGTACTGCAACTTTAATAAATTTAATATTTGCAAGAAAGCGATGGTTCCTCAGTCATTCATTAAGAACGTCACTTATTATTCCTTTATTAGAGTCACTAAATTTAAACAAAAAAGAAGACATCCTGAAGAATTGCTTGCGCATATCTTATAAAAATATCAACTGGTTTAAAGAGCTAATCAGTGGCGGCTCGCGATCTGAACAAGAGGTGAGGCTCAAAATGAGTCTATTTAGAAACTCTACATTCAATACAAATGAATCTCTAGGTTATCTAAGAGGTGCTTTTTCTTATTATTCCTTGAATTCATTGGGGATCAAGAGTAATCATTGAAACGAAAATCTTACAAAGTGATTTTAATATCCTTAGTTTACATAGCTATACTATTAACTATAAGCAAATGAAGTTTGATAAGTCAAATGTATTCTACGGTCTTTAAGTTTTGCAAATTTATCTATTACATTTTCATAAAAATTTGGATTTTTACTTAATTCACTTAATAGTTCCTTTTCTATAGACATTAAACTTAATCCACGCTCTTGAGTCATCGTATTTCTTAAGTATGACTTTGTGCGTTTTAGACACAAGAAATTTCTTTCAACTGATACACTTGTAGCAGGAATCGTTAAAATTAATTGTAGAACTTTTTGAATCTGGCAAAATATATCAGCAAAGTCACAAAAAAGTATTTTCAGGGTTGTATATAAATCTGTATATTTAAACTGCTCATCTCTATAAAAAATACAAAGTTCATTAATAAGTCTATCCCTATCAAAAATATTTGGATAAGTCTCAAATAGAGATTGCAGAAATTTTTTAGGAAATTTGGTAGTATAGAATTCATACTTAGAGTGATCAAATAAAGCGAGAAATTCTAAGCTATGGAGATCGGAAAACCGTGTATTAAGTTGCAGACTAATGCAGTCTAAAATTTCGTAATACAGAATGTTGTATTTTTGAAAAATCTCTTGCTCAGATGTTGTTCCGCGCCGATTAGGTAACTTTGTTAAATTTCTGGCATGCCGGAAACATTCCAAAAATTTACCTTCATTCCTTAATTCGTTAATTCGGATGCAAGCTGTATTTATTTGTTGCGAACAATATATCACATTTAAAACTTTAGTCTGTAAAATGTTAAAAACGAGATCAGTAATGTAAAAAATTTTGCGGTAAATAAAAGTTAAAATAGTAAATTCAAATTCCCTAAAGTGCTTAAGGAATCCCTTAGCTGCACGAATGGATTCGGCTTCCGTGGTCGGATCATTTACTATTGCTTCGAAAACTTTTACGAAGTTGTCCCATTCGCTTGCTACAATGTTCAAAATTTTTGATCTTCAATACCACCTGGTTTCAGCTGCTCGTGGCACACGTTTACCAACAATATGATCTAATATTACTGATCTCTTAGGTGAACGATGGAAAAAACTTGGTATACCTGATAAAGTAGATAAAATATTCTACACTGCGGACTATTTTGTATTCCTTGTTGTAAAATGAGGTTTAACCGGTGAGTACAGCAATGGGTAAAAAAGCATATGGTGCAATTGACTTTACTTTTGCCTGGAGTCCATTTAGCTCGGCAGCCATAACACTGGCACCGTCATAAAATTGGACAAATAACTTTTCTTTATAACTAAATGGGTTTAAAACACCTTGAACTACTTCGAAGAGAGCACTGGCGGTTCGATCACTACTTACATCAAAAAATCCCACAAAGCTTTCTTTTAATTTACTATGTCGAGTAACAAATTGAAGAGTTATCGCGCACTGAGATTCGTCTGCAATGTCAGTAGTATCATCAGATATTAAAGCAAAGAAAGAACTAGCTGCTGTTTCTTGGGAAATGTATTCTTTTAGAAAATCTTCAATGCATGATATTAATTCATTTTGAATTGTTTTTGACTGGCCGGTGAAGATTTGGCTCATTTTTGATAGGTGCTTTGATACTTCTGTGTTTCGCTTAATCAAACATTCAAAAACTTCTTTAAAATTTCCACGATTTAGCGATTGTGAAGATTCATCATGACCCTAAAAAGCCATTCTTCTTAAGCTTCTTTGGGAATTAAACCACTCATAGTTTTTAAAATGATTTTTATTTACGTTTCGATCCATGACCTAGGATCGTTGTCAAAATAATAAAAACTTCCAGTTTGACGTTTATGACATAAATTGAAGGTTATTTGATTTATTGATGTTTGAAATATTTGGTTTGAGTACACTAAGCAAAAATTTTTAAAGTTTAAAAGAATGATTGCCTTCAATTTGTGTTGCGACCTGGGATCGACTTTCCTAAGGTAGCCAATACGCTTAACGTGAAATCAGCTGATTAATTTTTATTGGTGAATTTTATATAAATTCAATAATCACTGAATCTCGGTAAAATAAGACATAAAATTAGAAATCTCTCAATTGTATAAATAGAAACATGTTAAAAATTGTTTTCCAATTCCCAAATTATAAGATTGAATTGGAACGAGATTTATATAGGCAGAAGGCATCGAATAGGAATTATAAGAGTGAAGAATATATTAGGATTGAATTGGATATGTTTTTATGTGTAGCGGGGCATTGAGTGGAAAATAGGAACTAGGATAGATTTGGAACGAGTGGTTTTAAAAAGGAACAAGGATTGATTTGGAACGAGCGGATTAAAGGCGGAAGTATTGATTTAGAACGAGAGAAGCAAAATTAGAAGACAGCGTAAGAGTAGCAAGTGGAAGTGTACGAGTCAAAGAAGAAATAACTCCGGAAGAATTAGCGCAGGGGAAGTAAATAAAAAAGGGTATTCTAAATTCTAAAATTCGGGTCATATTTATTTTAGATTTGGGCGCAGCAAAATTAAGGAAAAGATACCTGGAGGCTAGACGGCAGTTTTCAAAGTGATAGTGAAACCTTGTGAAGGCACATACGGCGAAAAGGATTTACGACGTATAGAACAGGTGAGTACTGTGTGATATAACGTCAAAGTCAGAAATTTTGTGGTAGTAATTAATTTGGCACAAGGCTACGTGGATCATATAAAATTTGGCATATACAAAAGTAAATTATAAAAAGGTACTAAAACAAAAGATAGTGCAGTTTGGTTGGGCATTGCACATCTACTTACCACTGAACCCACGGTAAGTAGGTGGATACCCTGGGAAGAAAGAGTTCATATAGTCGAGGCATATTTAAAACATTTTTGCTTTATTAACCAACCAAACGTTGCTTAAAATAAATATTTGCACATAATATATAAATTATTAAATGAATAAAAATAAGGCGCGAAAAAGAGCGGAGTGCAGCATAAGAAGGTATAAATATATATATATATATATATATATATATATATATATATATATATATATTACTCATATTTAGACCAGGGTAGAAAATTAAATAATCACATCAAATAATTTTAATCACCGTGTAGAAGCTTTGGGAAAAGGTACGCGGTATTAAAAAACCGTGAAGCATAAAAATTCATTCGTTTCATTAAACATAAGAGATTTAAATCATCTACAAGACGCTTGCTATAAAACAAGGAAGCAGTATTAGAAAGCTTTACGTGTAATTTAATTATTCCTAGTAAAGAAACAAAGAGAAATTACGTGCAAAATTTATATTAATTAACTCTATTTTAAGTAACCGGTATTAAACAAAATGTACTGATAATAATTGAATATTTAATTAGGATTCACTAAAAATTAAAGGGTATTATTTTAATTGGTGTTAATTGAACCGTTAGTAACATATAATATCAATAAAAACTTGCAAAAACCCAATAAAATGCAAATCGTAGAAGTGGTAGTTAGAAGTAGGATGTTTGAACACCTGCGTATTTTTAAAAAAGCTCATTCTGCGTAAATTTTGCAGATAATTAATGGTTACAGAGAATGTTGGCGAAACCGTCGCATAATAGTTACGGGAAATGCTAAAGATGGGTTATTTCACAGTCCACATGGACTGAAATAATCGATAATAAAGAATATCAATTTGCACCAATAAGAACAGGGTAGATAGAGACAGATAATATGCGCAAGACCGAGACACATATAGTAAAAGGCGTGAGTGGAGCAACGTCACGGGGTTGCGATTGGGTAAAAATAAAAGACAAAATTGAGAGGTAAAAATAACATTTCTGTATAAAATTCAATTAGTTATTTCCAGACGTTGCGAGCCGTGTCGAAATTTCTGATATTTAACTGGGGCGAGTGCAAATTTCGTAAAAATCGCATGCCGGGCTGCGGAATGGGAACCTAGCATGCGAAATTCTGAAGAATTGTCCGTTTTGGGGACTAGACCGACAGACAGGCTAACCTCTATATATACACAGGTTAATATGAACAAGCTCTCTTAGATCTGCGACTTGATTCAATGCGTTAAACAGTGCTTTTTAGTTTTCCGAGTTTGATAGAATAATTTAAAGTTTGCTGGTGTATTTTGGTGATTTGAAACAGTTTGTTCTTTACGTGCTACAATGAATGTACTTTAGTGCACTTAGAAAAGAAGATACAAGGTAATAAAGTTTAGTATCACTGTACTTATTAGTAAAATTTACAACGACAAATGAATACATAAAAGTAGGCAGTTTTGGCGTATATTGGTGAAAGAAGTATGAATTTCTTTGTTATTTTTCGGGGGTGTTAATAATTAAATGGTTCATAAACGTGTCTGGATCCACAAAACAAGGTTCAGATATACACAGATGAGTTCCGGAAAAGCCCTGAAACAACTTTAGATGAATGGTGGTGGAGAAATTTTAAAAGCGTTAAGAGTCAGAAGCCGTAAATATAACCCAGTTGGAATGGTGTGATTAACAAAAGGGACGAGGTACATTGAAGCTACGAGTGCAGTAACCTTCAGGTAAATTATACTATTTTGTTTGAACTTGGATGTTTTCGTGTGTGTTGAATAACTTTATAATTTATTTAGTTAAAATGGACAGTAGTGAAATTGTACTAACAATAAAATTTTAATTTTAAGGTGAAATTTGCTTGTTTAAGTAGAAAGGGGTATTTAGTATTTATGTTCTGGATTATGATGAAAATTTGGGTATGTCTTTGAGCTCAATTAGACGAACCTGGTTAATTAACGTAAAGGGGTGGAAGATGCTCCCTTTGTACTCAGACTCAGGTCTGCATATATTGTTATAGTAATTAGTAGGCATCCTACAAGGACTTTAATTCTGGATGCACATTAAAATGATAACAGATTTAATCTTGAAATTTTCTGACACTGAAATTTATGCTGAATTTTAATTTTGAAATTTTAATGTATTGTGAATATTGATGTAAATAGAGTTAACGTTGATGTTTGTGGTAGGAATGTGTTTGTTTTTTTTTATGAATGAGGATGAAGGTTTAACTAGAAGAGGGAGCAGCCGAGGCGATGAACAGAAGAAAGTCAACGGACCAGTTAAGTTAATAGCTTTTTGTAGGTTTCACAGCATTCATGAGACCCAATTCGTGAGGCTCGTTTCGAAAACCGTAGTTCCCGGATTTTGGTGGAAACACAGCATTCTGGACGCCCAATTCGTGAGGCTCGATTCGAATACAGGGAAAACACAGCAATATATTGCTGTGATACCACTAAAATCCGGGTACTCCGCTTTTCGAATCGAGCCCCTACGAATTGGATGTCCAGAATGCTGTGAATCCTACAAAAAGCTATTCATTACCTTAACTGTGTTGGTCCATTGACTTTCTTCTGTTAATCGCCTCGGCTGCTCCTCTAGATAGCTTTCATCCTCATACATAAAAAACAAACACATTCCTACCAAATCAACGTCAACTCTATTTACATCAATATTCACAATACATTAAAATTTCAAAATTAATATTCAGCATAAATTTTAATATCGGAAAATTTCAAAATTAAATTTATTATCATTTTAATGTGCATCCAGAATTAAAGTCCTTGTAGGATGCCTACTAATTACTATAACAATATATGCAGAGTACAAAGGGAGCATCTACCACCCCTTTACGTTAATTAACCAGGTTTGTCTAATTGAGCTCAAAGACATACCCTAAATTTTCATCATAATCCAGAACATCAATACTAAATACCCCTTTCTATTTAAACAAGCAAATTTCACCTTAAAATTAAAATATTATTGTTAGTACCATTTCACTACTGTCCATTTTGAGTAAATCAATTATAAAGTTATTCAACACACACAACAATATCAAAGTTCAAACAAAATAGTATAATTTACCTGAAGGTTACTTGCACTCGTAGCTTCAATGTACATCGTCCCTTTTGTTAATCACACCATTCCAACTGGGTTATATTTACGGCTTCTGATTCTCAACGCTTTAAAATCTTCTCCATCACCATTCATCTAAAGTTGTTTCAGGGCTTTTCCGGAACTCCTCTGTGTATATCTGACCCTTGTTTCGTGGATCCAGACACGTTTATGCACCATTTAAGTATTAATACCCCCGAAAAATAACAAAGAAATTCATACTTCTTTCACCAAGATACGCCCAAAACTGCCTACTTTTGTGTATTTATTTGTCATAGTAAATTTTACCAATTGGTACAGTGATACTAAACTTTATTACCTTGTATCTTCTTTTCTAAGTGCACTAACGTACATTCATTGTAGCACGTAAAGTACAAGCTGTTTTAAAACACATAATATTCGAGCAAACTGTTTAAATTATTTAATATTAAAACCGGAAAACTAAAAAGCACTGTATAACGCGTTCAATCAAGTCGAAGATCTCAGAGAGCTTGTTTATATTCACCTGGGTATATATAGAAGTTAGCCTGTCTGTCGGTCGAGTCCTCAAAACGGGCAATTCTAAAGAATTTCGCATGCTAGGTTCCCAGTCCGTAGCCTGTGCGTCGGTTTTGCGAATTTTGCACTCGTCCCAGTTAAATCTCAGAAAATTTCCACACGGCACGCAACGTCTGAGAATACCTAATTAAATTTTATACAGAAATCGCTGTTTCTACCTCTGATATTTGCATCCTATTTTCAACCAATTGTGACCCTCGTGACGTTGCTTAAATCACGCCTTTTACTATATGTGTCTCGGTCTTGTGCATATTATCTGTCTCTATCTAACCTGTTCTTATTGATGCAAATTGATATTCTTTATTATCGATTATTTTAGTCCATGTGGAGTGTGAAATATCCCACCTTTAGCATTTCTCGTAACTATTAAGTTACGGTTTCTCCAAGATTCTTTGAAACCATTTGTTATCTACAAAATTTTCGCCGTACATGACATTTAAACTACGCAGGTGTTCAAACATAATATTAATTCTCAGAGCTTTATTTTCTGGTATTATAATCTTGGATTTTCACAGACTTTTATGCTTATTATTAATAATGGTTTAATTAACTCCAACTAAAATTGACTTCTATCCTTTCATTTTAGCGAATACAAATTAAATGTTAATTATTATGTGTACACTTTGTTTAATACCGGTTACTTAAAATAGGGTTAATTAATATAAATTTTGCACGTAATTTCCATTTGTTTCTTTCTTAGGAATAATTAAATTACACGCAGAGCTTTTTAATACTGTTTCTTTTGATATAAAGCGTCTTGTACATGATTTAAATCTCTTATTTTTACTGAAACTAATAAATTTTTATGCTTCACGGTTTTAATAACGCGTATTATCTAATAATATTCATTATACACGGTGATTAAAATTATTTGATGTGATTATTTAATTTTCTACCCTGGTCTAAATATGAGTATTTTCCCCCTATTTGAATACAAATAATCCCACTTATTTGAATGCAAATATAAAGCATTTAGACAAAAAAAATTACAAAAAAAATTGCCTATCTCTCTCTACCCTTATCTATCTAACTCACCTACTTTGTCTCCAATCCAAAAAAAAATATTTACACCTATCCTATATCCCTATCCTATTCCTAACTCTCACTTAATTTTATAAACTGAAATTATCCCTAACTTCATCCTACTTATCCATCTAATCCTATATACATCCTATATACCGATCCTATTCCTAACTTTTAACTCATCTTCACTATACTTTACTTCATCCTACCTAATCCTATATACCTATCCTATTCTTATTCTATTCCTAACTCCCCACTAATCTTATAAGAAATATCTATACTTAACCTATCTTATTTTCTTCCTACATTTACTCTTTATTCTCATCCTAAACCTATTCCTAATTATCTCCCATATTTATCCTATACCTAGCTTTATTTTCTATAAACACTTACTTCTACTCTTCTATATACACCTATTCTATCCCTATTCTATTTAAATCTAACTCTCTTCTTGACCCTCCAAGTCTTTCTTCTCACCACCCTAATACTCTTCATCCCTGTTTCTCCCCCTTCTATATCTATACTTAACATCCCTGTTATCTCACCTACAATAAACTTATCATCCCTATTATCCTTACTCTTAAATACTGCTTCTTCTTCAGTCTCTACACATGTCTGTTTCTCATTTACTATTTTTTTTCTTTCTGCCGACAAACCAAACGATACTACTTTAACATTATAGATTTTTCCCTCTACGGAAAATCCTGTGTACCTTCTAGAATTCTTGTGTAACGGAATCAGCCAGAATGAATTCCTTAAATCTAATTTACTAAAAATAAACTTGCCACTTAATCTCGTTAAAAGTGTGTCCATGGATGGTGGACAATGGAATGGCGGTTTGGTCCGTTGATTAATTTTTCGTGCATCTAAACATAAACGAATGCTATCATCCTTTTTCTTCACTACCACCAACGGATTTATGAAATGAGTGTTTGATACCTCTATTATGCCATCTTCCAACATTTTATTTAATTCTGCCTTCACCTGCTCCCGATATGCTGCTGGAATTGGATAAACCTTTGCGTTGAACGGTTCTGAATTATCCACTTCCAATCTGTGCTCATAGCCTAACGCTGTGCTTGCTTCTACCCTTACTAATTCTGCATGTTTTTGTAATAAAGCTTGAACCTCTACTCTCCTATCCTCTGGACATCTTATTGTGTTGATCTGTTTACCTTTATCATCCTCTACCTCTACTACATTAATACTCAACCCCGTGTCATCCTCTGTGACTTCATAACTGCCCTTCCATGGCACTACCCTATCTTTAATCCTTACTACCTTCCTTTCCATATCTATCAAAACCCCTAACTTCATCATACAGTCAACACCTAAAATGCTCTGAAACTTCAGTCCAGGTACAATTACAAACTCCTGTTCACAGCTTAAATCTCCTATATCTATCCTAAGCACCACAACACTATTCACTACAGCAAACTTCTTTTTATTTGGAGCTACTAAATGGCTACGCTTTATGGGCATAATTCTATCACAAACCTTATCCCTAATTTTGCTGACGAATTCCTCCGATATTAAACTCGCCTCTGCCCCTGTATCAAGTAATACTTCTACATTATTCTCAAAAATTTCTATATTAATAATTGGCAAACATAATTTTTCTACAGTTTCTGGCTCTACTTCCTCCTCAATTTTGAAAATTCCTTGGATGTTCATATACATTTACACTGAAATCTAGTGGTCTGTCGCGTTCTAAAAATCCTGTCCAGGTCTGTTTTCCCTACTCGGTCCTGGTCTAGCCGTCACCTCAGCGTACGTCCTAGGCGTTTCCACTCGTTCCGTGTCTGTATTAGCAGTCCCGCTCATGTCTGGTGAACTATTCATTCTGGTAGGTCCCGGTCTCGGTGCAGGTCCCCTTCCTAAACTATTACTTCTAACGTATGGTCGTCGCTGTTCCCAATTCTGTCGCTGGTATCCGTAATTATTCCCCCTTCTAGCATAGTTGTCCCGTCTATTGTCAAACCTAACTGTGTTGATCTGTCTTTCCCTGTTATCCCGAGGTCGTCCACTACTTACGTCGTCGTACCTCTGCAAGTATTCTAGAAACATTTCTCTGTCCACTATGTTCTGTAGTGCTACGTGTTGTCTTATGTCTACCTCGAAGTGTCGTGATAAATACTTAATAATTTGTCGGTCCGTCAGTGGTGGGTTCAGTTGCTTTGCTATGCTATACTTGCGTATAGCATATTGCTCCTACTTCCTAAAAATTCTCCCTTAAATTTCCTGTGATTAAGTCGTCTCGTACCTGGTCTTGTCTGTGGTCACTCCAGTAGTGCTTTAAAAATTTGTTTTCAAAGTCCTGATACGTGTCTATGTCCTGTCCTACTAAATTGTACCATGCTTCCGCATTGTCCTTTAATAAAGCCTTTATCGTATTCAGTTTAGTCTGTTCGTCAAATAAATTTCCCACTAGATTTCTTACGCTATTAATAAAAATTTGTGGATTTACCCTGTTATCGCCATAAAACTTCATGTGTTGGTCCAATGATACTCCACCTGTAGAAAATCTGGGACCATCCCCCGTTAAATTTGACATGTTGTATTTGATACTACTAACTTCGCGTTCTACCCTGCCTAACTGATCCCTACATGAGTCTGTCACTTCAGTCATTTTATATTAATCTCTTCTTCACAAAATGCGTACTTCGGACCTTAAATGTCCCATTTCCTGTCGAAGACCTGTACTATCACGCTCATTTTTATCAACCCGATTTTCTACTTCCCCCAGTTTCACGGTAAAACTATTTTTAAATTCTGAAACTTCTTTATTCGTCTTATCTATTTTCTCACTTAGGGTTTCCCTAACTCCTGTTAATGTCTCATTCATTCGGTCAACTTTCCTATTCGATTCAGCACTCATTTCTCTAATCTCCTCAAACTTCCTATTAGCTTCTTCCCTACTCGATCTCATTTCCTCTAGCATTCGCATCATCATCTCGTTTCCTTGATCCCTGATTCCGTCCTCGACTGATCTCTACTGCCTCCAGCTTCTTCCATTTTCGAATTTTTCCCACACAATGCACTATCGTCACTTCCAATTTCCACTCCTTGACTCCTTAACCACTCCTTTCTCTGCATACGTTCTAATCACTCACACACACTCTAAAATACTCTTAAATTTATACACACACACAGAAACTCTCTCTCTCAGATCGCCAGTTTCCTGGAATAAAATCACAAAAATTTTATTTGGAACTCGAGCCTCACTTTTGGGTCGCCAAATTTGCTGTGAAATGCTCCTTTGAATGCGGGAACTGGCCCTTAAAAGAAAAACATTCGAGCCCCACGTTGGGCGCCAAATTTGCTGTGATACCACTAAAATCCGGGTACTCCGCTTTTCGAATCGAGCCCCTACGAATTGGATGTCCAGAATGCTGTGAATCCTACAAAAAGCTATTCATTACCTTAACTGTGTTGGTCCATTGACTTTCTTCTGTTAATCGCCTCGGCTGCTCCTCTAGATAGCTTTCATCCTCATACATAAAAAAACAAACACATTCCTACCACAAACATCAACGTCAACTCTATTTACATCAATATTCACAATACATTAAAATTTCAAAATTAATATTCAGCATATTTTAATATCGGAAAATTTCAAAATTAAATTTATTATCATTTTAATGTGCATCCAGAAGTAAAGTCCTTGTAGGATGCCTACTAATTACTATAACAATATATGCAGAGTACAAAGGAGCATCTACCACCCCTCTACGTTAATTAACCAGGTTCGTCTAATTGAGCTCAAAGACATACCCTAAATTTTCATCATAATCCAGAACATCAATACTAAATACCCCTTTCTACTTAAACAAGCAAATTTCACCTTAAAATTAAAATATTATTGTTAGTACCATTTCACTACTGTCCATTTTGAGTAAATCAATTATAAAGTTATTCAACACACACAACAATATCAAAGTTCAAACAAAATAGTATAATTTACCTGAAGGTTATTTGCACTCGTAGCTTCAATGTACATCGTCCCTTTTGTTAATCACACCATTCCAACTGGGTTATATTTACGGCTTCTGATTCTCAACGCTTTTAAAATCTTCTCCATCACCATTCATCTAAAGTTGTTTCAGGGCTTTTCCGGAACTCCTCTGTGTATATCTGACCCTTGTTTCGTGGATCCAGACACGTTTATGCACCATTTAAGTATTAATACCCCCGAAAAATAACAAAGAAATTCATACTTCTTTCACCAAGATACGCCCAAAACTGCCTACTTTTGTGTATTTATTTGTCATAGTAAATTTTACCAATTGGTACAGTGATACTAAACTTTATTACCTTGTATCTTCTTTTCTAAGTGCACTAACGTACATTCATTGTAGCACGTAAAGTACAAGCTGTTTTAAATAACATAGTATTCGAGCAAACTGTTTAAATTATTTAATATTAAAACCGGAAAACTAAAAAGCACTGTATAACGCGTTCAATCAAGTCGAAGATCTCAGAGAGCTTGTTTATATTCACCTGGGTATATATAGAAGTTAGCCTGTCTGTCGGTCGAGTCCTCAAAACGGGCAATTCTAAAGAATTTCGCATGCTAGGTTCCCAGTCCGTAGCCTGTGCGTCGGTTTTTACGAATTTTGCACTCGTCCCAGTTAAATCTCAGAAAATTTCCACACGGCACGCAACGTCTGAGAATACCTAATTAAATTTTATACAGAAATCGTTGTTTCTACCTCTGATATTTGCATCCAATTTTCAACCAATTGTGACCCTCGTGACGTTGCTTAAATCACGCCTTTTACTATATGTGTCTCGGTCTTGTGCATATTATCTGTCTCTATCTAACCTGTTCTTATTGATGCAAATTGATATTCTTTATTATCAATTATTTTAGTCCATGTGGAGTGTGAAATATCCCACCTTTAGCATTTCTCGTAACTATTAAGTTACGGTTTCTCCAAGATTCTTTGAAACCATTTGTTATCTACAAAATTTTCGCCGTACATGACATTTAAACTACGCAGGTGTTCAAACATAATATTAATTCTCAGAGCTTTATTTTCTGGTATTATAATCTTGGATTTTCACAGACTTTTATGCTTATTATTAATAATGGTTTAATTAACTCCAACTAAAATTGACTTCTATCCTTTCATTTTAGCGAATACAAATTAAATGTTAATTATTATGTGTACACTTTGTTTAATACCGGTTACTTAAAATAGGGTTAATTAATATAAATTTTGCACGTAATTTCCATTTGTTTCTTTCTTAGGAATAATTAAATTACACGCAGAGCTTTTAATACTGTTTCTTTTGATATAAAGCGTCTTGTACATGATTTAAATCTCTTATTTTACTGAAACTAATAAATTTTTATGCTTCACGGTTTTAATAACGCGTATTATCTAATAATATTCATTATACACGGTGATTAAAATTATTTGATGTGATTATTTAATTTTCTACCCTGGTCTAAATATGAGTAATATATATATATATATATATATATATATATATATATATATGTATAAATTTGTGCTGCCCACCTTTGAACGCCCGAAGGCGGTGGCCTGAATACGCGAGATGTTACCCCATCGGCGTCTGGGCAACAACTCTATAGACAACTAATATCTGACTTTCATTAAGTATGTATGTATAAGTATTCAGCCATCTCGCAGCTGCTGCTGTCGTTATTATAATTACTAAGATCCGAGAGGCAACGATCAGGGAGCCTCAGTATCCGAGTATAAAGTGTTGGTTGATGTATACAGATAACAGCTAGACGCATTGCACTCGCGTATAATGTAGCTTTGGATGCATGGAGATGGTTAAAAAAGTGTGGCGCGCTTTATAACGCCTCAGAAGAAATTGTATGAGCAGAAATCGTGCACGAATTAAGAAATGAATTTTGTATTAGAAACGTTCCTTATATAATATTGATTATTAATCGAATTATGATGTATTTGACCAAAAACGGTTAGAAGACATTTGTACAAGTTGTAATAGAATTTTTCTTTATGATAGAAAAGAAGATCTATAAAATAAAAGGTGAAGCGGCGGTTCACTTGCCTCATACGACCAGCCGCCGATGGAGCTAATCAATGAGTTTGAAGCACATTTGAATTCCTTCGGCCCTAATATTCAATGCCATAATTTTTTTAATGTGAGTGCTGAAAAACTACGACTATATAAACACCCTAGCTGTGACATTCCCTTAAAAATAATTATAATCACATTTCATTTCAGTAGTTTTGGTATAAGTAAACTCCAACAATAGGACTGGGTTATTTCCTGCAGGAAATATAAGTTTTAGGCTTATATAAATTCTAATTTAAGAATGAACGTTTTGGAATCATATTCAATCCATAGTCAAAGGTTATAAACATTCATATGACAGTTTTTAAAGAGGTTGGGTGTGATGTCATCTTAGTAATTAATATAGCTTGATTTGTCTAGTCTACGAAATATAGAACGGCGCCTATAATTTCACCCATTTAAGAATAAAGCGGGTCGTATACAGTTTTGTGCTAATTCAGATTTTATGCAAAATCCGAAATATGCAAGTTTAAATATATATAAAGCGTAATAGAGAAAGCAACATAAGAGGACATCCAATTTTGATTCACTCATCCGAATTGTGCCAAGAAGGCCACGTCTAGTGTAAAAAGAGCAGTTTCTGTGTTCAAAAAAGAACTCCGATGTTAATATCAAGACGCTCAACAGGTCACTTGGGTAGAGCAATTACCTTGATTAGAAGGTCGTGAGCTAGGCCAAGTGGTTTTGTATGTTTGGAAAATCCCCTACCAAGCGGCTCAATTCATTTTTAGGAGCATATTACTTCCTAATTGTTCAACCCCTGTGTTGAAAGTACGTTGAGATTTCCAAGTTTAGCGAAGGAATTGAAAACATCTCCCGATTTTAATTTTAAAGTTAAATTAATAAGAAAAGGTTGAAACTTTAGTGGTGCAAAGGTTAGTACGTGCATGTATTATTGACTATGTAAAGAACGTACTAACAAGTGCGTCCGTGTTTAGGTTAAGTTTTAGCTAATAGGTTTCCTTTCCGCTTTTAGTCAGTAGGTTTAGGACATACGGAACCTTTCATATTTTTATAAGCTGGTACTGTGTCAATGTACGTGTTATAGAATTAATAAAGTTGTTGCAAATTTTGTAAAGATTGTATAGTTATTCTGTTCATTGTTGTAAACGGTACGTATACTCACAGTTTTTCCAAAATAAATGACTTTGTAAATATTGTTTGAAGTGTGATTAAATATCTCAAGTATTATTTAACATTTACTCTCAAACATCTTCTTGGCAGTTAGCAGTCATAATAGGTCTACGCGTTTAGGTTAAGTATAGATTTTAAAAAATGTTTGTTTTAATAAATTTTCAGGTATATTTGTGAGCCAGAATCACTCTCCTGATCTCAAGACTTTGACACACCCTTTGTTATTGATTCTAGGACTTTTTTCCAGCATCCCTGCGAAATTAGGTGGCGTCCGAGTTATTTTGGATTAAGACCACAATTCATACCGTATAGCATTCTGGAACCCTCGCCAAACACTTATATCACCCGTCCCACTGAGTTAGTAGGCGGAAGAACACATTTGTTCGTACACTAAGGTTTTAGGTATTTTACCGCACGGAATTTTTAGCGGAGTAACTCACTGAATTTCTTGTGAATTACCTTATGGATATTCTAAGGGCCATAAGCTGCACGTAACAGATTTCTTATTGAATGTGAAAAAAAATAGAACAGAACCCAAGAAATGAATTTATTACTGCTTGCAATGACAAGGAAAAATTTGAAAGGCCAATCAAAAGAGCTAAAGTGTACACATTTGCTTCAAATCGAAAGAGAATTATATGCAAATCTCAAGAGAAGGAGAACTAAAAAGTGTTTCAGAGAGATTGGGAGAATGATAAGTTTGACTTTGGTAAATAAAATTCAACTAGAACATATTCTTGCATACCCATTAACCGCAGAGCCACTTTCACAAGGGCATGTTATTGGTTCCATTAACAAAACCTCCACATCATCTTTATTTCACTTGTTGGAAAAAGGAGCCGCCACCGCTGGGACAAATTCTGTCAGTGATATTGACTACATGGTTTTGGACGGATTTTACCTTCTACACTAGATAGGACAACACCTTTCTGTAATATTTGTGCAAATATCAATCTCTACTTTATCAAAACTTATGTAGATTAAAAAGCAAAAGTGTTGACACAATATTTGATAAAGTAGTCCATCCGTCCATTAAGAATATTGAGCTAACAAATCAGGGGTAGAAAGTATAAACTATACCATTTTTGGTATGGAACAGAAACGACCGCAAAATATTTTTAAAGTTTTGTGGAAAATTTCTTTATAACTGTTCTAGTGAATTTTTTAACTGACAACAAATATGCTTGGAGACAAGACGTTGTATGCCACTTGTAGAAATACTTGCCAGAAATATGCTTTTCAAGAAGACATTGTCCTGAGAACTATTGCAGAGTTACATAACTGTGAACTTGAAGTAGCTGATTCAATAATCATTTTCCACTTAAACAACCTACATGATGTACAAACCGTTCTTGAAATTATTTTATGTTAATTGAGCTTAAATTTAGGTTGAATTTTATCTAAATTTATTTAACTATTTATTTAAAAATTTGTAAAAAATATTCAGCTACCCCAGTATGGAATCGTATTTGGGAGGGCTTTGATTTCAAGGATGTATGTAATTTAATAAAAGCTTAATTAAAATTTTTATGATATTTCAAAGAAAAGTATGGTACAACATGACAAAGTTTTGAATACCGAAGCAAGGGAGATTTATGCGGAATAAGTCTTCCGTGTAGAAATAATATTGAAAACAAAAAAAGTGTTACCTTCGTGAATATCAGATAACAAATTGCACCCTTATGTATCCTAAACCCTTACCTGATATCACAAGGTCGAAAATTTCTTATTAACGATGAAAGCCCAAGGTAAAGTTGGATGGAAAACGTCTTGAGGAAAAGAAAAACTCTTTAGACATAAACGGCTAGTAGAGTGTTAGCTCTGGGTAGATCATGAGCTTGGGTCATGGGTTGTCAAATGACCAAAAATATAAATAATGAGCGCCACCGTATTTTTCAATACAACAACCTACAAAAATTATCTGTGCTTGTATTAGGGGAATTGCACTACTAAGACAACCTGGCACAACATTAAATTTACCTTTTCTATGAATTTCGCAGACAATGATAACTTTAGACGTAATAAATTTATAGATTAAATTACTTTTAACCTTCCATTGAGAATAACAATAAATCAATGTTCTGGTACACTCTCACACTACTCATAATCAAACTGTCGAGACAAACTAAAGTGCTTCACAACGCATAAATTTGCTAGAATGACAAGCTCCTCCATGAGCCTCACCTAGACTTATAAATAAAATTGCTAGAATGACAAACTCTTCTATGAGTCTCACCTAGACTGATAAACAAAAAGAATTACATCATAACTGACTTCAAATAATCTCAAGTAACGATGCCAAAACTGCTGAAGCGACAAACTTACCACGAGTCTCGTTTAGACTTATATAACGCTGAGCGACCAACTCTTTCTGAGTCTCGTCTAGACTAACATATTACATCACTCAATAAGTCCGTAGGATGATACATAGATGGCGTTGCTATGTAATAATCCATATGATTTGTAGGAAGTACTAACCATAAAAAGATATCTGTCAAAATTTCATGACAATCCGACGATTAGTTTACAGGTTACAGAGGTTCAGGTGACGATACTTTTGAGTTTTTCAAAAAAATGAATTCCAAGCAATTTCGTGTGTTGATTTATCATTGCTTTTTGATGGGTAAAAATACCATCGCAGCCAAAGCATGGCTTGATAAGTGTTATCCGGGCTCTGCTCCATCGAGACAAACGGTGGAGAAGTGGTTTGCTGATTTTAAACGTGGCCGTACAGACACTGACGATGCTGGACGCTCTGGAAGGCCAATTGAGGTGGTTACACCGGAAAACATCAAAAAAGTCCACCGAATCGTTTTGGAAAACAGAAAAGTGAAATTGCGTGAGATAGCTGACACCTTGAAGATATCAGAAGGCAGTGTGCGCACTATTTTGCATGAACATTTGTCCATGAGAAAGCTGTTCTCAAAGTGGGTGCCGCGTTTGCTCACAGTGGACCAAAAACAACAACGTGTCGATGATTCTGAGAGCTGTTTGGAGCTGTTCAACCGAAATAAAAAGGACTTTTTGCGTCGGTATGTGACAATGGATGAAACATGGATCCACCACCACACTCCAGAGTCTAATCGGCAGCCAGCTGAGTGGACTGCAGCCGGAGAACCACGTTCAAAGCGACCAAAATCGCAAAAGTCGGCTGGTAAGGTTTTGGCGTCTGTATTTTGGGATGCGTACGGAATTTTGTACATCGACTATCTTGAGAAAGGAAGAAGAATCAACAGCGAATACTACATGGCATTATTAGTGCGTTTGAAGGAAGAAATTGCCAAAAAACGGCCACACATGAAGAAGAAAAAAATTCTCTTTCACCAAGACAATGCACCGTGTCACAAGTCGATCGCAACGATGGCCAAATTGCACCAATTGGGCTTCGAATTGCTTCCGCACCCACCGTATTCTCCAGATTTGGCCCCCAGCGACTACTACCTGTTCGCAGACCTGAAAAAAATGCTCGCCGGAAAAAAATTTGGCTCGGATGAAGAGGTGATCGCTGAAACTGAAGCTTATTTTGAGGCCAAAGACGAATTGTTTTACAAAAAAGGTATCGAAATGCTAGAACGGCGTTGGACTGATTGTATCACTCTTGAAGGAATGTATGTTGATGAATAAAATCGAATTTCGCCAAAAAAATGTGCTTTTCTTAGTTATCCTACGGACTTATTGAGTGATGTGTTAATGCTACGCGACAAACTACAACGACAAGTCTCGCTTAGATCAAATACAACTTAACATACTGCGTTGCAATGCGGATATAAATAAAAAATTGCTACCAAATCAAATCAAATCAAATCAAAAACGTGCCTATGCACAAGAGCAATTTTCAAACAATATTTCAACAGTAAAAACTAGTGTACCATTAATCAAACAACTAATATAACTAATAAGAATGGAAGATGAACCTACTATTGATGTAGTACAAACAGAATCAAATAAACCTGTACTATCTATATCAAACAACTTTACTATCACATACGGGCGATTATCATAAGGCTTTTTCTCAAATAATGGTGAAACTCTAGTCTTGCAAAAATTTCTAACTACCTGAAGTCATTGCGACCATTTCTTCTTACAACATAGACCTTTTTGATCACACAACATAATTATAGCTTTTTATCTAGAAACAGGAAATTCGCTACTCAACTTCTGTTCCTTTACTCGTTTTGTTGGACACGACGGACAAGTGACACTAGTTACTCTTTTACGACCACAACCATAACAAAATAATCTTTTAAAGGATCTACAAACACTGAAAGTATGTCCATAACGTGAACAATTCCAACATACCAATTTATGTTCAAAAGAAGGGTTACCTACTCCACTCGTTTCTGATATTGGGGTAGTAGAATTAAGAACTTGAACTGGAGAATGCGAAGACTTAGGGGTATAAACACGACTTGAAGCATTCTCAAATGAACTAGGGGGTTTGCTTCTAAAATGAGGATTCAAATTATTAATAGGCTGCTTGTTACTATATGACACAACTGACACAGATTTTTGTTTACTCAAGGAAGCTTCTTCTAACTTCTTACATAATTTAACTAAAGTACGAACATTTTCTATCTCTATAAGAGCAAGGTGCTGAATAAAATATGGCAATAAATTTTTCTTGACTATTCTAACTTTAGTATGTTCTGCAGGAATGATAGGTAATCTGTTAAATAAACTTTCCATATTAGCAATAAATAAAACAACCGATTTACCATTTTTCTGAAATCTATTTTTAATTTTGTCCCAAATATCGTCCTCAGGATGTGCTGGTAAGAAATCTTCCTTTAATCTACTAACCAACGAATTCCAATCTGTTAATGAACTACAAACGCAACGATACCATAGTAATGCATCACCAGTAAACAATTCAACCGTGCATTTATATTTCCAATGCTCCACCAGAAGGTACTACATTGGCCAAGAGGCGAGTTTTTTGTTGCCTGGAAATTTAGAATTTTGCCGAACCCTTACCGTTCCAGGCAAGGTAGGGATCTTTAACGTGCGTGACAACACACACACGGGACCTCCATTTAACCTCTCATCCGAACGAGGGCGTAATTTTTGTGAAAAATGCTCATCTGTCATTTTTCAAGCAGTCGGCCGTATCGGAATTTGAACCCAGGACCTTGGGATCCGTAGTCTTACGCCTACTACATTGATCCACGGCGACGCCTAAAAAAAACAATTTAACCGCAGAACGAAACAATTCCACTTCAAATACTTTTCGTGACTGTGCAATGTCACTAATATTTTCTAAAAATTGATATAAGAGGGATGGGTTTCCAGAATATTTTATAGACCAAGATCCAATAGGAGCTGTCTGTGTGACATAAGTGACCGTTGGAATAGGCACATTAGATGCAGCAATAGAATTTATACTTATATCATTCTGATTCAAACCTAAATCTTTATTTAATCTCTCATGAAGATCTGCCTCCACGACAAGAACAGTAGCCAAACTTTCATTTTTAAATAACACAACTTGCTCAAAATTTTCTTTAGGGAGCCTTAAACGTTGAATTCTACCTGTAAGATGTATTAATCTTGACCGCATCCTTTTAAAAATAGAATCGGCGGAATCATCAATAAATTCTAACAAAACATTTTTTACTGACTCTATACTAGACTCAATTTCTTCTTTCTCTATCTCGAAATCCACCTTATAACTTGAAAGATCAATCAAACAACCTAGTTTATCTGTTTCCTTGGCCAACAACCTAGCTAAAATTTCCTTTTATCTGAAACTGGTCTTGAATTTTCAATGCCTCTAAAGTTAAATTCATATTCTAATTCATTTTTGAGTAAATGAACTATGCTATATATTTCTGCCATAATTAAATATCTATATTTCTCTAAAGTATACTAATAATATAATCTTTAAAGATAAATTCACAAACAAAAAGATGTCCTAACAATATTGAGAACCCACAACAAACTGTAACAAACTGTAACAAAAATGAAACTACAAAATCACATTAGTAAGATCGATTCAAACCTTAGTCGCTGAGTACAAGTGTAATAAATATAAGTGCAAACAATCTAGCCCCAGTGTACAAATAATTTGGCTTCACGTTTCGGGTGCAAGTGAAATTATTCTAGCCCCTGTGTACAAGTGAAATTATTCTAGCCCCACGTTGTGAGCGCAAGTGAAAACAAAATAATATTTTTACCTTCGTGAATATCAGATAACAAATTGCACCCTTATATATCCTAAACCCTTACCTGATATCACAAGGTCGAGAATTTCTTACTAACAATGAAAGCCCAAGGTAAAGTTGGATGGAAAACGGCTTGAGGAAAAGAAAAACTCTTTAGACATAAACGGCTAGTAGAGTGTTAGCTCTGGGTAGATCATGAGCTTGGGTCATGGGTTGTCAAATGACCAAAAATATAAATAATGAGCGCCACCGTATTTTTCAATACAACAACCTACAGAAATTATCTGTGCTTGTATTAGGGTAATGCGGAAACCTTATATCAACACCACTAATATAGCCATCAAACCTGAATTTCACTTTTCTAAAACACTTACCAAAATCTCAAATACCAGATGTCATACAGATGTCTCGACTTAACCTGTGAACAAACAAATGCACAACATGGACACCTATTGTGTCCTCAAAAATATTTACCAAAAATAAAATAATAGAATTTAAGTTTCAAAAATCTACACCCAGGGTATTTGTTATCATTACACACAATTTCTGATCAGGAATGACCTGTAAGTTTTACTTGTATTTTAAATAATAAAAGAGTCATGCAAAAATAGATTCTATTTAATTAAATTCTTTGATTTGTTTTAATATAATATTTTTCAACTAATAATTTTTTATAGAACAGAAATATAATAAGGATTTGTATTAAAAACATAAAGATCTCTAAATTGGATCTTTCTTAATAAATTTTATAAAAAGTTTGAGCTCTCTTAATAATTTATATTACATATTCTTCAGTCATAGTAGTACTACGTTGACTTAACAATCAAATTTAATTACTTAAGTTCATATAAAATAGCGTGTTTCAACGTAGAGTTAGTTTTACTTAATATGTATAAAAAGAATTCGTCACGTTGATTAAGAATCAAAGTACATCACCTCAAAATTATTAAATATATTTTAAATTAGCCTAACATAACATGTGATGTCTAAATTGGACAGCTGAATATTTTTTATTTGACATTATATGTCACTAGCAACTTTTTAGTTTAGTTAACGTTATTTGTTTGTGCAATAATTATGACAAATAAACAGCATAGCCATCTTTAAAATTTATGCAACGTTATAAATTTATTACGGAATTCTTTCTTTCCTTAAACGATTTTTAAGTGACTTTAGTGTAAATAAAGTTTCAACCTTATATTTTCTTATTACGATTTAAATAATTATGAAAGTGATTAAATGCTACATAACACTCACGTGTGGAAATACAGTGCGACCAAAAGAAATCGAACTATAACCTCAGCTGTCGGAAATTTCATTAACATCTGCGTTCTGCGATGCACAAATAGAAGCCACGTGAATACGTATGAATTTATTGCTGGAATTTTGAGAACTCTTTTGAATAAAACAGTATTTAACGAAACCAATTTCTCCTTGATTACTTCCTATAAAATTTAGTATTCCAAATTCCAAACTAAATTTTCTAAATATTGCTTCCGAGATATTTTCTAGATCCAAGATATTATTTCTTTGAGATTATTTGTATGATATTACTTATATGATATTGCACTAAGAGGAAAATATTAATAAAATTTATTTAATTAATTTATACCAACTGTTTTATTGATGAGGGGAAGCTTCTATCTCCTTTGGCCTGCAGGAAACAACTGAGCTGCTCTAGGTGGAACATATAAATGAATACCATCACGCTATAGCCGCTAGGAACAACCTCCAGACACGAAGATTCAATCAATTAAAAATTCTTTTTCGGACCGTCTTACAGGCCACGTCCTTAGACACGACCATCTTGACTTTACTACGCCGCTGATAGCAGCTTACCTCTTCAAACGCTGATAGCAAAGTGCTCGAATTGACAACTCGACGAAGCTTAGTAACGAAACTTAGACCTCAAAAGCGAAGAAGTCTATATGCTATTATAAATTTTATGTATTATTTTTATTGTACGGAAATTTACAAATTATATTTTTATATTATTGCTGTTTTATTTTATATTAATAGACGAAGTGTAACTACGAAAAAAAATACGTTACAATATCAAAGGGCTAGCTGTGACAGACGGTTTAGCGCCCATCAATTTTTGATAAATAGAAAAAGCCTTTCAGGGTAAGTGATAGTAAAGCGTAGTTTTTTTGTATTTCAGCCATTTTATGTATTATTTTTATTTCGAATTTAGACTTCTCTTTTATAATTTTTTTATAGAAACCCACTTCCGCATAACTACGTTAGCCGACGAATTCCCTTCAGGTCAAATTTATTAACTTACTGCTTATTTTACCCGTATCACCCACCTCACTCACATAAACACGCAACACACGCACGCGCGGACGCATGCACACACACCCACTTACACACACATGCACACACAAAGATACACACACACATACATATGTTGTACTTGTAATCCATTTTTAAGGAACATTCATTGCTGACGCTCTGAAATACAATGCAATTTAGGAGCGCCAGTAAATTGTGGTGCTACAGACGTATGATGAAGATATTATGGACAGACAAAGTTAAGAACGAAGAGGTACTAAATATGGTAGGGGAAGAAAGAAATATGTGGAAAACGGTAAAAAATAGGAGAGATAGGATGATAGGCCACATACTACGGCATGAGGGAATAGTGCGGAATATACTAGAAGCAGAGATCGGAAAAAAGAGAAGAAGAGGCAGACCTAGGTTAGACTACTGCACACAGATAGTAAAAGATGTAGGCTGTAGGGGTTTCAGCGAGATGTGTAGGCTAGCCCAGAATAGAAATCAATGGAGGTACGCATCCAACCAATCTCAAGATGGACAAACTAATGACGAAAAAATAACTGTGCTTAAACATGATGATTTTTACAAGTAACTACAAGAATTGGTTGGGCAATATTCTCGAATAATGTTAAGTGTGAAAGGATTCACTGGAAAACTATTATTTCGGCAAACGTCTAAGTGTTGGGGGATCTTGGTAGCCACAGGTTGCTTAACCTCCTTCACTGAATCTCGGTGAAATAGGGCATAAAATTAGAAAACAATAGAAGGGGAACGAGCTGTATACACATGTTGTGTGAGAATTTCAGGGAACTATGTAGGCTAGCTTAGAATATAAATAAGTGCAGGTACGTGTCCAACCAGTTATGAGACGGAAAACCTAATGACGAAAAAATAAGCGCAGATAAATCTGATGATTAGTATAAACAACTAGTTGTTGGTTGCGAAATATCTGCAACTAATGTTGACTGTGCGAAAAGATATATTGAAAAATATATTAAATCGGTAAATGGTTAAGTGTTGGGGGAACTTGGCAGCCACAGGCTGCTTACCTCCCTTCACAACCACTGAAGGTAGGAAAAATAGGGTATATAACTGCAAAACAATAGAAGGTGACCGAACTGTATCTAACAAGAACGAACAGCACCTATGAGGAAAGAACAAACATAGAACAAGAAGAAAAATGCTGAAAGCATATGTGTGGAGCACAGCACAGTATGCCTATGAAATACGGGCAGTCTGAAACGCAGACAGAAAAACGGTAGCAGCTTTTTGAAATACTGTGCTTCAGATGTATGAGGACGATAGCATGGACAAACAAAAATAATAACAAATAGGTTATAGAAATAGTAGGGAAACAAGGATATCTGGGGAAAAAGAGAAATAGAAGTGCGGAATACGTTCTAAAGCATTTTGGGGAATAGTATGGGATATATTACAAGCAGAGATAGGAAAAAGAGGTAGATGTAGACCTAGATCAGATAGTGATAGATGCAGACTGTGCAAATTTCAGGGAAATCTGTTGGTTAGTTTAGAATAGGAAACAATGATGGTACGCGTCTAACCAGTTCCAGGACTGAAGACCTAATGATGATGATGATTAAATTAATAAAAAAGAGTAAGTTGTTATATAACATAATTTATGAAGTCTTTAAAAATCCAGATCTGTATATTCAGGCTCACAATCTTGTTAATGCTACTTTTAGTATTTTATATTTTAAGTTAAAAATATGCAATAGGAAGTTACGTTACAAGTACTACTTAAGTATAAACATTAACACTTAAAAGAAAATTCTTGTTGCATAAGCAAATATTTGTTCGTTTAAACGTCGTCAGATGACATAAATAAAGCCAATCGCTTACCTTGAATTGTTGAACAAAAGTTGAAAGATCACAACGCACACTACAAAGCCATGTTTCGAATTCAACCAAATTTGTTACAGACATTTCCCGGAACTGCAATTGTCCAGGAATTGACTATGTATTTATGCTGCAATTCCTTCCTCTTTGTAGATGACTTGCTAATTGAATTTATTTCTCATCATCCACAAACCAATAAACTGAAATGAGTTAAATCAAAACGCCGTATGTATCTAGGAGGAACTATCTTCGTGGCACTATAATCTTCTTAAAATTCACTGTAAACAAAACGCGTTAACAGAGAAAGCAGAACTTATATGAAACCTTCTCATCTAAAGATGCAAATCTAAAAGAGCGATTTGAATATCACACGCTGTGCTCCTTCTCAAACCCTTCCTTTCTTGTTCAGGAACCGAAAACAAATGCCGTCCGATTTGACGTACTAGCGAAACTACCTCGTGTTGCTGTCAATTGAACAAATGTCAAACAAGAATACGATAAAGCATGAGTTTTTGTTACTTATTTTAAATAATACTCGACTGCTAATTGGATATTACTACAGACGCTTGGATAGTAATTAATATTAAAAGACAAATCACTAAATCAAACAACTGGCACACCAAGTGTAGTAAAGCAACGAAGCTACGCCTACTTATGTCTTGTGAAAAGGATACGTTACCCCACTTGGTTGTAGCACTGAAACACGCAAAAGAAAACGGTTAATTATACTTTAAACATCTTGGCAAAATATACATTTATATCACTGATAGGTAAATGCGGTGACCTCAGTTTTATAAATCCAAGCACCAGGCACGTAGCCAGACTTTTGTTTCAGAGTGGGCTTGTCGTTGGAGTTCGATTAAATGAAACAGTTTTTATAAAATTATATTTCCGCATATTCTTTAACAAAAGCAGTCTTCTTGATTATTTCCTGTCAAAATGTTGACGACTTTATCGGTGTCAACATCTATCTTCCAGTGAATGGATACCGTGGCAACTGCACTAAGACCCACCATCTTAGAAAAAGGTCTCTCTGTACTTCCAGTAGTCACTAGAAATGTATCCAAAATGCTGATGAGGTAGTTTATTGTACGAAAATATATTGCATTGATATTCTCAATACACGTAAAACCTCAAAGTTTATGTCGCTAGTGGTGGCTCTTTCACACCATAATAAATATCTTGTTTTTACCACAAAAAGTTATAGTTTGTCCTCAAAAAAAGGTCCAAACTCTCCAATTTAGTTGTGTTGCTAGGTGAAGCATAAGATGGAAGCAATTGAAAAGTGTGGAGTATGAAATAAATAGGTCTGATAAATTTTGAATAAGGTGGTCAATGCAAGAAACAAAGACAGTCATGTAATATTCTTTAACATTGGTAACCTGCGAGTTACCACGTGCACTCAGACTTGATATCAGTCTGGGAACCCTAAGCTCAGATTGGAAAGCTTCTTGTGCAGGAAACGAAGTAAATCAACGAAGTAAACATCCGCATGAAAACATCCATATCTTCGAGTTGCTTTACACAATTACCCACAATAATTTTTGCGTGGACAAGAACTGTTGCTAAATCAAGCGATTTTTCTTGAAGAAACAAGTAGGCTAATTAAGAAGTCACTTTTTTTAACGACTGCCAATAAACTTTAAGTTGTAGAAGATATTCTCCACGATTTCTTAGATATTTCTTCCAGCCAACGCAAATGGGTTTGAACAGCTACTAAATGTAACGGCACTGTCAGGTCTTTTAATGATCCTTGTTTCACAAAGGCGGAAGAGTCTCCTTTCTCTGCTGTATGAAACATAATGAAATGGCATCTTGATGAGTTTTGCTCTCAATGGAATGACTTCTAAAAAAGTTAGCTATGTCATTGACAGCACCGAGACAGTTTCTGACCGAGACAATTCTCATGATATTTGATAGTGCAAGATTTAATCAATAGCTAGCACAATAAACATATCTTGCACTTGGATGCATTAGACTGATTCTAGATTTAACAGCAGAGACGTGTCAATCCACATTGGCTACACCACCATAATCTTGCCCAACACATTTACATTGAAAAATGACAGTAACTTCAGTGGTCTGTCTGAATATCCTGTACGAGTAGTGTCAATGATGTTCCTGAAAGTTAATAAAGAGTTTTTTAAAAATTTTATTTTACAATTATTGGTGCAATTGAACTAGTTTTTACAAGTAGTGTTGCACGCGAGACGCAAGGGGTCTCGTCTCATCCCGCAGTCCCGCGTGTTTTGCGAGACGAGGCGCAAGATGAGGTTTGGTATCTTCTTGCGAGACGAGATTTGCTATTTTCTTGCGAGGTGAAACGCGAGACGAGACCTTATTCGGTCTCGCGCGAAAAGTCTCTAATTCTGTTCTTTTATGTAATGTTTGTACTCTTACAGCCAATGCTGTTCCTTTTTCTAACATTAACTCTCTAACAATTAATACCAGAGATAAACGGATTTCTTTCATGACGTGTAATGGGCTTCCTAAACCACAACCACCACTACTACTGCTACCATCACCACCACTTTCTTAACCGCGTGTTACAACTACCACACCCCCTATTAATCCTGTTCTGCAAAAAATTGCCTAACCAATACTATCCCCTATTCTAGTAACTCAACCAACAAAACTGATTAACAAAGGAAATAAGTCAGCAAATACTCTATATTGGTGCAAAACCTGACGCAATAAAACAGGTACAAAACATTGGTAAAACTGAGTGGGTTGCAAACACAAGTCATTAATGATAACATAACGAATTCTATGAATATTGCTCGCAAACGCGAATATATGCGAGATAATGAAATGTCGCTTTCATAAACTTTCTTAGTAAGGTGTAGATAACAACCACGTTAAAAACACAATTCAAAGAAGTTGTTTATCCAAGTTATGCAGGTGTTTGTTTATCAAAAATATTTCCTAACATCGAATGTAAAAAATTCTTCGAGCAGCACTTGCCAAAGCGTATTTCAGCTGCAAAGCACAACTTGCGAATAAATAGGTAACGTAACGGGTACCAAGAATTACTAACAAGGAGGACAATCTATTGCTGGTGCGCATTCACAGCTGCGAGATAACATACCACTTGATAGAATTTGCTGGTATAGATAACAAACCTATTGCAATTGTTCATTTCCGATGCAGATGATTAAGGCAGATATTTTTAATCTTTTAAAAAAAGCCATAAATGTATGTGCAGTGGTGGATGAAACGTATTTCAAAGCATTTGTATAAGGAGAAGTTATTTTAATCTTTCAAAGACACCATAACGTATTGATACAGGTGTTAGAACATATTTTATCGAATTTGTAAAGCGAAGTTGATAAGCATAGAATTTTATTCGGCATTAAATATAAAGTCTGAAATGCAACATTCTTCTACATCTAGAATTACTTTCGGAAAGTAATAATCCAAGCACATTCTGGTCTACGACTAATATTTGCTATCCAATTTTGATTAATTTAATTCTCTACCTTTTTAAAAGAAGTATCCAAAGAAATGCCTAGATTATCTTGATTGATCGTTTCGTTAATCGCATTGACTAGAATGTGAGTAACTCCAATTAAACCGATCCCTTCAGGTTATTAAAATATCTCTTTAAAACGCAATAAAAGGAAATTACTTCCTTCCATAACTTGCAAATTGTGCCAATTAAAACTTTAAATGGCGATTGGAGGTAAATCAATAGACGACTTGAATATTTCTGCCTGTACCTCGTTCTCCTAGCAGATGCATTATTTTTCAGATATCATTTTATTGAAATAATATTTGGTGTTCGATAGGCGAAAATATTTGAGCATTTTCAACACTGGTATTAAATAAAGTTTAATAAGCAATAGAGTACGCAAATAGAATGGTCATATATTAGTTTGTCCTTTTATCTAAATAAAATATACTTAAAATTCTGTTTACTGAAACCAAAACAAGCTAAAGTGATTTTGGTGGTTACTTAATTAGTCTGTTGTAGTGTCCAAAAGATTTAGGTTTAGATCATATCATGAGAATAAAGGGAGGGCTATATTTTAAACAGAAAATTAAAAAGCTCGAATGTAGAACTACTGTTGAATAAATCTCCCTTTCATGATACTACAAAGTTCATTGCAGAACCATTGTTGCTGTTGGTATAGGAATATAGGAAATTAAAGTACTGAATACAAGTCACGCAAAATTCAGATAATTACAGATCTTAGATAAACCCTTACTTTCTCTCACTCAACCTCAGCAAAATGGAAAAGTTTCCCAATTTTTTTCAGAACTTTAAATTAGGTATTGGATCATACAACAGCAACACAAGTTACATTAGAAAACATCAGGCAACGCTATACTGGGGAATTGTTATCTCTCCAATCACCCTAGCTATGAGAAAAATAAATTAAGTTAGAGTTCTATCTTAGAATGGTCAAGTAGGTTTTAAAGTAAACGATAGACAGAGTTGTTGAAGGTTCCTTCTCAACGCCTATCACACGCGCAACAATATCTGCAGGCAAATATATCACACGGTTATAAGGACTAATACAATTTGTCCGTCAAATAGCCCTGTTCCTTCAGGCGCTTTCAGATTTTCGCTTCAAAATGAGAAACGACTTCAAATGCGTTTAGCTTATGGACATGATAGATTGCTTTACAAACAATTGCATAAAATGATCCTTGGCGCTTTGGCGCATCTCCCAGCTTGAAAACTCTGAACTTATGGTTTACAGTTATTCTTTTCTTAATGCTCGTCAGATTGGAAATCTTAAATTATTCATACTGCAGCAGTTTTTGATGCTTTAGCTGATGTATACAAAATAAGAAATGTTTGAATATTTTCTGAAATAAAATTTTATGAAGTCTTTATTATTATGTATACTGTCAAATCTAATCATAAAGTGATTTTTACTAAGAAAAGTTCATCTACCTAAACTTATGATTATTATTACCGAAAGTTTTGGCAACATGCTGTTCGGTTAAACATTATTGGCTATTTTGATCGAATGAGCAGGCAGAAATCGCGTATGCAAAAATTGAAAAACAGCATATTATGGCTCTTTAACAAGCACGCGAAATAGTGTCGTAAAAAGAAAACAAACTAAAAGCAATTGAGCTGTTAGACCGAAATTTATGGACAAAACGTCGCGGAATTGAAAAATATTGATTCAGTCAAAGAAAGTAACAATATTATAATACAGCTCATTTTTAAAAGTTTATATCTGAGCAGCTTTCTTGTGCTCTTTTTTACAATTTTAATATGAATAGGTTGCAACTCATGCGTAAATTTATAATTTTATTTGTGCAGAAGTAGTAGAATATGGGCACGAAAGGCAGGTTTTCTTCACGTTGATTCGCACCTTCTCCTTCTGGTTTAAGCTACCTTAAATTCTAAGCAACTCTATTATTTTAGATTTAACTGAATCGTGTTTATTCTATTTTCAAAACTTCGCTCTAGGCTTTTTTTCTAACGAATTGATTTATCTACTTGAGATTAAACCTTCGGTCAATAAGAATCGGAAAACCTGTACCTAAATTATTGAGCTTCTGGCATATTGTTTCTTAAAAACCGAAGGCCTAGATATCATTTCAGGGACGAATTTGGGGTAACCTTATTTGAAAAAGTTGCATTATATTTTTTCATTGAGTAAACCCGGCCTTCCTATTATAGTACTGAGATTGAATCTGTTATCTGACAAAACTTTGTCTTAATATGAGAGAATCAGAAAATAGAGAAAGACAACGAAACAATTCAAGTGATAAAAGGATAGAATTGAGAGAAAACTGATTTTAATCTAGGAAGATTGATTTTGAGATTTTGAGTATGAGTATGTAAAAATTGAACTATTTGAGGGAAAGGTCATTAGAAGTACAGAATTATGTGTGTGTATTATAAGTCTATTGTAAATAGTTGTATATTGTAGGTTATTAAAAATAAAATAGAAAATTATTTATCAATGTAAAAGCAACAGCTCTCAACGTGAACTTAGTTTCTACCCTGTATAAATCTAAGCATATTTCATTAGCACATATAATAAAAAGCCCAATAAGCATTTATTCAAATCCTTGTGTTAATACTAATTCATACGAGAAAAATATCTTGAAACAAATTTAAAACAGTGAAAATAAAAAAATGTATTTCAGCCGTGTGTATAAATAATTACTCTTGAGGGATATCTTAAAAATAAATCTTATTGCATTTACAAAGCATAAGAATGAAGCCCTCATTAATTAAGAATCCTGGTGTAGACATTTTTGCAGACTAAAGATGAGTCGCATGAAAAAATACATAAACTGCCTTCACACATTTCCTTTTTTTGTTTAAAAAATTGTTTTACTATCCCCAAACTCACTTACTTACTTAGATGCAGTCCATCTTGAAAATTCAAAAACATACTAGACTCCTTCGACAAAATCGTCCGTAATACTTAGAAGAAATTATTAACATTAAACTAACAGATAATTGCTGGTCCCAATATCAAGTGGAGGACTTTGCGTTCGCTTAACTTCATCTCTGTCTCTTCCCGCCTTCCTATCATCATTCAATTCATGCTTACCCCTTATGGAAATTATTTTAAATAACCCAAAAACTGAACACAAACTATACACGGAAGCCGAAAACCTCTAGCGCGCCATAACAGGCATATCTAAAATCAATCACGATAAATACATCCAAAAATTCCGGGATAAACCAATATTAGACATTATTTTTAATAATCTGCCAAACTCAGCTACTAAACCGATTGACAAGACCCGAATTTTAGCAATCTTTTCAAAACACGTTAGCGCTTGGTCAGCAGAAATTCCGATCTCTCCGCTAGGAACTTTACCAGACGACCACACTTTTAGAATAACAACTGGTTTAAGACTCGGAGCTGAGTTATGTATTCCTTATCTTTGTATTTGCGGTTTTTTAATAGACGAATTTGGCTTAAACTGTAAATATAGCGCTGGCCGTCAATCAAGACATGGAGTAGTCAACAACTTAATCCGATGAACCTTAGCATCGGCAGATGTTTTGTATATTTTAGAATCTAATAATACTTTCAGAAACGATGGTAAACGCCCTGACGGCATCTTCATGATATCTTGGAAATCGGGAAAATCTGTGATCTGGGACTTCACTTGCAACGATACCCTAACCAACTTTCACGTCATCGCTTGTTCCAAAACGGCAGGAGCCGCCACTTCATATGGAGAAAAAACTAAAATAAAAAAATATTCGTACTTATCAGAAATATAATTTTTCTACCCAGTAGCGATAGAAACTCTAGGCGTTTTCGGTTCACAAGCCATCAGCTTTTTTAAGGAGATTGGAAAGAGAATAAGTAATTGCATGTTTAATTCCAGAGCAACTTCTTTCCTTTTATAAAAAATAAGCATAGCAATACAACGCGGTAACGCAGCTTTAGTCTTAGGCACAATTCAACCATGCCAGTTATTAGATGAACTATTTCTAATTCCAAAATATCTCATCATCTAACAAAAAATCTAGTTTAGCTGCACCAAACAAAAACGAAGTCCATGCAAGAAAATCAAAAAAGAAATACACATCCACATAAAAAAGAATTTTAACGAAGATGAAAACAATTATGAAAATTTACCATTCAACGAGAAAAAGACATTACTTTCAAACAAAACGGAATTAAAAACACACAGTTCTGCCTCACATGTAACCATTCACATGCCAAATTTACAAAAAAAGGTGGGTTTGACATATTTAGAAAACACATGCTACATAAACAGTATTTTTCAAGCCCTCTTTATGACAAAACTTTTCTGTAACGACATTTTATTGTACAGAAAATATGTCACCCTTATTTCCCAATTCAGAATTATGATTACTCTCCTACAATACTCCCAAAGAAACACTCTTCAGCAATTTCAAATATTAAACCATGCAAAGCCTCCTGGATTTCAACAAGAGCAGCAACATCATAGTTCTGAATTTCTAAGCTTCCTGTTAGAAAATTTACAGTAGCAAGAACAAATTAGCATTACTCAAACCTTACACGAAAATGTACCCACTGGATCTCCCAACCTAACAAAACCAACAATTGTTCAACAATCATTCAACGGCCAATCTGTAACCATATACAGATGTTCGATCTGCAATACTCCGAATGAGCAAACAGAGCACTTCCACGATCTACAACTATCCGTTCCCAATAAACCTCGCAACCAGTCGGTACAAAGTTTGATCAACTACTATCTTATCACAGAAAAACTGAACGAAAGTAATCAATATCAGTGCGACAAATGTTGCAGTTTAACTGATGGTGAAAAAGTCACTATAGTAATGAATCCATCTGCTAGGCTAATTTTAACTGTAAAGGAATTTCCATTCAACACAGCCACCAAAAAAAGATCCAAACTACTATAGCACATACACTTAGATCCATCTGTTACTATAAACGATTTTGATTACGAACTGTACGCTGCAGTAGTTCATGCAGAACCAAGTATAGACTCCGGTCACTATTATATATATGCGCGCGATAGTGATAATTAGTACATATTCAACGAAAACATTGTCACTCCAGTCACATTTAAAAATCTACAAAATACAAGACCACCTTACATATTATTCTATAGAAATACAATCCATCTAGACCAGGATATATTACCAAAATCCGAATTATCGCCTAACTTAAGAGATGTTTTATTAAGAAACTACTCAGAATTAGATACAGAAAAGCACCACCCCTCTTCCTCTCCGCACAAATCAGTTGACGCTCCATCAAGGCACTCTACAGACTTAAATACAAAAAACCAGTCGACCTATCAAAATACATAACCTACGCAAGATAATTAGAAAATCGAACACACAACAGACGTGATTATTTATAATATTTACTGTTAATATTTTATGTTTTCAATACTACTTATATCTTAAGCCTTTTAAATAAAATTATGTTATTATACTTTTAAAATATTAGATGGATTTCCGTGTACAGATATGAAATTTAATCCAAAAGGAAAATACAATATTTATTTGCCTAAATAAACTACAAGTTTGAGAATTTGATTAAGTCATGAATTATCTGTAAGTATTCTAGGAATAAAATTATTTCCCGTAAATGAATGAACGCTCCAATCCGAAAGAACGCTACTATCAAAAAAGCTATAAAATAAAATAAATAACAATTGTATTAGCTCTACGTATTACTGAGAAAATGAGAAAGCGATCATTGACTTTGTTTATTAGAAAAGAAGGGAAGGAGCATCACAAAAGCCATAAATCATATTTAGCGCACTTAATAATCTCATTAGAACGCGAATTCGGCGTAAATTATTACATCAATCAGGATGACTAATTTTGGAGATTACAATAGAAGAAAATCGAACAATGAGGTATAGAGATTATTTAGTATATAAATAGGAACTGAATCAGAACTGGTCATTCAGTATTCGTTCAGATTTAATTCTTTTTACGACATCAAACATGTAAGATTCAAGCAGAGTTGCATACTTTAAATTATTCTACGACATGAAACTTGCACGATTCAAATAATTTGAAATCTATTTTAACGGCGTTCTACAAATAACATAAAAGTCAACAAACGTAATTATTTGATGAAGTAAAATATAGGTCTATCACAATAATATGAAAAATCTTGATACAAAGGAAATTGCTGACTTCAATCGATTACAACTAGATGCACTTCACAAACTGATATTTTAACGTCAAATGGAGATTTGTACTATATAAAGATATTTAGATATTAGCACATAAGTTAGAATAAGTTCTCAATTTTATCAAAAATTTTTTCCAAAGGATAATTTTTTCACCAAAATTTTGAGGTCAGAGTTTGAACAATTTAGACCTTTACTAAATTATTTGTGCAGCATCATTGGCCAATTACACTAGCAGCCGGGGAAATAAAAAGATAAGAAAGTACCCCAAGAATTATAAAGAGAAGTTATGTAACTCAGAGAAGAAGTTTGTGTTCTGTAATTGTTGACAAGGTAGCGTAAGGCCCTGAGTCGTGAAAGTATTGGTGGTTGCCTAACATAGATTAGATGGATAAAGTGAGTGTATTTGCTTATTTATTTATTTATAAGGAAGGGTACCAAACAGAGACCAAGAGCTCTCAACACAGGTGCCACTAAATTACATTGCTGCATAAAATTTAAGAAACAAGAATTAACAAAAGATATACAAGAAATTAAAACAATAAAAAATGAAGAGTTATAAGGTACATAACGATAATGCAACATAATATAACCTATATCTAATAAGGATATCTATACTATAAGGGTCGCATTAACGAATACTTAAATTTCAAAAACCTGCAACTAAGAATATCTAAATCAATACAGAATTCGTTATGGTTACGCATAATTCTTATACAAGGAAAGTTTATAAAGTGATATGTTTCAAAGCTTCCATGCTTAAACAGTGGATTATTTCTTACTGAATAGGTAGAAATAGAAAAACTCAAACAAGCAAGAGCGGAATTTGAGACAAAAATACCATGTAAAATTTTATAAAGAAAAATTTGTTCAGCTAACAATCTTCTTTCTGAGGGTGAGCATAGATTATAAAAGTTTAGATTGGAATGATAAATTGAAAAATGTTTCTGTCTGTTGAATTTAAAATATAAATTATTAATAAATTTAACCTGTATTTTTTCAATACAATTGATATATTTTTGGTAATATGGATTTCAAGCTATTAATGCGTATTCTAAATGGTTTCTGACGAATGCATTGAATATTAGAGTGAAGGAGTTGCAAACAATCAGATGGCGATAGCGTGAAGCGCGACAGTATTGTGGGATTCCTAACATAGGTTAGACGGGCAAAGTGGGTTGCAAACATTCAGGGGGCAGTGACGCTGTGAACAGATACCAGCCATCTCCTATTTACGAATAAAAGTATCTGATGTTAATCGGGGTAAGAGAAATCTGAGATCAATTCTAGCTACAATATTATACAAAACTCCAGATAGGTTTTTTTCACTTGGACAAAAGAAGTGGTGCTACCAAACTTTTGTATTTCAAAGTCCCAAATTAGTGTGTACCCAGAAAAGAAGAAGAAGTTTGTGTGGGAAAATTTTCTCTACGCTCAACAGTCAATACACAAGAATTTGGGCAAGACTTCATAAAGTGCAATTGTAAAATTACATGCAACAATAAAAAGTGCTCTGTGCAGAAATTCGAAGCGTCATTAAAGTTTGCTATATTACAATAAAATTTGTAATATTTACAGATTTTGTTAATAAATGACAATGAATCAATTCTTCTATTTATATTTTTCTTATAATTTATATGTAATATTTTATATATAATTACGTCCAAACCAAATAAATAACATTTTTGGCTCTTCATGATCTTCCTCTATAATTAGGAGTTGCATTTACATATGCGACAGTTTCGTATATGTATCATTTTGCATTTTGCAATTAAAATGCAAATTTATTAACACGATTTAATATTTTTTCATTATTTAAAGGCTAGCTCAGAATATAAATAAGTGCAGGTATGTGTCCAACCAGTTTTGAGACCGGAAACCTAATAACGAAAAAATAAGCGCAGATAAATCTGATAATTATTATAAACAACTACAGGTATTGGTTGTAAAATTATCTGCAACTAATGTTGAATGTGCGAAAGGATATTATATTAAATCGGCAGATGTTCAAGTGTTGGGTGAACTTGGCAGCCACAGACTGCTTACCCCCCTTCACAACCTTACATGTGATTTTCCAATGCTCCATTTGAAGGTACTACATTGGCCAGGAAGCAAGTTTTTTTTACCTGAAAAATTTGGAATTTTGCCGAACCCTTGCTGTTCCAAGCAAGGTATGGATCTTTAACGTGTGTGACAACACTCATACACGGGACTTCCATTTTACCTCTCATCCGAATGAGGGTGTATTTTTGTAAAAAATGCTCGCCTAACATTTTTCAAGCGGACCGTGTCGGGATTCGAACCCGTGACCTCCCCCTTCACAACTACTGAATGTAGTAGAAATAGGGTATATGGTTGTAAAACAATAGAATGGGACCGAACTGCATCTAACAAGAAGGAACAGCGCCTCTGATAAAAGACAACAAACATAGAAACAAGAAGAAAATTGTTGAAAGCATATGTGTGGAGCACAGCACAGTATGCCTATGAAATACGGGCAGTAGGAAAAGCAGACAGAAAAACGGTAGTAGCCTTTTAGAATGTTGTGCTTCAGATGTATGACGATGATAGCATGGACAGACAAAGTTAATAACAAATAGGTTATAGAAATAGCAGGGGAACAAGAATATCTGTGAAAAAAAAATAGGAGAAATAGAAGGACAGAATACGTTCGAAGGCATTTTTGGGGAATAATATGAGATACAGTATAAGCAGAGATAGGTAAAAGGAGGTAGATACAGACCTAGATCAGATAGTGATAGATGCAGACTGTGCAAATTTCAGGAAAACGTGTAGGTTAGTTTAGAATAGGAAACAATGTTGGTACGCGTCTAACCAGTTTCAGGACTGAAGACCTAATGATGATGATGATGATGATGATTTAAAGATAAGTTAATTTTGATTTGTTAAGATGATGCCATTTCTGATTCCTTTAAACTTTTGCTAAAGCCTTGTCGGGAACGTATACATTATTTAGTGAAACTATTAATAACTTCAAGGATGTACACTTTCACTGAAATCGGGTTACCTGGCTCACCAAAGATTCGCAGAATATCTTCCAATCCAGAGTCCTTGAAATGATATATCAAGATATTGGTCGACAGTTCTGGAACTATGGCATGGAACCCTGTCATGTTGATACTATAAAGTGGATCGAAAATACAAAGGAAATGCATGCAGAACATCAAAAATTTGATTATTCAGAAATTGGTAATATGCCTCCGAATTGAGAATATGTCGAAAAAATAAGGTCCAATTATTCGATTAAAAATTCCAGCCCACAGGTTTGTCTTAAACGAATACTTATCATGGCGTTTAATCACAAAGTTAGGATTTTCAAAACTCCAACAACGTGTATTTTGGGAACACATAACTCTATTAGATAAGAACATTGTCTCATCAGTTGTCTCATCATTTTTCTAGCAAAAAGGGATCGTCTTCTAATATTGCTTGAAATTAGGCACACAACTTGAGCCGAGGTACCAAATCTCTGGGTTTCAGCGTATTAATAAATTTTGGTTTGTACGTATAAAATTTGTTAGACCATAAATTCTTCAAAACTGTTGATTTTCCTACATTATTTGGTAACATTTGTGAAATCCGTTTTAATGAGGTTTTTGGTTCTTCTATAATAGATTGCGTGATTAGTAACTGCTTTTCTTCGTTGTTAACTCTTCGCTTATGGTTTTTCTTGAATATATTTTCAACGAACCCAGTCATTTTAAATTTAGTAATTACATTTCCTACAATTGCATGTGAAATCTGATTTTCCGGGTGCCTGTCATTGAATAACACTGCAGCTTCTTTGTAGATTTTATAATTATCACCTAAAATTAATACTAATTCTATTTTTTCTTGTAAACTCGTTTCTACTGGCATTTTGTTTTCAATTACTTGATATTTAATACGTGGTATTCTTTTGTTTTTCCATCCTACTACGGAGTACAAAAAACTCACACTCCACATAACACTGTTCTTGGCTATAATTTTGAGTATCACACATAATTTTTATTTTTAGTAAAATAAAACCTTTTGATTTCCCTCGTATAACTTTATATAAGCCGAAAAAAACTTCATTTGGTGTTTTAAAGGTTTTGGATTAAGCTGGACTTTTCAACAGGAAAAAATTTTTGCTCCGATAATAAATAAGAAATATCCCATTTGTAAATAACTTTCGTGGAAGCGCTGTATAGTAGATTTCCTAAAGGAATTTATGTGTAAAATGCCAATATTCAAAAAACATACTACAGAAAGTTTCATTAAATATTACGCAACAATATTGACGCGTTCTTCTTAATGCATCCATCACTTTCAGCTAAAGCTTCGAAAACACCTGTTGTATAAATAATTCAGACCTTTTTATTTTGACGAACGTTAAGCAAAAAATAACTATATCTGTTTATGAAAAAGGACATCAAATGCTATTGAATACAATTGTTTGATATGTAGTTGATCAATGCCATAAAGTTAAACCCGTTCCAAAGTTTTTCGTCTTTGAGACGAAAAATCTGAAAGTGCCTGGAGGAATACGGACAACTGATGGACAAAGTGTGTAAGTCCTTATAGTCTGGTGATATTTTCGCCTACAGCTATCGTAGGGTTACGTTAGGTGTCCATCGGACGAACTTTTTAACAGCTAGCTCCAATGTGTATGAATTCAATTCAACCGAAACCTATTTTCGATTTATTTGTTTCTATGGTAGATAGATTGAAAAGACAATATTGTCAAGAGCGATGTTAAACGTACCTCGTGTTATATGTAAGACGGAATTTATTTTAAAATGCTCAAGAGAATTGTGAAAAATTTTTATCGCGACGAAGATGGTTGTGAATGCAAAACCAACAGCATTTCTAAAAATATTTTATTGGCTTTTCTGCTGTTCCTGAGATCTCTGTAAATATTTGAATATGAATGTAAATTTTCTCTGGGTGATCTGTGAATTTCAATGTTTTACGTTTGGAAATTATTAATATTTCGTTGTGTGTTATACGAGCTTTAACAACTAAATGCTAGAACACAAAGTTTTAGAACATACTCTTCGTTGCTTTTTTATTTCTCGCAAAAGACTTGTTGCGGGTAAAATGAGCGCTCCTCTAATAAATTTTGATTTGTCATGAAGGTGCGGAAATTCCGTAACAATATAAGGGTGCGTCGGCTAACTGTAGCGGTGCGGAAGTGGGCTCCTACGGAAGAAATTATAAAAGAAAATAAAAAAATTTCAAATAAAAACAATTAAAAAGTTAGAATAATAAAAAATGATAAATTAAATGGCTGAAATACACAAGACTACGTTGCACTATCACTTACCCTGAAAAACTTTTTCTACTTGTCATAACTGAGAAGCGCCAAACAGTCTGTCACAGCAATCCCTTCCCATATTATTCCCTATACGGAAGACAATTATTCCGCATAGGTCTCCGTCGCTTCGGTTTTTTAAATTCTATCATATTAAATTTACCTTTCTCTAAAATAACTACAAAAAACGTCTTTAAATTTTTGTCGTATTAAGAACTTCTCGAAATCTAGGCCTCTATCAAATACTACTCCGTAACTGAGATAGCTGTATAAACTTCGCAAATGGGTCTGTTTACCTAGTTTTTAAATAAACGCAAATCAAATTGAACCTAAACTTAAATTCTATTAACCATAAATTTCTGAAATATAATTATATATACATAAATCTTTAAGACAAACAAACCTAAGGCGACATTTAACTATCCAGATATTATTAACAAAAATTCTAAAAAGAAAACCTTAATCCATAATTAATTCTACCATGTATGCTATTGTTCTTGTTTCAAAATATCGCGTGTTTCAGAAAGAATATCGCAGTTTTAACGCTTTTATAATTCTATAAAAATACTCTTGCATCAAACAAAAGAGCAACCCAAACAGTTTTACCAAAAATCTTACATGTGTTCAATGTGACCACTATTCGTCGTACGACACACATCAAGGCGATAGGCGAGTTCTTCCCAAGCTTTGGTGAGTGTATCTGGAGTAATTGTTGCAACAGCTGCTTCAATTCTGTTTCTTAAGTCGCGGAAGTTAGCTGGTGGAGAAGACACACAAACGATCCTTTGTGAACCCCTAAAGACGTCAGATCGGGTGAACGTAGAGGCCATGCAAAACAAACTCTATCAATAGGTCCTTTGCGGCCAATCCAGCGGTCGGATTCAGTGACGCTCAACCAATCACGTACCGCGTTATGCCAGTAATGCGGCGCACCATCTTGCTGCAAAATGAAGTTCTCTGGTTCATCATCTTCCAACTGAGGGAAGAGCTGTAGGTGCAGAGTTCTAAGATAAGAAGCACCAGTTACAGCTGCTTCAGCAAAAAAGAAAGGCTTTTAAACTTTCCACGTGGATATGGCACAAAAACATTCAATTTAGAGGAGTGTCGTTGCATTTGTACCATAGTGTGAGAATTTTCTGATTATAAGTTTTCACGTGCCCACTAAGGTGAAAGTTCGATTCATCCTGAAGTCGATGTGATCCAGAAAATCTTCATCGTCATGTAACAACATTTCGTTTGCGATCAGAGCCTTTAACAAGTGCAAACGATAAGGACGCAGTTGTAAGCGTCTCCGTAAAACTTTCCAAACAGCCGTCACAGAAATAGTTAATTCACGACTAGCCTTCAAATTGATTTCTTTCAGCTACGCGTGAACGACTTACTCACTCACTCAACACTCTCTTCACTAACTCTTGGTCTTCCCGTACTCTTCCCTTTACAAAGGCAGCCGGCATCTTCAAACTTATGATATCATCTACGGATGTTACAATCACTTGGAGGATCACAACCGAACTTAGTGCGGAACACACATTACACAGTAACTACAGATTCCGTCTTTGCAAACTGTAAAACACCAAAAGTTTTCTGTTCACTAGTCGTCATCTTTGCTACTAGCGCTTTCTAACGGATAGCGACGCAAACACAGCGTGCACATGCGCACTGGTGTCAACAAACAAAACTGTTTGAGTTGCTCTTTCGTTTGATGTATCATTTATAACTGTAAGATTAAAATAACAATAAAGCGTTAAAACTCTGATATTCTTTTTGAAACCCGCGGTATATCTATCGACATATTAAATGTTATAAAAATGCTCGTTATATCAATGCCTCAAAAACACAGCCTTATCCCAACTTTTCCTGTATCATTTCCATTGTCCAGTCCGAGTAATTTAAAATCTACACGTATATATTTCTTAATATTTTAAAACGATAACATTATGCTTAAATTTAACTAAAATTTGTTCCGTCGGTAAATCATCGATCAATAAAGTATGAAACAGTTTAGTTTTCTACAGACCCTTGTGAAGCAATATTGCAACAAATCGATCATTTTTAGTTTCCGTATTGTCCTCCCAATAAATTATTTTGTGTTATAAATTTGCCTAACACTAAAACTTGTGTAATAAACTCAACAGATTAGAAATCAAAAATTTATTATAACAAAGTTAAATAGAGTCACAGGTTAGATGTTGATCTACCGGTTTTGTAACATGCCTCAGGTTGTTTGTTCTGTTGAACACCCCCGGTTGCAACGGAAAATCCATCACTTGTAGTCCAAACATCAGCACGTTAAGATGTATTTGCTTAGTGCTCTGGCAGCAAGTCTACGCATAGCTAATACCATGGCCCATCTGAATAATTAATCAAAACCAACTAACCAATGGTTCGTATAATTTCTACACGTAAAATTTAATTAAATATTATTTCCTTGTAGCGCAACTACGTTTGAATATAGATTAATTAAAATAAAATTTAATACAACTATGAGAAGCGTTTGTAATTGTAACATTTGATGTCACTTTGAAACGTAGCAACACCTTTTAACCAAGATGTACTTACCTATCGATGCAGTATTTTGATCCCGAGAAATTATCGCAAGGACACGCTTTAGATGTCATTAACAACTATGCAAGTTGGAGGATGCGTTTAGGTTACGTTCTTGTAATCAACTTTCTAACGGGTGAGTCGTTTCGAAAACATTTTCTTTAAATTTCAAACAGATGGAATATTAAGTGAACTTTATTTAATATTATTGATCTAAATATTTTGTTGAACATTAATTGATGGAAGATTATATGAAACGTTATTCAAAATTTTGCAATATTAGAAAATGATTATTAACATAGCACTGAATTTTAAGTAAATGCCATAAATAATGACCTTATGGTTTTAATTGTAAGCCGTAGGACTTCAGATCTGATCACGTTTGATAATTAAATATGTTTTTTTATTATGAAGTATGAATTCAAAATTAAATGATTACAAATTGATTAAAGAGAAATAACTTTTATTTGATTTTGTGTAACTAAATTTTTCAGTGGAAATAGATGCATTGAGTTAACTTAAATGTATTCATACAGGTCTATATGATTATATAAATTAACGATAGGTCTAAATTATACAGTTATGGTCATGAAGGCGACTCTGAGATTATAAAAACTGGTTCGAGATACCAACTCAATTGTGATAAGAACTATTCGCTTGGTTATCACAAATAGTGTTAAAAGTAATAGTATTTATTTACAATTAAATTAAGTGGAAGGTCAAGATAAAGTAACTTAAAATTAAATCGTTTAAGATACGTCATACACTAGAAGGTTTCTACTTTCGCTCTGTAGTGTTGTCTTGTAAAATAATTTAAGAAAGTAGTGGCGCCGTAAAATGTCCGTAGAATAGGAACCCCCTGATAGTCTCTATAATTATCCGCGGGAGATAGAGTCCCAAGCTAGTCCGGAAGATTCCAAAGGCCATTCTAACTACGGATAAGACTACAACTTTGCCAAGACCTTTGTGAATACATCAGGAGTTGATTATAGTGTATTAACCACCCGAGCCGAGTGTTCCGACTTGTCTTTGATTATTATTCCTGGTTGGTATATAGATAGCCGGACACGTCTCAAAAAGTCAACCGACGAAGATCGGTTACAAGTAATCACTTTTACTTTAATTAATTTCCTGGACATTTGAGTTAAATGCATAATTAATAATTAATTATATGTTATCCAACAACACCAATGATTTCTTTGTTACCATTTCTTAGATTATCCAACAACAGAAACTTCCTGAACACAACATACCATCAAGGGTGAACTCTTCAAGTTTATAACCATTTTTCTTTAATTGATCCTAACGACATTACTTTTAGGAATCCGTGAATAGAAATCTACCTTTGCAAGCATAGTTCAATAAGTGAAGTCCCACGTCACGTTCCTCCTTTAGGGAAATCAATGTTCTTATCTTAAAGCTCTGTATTTTCACACTGATCTTTAACTTATTCTTATACCACCCGTTTCACAACTACCGTACTATTTAGATGTTTTCTGATTCCAGACTCGCAAAAAATTCATTCGTTTTTTGTCCGATTTATTAATGTCATTTTTATTCCCTCCTCTTTCTTATGTTCAATCGGAGGGTTTGTCATAGCACAGTCTTCCTATTGGGTTTATGGAACGAATACTCGGAAAGCACTTGTGGTATCATTCGATTTACTTAGGTTAACGTCCGCGCTTCCTTCTCTCTTCAGAAATAAAAATGAATACATTGTAACATTTTACATTCTATGGTATCGAAATGATTAAATTATATTGGCAATTTGATATTTGTAAATTTCACTTTTCAGCGCTGGTTTTTACATTATATGAACTTAAATTGTCTAGAAGCTACTTTGTATTGCAACGATTTAACATTATGTTTAGTTTATTTAATTAAAACTTGTATAAAATGTCTCCTATATTTGATATGCATATTAATGAATTCACTGTTATTTACTTTATAATTCGAAAGCTTTCTTAAAATGACCTGATTCTGGTATGTATATTTGCTAAAATAAATATCTTGTTTACCATTTTTGTGGTTTAAAATAATTTATGAACCTAAGTTACGTTCCACTATGAATTTAACAAAGATAAAACGAAGCTTTTGCGGTTTTTAATTTTTTGATTTTAATAAAACTAACAATTTAAATCTTGCTTATTAAATACTATTATACATGAAATCATAGTATATAGGATATATCAATATTGTCCGTTTGAGACTAACTTTCTTATTCTTACTTCCGGTGTTTTTTTAATTGTAACTCCAAAGCGTTACAGACTGGTTTTATACAAAACTATTTTTATTTGTATCATAATTATGGTTGCGAGCAAATTTCATATTTGCCGTTCCATTTCCCGCAAAAGGTTCGAATTACACAAAACTTTTTATTTCTCTCATAGTTATGACTATTCTGAATTATTTTTTTAAACATGAAATGAATAACTAAATTAAAAAATTAATTTGTTGAAACATAAATGAGAACTTTTTTCTTGTCTTAGTTGCTTTGATGACCTACATCAGGAAGAATTGTGGATGGGTTTCCTGATGAAGGTTTTGCGGTTGCTTATAATACAAATGGAGGCATACGGTGTTGAAATTAAACATACTTCTCTCAAACTGGCGGAGTATGTTCGGGTATCAATTTTAAGACATAATTTTCCAACTGCATAAAAATTTAAAATACGCTATGTATAGTGTGGAATTTGTTAATATTTTTTTCAGCCATGATGAAAAATGCATTTCGAGTCATAGCGTAGTTACTAAGTGTAATTTACCGTTATTATTTTTTTAATTACCTGTCAAGCATTATTTGTTGAGAATGTGTAAGTGTATGGTTGGTAAGATTTCTTTTTTAATTTCTGTTTTATATAAATACTAAGATTAAGGTAGCAAAATTAGGTTAATGTTATCAAAGAAGGGTATTCATTATTTTTGTGAAGGTTTTTGCACCATGTAAATCTTTTGAAATAAAATATAGGCTTGACAGATTTTTGTCTCCGTCAAACCAATACTTTACTTCAATTTTATATCTACTATATATAAAGCTTACATTTTGTAAGGATATTATCTTTGTAAAACAGAATTATAATGCAAGTTAATATTTTTTAACTTCATTTTTAACCGCAATTTATGCATGTGATCAAGCTTTAAATAAAAGAAAAAATTTAGGCTATAAAAAGCTGACCTATGACCCGTAACATTAAACAGAGATATATATATATATATATATATATATATTGCTGTGGATCGTTTTAAAATTCGAGCCCCATCGTTGGGCCGTATAGGATTGCTGTGGATCTTACAAAAATTCTCGCCCTACGGATTGGGCGTCATAAGATTGCTGTGGATCTTAGGGACAGTCTCTGAAACTCCCTAAAACCTATTCAAATTTAAACGTTGGGCCGTCATAAGATTGCTGTGCATCCGCGGATTAAAGTTAAGAATCGAGAGTGAGTCATTAAATACTTTTCAAAATAAAAAGTTCCCAACAAAACAATTTTCTTACCCTGATTTCTGCTTCAAAATATCTTCAGCAGCTTCCCTGGTTAGCTCAGCTGTGCATTTTCTCGGATACCTAAATTTACAATCATTCTTCCTTCCCACTCACACATCATTCAATAAAACCAAATAATACGACAATCATACAATCTTTATTTACCGCTATTTACAAACAATTATTCACAGATATATACAGTTTGGTACACTAATTACAACTCAATAAGTGATATTTTTGTAAAGTCCGTGTTTTAAATTTTTGATTGCAAACACATTTAATACAACAGGAGTAAATGGGAGCCAAATCATACCCTATATTTATTGCACACTGAAGTATGGTGAGCTCACAATAACCCAGTTTATTAATGTATGCCCTTCACCTTGCATAAAATTACCACAAAATTAATAACACATGTACCCTTAACAATCCAATTTAAATTCATAATGAAATTTAGTAAGCTTTACATACACCTTTTTTTCAATATTTAAAATACCCTAATAATTGTCAAGTACACGTATCTTTTCCGATACGTTAAATAACCATAAATGACCCCCAAAGTCAAATAACAGCAAATTCAAATGAGTTACCTGGAAAATGCCTCAAATCTCCATCTCCTTTGATGATGCTCTATCCTCCAGAATCCCTTGGCTTCGTGATTGCGCTCTGATCCTTCAGAACCCCTTGGCTTTGTGTTTATGCGCTTTGATGCTCCAGATAGATGATAACCTCTGTATACGCCTTGCTCGTTGCTACCAATTACCATTCCATCCCAGCATCCAAATTCACGTATATTATACTTTTGTTTATTGCTTTATTAGCTTGTCATAGTATTAGTTGGACCTCGGGTAATTTAATTCACTCGACACTATACACGTTAATAACGACAAGGCCTCAACTTACCACGTTATAAGTGCTAATACTACTTTTATTAAATTATAAATTTTTTCAATACTCACAAGACTACCATAACGTCGGTTTATTATCTAAAGCGATGAAAATACAAAGAGATCGATCAGAATACAAATAGAAGTATTTATAGTGTTAAAATGCCACCTCTCGGCCACTCTTCCCGCGAAACACTTAATTTAAAATAATACTTCTGCAAATTTTAATCTAACTGATTTAAAGCTCCCAGAAATTTACCTCGTGAACTCGCTATATAATCCGAAAAAACGCTTTCACCTGTCGCGTGTTCGTCCGTTGAAAAAATATCTATTTCAGCTAATGATACAGTCCTTTGTCGTCATAAAACTCCGCCTGTAATATTTTTATCCCTGTCTTATGCATATTAGATGTCGCATTCCAACCCCACTTGAGTTATATAAAATCGATATTGCTGACCGCGTCGCATGACCCCACGTGGATTGAGTACGTGCGTTTTGAAACCAAAGTTTTTATATCCGTCTTTATCTGTAGCATATTATTGATCGTGCATCCCTTCCGCTCTTTAAGAAACTTTGTTATTTTGTTTATTCGAAGCAACTAACGGTTGGAAATATATTCTATGTTGATAAATTCGAAGAAGGTAACCTTTCAAACATGCAGGTGTTCTTAATTATTGACCGTTTAAAATAACAATTCGTGGAGCTTATATTTCACGGTATTCGATACAATTGACGTCCTTGTCTGCTATCACGAATCATTTTGCCTTCGGATTATTGATTTTCTATACCCCGGTGTGTTCCTTAATGCTATTACACGTTGAATTAAAATAAATTAAATTAATTATGCGTTTCTATTTGTTTTAAAAACTGATTTTCTTTATAAACCTATTACTTTTCAATCATTAATTATAAAAATACGTCAATACTTGTTCGTTTAAATTAAATAAATGAAATAAATTTTGCGCGTAAATAATTAGTTCGTTTCTCTATACAGGGTGTTTGAAATTGGATAGCTTACCCCAAATTTAACCCTTTGAGTTCATAATATATATATATATATATATATATATATATATATATTGACGTGATAAGGGGTCACGAGAAGTCATTGAAACCCAAATTCTACAAATAAATCCCACCAAAAAAAAAATTCCTTAAATTCATGGTTACATTCTGTATAAGACAAGCGTACCTTTAATTGATGTTCAAGCAAAAAATGCAATTTGCGCGTGTATAAATAATCATCCCGTATAATATAAGCGTATTGTATATAAATAGCAAGTAACATAAGCTATATAGTAAAAATAAATAATTGTAAGATACCGTAAAATGCATTTAAATGCGAATGCAAATCGATTATTTTAAGATAAATACAAAGCCATTACTTTTTACTTATTAATTATCAATACATTTTCGATGCATATAAAAATGCTTTTTGTTTGTTGTAAATAGCATAGAATAGTACTAGTTTTACGCATTTAGCTTAAGAAATTACAATCAACGTGTATTTTAAACCTCAATTTTAATAAATTTTGTCTACATTTATATCGTTTCTTTTATAGCTAAATGTACTCTTTTTTGTTTCATACGGGTTCCATTATGGCTCGTAGACCGCTTACACAAAACGAGCTAGAAGAAATTGCTCAAGGTTTATTCGAAGAACTAGAGCAAAATGATAAGACTTACTTTCACTCGAGTGACAGCTAGTTTTCGGAAAAACAAATCGAACAACAAGCTGAAGAGAGTGCTACTGAACAAGAAAACCCTTAACACAAATTGGGAGGGTAGGAAACAATGGACGAATTTTTCATTGCAAAGAAATTAATCTATACAATGGCGAAATCCAACATATCGTGTTTCTTGAAAAACCAAGGGAATAAACGTAGTCACAGTACCCACTGGCTTGACTCAAAAAGCTCTTGGTATTGAAACTGAACTAAATGCGTTCTTTCAAATTATCGATATGTCTATGACTGACAATGTTTTGAGGTACACAAACAAGTATATCAATCATTTGAAAGTTGATTATCAACATTCTAGATATCGGGTCAGTAAAAACATCGACATACTTAGGCCTGCTATATTTGATCGGTATAAAAATTCCATGCAAATGTGAAAGATACTTTTGCCAGTGACGACTTTGCTTAAGATTCGATGACAAGAATACCTGAGTTAAAGGTAGGAAAGTTGACAAACTGGCAACGATACGTGACTTTTTCCAAGCTTTCATCAGGAACCACAAGTCACCATTCAATTTGAGCGAATATTTGTATTTTTAGCAAACCAGCAAAAACGGGGTGAAGATGTTTGCGTTATGTGATGTCAAAAGTTTTTAAACATCTAATCTGTGAATATAGTCCGAAAAAAAACCAATGGACCATTTGCGACCTCTAATACTCCAACAGATATTGTAAAGTGTCTAGTCACTCCCATAGAAAATTCAAATCGGAATTTGACCATCGATACTTGGTACACAAGTGTACCACTCTCTGATTATTTGCTTACGAAAAAATTACAGTTTTGGGCACAATAAATAAGAATAAAGCAGAAATCCCAAATAAGTTCTTGCCGGATAAAAGCAAAGCTGTTGGAACCACGTTTTTTAGTTTCCAAAAAGAAAAATGATACTTTCCCATGTACCTGCGAAAAAATCTGTAATATTACTCTCAACATTATATGACGACAACGAAATGGATTCTGATACCATCAAGTTATACCTGACTACAACGAAATCAAAGGCAGAGTGGGTACAGTCGACCAAATGGGTACCGCTTTCTTGGTCTCTAGCCCAACAAAGAGATGGTCGTGTGTAGTTTTTAACAATCTGATGAATATTGGCGACATAAATGCTCAAATCTTATACAAACTTGCATGTCCAGGAAAGGCTCCAAAGCATCGAAGAATTTTCTTAAAAAGTTTGGCATTGGCCGTGATGAAAGGGCATCTTTTCTTCAGATCACATGTGAAATATTTACCGCAAGATATAAGTGCTTTTTTCAAAGTGAATTACGGTCTGAAAGTTGAACCGATAACAGAAGAAGAAGAAAGAAGTCCTACAAAGCGTGGTGTTTGTCGGTCATGTGCACTGGAGAAGAAAAGATTCTCGGCATCAATGAAGTGGTTACCGTTGCCAGTTCTTTACATGCAAGAACAATTTTGCGGTAGAGGTGGTTTGCAACAATTGTAAGGATGAGAATATAGATTCTGACTAAGAGGTCGATAAAATATTTTGTTTTGAAATATTAACATATTTAAAGTGTTGCTTAGTTTTTGTTTAAGAAAGTAAAATATATATTTTTAAAAGTACCGTTATGAATCATTTTTTATAACCTTACAGCAATTCCTTAACATTTATATAAAGAAAACGCCATTTACATGGAGAAAACTTGATGACGTAAAGTTTACGACAAACGCCCGCTCAATGGAAATTACACAGCGCGCCCGTTGGAAGGTTAAATCCATCTTTTTGTTTCTTACATTTATGTTTTTATTATTTTAATTTAGAATAAGAATATTCCAACTGATGTAAATTAGATTCCAGTTTCAGCGCATTTTCAAGTGGTTTTTCTTCATGAGTTCTGTTTTTAATTGCAACTTTCAACAAGCGCATATTTTTTCTAACTATACCAATGTGATGGTTAATTTCATCAATAGTTTTTAAAAATTTTAGTCACTGCGAAAGTCACCTTTATAATTTTACAACTAGCGCAAGACACTGTTTCAGAATTCATCATGTTATTTTGCTAGTTGTTAATTGTTACATTACAATTGAGATTGACCAGATTATATAGCACTAGCCTTTATCCAAATAAGCTTAATAAATGCAAATGCGTATAAATTACTTCTGTTTGTGTAACTGTACTAAACGCAAATGTGTAAAAAGTTATCCTGCCTGCGTAAGCGTAATAAATGCAAATGTGTATAAATATTAATTGCCCAGCAAATTTGAAGTGTGATGACCTTGCAGTTGAAAGGCTTTCATTTTGATGACTATATATATATATATATATATATATATATTGCCGTGGAACTCGGGTAAAATCCACACCAACAAAAATATATTTGAAAATTTTATTAAACTTTGAAATTCGAAAATAAAAAAATTTCCAAAAATTTAAATAAGTAAAAAAAAATATTTCTTACCCGTTTCCTCTCTTCCTCGGTTGAATGGCCTTCTTCAACTGCTTCCGGCTAGCTCCTTTGGACCTCCTTTTGGATAGCTATATTCATTCAGAAATCCTATCATTCTCGCACACTCCCAATAAAACCACAAAATACAACAAACATACAATCTTTTATTTATTCCTATTTACAAATGCAATTCATTATTATTTTATTGTTCACGTTACACTTCAGTAAATTTTATTTGGTAATGTCCTGTATTTAATTTTAAAATCATCAAACACATAAAATGTACTCGGAGTAAATGGACCTTGAATAATACCTTCTCTAAAATTCCTTCTTTATAATTTATTTATTTACTTTAATAATTTAAATAAACTCTGGGGTATGGTGAGCTCATAATAACCCAACTAATGTATGCCCTTCTACTTTGCCTACTCTAAAACAAAAAAAAAACAAAGCCATGTACTCTTCACAAAATTTCACGTTCTGAGGGAACGTTTAAAAGCTTTCTAGACACCTTCAATTTCTAGTTGAATACCGTAATAAAGTTATTTACACATATTCTGTTCAATACATAAATAATTCACACTATCTTGAAAAACTCTCATACGCCACCCCAATATTTACAGTTTATAGGAATCACAAATTTAAATCGTTACCTGGAATTTTTTAGAAGATCTTTGCTCTGTAGATGATGCCATGTAAATTTCTATCTGGTGAGCAGGTCGTTTCTCGCTATTACTAGACGAACTCTCTCCAAGTTGATCCGCCAACGCCGACTTCTCGGTGTAACCAAATTCCAAATTTCATTTCAATTATACTTCTTTTACAGTAATCTACGTTATTTAATGTTCCGACACGAGTTGATAAAAATTATAAGTGATACCTCAATTAAAATAAGTAATATCGGCACACTAACCGCGTTTTAATTAATTTAGAGGCTATCATTAAGCAATACAATTTAAATTATTTGTTAATACTTACAACTCGTGTTAACTTTCATACGTGCTTTTGGGACGATCGAAATAATAAGGGCTTTAATAATATTCTCCTAAACTATTTGTATCTTTTACTTGCCACCTCCTGGCCACGGTTATTCGAAATCCCCTGCACACAACACACATTCCCACAATTTTGCACTCAACCCCGATTTTCAAATCCGCGAATTTCCATACCTCGTTATAAAATTTTAAGAAAATCACGCTACACTACCCTCGTGTCTATATCAAGTCGAACTAACATATCGACCAATCGTAGACTTAATGACGTTTTTCAAATCCCTCCTATACTATTGTGGTCTCATGCTTATACGTTTTCTACGTCTCATTCTAACCTTGCTTGAGTGGTTGAAAAATCGATATCCTTGTTTGTGCGCTGTCTACCTCACGTGGACTCTCTACGTGAGTTAAATAACCCCCTCATTAGCATTTCCCGTAAATATAAGCGACGGTTTATCCGACATTCTCTGTAACCATTTGTTATCTACAAAATTTAAGCAGAACTTGACCTTTATAAAATTCGCAGGTGTTCACTGTTAACATTTTAAATAACACTTCTACGAGTTGGATATTCCACGTATTTCAACCCTCTTGATATATTTGTACGTTAGCAATGCGTCTCACCTTGATATTATTGGGTTTTTAAACGCTTTTATGTATATTATACATCAATAATCGTTCAATTAAATTCAAATTAATTAATAAATTAATGGCATTGGCTTCTACCATTTAATTTCTTTGCAAACCTACTTAAATTTTATTAATTATTTATAAAATTTCGTTAATACCTGCTACTTAAAAATGAATTAACTAATATAACCTTCGCACGTAATTTCTGGTTGTTTCTTTATACAGGGTGTTTTGAAATTGCTTTGTTTATATTTATTTTTGATCTTTTAAAACCACTATATAATCCCTCTATTTCATTTCTAAGAAAAACTATCCCCGGTTTTTCTGAATTGAAATATCTACATTCTAATTTAATTTTAACTGCTATTTCTATACACCTATCTACTCACCTAACACTACCTATACCTGTTTAATCTACCTATCACTACTTATCTACCTATTTCTATCTATTTCTACATCTATCTCTACTTATTTCTATCTATCTACACCTATCTTTATTTCTAATTACCTATTCACACCTATCACTATCTTTTACCTAACTATTTTTATCTATTATTAGCTCTTCACTCTCTTATTTTATTGTCTTTTCTTTTTTTATTTCCCTTTTAGTCCTTTATTGACTCTTTATGTACATCTTTTTGTACTTTTGTCTTTATTTTCAGTCTTCATAACTTTTAACCTCACCTATTATCACTATCTATTCTTATCCTACTTAACCTACCTAATCCTATACCTATATCTAACTATCTCCCATATTAATCCTATACCTAATCTTCTATATACACCTATTTCTATCCCTATCTATTTAAATTTTACTCTATTATACACCTATCTCTGCTTTCTATATACACTTATCCATATTTATCCTATTTCTACTTTTACTTTTCTATATACCTATTTCTATTTCTACTTTTCTATATACACCTATCGCTATCTCTCTATTCTATATCTATACTAAAATTCACGTATCTCTATCATTTTCGTCATTAATCTTCCTCTTGCCCATTCTGTGCTATCTCTGGCGAATAGGGAAACAATAGACTTACGTGGAATTTCCCCCTTTCCGCCCGTGTTTCCATATCCTTCAAGACATAGGTACACTCCCCTACGACCCCCCCAATCTTAAATGGTCCTTCGTAAAGCAAGTGTAGCTTAGCGCACGTCATGAGCTCTCGCCTGCCTACTCTCAAACTTCTGACTATTACCAAATCTCCAACCTTGAATTTCACTCTCTTCTTAATCTTCTCATTCATATGCCTCGTGTATTTGTCTGACCTTCTTCTCAGTTTCTCTCTGGCATTACACAACAATTGCTGGAATTCAGCCTCTCGGGGCACAATCTGCCAAGGTCTCTCCGGGTATTGCTGTTTCATCAGCATTATGGGACTGGTTTTAGTAACCGTACTCGGGGTTTCATTTAAAAAGGATTCAACTCTAGACAGATTTTCCCCTCAAGATCGATGATCGTTGTATGATGCCAGACGTAAAAATTTTACCGTTTCCTGTATGTATCTTTCAGCTGGCTTCGCCTGAGGATGCCTGATGCTACAGAAAACCACCTTAACCTCTTGTTGCTCCTAATAAATCACAAATCTCTGGTTATTAAAATACGTGGCATTATCTGCTAGCACACGTTTGAATTTTCCAACCTCTCTACAATATAATTCTAATTTCTTATTTGTCTCCACCGTACTACACTCTTTTGTTGGGTATAATTTTGTAAATTTCGGAAAAATATCTATGACTATTAATATGTGCTGATGTCCCTTCCTACTTCTTACTAAGTTGCTCAAGTAATCAATGGCATTCAAATCCAATGGGTTTTCTACACGTATACTTTGTATCACATCCTGACTCGTGTGGTTCTTATATTTCCCCAATGTACATAGATGACACAATTTGATTACTGATTCGACAATGCTGATGTCTTTCACTGAGAAAAAGTTTTCCCTAAATATTAGCCAAAGTTTCCTAACACCGATGTGTCCATATTTTACATGAAGGTCCTTCACAATCAACTCTGCTTGCACCCTATCTACTACATAAAGCTCCAGATACAGCACTCTCTTACACAGAAACCCTTCTATCATGCTATACTTTTTAAAACCCGGTTCCGTTTCTAACCGTCTTTTGACACGTAGTAGCTCTTCACTCTGCTCCTGATTCCTCATTACCTCTTCATGTCCGTATATGGATCTATCCTGTCTCAAAATGTTGATGGCAATCATAATGTCACAAGGCACTATCGTCACTTCCAATTTCCACTCCTTGACTTCTTAACCACTCCTTTCTCTGCATACGTTCAAATCACTCACACACACACTAAAATACTCTTAAATTTAACAAAAACAGAAACTCTCTCTCTCAGATCGCCAGTTTCCTGGAATAAAATCACTACAATTTTACTTGGAACTCGAGCCTCACTTTTGGGTCGCCATAATTATGCCGTGGAACGCGGGTAAAATCCACACCAACAAAAATATATTCGAAAATTTTATTAAACTTTGAAATTCGAAAATAAAAAAATTTCCAAAAATTTAAATAAGTCAAAAAAAAATATTTCTTACCTGTTTTCTCTCTTCCTCGGTTGAATGGCCTTCGTCAACTGCTTCCGGCTAGCTCATTTGGACCTCCTTTTGGATAGCTATATTCATTCAGAAATTTTATCATTCACGCACACTCCCAATAAAATCACAAAATACAACAAACATACAATCTTTTAGTTATTCCTATTTACAAATGCAATTCATTATTATTTTATTGTTCACGTTACACTTCAGTAAATTTTATTTGGTAATGTCCTGTATTTAATTTTAAAATCATCACACACATAAAATGTACTCGGAGTAAATGGACCTTGAATAATACCTTCTCTAAAATTCCTTCTTTATAATTTATTTATTTATTTTAATAATTTAAATAAACTCTGGGGTATGGTGAGCTCATAATAACCCAACTAATGTATGCCCTTCTACTTTGCCTACTCTAAAACAAAAAAAAACAAAGCCATGTACTCTTCACAAAATTTCACGTTCTGAGGGAACGTTTAAAAGCTTTCTAGACACCTTCAATTTCTAGTTGAATACCGTAATAAAGTTATTTACACATATTCTGTTCAATACATAAATAATTCACACTACCTTGAAAAACACTCTCATACGCCACCCCAATATTTACAGTTTATAGGAATCCCAAATTTAAATCGTTACCTGGAATTTTTTAGAAGATCTTCGCTCTGTAGATGATGCCATGTAAATTTCTATCTGGTCAGCAGGTCGTTTCTCGCTATTACTAGACCAACTCCCTCCAAGTTGATCCGCCAACGCCGCCTTCTCGTTGTAACCAAATTTCAAATTTCATTTCAATTATACTTCTTTTACAGTAATCTACGTTATTTAATGTTCCGACACGAGTTGATAAAAATTATATGTGATACCTCAATTAAAATAAGTAATATCGGCACACTAACCGCGTTTTAATTAATTTAGAGGATATCACTAAGCAATACAATTTAAATTATTTGTTAATACTTACAACTCGTGTTAACTTTCATACGTGCTTTTGGGACGATCGAAATAATAAGGGCTTTAATAATATTCTCCTAAACTATTTGTATCTTTCACTTGCCACCTCCTGGCCACGGTTATTCGAAATCCCCTGCACACAACACACATTTCGACAATTTTGCACTCAACCCCGATTTTCAAATCCGCGAATTTCCGTACCTCGTTATAAAATTTTAAGAAAATTACGCTACACTATCCTCGTGTCTATATCAAGTCGAACTAACATATCGACCAATCGTAAACTTAATGACGTTTCTCAAATCCCTCCTATACTATCGTGGTCTCATGCTTATACGTTTTCTACGTCTCATTCTAACCTTGCTTGAGTGGTTGAAAAATCGATATCCTTGTTTATGCGCTGTCTACCTCACGTGGACTCTCTACGTGAGTTAAATAACCCCCTCATTAGCATTTCCCGTGAATAAAAGCGACGGTTTATCCGACATTCTCTGTAACCATTTGAAATCTACAAAATTTAAGCAGAACTTGACCTTTATAAAATACGCAGGTGTTCAATCTTAACATTTTAATTAACACTTCTACGAGTTGAATATTCCACGTATTTCAACCCTTTTGATATATTTGTACGTTAGCAACGCGTCTCACCTTGATATTATTGGGTTTTTTAACGCTTTTATGCATATTATACATCAATAATCGTTCAATTAATTTCAAATTAATTAATAAATTAATGGCATTGGCTTCTACCATTTAATTTCTTTGCAAACCTACTTAAATTTTATTAATTATTTATAAAATTTCGTTAATATCTGATACTTAAAAATGAATTAACTAATATAACCTTTGCACGTAATTTCTGGTTGTTTCTTTATACAGAGTGTTTTGAAATTGCTTCGTTTATATTTATTTTTTATCTTTTAAAACCACTATAATATATATATATATATATATATATATATAAAATAGTATTATCTCTCGAACGAAAGTAGGTAAACAACTGATTTAATTGAATTCTTGGGATACACTCGTTCTACCAGATAAAACTATTAGATAAACTATTAGCGGATATTGAATCAGTTATTGACGTAATCGAAAAGCTGGCAGAAGGAAAGTCATTGATACGATGTAGAGTCACCAATTTAATCACCAGTTTTTGCACTAATCCAGAATACAGGAGTACACTTAACAAAAATAATCGCATGTATATAGTTGTAAAAAAGTTCCTTAGGGACAATCCTAGCATTATTGTAACAAAAGCTGAAAAAGGTTCTGTCACTGTCATCTGAGATAAACAAGATTATTTAATTAAATCTAACGAATTGCTTGATGATAAAAAGATATATAAAAAACTCAATAGGGTCCGACGTTCACTATACAAAAGAAGGTAAACGATTACATTAAACTTCTGTTCAATCATTCTATTATCACACCAAATGATAAACAGGTCCTAATAAAAAATAACTGCAGTCCTGGCAAATATTATGGTTTGCTCAAAATTCATAAAGCTGATATACCTCTTAGACCAATTATTTCCTGTATTAATTCTCCTACTTACAATGTTGCTGCCTTTTTGTCGAAAATTTTACAAAATTCCTTTCCGTTAGAGAGGTGGAACCTGAAGGATACTTTTTCATTTGTAGACGGTTACAGACATGTTCAATTACCTCCCGACCATATTCTGATTTCTTTGGATGTCCGCTCTTTGTTTACTAATATTCCCATTGAGTTAGTAGTGAGTATTATCACGGAGAAATGGAACCAAATTCAACCACATTGTAATCTGGATTTGAAATCGTTTTTTATCAACTATTGACCTAGTTTTTAACAACACCTACTTTATCTTTAACTCGACATATTACCTACAGACGTTTGGCACACCGATGGGCTTTCCACTGTCTCCCATCATTGCACAAGTCGTCATGGATTCTTTACTAAAGTCTGTCATGAATTTACTTCGTTTTGACATTCCATTTCTTGTCAAATATGTGGACGACATCTTATGTTCGTGTCTGAACATTTGTTAGAGTATACAGTGTATATTTTCAACAGCTGTAATTCTAATTTGGTTTTTACATATGAAAAAGAAGTTAATCAAAGCATCCCATTTCTAGACACATTGGTTATTAGATCGCCTACCAATACGTTGCTTTTTGACATCTACAAGAAACCCACTGACTCTGGGAGGTATATTAATTATCACTCCAACCATACGCTCGCTCATAAAATTAACACCATTATTGGTTTAAAACATTGTACAGTATTGCCCGAAATAAACAGTACTGAAACTAAGTTGGCGGTGTTTTTATGCGTGCGCTGTCACACTCAAGTTAGCTAGTATAGACCTGTCAAGTAAACCTCAAACAAGTAATTAGTAGGGCCTAATTGTTAAAAATGGTGTTAAGTACAGAGGAGAAAGTGTTTCTGGTAGAGCATTATTTTCGTTCATACGGAATCGGCCGACGTAATGGTGCAAGTTTGCTATACGTGTCTGATCAATTCACACAAAAGTTTAATAAACGTTCTCCAAGTAATGCTGTAATTTTGAAGGTTATTGAAAAGTTTAGAAATACAGGTAGTGTATTGTGCCAACGAAAAGGAAACTCAGGGCGTCCCAGGACAGTTAACAACAACAATAACCATGAACGTGTTTTGAGCAAATCTTAGAAAATCCGAAAGTCAGCCAGGCAAGGACAGCGTTACAACTTGATTTAAAAGAACTTCCTTTCAAAGAATCCTGAAGGAGCTGGGTACATTTTCGTATGTGATTCAGGTACATCAACAACTACATCCTCGGGATTATCGCAGTAGAGTGGAATATTGCGCCAGAATTCTCGCGTTACAGTATGAAAATCCTGAATTTTTGAAAAATGTTTGGTTTTCAGACGAAGCACATTTTCACTTGTCAGGCTATGTGAATCGTCGCACAAATCGATTTCTGGGCTTTGCCAGACCCGATGAGGTTCAAGAGGTTCCTTTACATAGTGAAAAGTGAGTGTCTGGTGTGCTGTTTCCGGACACGGAATCATTGGTCCGTACTTTATCGAAGAGAATGGTAGGCAAGTCACACTTAATCAACAGAGGTACAGACAAATTTTAACACGATTTATCCCTGATCTACGTCAATTCTGTCGTGCACGTAACTTGGCATTTCGAAACCAATTTTTCAGCAGGACGGGGCAACTTGCCATACTGCTGCCGCAATTCGTCAATTTCTTCAAGAACATTTTCCAAGCAAATTCATATCACGATTTACTGACTTCCCTTATCCTTCACATTCTCCAGACCTCACACCTCCAGACGCATACATTTGGGGCATGGCTAAAAATGCCGTTTTCAAACGGGCACCACAAACCATCGATGAATTAAAGGATGCCGTTAGAGTCTTCTTCGCAGCCCTGAGACAACCCTTATTCAATAACATGACCAGAAACTTAGAACATTGTTATGAAGTCTGTCTCGAACGAGGAGGTGCACATTTAGAACATATAATAAAGTGTCAATAATATGTATTTTTTAAATATACAAAACAATTACAATTTCAGTACTGTTTATTTCGGGCAATACTGTATTACCAGAATATGCGAGCCAGACTTGCTTCATAAAAATTTAAAGCTTTTGGAATTTAGTTTGGTGAATAATGCATATCCCAAACCTCTTATAAAACGATTACTGTATACAAAACACCTACCAATTCCAGCACTAGATAGATCAGAAATGAAAAAATTCAGGAAACTATCTTACATTCAAAATCTAACACCTCAACTTGCCAAGATTTTGAAGCAACCTTACTTGTTTATCGCATGCGCCTATAAAAAATCAATAAGTTTTTTGTTTACAAAAATAAAAGATAGCACAGATAAGTCTCTGTGTAGCAACGTTATTTACAAAATACAATGTAGTTGCAAAAGAACGTATGTTGGTCAGACAAAACAGTGGCTAAAGAACCGCATCATACAACACAAAAGTGATGCCAGGATTGGAAAATCTAATTGTGCTCTTGCGTCGCATTTGTACAATACAAAGCATACAGCGAATTTTGAGAACACCACTATATTAGATATAGAATCTAATTATTATAAGAGACTTTTCTTGGAATCTTTCCATATTCAGCAACAATCGAATCCACTGAATAACAAAGTGGATATGAACAACTTAAACACGGTCTACTCTGCGCTTTACAAGTTTAATAACGGTCATTTTCGCAAACAGTGTTGAAATGTTTAATTATGTATTCTGTGTCGTGTGCTTCATTTATTAGTGTGTTCCATTTTTCCATTACTATTAAGATACAGGTTTTAGATTATGACTTACTATAATCACCAAGTGACAACATGATCGATTATTAAATAGGTTTAGTTTAGTTATGCTTGTTGCGTCGCATGGTTAGGTTTAAATGCATGTTGTAAATGTTAATTTATTTATTTATTTATTTTATCCAATTGACTATGTTACATTTTAATTGTGTTGCCGTAATTACTTTTAAAAAATTTTAACCAAGTTGCATGTCATGAATAAGTGTTGTTTGTTAAGTTTAAATCAGGTTTAAGACAGTAATTTATGTAAGTACATAGCTATACTGTTTGAATGTAATTGTAATAACCTTCATTAAATTTTTCAGTCTATGAAGAAGGCATAAAGTCAATGCCGAAACGTTGAATAAAAATTACAATTTGATGCTGTAGTTTTATCTGGTAGAACGAGTGTATCCCAAGAATTCAATTAAATCAGTTGTTTATATATATATATATATATATATATATATATATATATATATATATAAATATTTTTGTGGATTCAAAGGGTTAAATTTGGGGTAAACAATAAAATTTCAACCACCCTGTATAGAGAAAAGAACAAATTATTTACGCGCAAAATTTATTTAATTCATTTAAGGAAAATTGACATGTATTGACGTATTTTATAATTAATATTGGTATGTTAGAAATTACATAAAGAAAAAACAGTTTTAAAGCAAATGGAAATTCATAATTAATGTTAATTAATTTTAATCAACACATATGAGCAATAACAGAACGTGCTTGCGAAACAAAATCGATAATTACAAGGTAAATATACGTCAGTTTTGTACAAGTACGACGAAATATAAAATCTAAGAATTGGTGTGCTGCGTTTTAATAGGTTACATTCAAAAACTCGAGCTTGTATTAACACAGGACTTCATAGAAAATATTTTCAACCGTCAGTTTGGTTTGAATAACAAGCTAACAAAGTTCTTAAAAAGCAAGGAAAATGCACGATAGGTTATATACTACAAATAGAGACAGAGATAAAACCGTTGATATTTAAAACGCACGTACTATATCCACGTAGAGTGAAGATGGGTTGTCAGCTATATCGATTTTCTATAACACAAATGGGGTTTTGAACGCGACAGTAGACATGCATCAGAGAAAGATAAAAATAGTTTAGGCGGGGTTTTTTGACGACAGGAAATAGTATCATTGGTTAAGAACCAACAGTTTTCCAAACGTAGACAAACGCAACAGGTGAGAGCTATTTCGGATACGTACAGCACGGAGCCGGAATAAATTTCAGGAATTTTCAAAACGGTTGTATCAAAATTTGTAGAAAGGAAATTAAAAAATAAGCTTTTCACAGGATGCAAATTATTAAAGCTCTCTTCTCTTTGTCTTATCTTCGCTTCAATACTATTGTTCTACGATAGACCAACATTATAGTAGAGTTTTTGTTATGTGAGTATTAGATATGGTAATAATACAGTAAATATTGTGCTAGCACGTGTAAATTATTAGTAGTGACCTTCTATTTATTAACGCGAAATACGTGTAGTGTTTATTAAATTAATAGAAGTCTGGTTACTACTATACGAAGCTAGAAAATCAATAAATAGAAGCATAATATATGTGAGGCAAGCATCTCAAACAACCAGAATTGTATGCTGATATGGAATGGTACTATGGAACGAGGCGCTTGCTTGCAAATGGGGTTATAATGTGAATTCGCTGAGTATTACAGCGCATGGTCACGGAGCCTAGATGTTTTGGTAATCGTCGTCGAAGGGATAGAAGCCTGAAACAATTTCCAGGTAATTTATTTGAAATTTCTGTTGTCTGATAAACTTTTGTGAAATTTTGGTGCTGTGTGAGTGAATTTTGGGGTTTATTTATGGTTATATAAACTTATTGAAAAAGATACATGTACTGAACAATTTATTGGGGTTTAAATATTGGAAAGGGGTGTATTTTAAAATTTACTAGATTTTATTCTGAATATAAATTGGATTGTAAAGGGTAAACGGGTCTATCAATTTTGTATTAATTTATGCAAGGTAAAAGGTATATACTAAATAAACTGGGTTATCATGAGCTCACCATACTCCAGTGTACTATCAATTTAGGGTAATATTTTACTGAATTTGAAATTTGTGTATCAAACTGTGTCTTTTTGTATATACTTGTGAATAATTTGTCTGTAAATAGCGGTAAATAAATGATTGTATGATTGTTGTATTATTTGGTGATTTTTTTTTGAATGGTGTGCGAGTGTGAAGGAAGAATGGGTGTATATTTAGGTATCCGAGAAGAGGCACAGCTGAGCTAGCCAGGGAAGCTGCTGAAGATTTTTGAAGCGGAAAATAATAAGGGTAAGCAATTTTTATTTAAAAAGTTGTGCATTTTTTTTGAAAATTATTTAATGACACTGACAAAGTTTAAAACTTTAATCCCCTACCACAACAATTTTATGACGGCCCAACGTAGGGGCTCGATGTTAAAGCTTTGTCCCAGCTTCGTCCAAGGATTTTTCTAAACTTCCACAGCAATATATATATATATATATATATATATATATATATATTTATATAGGGTAAATAGGTGTAAACAATACACGTTTAGCAACCGTGTATATAGAAAAAGGAGCAAATTAATTACGCGCCAAATTAATTAATTTATATAGTGAAAACGGACGGGTATTAAGGTATTTTTCTATATTTAAATTGGAATGTGAAAATTATATAATTGAAAAAAGTTTTAGAGTACATAAGCAACTCAAGGATACGCATAAGTATTATAACAACTCTTAATCAAACGCATGGAAGCAAGAAGGGAGCGTGCTTGAATAGAAAATCAATAATTTCAAACGCAAAAGGTTATTCATTTTAAAAGCCAACGTTCGGTTTTACAAATACTACGAAGCGAAGAGACTAAGAATCGTTATTTCAAACGGTCGGTTGTTTCAAGAAACACCGGTTGTTATATGTCAGGTTCGTAGAATATTAAACGAACGTTAGCACAAAATTCTATAGAAATTGTTTGCAACGGTCAATTTGGATAAACTGCTACAATAACAAGTCCCTTAAAAAGTGAGCGGAATAAACGATCGATAATATAAAACAGACAGAGAAAAGTATACATGAAGTGTTGGATAGAAGTCACGTAAGATATACACGTGCAAAGGCGAAGGCCAGATAAGATATCGATTTTCTGTAACTAGAGGGGTTCTAAAGGAGACAACAGATATGCGTAGAACAGAGATAAAAGCTGATAGGTGGCGTTGTGACGACAGGAAATTATATCATTAGTTGATAGCAAACAGTTTTCGAAAAGTGCGCGTACGGTAAGGTAGGAAATGAAAATTCTATGTAAACAGCACGACGGAGGGGAGAAATTTTTCAGAAATTATAGTCGGCTACGTTCAAAATTTTAAGAAGTCGTTTCGAAAACAAGCTTTTCATATGAAACAGGTTCCACTAGGGGGGTTGGAGAATGATATAAATACACGAACGAATATATAAAATCTATCTTTTTCTTTCCATTTAGATTTGAATACGAGTTCAGATCTTCAACCTATAATAGTAAAAGTTTTCGGTTGGCAATTATTGTGTATTCAGTACAGTTACATTAAACATCCTGTTAAAATTATAAAAGCTGTAATAGCGGACCATAAGTTATAAAAGTGATTGTACTAGTTAGTGCTTGTTTAGATAAAAGGTTCCGTTACTGCGACAAACTTATTAAATAAAAGATGATATTTTGGGGTATGCCAAACTGAAAGCAATTTGTATGCATGAAATATTGGTATGGAATGTTACTGTTGAGCCGAAGCTAATATCTGGGTGGTAGCGGAGATATTAGATGGTGGGGATCTGTAGATCCAGACTTCATCGTAGTAGGTGGACACATCGACGAGGGTTTCTGGTAGCTATCTGCAGCAGTGACGAGGAACGTAGGTGACTCCAGGTAACGAACTTTAAATTTCTGTTTTGTATAAACATTTGTGGTAATATTTTGGTGTTTGTGTGTTTGACTTATTGGTGGCGTATTTATTATTTTTAAAACTTGTTTAAAAGGTTACATGTGCTGGACAATTAATTTTAATTATTAAAAAGGGGTTTATTGATGATATATAAAGATTTATTCAGGCTATAAATTGTGGTTGTAAGGAGTAAACGGGTCTGTAAATTTGTTTTCAATAATGCAAGGTATAAAAAGCATTTACAAAGACTGGGCTATAATGAGCTCACAATAGACAAGTAGGAAGTCAAACTAGGGTTGCATGTGGAGCCCATCTACTCATATCATGTAGAATTTTTGTTAAAATATTTTAAAAACCTAAGGACTTTAAAGCTTTTAATAATTGAGCTGGTAACAATCGTACCAAATCGTTTGTATCTAAGTGTAAATATTTTTTCTGTTAACATGTGTAAATAAAAGGTTGTATGGCTGTTGTATTATTTTGGTAATTTCATTTGATGGTGTGTGTGTGTGACAGAGGTATGTACTTAAAGATAGGTATTCAAGAAGAGGCCGATTGCTGAGCTAGTCAGGGTGAGCAGAGAAATCCGAAAGCGTCCGAAATAACGGGTAAGAAATTTTGTTTGTAAAAATTTTTTTTTTTTTAAATTTTATGTTGGCTCAGTAGTGTGGGCACGAATTGTAAAAGAGTACCATGGCAATATATATATATATATATATATATATATATATATATATATATATTTGATTTTCCAATGCTCCTTCCGAAAATACTACATTAGCCAGGAAGCGAATCTTTTCTCTACATTTTACCTTTCATCCGAACGAAGACGTATTTTAGTGAAAAATGCTCGCCTAACATTTTTCAAGCGGACCGTGTCGGGATTTGAACCCGAGACCTTGGGCATAGTAGTCACACGTATACCAACTTTACCACGGAGCCGCCACTTCTGGAACACATAAAGCATTACTTGAACACGACAAGTCAATGAACCGCCATGTAATACACTGTGACAAAGGCATCGAATAGTCTAAAATCAAAAGAAACAAAACATGAATTAATCGACAGTAACAAGGGCGAATCTGAAGCAAATAATCTAGAAAATTTTGAAAACCTTTGGTGGAGTTTAGACGTTATTTTGTGGCGTATATAACACCGCACGCTTTCAGTTTCAGTTAAAGTATGAATTCGCAAGTAGCATTAATATAACTTATTAAATAAATCGTTAATATAAATGCGTTTAGTTATTCGCAGTGTTGAGGGAATTTAGTTTTAATAAACATTGTTGTAGCTATCATCAGTGATTTCTGTAGCGACATCTCAATACATTAAGTTTCATTTGCATTTGTGAATAATCAGACTTATATTAGACCAAATAAAAACAGTAAAAAGCAGTACGTTATCATATCAATAATTTTCAATATTATCTTGAGGTTAAACAACTACAGCTGTTTTACTTCATTTTTCAGTAAATCACAAAACTGTTTGCGCGTTGTTGCCTCTGGCACAAGTAATTGACAAATTTTAAATTTAAATGGGCGCATTTTCTCTTTCTGTAAAACATAATGAACAGAATTATTTTTATTTGACAAACAGTGCAAAATTTTTTAGATTTTCCGCAGGAGTCAATAACACATTAGCATATTACTTTTTCTTCATTTGAAAATTGACCACACTTTTTTGATAATAACTAACGCTAATTAACTAACTCTAAGATAAGTACTTGTGCGAGTTAACTCTAAACCCATACCATAAGAAATTATGACAGATATTCTCTATTTTTTTATCTATTCTTAGAGTATTGCACCTTAAGAAATGCATAATTGTAGAAACATCTATAAAGTAATATTCTTTATTGGAGACTAAACAGAACTTTTCAACGGTCTTGAAAAGTTTCTAACTTGTAAAATTATTGCTACCTTTTTCTCTTTTTTTTTTTAATAATTATGTTAGGATGAAGTATTCTATTTTATTTTGTAAAGATGTAAACACATCGAAAAAGTTAAATCAATTCACTTTTTGAAAGTGCAGATCTGTATCCAAAAATTTCTTGATAATGGTTGTAAACGTAGTTAGACAGACCGCAAACTGTGATAAATTGTTAAATTTGTGAAGAAAAAGCTCTTAAAATTATATTTAAACAGCGCTGATGATATCCCAGTACTGCTAATGGCAGTTACAAATAAACGTACTTTAGTACCAGGCATAGTTCTAGACAGCATGTAACATTGCACTGATTTTAAATACAAGAATAAATAATAATTAACGGTCTGAAATAGCGCACCTTTATTAATACAGATATTTACGATAGATAGAGTTAGTTACTGCATCTCGTATTCGGAAAACGCTCATCTAAACGTATGTTGGGATCTTGCTTGGTCGATCGTTTATTTATTCACAAATTGGTGAAAAAGTACGTAGTACATGTTCCGTTAACACCCTAACTATAAAATACCCAACCCTTTAGGAAAACTCTAGAGAACTAAAAAGTTTTTGGAACAAAACTTGCCATTGACGATTTTTATCAACATTATCATAAGTATTTCCTAGAACTTGTTGATTCCATTTGCTAGGCTTTATCTAAGGTGTAAGATGCCCAGCTCCTTCACTCAACAGAAATAGCCTACAACACTAGGAACATACAAAATACGAGAAAGAATTTCTGTAAGAAAATAATAGGTGAATAACGCTCTCCTCGTCTGTTTAGTTTGGTATACCACGATAATCTCCCCGATCATGGAATCCGTTCACACAAACTCGTCAAAGTGTTCCAACCGTCGAACGTTCTCATTCGTTAAGGCAATGACGCACATTACTTCAAGGTTGAGAAAACGTCTACTTTATAGTACTTTTAAATTAATGATGGCAAATAATGCTTTTAATTTCAGATTGGAATCCCTATACTTAATTATTAAAATAAAACTTGTAATTCCAAAAAGCGTAACAACCTGTAAAAATAGGAAATTGCGAATTAAAAAACTGTCTGTGCACCATATTAAGTCTATAAAAACTTACAAAGCAAAAGTATTGTTATTTCAACACTAGTATTTCAAAAACAGAAAATCGCATTACTGATTTTTTCCACTGTTTTGTTGGGCGCCTAATTACACAATTAGAAAGAAAAATTTCTTTTGCTAATAAAGCTATGGGAAGAATCCTATTGCTTTGTTAGCAAAAGAGATTTTTTATTTATTTAATGCTTCTTATTAGATTATTAACAAATAAAGTTGCCAAATTTTTTTTGTTGAGAAAAAACTATCAATGAATAATTACATATTTGACTATTAACAATTTATTTGCAGAATTTTTTTATGTATATAAGGTTACCATTCACCGGGACAATAATCTAAATATAGTACTATTTGATATATAGTTTATATGCTAAAGCTATGCTCAATTGAAATTCCATTAAATATTGCTTTATTAAATACTATGGATGTAAAGTATTAAAACCATTTTCGTTGTATCTACACGCTGTGCTACAGCTTTAAAAGCTCATGCAATTCAGACCGTTCATTTTGCAACTATAAGGAAAAATCAACTACGTATGCTTTTGAGTGTAAGAGCATCAAAAGCCACTTCTTGTAACGGTTTGTCAAGTCATCTATCATGACCATAAGCTTAAACGTACTCAAAAATCATTTCTCCTTTTCAGAGAGAAATCTTAAAGCACATGGAGAAACACGGACATCTGATAGACAAATTGTATTAGTCCTTATAGCAGTGTGATGTATTCGCCTGCAGCTATGGTTACGTATACATTAAGAGCGTAGAACGTAGCAGGTAAACTTTAACCTCTACGTCTATCTTTTGCACTAAGCCTTACTTGTCCATTCCAAGAGAGAACTGTAATTCAATTTGTTTGTCCACCGCGCTAGATGGATTGGAAAGACAACATCGTCCGAGCAAAGGCACTCTTTGAGCCTGATGTTTTCTAATGTACCTTGTGTTCTTATATGTAAGGCTCGAAATTTAATTTAAAATACTCAAGAGGATTGAGAAACTTTTCCATCACGACGGTTGTGAATGCAAGAGCGGTGGTAAAATATACATTATATTTTCTTTCCACTGTATCTGAGATCTGTGTAAATATTTGAATATGAATGCAAATTTTGTGTGACTTGTGAATTTCAATGCTTTATCTCCGGAATTTATTAATATTTCCTTGTGTAACATAAAGCTCTTAATAGGGAGTACGTTTCTGCATTGCGCGGCGCAGCATAATGAAACTGTATGATTTATTTAACAGCAATTCCACTTTCGAACTGCTCGATTTCTCTGGTTAAAATTTGTCCTGAACTTGCTCCCATACAGTCTTTTAAATCATTCATAAGCACCCTACAATATTACTAATAAAACAGCTAATTAATTCACCACAAAAAAGCTTTTAACTCTGCTTTTTGAATTCAACCGGTGTAATTTTTCTGTATTATTAATTTTTATACAACTGCTAGCAAAATTCAGACTTTCCTCTTACTTAGCCGTCGCTAATTAAATTTTCTTTAAGATTTATAAATCGCGTTTCTGGAATATTTGATTTTGATCTCTTAGCTAATGTCGAAGCTTCAGACCAGGTGTGGAATAATTAATTATGCCTGCGGAAGCAAACGTAAGAAATAAAATAGACTGGAAAAATCTGTTAAAAACGGAAGGAAGTCTTTGACTCTTCTTCTCATTCATTAACTGCGTCATTTTAAACTTTTTAATTGGTACAAGTTGTAAAGTATAGAACGAAAATAATTACCTTTAATTATCGTTGAAAGAATTACTGTAATAACTGAGAAGTTCCGGTATAAATGTTCCATACCAATGTAATTACTATAGATGTCTTCGAAAATGTAAATTTTATTACAATTATTGTCTATGTCATTTTAAAATCGGCGGTGCCGAACAGATTAATTAAGAAAACTTTATTCAACCTCGTTACGAAATGTCAAATTTTAAATGTATATTTGACGTTCGACACGTGACTTTTTGAAACTGTCAATTTATCGCAACACTAGTGATGTAACCAATACTTAAAGCCTTTTAAAAAAATACTTTAATAGTATGAAACAAAAATATTAACTAATCAGAACTGATAGATTAGTTATATCTACAATTTGTTTGTATAAACATCAACCACAAAATTACTACAAACGAAATTACTTAAGCCAAGTGCTGAGCCTGACAGAATTTCTCCGAAATACCTACTTGAGAGAATGTCTTTCCTCGTTATGCACTGAACACTATAAAACGTCGAAATGTCGTTTTAGTATGTTATTTACTTTTTTTTTATTGGCCAAAGAACTTTCGACGTAGCTGTATGTGCGGTTTAGGGTTTTCAGCCCCCATGTTGCTTAATTTTTAAAAGATCAGCCCCTAAATCTGCGTGCAATGATGCAGATAACCGACGGAAGCAATGCCCAGTATAAGCGGCGGCATTTGGTAAACCAAGATGTTGAGCAATTAATTTCGGTAAATTGCCAAATGATTTAAAACTGCGATTGCACTACACATTTGTTACTATAATCTTTAACAAAGAACAAAACGGTTATGGTTTGTAATTTGTGGCCGCAGGATGACGTACTTTTGAATAAGATCAACTAAATTTTCTTTATATTCAAAACTATTACTATTTGCGACCACAATTTCCCGTATATTGTTTTTGCGTTTGGAATAGTGATTTTAAAAACATTTACCTCGTCTACAATAGCGCTTGCAACGATTTATTTTATAACTTAGACACTTTCCTCGAAAATTATCGTAATGGGTATTAGTCTTTTCAATCATCTGAAATCTGTTCGCTAATTCTCCGACGCATATTACTCCCAGATCCGGTTTAAAATTCGATCAACCCGTAGAACTTAATAACCTTTTACAAAATGCTTTTCGTGATAAACCCAACGAATAAAGCTGTACTCCATTAATTATTAATGAAATTCACATTATTGCCGTCCCCTTCAAGCAACGATACTGTCCTTCATCTCCGGCTTTACGCGAATTCGTAAACAAACAATTGGATAGGTCTAATGACCTTTGGTCCAGCAGCGTAGATACCGTGAAATAAAAGATAACAGCTACCGATTCTGCATAGATTTCTGTAAAGTTAACGAAGTGACGCAGAAAGACGCGTATCCCTTATTCTATATATCCACTATACTTTCTTTTGGAATATAAAGTACTTCTTTTCGATAAATGTTTGCTCTGCCTACAAAAATCTAAGCGGATCACTGCTTTTACAATTCCTAATCGTAGAGTCCTCCAATATACCATGATGTCTTTTGGGCTACATAAGTACGCCGCTACTTTTCAGCGAGCGACTGATCGATTGCGCATCAGGAGCCGATTAGAACCTTTTTGTTTCGCCTACCTTAACAAAATAATTCTTGCTACGTCAACTTTCGCGAGCAATAGGGAAGTTCTATCCGTAATTCTCGAATGTTTTTTGATTGCTGGTCTTAATCTCCATAAAAATAAATGCATTTCTGTATGCCTGAACTTCGATACCTCAGCCATGTGGGAAACGGTAATGGCTTACACATAGATCCACATAAGGTATATGCGATTCTCTCCATTTCTAACCTTATTAACACTTCTGATATTAGATGACTGATTGGTGCGGCCAGCTGGTATCGTCGTCTTATTCTTAATTCTGCAACTTATACCGCTCCGCTTGCTCATTTGACTAAAAGGAATACTACGTTCATTCGGTCTGCTGACTGTCAATCTTCTTTTAGCTCTCTAAAGGAACATCTGTTCCTTTCTTCTGGGCTACTTTAAATTGTGAACGCATAGATTTAATGTTTGTCAACGAAACCAATAACTTTTGCTTTTCACCAACCGATTTCGCTTGTTCTATAGCCCTATTTATAAGACGAATTCCAATATTACACTCATGAAAGTCATTTATTATCACTTTTTCGTTACTTCAAGATTAAACTGCAAACAGAGCAGCTATATACTGCACTCAATCACCAAAAAGAGACATGTTGCTCATTCAACTTTGTGTAACAGAATGACTGATGTTAGCACGTTCTGATACTTCGGACTATCCTTCCAACAACAATTATGGAATTCCGCTAATTAACAAAAAAGTATTGGGGATGATGAAAGATGAAAATAATGGGCGACCTATGACAGATTTTATTGGGCTACGATCAAAAACGAGGATATTTAAGGCAGCCGAGAAAAAAAAAGCTGAACACTAACGAGAAGAGGAAGAATCACCTGGAATCCGAGACTTTGGCGTTACAAAGAAAATTAAAGGAATTAAAAGATCTGTAATAAAAAATAAAATTACGTTTCAAGATTATGTGGAGTGCATAGAAGATTACAAGGAAATATTTGTAACGCAGAATCTTATTCAATCATCCAAGCATCAAGTTTATACCATCGCTCAGGAGAAGATTGCTCTAAGCCCTCGTGATGGTAAATGCCACTTACTTCCTGGTTTACATGCAACACTACATGTTGGACATTATTCGATTATGGAACATTAAGAAATATAATACTACTGTAAATATACAACATTTATTGTAAATATATTACACTTAATAAAATTTGAAGATTTATTTTCAATTTCACAAATGTAACTGAAACAGAAGACGTTAGAAAATGTTTATAAATATAATAGAGTTTGAGGTTTGGGGTTTGAGAGTTGGGTAAAAAATCCGGTGGAAAGTGTAAAGATACTAACTCGTCTAGATAGTGGTATACGGTTCTTGATTGGATACAAAAAAAGACTAGGTGGAGCGTTCGCTCTCCTTATGGGGAAATCAATGTATGGTACAAAAATGACCAGAACGGACCTTAAATTTTTCATAAGAAAATACATGTAATAATTGCACCTTTTTGTCCTCGTACATGTCCAGCTTATCTACTCTCCGCTACCAAATTTAAACTTCCTAGCTTCTCACCATCCTTTCACATGAACTGAACCAATTCCTTACTGAAATCTTGTCTAACAAACCTCCTATACCAAACTCGCGGAATTAACTCAGAAACATACCATTCTCAAACACTCACTGAAAATATCACACACACTCACACACACACACACTAAATTTAAACTTCACCTATATTTGCACATAGTATCTAAAACTCACAATACCCTACATACCCAACAACATTAACACAACGACGACTAGAGCAATGGCACGAAGTCCCAACTCCAACAACCGCATTCCACCCAAAGATTTAAAAAATTTATTAAATTTGTAAATATATTTCATTAAATTTGAATGTACAACTAGGTTGGGCCTTTGGCCTGTGAACAGTTATAATAATAAAGATTATCGATTGATTGATTGACTGATATTTTTATTGCTTTATTTTTCTATTTTCTTTTATAATTTGTTCATAAGAACTCATTCCACGCACCCTTATATTGTTACGGAGCCCCCATTTCTTCAGGGCAAATCAAAATTTATTAATTTACCGCACATTTTACCCGTAACATATCGTCTATGATTTATCCATAATAATTACAGAATATATTGGTGCATATCAATTAATGGGTTGGTAATTAATATTCTTGTGCATAAAATCCAATAAAACACTTGAATATAAAATCTTTATTTGAATAAATTATTGCAACGTTTTGGTGATTGACCTTGTGCATTGGTTACAACATCTATGCATGAAGTTACCAAATTACGAAAATAAAGAACTGATATTAAACAATTTATGTTCATTCAAAATGCAGCCAAAACAATAAAACTTGATTAGTTTCAATAAAATGTGGTCGTGTAGAATACAATTTTGAATACGTAGCCTTTATTGTTCCAGACGCAGAAAAACAAAATGAAACTGTATAGTTCAAGAAAATGCGGTGGAAGTGTGTGGGAACAACATGTAATGCGGTATTGCACAGGAGACTGATGACAGGTTCTAACGAAATTAGTTAGGTTAGAACTGAACAATGTTATATATAATGTGGAGTAGATACGATAACAATTTCTGACATCGTGTTTATTGTTAAACCAACTTCGTTTTTTATTAATATGATCTAAAAAGAGCCTGTACTTTTAGTAAATTTTTTTGTCCTCTATGACAGTTTTTCATATTTAGCTGTATGTAGGCCGCACTTATTGGTGGCGTGACATGTTGAGTTAGATTAATTCTATTTGATTGGAAAGTTTGCCTTATATAACATCCTGATAACTACATTCAGTGTTATAAATGGAGTTACCTTCCAATAATTTTAGTGTCTAGTAAATAGATTGCCAAGGAATCATTTTCATGGGCAATTTAAACGCTAATTTCATATATAACATTTGATTATTGTTTCTATTATTGTTCATGTTATCATTATTACAACTGTTGCTGTTATTACCATTATTTTTACGGTTGATTTATAATGTGGTGATATTAATTAATTCATGTAATTAAACCTTCGGATATTCATTATTCATTAAAGAATTCACATATATTTTTCATTCTTACTAAGAAATTGCTGCCCTGAGATCAGATCTCGTGTTGTAAGGAATGATTGGAGAAGGAATTCAGCTACTTCACAGCTTGATGAGCTTAGAGTACTAATCAAAGATTAAAACATTTTTCGAGTTCCTCATAACTAAAACATTGAGGAAAAGCAACTTCTTTCTATTTCTACCTAGGTGAATTGTAAATATGTATTAAAATTATTGGAAATAGCAACCTTCAATATAATGGAAGAAGTAAAACCAATAATGATATCTATGTATTTGATGAAAATGACATCTCGGAGGTGGCCATGGTATAATTGATTCTAGAAGGGTAAATCGCTCGCTATCTGTGTTATGATGGGTGACAGTGGTAAACTTATTTAGGTGCCAAACAGAGGAAGAAAATCTTGGTCTTGAAAGATGAAGTAGATGTTATTAAAGACCAAAGTAGTAGGATTGGCCGATCCAAAAACAGATCCACCTTATGGGATCCACCCATTGGGATCATCCTTATGGGAATTTACATGTAAATTCCCATAAAGAGGAGTGGAAAGGAGGGATTTCCTCCTTGCCCCCTCCTTGCTCCCCTGCTTGTACAGACACCACCACATCAACCATTTTGATTAAGTCACACCCGCCTTCTTTGATTACGTTACAGCGCCGCCGACTCAAATTACTCCACAGCCACCATCTTGCTTTTTAATTCTAAAGATATTTTCACCGCGTTTGTGGGCCGTCTGGCACAGATCCACCTTATGGGATCCACCTATGGGATCCACACGATTCACCGGATCCACCACTCGGAGTGCTCTTTCTTAGGGTATGATACATAAGTTTCCCAACCCGAATTTTTTTAAACTAAACTGCAGGAATACGAATACTAACTACACCATACTCGACAACACCAAACTTTCCCTTAGCGCCTTAAGATTTCCAAGAATTTTTAACATAAATTTTTCCACACCTCATTTATTTTCTTTTCTATTCACCTGTTTTACATCTAGATCCACGCCAAATTATAACTTTCCTGCAGCTCATACCTAAAAAAAAATCTAAAAACCATTCTTAAAACTTTTTATTACAGACAATTTTTTACTAATACAGTTTATATTTTGTAAACCACATTTCTAAATACATATTCACAATTTTTATTCTCAACCTAGAACTCCTGACATCGGCTTATACTTATTAATATTTATTTATAAGTAGAGCACCTTTTCCAAAGACCAACCGGACCCACGTGTATCAAATTCCTCTGATTTTGTTATCATGGTTTGGCTCACGACCTCGTACATATTTTTCAGATTACTAGAAGATGTTATAATCATATTTTTTTGTGTTAAAGGATTTCACATCGGTAGTCTCTTCTCCCATTTTTGTGTAGATGCCGTAGAGGTCGCAATTAACTTTTATTGCTGTATGTCGTGTTCTTTTTTCTTTACGCTTCCAAAGAAACTCGGACACTTCATTCTTTATGCGATAGCTAGCCATACGGTTGTTAAACGCTGTGCTAATCATTTCTACACCATCTTCGCCAGTAGCGGTAACTGTTGCATTTTTATGTCTGTTGCTCGTCAAGTGTGCGGCATACGTAATCTTTTACCACTTCAGAATCGCATACGTTACACAGAATTTATGGTTGTTTCGTACAAGACCCTTTAACAGTTGGCGGAGCTGAACGTTTACGGCTTAATGACATACCGTACTGTTTTTCCTTGTGACGCAGTAAGTTGTCCATTCTCGTAAAAGCGATATAGCAAGACACAGTTTAAGTACTTTGCTGCTGACGGATGTATAAGTTTAATCCTGGACAATGTTACACCACGACATTTGTTCTGGTGCCGTTTGAGAGCATTTTTCCAGGTAAAGCAAGCACTACAAGAGTTGCAATTATAAATATTTTCGGATGGAATTTTTCTTCGACCAGCTTCCATGGACTATGAATTATAACTAAAGCTTTACATGTAGCGCCATAGTTTATATAACAATCGAAGATTGCCGAAGACACTTGAAGAGTGCACAAGCGCGGTCACTAAACCAATTAGCATTAATACCAAGTATTCCGTACTATCGTAGGTTGCTCATTTCCTAGAACCAAATCACCGCATAGCGGTCGGTAGCACGTAATTATTTCTAGAGCCGGTAAGTACTCGATACCACCCAAATAGAGAATTAGATGCTCGGTGACTGTTAACTTCCGCTTCCCTTGTAAAAGGTAGAAAAAACTCTGTCAATCAACCGTCTAACTTACACTTCGGCCCGCTCCCATTCTGGTAATTTCCAATTATTTTTCAAACGACAATGGTCTCAGAATTTTTAAACCTCCGAGGAAGTTATAAGTCGTGATCAATTACACATTCGAGCTACCCGCGAACTAACATATTTTATAGTAACAGTGCGTCGTATAATACATGCGTACCCCTTCTCTGCGCTACTAATATTCTCGTAGTTGGTTGAAAAAGTCAGTCGTCTTTCTTACTGCTAGGACAGCTGCAACGCATCATTCTATACTTTCTTTATAAGTATAGCACATCGCGCATTTTTTTGTCTGATAATTAAATTTTGCTCATTTAGGCTTTTACACTTTTCGCATATTTAAACATCTAATACGACCGATTAACCACTTTTGATTATTCTAGCGGGAACCGCCATGCATTCCGCCGCACCGTTCTTTTTGAATCCAACGATCCGATTGGCTTCCACACACTAACAACTAACAGTAGGGTAGCTAAGCCGCTTTGGCAACAGAGATCCACAGCAAGATATGTATACGCCGATTCGAGAACAATATGAACAGCTAAGCCGCTTTGGGAAACAAAACGTGCAGCAAGATATGTATACGCCGCTTTGAGAACAAAATTGTCTTTGTGTGTAAATTTGTTGCATCGGGGGGTCGTTAGGTCTTTGGGGTGTGCGTTCGGCGGGGTCGTTAGATTTTTGTCGTGGGGTAGTGCGCGTGCGCTGGGGTGGAGATATTTTCTTAAGAAATTTTTTAGCAGCGTTCCCGACGTTAAATATTAAATTTTAAAAAAATGTTGTGTGTGTGTAGAAAATGGAGTTCACGTGTTGGTTCGTATTTTTCTGGGGTAGGTTAAGCTAAAAATTAAAACGCCGCTGTGAAGAATTTCTTTAATATTAGGCAAACGCGTGCAAGTGGTAAAGAGTGTTTTAGCTCTCCTCATAAGCTGCGTTTTGTACGAAGTAGAAAATAAAATTGAGAAATTATACGTTCTCGCAATTTCAATGTCACGATAAAATACTAAGAATTTGCATGCTGTCGAATATAACCTCATGTTTTTTATCTGGTAATATATATGTAAATCACGTCGACATTCGACTTTTAATATAATGTATTTAATTAACATAAGGTGTGTTGCAAAAACATTTCAGACAGGTATGTCGTATAATTCCTTTTGGTTACATCATCCCAAAATAATTTATACAAGTACACTGAACTTGCAGTCGGATCTAACATATAATCTTTTAATTATACCCGTATGAATTTAAAATATATGCAAATTATACCACCTTTCATCACGATTTATTTGACTCTCAAATTATTTGATTTGATCTTATATCAAGGCTTATGTATTAACTTTTACAACTCAAGGTGTAGCATCAAGGTTTTTACGTCACTCTCAAACTATAGAACTTAATAAAAATAGCTTTCCTTAGCACCAATATCATTTAGAAAATATGTGTTTCATTAACATATACTTATTTATTAAATATTTCCTACCAAAATTTATTCAAAAATTTAAAAGTTCTTTATCTTCATTTTCATATAGGTAAAATCACCACTTTGCTATGCTCTCGGCTACCTAGTTCCGGCTACTTTTCCAAGGTCGTTGTGACGTCATAGCATTTTATAAATATAGAGCAATGTAATACTATTCTAAAATTCTAAAAAGAATTTTTCTTACTAACCACAAATACATACAGCTTGTAGAACGCGGATGTATCCAAGTCAGTCCATCGGCACATAAAATAATCTTTTAATCCTTTCCTCTTTCTCTAATAAGATGTTCTTTGTCTAACACATCTTTGTATTGTTCGCGTATTGTCGCAGTGTCTTCTATTTAGTCCAACTTTCGCTTTTTGCATGCATTTCCTCTAATTCCAGCTGTCTTTTCTTCCACTTACAGCGTATGGCGTGCATAATTGGGCAATTTCCTGCAGCGTCAACGGAGAGAGTTTACTGCCAATATTTACGCGTTGTCGTACAACCTCTGGGCGAATGTTAGGCGTACTTATCAACCCCGATACCGAAATGATTATTTCTTTTGGAATTGTAGAATATGGTGTTACAGATTGTGTAAAATATGTTACCTGCTTTAATGTAGCACTTGTGTAAGATTTTTATTTTATCTTGGCTGTCTTCCTACTCTACTATCTCCAAATAATTTACAGGTAAATAGTTAAAACTAAAAGCTGAAAGCGCATACTTTATCAATTTTCCCCTTTTCTCTGGTTTTTCTGACAACTTAATTTGCAAGCCCGTCAATTTCTTTGTATTGCCGTTCCCCCAATACATGTACTGTAGCAGGTTATTATACACTAAACAGCAGCTATTTTGAAGCTTGTCCGATAACTTACTCCACATTTTAGCGATACCGAGTACATTGGCGCCTTTAGGAAGTATAACTTACTATCTTCCAATAAGGTTAACCAGTCTTTTAAGGGATTATACACCCGTTCCGCACTGACATAGCTTCCAATTGTACAGTTTTATATTGTCGCTTCCAATTGCGTAATACCGTGTTCTTTGGTCAAAGTAGACGCGAATGTTGCTCTTAAATGTGCATCTGGACAACGTAAAAAATCTAGTATATAATTTCCAAGTTGTTTATTAACACCAGGATTTGTTATCTGACACACAAAATTGTTGTATATCTTAATTCTTGCATTGGTTGTTAGCCATGTTAAACAATCGAATTTATATTAAAATTAAGTTTAAATGGCTCCATGCTTGGCATTAAATATTTTTAAATTTTGTTATGTATAATGCCAGAATAAAAATTTTAGAATAGTATTACATTGTTCTTTATTTATAAAAGGCTATGACGTCACAACGACCTTGGAAAAGTAGCCGATACTAGGTAGCCGAGAGCATAGCGAAGTGGTGATTTTACCTATATGAAGAATTTTGTTATGTTAAGTAAAACGTGCAAGTGGTAAAGAATTTTTTAGCTTTCCTCAAAAGCTGTATTTTGTATGAAGTAGCGAATAACATTTAGAAAATATACGAAATGTGATATAATGGATTTAATTATAAAGTCTGCATGTAAAATCTTGTAAAAACATGTTGTTCACGATTTTATTACCAAGATAAAATAACAAGAACTCGCAGTCGAATATAACCTCGTGTTTTTTTATTGAAATTATAGCTCTCTGGTAATATATATGCAAATCATTCAACTTTTAATATAATGGATTTAATTAACATTAGGTGTGTTTGCAAAAACATGTTAAGACTATTTCCTTCTTGGTATGCAAATTATACCACCTTTCATCACGATTTATTTGACTCTCAAATAAAAAAATTAATTTGATCTTATATCAAGGTGTTCTTGCTTACATTTAGCAATTTCAATATATATTTAATATGTGTGTGTATATGTAAAAAACATGTTAAGACAGGTCACTCGTTATTTTATTCATGATTGCATCACCAAAATAATTTATACAACCACACTAAACTCGTACCCGGATCTATATAACCTTTAAATGTATGCAAATAATGTCGTTATTTAAAACGTGGTGAAGAATTTGGATGGGGATGTACTCATTCTCAAATGCGGAATGGTACTCCATAAGACGTTCTGAACGGAGGCTTTGCACGCATTAGGTGATTGAATACTTCGGAGATTTTTAGGTTAAGCAAAAACGTGCACGTGTTGAAGAATCCCCCGAGAATTTCAAAAATTATTTTTGTATTAAATATATAATATTAAAAGAAACACACAATATTTTAATGTTTTATTTACAAAACTTACATTCTTTAATTGTCCCTATCTTTTGTAGGTGGCGGTAGCAGATTCTTATTTGAATAAAATATAAATAAGACTTCCACATTAAGAAAAATGTATCTTAGTTAAATGTACGGGGATTTTATTAATTATAGTTTAGTAAAGTGCATGGTAGTTAATGACCTCGAGGTTGTGATATTTATAACAACATACCGATATATGTAAATTATATATGGAAACTGCATAACTTCAAATCATTTTAGCATAATTGTTAATTACCAAAATTCATAATTTCTACTTCCGTTAAAAACACATTAAGTAAGTAAGTTTATACATACCGATAATACAATGGTAAAAATTTTCTACAACACATTAAACAGCTTATTTATATTTGCTACCTTAAACAACTATGCGGAGTGCATATAAATGTCAGAGGAAGATTTCTTATCGTTCCCTTCCAATCTTAAAATTTATATCGTCAATAAAATAATAAACAGATTACTAATAATAGGTCGTCAATGGAACTAAAACAACATATACAAAATGTGTACAAATGAAAAGACCACTTATTAATTAATCATGACTGTAAATTCCTTTAAAGATTTGATATTCATAGGTAGTAACAATGTTGGTGCTATATATATAAACGACTTTTTATGAGCATAGTTTAAATTAAAATAACACCGAAATTTATGTAAATTTAATAGTTCTGGTTTATAGTTGGTTGATCTTTGGAGAATAAATTTTATGAAACTTAGGTTTAAGAAATTAATCATTTTACAGGTGGGATTAAATAAAAATGTACTACTTTGATGATAAAAACCTATGCAATGCATTTTATGTTTACACAACTATAACATACTTTAAAATTTAATACCTCGGTAGTAGAATATAATTTTTTAATTGTATTATTGTAACATAAAGTTTGCATAAAAATGCAAAATACATATCCGTTAAGAGGAATTTTTCAATATGATACTTACAGATTCGTTAGTAAGTTTTACAATTAAACTTATTTCAAGACGTTTTTTGAAACACATCTTACTAGTCTCAAGGAATATGTATGTATGTAGGTATAAAATATACAAATAAAAACACTACTTAATGTAAACATTATTCTTTATTAAAAATGAATAATTGGTTGTATGTACAAACCAGTTTTTGAGTACAATTACATCTGTGGTTGCGCAATTGAATGACGAATGTCGTGTGGTATGCTAGAAACACTTGTGTGAATTGGTGTAATACTTTAATTTATGTAAAGGAGTACACCCTAAATCTTCTAGGTTAATACCATTTAGGTGTGGAAATTCATTGTAAATTGCCATCATCTCAAGATATACCGTGAAAGTTTCTGCTTAACCATACCTTTTGGTATTTGAAGCGAGCTGATAGACAGTTCCAAGAATATGGTGGTTTCAGCACATATGTTATTGCAACTCCATTCGATAGGGATAGTTGTAAAACAGCCATTTCTTTAAACACAAAGTTATTATGTGCAATTTTAAACCTTTGAACGTCGACAACTAATGGACTATTAATTTTAGACTTCACTCACAATATTGGTTGCAGGATTGTAGCGGACCAAACGATCGTGTAGAATGAGGCAGTACGCTGTAGTGTGAGCTTTAAGCGCTTCTTTCATTTGAAATTCTAATCGTACGTCAACCGCTCCCACTTTCACTATTTCGTTTTGATGGGAACAATCGATGACTACAAGTGGAGCGTGCGTTTGAAATTCATTGGGTGTTAATATCGGCTCGCTGATACCCCCGTAGTACGATTGTTGAAACTGTGCATACATCTCATATAGTATAGAATAGCGATTGGTATCGAAATCAATGTTAAGATTATCGTAAGGATACATAGATGAACCCAGATGTAATTTCATATTGGTCAACTTACAGTGGTCGAACTGACTGCGCCCTTTTGCGCGATGTATCGGTTTGAAAGCAGACAATAACAAAACGTGGTTTCTCCACTTGAGAAGCCGTCTTCACGGCCCACGTATGCGTGTGTGTTGTATGTAATTCTGGATATTCGTGTAGTTCCCAACTGCGAAAGCTTATGTCCATGGTGGCATTGCGTTGAATATGTTTGAGTAGTTTTAAGCGCTCTGCATCTGCAACGGTTATATGTGGAATCCGCCATGATATATGTGTAATAGTAATTTTGATTGACTCTTTGGTATCAGAATTCGATATAGCTGCATCGTCAGCACTACTTCTAATAAGAATAAGCTCCTGTTTGATATTCAAAAGAATTTTTCGGTAGTCCTCCGCAAATCCTAAAACCATGCGCAAGGGAATGCATACGTTGAAATGACCATTAGCATCAACGAGATCAAGCTTATCGATGGGGACCAACCGGCGTTTCTAAAGCGACGACTTTCGCTATAATCGTAGGATAGGAAATTTTTAATAGTCGTAGTTATACCTGGATTACGAACGCGGTCAATAGTCTTTCCACCAAGTTCATAACGAATTTCATCAAATAAAAATAAAACTCCGTTGTTGACAAAATCGGCTGTAGGCGAAACGCCACCATCTGACTTATTCATTGTACCCTCAATATAAATTACGCTGTCCCATGTTAGTGTATAGACATCTTCGTTTTCTATTGGAATCCGTAAAACATCGTTCTTCTCATACGTGGTATTGGAGTACGGAGTATGCATATGTTTGTCGGCATTGATGATGGTTGTATCAAATATAGCACGTTGCGTAACATTTAAAATATTACTATCCATTTTAGCTATGTAGCACTTTGAGTCCTAATGTTTGCAGAAATTTAACGTTTTCCGGTGTTAATCGGTGCACTGGTGTCTTGTAACTGGTAAAAGTGCTGACAATGCGTCTATTAATAGGTTTTGGTGGTTTATGCTCATAGCGCAAAACCATTGTTTAAAGACGCTTTAGATAAAGTCTAATCGTGATGGTTTCCCGACGAAAAGTGATGAGATTACCGTTTTGATCAACTATTTTAACAATGATGCGATCGATGATTCGTGTATTAAGTGGCATATAGGTGACGTTCACGGGTTTTCAATAATCTTGTACCCTGCAGCAACTGCAGGAAAGAATTGATGCAAAATGTGTACAGGTTTGCTATTCCGATACGATCCGACCACAAGATTACATTCAATACATATTGAATTGATAGGAAAGACTTGTGCCGGATGGTCCGAAATAGCAGTAGTGAGAGCTGGTAGTTTACGTTTCTCAAAACCCAGCAACGAAGCAAGTGAATTTGGTTGCGTAAAATCCACTATACCTGATGCTTTGATTTCTGTATGTAAACTGTTATTATTGGCTCGAATATCAATAAGATAACGTTTGGATGAAGTGCGTTCACGGGGATGGTTCAGATTACGTCGTACGAACTTATTAATATCTGCCACTTCATAAGTTCCTTCTGGTAAAGTAAGCACGATGTCATCAATGTAAAATTTATTGTTCGCTTCCGTTACATTGGGAATTGAAAATATGTATCAAAGTTTGTAAGACCAATAACGTATTCATGGTCATCATCGAGAACAATTGGTGGGTTGATGATTGCGGTGAGCGTAGATTCAGTTCCAGTTAAAGTAAATGTGTACATGTTCGGTGGTTGACGATAAACTAACAACTAGTCGTATTCGTAGTTGGGATGGGGTAATAAAAGCAAATTCCTGAAACACTTGCAATATATGGTTTTTAATTAAACACTTTTATACAAAACAGTTAAAAATACACTAAAATCAAATAATATATAACGTTGTTAGAAACTTAACGGAGGACTATTTTGCAGTAAAATTTCAATACGAAGTGTCCACAGGTAACAGTGTTAAGCGGTTGAAATTGTTCATAATTATAATAGAGAGTGCATGGTCCTGATGAGGTTAAGTATTTGACAAGTTCCCTCGGATGTCGTAGATTACCAATGCTATCATAATAGACTGCCCTTGAACCATCTTTGTTGTACGTGGTCCAATGAGTTCCCACACCACGTGTAGTATCATGATTAAGAATACCACATTCTCGCCAACGAATTGTGTTTGGAAGTGAATTGCGCATGAATATTCCACGAAAGTGGGATATTGGTAAACGTTTTATGTATTTGTTCAAGTCAACATTGGTCAACGCTCGCATAGGTAGGTTTAACGAATGCGTTGAGTTTTTTTTTTTCGTTGTCTTTGTTTACGCAAACCTTGCCCGTGTGTAAGAAAAGGCTTTAGGCGATAAGGTTTCAAATAGAGACCCTTTCCAAGTGTCACTGCCTCTTGTGCCATATTATGTCGTTTCGCTTCATCTAATTGTTGTTGTCCAAGTTTAGCATCGTTGACAGCTTTTGCAATCCCAGCTGCTCCACCCGACAACGCTCCAATTGCGGAAAAGGCTGCAAAAATAGGTATCAAAGGTAGGAAACCACCAGTTTTGGGTACAGGGATTACACGTGGGATGCCACGAATTTCATCTGTTATTTCTTTAATCGGTGCCACTGCAAGTTTAGCAGTTTTAATAAGATCGGTCGGACGAACGTTTTTAATGCGTTCCCAAATGGTGCGAATTAAACGCTTGAATGGTATACCACTTCCTGTACGTAGACGCTGACCACGTCGTTTTCCTTTACACCTTATCGTTTTTTTGCGACAACCCATACCAAATTTAACTTTGGCATTCATTGCAGAACCAACAGCAAACGCAGCAAGTTTTTCACCTAACGAAGCGTCGGGTGCAGTACGACGCTTTTGTGCTGTTTCGGCAAGACGTCGATCAGCTTAGTGTCGGGTTGTTAAGTCTGTGGAAAGATCGTAGCGATGTCGTGTAGTTTGCAGGCTTCGTCTAAGGGATTACGACCTATATCACCACGTTCGAGGCGTTTCTGAAGCTTAGTACCCGGTCCACAGAAGCGATAGCCTGGTAAATGTAATTCTACCGGTAAACGATTGATAGCACTATTGAGTAACTCGTAGCCACGATAGGATTTCATTAATCTTGTCAGTCGAAAGGTTTAAAGGAGACTGGTCATGCGTGTAGAATTACTTGCTTAAATGCTTACCATACTGCAATTACGTTTTAGTATATGGATAGAATGCGTCTGGTAAAGCAACAATTGGTGTTGCCAATTACGGACCACAACTGCAGCAACAACACTAACGTGCAAAAGCATGGACTACTATTACCATCAACAATACGGTGTATCATTACAGGTCCATCCAATTGTGGTAAAACTAATGTAGTCATCGGTCTCTTGAAACATCCGAATGGTGTACGCTTTGAAAACGTTTATCTCTACTCAAAATCCTTGTATCAACCAAAGTATCAGTACCTAGAGAGGTTATTACAACCAATAAAAGAAATAGGATATTTTGCGTTTAACAAATGGGATGCAATTGTTACTCCAGCGGATGCAAAACCTAATTCGATATTTATTTTCGATGACGTGTCGTGCGATAAACAAAATGTAATGCGAGAATATTTTTCTTTAGGTCGACATAAGGCCATTGATTGTTTTACCTATGTCAGACCTATTCCAAAATACCTAAACAATTGATTAGAGACAATGCTAATGTCCTAGTGCTATTCAAACAAGACGAACTCAATTTAAAACACGTATACGCTGACCATGTAAACACGGATATGTCGTTTAACCGGTTTAAAGAATTGTGCGGCGTATGCTGGCGAGATCGGTATGGGTTCTGGTGATCAATGAAGATGGCGATTTGCAGAACGGTCGCTACCGAAAAGGTTTTGACACCTATATATACTTATAAAGCACATAAATAGCATATCACTTCCTACCCGTTTCTAGACGATGGCAGACGACGTGAAAACCAAACAAGAACTCATAAAAGTACGAAAGGCAGTCAAGAGGAAATTACAAGCGCTAAAAGCAGGTGTGGTTGAAAAGGAGCTTGCATTAAGTAAAGTCTATGCACCTATTACAAAACGTTTACAAACACTTCAGACCGGTCTGCTGAAAGATATTAAACAGGAGTCCAAGATCGAAAGCCAGCACTGGTTACCACAACAACATGACGTACAATCTACTCCTAAAAGACGCCCTAAATTTCTCGATCAGGTGCGCAGTTCAACACCAATCGCCGCACCACCAATAGAGGAGGCATGGGAACACAATCCTCATAGCCCAGTCCAGTCTGTGGAGTCCACCTTCGAAGAATCGGAGAGTAGCGGCAACACTCCAGAGACCCATACAGAGTACGAACGGTACCTAAACAGCGAAGAACATCAGGCCTACTTACAACGATTCTTACCATCGGTAAGATACTATGTCGATAATCTGTTTTCCAACTTTACTGGTATTTATAACAATGACACGGAGCACTTGCGCAGGGATAAAGTACGTTTTAATCCGGAGACAGGAAAATTAATGATTGGTGATTCGGACATTATCTTCGGGATTGGTGAAAAGGTGTGTAGAACGATTTTGCTACAACGGTAGCAAAGGGTTGTACGAGCAACTGTTCCTTCTCAATCCTTTGGGTAAATTCTCACTTAAAGAAATTAACGATTATGCGGACATTAAAAAGAAGTAATGCAATGTATAGCTTACGACAGCAAACTATAAACCCGAGTGGTCGTGGTCTACTCATGGATTATAACGAGAAGCCACTAGAGTATGTATACTTTGATGATCCCAACGAACTGTGCGAACGGCTCAAGCTTCTGGTCGCCTCGCAAGATGCAGGTAACACCGGTCACACAAACGAAATTACATCGATTATGGAAGAATTACGCGAATTGCGTATAATAGCGTAGATTGTGCGACTTGTTATTCATTATCACGATGGTTATCGACAAGTTTGGACATGCGTCTGACTGTGCTTCATATATTTCTTATGATGATTACTACGATTTTGACAACATGAGATTAGCGCGCGTCGCTACACCACAAGAAGATGATGATGCAGTCACGAAAGCGTACTTAGAATCGCGGTTAGCAACGCTACACCAGCAAGAGGGCGAACCAACGCTTGGAAGTGGTTCCACTATTCAGCAGTATATAGACACGCTTGTGAAAGAGACAACAAACAGTATGATAACACAATTCTCGAGCGAGTATGTTACAAGATCAGACTTTAAGAATTTTGAAGAGATGATGCGTAACCTTGTTCCAGCCACTGTAAACGCTAATGTTGCACAAATCGTAACCAAACGGATAGATGATTCTATGAATAGCATATATAAGACATTAGACGCTGCTATTCAACAAGTGAAAGCACAATTTAGAATAGACATTGCACGAATACAAGCAGATATTCAACAGTTGCAAGAGAAACTTAAAACGCACGCATATAGCCGTCAACCATCCACACACACATATATTAGCAATATGTCTGTAAAGGAGCAAATCGTCCACGAGTTACATAAGCCTGCTCGCATTAACTTTCCTAGAAGACATGTAATCACAAAAGGATTAAACGAGCTGTTTCAAGCCGATTTGGTGGAAATGATCCCATATGCAAAGATGAATAAAGGATTTAGATACATTCTAGTTGTTATCGATGTATTTTCTAAATACTTATGGGCCGTACCGGTTAAGCGCAAGACGGGTAAGGCTGTTTCAAACGCTTTTCAATCAATTTTCAACAAAGACCATCGTATTCCACGGTACATTCAAACGGATTTGGGAAAAGAATTTTATAATTCAACATTTAAGGCTTTAATGGAAAAATATGAGATTACACATTATAGTGTGTACAGCAATAAAAAAGCTTGCGTAGTAGAACGCGTTAATCGTACCTTAAAGTCAAAAATGTGGAAACAATTTAGTTTGAATGGTTCGTATCGATGGCTGAATATACTATCCTCACTCGTGACTGCATATAACAACACCAAACATCGAACAATCGGCATGCGACCTGTAGATGTGTCAAAACGCAATGAACGCAAACTCTTCAATACAGTGTACAGTACGATCAAAACAGTTAACTTAAAGAGTAAAAAATTTTCTGTTGGAGATCATGTTCGCATTAGTAAACATAGAAGTCAATTTACCAAGGGATACACACCAAATTGGTCTAACGAAATTTTTACGGTGTACAAAGTGCATTTGACTAATCCTTTAACGTACCTATTGCGCGATAGTCGAGGACAACCAATATTAGGCGGCTTCTATGCAGAAGAACTTCAACGAACACACTATCCGGATGTATATTTAGTGGAAAAAGTATTGAAGAGAGTTAAAAATCAAGTATATGTGAAATGGTTAAATTTAGATTCTAGCCATAATAGTTGGATATCCAAAAATCATATTTTGTAGATTTGCTGTTACGTGTTTGTTTACCATCATATGTCATTCATCAATAAAATTTTTTTTACTGTTATATGCTTTATTATAGCGACACACACACAAATTACATCTATGTACTACTAATTACTACACTAGTTCTACGTCAAGAAAGTTGTTTATAATTCCTCATGCCCGAAGCGCAAAACGTTGATGTAGGTTGATTTTCGCTGTTTTGGTTGAACTTGAGTATTTCGATGTCCGTGAATATGTGTAAATAACAAGCAGGTAAAAACACATTACCTTCTCAGCTAACAATTTCTCCCCGTACTTGACCAACACTCGAGGTATATATATTTATTGTAAAAGGTATGCGACACGTACAATAGCATCCTCCATTATATCTAATAAGTGCTATCTATAGCGCATCAGGTAGGATTACCAAGATGACATGATTTACATACATAAAATAGTATTAAACTAAAACAATAACTTTAATAGCATATACACTTTTTTATAATCATCTATACTATTTGATGGCCATTTTCCCGAATCCGGACCACACGTCCATCCTGGTTGCTGTTTTGAGCCCTCCATTGCCAAATTCTTGAGGAGCCAGTTATATGTTGTTCTATGAGGGCCAACTACATTAGGTTGGTACTTATAATTTACCTTATACTTTAAAATTAACTTCAATACTTTTTTTAATACCATAGGTTGTGCGAAATATACAACATCTACAATCATATTGTCAATCGCTGTGACCAGTGATTTATAGTTGCATTTATATTCATGATAGGATATGCCTTCGTACTCAATACAGCTCGGTTGGTTAGTAATTCTTCAAGGAAATATACATCGCTCAAACTATAATTACTCTCTATTGCGTCTAGTACACCGCGCACCTGATGACATTTTAACTCTGTTTTGCCGTTGCAAGCATCAATGAAGTTTGATACAAATTGATCGCACCTACTCTGTTGATTAAACAGCATGTCCATTACATCAATGGATGTATCATTGGTCAGCGTTAGCCATTTGAAGGCTTTAAAGGAACATGAACACCTACTCTGAACAGTATACGTTTGATTTTGTCTACATCATTCAATACTATGGCATGTTTCAGATGTTGGTGTAAAATGCGTTGTTCACTCTCGAACAAATCGTACAGTACATTGTCCATGTTAACTTGAAAACTTCGCACCACTATCGTCACTATCGTTGTTGTTCCACTCACTGCGAGATCTATCCAAGTACCTAGCTTTTATGGCACATTCATCAAAATAGGTAATGCTAAAGTGTTGTGATACTGAGCATCACCTAGTTATTCGTCTGATAAACCCCCCACTAGTTTTTGTAACAGCATTAACAAATCAACAACCTCGAGATGATCTCTGGCAAGGCGACTCTGTTGAATTTGAGCAATATATTTAAGGAAAATCCAATTAGAGGTGTGTTGGTGGTGATAGATTGTTATTCAAATTATCTATGGGAATATCCTTCACTTTTAACGAAGGATGCATGCCCGGTAAATTGCAAATTAATCAAAAGAGCATAACGTAATCATTACTCTACATACAGCACAAAAAGCTGTCATAGCCATGCGAGAAATATGTTGCCTGATAAATACTCCTGTATGATTGTTGTGGTTTTGACAATTTTGACAACGATCCTAGGTCATGGATCGAAACGTAAAGAAAGATGATTTTAAAACTATGAGTGGTTTAATTCCCAACGAAGATTAAGAAAAGGTTGTCTGATGTCGCTAAATCTATATATATATATATATATATATATATATATATATATACCAATGTTTAATACCTTGAAAGTAATAGGAAAATAAAATTTAAAGTTGTCAACCATGTTCGGGTGGTAATGTTGATTCGGTCATTGATACCTACTGCAAGTTAAAACAAGTCGTATACAATGATGGAAAGTTTTTTGAAACTAACTAAATGTGATCTTGAATACATGCTTTGTAAAAGCGATATAGTTCAGATTCTGCTACGATTCTTCAACAGACGGCGATAACAATAAAAACTCTGTTTAAATTAATTTTAATAACGACTTAACATTGCGTAATTCTATTAAAATGATTTGAAATATAACGGTATTATTTTTATTGTTTAGCATCAATTTAATAACATTTGTTGATATAAGATGAAAATTGTGAATTTTGGTAATTGACAATTATGCTAAAATGCTTTGAAGTTACCTTGTTGCCATATGTTCCATTTAACAGAATTAAAACTCAGATATATTATAGACATTCTTGCAATTATTTACCATATGTGTATATATTTCTCTTGACAATAATTATTAATTTAAGAATAACTTATTGAATTAAAGTAGGTTATTTATAAGCACTAAATTCTACAATAATTAAAACGAGTTTGAAAATAAAAATGTATTGACAATGTAGCTATACTTGTAATTTATTCTGCCAGGATCAACAAAATATAATGCAAAATAGTTGTTTTAGGTATAAACCAGAACCATATAATTTACATATGGGGATATGTTGTTATAATTATACTATAAATAGCACAATCGCCGAGGTCATTAACTACCATGCACTTTACTGAACGCGGTTGTTAAAGGGCGTTATATGAACGCTTTTGCAAAGAAATAAGTAATATTTATCTCAGTTTGCGAGATGTTGAAACGTTTAGATCCGTAAGTTATGCATATCTTTTAGAAAACATATTTGCTTTTATGGACAAATTTTGCTTTACATTCCTTAACTTTAATAATTTCACTAATCATGTTTACAGAGTCTTTTAAATAATAATATCCTTTGAACATACTATCATCTGGAATACAAATTTTGTTATACCTATATCTAGTACTAATAATAATTAGTGTCTCTAGCACTGTAAAATTTAACTAGAATAAATAATTCACAATCTTTTATAGTGTTTAATTAAATCGGTCTTTTAACAACAAAAGAGGTATTTTGCACATTGCAAATTATTATTACCATGCTTGTAGCAATAAATATTACATAATAAATTGCTGGTTATTCACCTAACAATAAAATTTTACACTAAAAATATATAATTGGTGTATGCTGGGTTGCCTGCCATAGATATGCATATATTTTTTAGAATTCAAATAAATTTAAGTACACGTAGGTAAATGTGTGAAAGTTATTTTACATTTCAGTATTCAGCTGTAAATAGTTACTGATATTGTATTGAAAAAACGACACCCAGTATTGCCAGCTGTGTAAAAAAATGTTTTGTTTCGGCAGTGAATCAATCAAACTGTATGAAAATATATGAACTCATTAGTATGTAATTAAAATAAGCTGGTAAGTGAAACTAGTATAAATAAAACATTCAAAATTTGTGTGTTTCTTTTTAAAATTATATATTTAATACAAAAATTTTTTTTTTTTAAAATCTCGGGGGATTCTTCAGCACGTGCACGTTTTTGCTTAACCTAAAAGTCTTCGAAGTATTTAATCACCTAATGCGTGCAAAACCTCCGTTCAGAACGCCTTATGGAGTACCATTCCGCATTTGAGAATGATTACATCACTATCCAAATTCTTCACCACGTTTTAAATAACGACATTATTTGCATACATTTAAAGGTTAAATTTTAGATCCGGGTACAAGTTCAGTGTGGTTGTATAAATTATTTTGGTGGTGCAATCATGAATAAAATAACGAGTGACCTGTCTTAACATGTTTTTTTGCACACACACCAATATTTTAAATTAAAACCATTATAAAATACGAGTCGAATAATTTCTCCTATTCTTTTTGATATTTAATACAAAAATAATGGGACATAGCCCCGTTTAGGACACGTTTAGAAGCTCCCTTCCCCCACCATTCATCATTTTGAGAGTGATTATGTCATCCACTACATTTCCTATTTTTGCTTAACCTACAAATCTCTCTTTAATTAACTAAAGCAACGAGAATAAAAACAATTACGAAGCTCTAAAGATCACCGCTAAATTCTTCACTACATGCACGTTTTTGCATAACCTATAAATTTTTTATCACGTTTGTGCAATTAAACGAGTTATATATATATACAATGTCTAATACGTCATCTACATACAATCACCAAACCGCTAAAAGTAAAAGAATTTTTATTGTCACATAAATTAAACGTATAATTACATTTAAATCTTTAAATATATTCAAATTGCTAAAATGTAAGCAAGAGATCCTTGATATAAGATTAAATTAATTTTTTATTTGAGAGTCAAATAAATCGTGATGAAAGGTGGTATATTTTGCATACCAAGAAGGAAATAGTCTTAACATGTTTTTGCAACACACCTTATGTTAATTAAATACATTATATTAAAAGTCGAATGTCGGCGTGATTTACATATATATTGCCAGATAAAAAACACGTTGTTATATTCGACTGCATGCAAATTCTTAGTATTTTATCGTGACATTGAAATTGCGAGAAGTGAACGACTTCTTTTTTACAAGATTTTACCTGCAAACGTTTAAAAATTTGACCTCCGTCATATAACATTTCGTATATTTTCTCAATTTTATTTTCTACTTCGTACAAAACGCAGCTTATGAGGAGAGCTAAAACACTCTTTACCACTTGCACGCGTTTGCCTAATACTAAAAATTCTTCACCGCGGCGTTTTAATTTTAGCTTAACCTACCCAGAAAATACGAACCAACACGTGAACTCCATTTTCTACACACACAACATTTTTTAAAATTTAATATTTAACGTCGGGAACGCTGCTAAAAAATTTCTTAAGAAAATATCTCCACCCCAGCGCACGCGCACCACCCCACGACAAAAATCTAACGACCCCGCCGAACGCACACCCCAAAGACCTAACGACCCCCCGACGCAACAAATTTACACACAAAGACAATTTTGTTCTCAAAGCGGCGTATACATATCTTGCTGCACGTTTTGTTTCCCAAAGCGGCTTAGCTGTTCATATTGTTCTCGAATCGGCGTATACATATCTTGCTGTGGATCTCTGTTGCCAAAGCGGCTTAGCTACCCTACTCCTAACGTATCTTTCCTACTATTTGATAAACAAAAACTACCGGCATCGCCATGTCCGTATGTGGAACGTAAGTAGATGTTTGTGGATTTGTACGGGATATGTAACCATATACATTAATCAGTGTAAGCTATTTTATTTAGTCCAAGAAAACTACTATTTTCCTAAACCAACATTACTAATCACCTTTATAGGTTTAACATTTTTACCAATTCCTAATGACTGGTGCTACGTACGTGGAAAGTTTAATTTCTTATTGGAGCCTTATTCTCCCACTCACTGTTGCGTAGTTGCATGCACACCACTTTTGAGAATATATGCGCGTTATGTGTTGTAGGACCTACGATTGTAAATGATTCAAAAGGTTCTTTACTAGGCAAATATACAATGTTTAGCGGAACCCCTTTGCGTGTAGTATATATACACCAAGGTTACGAAACCCGCATTCCTTAGTTCGTCTATGTTATTTGTCATTTTAATAAATACGATTTTAAAATAACCTTTTAAAAAGTATACGGATTTAGTACCAACCTTTTCTGCAAGGACGCCTACATAACTAAATGAGTCTTTCTTACTAACCACAGATGCATACAGCTTGCAGAACCCGGATGTATCTAAGTCAGTCCATCGGCACATAAAATAGTCTTTTAATTCTTCCTCATTTTCTCTTGTAAGATGTTCTTTGTCTAACACATCTTCGTATTGTCCGCGTATTGTTGTAGTGTTTTCTATGTAGTCCAACTTTCGCCTCTAACTCTAGCTATCTTTTTCTCCCACTTACAGCGTATGCCGTGTATAATAAGGCGATTTCCTTTAGCGTAAACGATATGAGTTTACTACCAATATTTACGCATTGTCGCACAACCTCTGGGCAAATGTTGGGGGTATTTATTAACCCCAATTCCGAAATGATTATTTCTTTTGGAATTGTAGAATATGGTGTTGCAGATGTTGTTCTACCTGCTTTAATGTGGCACTTGTGTAAAATTTTTATTTTATCTTGGCTGTCTTCCTCCTCTACTATCTCCAAATAATTTACAGGTAAATAGTTAAAACTAAAAACCGAAAGCACATATTTATCAATTTTTCCCTTTCCTCTGGTGTTTCGGACAACTTAATTTGCAAGCCAGTCAATTTCTTTGTATTGCTATTCCCCCAATACACGTACTATAGTAGGTTATTATACACTAAACAGCAGCTATTTTGCAGCTTGCCCGATAGCTTACTCCACATTTTGGCAAGTGGTACCGAGTACATTGGCGCCTTTAGGAAGTATAACTTACTATCTTCCAATAAGGGTAAACAGTCTTTTAAGGGATTATACACCCGTTCCGCACTGACATAGTTTCCATTTGTACAGTTGCATATTATCGCTTCCAATCGCGCAATACCATGTTCTTTGGCCAAAGTAGACACGAAAGTTTTCCTTAAACGTGCATCTGGATAACGTAAAAAATCTAGTATATGATTTCCAAGTTGTTTATTAACAGCAGGACTTGTTATCTGACACTCAAATTTTTTGTATATCTTAATTCTTGCATTGGTTGTTAGCCATGTTAAACAATCGGTTCCCACAGTTTCATCGTTGTCAACTATAATATTGCAGTTTTTTTCGTATCCGCCCTTGTAGCAAAAGTTATGGTTTGTAGTTAAATAATTACACATCTCCATCTTGCTAAATATGCCAGCAAAATCTTGAGTTACATCCATGTCAAAAAGATAGTAATATGGATCCCATAAAGTGCATCTGTGCCAGACGCCCCACAAACGCGGTGGAAATATCTTTAGAATTAAAAAACAAGATGGTGGATGTGGAGTAATTTGAGTCGGCGGCGCTGTAACGTAATCAAAGAAGGCGGGTGTGACGTAATCAAAATGTTTGACGTGGGGGTGTCCGGGCAAGGAGGGGAGCAAGGAGGGAGCAAGGAGGAAATCCCTCCCTTCCACTCTTCTTTATGGGATTCTATATGTAAATTTCCATAAAAAGTATCCCAATGGGTGGATCCCATAAGGTGGATCTGTTTTCGGATCGGCTAATCCTACTACTGACCAAGTTGATTGTGGTTAAAAGATATCTAGAGGAAATAATGAGTTGCCTTCCCTGACAATTACTCTTAAATAATCAAGATGACAAATGGGAGATACTAATCGTTTTGTTAACAGGAAGCAGACATTTTTTAGTGTTTCTAGGTTTTTTCATACAATTTCTAAAATAACTGGCGAAGTTATATTTTCCAATTCGTGCCTGTACACGTTTCGAAATGATCTTCGTCTTTTGTCTAAGCTTTATTATTTGGGGTTTTGTTAAAGCTGACTGAAACAAATTTAATAAGGCTCTAAAGCAGTGTCTAACAGATTCGCAGTGCTAGTAATTTAAGATAGCGGAGAGAGAAGGAAAACAATATAACCCAACAAAAATTAAGCAACATAACATTTATACACCGTGGCTTTAGCTGTACTCTTCAGGTACAAAGCTTTGAATTATGCCTCATAAAACGGAATCTCCAAGTATTGCATCCGCAACACTCTACGCTGATATGGAATATTGGGAATGTTATTTGATAGGTAACAATAATTCTTTTGCAAATAGTTTTTGTTCGATAAAGTAATCCCTGTGCAATAATACATGGAATGGTTTAAAATGTAGCTTGACATATTAAGGAAAAACAAGAACCATAATTTTAGTAAAACCGGCCAGCAATATCTTATTACTTTAGTTAGGATTTTAATTCTGTGTTTCAGGCATAAAGTAATAAAATTTAAAGAATTCGATATAGAAAAGCCATTAACTAACCCTTCAAATTTAAGTTGAATTGGGATCATAAATTTAAAGCGGAGAATGAGAAAGCTCTAAGGTCGTATACACGATACACCCTTAGAGGATTGTTCAAATAACTTTGGTATGGATGATCGAGGGCTTAGTTTTGACTATTACTAGCAATAATTTCAGTTGCAACGTTGCACCAACCATTAGCGATGAATTAAACGTGGAAGAGAAAACTGTATTTTGATTTGATTAATGATACGGTACTGCAATATCGAACCCAAATAATTTAATCTCCTGGAAGAAGCTCACAAAGATGAATTAATGCTGAGTGAAATAGTAGCAGTATAAATCACTCAACGCTGATAAATTTCAAAAAGATAAGAAGTAAAGATTTGTGTTGCTAATTGAAATACAAACAGTACTCAAGTTCCAGGAAGGCATTAATTAATGATTATTTAAATTTAAACGATGCCTTACAAAATAAATGTGGTGTTGGAATATGATTGCTTGTCCCAATTCTTGTAACGGAATTTGAAGCACGATCCAGTTTGGCAGCCATTTGTTTTTAGATACTAATATTTTGAATTATTTCAGAGGTTACCAAATACTTTATAACTATTGAACAATAAATATTACTTAAAACGGTATTGTAGATCAATTTAAAGGCAAAAAGACGAACGTTGTTCCACGACAACGTACTTGTGACAAGCAACCGTAATCTGAAATAAGTTTAGCATATATGCACCAAAAGGTATCGGAAATAGATTTAGATTGAAAGCTCACAATAGTACGTGATAGTACAATTAAACCCATTATTCTGACATCTGTTGAAATGGCGCTATTGAATATCACTCGCTCTAGTAGAACAAAGATTCAAATCCTCTTCTCGGCATACTTTTTGTTCTAATTTCCCGTACTAGTTCGATTTGAAATGCAAGTTTCGTTTTGTTACGGTAATTCGTGCGAACAAGCGAAAAACAAAGTAAAATAGGTAAGGAATCTTAAGCTTGTACAGGGTGCCGCAACAAATGGAATAGAAAGAAATATGCCGGACCAGCGAAGAAAGTCGTAGAGTGGGGTGGGTTATAAACGAAGAAACAAGAAACCTCAAGAAAAAAATCTATTCAAAACCTCTAGTTAAAACCAAGCAGGATATCAAAACGAACATATACGTAACTTTCAGTTAAAGAATGATACAAAAAGAAACCTCAACTCGTGTAGAAAATAACATTTAGCCAAAATATATTCCGAAAGATTTACATAATATATAAAAAAATCTACGTTAAAAAATAATTTATCGTAAAAATAACGTGTACCTTTCTTTAATTATCTAGAACTAAATTTTAACATGTAATTAAAGCAAAAGAAAATTAAGCAAACTCTAGAATAAACTGTTTTCAGTAATGTAGTTATCAAAAACTTTAAAATCTAAATTATACTAACTTAACTAGGTAGTTCTATCTTGTAAATTGTAAACAGGACAATAACATAAACACATTAAGTCAACCAAAATTCTGGTTGTCAGGAAACCAACGTAGAATTATATTAAAAAAGTAAGTAAAAAAGTAAAGTATTGGGGTTGATGAAAGACGATTCATCAGGTACACGTCCGGGCCTCGTCCTTTATAGAGCCAGGCGCTTGAAAATTCTACGGCACTCGGTCCATCTTCAAAAGACGTTCAGTAAAATCAAAAGCGCCGCCTTCTACCATTTAGTCCCATCATCTGCGTTGAAACCATGGTCGATGAGATACAGAACAGACAGAAATTTGCAACTATTCTAAAGGAAACCGCACAAGTAACAAACAACCACTAAACTTTACTATTCATTGTTCAGTTACTACCCGCACTGAAATTATAGTAACGTAGCTCCGTACTTCACTCAAGGAACATCGACATAATAATTATTTTATTTCAACCGTAGCTTTACTTGTAAACGTCTGTGTGAGGATAATTAACCACCTGAAAGCATCGTATTTTTTGTCGACTTAACAACCACATGGAAAGTATTTTTCAAAACATCACCTGCTGATAAGAGAACAACAGCGTTTCTAAAACGACACATGTTTAACCAGCTAACGAATATCTGCAACCAATCTAGCAGAATCATAACGTAGATACAAGATTTGTGCCTCACATTTCGTATAAAAATCATAGAAAATGTAGCATAAGACTAATTAGTAACGTGAAGTTCACTAGTCTAACGAAAAGCGGTCAGAAATAACTTTTCAAAAACACTTTACAGTCTCTTAAAACCAAATGGTTCTGATAAACAGGCCACGCTCTAAACGTATTAGGATACTCGCGACGCAAATGCTTTTAGATAACCAAAACCACGCTTATACTTTTTTACGAAATGCATGATCATCATTAAGTGTTCAGTCCTGAACCTGGCTAGACGCGTACACTCATTGTTTCCTATTCTGAGCTAACCTACACATTTTTCTGAAATTCCCACAGCCTACATCTTTACTATTAGCGTGCAATAGTCCGATCTAGGTCTACCGCTATTTCTATTTTTTCCTATCTCTGCTTAAAATATATCCCGCATTATTCCCCAAAAGTGCCTTAGAACGTATCCTGTCCTTCTATTTCTCCTATTTTTTTTGTTTTTCACAAATATCTTTATTCCCCTACTATTTGCATAACCTCTGTGTTATTAACTTTCTGTTCATGCTATCATCCTCATACATCTGAAGCACAACATTTCAAAAGAACTCTACAGTTTTACTGTCTGCTTTTTCTACTGCCCCTATTTCATAGACGTGCTGTGCTGTGCTCTAGCGCTTTTCCCATCTTGCGTTATTTGGCTTCTAGGCAACAGAAATTCTCACCTCCTCTAAGTTCTCGTTTCCTATTTGTATTCTTGTTTTTGATTTATTTTCCTATCATTTGCATACTAATACTTTAGTTTTATTTTTGTTAATTTGTATACCGTATCTCTCTGTTACAACTGTTTCCATTCCATTAAGAACAGTTTTTTTCTTGTATCTATGTTCGTTGTCTTCGAACATAGCAGCTGCTTTTTCATGTTAGATGCAGTTCGGTTCCCCTTCTATTGTTTTACAAATATATACCCTATTTCGCAGATATTCAATGGTATGTGAAGGGGGTTAAGCCGTCTGTGGCTACCAAGATCCCCCAACACTCCAATATTCGCCGAATTAATAGTTTTCTAATATACCTTTTCGCACAACATTAGTTGAAAATATTTTAAAACCAACCCTTGTAGTTTATAATAATCATTAGATTTAGATGCAATTATTTTTTTCGTCATTAGATTTTTCGTCTTGAAACTGGTTGGACGCGTACCTTCAATTATTTCTATTCTGAGCTAGCCTACACAGTTCCCTAAAATTCCAACAGCCTAGATACAGCTTGATTCCCCTTCTGTTGTTTTCTAATTATATGTCCTATTTTACTGAGATTCAGTGGTACGTGAAGGGGGTTAAGCAGTCTGTGGCTACCAAAATCCCCCTAACACTTAGACATTTGCCGAAGTAATAGTTTCCAGTAAATCCTTTTGCACAATTAACATTAGTTGAGAATATAGCAATACCAATAACTGTAGTTGCTTATTATAATCATCAGGTTTAGGTAGAGTTATTTTTTCGTCATTAGGTTTTCCATCTTTGAACTGGTTAGACCCGTACCTGCATTGATTTCTATTCTGAGCTAGCCTACCCATTTTCCTGAAATTCCCACAGCCTACAACTTTCACTGTCTGTGTGCAATAGTCTGATCTAAGTCTACCTCTACCTCCCTTTTTTCTTATATCTGCTTCTAATTTACTTAGGACTATTTCCTCATGCCCCAGTATCTGGCCTATCATCCTATTTTTTACTGTTTTCCACACATATCTTTCTTCCCCTACCATCACAACCAGTTAGTGCATTAGAATTAAGTGAAACATTTCTTTTACCTCTATGTCTGGTATTAGCCAAGTTAGCTCTCAATCAAGTCAAAAGACCTAGTTTGGGTCAACTTTGTCAGGTCCTGTGAGTCAAACTGCTTCCTGAATCAATAGTCTACATTGTGAAGTAGCTCAAGTCGATCTTAGTGAAAATCGAAATAAATTTTGGGAATTAGAGGAGATCTCTAATGAAAAGGAATTTTCAATTAAAGAAGATGAATGCAAAAACAATTTTGTATGGACTTCCAGTAGAAATTCTAAAGGGAGATTTGCTGTGTTTATTGCGTTTAAAAATAATTTTCAGGATTTGAGTGATTCGTTCTCTGTCGCAAGAAAGCGACTCCTCAATTTAGAGAGAAAACTCCCGTCAAACCTTAATATAAAGGACATGTTCCCAAATTTTACTTGTGAGAATATTAAAATGGGACATGTGTCAAAACCTTTTCATTCGTATGGTACATTGTCAACTGAAAAGTATGTTGTTATCTATCTTTCTCATCATGCAGTGTTGAAAGGAAACGGCACCACCATCAAGCTTTGCGCTATTTTCGATGGTTCTTGGAAGTCATCTTTAGATATCTCATTAAATGATCTACAAAACGTAGGACCTGTTATATACAGTGACCGTACCTTATTTTTACTTTGCTTTAGGCAGCACTCGTTTGTGGTATCAGCCGGTATTGCCAAAATGTATAGACAAGTTGAAATTTTTCCGAAACAACAACGTTTTCAAAGAATCCTGTTGGGACTCTGTAAGCATGATCCTCTATATGTGTATGAGTTAAATACCATCGCATAAGGTACAGCGTCAACGTTATTTTTGGCAACCAGATGCCTTGCTCATTTGTCAAAGCAATGTCCTGAGGCGGCAAACATAGTTGCTAAATATTTCTATATAGACGAGCATAATGAAGATTTTCTTGCATTTAGAAAAAATACCTTATTAAAAAACACTTCAAGTTTATTTTATAACTTTAGTCATGACAGGATTGGAAGTATTTAACATGTGAATTTTAACTTGGAACTACATTTTATTCTTCTAGATTTTACGAAAGTTTAAAATTCATTCACAAATAAGACATAAATCAATGTGTAAGTATAAACAGGTGACAGAATAATAGAATGAATACCCTAATTAGCGAGATTGTAAGGCACGATAAGACGTTAAAGAACCATAAATAAGGTAGAGCAGCGCGATAATACGCTTACAGATGCGCATTTCGTATTCATTCAGCAACGATACCAACTAAGAAACGATTGTAAGATTTTTATTATCTAATAAATTAAACCTAGGCGTTATTTGGATAAGATACACGTACAAATAAACCAATTTCCGGAAAATTATTACATCAGCTCTACCAGAAGCGTATATATTTTTCTAGATGTTAATGACGTAAAAACCTTTTTATTATATAAAGTAGAGAATTATTAGACCGAGGATCACCTGCCGATGATCTTTCTGTTGGTCAACTACGTAGTAATTGACTTAAAATTACGTTCAAGTTCACGTTCGGCGTTTAAAATATTTGTCAATAACAATGTGCTTTAAAGCTATCGACACCTAAAGAATTTTGATTAAAATATGTACAACTCAGACTGGAAATAAATAACGCAGTCCGTTTAATAAAGTGTATGCCAGTACGATAAATTTAAATATAAACAAAAAACGACTAGGAAATTCAAGTATAACATTGTTTGCGTCTTTTGCAGGACATTTGCTTATTATTAATTTTAAATAGTCTAAATTGCATGTAGATGTTTTCCTGCAAGTGGAAAATTCAGATTGTGTATGAGGTCAAATTTCGAGTTAATTTGACAGTTATAAAAAGTTTTTAGGTGTACCTGATCAGCTGCACTTTACGCATTTTAAACAAGAGTACTAAAAATTATCTATACCCATGTCTAATAGAAAATTTTGTACATAATGACTTACATAAGAAGCGTTTTGGGAATAATAATTACAAACAGAGGCTGTGTGAACCCTATATTAATATTTAGTAGTTATAAAATATTATTTGTTCATCTTTTTCAATAGCCAAAAGTTATAATTATAACCAATAAGTAAATTTAATAAGTTTTAAATTATTATCAAACAAGAAATTTTAATGGCAAGTGACTCAATATTACCCCACAAGGGCATTCTGTCGACGCGTCTCGCCCTTATTGGTGCTCATCAGGACGGGAGTAGCAAGGTTGTTGTTATATTTAACACAAACACATGGGAAGTACAGCATCAGCTAGCACACAGTTTGTGCCTTCGTATTGCTAAAACCTGCGAAGTTATGTGAAACAATATGAAGGCACAAACTGTGAGCTAGGTGATGCTGTACTTTCCGTAATATGTTCGTGTTTAATATAACAACTTTGCTACTCCTGTCCTGATAAGCCCCAATAAGGGCGAAACGCGTCAACAGGATTCCTTTGCGACTAATATTGAGTCACTTGGTATCAAAATCTCCTATTTGATATTAATTTACTACTCACTAATTTATTAATTGTTTATAATTATAACTTTTGGCTATAGAAAAAGGCAGTTGAGCCGGTTCTCATGCGAGCCTACTGTTGCTAAAACTTGCGATGTCAGGTGAAACAACACGAAAGCACAAACTGTGAGCTAGGTGATGCTGTATTTTCTTAATATGTTCGTGTTAAATATAACAACCTTGCCACTCCCGTCCTGATGAGCTTCAATAAGGGGTTGGCATACGACTGCCAATTTTCCAAAAAATTTCTGAAGGTTAACAGTGGGGTTTTTAGAATCGACGACAGTTGAGTGTTGTTTGTGCATATTGTTTTTGGAATTGTGTTGACCGTTGTACAAATTTACAAAGAAAGCTTGTTTGTGGTGGTAGTGTGTTTTAGGAAGTGAAACTACTCGGGGAGCATTTTTGGTCTATATAAACCACCGGGAGGTGGTGAGAATCTCTCTGATAATTTGCATACAAGCATCAAACAACATTAGTAATTGATTTAAGCAACAAGTGAGTTTGATATTTTAATTAAGATTAATTAAACATGCACAAGTTAGTGTAATAATGAAATAATAGTTTTAAATTTTATAAAACATATTTTGAGAAAGCAAAGGATGCTGAACTGTAAGTAGAGACTACTTTTTCATTTTGGGTGTTCGTACTTGTTGAGCACTTAAATGGAGTAGTGGATGTTGTTGGAACTTAGCACATGTATGGAGGATTGGAGTTACCGTAGATTGGATGAATAGAAATTTGGGTAGATGATTGCTGTCCCAGACGGTGTGAGTCAACTTGGGGTAATTCCTGTACGTGCAGTCGTTGATTGGGGGCTACGTCAGCGATAGTTTAATGGCAGATACCTGTTTGTGCTTTGTGCTACATTCCAGGTAACGGATTTTTGTAAAAACATTTGTCTTTTGTGATTATGTGGAGTTATGACATTCTGTGCTTTTTGGGTTGTATTTTGTTGAATTCTCTGGACAAAAGAATTGACTATTTAATATTTATAATAAATTATTTGAAAATATGTTGGTGTAGACATTTGTATTATAAAATAATTGTGCAATATCTGCTTATGTAAAAGTATGGGTTTTGAGTGATGTACAAAAAGGTTTACTATGAGCTTTTATTGGACCAGGGATTTAAAGTAAGGTTTATGGTTAAGCCCAGTTATTTTCAATAGTTATTGATGAAAATAGGTAAATCACGAAATATGTGTTTTAAAATGAATTATTTTAAAGTGAGGATGGTTGTTATGTAATCTATGGGTGCATCAATAATAATAAGACAAAATATTTTTTTTATTGAATTTTTTGTTTGAATAAATTGTGGTAACATTCTGTAGTCGAGTTTTCTTTCATCAAATAGTAGGGTAGTAATTTCAGAGAACAGCTGAGAAGCCGTGGTGTATATCCCTGAGGAAGCAGCATTTTGAACCAGTGTAAAAAGCTGAAAATTTGGCGTGTAAAAGGAAGAGCATCTTCAGAGGATAAACAGAGTATTGATGTCGAAAGTAAGTCTAGAGGAGTTTAATCCAGAGGAAACCTCAGAGCAATAATGGCGCCCAAGGATGAGGCTTCGAAATAGAACTTGGAGTAATTTATGACGCCCAATTTGGGGGACTCAAATTAATTTTAGGATTAATCAAAAGAGAACTCTGAGCAATATATATATATATATATATATATATATATACAGGGTGTCCACGTCCCCCGTGAAAGTTATGTTATTCAAGATATCAACCTTTGGTTTTTTTTAAACGATAGCCACCGCTAGGCTGCACAATTTAAAAATATTTTTACTTATATACAGGGTGTGCCAATATGGTTTCCAACACAAAGTTGTATTTTTTTAAATGAAACACCCTAGATTTGATACCATATTCTAAAAGCTTTTTCAATGCTGATCAATATCATACAGAGGTACTATAGGTCTACAATGGACGGTTTGCTTTTTATGAGTCATTCTATGTCAAAATCATGTCAACTCTGAAAAAGGTTTCGTATTGAACTTGGAGCGTTGATTCTTTAACGACATATTTTCCACATCCTGTTGTATTATTATCCATTTTGCCATTCAATAGCGTTTTTGTGGAGCTTTCTATTGACATATAATTTTTATAGGTTACATGAGAAAAAATTCTGAGAAATTGAGAAAACAGATTTCTTTTAGGTACTTTTCATCATTTAAAAAACAAGTAGGCTACTGTCATCAAATCTGATATCAAACATCTAGTGCCAAAAGGGCACAACAGTAAATAAACTTTTATTCATTAATGGCAGACAAAAACAAGCTTTAACAATAACTAAGCGTGGAAAAGCAGTATAATAAAGTAACGAACAGGAGTAAGTTGACTACAAGTGTTCAAAAATATTACCATTTTGTTCGATGCAGACTGCTAGTCTTCTGATAAACAAAATTTGTACTCGGGTTAACATTTCTTCGTCAATTGAACGAAATGCTTCCCTTATTCTATCCTTCATTTCATCAGGAGTATATATATATATATATATATATATATATATATATATATTGCTATGTACTCTCACAATTATTCCTGCCCCATCGTTTGGGCGGCCATATAAATATTGCTATGATACTTCTGGAACTTTCGTTCGCCGTCCTTGTGTCGACCAATAACAAAACTTGATTTGATAACGCCGCACTTGGTATCAATGGCGTATTCTACTTGACTCCACCTCTCTGTGTTTATCTCAATCAAGTTACACTCCCACTAAGGTTACTATTCTATTTCGACTAGCTTTTATTTTTAATTATAAAATGAAGTTAATTCAATTTCATATAAAGAAAACAAATATTATGTACAGGTTTTGAAAATTAATAAAATACACTTTTTAATCAATCAATATTATGTCATACTTATCTCAAAATCATATGTCACCAAAAACTATTCTTTTATTTTCAAAGAAGCCTGGAACGTTCAAAACCCCTTTATTATATTACAAATTCAATGTATGCAAAAGTTCGTTGCTGACTCCGTTACACTATTTTATATTAATTAATCAATTCAATATTCAAATTCAAATAAAAAAAAAATGGAAAAAACAGAATAATGGTTTAAACGAATCTCTAATGCAACGGCCAAGAATGTTTTATTTCAATGAAATTTTACAATTAGAAAGAGATATGAATATAAAATACAAATTTTCAATATAATTATAATGCTATTCGAATTTGTAGTACATCGGACACAGTAACCATTCCTCTAGTAGAATAAAAATGTATGACTTGCATTTTTAAGTAGTTCAAAGTTGGTTTGCTTATATTTATTTACGTTTTGCATGAAACTTGTCAAATTTTGTTCGATCACAATTGCGTAAGAGAATTTGGGAGTTGTGAATTTGTTCCATGACGAACAAAATACATACTTAGTACATTTTACGTGTATTAGAGAAGTTTGCGGGTAAAATAACTCAACTGTACATGGTTTGTAAATTCTAATTACCGTAAGAATTTTTATCACATTATTTCATTTACTACACGGGCCTAAACATGAGCGAAATATTACTGTTGACTTTTTAAATTTATCCCAAAACATTAATTGAACTTGGGCATAAAAATTAAACATTTCTGTGTTTATTCTTTTTTACAAGTCTTACACTATACGTTCTTTTACCATATTACAAGTCAGTTTCTCATCAACTATATGATATACTACTTCAAAATTTTTAAAAAATATAGAACACTATTGCAATGCAGTCTTTCATTATCATTTACCTCAAAACTGGCGGAATACCAATTACCTACTTCACTAAATAGGAGCCCAACAAAAATTTATATAAATCCAAGGTTATGAAGAACAACTCATTTCTATAACTGCTGAGGCGCTAAATAATATCCTTAATGATAGCTATAAATAGATTTGCGAGCAATTGCGACTATAGTCGAAAATTCTTTTAAGGATAGTTTGATCTCAATAGAATAGCATTTCCTGTTTGTTGTGGTTTGTTTTGTATAGCATTTATTCAAACCATTTCTGTTTTACAATAGTATGTGACATGGAAGTTCTAAATTTTTCCATGGCGGCACATTGCAGGTGCATTTTTCTAAAAAATACTAATAATTGATTTATTTAATAAATAAAGTGAATTGTAGTGTGTAGTTTTGATGAAAATTTATAAAAATTATTCACACATTTGGGAAAGTTTCTGGTTCTGTTTAAATCGCTTTATTATCAGCAAAAAAATATTTTTTTACAGTTAAAAAAACTTAAATGACTTTCCCACATAGACAATTATTTTATAAGTAACTTTTATTAAAACCGTTTTTAATTTGGGTGCCTAATAGGAAAGAAACTTAGATCTTTAGAAATTTCAAGATGGCCGCTACTGTGATAAGCTCTTAACATCAGTCATAAATTTAGAAACATAATAGTACTAAAGCAAAATATGTCCTCAAACGAAATATTAATATTGATTGATTTTTCTGAAAACTACTTATGCAAGTATCCCAATGAAGAAGTACAGCAAATCCATTTTGGGGCATCGCAGAAACTAATAACTCTGCACACCGGTGTATTTTATACTCGTGAAAGCTCTGAAACTGGAGTTACTCCTCATTCATTTTGCTCGGTTTCAAACAACCTAAACCATGGTGCTCATGCTATACGGGGGCATTTGTTACCAATTTTACAATACATTAATGACAATAATCCTTTAGTAGATACTTACCATTTCCAATCTGACGGACCTTCTTCCCAATATAAAAATAGATACAATTTCCCTACAATTAATATTAATGTAAAATTGGAACGTGGAACTATTCAATAGCTGGGGAAAGGTGCTGCAATGGTGTAGGTGGTGTATTGAAGAGAACCGCAGATAGATTAGTAGCTGAAGGAAATAAGCTTTTCAATGCAGAGCAGTTTGTGGAAAAACTTACCAAAGCTTGTCCTAGTGCTTATCTAGTAAATGTAGGTGAAGGAGAGATTGACAATTCAAAGACACTTCTTCAAAGCAGCTTCCTCCAGTCAAAGGTATGTTTTCCGTGCACCAAATAGTATGGAACATGAGTTATAATTCGAGCGTATTCTTGAGAAATTTAAGTTGCTTTAGTTGCTTAGAATTATGCAAACATTTTCCTGTTGGAAGTGAATGTATTGATGCCAACTGTATCATTTTTTTAATTTTTATTAATTTTTTCCACTTCATTCCTTAACAGAAACAATTGCTTTTAAGTTCGTCAAACCAACGAACAAGCATATCATGGAAATCTCTGCGGATGTAGTAAAAATTGGGGATTTTGTTGCTGTTGCTTGAGATAACAATTAGTATCCAGGTAAATATCAATTGAATATAAAATTATTATGTGACCCTTTTGGTGCAGGGGAAGTTGAAAATAAAAACTGTTCAATATTAACGATTAAATTCATGGAAAGAAACGGAAGGTATTTTACTTTGCCAACGAAAATTGATAGGCATGAAATAGATGACACAAGTACATTATGCAAATGTTCAAAACCACGACAATTTTCAAAAAGGAACTTTTCAATAAAGGAATCCGAATTAATGAGCGATTTATTTTTTAATATGGAATAGGCTATAATATTACAGAGTTTTTATAAATAAATTTTTTTGTTTTTAACTATTTATTTATTGCTATACTTGAATTGTTAGGTGCCTGTGTGTGGGTGTGTTTGCAAGTGCCAGTGTCAATAACAACGGTCCCTTAATATAGTAACAGCAGTTCCTCTGAAAGTATGTACGGTCTCCGAATATGTAACAACGGTCCACGGTCTCCAAATATGTAACAACGGTCCCCGTGAATCCCCGTTTTTTAAAGAACCAATTGATCGTAGACATACATCATATTTTATTTTGGTTGGTATAAGTATTTTCTTAAAGTACAAACATACAAGAAAGCAATCATTTAATTGTTCGAATTTTATGTGCAGCAATTATCCCAATATCTAATTTGGACCCTTAAGCAGCTAGGGCTTCCAAAAAAGCTTTTGTGGAAAAAGACTTTTGCACTTTCGTTTGTCTACTCTAACGACCGCGACGGTGGTAACTGTTACGAAAAACAAATAAAATTTAGTATTTTTCTTTTATACGTTTGTTGCTTTTTAAATGAATTGCGCGAAATATGTACCCATCTCTTCGCTTTTCCTAGCCTATGCGCAATAAATAACAATAAATTATTAAAATTCATCATATTTTACATGGAACACAAAAGCTGCTTGGTGAAGCGACGTTTAAATAATCGTTAATAAATGTCTTCCTGATCCAAATAAGCCGGGTGAAACTTGAGTACTGCTTTTATTTCAATTAGCAACGCAAATCTGTATGTCTTATCTTCTAGGTATTTGCCAGCGTTGAGTAATTTATACCGCTACTGTTTCAATTAACAATAATTCAATTATAAGCTTCTTCCAGGAGATTACATTATTTGGGTGTGATATTGCAGTACTGTATCATTAATCAAATCAAAATACAGTTTCCCCTTCCTGGATTAATTCATCGCTAATGAGTAATGTATGGCTGGTGCAACGATGCAATTCAAATTATTGCTAGTAATAGTGTTGTCAAAATTAAGCTCTCGATCCACATACCAAAATTATTTGAAATATCCTCTTTGGATGTATCGTGTATACAACCTTCAAGAGCTTTCTCATTTTCCGCTTTAAATTTACGATCCCAATTCAATTTAAATTCGAAGGGTTAGTTAATGGCTTTTCTATATTGAATTATTTAAATTTTAATACTTTATTAGAGAATGCCTGAAACGTAAAATTTAAAATTCTAACTACCGGCAATAAATCATTGTTGCCGGTTTTACTACAAAGATTATTCTTGTTTTTCGCTAATATATCAAACTACATTTTAAACCATTCCATGTATTATTCTACAGGAATTACTTTATTGAACAAGTACTGTCTGCAGAAGAATTATGGTTGCCTAACAAATAATACCCCCAATATTTCATATCAGCGCAGAGTGTTGCGGACGCAATACTTGGAGACTTCGTTTTATGAGGCAAAGTTCAAAGCTTTGCGATTGAAGGGTAGGGCTAAAGCTGCGGTGTATAAATTGTTATGTTGCATAATTTTTGTTGGGTTATATTGCTTTCCTTCTCGCCCTGTATCCTTAAATTACTAGCACGGCGAATTTGTTAGACACTGCTTTAGTGCTTTATTAAATTTGTTTCAGCCAGCTTTAACAAAAACCCAAATAATAAAGTTTATAGGAAAGGGCGTTGTAGAAGTTTACTTCGCTGCGTTTACTACTAAGCTAATGAAAAGTTTTTAATAATTAATCTTATTATTACATTAATTTCTAGAAGGTCTCGTTGAAATGTAATATGGAAGCGCTAATTGTTTAATTCTTATCGCAACATAGATTGCAATAAGTAGATTAAAGTAATTATGTTAATGATATAAGCAATTAGCGTTTTCTGAAGCCGCTTTAAGCAGGCAAATAGAGAGCTCAGCGCTGAAACGGACTGGAACATAAAATCGTCCCGGGTATTTGTAAGTCCTCGCCTTATATTAAAAAATAAACAATTCGAAACACTTTGTTTTTGCCAAGGAAATATGTACCCAATATATGCTGAACTGATTTTCCAAGAAGTTCGTTCATTTCGGTAACTTTGTCAATTATTTCACCGCTATCGATATTCATATAAACACCTTTTTCTACAGCCATTAACAGGAAAAGAGTCAGATTATCGAAGGAAAGTCTACTTTTCAGGCGACCTTCTCTAATATAGAGAATGAACTTTCACTGACACCTATAGAATTAATTTGTATTTCTGGTATCGTGCAGTTGATATTTGGCATATTTGTAATATAAAACGCACGACGAAAATAAAGTCGGAGTTGTGCCGTTTTCTTGAGAGTTGTAGATTACCAATTTCATCATAATAGACTGCACTAGGGATGGACTCGGGCCGGGTCGGGCCGGGCTTTTAATAAGCCCGGCCCGGCCCGACGCAGAAAAGTGACCAGCCCGGCCCGAGACCCGGCCCGAAATGAAAACTGACGGCCCGGTCCGACTTTCATTCAGCGAATGAGGAGAAATTTTTGCAGTTGTTTTCAACAAGTAACCGTTTCGCAATGAATTTTAGTGGCAGCCAACATAAAAACTGTAACTCTAATGATGTTTATTTAATGTAATATAAACCAACGGCTATATAGCAGATATATTTAAAGCATTGTTCCTATCGGCGATGAATCTCTAGAAATTCGCAATTTGAATCAGTTTTAAGTGGGATTTTTTTAGTTTTTAGAAATAATGGTATTCAAATTCATCTTAATCATCTTGCATAATTCTGTAAAAAGTTTGGAAAATTCCAAGATATAATTTTGAGAGGTCTGAAATTTTCTTTGAGGATTGACAGGGAAAACCCTAACAAAACTTAATAAAAATTAATATAAAAGTTTTTAGTTTTTTTAATAAGAGTTCTCTAAAACAAACTGCAAACTGCTCAAGCAAGTAAATTAGAATAAGTAGTAAATCAATTTCTGACGGTTGAATAGCGTGACCGATAGGAACAAATGTGCGGATACAAATTGGTGTAGGTAAGGTACTTATTTGGTATTTTAGTGAGGTAAACTTTCACTTTTGTTTAAATGCAATTGAGAAAGTTCAACGAACAAACAGAGTACCACCACTTGCATCATAATCCCTGTAGATGTTGTATAAAAGAAATGCTATTATCTACCTGAGACCTGAAGGGTTGGACACGTTGGAGATGTTATAACAGTTGTGGTTTTTATTCTAAATTTGTTTCATTGAATAGGTGTGAGCACATAAATTATTTTTGGCAAATATGACAGCAAAAATTACTTTTCTAAATTTTTCAAGCAATAAAAAGTATATGCGTATGGTTAATTTGCAAAGAAAAAAATATGTAATAACCCCAATAAATTGATTATGATAATGCAATTTTTTCATCTTCATTGATGTCGATGTAAAGTTTAGTTTAGATGCCATTTGAAGACATCTTAACTTTTGTAGGTAATTTATATCTATAGTTCGTCTATACACAAACGGCTTATTTTGAAATTTTAAATTCTTGTTACAGCCCGATTTAACAATCGTTCTGTACATGGTTTTGTATATATATATATATATATATATATATATATATATATATATATATATATATATTCGTGTTTAATAATTGTACAAGAGGTGATGGTAACTATTTGTTTATATAAAATAGGTATATAATTTACAATGAATTTCTAAAGTAGTTTCTGTAGACTATACAAATAGTTTAAATTAATTTCAGTTATGATTCAGGTTTACAATTTTGTAGGGTTACGTCTGTTTAGATTCATCAATGCCATTGTGTTTTAAATTTGTAGTTGAAGTTATTGGGCGATCGGTATAATAGGTAATAATGTAGATAGATTAGCTTTTAACAATCAACAGTGGCGTCTGTAAAATAATTTCATTAAATTCAATTTTTGTATATCTGTAAGAAATTATATTCAGTCTTCTTTAAGGGGTATCGAGTTTAGAAATAGTTTTTCAATAGGGTACAAGTTTGTTCCATATTTTTATTCAGTATAAAACGATATTTATAGTAATTTGAATCCTTCTTAAAATTAACGACGTCTATGTGACAGGTATGGTTTTCAATTCGAATCGTGTTATCAGTTGTTTTCGAAGTAAATGCTCTCTTTGATTTTACACCTTAACAGAGCAGCACGAATGGTTTGGAGCTCTTTCTAATTGTTATTCAAATTTATTAATTGAAATTTAAGTTATCCGTATTAGTTATTACAGGATATTATTAGTGGAGTTCTTAGAATACAATAATAAGTATTTATTATTGTATTTAATGAATTGTTCCTGATTTGTCATTAACCAATTTCGTGCGAGAGGAGCATGCTTGTAAGTATGGCGGCACGCCATGTGCATTCCTAATTTAATTTATTTTAGGTACCCTTTATATGTTTCATGTATTTGCAATTTTAACGTTTTGTTCTGGTAATATTTTAATCGTAATTCTGGTTGAATTAACTACATTTAATTTTCGTTACTCGAAAATTGGAGTTTGGTATTAAGAACTTATTGGGTCATTGTTGGTTCGATTTTGGAAGTTATCTTCTTGGAAAAGTGCTACATAGGGGAGATCCTAATTATCCTTATTCCTATCACCAGGAGCAGAAGAGGTACACGACACCAATCTTGAGGTTCGTGGAATTTCGTAGCGTATCTGCTAAGTTGATCCTGAGCCGAGGTTATTGTACTTACATCAAGGTGTTTCACCGAATTAAATAACGTTTGGTATCGTAAAATAAATATATGATTAATGTTCCCCAAATGCATGCACTTGGCCTTTGATATTTAGTTTATGAAATTTCCAAGTTAAACGTTAATGGAGATTATTAGAAAAGAGTAAAAGATACCACAGGCCAATCCAAATCTTTATTGCTTTATATTTTTGTGTACTTTTATAGGGCCGATAGATCCGCTGAGGTATATGGGACTTAGGCTCAGAATAAAGTTAGCCGGTAATTTAGAAATATAGTAAGCAGTGGGTAATGAATAAGATTATTCATCGTGGTGGTGAGTAGAGGTATTTATTCTGCGTCAACTTGAGTAAGCAAGTGGTGGTAATATTTGAAATTGTCATTATACTATTGATCTAAGTACTTACGAAATTTAAAGTGTTTATTATTACTTGTTCTAAAGTCTTAATAGTCTTAATTTTAAATATATACTAACACCCCCAAGTGGTAGCATTCTTAATTATAAGAATCTAAATATTATGCTTACTTTTGACCGGTACATCTTCTTTAAAGTCTTTTGCTTATAAAATGGTTCCTTACTGGGCCCGGTCTAGTCAACATTTGCAAATAAAACTTTTTATTCACTTTGATAAACTGATTTTAAATGACATTTTATATTGGTGGTGCTTGAATATTTAATTTTGAATTCCACCCTGCCTTTTTTCTTTTTATGCAACAAACAAGACGCAGTTTTTGTATTATTTGAAATAACACCAAACTCAAAAAGTTGTTTAAATTTGCTGCGGAATGTCGACCTGGTTGTCATATCAAAACGTAGGTTTGTTTGACTATCAGCAGCACTATTATCACTTTCATTGGGATTATTATTAGGGTCTTTCACGCTATCGTCGCTATCAAAACCTGACATGAATGTTATTATATCAATCAACACTAACATATATGAAGTAGATAAATATTATTTTATTTGTTATATATTTCTTATACTCGGTAGTCTATATATACTATACTAGAAATAAGTGCTATTATTAAATTCAAATAAAGGCAGTCTTTAGTATAAAGTTGTCATCGTGGAACTGAGACTGGGAGACCTGAACAAAATTTTTAAAAATCTATGGAACTACAATAAACAATTCCTAGGAAGTACAATTACCATAAAAACCAACTGTGTTCTACACGGACTTGCACCTGCACTGAAAATATTATGTACAAAATGTACGAGGGATTTTTAGGAATGGGTACATCCAGATTTTTGCTAAACTACCAATTTAGTAAAGATACGCGATGTTTTTAAACAATCTCACCACATTTTTAAGTTGTAGCTATAAACTATAAATTAAACTACGAAAGCTATTAAAGACAACATGTGGCTGCAAAATTTGCGTATATAGAAATATAAAACAGGTGTATGATTTTATGGGGCGAGTAAATCAGTAGGTGATTTTTGAAAAAATGGTCGACAGTAACTTCTACAATAAATTGAAAATAGAAATTTGTTGCAAGAACGCATTGACATCGATTGGACTTTTATGTAAATTGAGTGTACGCTTAATGTACTTTATAAACTTATCACAAATTTGCGTACGCTATATCTTCTTGATCATACTTCAAATTTTTTTACTAAAATTACCTACTTGATATTAGAGAGTTATTGCAAACTCATTCCAAATAGACTTTATTAAAAGAATCTTCAAATAAAATGTCTTTTATTAAAAGTTTGTATCCAATTTAAAGGAGTGTTATTGCAAGTGTTTTTCCTTTACTTTTTATTTTGACATATATGTTTAGTATTCTATATCTGTAGGTTGTGTTTTAAAAATGAATAAAGAATAAATCTCTATTGTGATAAGGGGACCTATAATACATGTTTATCTATATTGAAAAAGATCAAAAAAAATTGTATTCACACACAGATGGACTCTTTTTTATTATTTGAGTCTTTCATTTCCCACTGATTCGATAACATTTGTATGTGTTGTCAAAATTTTTTCACGGAATACTCTTCGAGTTTACTTCAAGACACTGTTTATTACTTCTTTCCAAGCATATAGCATATCTGTTTTTAAAAGGATTTGTACACCTTACTTCGAGGAATAGCATTACAAAACAGCATCTTCGTATTTAGAGCTTTGACATTTTATATCCTTTTCGTGTTATAAACTTGGACATTATATCTCTAAATTTAATTACGGAAACAACACTACAAAAAGCCATTTAATTTTGCAATATTTATACAGAAAGCAAACAACTAAATGTAAGTTTGTACGTTATGCATTTGGTATATGTCAAAATTAAGGCGCCTTAAATAAAAGCATTCCTTGCCTTTATTTAAATTAAATAAAGGTGTCCTGCATTTTAATAAAGTACAAACATTAAAGGTGTGTTAATTTCGTATGTGTAAAAATCAAATAAGAAAAAATTTTATTAAAAAATTGGTAAAATGAACATTGCAATAACTCTCTAGTATTTTAGGCGCTACACACAAACTATACACGCGATTGATAATATCGACGTTCGCCGCATGATTGGAATTTGAAGTATATACATATACATAATATAAATCGTGCAATCTTTTGAATTATGAATAAATCACCTAGTTTGATGTTCCTGGGCATTTTTGACTTGCCTAAAGTACAACATGAGAAACATTAAATAGGACTATCAAAAAATATTCGGGATAAGAAGTGAGTTATAATACACGTCTCCTTTACGCTAAACGAGACGAAAAACTGATTATTAATGGGTTCATGAAGACACTACGTGAAAATATAATTAAGAACGTTTACTTTCTCAATGTAAGATAGAAGTGAAACGAGGGTGGAATGTCCACTCGTGCGTTTTTTGGCCCGAAAAGTTCGGGCCGGCCCGAATCGTTTAGCCCGGCCCGGCCTGAAAAAAGATAGGATCCGGCCCGAATCCTGGCCCGACCCGACCCAGATTCGAGCCTGAAATCGGGCAAGGGCCGGCCCGAAAGCCCGAGCCCGAGTCCATCCCTAGACTGCACACAAACCTTCTTTCTTGTATTGTGTCGTCCTATAAATACCGATACCAGAATAAGCAAATGCATGGCAACGAACTGTGTTTGGAAGAGGATTCTGCTTTTTAGTAACTCAAAAGAATGGTATTAGTCTAGTCATTGAAGCTGAAAATAGTCGATAACCTCCGAATTCTTTGTATAAGAACCGATTTGGATGAAAATTTGACACAAGGTATATCTTGCTCTCAGTTTCAAAAGTGACATGAGTCCGACTGCCGCTTTTAGTTTTTTAGGGGTGAAAACTACCTCTTAGCGAAAAAAACTCCAAAATCAAAGTTTAAGCGTTATATTGATAAAAATATACTTTAAACATGAATATTTAATATCACTACATGGAAAATGGTATATGTTATTTTTAAATTTTTTAACCCTCAAAAACCACCCCTATACTCGAAATATTATTTAAAATATATATTTTGACAGCTTTATATCTTTAAAGCATGCAATTAATTATAATGAAAGATGGGTAAGTGCTCGTGGAAAACTTTTTTATTATAGTCACTTTTCAACCCTTAAAAAGCACCCCTTCCAGTAAAAAAATGATGAAAAGTTGCTTATTATTAATTTGTAATACAATCGACAAACTAAAAATTCCCTTATTATCTATTAAACAATTTTTTACAATCTCAATCATTCAACCCTTAAAAACCACCCCTATACCAAAACTGATGACAAAAAATTATGGAATTATTTAAAAAAATTTCTTGGCTGCATTTTATTTAAAATAAATTTTATTTAAATATTATTCAAAAGTAGACCATTTAGTGACGAACCACCGCCTCATTTCCTCCAGAATCCCTCATTTCCTCACTCATCTGGACCAAAAAGTTTTCTTCGACTAACCATTTTTCATCTTTCGAGATAAATATCTTAAATTTTTCATCTTTCGAGATAAACCTAATTTTAAGATTTTTTTTTTACCGCTAACATTCTGGACCAAATAGTTTTCTTCGACTAACCATTTTTTTATCTTTCGAGATAAACCTATCTTGTTTGGTATCGATTAATATTAGAATTTTCTCAGCTACCCGAATTTCTAGGAATTTTTTAGATTGCGCCATCCCCAAGGGAGCTACCTCAATTTTAAGATTTCTTACCTGTAGCGACTTTTGAGCGTTCTTATAAATTTTTTATACATGCAATACATCTTGTTAGCTTAGAATTTTATGCAGAATTCGAATCTGCAAACAGATTTGAAATCGAACAACGTCCTGCAAAATTATACTTTAAGCTCTCAAACCTTTAAATTTCGCTCTTTGCTTTATAAGCAAAACTAACAAATAGTTTTATTCGACTAGCCATTGTTTAATATTTAAAACCATGACTTTTAAAATTTTAAAAACAGCTATCAATTTTCAGGTTTAAAATTTTACCAAGTACGTAACACGTAATCCAGCAAATATTCTAGAAAACACCATATCGCTTCAAAACTACTGTCTTTACAATCATGCGAAATACCAGTAAAAGCCGTATATAATTTCTTTCTATTAATTATATTATTAACTGTATATTTGAGAATACAAGAAATATGTTTCAATGACGTACATTAGAAACCCCGCATAATTACTTGTAGATTAATAATAACACAAGGTACTTTCTACAGTGCTCGCATCTATCACCAAATCTTGCTTTAAATTTGTAATACCTTGTTAATGCAATTATAATAGTGAAAGCGAATGACTCCTGCTACATTCTTATAAAGGTAAAACGGTGTTTTATATCATGCTAATGATTCTACAACCTTCGCTAGATACCAACCATGTTAATTAGTGAATTACCGATTTAGATTCTAATATTAATTGATTTGTGTATGACATCATTAACTACCTAAACTCCAGAATTAACAAAAATGTAATAAACCAGATTAAGTACTGAAAGTAAATGGGTCTTATTACATATTGATATTCTACATCAATTACCTAAATTACCTTACGTGACGCGGTAGAAGCATTATAACGCAAATTCCGGAAACTTCCAATGTAGTATTAATTCATTTGTAACTCGTAATCCAGCAAATATTTTAAATTCTTAACGAACATTTGAATGCTGTTTATAATTTCTTTTCTTGGACTTTCTGTTAATTATGTTGAGAATATGTTTCAATGACGTATATTTGAAATCGAGATATAATTGTTTGTAGATTACCAATACCACGAGGCGCTGAAAAGTGCGTATTTACAGAAAATACAAACCTCATTTAGTAGTATAATTAACGGAGCTTAACAGTGGACGATGTTACACCACGACATTAAATGGCGGGCTTGAATTTTTTTTTTTGGAAACAATCGAAGATTACCGAAGACACTCGAAGAGTGCACAAACGCGGTCACTAAACCACAATTAATAATCACCTTTATAGGTTTAACATTTCTACCATTACCCAATAACTGGTGCTACGTACATGGAAACTTTAATTTCTTATTGGAGAGAATCCTTATTCTCCCACGCACTGTTGCGTAGCTGGATGCCCACCCCTTTTGGTAATATATGCTCGTTATAGGTTGTAAGACCCTCGGTTTTACTTAACTACACTTTGTGAGATCCCTTTAATCTTTTTAATCGCGTCCTTCTCGCGCACAATACAGTAGGACTTAGCCTTACTACCAACAAATTATAACACCAAGTCACCGTTAAACTCGTCTTTAAATTTCCCCACAACTTTTTGTTAACATGCGGTAAATTGTGTTTATTATTTGCGGGGTACACCACTTTAAACTTAAAAATAAAAACAGGATAGTTTAATACGTCTATTAATAATTTATGGTAATGTTAGCGATACAAATATGTAAAACAAACTTTATCAAGAAAATATAATGTTTTAATAGAATACATACACGTATTGATAACATCTATAAACCGCTGTGGTAACCAGAGTCTGGCGAATCTGGGATAGCCAAATCCTAAACATTTGCGCAAGCGATTGCCTTGCAGTTGCATCTTTTAAGTACTGAATGGGAAACATTTAATAATTTCCAACACTGTCAAGTAATTTAAATTGCTGCAATCATTAGACAGAGAAATAATGGTACTGCTCTCTCCTCTAATAACGTTTGAACCCTTTCTTCCTCCGTCGTATTTCCACATACTTTTTATATCACCAACAAATTTTTCATAAAATTTTGGAAAGTTTCTACACCTTAACTCTACCATTTTATAACAGATCAATTCTCGCAAATTTAATAGCTTGATGCACTCGTGCGCAGGTAGCACAATAACATTCCCATCTTTCGTAATCTCCATATTATATAAATTCTCTTTTCAAAATTGTTCAACAGCCATATACTTCTATTAAAGGCTGTGCTCAGCTGCAATTTGAAATTTTGATCCAATTGTATGTCAACAACATCGTTTCCAGTAGTCAAACCATTTAATCGGACTTGTTTTGAGTCTTGAGCAAATTGGCGAATTTGAAATTCCACTTGAAAAGTACACAATTTCTTCCAATCGAAGTAAGAGAATGTTATCGTAGAATCAGCACACATACCACTACAGCAAATAACTTGGATGGCAGGTTGAAGACCACCATATAAATCAAAACCAACTTCTAATATATGGTGGTGATAATTTGAAGGAAATTCGCCTAACCTATAGGTTGACTTACCAACTAGTTGGTTGATATTTAATTGTGGTACTCGCACATCACTTGTAACGTCAACACAAGAAGAATCCATCTTTAATTTATAATTTTAATCCAACTCGACGATACTTTGACGACTAATGCACTGGAACATGGCTCTCGCCTTTTATGCCGATGGTCGAGCGTGCGCAGCTCCTTATTATATTAGTTGGCGTTATATGCAAGTCTTGACTGGAAAAGTGACGCGTATAATTGTTTTATAGTGGGTTTTACCTGTATGTATTTAACCACCAACGCCATTTTTAGAATTATTAAACAAAATTACTCTTAACAGTATTTTTAATATACCATCGTGTAAGATTTCAATTATTATTGTGTTTTCCCCAGGTTCTCAAATCCCTCGGAAATTTTTTCAAATCGAATGACCCCTTACTGATTTGCAGAATAACCTTTTGCAAGCACCGTATATAATTCATCTTTAATTTATTTCTAAACCGTATCGCTCTGTCTTTTGAGATAAACCCATGATGTAACCTATAAAATTAGTATAGAATTTTCCTGGGGAATTGAAATTAATTATCACGTCTTTTAAAATTAGTTCCAACAAAGACCTGTACATATTGTATTAATATTCAAAACCTATCAGCAAAACACCTTTGCATTTTATTTAGATTTAGCTCGATAATAGAGTTAAACTCCAAAAATATTTATTAGTGGCTAGAATTGTTAAAATTTTCAATTAGTGAATCCACATACAAATGATTAAACTAAAAGGTATAATACATATATTAATTCTGCACGATGACCTAGAAAGTGGTTCGATAATCTATTTTAAATGTAGTTCAACATAAGACGTATATTCTAAATAAATTTAGTGAAAAGTATGATCATTAGCCTTGCATTGTTTGTCGATGACGTCTGACTATTAATTTAATAAAAGCACTTTCCACAATTCTAGTTAATATACGGGAATACACATTCTATAATTTGATTTAAATTGGGTTAATGTAAGGACAAATTATACTTATACTTTCTCTATGTACATAAATACGGGGGAAATGATACCAAAAGTTCATTTTAAGTTTATTTTGTAAAACGTAAAGTCGTTTATAGTGTAATTAATAGTAATACTGAATTTTCAGTCTTTGGTTTAAAATTTCGTGTGAGGACTATCGACAAAGAAGAGTAAGTCTTAGTTTGAATTATGCAAACGTAGAAGAAATTAATATTTACATGTATAATTCAAAACTGTTAATCAATAATTTTTCTAGAATGAACATCTTAAGTATTGCGTGCAGTGTGTGCGAAAATGTTTTACTGGATGTGATGCCATAAAAACACAACGAAAGACACATCGAGATGGTTTATTTCAGGAGGAACTAAAATTACAGCCAATGAGTGGGAACAAATTAAGGATTTGGAAAACCAATCGACCGCAACACATAAAGAACGTATAAACGCTGCAATTCAGTTAGAACGAACCAAGTTACTATTTGAAAACCATACACCATAACAAAATCTTCTTCCAAAATCATAATTGTAGGCCTGAACCCGTTCGACGATTACAAAATAATTTTTAGATTTGTTGACACCATTTCGCAGAGCGTACTTGATGTATCCTCAACGTATTTAGGAAGTTTATATCAAATCTTCCACACATTATACGCACTATGGAAGTTGGCATGCAAAATCAGATATGCAAATTTGACAACTTGCGTTTTATTTAAATAAGAATTGTTTAGTGAAGATGATGACATTTGATGGGAATTATATGATATTTACCAAAGGAACTTTAGAGCACTTTTAGGGTATCTCAGATCGTTCTCAACCATGCTAATACTTTAAAAGAACTAACGGAAAAGGGTACTCTTAATATAGATCTGTTTCTGTTAGATGTCGCAATGGAAAGATATAATAGGAATGATATTCTACAGAATCTCGCACATGATGTAATTAAAAGCAAATACAGTAATAGTGATATTGGGTCATATTATACGAATTTATAAGAACCTACCCAAGATTGTTTGAAAACAGTATTTGTAAACAAGTTGAGTATATGGAAGAATACAACAGGTTTCCATTCCACGCATTTACGAGCGATGTTTAAATTTTAAGCCGAAGACTGAAAATTTTGTAACACTATTAATTACACTTTTGTTTTCTTATAAGTTTCTAAACTGTTGTATTTCAACTACAGATATTAATAGATGTCAATGAAATTATGTTATAGTTTTAAATAAAACGATTCTGATTAATAATTTTGTAAAACGTTTATAACACCCTTTTAATAAATAAATAATACGCATCTTTGTTATAATTCTTTTCATAATTACTTAGATACCCATTTCAGTTACGTGAACATTTGAAAAATTAAACAATACCAATGTATGCTTTATATTTTAAAACATAAACAAGCTAATATATACAAAATAATTTCTAAATTCACATCATTCATTTCTTATGATAACAGTTGTGGTGGTTAAATTTTTATTTTAAAACTTACAATTTAGTATATATTCCATTTGAATATCTGCCAACAGTTTTATAAACCCCATCTCCTCGATTATTTCCATAAAATCATCCAGATCCTCGGGCAATGATAACACTGCAGTACAGTGCTGTATTGCTTCCTCGTATGACTGACACATAAGACATTTTTCTCCTTCTATAGAAAAGCGTTGCCCACATTCTGCTTTTTTTACTCGTAGAGCATTGCGAAATCTTCGAATAACCTCTCCAAAGTTTTTATACATATTTATTATATTGTCTCTTTAAACCGTACAATCAACAAATAATAACTTCTACGCGAACAGTCCTTTTATATGAGCTACTCCTATTCGGATATGTACACTGAGAAAAGTGATTTGGTTGATACAACCAATTCTGTTGTTTTGAAGAGTAAAGCATTTGATCAAGTATTTTTTAGTCGTTCTAAACGAAACTATATTCACTGAACCGCTTGCAAATGGCTAAAGTAACATCAAAAATTAGTTGACTTAAATTTGTTTGTTTGAATGCATAATAACAGTTGATTAATAAACGAATGCAAAAGTGAATTTCATTCAACATCAGTCGTATTTAATACAAACTAATATTGTCAACAAATTTCATATTTTAGTCCAATACTACATTAATGTTGAAAAAAATCTATTTTAGTTAAATGAATGCTGAAAAAAGTGTCAAATGAACACGTTTTGTGACAAACTGAACATTGAAACAAACGTACTCTAGCTTGTTGATTTAAATAAACTACGATTGCCACATCAAACGTCGGGTTATTTGTTGAATGCAACGCTATTTAGTACGTCTCCGATGTTGCGTATTGAATGTTCAGCGCGCGCACATTATATTTTTAATATACTGCAACGTTCGACAGCGACACCTCAACATGGCTTCAAGCGTTACTTCGCATTGTTTATTGTGTTAGTTTCCATTATAGTATTTCAACTCACTGTAAAAATACATGGAAGATAAATTTAGTATGCTGTACTATGTTTAAACAAAATCTCTTCGTCTAAAAATACGTAAGTACCTTAATATAAATTGGTTTCAATTGTCCTTAACTAAATGCAGTTGTTTTTAGCATTCAACTATATAAGCGAACGTTTAACTTCAAAAACCAATGGCAACCACAAGGAATAAACAAACTTTCAATAATCAGTGTCAGTTTTATAAAATTGAAGTGGAAGCTAAACTGAAATATATGCAGGATGAACTAGGGTTAATGTAACATTCAAGGTGAGATTTGATTCAATATACAACTTGATAATGTGACTGAATGAAGTTATTTTAAATCAATATTTTTTTAAAATCTGTTAGGGATGAACAAACTCATTTGTTGATCGCCAAGTTGTATTAAAACAATTTGATTAAAATAATTGCATTAAATCAGAATCGATCAAGCTGGATATTGAATCAAACTACCTTGGATGTGTAAACTAATTCTATATCTAAACAACGTACAACGCAACGAAATGATTGATATGACAACACAATAAAAGTTTGATTAAACCAAAAATGTTATTATTTGAACCCTTATTAGCCACTGACCTTAATAATTATTATCTACTCAACATATGGGTTAGTTAAACCAATGACGCTTTTTGGTTAGTTGAAAAATTTGAATAGTTTGTTTTAATGCTACAAACCCTTTCAAGTATTTGCTTCAATGATTTTTATATGTAAGTGGGATATTCAAAGTGTTGATTTAACATAACAGTTTATTTGATAAAAGTATTAAATAATTCAAATCAAACCTACAAGCAATTGAAGTAACGATACCTAACATTCAAGTTACATTAATAGCGATTTGAGTAAATGCCATAATTATTGTGGTGCAAATTTAGGTTTGTTTGCTTCAAAATCGGTTTTCCAACATTTTATTATGTTCTATTTAATGCATATAGATCATTGTTTATATACAAACCAAAATTCTAATTGAATCAACTAATTTTCAGTTGAAGCAACAAAATCCTTTTCTCAGATGTACCGATTGCACCACGATTTGGTACCGTACGAAGCAACAGGTGAGAATGTATTCTTGAATTAATCTTACATTCCTTACAAAATGCTAAGTGACTTTAAAGAATCAATTATAACTCTTGTTAGACCTCTAGTCTCTAGATAAACGTTATTATTTTAGGTTTGTGTCACTGTTTTCAACATTCAATCTTCCTACATACTTTCATCCTCAAACTATGCGTATCAATTGACGGTTATACTTTACTCCATAACCGACATTGTATATTTTCGATTCGTCTCTAGCTAACACGTCCGTATGAATAAAGTGTACAGCTCGTCGTCAACTGATAACTATCTTTTTAAAGCCAGCCTGATTTCACTTTAACGCTTTTTGTAGGTGTGGAAATTCTTTCCGCTATTCCTTAGTGACTAGGCACATCGGTAATTTTGCAAGGGTTCAATCAATTGTTTGTGCACCTCATTGAATTTTGTAGAGATGTACTCCCCTTTTGTATGCCGCATAAGTATCTTTCGTACAGAATCCTACATACAACATGAAGCTTACGTTTATTTACAATAAAATTGTTAACGTTCGTCATCATCGGACTCAGGATAGAACTAGCGTTTTGAATAAGTGGTTAAATATTTATATTCTCGTCGAACATTCTTCCTATATCGACCTTATCCAAATCAAAATCTTTACAAAGTTACAATAATTATGTTTTATGAGTCACCAACCTGTAAACAATTGTCTTGTCAAATTTCGGATATGGTCATGGTCACTTATATGATCCGAAAGATATGTCTAGATTGGTTTCATCCTGTTTCCATAAGGCTGATTACATTGGCGTTAATTTGAGTCTATGTTTTTAAGGCACTAGCGTAAGATTTGACATAGATAGAACGAATCTATTGCTTTATGTCGACCGAACGAGAGAAACTGACTGATTTTACTTGCTCGTTTGCAGTATATCATCCTGAAAACCATAATTGAATCTTCTTTGGTATCTCCGGGTTCGATCAAATCATCGTAATTTTTCAAACTCATGGTATCCAATTTCTTCTTTTAATGGTGTAAAAACGTTTCTTAACAATTCGTATTTCGGTTGATATAAACTTTCGAAAATACATAGACATTTGGAATCTAAGGCCGTTCTCGTGCAGGATCAGAGATATTAAAGCGTTGGTCTTCCCACAACTCGATGGTCCCACGAATATAGCTCGTATGTTAGACAGGAACAATGGGCCATGTTTACCATCCTTTCTTGTCATAGCAATAACAAGTTATCATAATTCTGTATAGGTATTTTAACTTCTGGTATAACATCCTGGGTGCATTCAGTTGCACGATGTAATTTCTTCACGTTCTGCAACCTTTTAACATATCTACATAACGTTGTTCTAGGTATATTATATTTTTACTAGCAGCGTAGAAACTCGAGCCATCCAGGATATCCTCTGCTGCTTTTGTACATAGATTGTTTGGAGCACCACTGACCTTGACATGCGACATCTTTCGAAAATGTCTTACTAACTAGCTCAACCCAACTACTCCTTAATACCACATTTAATCTCCTGCTCACATAACCACGATCGCATTGACCATGACCATAGACCACATGGCATATGACCACATGACCACATGACAGTCAGCGACGCGCGCCGACCCAACCTATTAATTTCCTTATCTAACCAGGTCCACACTTGGTTTTTAATGAACATAAACTCATTAAAAGCAATTAGCTTTAATGGGTTTTTAATGAGAAAACTCATTAAAAGCAATTAGGTCATATGGTCATGGGTCATATGGTCATGTGGTCATGTGGTCATGTTATGGTCATGTGGTCATATGGTCATTGGTGGTCATATGGTCATGTGGTCATATGGTCATGTGGTTATGTGAGCAGGGAGATTAAATTTGGTATAAAGTAGTTTGGGTGAGCTTAGTTATAGTAAGACATTTTTCGAAAGATGTCGCATTCAAGCAATCAGTGGTGCTCCAAACAATCTATTACAAAAGCAGCAGAGGATATCCTGGATGGCTCGAGTTTCTACGCTGCTAGTAAAAAATATAATATACCTAGAACAACGTTATGTAGATATGTTAAAAGGTTGCAGAACGTGAAGAAATTACATAATTACAACAATGCACCCAGAGATGTTATACCAGAAGTTAAAATACCTATACAGAATTATGATAACTTTGCTATTGCTAGTGCAAGAAAGGATGGTAAACATGGCCCATTGTTCCCGTCTAACATACGAGCTATATTCGTGGGACCATCGAGTTGTGGGAAGACCAACGCTTTAATATCTCTGATCCTGCACGAGAACGGCCTTAGATTCCAAAATGTCTATGTATTTTCGAAAAGTTTATATCAACCGAAATACGAATTGTTAAGAAACGTTTTACACCATTAAAAGAAGAAATTGATACCATGAGTTTGAAAATTACGATGATTTGATCGAACCCGGAGATACCAAAGAAGATTCAATTATGGTTTTCGATGATATACCTGCAAACGAGCAAAGTAAAATCAGTCAGTTTTTCTCGTTCGGTCGACATAAAGCAATAGATTCGTTCTATCTATGTCAAACTTACGCTAGTGCCTTAAAACATAGACTCAGAGATAACGCCAATGTAATCGCCTTATGGAAACAGGATGAAACCAATCTCAGACATATCTTTTCGGATCATATAAGTGGTGACATGACATATCCGAAATTTAAAGAAATGTGTTTACAGTGTTGGGGTGACTCAAACATAATTTTGTAACTGTTGTGAAAGATTTTGATTTGGATAATGGTCGATATAGGAAGAATTTGACGAGAATATAAATCAGTTGTAACATTATTCAAAACATCGCTAGTTCTGATCCTGAGTCCGAATGATGACGATACGTTAACAATTTTATTGTAATAAACGTAAGTTTATTTTAATGTACGGATTCTGAGAAAGAATTTGCGGATACAAAATGGGACTACATCTCTACAAAATTCAATGAGGTGACAAACATTGATTGATCCTTGCAAAATTACCGATTCCTAGTCAACATAGCGAATAGCGGAAACCGAATTTCCAACCTGCACAACAAGCGTTAAAGTTGAAATCAAAGGCTGGCTTTAAAAAGATTAAGTTACCAGTTGACGACGAGCCTGTACATCTTTATTATACGTACGTGTTAGCTAGAGACGAATACGAAAATATACAAGTCGGTTATGGAGTAAAGTAAACCGTCGAATTGATACGCATAGTTTAGGAAAAAGTATGTAGGAAATTGATTTAGAAAACAGTGACAAACCTAAATAATCGTTTATCTGAGACTAGAGGTCTAACAAGAGTTATAATTATTTTAAAGTCCTTAGCATTTTGTTAAGGAATGTAATAGATTAATTCATAGAATACATTCTACCTGTTGCTTCGTACGTGTACACAAATCGGTGCAATCGGTACATATCCGAATAGGAGTAGCTCATATAAAAGGACTGTTCGCGTAGAAGTTATTATTTGTTGATTGTACGGTTTAAAGAGACAATATAATAAATATGTATAAAACTTTGGAGAGGTTATTCGAAGATTTCGCAATGCTCTACGAGTAAAAAAAGCAGAATGTGGGCAACGCTTTTCTATAGAAGGAGAAAAATGTCTTATGTGTCAGTCATACGAGGAAGCAATACAGCACTGTACTGCAGTGTTATCATTGCCGAGGATCTGGATGATTTTATGGAAATAATCGAGGAGATGGGGTTTATAAAACTGTTGGCAGATATTCAAATGGAATATATACTAAATTGTAAGTTTTAAAATAAAAATTTAACCACCACAACTGTTATCATAAGAAATGAATGATGTGAATTTAGAAATTATTTTGTATATATTAGCTTGTTTATGTTTTAAAATATAAAGCATACATTGGTATTGTTTAATTTTTCAAATGTTCACGTAACTGAAATGGGTATCTAAGTAATTATGAAAAGAATTATAACAAAGATGCGTATTATTTATTTATTAAAAGGGTGTTATAAACGTTTTACAAAATTATTAATCAGAATCGTTTTATTTAAAACTATAACATAATTTCATTGACATCTATTAATATCTGTAGTTGAAATACAACAGTTTAGAAACTTATAAGAAAACAAAAGTGTAATTAATAGTGTTACAAAATTTTCAGTCTTCGGCTTAAAATTTAAACATCGCTCGTAAATGCGTGGAATGGAAACCTGTTGTATTCTTCCATATACTCAACTTGTTTACAAATACTGTTTTCAAACAATCTTGGGTAGGTTCTTATAAATTCGTATAATATGACTCCAATATCACTATTACTGTATTTGCTTTTAATTACATCATGTGCGAGATTCTGTAGAATATCATTCCTATTATATCTTTCCATTGCGACATCTAACAGAAACAGATCTATATTAAGAGTACCCTTTCCGTTAGTTCTTTTAAAGTATTAGCATGGTTGAGAACGATCTGAGATACCCCTAAAAGTGCTCTAAAGTTCCTTTGGTAAATATCATATAATTCCCATCAAATGTCATCATCTTCACTAAACAATTCTTATTTAAATAAAACGCAAGTTGTCAAATTTGCATATCTGATTTTGCATGCCAACTTCCATAGTGCGTATAATGTGGAAGATTTGATATAAACTTCCTAAATACGTTGAGGGATACATCAAGTACGCTCTGCGAAATGGTGTCAACAAATCTAAAAATTATTTTGTGATCGTCGAACGGGTTCAGGCCTACAATTATGATTTTGGAAGAAGATTTTGTTATGGTGTATGGTTTTCAAATAGTAACTTGGTTCGTTCTAACTGAATTGCAGCGTTTATACGTTCTTTATGTGTTGCGGTCGATTGGTTTTCCAAATCCTTAATTTGTTCCCACTCATTGGCTGTAATTTTAGTTCCTCCTGAAATAAACCATCTCGATGTGTTTTTCGTTGTGTTTTTTTATGGCATCACATCCAGTAAAAACATTTTCGCACACACTGCACGCAATACTTAAGATGTTCATTCTAGAAAAAATTATTGATTAACAGTTTTGAATTATACATGTAAATATTAATTTCTTCTACGTTTGCATAATTCAAACTAAGACTTACTCTTCTTTGTCGATAGTCCTCACACGAAATTTTAAACCAAAGACTGAAAATTCAGTATTACTATTAATTACACTATAAACGACTTTACGTTTTACAAAATAAACTTAAAATGAACTTTTGGTATCATTTCCGTATTTATGTACATAGAGAAAGTATAAGTATAATTTGTCCTTACATTAACCCAATTTAAATCAAATTATAGAATGTGTATTCCCGTATATTAACTAGAATTGTGGAAAGTGCTTTTATTAAATTAATAGTCAGACGTCATCGACAAACAATGCAAGGCTAATGATCATACTTTTCACTAAATTTATTTAGAATATACGTCTTATGTTGAACTACATTTAAAATAGATTATCGAACCACTTTCTAGGTCATCGTGCAGAATTAATATATGTATTATACCTTTTAGTTTAATCATTTGTATGTGGATTCACTAATTGAAAATTTTAACAATTCTAGCCACTAATAAATATTTTTGGAGTTTAACTCTATTATCGAGCTAAATCTAAATAAAAATGCAAAGGTGTTTTGCTGATAGGTTTTTGAATATTAATACAATATGTACAGGTCTTTGTTGGAACTAATTTTAAAAGACGTGATAATTAATTTCAATTCCCCAGGAAAATTCTATACTAATTTTATAGATTACATCATGGGTTTATCTCAAAAGACAGAGCGATACGGTTTAGAAATAAATTAAAGATGAATTATATACGGTGCTTGCAAAAGGTTATTCTGCAAATCAGTAAGGGGTCATTCGATTTGAAAAATTTCCGAGGATTTGAGAACCTGAGGAAAACACAATAATAATTGAAATCTTACACGATGGTATATTAAAAATACTGTTAAGAGTAATTTTGTTTAATAATTCTAAAATGGCGTTGGTGGTTAATACATACAGGTAAAACCCACTATAAAACAATTATACGCGTCACTTTTCCAGTCAAGACTTGCATATAACGCCAACTAATATAATAAGGAGCTGCGCACGCTCGACCATCGGCATAAAAGGCGAGAGCCATGTTCCAGTGCATTAGTCGTCAAAGTATCGTCGAGTTGGATTAAAATTATAAATTAAAGATGGATTCTTCTTGTGTTGACGTTACAAGTGATGTGCGAGTACCACAATTAAATATCAACCAACTAGTTGGTAAGTCAACCTATAGGTTAGGCGAATTTCCTTCAAATTATCACCACCATATATTAGAAGTTGGTTTTGATTTATATGGTGGTCTTCAACCTGCCATCCAAGTTATTTGCTGTAGTGGTATGTGTGCTGATTCTACGATAACATTCTCTTACTGATTGGAAGAAATTGTGTACTTTTCAAGTGGAATTTCAAATTCGCCAATTTGCTCAAGACTCAAAACAAGTCCGATTAAATGGTTTGACTACTGGAAACGATGTTGTTGACATACAATTGGATCAAAATTTCAAATTGCAGCTGAGCACAGCCTTTAATAGAAGTATATGGCTGTTGAACAATTTTGAAAAGAGAATTTATATAATATGGAGATTACGAAAGATGGGAATGTTATTGTGCTACCTGCGCACGAGTGCATCAAGCTATTAAATTTGCGAGAATTGATCTGTTATAAAATGGTAGAGTTAAGGTGTAGAAACTTTCCAAAATTTTATGAAAAATTTGTTGGTGATATAAAAAAAGTATGTGGAAATACGACGGAGGAAGAAAGGGTTCAAACGTTATTAGAGGAGAGAGCAGTACCATTATTTCTCTGTCTAATGATTGCAGCAATTTAAATTACTTGACAGTGTTGGAAATTATTAAATGTTTCCCATTCAGTACTTAAAAGATGCAACTGCAAGGCAATCGCTTGCGCAAATGTTTAGGATTTGGCTATCCCAGATTCGCCAGACTCTGGTTACCACAGCGGTTTATAGATGTTATCAATACGTGTATGTATTCTATTAAAACATTATATTTTCTTGATAAAGTTTGTTTTACATATTTGTATCGCTAACATTACCATAAATTATTAATAGACGTATTAAACTATCCTGTTTTTATTTTTAAGTTTAAAGTGGTGTACCCGCAAATAATAAACACAATTTACCGCATGTTAACAAAAAGTTGTGGGGAAATTTAAAGACGAGTTTAACGGTGACTTGGTGTTATAATTTGTTGGTAGTAAGGCTAAGTCCTACTGTATTGTGCGCGAGAAGGACGCGATTAAAAGATTAAAGGGATCTCACAAAGTGTAGTTAAGTAAAACCGAGGGTCTTACAACCTATAACGAGCATATATTACCAAAAGGGGTGGGCATCCAGCTACGCAACAGTGCGTGGGAGAATAAGGATTCTCTCCAATAAGAAATTAAAGTTTCCATGTACGTAGCACCAGTTATTGGGTAATGATAGAAATGTTAAACCTATAAAAGTGATTATTAATTGTGGTTTAGTGACCGCGTTTGTGCACTCTTCGAGTGTCTTCGGTAATCTTCGATTGTTTCCAAAAAAAAAAAATTCAAGCCCGCCATTTAATGTCGTGGTGTAACATCGTCCACTGTTAAGCTCCGTTAATTATACTACTAAATGAGGTTTGTATTTTCTGTAAATACGCACTTTTCAGCGCCTCGTGGTATTGGTAATCTACAAACAATTATATCTCGATTTCAAATATACGTCATTGAAACATATTCTCAACATAATTAACAGAAAGTCCAAGAAAAGAAATTATAAACAGCATTCAAATGTTCGTTAAGAATTTAAAATATTTGCTGGATTACGAGTTACAAATGAATTAATACTACATTGAAGTTTCCGGAATTTGCGTTATAATGCTTCTACCGCGTCACGTAAGGTAATTTAGGTAATTGATGTAGAATATCAATATGTAATAAGACCCATTTACTTTCAGTACTTAATCTGGTTTATTACATTTTGTTAATTCTGGAGTTTAGGTAGTTAATGATGTCATACACAAATCAATTAATATTAGAATCTAAATCGGTAATTCACTAATTAACATGGTTGGTATCTAGCGAAGGTTGTAGAATCATTAGCATGATATAAAACACCGTTTTACCTTTATAAGAATGTAGCAGGAGTCATTCGCTTTCACTATTATAATTGCATTAACAAGGTATTACAAATTTAAAGCAAGATTTGGTGATAGATGCGAGCACTGTAGAAAGTACCTTGTGTTATTATTAATCTACAAGTAATTATGCGGGTTTCTAATGTACGTCATTGAAACATATTTCTTGTATTCTCAAATATACAGTTAATAATATAATTAATAGAAAGAAATTATATACGGCTTTCACTGGTATTTCGCATGATTGTAAAGACAGTAGTTTTGAAGCGATATGGTGTTTTCTAGAATATTTGCTGGATTACGTGTTACGTACTTGGTAAAATTTTAAACCTGAAAATTGATAGCTGTTTTTAAAATTTTAAAAGTCATGGTTTTAAATATTAAACAATGGCTAGTCGAATAAAACTATTTGTTAGTTTTGCTTATAAAGCAAAGAGCGAAATTTAAAGGTTTGAGAGCTTAAAGTATAATTTTGCAGGGCGTTGTTCGATTTCAAATCTGTTTGCAGATTCGAATTCTGCATAAAATTCTAAGCTAACAAGATGTATTGCATGTATAAAAAATTTATAAGAACGCTCAAAAGTCGCTACAGGTAAGAAATCTTAAAATTGAGGTAGCTCCCTTGGGGATGGCGCAATCTAAAAAATTCCTAGAAATTCGGGTAGCTGAGAAAATTCTAATATTAATCGATACCAAACAAGATAGGTTTATCACGAAAGATAAAAAAATGGTTAGTCGAAGAAAACTATTTGGTCCAGAATGTTAGCGGTAAAAAAAAAATCTTAAAATTAGGTTTATCTCGAAAGATGAAAAATTTAAGATATTTATCTCGAAAGATGAAAAATGGTTAGTCGAAGAAAACTTTTTGGTCCAGATGAGTGAGGAAATGAGGGATTCTGGAGGAAATGAGGCGGTGGTTCGTCACTAAATGGTCTACTTTCAAAACAAATTTTTTTATTTATTATACATGAATCCTTTAACAATCATTTTCCACATCTGAGCCTTCTTCGTTTATTACATCTTCTTCCATTAGTAGTGGGGAATTCTGACAGTTGTCTCCGTACCACAAGTTGAATTACAAAATAAACCAACTTTTCGGCAACCACAAGCTACACCGCGTTCTCTTTTGCAATTGCAAAAAATCATTTTTAATAGTTCTTGTGCAGCAGGTAAACATTCAGTTTTTACGGGATTTAAACCATTTTCATTTTTAGTTTACCTCCAATCAGTGGAGTTGCGATTTTCAGTCACCCATCCGTTCATCCGCTAGAAATTTTTTGAACAAAGATACCATTCTAAAATATAAAATCCACAATTTAGATGTTTTACCTATTATTCAGTTTTCAGTCTTTCAGTTGACCAATAGTCAATTGACATTCATCACTAGAAATTACGAAGTTAATTATATCCTCCATCGCTTTATTGACTTTATCTTGATATGTAGTTTTCGGATTTTTTGTTTTGTCTCTGAACTCATTGTGAATTTTGGAAAGGCATTTCGCATGGTATTTGGCTCTAGATGAATCGTAACTTAGGGCGCCGGTGATGCGCTTTAATATTTCTCTATTCTTGTCATCATTTAATGAAGTAAGTTTTGCAACCAAGTTTTGTGTAATATTCGAAAATCCAACATGACAAATTGTTTTTCTCAGCTGAGTTTTTTTTCTTCTCTTTTTCTATACTTGCTTCATTTCCACAGATTAAGCAATTATTTTCCCAGTCCAATAGTACCAAACTTACATTGCGTATACTAGAACTGGAACTAGCTCTTCTCAATTTTCTCTTGACTGGACTTATATTTGCCTTATCTTCTTTTTCACGTTTTCTTTTTGCTGCTTATATTTTATGCTTATGCACATAACCGCTTCTACAAGTATGATGAGCGTACACTGTATCAGAGTTTCTCAGATTCGAAAACAATTGATCGCACCTCTCATTTGAAGCTTTTTTCAAGCTCTCTTTTCCATTTGAATTAACCTGTGTAAGCTTTTCACTAGTATGTGACAAGCAAATTCTGCACAAATTTTCTTCAGTATCAGTACTGCTGCTTGCACTTGGTGGATCCATGGTATTTCAAAAGAGCAGAAAGAATTCTAAAACATATATAATATACTTTTTCTTAATGTTTATTAAACCAATAAAATCAATTTATTAACATTATTGTAAATTTCAATATTTTTTACCTATATAAATAGCTTTGCTTCAGTATCAGTACTGCTGCTTGCACTATTGATGGATCCTTGCTTTTTAAAAAAGTAAAATAAATTCTAAAAATAAGAACATACTTTTTCTTAATATTTATTCAAGCAATAAAATCAGTTTATGAACATTAATGTCAATTTCATACTGTTAATTGAAAAAAATCGAGCAAAAAGTTCTTATCTTATGGTTCTACACATATTTAATGCTCCAAAATGAAAAATTTAAGACTGTTTCTTGCTAGAAAGTAGCGAGATACTCACAAAACTTTTATATAATTGTACTTTAAATAAATAATTATTTGATGTATGTACTTATGTTTCTATTTTTCAAAAAAACAATAACAAAAATTTAATTTTTAATTTAATATAGTTGAAGCATTAAAGAGCACGTGCTAACTCATTCCAAGTCGGAAATACATTGGCTATATACATGTATACACTAAAAGTGTGTGTTGTACCGGAGAAACGACGCACGCATCATTCTACTAGAAAACGTGTTTTTTTTTCATAAAAATTCTAAGTTTTTAACCGCCAATAACTCAAGAAGTATTGACTTTTTGAAAAAATTTTAACCCAAACAGGCCCCCTAAAATTAGTCAATCTATTGATTTCTGCAGATATTTTGAATAAAATATTTCCCATCCCCGAGAAGGGGTAGAATCCACTCCCAGGGTGAAAACGGTAAACGGCGCTATGTTACTAATGTTAGCTGACATATTCTCTAGCTTTTTACAAGTCAATCGGTTTTTATACAAAGATTTCGGAGGGGTAGAGCTTCAATGACTGGACTATATTTATAATTCTTGAACGTGCTGCCTTGGGCAACGATGGCACAAGTTGACTTATCAAAATAATCAAATGTGTTCCGTGATTGCCTTCGTCGTTTACTCAGACGTTGTTTTTGAGTAAAGTAACGTTTTAGATACAATCCAAGTCTATGAGAATAATGTTTTAAATATTCCCTTGTCTATTGCAATAACCTCCGTTGATTTATTATGGTATAGCTTCCTCAAATTTCTATTGTTCAGCTTCAGTATCGTAGACGGTTTTTGTGATTCAAACTATCCAATCTGATAGAGCGCCATTAGGAGGTCGCTTGTGAAAATGGATATTAAATATAGTACACCTCCTTTCCGTCTTAAGCACAGTACAACAAACTTTGTCTACGGTCCTTTACAATGTCGTTGTTTGTAACAATGGGTTGCGCCCTACACTTACATGCCTATGGTGTAACGCTGGCACGTTCCTTAAATAAACATTAGGTTTTGGTAGTTTATATTTAATAACATTGCTATTAAATACAAACGGTAATAAATATCGGCACTATGCATCCCTTTGTTTTACATTAAAAGAAATTACAGATAGAAATTGGAAATCACCGTCATAATATACTTATTTGTACTAATTCTTACGTTTTCAAGTAACCACGAAAAATGCACTCAAAAAATCACATACTCATAAAACCAGTTATAAAATTAATGCGTCGAGACCGCACGAATAAATGCTAACATCGGTTTTATGTGTAAAATCGTAGGAACAAAGTACGGTTTCACATGGACGGAACGACATTGACACCGAAATTAGAATAGTTTAGACCCACAATTAGTGCGAACAAAAATAGCATGCAATGACCCTAAGACGCAGAACGTATAAAAACCAACGGATAGTAAAGGAGGGCGAATTTCAGATCAGATTATTAAATACCGTGCATCCGGCGGAGACTTACAAATTCACTCGACATACAACAGTCGGACGTTGGAAACTGGCGGTATTAATATTCGAAACTGTAAGTGAAAGACGGGTTTGCGGTATACCTTCAACGATTTCCGCCCTTGGATGTTGATGGAGTTTCAAGCGAACAGAAAACTATGTCGTTTAAATTTTGTTGTAAACTTTATATGATGTTTACTTGTTTTTTACGGTATTTAGTAACTAAGATTGCTGATAATAATAATGTGTAGAGTTTATTATTATTAAAAAAATATTAACGTTGATGTATGCTTACTTAAGGTGTATTGTATATACCATCTTCTAATAAAGAGAAACTCACAATTGTATTCGCAAAATTAGCACGTAAAATAAAATTGATAGAATTTCTACCATTGACAACATTAAGATGTTTTTTAGTTACATGCATATTTGGCCAATTAGGGGCAGTTCAGGAGTTTTTCCTTTGTTATTATTTACTGCTAGAAACATGTTTTACAATATAGATTAGGTATACTTGACGTTGAGTTTTATATTTTGTTTATAGTAAACTAGTAGAAGGAGGCGATAAGGGCGTAAGAGAGGTTCCATCAACCTTTGTCAGCAATGATAACCGCTACACAGTTACTCGGAATACTCATTTTCCGAGTAGGTATTATTTGTGTTTCTTCGGGCGGGTTGACGCTTAAAAGCACAGTAGACAAGGGAATTTAAAGAACTTTCAAGGTAAGTAAACGGGAATTTAGCTACAAGTTATATGCTCCTAAAAGTAGTATGTTTGCTTTCATGATTCCCACTCCGTACTACTGAACGCTAGCCGGTGCACTAATTTCTTGTTACGTCACTTCGATTCCTGCAGAGTAAAAATAACTAAACCACATAAAGGCAATTCAGCACGTAATAATGGTCCCTACTAAGTATGGGCTCATAGAATCGATATTCTTGCAAATGTAATCTAACTGGTGGGTGATTGACAGCATTATTGAGTAACTCGTGTTAGGAATAGTGTAGAGGGTGGGGTAGAATCTAGGATAAATACCTGTTCCACAAATCACCTTCCCCGTTGGTTTGCGGTTGTAGTGAACTGTAGGGCTAATTCTCAATGTTCAACAAGGAGCTTGAAGGGCAGGTTTCTTGATATGCACTGAACGACAGTTTTTTTGTACACTGACTCGGTACACGACACGTGCTTGTACACAAAACTAACGATAATTTAGACCGTGTTGTCTACTACTGACGGAACTGTTCTCTTTGCGCCGCAAGTGGCGTGGCTTCCACAGGTAAGTAGGAGGGAGTGGGAGGAAATACAGGTTGGGGAGACAAGTGGACCCAACAGGTAGGAATTAGTGTTTTCACTCTAAAAATTAAAATTGGAATGGACATATTGAAATAAATTTATCTTTTAAGTGATTGCTGTAACGCGAGAGCATTGAGTATAAGAATATCATGCGCATGGTGACACTGCTAATCATCTGCTATATATGGAGCTACAGTAATGTTGTACAAAAATATAGGCCATTACTGACGTCGCCAATATGTTGTGTCATCAAAGGTTTTGGTAATTGTGGAGAAACCAATGTTAGCATTTGCCATTTGGAACATCCAAGCGGTAGCTTTCGAAAACCTATATCTCTCACGTATCAGACAAAATATTGGTGCTAGAACTAAGGTTGAGTCCAATAAAAAGCATATTTTAGTTTCATTTAGCGATTCTGATGCAACAGTCGCGCAAGTGGATGAGAAACTTTATTCAATATTCGTTGGTGGCGGCGTGATTTGTAATAAACACGACGCAATGAGGGAATGTTTTCTGTGGGTTGTTTTTATGAGGCAGATTGTTTCTATTCGTATTAAATATCGTAAATACCAATGCAGTTGATTGTCTTGGTTCCGTTCTAATAATTAAATTTTTTACATATACACACCGTCATTCTAAATACAAATATACAGTCCAAAAACTTAGAAGTATCGGAATTAACTTGCATGGTTGTTTGATTTCTATTATTAATAAATAAAAATAACGTTGTCCAAAATGAGCAAAATTAGAAGAGTTTTAAAAGTAATTGAATATGGTAGTAAGGTGCTAAAAAGATAAATCTATAAATAAATCAAATCAAGCGGTCTAACTGGTAAATAAGTCATTTTTAGTATTCAATATAGAGAAGCAATATTTTATGATATGTTACTGAGAATTAATTAATGAAATCGAGATTGGATTCACCTCAACATAAACTGTAAGGTTCTAGAATATCGACAATAACTTTTTCCAATGTTAGGTAATTAGATACCCTTCTACAAAATAGTCATTATTGCTTTAGAAATCATTATGAGCATAGGATGCCAATTTAGAGAAACAACCTTATTGATGCCATTTAAAATACCCTACGACTCTAGCCCATATTAAAAGCGTTTGCAAAATTCAAGGATTCATTCGGCTACTATATTAATTGATTTTGTTCATTACTGATTAGTATTTATTGTTATTCAAGAATATTCTTGATTTATTTATTAACATAAATCATAGGTATTATATAGGTTATTAACAGCTTTCTTTTATTTAGTGTTTGTGATATTAGAATGATCAATACTGTTGGTCGAAATGAGATTGCAACGGTACTGAAGTACAATAGAATTATAGAATAGTATTTACAATAGTATACATTACTGTAATTAAAGGAAATAGCAAGATCATATTATAGCGTATGACTAAGATTTTATTTTATAAATTTGTAAAAAATTCGACAAAGAACCAAATTGTGAAGAAACATGTTAGTGAAATAAACTGTACAAATGTACTAATTACGTTAGACGCATAATCATGGTAATTAAAGAAGTTTACTTCTTATTAAATAATAAAAGGATCTCCTTTTATATAAATTTACCTTCTAATGCATATAAATACTCTCAATATTTGATAACGAGAAACTTGGATGAATCAATATTCTAAAAGATCTTCATCTGTAATTTAATAACATAAGAGAGTGTTTCTATTTAGAAAGCGTATTAATTTGAGTATATAAAACTTTTAAATCAAGAAGTTATCGTACGGTATAATGCTTAAAAACGTGATTAATGACCCAGGTTCTAGAATACACTGCAAAGTTGATACAGAAACATATGGAAAACGACGAGTTTAATGGCGAAGATGCTCGAACCGCTTAAAATAAATTACACCAAAAGGGTTTGGCTTATTTAAATCTAATGCACGCCTCGTTAGAGATCGGTGTTAGTTAAAGTGTAGACGTGAGCGCATGATGCCATTGATAGCATAGCTGGTTTACATAATTAAATTCATACACAAAAATTTGGCAGACAACAATTATTTAAAAATATACTGAAGTGTGAATTTAAAACAAATTAAAACTATAACAGGACAGAGTTTACATAATAATTTTATCTGCCTTACATGTTCAAACTTGCAAAATTGTTATTCTATTTTACTAATTGTCCCTTGGGTTATAGGCGGCAAATCAGGAAATTTTTCATAAAATAGACGCGCAACTTCTATTTGTATTTTTGTGTCATCTCCGTAACCAATCATCTATAGAACTGTTACTTTGTAACTTGTGGTAATCTAACCATGCTTCTGAATTGCAGTTAACAAAATTCAAATAACAAATATAACACTGACTACTACTGCCATGCAGCTATAATCACACAACAATTTGCTAAGGCGTTTTAAGCAAAACTAACATTGTAATGGTAACTTTCTATGTCTTTTTAACTGATACCATCTAAAAAGAACACATGTGAAAACAATCACATTTGTAAATACAGAATGAAAAGACCTTTCAAACGATGTATCACAAGCTCATATTTCTCATTTAAAAAATTGGTGGTTGTAACTGCCACCCGAAGTGGGTTCAATGTATGTTGGGATTAAACTAACGTATTTCGACATTTTTTTAAATATTTACAGTTACCGAAATAATAAATTTATTCCATTTGACTGCTCCACACTGTATGATAACATCCGACGTGGTAAGCTCGAAAAAATACGAAAAAATTCGAGAAAAGGAGGAATTACTAAACATTTATTTGTATAGAAAACGTACTTTTATCCGGTATAAAATGTATCAATGCATAGAACCATGATTATTAGATAGTGTAAAAACGAAAGGATCGTGTTATTGATTAGTATAAAGGTATTTATTACCTTCAATGGAAATAAAAAGCAATAAAACAGTTAGTTAATAAACAAACCCATGTTCTAGAAAACGATAAAACGTTGCAATAACCGCATATGTAAACGACAGCAATTATTGTATAGCACAAAGTTGTAGCAAAAGATTGTGAAACAATAAGTTCTTGGACATTCATAGGGAACGTAGATGACACCTTCTAGAACAAACCCAAATGTGAGACTAACACGCAGCGTAATAAGTTGAAGGAAACAGCTGGAACTTTTAGAATTTGCTACGTCAGAAGAGGCTCGCCTTTATAAAGCATTGATTGAAGCTTCGAGTTTGGCATACTATTAATGAGATTAGATAATACGTTCGTATTTCAAAGTGCTATCCCACATGTACAGTATTTAGTAGTGAAAATTATTTAAATATCGTTTTAAGAGGAGTGTTACTCAAATTTCCGACGTTAAAGTGTTGAATAATACATACTCAAACGTGAGTAGATTATTTGACATACTTGCAATGGTAATAAAATGGAAAATAGGTAATTAAAAATAATTAAAACTACTGCAAGATAAAGTTTTCTTAATTGGAATAAGGCATATATAATTGGAATGGTTTGTTATACGTTATATGAATTACTTTGCATAGAAAGGCTTATTTTTTAAAAGGATTTAAACGATTTTGTGGCATAGTTTTGTAATTACATTTTGAAAAAAGCCAACAAGCAGATCTGTAACGGTAAAACAGGTACATGTTGTGTTTATTTCTAAAAAACTCAAGTTTATCGAATATTTTTTAAATTGCATAATGAGATTTTTCTGTGTGAAAGTCTTTGAATATAAAAGTAATATTTTTGTGTAAAAGTCAATACGATTTAACGTTAAAAGGATTGGCAGCTTACAATACATGTTTTTGCTATAAAACAAGGTAATAATTGAAACTAGCTGAATTCAAACAAGTTTAAAAAGGGTAGAATATTAAAGTACATGTCTTATTGAAGGAAATTTTGTACATATTAAGGAAGATTTCATTATGGAGTTGTTTGTGAATGATAATCACGAGATTAAAATTTGCGTAGAATAGGTGAGTGATCATCCTAGTTTTTAGAAAGATACCCCGGACTCTAAAATATGTGTTTAAAGGAAGTTATCTTTAATATATGTTATATTTAAATATTGTTTGTAAGAGAAAGCTGTTGTAGATGTATTAATTTGCACTTGAAAGATTGTTTGTAAGAGGATATTTTATATTTTCCAAATCTGATGTACGATTACAGTGGTTTATTTATCAGAGGGATGGCAAAAGTAATTAGACGACGGGTAGTTAGAAACACTCAACGTAACATTTTTTATTAGGTGAACCACAATTTTTTTGGCGATTAAGTCGCTCGAAATTTAGCGTTTTGTGTATCTTTAGACTTGTAGGAATGATTTTCTGTGAAGTAAATTTGATTGATATTTAGAATGACGGATAGAGTGAAAGATATTCTGGAAGAATTGATGGCAGAAGGTGTTGAGCTTGTTTCTCAAGAAAGTGTTTTTTGTATCAAGAAAGAAAGGTCAAGTGAAGGTGTAAATGTAGGAGACGCTCAAGGGTCTAAAATGGTGATCATTTTATTGAATCTACGTGAGACATTTGATAATAATACCCAGCAATTAAGGATAGAGTTTGGACAAAATTTCTCAAGATTGGAGAAGAGTTTAAAATCAGGAAGTGCAGAGAATGAAAATAATGAAAGATATGAGTGAAAAAATAAATCTAACTTTAAAACAGACTAATAAGACGACAAAGAAAATGAAGTTAAAAATCAAGGGCAAAGTAGTACAAATTTTGGTGATATAAGTGATATCAAAGAGGAAATTGTACAAATAAAGTTAAATCAAGAAGCGAGTGAAAAAAAGTTAAATGGAATAAATAAGGACTTAGGCCAGAAAGTAAATAAAATTGAAGAAAGTTGTCAAGCAATGTTTGAAACATTTAAAGGAGGTTTTAAGATAGATTTTAGAAACAAAGTAGAGAGTTTAGAGGATAGGGCGAAAAATATTCATAAAAATACTTCACAGAATTTTTATGAACCCATGAGGTGGAGTGAAAGTAATGTGCCATTAAAACAATATTTCAAATTTTATGGCGACAATAAATTAAATCCTAAGATCTTTTTAAATAATGTCGAGATCTTAGTGCAGGGAAGTTTGAATGAACAAACCAAGTTAAACGTGGTTAGGTCAATGTTGAGAGGTAGTGCCGAGATATAGTTTAGTAGAAAGTGAATTGAGAACTTTTAAGGATTTTGAATTTAAATTTCTAAAACATTTCTGGAGGGATCATCAACAATTCCAGCTAAGGGCTGATTTAATAATGGTTAAATATAATGAAGACTTAGGCATAATAAAGGAATTATACGCTATAATAGAATTTAGTGTGGCGAAACCATTAGATCCTCAACTGGAAGATAAACAGGTTATAAGTATTTGGCAGTGCATTTTGAAGCGGGAGTTAGGCAATGTACAATTTACAAAAAATTGTGGACAGGGACGCAGTTTTAGTGTATTTGCAAGGATATGGTAAAATTGATCAACCGAGGAAAACAGAGAATAGAACTCGGAACATCAAATATATTTTGTCAAATACCAAAGGAGTACAGGACCAGTATGTTCTATTAATAGAAATTTAGATCAAAGAAATTTTAATTGAGTAAATTGGAGTTAGAGTAGTCCACCAAGAAGAGATGTGGGAAGAAATAATGCGACGAGAACTGCAAAAACAGAAACGTAAACAAAGAAAGTAATAGTAATGAAAATGCACAAAACGATAGAGAGCGTGAAGGTAATTCAACGAGGGAAAATAATCATACGTATGTAAAACCCATAATTGGCTAGGACCCTTTACAGAATTTTCAATTAGACAGATCAAGCACACCTGTGAAACCTTCATCACAGCAAACTTTTAAAGGTTTCCGGCTACGGTCGAGCCACAGCAATATATATATATATATATATATATATATATATATATATATATATATATATATATATAAAAGATATTTGCAGTCTGCAATCTAAAAAGCTTGTGTACAACAAAAGATTATTAAGATGTATCTGTAAATAAACCTTTATGAAAATAATAAAAGCATATTTACGAATACAAATCGAGCTAATAGTTGTATAGCCATTAACAAAACAATAACCCTATTACTTCATAAGGGTAAGAAATATCCACTGATCGGTTTCGGCTTTCTTGAAACCTCGTCAGAATAGACTAGTTTCTAACCATCTTATATAGTAATCGGTCTTGGTGGCGTAATTGGTTACGCACAGTTTCGGCAAAACTGAGATGCAGGTTCAAATCCTGTCCAAGACCTTATATTTTCCTTCTTTCAATTACTAGCTCGATTTGAAATGATCATTTGGGCTTTGCATAAAAAGTCTAAGTTATTATTTCATCTTAATAATTGTAATACGTTAGCATTTATCAACTTACTTTGTGTAAAAAAGCTACCTATATATATATATATATATATATATATATATATATATATTGCTGTAGTAAGGGCCGCACGTTGGTGTGCCACTAAAAGAGTGCTGTGACAACGCCTCGCTTTGGGGCGTTACTAAAAGAGTGATATGAAAGTCACCGGACGTTGAGGTGCCGCTAAAAGAATGCTGCGACAATGCCGCGTTGAGCGTCGTTGAAATAGTGCTGTGATACAGATAGAGCAATTTGTAAAACTTGAAATTGTTCACTTACCTTCCTTTTAAAGTTGTTTGGCTAGCTCAACGAAATTGATGGAGTTTTCAAGATGAAATAATACACAACAATATTACAAATCAATTATACAGTATAAAATATTTTCTCTCATACAAAAGCATTTAGAACATTTACAACATAGTTTCTTACAAACATAAAATAATTTCTAAGAAGTATGTATTACAAAAAAATTGTTGCTGACCTTATTTTAAATTTACAGAACAAATTTTTTTTTATGGATTGTTTACCTGGTTATGTTTATTGCCACGCTTGTAAGGTTTCCTTGGCCAAAAAATACTTTATAGATAATCTATTAAAAGTTCAGAGTATTTCGAACTCTGAACACCCCTGTTAAAAATTCTTTACACAAAAGATTCTATTAAACTAGATACAAATACTTTAATATCAGTTACAAATAAATCTAAAAATAATACTTGTAGAATCCATAAAAATGGTTCTGGTAAATAAACATTTTATTTTTAATTGATGTCCAAATCAGCTTATAAAATTTTCCATAAAAAATCCTCATTTCAAACAGTAATTACCAAACTACATTTTTGGTTAAATTTTCCTTTCAACTATTTAATAAAATTTTTAAAATAGAGTATCTTGAAGAATTTTGCCTCTTCATTGTAATTAATAAATTCTACTTTTTAAAAACCTCACTTCCTTATTTATTGTAACATTGTAATTATTAAATGACAATATGTTTACTGCTTCCACAAATATTATTTTCTAAGCAACAGCTCGCGATCGAATTTTAGAATTGATCGAATCGCATCAAATTAGTGAATAAATGCCGAATAAATAAACGCTTTCTTATATACAAATTATCCATTTTTTAGAATGTTACTCGAATAGTGTGGAACGTAATGATGCAAGGTTTTACAAAAAAAACCTAATTAACGTCCAAAATTGCAGCATTTATCAACTTGTTATCTGGTTCCAGTTATTTGTTACGCGCTCTATATGCCCTGCTCCCACATATACTACTATTGTGGCGTATCTCTTCTCTACAACAGTGAATGCGAAAATCATAAATAATTTTTATGAGTTATTCCCGGGATTTTGCAGGTTTTTTGTGTTACTGCAGCTTCTAGGAATAAAATGTTTATTCATTAATTAGATTTTTACGTAGTTCTAAATCCCAATGACTGATCGTTTTATATTCTAAAAAATTCTTTATTTAGAATAAATTGAGTTTTTAAAATACACGTTGAATATAGTTTCTTAAACTAAAAGCGTAAAGCTGTACTATTCTATACTATTTACAACAAATGTTATCAAAAATGTATCGATTGGCATTCGCAGGTAATGAGTTTTACGGTATCTTACAACTATTTATTTTTGCATATACAACTTACGTTACTTGCTATTTATTTGCAATATGCTTACATCATACAGGGTGATTATTTATACATGCCCAATTTGCGTTGTTGCATGGCACCTTAATGAATAAAACATACTTGTATTTTACAGGGCGTAACCATGAATTTACGAAAATTTTTATTTTTCCAGATTATATTATATGGTGGGATTTATTTTTAGAATTTGGGTTTCAATGACCTCTCGTGGCCCCTTATCACGTCGAAATATATATATATATATATATATATATATATATATATATAAATATATAAATACACACAGAAAAGCGAAAGTAGTGGACTTTCCCTTATGACGTCGAGTGATTCCTGCATAGGTAACTCCCAGAGTACAAAAATTCGCAAAAGCCACTTTAGGTTCTCTTATGGAGAAATATTATTAGAACCTGTTTCTCCGACCACACCTACCTAGTTTATCTATTTTCTTGCCAATTAATGCAAAGTACACAAATTGATTCGAAAAACCGTTAATATTTGATATAATTAAGTAAAGTTTAGTATAGTATCTCAAAGCTGCCGCCTTTGAACAGTTAAACACTTTTCAGCACTATTTATAAAAGCATTGTTGAAGGTTTTGTGCTGCAATCTTTGGGTAGGAAATAATTACTTACGTCGGTGTTTTGTACCCTAAAATTACAATACACCTCCAATTTGTTAAGACCATGCCGTGGGGCTTCATAAAATTCATTTTGGGTATCATTAACAAAAACTAATGAACCTTATAAAGCAAATGGGTTGAAATTTGCTTGAACATTAAATTTAAGCAATCATATAATGAAAATGCTTCAACAATTAAGGTTATCTTAACATTTAATGCTAGGGAACTATAGTTAAGACACGATATAATAGGTGCAAATTAGTATAATTGTCGTCTTGGAATTTCAAGCATATTGCTGTAATTAGATTTCAGTAATAGTTTCGGTAATGTAGGCAATTAACGCGATGACACGAGACAGGCTTCAGCCACTGCCGCAGATTAAATCTTTGTATTCATGGTTTCTCAAGACATATTTCCTAAACCTATTCTTTATTAAATTATCGTATTAATTTATGCAGTAGAAAGGCTGTGAATTCGTCTGCTTAATGCATCCCGACACGGTCTACTTGAAAAATGTTAGGCGAGCATTTTTCACAAAAATACGCCCTCGTTCCGATGAGAGGTAAAATGGAGGTCCCGTGTGAGTGTTGTCACGCACGTTAAAGATCCCTACCTTGCTTGGAACAGTAAGAGTTCGGCAAAAAAAAAATTTTTCAGTTAAAAAAAACTCGCTTCCCGGCCAATGCAGTACCTTCGGGTGGAGCATTGGAAAATCACATGTAAGGTTATTTACATTAATGGCGTTCAGCGGTTGAAAAATACACGAAAGCTATATGCTAAAATATTTCCGTATACAGTCTAATATTCAACTACTAACCACAGTTGTACAAGATTTCAGTATGTGCTGTTCCGATAATAGCTAAATTGTGTCTTTTGTATTGTGTTCTGGTAAACTGTACTTTTGATATAACCCAATACAAAAATCAAGTAGAGTCAAATCGGTTCATTCTGGCTTGTCGTAGTCAAGGTCCGTTTCGCCCATCAGCGATTTTAAAATGTAGTTGTGAACCCTGGTACTTAGTTTGAGCAGTAGCTCTATTCATTTATTCCAAACACATCGATGAACGTTGATAGCCAATTCGCCCGAAAAAATGAGAAATGGCTCATAACAGATTTTAAATTTCACTGAATTGTTTTCGACAGATAAAAACTTTAATATTGTTTATTGCTGTGCACCTTAATAAACTCTCTCGAATCTTTACGCACAGTCAAATTGTTTCCAAAATTCGTTAAGATTGTTGACTTTATTATTTTCATCAACTACTACACAGTTGGTCTATATTCTTTTAGGTTTTTTGATACATTCAAATTGTAAGAAATTTTTCTCCGTTGTTTTAGTCTGTTTACGAATAACAAATGCAGATACTTTTATTAAATGTACGACAATTTCTATTTGTAATTCTCTTACCCCTTTACCATAACGTAAAATAAATTGAAAATGTCTTTGCTCGAATACTTTTCAATATTTTCCATCCTTAAGAACACGAACAACGAAAGTTTTCCGCAATAGGCAACAACGTTTAAATAAAGTAATTTTAACAGGTCACCAGTATTTTGACGGGCTATTAAACGGTCATAGTTCCTAATTTTCATAAATTAAAGACTACGTTGCTTAAAAAATTTTCTTTTTGAGTATATATCAATTTATATCAAAAGAATGGTCATTTTTACTCTTTTTGATGGCATAATAAGACAGGTATGGTTCCGTGTGAAGAAAAAGACTTATAAGATTCTTTTAAAGTCATTCGTTTCAATCAATTAACAATTAAGAGTTTTAAAATTAAGAAAATATTTATCTAGAGAAAAAGACCTGGTGTCTCTGATTTTATATAAGGAAAACTGATAGTTAAACTTTTCCTGTTTCCAAGATAAAATTTTTTCTGTTACTAATGTTTCTACTACAATTTTAATAATTACGTCATTATAACTTAAAAAATATTAGCTTTAGAGATAGATCACTCTTACAAAAGTTGCATTTAAATTTAGTAAGGTACTAAAAAAAATTAAAAATTGGGCACCTCCTATAAAACTAAAACGCCACAGTTCCAAAATAGTTAAATAGATCTGTTTGATTTGTAATTTTATCAAATTTTAAATTGATACCTTTTTTGTTTTTTGTTTCTTCATAAACTTCTAATGAACGGTTAACACCAATACCATCGTTGATGCAATATTAATAGTCTCATGCAACTACTAACTTAATTGGTCAAAGTGAGACAGCTATTTGCTTAGACAAATAAAGACCTATATAGCTACTTTTAAGGGTTTAAAACTTATAGGGTCATATGATTTCCATTTAAAATGTAAAGATACCACACATCAAAAGCAAAGGCCAGAAATTTTTTCGTAATCTGAATCTAGGCCGTAATGTTGCTAACTAAAAGCGGAATACCTGGCCTAAAATGCTGTACAAAGTAGGCGACAAAAGATGTTTCGTATGCAATGAATTGCTGTACTTGGCCTATTGAAAAGCGCTATTTAGCATAAATTTTCTTTAAACTATGTTTGAGTCAAAACTATATACGGCAAAATACATTAGTTAACTAAATATATTTATAAGATTTCAAGGGTTTAATTTTCAGTAGTTAAAGTAACAGTGTTTAGCTTGTATTGCTTTGTCGGTACGTTAATTAGAAGCCGGATACGAAAACAGGAAAATTGTACAGTAATATGTCATCGAAGAGAAATTAAAAGCTTGAAAAAACACAGCTTTCTTTAAGATGAGAATATCGGTTCTCACAGGAAGAAACGCAATGCGTGCCTTATTTTTTGAACTACGTTTTTGTTTCTGTTCGTGATATTAACATCGTTGCGATCTGTTAAAAAGGTATCAGGACAGTTGAGCTCTTCAATAATTTAGAATTTTGTGTTGTGTGTATTAAGGGAGCTGTATTAGTTGGAAAGTTGTATTAGTTAGAAGAAAGCTGTTTTAGTTGGAACGAAATATGTATTAGCTGAAAAGCAGATAATCGAAATATTGATGGTTACTGGACATTTTAAAATTAAAAGACATATTTTTGATATTAAACAGTCAGTAATATATGTGCTTTTATGTTTATGCTTTTTAATTATATGAATGTAAATTTTAATTCTAAACGGGTTTGTAATCATTGTTTTATCAGGCAAGAAAGTTTGAAACATTTTAAAATATTAAAAAATATGTACGTATTGATTTTAAATGTAAGCCGTATTGGTGAGATTAATGTTAGTGAATGCATAAAACTTTAGTATTTTGAATGAGTGATTTTACGGTATGTTAGAGAAAGGTATAGTATAAAGTAATACATTTAGGAAACCAAAAGTAAAGGAGCGTATGCGGAGTAACTGTCTTCGGTATAGGAATAATATCGAAGAGACTGCTAAGACAAGCCGGATTGGCGCCTTTTAATTATGACAATAAAAAAACTTATAAGGTTTAAGTGATTATAGTAACGTATTCTCTTTCATTTCAGCCATTTCAAATGTTAATCTTTCATTATTATTATTAATATTTTTTATTTTTCTTATTTCTTCTACAGAAACCCACTTCCACTCCACCCTTAAAATTATTACAGGGTTTCTGTCTCTTTGAAGCGAATCTATATTTACAACGTAACGCTCATTTGACTCGCAACACAGTATGAGATAGGAATCATTACTTCAGTACGCGCAGGTGTACAATTCCAATCGTGCCAGAAAGATATCTGAAGTGTATTGATGCATGCTTGCAAAGAAAGTTATTATTTGACAAAGAGATTTACTCGCTCGTTTAAGTTAAAAAGTAAACATATTTTCAAAATAACTGAATAAATAATAATAATGTCACGATCTATATAGACATAGTCGCTTGTAGTATAAGTGTAGAATGCTGATGATTGTTTGAGTGCAAACATATAGATAAGAATTTGCTACATACATTGACGTAGCTGGCAGAACAGTAAAAGGAATGCCCGGGCTTAGTTGGCTTTTTACTAATTATAATTAATTGAAGTGACATTTTGGAGAGACATAATAGTATAGTATTACCAAACAACACAAAAAATCAAATCATTACTAAATACATATGTCAGCATAAAACCCCTATATTAATTACCAAACAAAAAAATGCAACATTACAACACTAACACCAATAGCTCTAAATCATCATGGTAAATGTATAATTAAATATACAACTAAATAGATAAAATGATCACAGTAAACACAATATTAGTATTCAATATCGTCGTAAGCATAAACTTAACTACACCAAATCGTCACCAATAAAGAAATCATCACATATTACAATAGCAATAGTAAATATCCTCTCACACAAAGACAATCATTCCAAAACTATAAAGTTTAGTTATCCATGGGACTTTATACACATGCGGTTGCTACAGTTACTCAAGACCCATATAAAAGAACAGGGAACAGACTAACCCGCGTGTTCATGGTGTAGTATTAATTGCATCCTCCCCCAGAGCAGGGCGGAGCAGATGGATTTGGCATCCCGTGCATTTATATTTCCAATGCTCCACCAGTAGGTACTACATTGGCCAGGAGGCGAGTTTTTTTTGCCTGGAAATTTAGAATTTTGCCGATCCCTTGCCGTTCCAGGCAAGGTAGGGATTTTTAACGTGCGTGACAACACTCACACACGGGACCTCCATTTAACCTCTCATCCGAACGAGGGCGTAATTTTTGTGAAAAATGCTCACCTGTCATTTTTCAAGCGGTCGGCCGTGTCAGGATCTTGGGATCCGTAGTCTTACGCTTACTACATTGATCCACGGCGACGCTTGGATTTGGCATCCCGCAACTTGTGTCTTCTCTCCACAAAAGAAACGGCAAACGCCTCATTAGTCTAGGCCCGCAACACATGGTTCGATCCACCGAAGGAGCTATAATAAGTACAGGTAAAAATTAATTTATTGACGCCGAAAAGTACATTTTTTTTAAACCGAAAATACTTACCACACAGTGTATGCACGAAATTTTGAAGATGACAAAACAAAATGACAAGGTAACGACGAGTAATTTTGCCGCATATAGCAAGAATCGAGTAATCAAATCGTTTTCAATAACAAGAATTAATAATTCAATCTTCGCGTATTACAACCTACCAAAAAGGAGATTAGAAACTCGACCCAAGTTTTATTAAATAATACAATACACTATTTCAACGAGTTTTTCGGTCGTAGCAGTGTAAGGATTAATTGTACGCTATAGTAATGTGTAGCAAGTCAGCGGACACCGAAAACAAGGAACCGACTATTTAAATTATAGAGTAAACTTTTCAATTTTGCAGCAAATGGGTTTAGATGAAATTATTGACAAGTGTGCTTACTGTAGGAAGGCAAAATGTATAGGATGTTACGTATTGAAGCGGAATCTATGTAAGGGAATAAAGTAAGAAAAGGGTAGGTTTTAATTTACTGTCGTAAAATGAACGTCACAAATTGGTAACCGTTGTCCCTGTTAATGTAGTTAGGATTTATACATATTTTTACGGGAATTCTAGTTCTTCTAATTTAGAAAAAAGAAATACTGGTTTTCAATTATGTTTTGTCTAAATTGATAATATAGATTGCCAAGTATTAGCACTCTGCCGAATAATGGTACTGACTAGTTTTGAGACACCGGTCATGCTCATTTATTCTAGTCTGTACCGATATTTCTGCTCCCCAATGTATGCTATAATACAGCTGTAGGTTTGCTATATACATTAGAAGTCTTACAGATATTATAGGGTCTTCAATAGTGCTAGAATTTATGCGATTTTAATGACGGGTTTCTGAATGGTATTAATATTGTCTTTGAGATTTTCCCAATGCGGTTGGTTGAGGAGTTCACATATGAAAGGATAGCGGAATACTGTGTATTAGAATTGCACTATAATTTAATATTTTGGGTTGGATGAAGAAGTCGGTGTATTGGCCTCTGGATATGTATATCGAGATCGCCGTTGTTCATGAGGCTGGATATTAGATTGGATAGTTCCTTGGCAAGGTGTTTTGTCGTTGAATTTTTAAGCGCATGGTAAAATGGAGATAACTATCGACGATTCTAGTAAAGCATGGCAACGAAAAGAAGCTATAAGGTATCTAGCCGTATGTGTGGGCTTTCGATATACACCAACTGCCCGTTATACTGGCTAGAATATCAGAAACGATTTCTATGGTAAACGACGCTTTTGTGGTAATTGTTGAAGTAATTAAAGACCACAATACTCTTATCGATATATTAAAGTCAGATATCCTGTTTAACCATTTCGAATGGACCTGCACCTTGCCGAAGTTCAAAATTACTAGAACAGGTGAAATGGCTTGCGTGTTCTAATGAGATAAAGAGCCAAACTACAGGTCCAACCAAAGTAGTAGGGTCGTTAGTGAGGAACCAGACTAAGACAGGTCCCCGAAAGAGGGCAGCGGCTCTTTCGGTACTTAGATTGGCAGAGACCATAGGGGTCGGAATGGCAGTCTAAGACACACTACCGCGATGCGGAAGGCAACGGGAAACCACCACATTACCTCCCAAGTACACAGTGTACCTAAATTATAATAAAATGATGGCATTCTCTGGGCTAAAAGATTCCGGAGTTAAAATAGTCCCCCATTCGGATCTCCGGGAGGGGACTACTTCGGGAGATGCGATCGGAAAGTTAAAAATAAGAGTCGGGAACGTTTTGCGAGTCGGAACGTGGAATGTTAGAAGTATGAAGCAAGTAGGTAAGCTAGAGAACCTAAAAATCGAAATGAATAGGTTATCACTAGACATAGTAGGGATCAGCGAAGTTCGGTGGCCAGAGGCGGGAGATTTGGAGTGGAGACTTCAGGGTAATTCATACAGGAGCAGAGGAAGGAAATTTGGATGTGGGGATAGTTATGCGGAAAAAGATAGGATACTGTGTAGAAAATTACTTACAAAAGAACGAAAGAGTGCTCATGGTTAGATTAGAATCTAAACCGGTAAACACAGTAATATGCCCACCTCTAGCTACAGTGACGAAGAGGTAGAGGCCATCTACAAAGATATCGAAGACATATTAAGATACGTAAAAGGACATAAAAATTTAACAATTACGGGAGATTTTAATGCCGTGGTAGGTGAGGGTAGGGAAGGAGCGGTAGTAGGTTTATTTGGTTTAGGCACGAAAAACGACAGGGGAAATAGGCTGGTAGAATTTTGCGACAAGAACAATTTAATAATCACAAACACATTATTTTAACATCATGCTAGAAGACGATATACGTGGAAGATGCCAGGAGATATAGGAAGATATCAAATAGATTACATTCTTGTTAGACAACGGTTTAGGAATCAAGTAAAAGACTGTAGAAGCTACCCAGAAGCAGATATAGATACTGACCACAACATCGTAATTATAAAGGTCGCACTTAAGTTTAAGAATCTGAAAGAAAGGAACGGAAAAAGGCACTTGGACTTAAAGAAACTAAAAGATGAAGATATTCAAGAAAGATTCGAAAAAAAGTCAAATGAATTGCTGAATGATATCGGGAAAATATCTGATACTAAGGAAGTAGAAACAGAATGGAAAAACATTAAATCCAGCCTAGACATGGCGGCCAGAGATATTCTGGGGTATACACAAAAAGAAAATAAGAAACCATGGATAACAAAGGATATCCTGAATTTAATAGAAGAAAGACGAAAATATAAAAATAAATCAGACGAAACAGGAAAACAGAGATACAAAGCCATAAAATTGGAAATTATTCGAAAATGCAGGAAAGCGAAAGAACAATGGATTGATGAAAAGTGCAAAGAGGTACAAACGAAGATGGAAATAGGAAAGACAGACGAAGCATATAAATTAATTAGAATGAATTTTAGGGATATAAAACCGTATAGCAAAAATATAAGGAACGCACAAGGAAACGTCATTATAGAAAACGTAGAGAGAGTGGGTAGGTGGCAAGAATATATAGGGAATTTATATACAGGAGAGGAACTAACTGTAGAACAGGAATCCGACATCGAAAATGATGACTTGGGATATCCTATACTTAGAGATGAGTTTGAATTAGCATTAAAGAGTCTGAAAAATGGTACGGCGCCGGGTACAGATAAGGTGCAAGTAGAAACTAAAAGCCGCTGGACAATCAGTAACAGAACGTCTCTTCCAACTTGTAAGCTATATGTATGAGACAGGCGAGATACCCAAATATTTCAAACGTAGCATCATAGTAACTATACCAAAAAAGAAAGGCGCAGATAGGTGTGAAAATTTTCGAACAATAAGTTTGACAGCACACGTGCCAAAAATATTAACTGGAATTCTGCAAAGACGAATGGAAAAACGGGCGGAAGAAATACTAGGAGAAGACCAGTTTGGGTTTAGGCAAAACAGGGGAACACGGGAAGCTATTTTAGCTCTGAGAGTGACAATGAAGAAAACAATAGAAAAAGGGGAAAGCATGTATATAGGGTTTGTAGATCTGTAAAAAGCATTCGACAATGTAAATTGGAAAAAAATGTTTGAAATACTCAAAAAGATTGGAATGAGTTATAGGGATAGACGAATAGTACATAGCTTATACAAAGAGCAAACAGCAGTAATAGAATTAGAGCAGGAACGTAGAGAAGTAAACATTAGGAAAGGGGTGAGACAGGGGTGTGCCCTATCCCCATTGCTTTTTAACTTGTATATAGAAGAGGCAATGAATACTGTCAAATGCAGGAAGACATTTGGGATTACTATGCAGGGACAAAAAATTAATATGCTTAGATTTGCAGATGATATAGCGGTATTAGCGTCTAGCAAGGAAGAGTTAGAAGCTGCTCTTAATGAAATGGAAACGGTTCTAACAGAAAAACACTGTATGAAAATTAACAAAACTGAACTAAAGTTCTAGTATGCTAAGGTGGGGAAAATAAATCAAAAACAAGAATACAAGTATGTAACACGAACTGACAAGAGGTTAAGGATTTCTGCTACCTAGGAAGCCAAATAACGCAAGAAGGGAAAAGCACAAAAGATATAAAACAAAGATTAGCACAAGGCCGTGCTACATTTAACAAGAAAAAGCAACTACTATGCTCAAAGACCACAAACATAGAAACAAGGAAAAGATTGCTTAAAACATATGTGTGGAGCACGGCACTGTACGGCTGTGAAGCCTGGACAGTAGGAGAAGCGGACAAGAAAAAGGTAGAAGCCTTTGAAATGTGGTGCTACAGACGTATGATGAAGATATCATGGACAGACAAAGTTAAGAACGAAGAGGTACTAAAAATGGTAGGGGAAGAAAGAAATATGTGAAAAACTGTAAAAAATAGGAGAGATAGGATGATGGGCCACATACTACGGCATGAGGGAATAGTGTGGAATATATTAAAAGCAGAGATAGGAAAAAAGAGAAGAAGAGGCAGACCTAGGTTAGATTACTGCACATAGATAGTATAAGATGTAGGCTGTAGGGGTCTCAGGGAGATGTGTAGGCTAGCCCAGAATAGAAATCAATGGAGGTACGCATCCAACCAATCCCAAGATGGATAAACTAATGACGAAAAAATAACTGTGCTTAAACATGATGATTATTATAAGTAACTACAAGAATTGGTTTGGCAATATTCTCGAATAATGTTAAGTGTGTGAAAGAATTTACTGGAAAACAATTATTTCGGCAAATGTCTAAGTGTTGGGGGATCTTGGTAGCCACAAGTTGCTTAAACCCCCCCCTTCACTAAATCTCGGTGAAATAGGGCATAAAATTAGAAAACAATAGAAGGGGAACGAGCTGTATACGCATGCTGTGTGAGAATTTCAGGGGACTATGTAGGCTAGCTCAGAATATAAATAAGTGCAGGTACGTGTCCAACCAGTTTTGAGACGGAAAACCTAATGACGAAAAAATAAACGCGGATAAATCTGATGATTAGTATAAACAACTAGTTGTTGGTTGCGAAATATCTGCAACTAATGTTGACTGTGCGAAAAGATAAATTGGAAAATATATTAAATCGCTAAATGGTTAAGTGTTGGGAGAACTTGGCAGCCACAGGTTGTTTACTTCCGTTCACAACCACTGAAGGTCGGAGAAATAGGGCATATAACTGTAAAACAATAGAAGGTGATCAAACTGCATCTAACAAGAAAGAACAGCGCCTATGAGGAAAGACAACAAACATAGAATAAGAAGAAAATTTTTGAAAGCATATGTGTGGAGCACAGCACAGTATGCCTATGAAATACGGGCAGTCTGAAACGCAGACAGAAAAACGGTAGCAGCCTTTTGAAATGCTGTGCTTCAAATGTATGAGGACGATAGCATGGACAGACAAAGATAATAACAAATAAGTTATAGAAATAGTAGGGGAACAAGGATACCTGAAGAAAAAGAGAAATAGAAGGGCGGAATACGTTCTAAGGCACTTTTGGGGAATAGTATTGGATATATTACAAGCAGAGATAGGAAAAAAGAGGTAGATGTAGACCTAGATCAGATAGTTATAGATGCAGAATGTGCAAATTTTAGGGAAATCTGTAGGTTAGTTCAGAATAGGAAACAATGATGGTACGCGTCTAACCAGTTCTAGGACTGAAGACCTAATGATGATGATGATCCTGTTTAAGGTCTACGGACTATTATAGACTCATTAATTCAAGCGACTTTATTAAAATGCTGGCCATAAAAAGATAACTTGAGCTCACTAGTGTGCTAGAAGTTTGTACAACTATCCATCAAAGAAAAAATACGTGAGGGTCAAGCTTCTGTCTAGTAGGGCAATCGTGCATTTAGTCATTTTCCTGTGGTGGAAGCTGTTATAGGTACTTTGATAAATCCTACGCCAAAGCTGTCCAGTATATAATCTGAATCAGGGATGGCGTCTCCAATTAATTGGATGAAATTGGTGGAGTTGAATGCAAAAGATGCCAACAGGCCGCTTTTTCGTGTACAAAACCACAAACGTTTATTTGGTATTAATAATAATGTAACGAGGGTGTTTAGAATTGAAAAGGACAAAGCCATTAAACCAACAATAGATTAATTGAAACCTGCAAGGGTGTACTTAAAAAACTAATAAGAAGGAGAAGGAGAAGAATCTAAAGATTCAAGAACAATTAATTTACGTATAAAAGGCCACACGTTCAGAGAAATAGGGCAATTTTAATTGAAGTATGTACTCGCTTACATTATGATTAAATTGTACATAAATTGCTAAAATAAATACGTTTAATGGGAATATAAATTACATAGTCACTTAGTGATAATAGTTAATCGTTGTCCATCGTTTTAAGAACTAAATTACTGCAGTCATCATTATTGGTGATTAGGTTGTAATAATTATTATCAGCACATTAAGTTGTTTCTTTGTTTGAGAGTAAACCGGCTTATATTTGATCAATGATAAGCAACTAAACAAATTCATTACAATAATAAGCAAATGGAATTATAAATCAAAATCATCTATGTAAAAACAACCTAAAAACGGCTTTTAGATAACCAATTACTGAAAATTTAATACTTTCTCAACGTACTGTTACTATAATGCAGCTTTTAATTCATGCACCGACAATATTGTAATGAATAGAATAATAATACATGCAGAACACATACATGCTTTATACAGTGGTAGTTTCATTAGTCGACCCCGTTTTTAGCATCAGTACATAATAATGGGATTACGCTGAAACTCATAATATGCATACACTTTATAACAAAATTCAAATTTACAATAAACAGCCAGTGGTGTATTGTGCACATTTCAATGGAGGTTCTAATTTTAATACTAAATACCAGCGGGCGGTTTTAATTAGCATTTCAATACTAAAAATTTATTCTAATTTGGAATAATAAAGGGATATTAAACTAGAGCGTGCGTCAAACGCTGGAAGTAGATATGAAATTTAATATTAAAGGGGTGGTATTGGCAGTATTACCATAACAAAACCAGTAATAAAGATAAATTTAATTAAAATGAACGAAATAAGGCTGGCGCGCGAATTTTAATCAATCCGTGTGTAATTAGCTTTTCAATATTCCAGCTAATACCATCTAGACGCTAGACAATTCTGCGAGGAAGGTAAACGAGCAATCATCAAAGAAGTTTCATTAGACTAATGTAATAAATGTGAGGGTCCAAATTAGCGCCTGGTTTGCAAAACAACGCTGACTTGAAGAGGGAGATTATATTGCCTTTGATATTTTACAGAGAATGTAAAGTTTACGTGTTCTGATTATTAAATTTGCAGAGGTACAGAACAAAATTATGCAAATTTAAGGGTATTAATATTTGAATTTTAAACATCCACCCTTGCCAGTATAAGGTCTAATTAAAAATTTCTTAGTCGCAAACCTTTATTCAGTAGCTTCGTGTTTATTGTTCTATACGAATTCGTTATTTATTATTCAGGGTTCTCAAAAACCTTCTCTTATTTGCATATTGTAAAGAATTTTTTGTTATGCTACCCCAAAAATAAGAACTTGTTTTTATATCGAGTGATAATTAAATCAGTTTATGCGTCATCTGACCGATTATAAAATAAAGGATTTAGCGACAAGTGTATTTTTGTTTATCACTGGTTTCAAAATATAAAAACTCTTCAGATTAGGGAACTGCTTATGCAGCCTTATAAAATTGAGAAAGTTTTGATGGTTTTATCATCACAAGCATACCGGTATCATCACTTTTAAATTCTAGCAAATTAAATTTGCAATTTTTAAAACTTTTATTCAACTTATATATTTACACAGTATGAAGTACTATGAAAAATAATAATGCATCAAATTAAAAACTAAATCTTAGTATAAAGAAAAATTTATCGTGACATTTTGGGAGTTTTCAAAATCAATATAATTTACTTAACCTAGGTTTAAATAATATCATCATCATCATTAAGTTTTCAGTCCCGGAACAGGTTACAGCGTAAATCCATTGTTTCCTATTCTGAGCTAACCTACACATATCTCTGAAATTCCCACAGTCTGCATCTTTTACTATCTGTGTGCAATAGTTTGATCTAAGTGTACATCTACCATTCTTATTTTCTGTATCTGCTTGTAATATAGCCCACCCTATTCCCCAAAAATGCCTTAGAACGTATGAAGTGTTTCTATTTCTCCTATTCTTTTTGTCTTCCACAGATATCTTTATTACTCTACGATTTCTACAACCTTTTTGGTATCAACTTTATTTGTCCATTCTATTATTATCAAACGTCTGAAGCATAACATTCCAAAAGACTTCTTCCTTTTCCTGTCTGCTTCTCCTACTGTCCCTATTTCATAGGCGTACAGTGCTGTGTTCCATACATATGCCTCCAACACTTTTGTCCTTGTTTCTGTTTGATGTCTTCGAACATAGATGTTGCTCTTTCGTGTTAGATACAGTTCGGTTCCCCTTCCATTGTTTTGTAAATATATACCCTATTTCTTTGATATTCAGTGGTATGTGAAGGGAGTTAAGCAGCTTGCGGCTATCAAAATTCCCCAACACAGACATTTGCCGAATTAACAGTTTTCAGTAATTCTTTCACACAATTAACATTAGTTCAGGATATAGCAAAACCAATATTTGAAGTTGCGTATAATAATCATCAGGTTTAAGTATTATTATTTTTTTTCGTCATAAGGTTTTGTCTTACAACTGGTTGGACGCGTATTTTCATTGAATTGATTCTGAACTAGCCTACACATTTCCCTAAAATTTCCACAGCCTACATCTTTGAATATCTGTGTGCAATAGCCTATCCTACGTCTACATCTATCTCTCTTTTTCCTATCTCTGCTTCTAATATATTCCGCACTATTCCCTCTTGCCTTAGTATGTGAAGTATCATCCAATTTCTCCTATTTTTTTTATTGTTTTTCACATATTTATTTCTTTCACTTTCATTTCTAGAACCTCTTTCGTCTTAACTTTGTCTGTCCATGATAACTTCATCATACGTCTGTAGCACCACAAAGCTTCTATCATTTTCCTGTCCGTTTCTCCTTCTGTCCAAGGTTCACAACCTTACAGTGCTGTGCTACACACACATGTTTTCAGCAATCTTTTCCTTGTTTCTACGTTATTCATCTTTGAACACAGTAATTGCCTTTTCTTATTAAATATAACACGACCTTGTGCTAATCTTTGTTTTATATCTTGCGTTATTTGGCTTCCTAAGTAGGAGAAATCCTTAATCTTTTGTAAGTTCTCGTTTCCTTATTGTATTCTAGTTTATGATTTATTTCCACTCCTTTGCATACTAGTACTTAGATTTATTTTTGTTAATCTTTATACCGTGTTCCTTAGTTAGAACTATTTCCATTTCATTACGAGCTGCTTCTATACTTTCCTTGCTACGTGCTAAAACCGCTATACCATCTACAATTCTAAGCATATCAATCTTTTGTTCCTGCATAATAATTACAAATGTCTTCCTGCATTTGATAGTGTTCATTGCCCCTTCGATGTACAAGTTAAAAATTAACGAAGATATGGCGCATCCCTGTCTCATCCCTTTTCTAATATCTACTTCTTACGTTCCTGCTCTAATTCTATTACCGTTGTTTGCTCTTTGTATAGGCTATGTAATATCGTTCTATCCCCTAAAACTCATTTCAATTTTTTTGAGTATTTCAAACATTTTTTTTTCATTCTACATTGTCAAATGCTTTTTCCAGATCTACAAACCCTATATACACGCTTTCTCCTTTTTCTATTGTCTTCTCTATTATTGTATAATACAAGCGTGCCCTTTAGCGAAAATGTAATTCCGTGTGTGTAAATAATCACCCTGTATAATAAAAGCGTATCTAAATACAAAGCCATTTATTTTTACTTATTAATTATCATAAGAATACATTCCCCGTTGCATATTTTAGCGTAAAAACCATATCAATCTTGTTAAAACTAACGCTTTAATCTTTATAAAAAATGTTGTGTATTAAAATACGTTTTGCCGTGAAAACAAATCTTTTATTACAGATGTGGGTCTTTTTGCATGTGCAAAATACGTTGTTAAAGTAATTAAAGTTTAAATTAATTACCCAAATTAACTTCTGTACAACATAAATTTAATTTTTATGTAAAGAGTTCTCTAGAATATTTGAAATTGAAAAAAAATGCGTCATATCTACTTAGAACTACATAAATAGCTAATTGATAAATAAATATTTATTCTAAGAAGCTGTAGGAATATAAAATGCAATAAAAAAACTAATGAAATCGATAAGAATTGTTTACTATCTTTTGCATTACTACTGGAGAGAAGTGTGACGCCACAATAACCTCCTTATGTTAAACAAAGACGGACCGTACATGTCACTAAGGAATAATCACGCTAACGAGGTAATAAAACGAGGAATTTCCAGAAGCCTTGCATCATTACGGTGTACTACGTTCTATATGGAGCTCAAAAGCTCTAAAAGTGAAGATAACTTTTAATATAAGCAAAAGCAATCGATATTAGATTCATTCATGAATTCGATCCCTAAAATGTTACGTTAAAAATAAATTGTTTTAAAGTATGCAATACGCATACCATAATTAATAATTACGATGTAAGAGTGAGTACAGAAGTTAGTTTTAAACGTAACCCAAATAGATATGAAAGTTGTTAAATGCAGTTGTTTGATTTTATAATATACATTGGTAAAGGAAAATTCGCCGATATAACGCTACTTTAAACTGATTAATCAGAAAGAAGATTTAAGCACATATGTATGATTTTGTAAACTGGGATTTGAATGTTAATTTAAAAATATAAGCAGAAGATATTTAATACTGTTAATTACAAATTGCAAAAGCGCTTTTTAGATTATTCTGTTAGTAACTGATATTTGAGTATTTGCCATTTAATTTAAAGTGGACTAAGTTATAATAATATAATATTTTTTTTGTAAAGGATATTTACTATTCTGATTTTTTTAAATAGACTATCTGTCAAGAACTTTTTTGGCCAAAACAAACCTTACGAGCGTGTGAATTAAATTCAGGTAAACTATTCACAAGAGAATAAATGAGTTCTATAAATTTAAAACTAGATAAGGTAAGCAACATTTTGATAATTAGGTTAATAGGTACTAGTTAGGTATAATATTGTTCGGAAGAAACTATGCTGTAAATGTTCTATATTCTTTTGTATGAGAGATAATGTTTTAGACTGTATAGATGCTTTTTGTGATTGCTGTGTTCTATTTCATTTTTTTTTAAATTTCATTATTTCCGTAGAGCTAGTCAGGCAAAGAAAAGTTAGAAAAGTTGGTAAGCCAGAAATTTCATATTTTAAAATTTGCTGTACCAGTATCACATCACTCTTTTAGTGACGCCCAAAGTAGCCGTTATCACATCAATATATATATATATATATATATATATATATATATTACTCAAATTTAGACCAGAGTAGAAAATTAATAAACGACATCAAATAATTTTAATCACCGTGTATAAGGAAGCTTTGGGTACTAATACACTTCATTTAAAGGCATATTGGATAAATTCGTCATTTACTTCTAAACATAGGGTTTATATTGTTTAGATAATGTTAAACACCGTGTATATTAAAGCAGTGGAAAATAGAACGCTTAATTAAAGGCCTACTGTGTAGATTTAAATCATTCAATTAGAATGTAGGGTTTGTATATAATCATAATCAACGTGTAGAAGGAAGTAATGTAGAATTTTATTAGATAATACGCATTATTAAAACCATGGAGCATAAAAATCTATTCGTTTCGTTAAAAACAAGGGGTTTAAATTATTCACTGCACGCTTTCTATAAAAAGAAGCCGAGTTAAAATGTTCAACTTGTATTTAATTTAATCTTTCCAAGTACTAAAGCTATCGAGAAATTATAACGACGGGGGGAAGTCACGTAAAGCCTTCAGCGTATTAGAACTAAGAACATCTGCAAAAATAACGATGTATATGATAGTCGATAAACTTCAAGCTATATGAGTGCAAGTAAGAAAGCAAATTTGTGGTATAAAGACAAGCGAGATGGAATGCATTGTAGTTAAATGAGGGAAAATATGTAAAACAAGAGCACGAGTTGTAGATAGAACGAACAGACTAGATTGGCAAGTAAGGTTGAAATAAGATGCAAACATGAGAGGTGGAAGCATATGAGTTTCTATGTAAAATTTCTTAGATTTCAATTTGGACGAGTGCAAATTTCAGTAGAATCATTGTGCCGAGCCATCGGAAGGGAAAATAGAATGCGAACTTTTGAAAATCGTCCGTCGCGGGACAAATTCGACTTGCAAGCGAGCCATTATATAAACCCGTGCTGATAGGAGTTTAGCTCTCTTTTATTTTTGAGTTTATTCGATACTTCAAGCAGTTTTGCTCTTTATTTTCGATACGTCAAGCAGAATACATGGTGATTACGTGCTACGATAAAAGTTATTATGCATTAGTGCACTTAGAGAAGATAGATAAAGGTAATAAAGTCTAGTTATATTTGCGGGTATTACTGTACCAATTATCCAAATTAGTAACGATAAATAAATAAATAGAAGTATGCAGTTTTGGTATAGCGTGAAAGAATTATGAATTTCATTGCTATTTTTCGGGAGTGTTAGTGATCAAATGTTATTCGTAAACGTGATTGGATCCATAAAACAAGAGTTCGATATACCTAGATGAGTTCCTGAAAAGCCCTGAAACCTTTTAGACGATTGGTGGTGTAGAAAAATTTTAAAGGCGGCCAGAAATCCGAAGACGTAAACATAAACCAGCTGGAATGGTGGGATTAGCAAGGACGATGTACATTGGAGCCACGAGTGCAGTAACCATCAGGTAACTTATGCATTGTTGTTCGATCTTAGATGTTTTGGTGTGTGTTGAATATCTTTATAATTTGTTTGATAAAAATGGACAGTAGTAAATTTGTATAAACAACATTTTGAATTTTAAGGTAAAATTTTCTTGTATAAGTAGAAAGGAGTATTTATCAGGTTTATGTTTTTGATTATGATGAAATTTGGGTCTGTCTTTGAGCTCAATTAGACTAACCAGTTAAATTAACGTAAAGGGGTGGGAGATGCTTCCTTTTATTCAGACTCAGGTCTGCAAATATTGTTTACTTAATTAGTATGCATACTGCAAGGACTCTAATTTCGGATGCAAATTAAAATGATGACAAATTTGAACGTGAAATTTTATGAAGCTGAAATTTATGATGAAATTTAATTTTGAAATTTTAATGTATTGTGAATATTGATGTAAATAGAGTTAACGTTAATGTTTGTGGTAGGAATGTGTTTTTTTTATAAATGAGGATGAAAGTTTTATCTAGGTGAGCAGCCGAGGCGGAAGGAGTCAAGAGGCGGAAGGTGTCAAAAGGCGATATTCAGGTAAGAAAGCGATTATCAGAAGGAGAGGATAGGACAGAAGAAAGTCAACGGACAAGAAAATCACAGCAATATATATATATATATATATTATATATATATATATATATATATATATATAGACGTGATAAAGGGCCACGAGTGGACACTGAAACACAAACTCTACAAATAAATCCCAACAAGATATAAAAGAATTCGGAAAAATAGAAATGTCCGAAAATTCATGGTTACGACCTGTATAATACAAACGTACTTATATTCATTAAAATGTTAAGTAAAAATGCAATTACGCGTGTATAAATAATCACACTGTTGATATCAGCGTATTGTAATTACATAGCAAATAATTTAAGCCGTATATGTAGAAAATAATTATTTTTAATATACCTTTAAACACATTTCATACGAATGCAAATCGATCAATCTAAAAAATAAATAATTTTGCGTATTTAAAATCCCAATTTTTAATCTTAATTACGTGTGTTAAAACACATTTTACCGTGAAATCAAATATTTTCTATAGAAAAGCCACTCGTTTGCATTATAAAGCTTTAAATATATCGTATATATTCACTCTTGTATTACATAAATTCATTTTAAATAAAGAATTTTGTAGAATATTAGGAATAGAGGAAGGATGAGTCATCTGTATATAAAACTACGTTTGACCTAATTAATAAAGAAACTTTTATTCCAAGAAGCGGACGTAACATTAAAAAAAGAAAATGTAATAAAAATAAATAGGAATTATTGATTATCTTCCGCATTAGTGTGCGACGCCACAATAAACTTATATGTGTTTGAGTAGGATGGACTGTGTACTTCTCTAATAAATGGATCGCGCTAATGATGTAATAAAACGAGGAATTCCCGGAAACTAACGTCAGATAGGCGTGTGTTCTTTCGATAACGTACACATTAGAACGTACTAGAAAAGTGATAATTATTGTATGTAAACGAGGACTTTTTATGAAAGATATTCATTCATGAATTCTATCGGAAAATTTTACTTTGATTAAGTCGCGAGCATGTTGCTTTGCGAAGATGATATTTTGAGTATGCAATATGCATGTCGTAATTAATAATCACAATATAACATTGATGATAAAATGAAACGGTGAATAAAGAAGTAAAGTTAAATGTAACCTGCTTATAAATATAAAAGTTATTAAATGTAATGAGCATAGAAATTTCTTCAAGATAAAAGTCTATTTAAAAATTAACTTAAATAATTAAGCCGAGGATGCGTATTGGTTTCTAAATAGAGGTTTTTTGCACGATTTTGTAAACTGGGATTTAACGTCAATTAAAACATAGATGCAAAAGATACTTAATACTGTTAATTACCAATGGAAAGCGCTTCGCGGATTTTTGCAAATCTTACTTTTAAAACATTGTTTGTAACTGATATTTGAGTATCTGTCATTTAAATTTATAATAGAATAAATCCTAACTATATAATATTTTTTTGTAAGGGTCTCTACCAGGAAGTTTATGATCGGAGTTCAAAACACTCTGACCTTTTAATGGATTATTTGTCAAGAATTTTTTGGGCAAATAAAGATTTTAGTTCTGTATATTATGTAGAACATTTACTGTATGGTTTCTTTCAAACATCAAATTATTTGTAACAAGTACCTATTTACTTAATTATCAAAATGTTTCTTACCTTGTTTAGGTTTAAATTTAAAGAACTAAATCTCTTCTCTTATGAATAGTTTACCTGACTTTGATTTCTATGCTTGTAAGGTTTGTTTGGCCAAAAAATACTTGATAGATAATCTATAAAGAAATCAGAGTGTTTGTAACTTTCTAGTAAATATACAATTACAAAAAAAAAATATAATTAAGACTTGTTCTATCCTAAACTAAAATGACATTCTTAAATATCAGTTACCAACAATGTTTTAAAAATAATACTTGCAAAAATCCACAGATGCGCTTCTTCAATTCGCAATTAACAGAATTAAATATGTTCTACTTCTAGATTTTATTTTAAGTTTACATTCAAATCTCAGTTTACAAAATCATGAATATTCACTTAAACCTTCCTTCCAATTATTTAATTAAATTTTTTAAGTAGCTCTTTGTGTCTCGAAGAATTTTCTCTTTTTATTGTATATTACAAATTCAATAGCTGCATTTTTAAGAATGACTTCTATATTTACTGTTACATTGTCATTATTAAATTAAGGTATGCGTACCGCATACTCAAAACAACAGCTTCGAAATTCTTTCCTCAAACTAACATTTTTGCGATCGAATTTATGAATAAATCTTTAATAAAAGTCCCCGTTTATATACAAAAATTATCTCTATTTCTAGAATGTGCGCGTTTCTTATAGAGTATAGTACACCGTAACGATGCGAGTTCCTGGGAAATTTTTTGTTTTATTATTTCATTAGTCGATCCACTTATTTGTGACGTGCGTTGTCCGTTTTCTCTAATACATATAAGGTTACTGGTCGCTAGCATCTCTCCTACAGTGATTGCGGAAGCGAATAAATAATTCTTATCAATTTTATTGGTTTTTTTATTAATTACGTTAAACGAAAATGACGGATTTCTTTTCATTTCCTCTCAAAAATTCGAGAACATGTTTTATTTAAAGCTGTTCCTATACTATACACAAGGTAATTAATTTAAGCTTTAATTGTATTATCCACAGGTTTTGCACATGCAGAAAAACCGGCAACTTCATAATTGGAATAAAAAGATTGGTGTTTTAATACACATAATTAATATTAAAGCGGTATTTTTTAACAAGATTGATATAGTTTCTTACGCAAAATGATTAAAGTTAACACTTTTCTATTCTATTTACAGAAAATGGAGAGCATTTTTATATGCATCAGAAATATATTGATAATTAATAAGTAAAAATAAACGTCAATGTATTAATCTTTAAGTAATTATTTACAAACACGGCTTTAATTTGGGTTTTCGCTATTGTACATTAATGGCTATGTATTGGCAATACGCTTATTATACAGGCTGATTATTTATAAACAAGCAATTGCGCTTTTGCTTTAAAGTTTAAGAAAGTACTTTTTTATTATACAGGGTGTAACCATGAATTTACGGAAAATTGTATTTCTTCCTATGCTTTTATAACTTGGTGGGATTTATTTGTAGAATTTTAGTTCCAATGACCTCTCTTGACCCCTTATCACGTCAATATATGTTGTAGTGGTTTTAAAAGGTTAAATTTAACTATAAACAAAGCAATTTGAAACATCCTGTATAGAGGAAACAACCAGAATTTGCGTGCGAAATTTATTCCAGTTAGTTCATTTTTAAGTAGCAAGTATTAAGAAAATTTTACAAATAATGATTAAAGTTTAGTAGGTTTGCACAGAAAATAAATTGTAGAAGCCAACGCAATTAATTTATTAATTTAATTAAGTTTAGTTGAACGGTTATTTACGTATAATATGCATAAAAGCATGAAAAATCAATAAATCCAAGGTGAATTATTTTCGTGGTAACAAACCAATATATCGGTTGGGTTGAAATACCATGAAAAGAAGCTCCTAGAAATGTTGCGTTAAAACGTCGGTTAATTAAACACCTGCATGTTTTCTAAATGTCAGGTTCCCCTTATTTTTATAGATAGCAAACAAGTTTCAATTAATATTGGCAAACAACAGTCGCAAAAGCACATATTCAGGTCCACATGGAGTTGTAGAACGCGGACAGTAATATAGATTCCCTACCACTCAAACAAGGGTAGAAGGAAGCATATGATATGCATAAGCAAGTGATAGCGTTAATATAGGCGGGATTTTTAAGACGTCAATGCATATACTATTGGTCGATATCGTTAGTTGTACAACAGACAACCACGAGAATATTTGAAGTCGGGTTTATTGGAAAATATCGTAACGACGCGCTAAATTTCGGGGATTTCGAAAACGGTTGAACCAAAATTTTAAGAACGTGTTATTTTAAATTAGATTTTCAAGATAAGAGTGGCCGGAGAGGATACAGTCGAAGCATATAAATACTCGATGAATTAGCACGGCTTGCTATCTTTTAACTTCGTCTCTTTTAACTTCTTTCTAATAGTATTTACATCGCTTCAAATACGAGTTTGTAAGTATAAATAATTTTAAATTAAATAATACAGTGTTGGCCTCATAATTTAATACGCGAATAAGTGTCGAGTCTCAATTTTAATTGAGGTGCAACATTGATCTTAAACAAGCTCGTGAAGTGACATGAAGTAATTAAACGTATATGAAATTGAATTTAACTAAAGTACGCGATTATGAAAGAAGAGTAATTAATTTGGATTTGGAATTGGGATGCACCGTGAAGGCAGCGCATGCAGCACAACATAAATAATGTTCTTCTACAAATAGCTAGAGGCGGCCATCATACTGAAATGTAAAAGAAATCATTTTAAAAATCAGTAAAAGTATAGTGGTATTCGCCAAGATAATGAAATGACGAAAAATAAAATAAGAAAGTTACGGGGACGGGTACGATGAATCGGCAAGTGCCCATTGTCGTTTACCCGTCACCTATGGATTGAACGACATTGCACGTATGTCGCTGCATAGAAATATTTCGTTTTCTGATAAAACTGCGTGTTTATAGCTCACAAAACTTATTCATAAAGTATTTCAATCCATATTAAGATATAATAAGAGCTGCGTAGGTGTTACGATAGCTTAGGAATATGTAAAATTCTGGTATTATATCGTATTATCCGCAAGGTGCAACTGACGTATTAACAAAACAAACTACTGCTAATTTTGTTAAGTAAGAACTTATGTAGAAGTGAATTTCAACAAGTATAACAAAATTTAATTATCGTGAGACATGTAAAAGAGGCGGTGGAATTTTAATCAATCTTTAAATTAATTTTCTCTATTTTAGGTCACATTTAACAGAAAAGCAAACACGAAGGAACTAAAAAAACTACAGCAAGAAAGCTCCTTTGCACTAAAGTAATGAACGAATACTTTACATGAAAGCCCGATTTAATTAATTTTATACAAAGAGTGAGAAATTCGTATATTTTAATTACTAAGAGTGCCAAATCAATTACCAAACTAAACGTTTTGACAAAATTGATCGTCCTGATAAGGATTTAAAAATTTGTCTACTTTCTACGTATAATTAACGCGCCCCAAGTTTAAATAGTAAATTTTTGCAGTCAATTTGCCCTATTCCAATTTAGATCGCTAAAAGTTAACATATCTTTAACTGATCGAGTAACGTTAACTTACTTAAATGCAATTTTAATGTTACAGAGTCGTTAATAGTTAGCCACTACATCTTTAAAACACTTCCATAACTGTCAAATTTTAAAAACGTCCAAACTGGTGCCTTTAAGAATAAACGTGAGTTACGTTTCGGGCCTTGGGAGCGGTCGCTTTAAAAACTTCTTCCAAAAACTTCGTAAAAAAATTTATTTATTAAACAGATATTAATGTGGAATTTCGACAAACTCGATTAAAATTAAACTAAGTCAAAAAATAATTAATAATTGAATTAATATTAGGGCGAGTAGCCTAAGCAAACGGCAATGTTAAAGCTGAAATACTTAAGACTGACTGATGGTCTTGGGCTACCGGGGTATTTATGTTGCCCCTACCCCTCACATGTCTGTGAGAACTTGCAAAGCTCATGTCTGTTTATTTCTTAGCTCTATTCATTATACAATGTAACAATCTTAATTTTTAAGTAATCGCGGTTTCTTAACCGTCTGTGACTTGCAGCTGCAGTATCACTTACTGTCTGGAATACAATGTATTGCATCCGTTCTCATAACTTGCTTGTGAATTTTCAATAACGTGTTTGGTTTATTCTTGAATTTACATTGTTGCATATACTTAGGTTTCTTTAACAATTTCTAATAATTCCTAATAAATTCTATTTTATTATACAAATATAAATGGAGGGATACATAACTAGTGTTGTTAAAAAACTGTGAAATGTTTATTTTAAAATGGCTATACGTGCAATAATTCATGTCGTTATATTAGATGAAATTGAAGAAGCAGAAGAAATGTAAATGTGAATTGTATCTTATAAATTATACTTAACCTAACTTTTTTAGACCTACTTTAAATTTGAATAGAAGTATTTTAAGAAACCCGAACATCAAAATCGACCAAATTCAAAACTTTTAGAATCTACACACAAAAGTCAAGGACCCCATACCGAAGAAATTCAACTCGAATCTAATATACAAAATCACCTGCTACAATTGCAAACAACATTATATTGGTGAAACATCAAGGACACTACACCAAAGAATCACTTCACACAAAAGTGACAACTCTTCAGCTCTTTCGCGCCACATAATAGAAACTGGTCACAACATGGATTACGAAAATAGTCAAATTCTAGATTTTGAAAGAAATTCCAATAAAAGAAAATTCATTGAAATGGTAAGAATTTCACAAGAACCAAAAGCGTTAAATCAAAGGAAAGACATTGACAATTTAACTTGCGTCTATGCTTATCTTCTAGAAATAGACAAAACATGAAACATTAAAATACAACTTCCCTACATCACTTTCCACAATTGACACGTTTCCAGTATCTATCTCCTCTACCTTCATTGTTCATTCAAATTCATCACAATTACAATTCAAAAACGTCCCATAATCAACACATCAAAATTTTCAGCAATGTTTCCACTTTAAATACACCACAAATAATTTCACTGTCACCAGAAACCCATTAATATTCAAAATAAAAATAACACATGATCCAAAATTCATGTCCAACAACGATTTATTCAAATATCAAATACATCACAATACTCAAAATTTGACATTGACAAATTACTTTTCATTCAATAGAAAATAATTTTCAAACCATAAAATTTTACAATTTATCCAATTCTCACATTCGTAAGTAATTTAAATATAAACCATTATGTACAACCACTATTTGTAGTTTACTCCTGAAGAAGAGATAAAGATTCTCAAGCTCGAGTTCTAAAAGAATAAAGAGAATATAGTTCTATCGCTGTTTTATTCCCAGGAATACTCAATTCGCTATTAAAACCACACAGCAAGAAAATACTCATCTATATATATATATATAATTATATATATATATATATATATATATATTATATTTATATTATAATTTAACCCTCCTTTTAGGATTGATATTTATAATATATGAGCAAAATAGCAATGCACCAAATTGCCCTATAATTTCCTTTCTTTAATTAATTTATTAACTTCTCTATTTGGTCCTTAAATCTGCGCCTCGACCAATGAAACTCCTATCTCAGGTTAATTTTGTGAATAAATCTATATCTGCATACAGCGTGAGTTCTGAACCATATACAGATGTATGTGACACTGCCAGTCAAATGACCTTTAGTTAATTCTACTAAAGCAATCTCTAAATGTGACAGTGTAAACAATTACTTGAAAAATACGCACAGTAAAACAGTTTATATTAGTTAATAGTTTAAGATTTCAATCAAGTATAACGGATTAAGTGTTTAAACTATGACACTGATAATAATATTGCAACCTGAAGTTCCAATGAAACGTCTTGCTGCTGAACAATGAAGCTCCACTGCCTACAGCGACGATTCGAACCAGATGTGGGTTCTTAATACCTGTGGATAAGTACGTTTTAAAAATTTGTATTACTGAATTTACGCCTTTTATTTTAGGGTTCTAGGTACGCCAAAAATTCTTTAGAGATACTTATACTTATCGTCGTTGGTCTTATCAGGAAACTCAGCTCCGTGAAATCGACACCGTGTTCGACACCAAAAGTTCAGCAATTCCAGCGTTCTGATAGCACCACTTTGGAACTCCTCTGTCTACACAAAAATACTCCCAGAAATCAATGGTCAATAATAAAACAATGACAAGGACTCTTGCATTTATCACTTTTAATATCAACAGTTCCTTTATACTTTGAATATCACAAATACATTTTCATACTTTGAATTTTATGTTGAGATTACAATAATAAAGGTATACAATTTGTAAACTGTTACAAAAAGATTATACTTTTGTTCTATAGTTTGTAAAGTTCTTTTTTTCAGTTTCTTTCAAATCAGTTTTTCTCTAAATTTCTTAATTTTCACAACTGTCACTTATCTCTATGGAGATGCCCCTTAAAACATTAAACCAGCCTACTCTTTTACAATTCTTTTCCAACTAACATTCTATGATCCAACTTTTATTAATAGATCTTATTGCTCTTGTCAAATTCTAATTTGGAGTAAACTAATACACAAATGTCATTGGCCGAAAATTTATAAATTGATATTTAATCCTAAAAACAAGTGAAATTCAAATGATATAATAGACTTACAACTAATAATAGACTTACAACTATATACTGAAAAGTAAATAAAATTTCTACATTTTATAACTAACTTAAATCTAATAAAAACATACTAATTAACCTTTTTTTAGGCTTAACGTACATATTTAAATGAAAGTGAAAGTTTAACATCTTATACCTAACTCAAATCAAATAAATGTACTAAGTGACTTCAAATCTTAGCTATGCATACATATTCACATGGCAGTGAAGTTTCCTTTTAAATATTTAAACAAAATTTTATGATATACAAGCAACAGCAGTTCACTTCAGTGGCACATACTTTTCAAAGCTACTTTACGAAATCACCAACACCCAATTTGAAATCTTAAAGCTTCATTTTCTCTTAATTATCATTCTATATATCTTTAACAAGTAACTGCCCTCACCATCTCCTTCATCAATCATTTTACGAACTAGAAGTCTATATCTGAGTGGTACTTCAGTGCGTCAAGGTTCAGATCTCATATATATCACATAATATCACAATATTATTATAATATATATATATATATATATATATATATATATATATATATATATATATATATATATAGCAAAAGCAATCGACATTAGATTCATTCATGAATTCGATGGCTAAAATGTAACTTTGAGAAGAAATTATATTAAAGTATGCAATACGAATACCATAATTAATAATTACGATGTAACAGTGAATACAGAAGTTAGTTTTAAACGTAACCTGCATAAATATGAAAGTTATTAAATGCGGTTATTTGATTTTATAATATACAATGGTGAGGGAAATTCTTCGATATAATGCTACTTTAAACTGATTAATCAGAAAGAAGTTTTAAACGAATATGTATGATTTTGTAAACTGGGATTTGAATGTTAACTAAAAATAGAAACAGAAAATATTTAATACTGTTAACTACGAGAGGATGCGTTCGGAATGTTAAGAATGAGAGTCGGAGGGTGGAATGTTAGAATTATGAAGCAAGTAGGTAAGTTAGAGAACCTAAAAATCGAAATGGATAGGTTATCACTAGACACAGTCGGGATCAGCAAAGTTCGGTGGCCAGAGGCGGGGGATTTTTGGAGTGGAGACATCAAGGTAATTCAAACAGGAGCAGAAAAAGGAAATTTGGGCGCAGGGATAGTTATGCGGAAAAAGATAGGATACTGTGTGGAAAACTACTTACAAAAGAACAAAAGAGTACCCATGGTTAGATTAGAATCTAAACCGGTAAACACAGTAATAATACAAATATACATGCCCACCTCTAGCTACAGTGACGAAGAGGTAGAAATGATCTACAAAGATATTGAAGACGAGAAACGAGAGGGGAAATAGGCTGGTAGAATTTTGCGAAAAAAACAATTTAATCATCACAAACACATTATTTCAACATCATGCTAGAAGACGATATACGTTAAAGATGCCAGGAGGTATAGAAAGATATCAAATAGATTACATTCTTGTTAGACAACAGTTTAGAAATCAAGTAAAAAACTGTACATGCTACCCGGAAGCAGATACAGACACTGACCACAACATCGTAATTATGAAGGCCGCACTTAAATTTAAAAAACTGAAAACGAGGAATGGAAAAAGGTACTTTGACTTTGAGAAACTAAAGATAAAAATATCCATGAAAGATTTGAAAAAAAGTCAAACGAATTACTGAAAAATATCGGAAAAATTTCCGATACTAAAGAAGTAGAAACAGAATGGAATAACATTAAATACAGCTTAGACATGGCGGCCAGAGATATTCTGGGTATTCACAAAAAAAAGAAACCATGGATAACAAAGGATATCCTGAATTTAATAGAAGAAACGAAAATACAAAAATAGATCAGACGAAACAGGAAACAGAGATACAAAGCCATAAAATGGGAAATTATTCGCAAATGCAAGAAAGCTAAAGAACAATGGATTGATGAAAAGTGCAACCACGTACAAACTAAGATGGAAATGGGAAAGACAGACGAAGCATACAAATTAATTAGAATGAATTTTAGGAATATAAAACCATATAGCATAAATATAAGGGATGCGGGAGGAAACGTGATTATAGAAAATGTAGAGAAAGTAGCTAGATGACAAGGAATATATAAGAAATTTATATTCAGGAGAGAAACTAACAGCATTAGAACAGAAATCAAACATTGAAAATGATGACCTGGGATATCCTATAATTAGAGATGAGTTTGAATTAGCATTAAGGGGTCTGAAAAATGGCAAGGCACCGGGTACAGATAAGGTGCAAGCTGAAACTCTAAAAGCCGCTGAACAAGCAGTAACAGAACGTCTATTCCGACTTGTAACCTATATGTATGAGACAAGCGAAATACCCAAAGATTTCAAACATAACATCATAGTAACTATACCAAAAAAAAGAGGCGCGAATAGATGTGAAAATTTTCCAACCATAAGCGTAATACCATATTCTTTGACCAAATGCAGTTAAATAATTAAACATCTCCATCTTGCTAAATATGCCAGTAAAATCTTGAGTTACATCCATGTCAAAAAGATAGTAATAATTTTTTTGGAGTCCGTCTAATATCTGGTAGTTCTTCCAATATAGTTTCTAACTTAACATCTTCTAGTTCCACTTTGTACGGAAAGCATATAGGATTTTGGAATTTTTTATTAATAATTCCAAGCACGGAGCTATTTAAACTTAACTTTAATACAAAGGTATACACAGAAAACAGTGCTTTATTTATGTTCGTTGGGAGTGGTTTTAATTTTATCTAATTTTATTCGCAGTGTAACGTATTTTTTTTCTTGTTGCACCAAGCCTAATAAATTAATAATAAAATAGATAAATTTTAAAGCATTTAATTCGTAAATATTCAGCCAATAAAAAGTAAAGTATAATATTCCCAATAACACATAGAATCTAGGAGATTTATATTCTGTGGCTTGTTGCCAAGCGTAGTCCAGTTAATTATGAGCACTTTTGTTTCCAACGTCGAAGAATCAAGTCGCTTTTGTAGACTAGAGATAAAAGTCAAGATGGCTCGACTAAAACACGAGGCGTCTAATAGGGTCAGAAAGAAGAACTTGAGTTGAGAACATGGAACAATAATATACATCATTTAAGACATGCAATATCTAATGGACATATCTACAACAACAATTTTCAATGTTAAATTATAATAAATTTTCGTCGCAATAATTTAAAGCAGGCAGTTATGGTTTCGTTCTATCTATTTAATACGCCGTATAGAAATGGTTTATTCAACAAAGAATCTTGGTACTTCAAACTTACAGATGATTAATACGCTGGAAAAATACAACAGCTGACGTCATGATTTTGCACCTGCAATTTATTTGGATACACGTGAGTGTTTGAAACTTTCCGTAACTTTGAAAGTATTATAAATTATTATGAGATTTCCTACGTTGATTATTAGAATAACACAAATTTAAAGTAGTTTTTTAAAGTTAATAACACACCGAATAAATATTTAGTTTGTCAGTTATTTGTACACGCATTCAATGTGTGTCAAGATATTTAGAATGACAACTTGTGTCAGATAAAAAAATAGTATAGATTCTGTTTCCTAATCTAGACGCCAAATGCAGTCTTGATTTAATTTTCACATTTTGCTTAAAACAATTAAGGTCATGTAAAAGCTTTTATTGTGCTAATGTGTATATCTTTTGTGTAGACAACAGTTAAATTTGAATAGTGCATTTTAAAGGTAATTTTGTGGGGATAATCTTTTGTAAATTGTAAGGTAATGTGGCATCATTGGCTTTTTGAATAAATCCTTCACTACTTTCTCTCTTCCTTTACCTCTCACTCTCTCTCTCTCTCTCTCTCTCTCTCTCTCCCGTTATCTCCTCGGCCTCCTTTCTCTCGCTGCATCTGCTTTTGCAAATGTAGCTCTGCGAACCTAATTCCTTTTTCAGATCGTTGTTATCTGTAGCTTTTAGCTTTAGTTTAAACTCATCACACAGCTTGCAAGTATCTTGATGTGGATGCCTAAAATGCAAATTTAGGTATCTTTAGTTCAATTTTTCGCTTAGTACAATTTTCTTTGTATAGGTCGTACATTTTTTTAACAGTTAGATCACTATTAAGATATTTGCAATTAGGGTTTTCAGTATGGAATAGCGACATTGACACGCAGGAAAAACTTTTTACGTGCGCTACAATATCCACGTCATTTAATTTCCTTGAACGCGTCGTTCCACGCCGTTCTTTACACTCCGATGGCTCTTTTTTGGAAATGCACCTATACAGTCGTCCGTTGCTTATTTGGAATGTAGCCAACAAATATTTTTAGCACACAACCTGGGTTTTTTTCAAGCTTTTTAAGAAGTATTTAAAACTAGTTTGTTACTCTGAACCAAAGCCATCCTTGGGACGTTTTCTATTCACTCTATTTGATTTAATTACACCATAGTGGTACTCATTTTGTGCAACATAATTTTGTAGGTGTCAGAATGACTGAAACATATTCTTTCTTTCACATTCTGTAAATAAAGTATAACACTTTTTCGGACATTCACCTTTTTTTGGGGAAATATTCTTTTCCAGAAGATCTGTGAATTTTTCGTTCATTAAGTTGCCAGTGTTTTTCATTTCGTATACGTTTTCTAGATCTAGGCGGCGGCGACACAGCTACAGACACTGCTTGTGGTTCTGGTACAATACTAGACTGGTTCAATGTAATATTGACTATAAGCGGTTCATCAACGAGATTATAGGGACCATAACCTGAAAACCGATGAATAAGTGTCAGTAAATAATATGGAAAGACATTAACATTTTCAATGCCCTAGCACAAAAGTGTTATAACAGATATCCCTTATAAGGTCTTGCAGTCCGCAATCAACAATACAGGACTTAGTACAAGGTTCAAATTCTAACACCGATAAACATAAACACAAATTCGTATTTGTACACCCGAAGGTATACATAGCCAACCTATGGAATTGAATTGAATGGAATTGTATAATCAGAACTGAATATGTTAAATTATAATATTTGTAAATAAAGTCCGTAAACTTACTAGTTGATACTGTTGGTTGGAGTTACTGTATATCTTCAACATCCCTCAGTAGTGGGCGTTAATGAGAAATATTACTGGTTTCTAAAAAAAGGTAAAATATTAAGTGGCAGAAATTTAGAGGTTATTTTATATGAATGCTCTCACTACTTATACCGCAACTATTATTTTTTGAGCTTGGAAGGTATTCTGAACCGGAATCACTACCATCACTAACTTTTTTACAGTTCATCACAGAAAAACCTAATTTTAAATTATTAAGCTATACATAGTTGGAATTTTGCAATTTGTCGGAATAAAAATGAATCAAATCCGGATATGTTCTACAATTACAGTGACATTGAAACTAGTTTCAGTTTTACACCGAATTATTATGATTTCCTGCCACTATTCCAGTACAAGTGCCACCACTATGGATGTGTACCAGGATTATGAAGCTGGGCCAATTTTATTCTGAAAGAAATACAATAATCTATGTCTTTTAATGTAAGAGTGCGAATTTTGAAAAAAGTGGAGTTAGATCATTGTTATTCTACGTGACTCAAACTTTGCAAAAGGATTGCCTTCTAGTACCTTAATAAACTGTTTCTAAAACAAATTAAATAAATTTCATTAGGCGAATAAAACAAGTTTATATATAAAGCATATATTAATAAAATTATTGAAACTTTATGAGTCTACAAAATCAACCGTATGGAGAATCTCATATATAAATACAGTCTTCTGGATTTTGAAATTCGGACAGGAATACATTATTTCTTGGTTTCCCAACAATATTCCAATGTAATTAAAATAAAGGGTTGATACATATATTTTTTGAAACAATTTTAGATTTGCAGCGTTTTTTTAATAAAAAGACAAAAGATGACGCTGTATCAGCTTCGAATTCGAATAGCGCATGAGTGCAATTTTTTTTGTGAGTATGTAGTAGGCAGAACGTTTTAAACGGCGAGGTTTGCCTAAATTGCGCCATATGGATGTATTTGGGAGATTTTTCTTGTAAAGGAGACCCGCGATTAAATAGAATGGAAATAATGGTCAATATAGTTGGAAAAACTCCGACAGAGAATATGGTTAGCTGGGGTCGGTTCGTCGAAGACATGAGCGAAGGGGACTAGAAAAATAGGGTTAATTACTATAAGAAAGTAGACGCCATCTACCCAGAAAAGCATGTGCGAAAGAAGTGTTAGGGTCTTACTTAACAAAGGAAACGTCTAAACTAAAATAGTTAACTTTCATTAACGAAAAGAAATATTGAAAGGTACATTTAAACTTTACAGAATTTTATCGGTTCGTCATTTTTCATAAAGCTTTAACTCAGTGTCAAAATCAGCGAAACACATTCTTAGTTCTACACTAAAATCATCGAACACAAAACTAGAACAACATGGAAGAAACAAACTACAACACTCTTGACAATACAAGAAATCTTAAAATGCAATTTTCAGACATATAGAGGTTTTCATTTTTCTGTTGTACCTAATATTTGAGTCAGTTACTGCTGGAAGATTCAACCCCTAGCTGAACTTTGAGTTTCTTAACTTCTTGTTTGATAAATGAATCAAAGACAAAACATACGAAGACAAACATATTTAATAATCTTTACGTTTTACCAAAAGAAAACTATTTATTGACATTTGATAGAATTCCTGAAACATAAAAAACATTGTTAAGGATTTAGTATTATATTTCATGCAATTATTAAAAATCAGACTAATACTTTAAATCACTCTTTAACTTTATCTTTAAAAAGGAAGTTTAAGTAAATTTAGGTTTCCTACAGAAATTATTATATTTTGTTTACGACATGCGTGCCTCGTTTATAAAATCCTTTGCAAATTGAACCTTCTTAATACTTCAAAACTTATGCATTCATTAATTTTCATTATGAAATTTGTTACATAAAAAGCTATGTGTAAGCAGAAATATTGAATAATTTAAAACTTCATCAAAAACGGTTGTGAACGCTATAGAATGCACAAGAAGCAATTGAAGGTTTCAACATGGATTTAGATATCAGACGTTCTGTATCTCAACAACATTGCTTAATACTAAAATTTAAATAATCATTTGTAATCGTGTTTGGAAATCTTAACATAATTGATACCTCAAACATATTGATAATATTAAAATTGAAGACAATACTATAACTATTGTTGAATTTACCAGTAACCTGGGATTAATAAAATAATGGATACTAGCTTTTGCTATTAAAAATGTATTAGTCCGTGCTTATAGTTCTTTGAAACTCCTTGTAGCGCGTTTGCGTTGCTTACATAAATCAAACAGGAAAGGAATAATTAATGTGAAATAAAAATGAAATAAATGCGGATGTACCCTGTATATTATGATTTCACGAACAAGTGTTAATATATCCCGCGATTTCAATTCTTATTAGCTTCAAATAGCCTGATGGCATGAAAGAGTTAGTTAATTAATCCATGTTTTATAAAACAATGAAATGTTGCGATAACCGCATATGTAAACGATATCAATTTTTATATAGCACAAGCCGGTACAAAATAGTGACAATAAATTCCTGAAAGCTAAAATGGATATTAAAATGACACCTCTACGCTTGCCAAGAAAACCCGAACGTGGAAATAACACACTGCAAAATCAGTTGGAATGTCTAGAAGTTGTAACGTCAGAAGGGGTTGTAAATTATTTGACGTATTCACATGGGGTTTCAAAATGTAAAATCAATAATTAAAAATAATTAAAACTACTACAAGATATAGTTTTCTTAAATAGAATAAAGCATATATGATTGGAATGGTTTGTCATATGCTATATGGACCAATTTGCATGAAAACATTTACTTTTTGAAAGGGTTTAAACAGTTTTTAAGCATGGATCAGTAATTACGTTCTGGTAGAACTAACAACAAGCAAATCTGTATCGGTAAAATAAATATATATTGTTTGAATTTTTAAAAGGACACATCTATCGGTTAATTAGTTAAATTGTATAATGACATTTTTCTGTGTGAATGTCTTTTAAATTTAAGAGTTAGCGTTATGTGTAAAAGTCAATGTGACTTAATTTTAAAGGACTGGCAACTCACGATACATGTTTCTGCCCGTTTGCAGGGTAATGGTTAAACCTAGCTGAGTTTAAATAAGTTTAAAAGCGGTTTTAAAGCAAGGGAAATTAAATTTCACTGCTTATTAAGGTAAATTTTGTACATAACAATTTAATTATAGAGTTGTTTATGATAGTCACGTGATTAAGATTTGTATAGAATAGGCGAGTGATCAACGTAGTTTTAAATATACATTTTGGACTCTATTTTTACTGTTTAACATTTGCGTTGCGAGCAGGTTATTTTTCATCGGTGTTATATTTAAGACATTGTTAGTGAGAGATCGCTGCTGTGGATGTATTAATTTGTATTTGAAAGAATATTTTGTATTATCATAAATCTAATGTATTAGTGCAGTGGTTTTAATAATTAGAGAGCTAGCAAAACTAGTTAGACGACGGACAATTTGAAACATTCATCACAGCGTTTTTATTAGTCGAGCGTCCACGGCAGTTCACAGTAGCTTGTACTGACGCCTAACCTAGGACTCGTCTAGATACCAATTGATCCACAGCAATGCTGAGAAGAACCGCCATCTTAACCAATAAAGACTAAACCCCAATTTACTATGATTAATTACAAAAGCGCTAATTTTCATGTTAAACGCTTATGCAGTATCAAGGAAAAATTTTAATAAAAAGCAGTAATTTACTCTACTGGAAAATTGCAAAAATGCTTAATATATAAGTGTTATGAGGAAATAGTCAGTTACGCTCTATTTAATTCGTTGAATAAAAGTTAACATTTGGACGATTTTGGACTAATAAAAATTAATTTGTTATTTACAAAGAAAAACCTTTGAAGCTATTAGAAATTAAGACGATGGAATTTACATATCGTAATTGAAGTCAACTTTTAATAATCGGAGTTCTTGGCGAATGATATCCTTTGTTTTGATTGGAACCATACTTATTGGTATCGGACTACGTCCTCTTTGTAGGTTTTAATACTCGTAAAGAATGAAGTTTTCTAACTATATGGTTATTTATAATAGAATAAGACGTTATATATAAAATTATATTCTGTTTTGAAAAAAATATTGCTGTATTTCTGCGAACGCGCAAAGCACTCAATTGATATATAATAATTAAAAGGGTGGTTCAGTTAGTTTGATATTACCAATTTTGAAATTCGTAAGTAGATATGTCTAGTTTAAATTAGTTAAGTAATGGTGTTGCTTTAAAGCTTTAATTATTGCTTCAGTTAATGCGCCATTTAACACTTCAAATATAATTGTAACTATTAGCTTAAATATTTGTTCAACTTCTAGTCCTCGATCAAGTTCAGGGCTTATTCAGGTTCTGTAAAAATCCAGTTGGTTTGGTTCTACTGCAATCGAATTCGCTGCAAATTGGTTTCTGACCTGGTGAGGTCTTGTGTAATTTTATTCGAAAATCAATCCTTGTGACAGAAGTTTGTGTATAAGTTTCTAAAGCATTAAGAAACTGATTGGTCTCGAACAAATTCAAGGTGTATGAATCTAAAGGTCAGAATAGCTTTTGAGATATTGTATTTTTCTGTAAAGAACTTTATGAAATGAGCATTGCGTATTTAATAATTTTATTGTGAGAAGTTGTAGCTTTAAGATTTGATTAATTCAGAGAAATATATAGGAAATTTTTTATAACAAAGAATAATTTACAAATATCATTGATAAAAGACACTTTTTCAAAGACATAAGGACATTTGTGGGGGCACTCTGACACTGGAAATCTATGTAACTTTTTCTGAGTGTAAGTTGAATCTCTATAGTAATTTCTTTATGTGATTTACATAGCACTAATTTTTATTCCCTTTCTATTAATATAAACAAATATTTGTAATTCTAGTGAGAGTCAATATACTAATTTATTCGAGCAGGAGAGGTTGTGTTTTCGATATACTTCATTAATGGCTATATATTTACAATACGCTTATATTATACAGGGTGATTATTTCTACACATGAAATTGCATTTTTCACTTGGCAAAAGTAAATTCGTATTATACAGGGTGTAATCATGAATATTCGGAAATTTCAATTTTTTTTGTCGGATTCTTTTATATCGTGGTGGCATTTATTTGTAGAAATTGGGTTTCAATGACCAGTAGTGACCCCTTATCACGTCTATATATGTATATGTATATGATATATACTATAATATATATATATATATATATATATATATATATATATATATATATATATATATATTGAAACGATTGAAAAGCCCCATGACTGGTTAGTATATCACTTCGAGTACTAAAGTAAACCTCATTTCTCTATATAACAGACGCAGAATCTCAAATTTGAATTTAGGAACACATTTCCTCAACAATTTCAATAAGACGAACATAAAAGCTCTTTTGGAATAGATTACTATATAAAAGAAACTCATTACTATATATATATATATATATATATATATATATATATATATTGTATATAAATAAATATGTTTATATATTTGTTCAAGTTTTAAAGGTAAGTTAGTGAGCATAAATAAAAAATAATCTATTAAACCTGCTGTTTTGTTCAGAGTGTTATTAGCTTTCTAAACGTGATATATTTCCAAAAATGTTTTTTGTGCTCTTATGTTTCTATATTTAATTTTTTTTAATATGGACTATCTATTTTGTAGTTGAATATGATCCGATGATTTGATAAAGTTTAAGAATTTGATTTAATTTTGGTATCACTCTTATATTTGTTGACTCGTCGATTTAAAATTAGAGATGTGTCCTATACATACGCTATTGCATTGTAAATAATTAAATTAGCAAACAATATTTCTATGTTGCCAAGTTGGTGCTTTATTTTTAGTTCCGTAAAAAACTTTGGTACTCTTAACGCATACTTTCTAATAAACTTGACACTACATCCTTGAAGTACTAGGATTACTTTTTTGGTTAGTGGATTTATATAGGGTAGCGTTGTATATACTTTTATATTTTTGTGGTTGATATTGTTCTATTTATATTGTTGTTATGCTTGTTTAAATCAGTACAAGTTATTGGAATTCTATGTAAATTGTTTATTTATTAATGACTTCCAATTGTTTCCGGTTTTGTAAAAATTATTATTGAATGTTTTTCCATATACTATTGGATTGAAAATTCTATTAAATCTATTCTTTAAACCTAAAATAAAATTAATTGCAGTTTTAAAAGGGTAGTTGGGATGAGAATTGGTACCAGTTTAAAATAATTTGGTTTTAGTCGTTCATTATTTATAAGTTATCTAAAAATGGTTTGCTTTTGTTTAAGAAATTTTATAACTATTATAGGGAACGGCTGTTACCATATCGTCTACCACAATCCTCTTTATAAATGAAAGCTTCAAGGACAATTCTGATATATTTGTGGTAAAGAATTAACCTGTGGAAATATTATGTATACGTACCCGTGACAATCAAAGAGCAAAAGAAAGGTCATTAACAAACATGGCGTAGCGATCACAACCAAATGACTATGTGTTCTGTAACTACTTTGGAAATACTTTGTATTGTGTGGATGCCAGGTAATAAAAAATAGTTCAGGAATGCTATTATTATGTTTGAGATATGTAATCAAATGTAATTGACAAGGTAATTAAAAAAATTCATGTCTGTCTCATCTACAGTCATATGAATTCCATAAAGAACTTCCAATGCTTTAATAATGGGTACTAGTTTCTTGTCTTTGCCATTAAAACTTTATTTAGGAGTATGCTGTTTAATGTCGTTAGAGAAATGCATACCTCTAAGAATAGTTGCGCCACACGACGCCCCTCAACTCTTTCCTACTGTAAGTTCTAGATCACTTTCTTGGCGTTAATCTAATCGGTCTATACTCTGATAAATTTTTTCTGAAGATTTTCCATAGAACAAACCATTTATATATCCCAAAAATAGGAAAAGCCTACCCGTAGCCTACCCCCAGGAAGTTAGCCTACCCCCTAGAAGTTTTCAAACCCTAAACCTTGACTGCATTATTTGGTATAACTTTCAACCTACGTGCAGCCTCAAACCCACTTTTTCATTTTATCGATTGAGTAAGCAAGCTCTTACTTCATCTTTTAATCGTAGCCCTAATTTTGCCATTGAGGAGTTCTTAGTACTAAAAAAAGTACAGTTAAACAAACTGGTCATACGTACTCTATAATCATTAAGAATCGTCCTCCCGCAGAAATGTCTTATGCAATGTAGCCTACCGACTAAGTGTATAGATATAAGAAGGATGACGCTCAATAGCTTGCAATTAGGAACCGGTTAATGCAACAAATTTAATTTCTGTTTAATAAGACTTTTCGTAGCTAATGTTTAAGCACAACATATACCTATAAAATTAACCTTTACAGAAGTAATGAGAAATAAAATTAAAGCCTTATGTAAACTATCAAATAATACATTTAATTTTGCCATAAATTTTTTGATAAATAATCCATTGTATATGATACAGGGTGGCATTAGTTTTAGAACATTAAATTTAGTAGAAATTGATCAGCTAAACAAAAAACCTATAAGGCATTTTTCTCTTGGAGCGCTTTTTAAATGCCCGACCAAGGTCAACTTAGGTAAAAGTTTTAGGACTCATGCTTTGTCATATGTTGTTTAAGAAATATCTTACGTATTGCAAGTGTTATCCTGAATCGCAACCCCCACGAAATGGTTTCACAATAAGTGTTCGAAATTTTCACCGTATCTGCAAGCCCGTGGTTGGTATAACTCTCGCGTTTTCGTGTTTCCAGAAAACAACTCATTAAGCCACAAACGCGACAAAAAGCTCCAATTACTTATATCCAATTACAATTAAGTCCCAACACTGCGTTTAAATGTACTACCTAAGCACATAGTGAGACACAAAAATTAAACAGATGAAAACACATTATTTAACCACGATTACGAGCTATGTAGTGAAAAGTACATTCAACCTAAAATAGGATATCGTAGTCTGCGTAAACACTGAATTGTAAACAAACGGAACACTACATCAAATACGGTGGACCACATCGGCATTACACAATATTATTTTTTGCTGTGATTATTATTTAAACATGCGAATTTTAGAAAGAAATTTAAAGTTATTTCAGTTGCAGTTAAACTGCATTGAGTTATTTTGTTTGGCAGTAAAAATGCACTCTATTTCACTAATTTAAGTTTGCTCAAGGTCACAACTTAATTGTTCGACTTTAAGGCATGATGCAATTATATATTATATTTGTGACCTAGTCAATACTCTAGTGGTTTTACAGCAATTTTAATACTTTTCTTGTGTGTCCAATTAAACTGTTTGCTTTAGACACAAGGGTTATTAACAATTTTTGTTTGTATTATCGGTCTCTATACCCTTTAAATTAATGACATAAAACTAATGCCACCCTGTATAATGAGTATAATCTAAGTTATCGTGGTGTTACTGTAACTATATCAACTGCAAGGGAACTAATACCTAGTCATGTCCACCATTTTCTTCTAAATTTTCAACTGTAAGAATTACCATATGGGAAGTTTTTTATTATACAAACAGATGGAAGTTAAGTACAAAAGTGCTAGAAAATCCCTGGGGGTACCACCAAAAGTATTTTTCAACAAATTGTTTAACAACTGCTATTTCCACTTCCTATAACAAATATGTATCAGGTTTTCTGCTACGCATTAATACGCCAAACATATCTGCCAAACTTTAGAAGTATAAGCTATTGTCCTCCAACAAAGTTAAATACTTAATTAAAAAATGTTTCTGACCCTGCAATGTCGTGCTCTCTTAGCAGATTGACGCAAATTGTGAACAATTTAGAAAATAGGTATGGGACAACTAAATAGCTCTTAGGTTTGATATCTGGAATATCTACTATACTTAATAAGTTTCTAATTATTCACGTTGTGTCAATTTTTAGTGCATGTTCTAAAACATATCAGGTAAACCAAATTGTAGAAGGGCGACGATACACCTAAGAGTTGGTGGGGCAAAACCGATCTGCTAAATTTTGAACATTCAAGAGCAAGCTATTTTTAAAAATTTTTTAATAAAAAACATTTATAATGTCCTTTTATATTAACGAAGCACCCTATTCAATCTACATACGTACTTAGTTTAGTTGTATATTAAAAATTTTGTCTCAAAGTCTGCAGAATGTCGATCTTGCTCCATGGGTGGGGTAAAATCGACAGTCATATAAATGCTATGTAAAATTTTATTATTACATTTTTTTTGTAAAAATCAAAGAGATACCTGAGCATAGTACTTAAATAGGTGAACTAAATAATAATTTGAAATAGAATATTTAAGGTAGGCCTAATAACAGACGTCCAAAAAGAGTCTATATAACATTTTAAAATCACAAACAAAGTGGTTGTCTACTTCCTCGCAATTGGTGGACGCTTTGTGGGTTCAGCTGCGGCAAAAGATGATCTGTATCTACCCCTCTTTGTCTTTTGAGTTTGTATTCAATTCGTTAAAAAAAAACTGCACGCATATTTGTCGTCTTTATTCTTATCGTCGTCATCATCATCATCGTCTTGCTGTTCTTTAGTCATTTTCTTCTTCCCTTTACTATTTTTTTTGTATCGAAAGCAAGTTCTCTTTTTATGCAATTTTTCCTTTCTGATAATTTCTTGCTTCGAGATTCTTTTCTAGCTCTTTTGGTTTTTGTTATTTTTTTCTTTTGATCTCCAATTCTAATTGTCTTGTAAAGTGAAGAAGTCAGAATAACAGTTTCACTTTCTTTCTATCATTGTTCATCCTTAGTACACGTTCCATTTATTTCGAGGTTGGCATCAACACCTTAAGGGAAGGAATAAACATAGACCGTTCTCCCGAATCTGGGTCTGAAAGATTTGTTGCCGTTCTAGAAGTGGAGGGGGGGGGGGCGAGTGCTAGGCAGTTCTTTCTGGTTGAAGCACAAGTCCAAAACAGGTAGACTGGCATTTTGCAGCTGCCTTTGGTTGGAATGTAGGTCAATAAGTGGAGAGCTGGAGCACGGGAACGTCGCTAGAAATGATGTTAAGTCTTGGACTGGAAGGTTGTAACTCAACAGCTGCTTCTGGTTGAAGTGCAAATCCACGAGGAGAGGAGGGAAGCTGGAACTCGGCAACCGCTTTTAGCCTGTCTCTGGTATCGGAACCTGCATACATGTTTTCAGGAAATATATTCCTACTCAAAGGATATATTCCGAACCCCTGGATTGCTGTTTGCATTAATGCTGCTCTTGTGAATGCTCTAGTCAACAGCTTCCCAACTTGGTAGATGGCTACTACTCTCCCTGAATGCAGTACTACTAGTCACTGCCTTACTTCTTGCTCGTAGAAAATGCAGAGGGGACACATGAATGTCGCGTGCAGGGGCTGGAAACGGTGCGCTGTATGAGATAGGAAACATACTAGTATGAAATTTTTCTGACAAGCTAGGTAAAGCAGCTCCTAACTCTTTGTATATGACTCATGCCCATCCAAGATCAGTAGCACTGGCCTCTCTAGTGGTAGATTTGGGAAATCAATGAACTTGTTAAAGCATACCAAAAATACTCTGTGTTGACCTAACCAGATTTGTTGTAGCAAGCAAGGAACCCAGGAGGAGCATCATCAATAAGCCGAGGACTCTCTGGACATACGCCATAACATAATTACCAGAAGCACTCATACACGTTTTGAAAATCACAAAGACACCTCGTTTTGTAGATGACAAACATCAATCGTGTTTTTCCCTCAAACAACAAGAACATTCAAGTGCATGTTGGAGACGGTGAGGATCCTGTCTTATCATCATTGTAGATATTATTTGGTGCGACGTACTGTAGCTGCAAATGAACTCTAACAAATCGTAAAACTTCCCTATAGCAACCCTATTGAACCCCTTTGCTCAGTCTGAAAAGTTTCCTCTGGAGCTCTAAGGCCAGTCGATCACAGCAAGTTTCTTGATTTTGTTGAAGCAAGTTCAGAACCAAGACGGTGGAGATTAAACAAAGTCGGCACAAATAATATCTGTTCTATCAACAAAATATAGGCCAGTTGTTCTCTTTCCTGTTTCTCAGAGAAAACGGTCTCGTACCTACCTAAAAATTTATAAGATGCTACTTGAGGTGACCGTGCTCCATTTTGGAAAACCTTCGCCCTACCTACCAACGCTGTCTGTCGAGCATCGAAGGAATTAGAAGTCTTCTTTCCATGACTTCTTCTATGGCACTTGTCATTCGGTCTTGACTCATGTCTGTCACTCCGTCTTTCGTTGGTAGTTCCTCACCATATCTGCAGAGAAAGAATATATACAGAATCTCATAACATTATGTTTATTATAAAGTAGCCTACTATTTGTGTACCTTACCTTAAATTGTTTTAATGTTTTTATGCCAAGTTTCAACTCAATCGGTTTAGTATTTGCGTAATTAAGTAACAGGCAGACAGACAGGCAGACAGGCACAATTTAATTTATACACGTTAGTACGAGAGCTACATTATTTTTAATGCTCCAATATTAATTTAAGTTGAATGCTTTTCTTTCCAGAGCGCTTCGATAGACAGACACAATTCATTTTTTATATATACTAGCTAAAGCGTCGGACAAAACCGACCTCGAGTAGATCCTGTCTCACATGGAGATGTCAGTTTTGCCTTACGGTGCACTATTTAACAAAAATTACGATTTTTAGGTTAACTAAGTAACTAACTAATTATGATAGGCAACCTTACATACACTAAATTAAACTACAAACTCAACGAATTGAAAGATGTACTTACGACGTACCAGTGGTTTAATCTTAACATCCGTAGAATGTGATATGTAAAGTGTACTACCTCGGACATTGTGAGAATTTAGTAGAAATTATTATCAAGTAACAACGCGTCTATCACGAGCGGGCACCCGCACCATAATGGCTTCTGCTTCACTAGTTCGTAATCATTCCGCATGATATCAGTACGCATCACGGTTATTTTAAAGGGGTAGGTTTGACCCACCAGGTCGGTTTTGCCCTACTCTCCCTGAACACCTGAAATATAAAGTCTGAGGTAGCTTACGCAATAGAAAGGGTTAAAGGATGGCTCTATAACTGCTCTTAGGTTAACAATTGTACTAGAGAATGTAGTTTAGATCTTTAATTTTGACAAATGGTATCCTGTGTATTCAAAAATGGCTTTTCATATTTCTGGAGAAAACAGTTGAATCTAGGGTGAATATTCCGTCAAAAGTTAACTAACATGAATCTAAAACAATAAGGGTGGCGCCAAAAGTAAAAATAGTCTAGAACCAGTAGTATGAAGAAGTGGAGTGGCGCTGCTATCATCCAATGTCTGTTCCTCTACTAATATTTTGTAGCAGTTAAATTTATTGATGTATAAAAAGAGAGTAAAACCGCTAAGTTGTTACAGGTTATTTTTTTTAAATGAGGCATTTAAGAAAATCACTGTAACTTTTTACTTTACGTACGAATAAAAATTGCAAATAGATTTAGTTTTAAGTTGTTTTATACGCGATATAACCTCTATTGTATTTTGTGGTTTCCGATAAAGTCGAAGTTTGAAGTTAATGCCCATTGAAAAACAAATGTTACCTTTTGTTGTTGAATTTATTGAAGACAACGCATAAAACTTATAACCTTGAAGAGAAACGCTGCATTTCCAGCTATATTTAGCCGTTGTTGTTTCATTATTCAGTGATAAAACAAGCAATACCTGGCGCATGTTCGATCTGTCTCAGACTTGCATTGCTAAGATTGACGTCTGAATCGGACAGTTGTTTGTTACCCTTAAGCTAAATAACATGGGAATGAAGTTGGCTATGAGCAACTGGAAACTCGCTATAAAATATATTTGTGTGGATGTCTGAATAGTCGGACACAGCAAGTAGGAGCAATCAACTCAAAATGTGTTTTTATATTACGTTTTTATGACGATGTTAAATAGCTACGTTTTGTATAACGATATGTCTATGGCAACCTTTTGATAGCTATAATAAATAATTACGCTTTATTACTATGTTCAACTTTCAACTATTCATGCTTTTTCTTTATTCTAACATCTTTTGATACAACATAAACACCATATGCAGAAATTTCTTATCAAGTCTGAAATATGATGGTTCCCTTTATGACAAACCGTAGTCCGTTTGACGTGACTCAAAGAAATCCCATTACGAAATTAGTTATGAAAATCCAGTATTCTTCCTGTCGACATTTGCAGAGAAGAGGCCGACACAACCCTCAAATTACACTATACAAACTGTCTGGAGAGTGTTATTTTATAGTTAAAGGATCTCGTATTTGTTTTTGTTCTTCCAAGAATCTAAAGTAATAAAATTAGTTTAGATTAAATTAAATAATTTTGCGTTTTTAGTTCTAAAAGAAAATTATGTTAAATTATGTTACAATAAAAAGATCTAGATTTGTTTGATGTTATATCGAAGTGTGGTTAATGTAGACGCCTATATTTGAATATTTAACAATATTCTTATTAAATCCCATTTTAATTATTATATACAGTTAATGTAATTTATAATACTGTAGTTCAGATCTGAAAGATAAGCAAAATTTTGTCAACCATGACTGTTAGAATTTTAATTACTCAGTCATTTTATATAAATAACAAATGCAATAACTTATTTTCCTTCTAGTAAAAATACTTGATACTTTTGTGAAAATATTTCAAATGCATGAAGTTTTCGTTCTTTAAAGACATATATAAATGTGATCTTTGTTATTTGGTCTTATGATTTCAGTAAGTAACTATGGTAAAAGTATTACGAACACCTGTCTATAAGATTGTCAGCAATAGCGTAAGGTTAAAATAAAAGTTAATACAAAAGGTAATGAGTAATTTTCTTCATAACAAGTAGAGCGCCCATGTAGGTGCGAGTTCAAATATGCATGGTTAGTACATTTATTATTTGTGTTTCTTTCTTTATGTGCTGACATTTTGTTACTTAACATTTTTAAATAAGGTTCATAAGCTCATGAGTATCGTTTTCTTACAGGTGCTTCGAAAATATTTCAACTTAAGCATTTATGTTTAAATCCGTTATTTACCATTTAGTTCCTATACTTTCTGGACGGTATCCTTGATAAACACTTGTTAAGTGTAGTGGCGCTGAAGGGCAATCCGTAACGAACCTCCATGTTAGAGTTTAGAGTTAGTTGGAAAGTTTTTTAAAGTCCCTTACTACGGATTAAAATTTCTTATTTATTAGATTATGACTATAAGAGTGGGTGCGTTTGTTAACCCCAAATTTTAAATACAATGATACCCATACAGGTTTCATTCGAACTGGCGACACAATTAGAAAATGTCTTCCCGTGGTTATCTTTCTTTGCTTTATATCATTCATTCCTAGTTTGATCTATCTATGAAAGGCTTAATTGCCAAAGAAGGTTTCCAAGTGAAATCAATAAAATATCTTAAAATAAGTTTCGCAGTTGTGCCTTTTGCATTATTCTTATGGAAACATGAAACCAATTACCTAGGAAAAGATTACTAGTATTCAAAATATTGTATCCGACTGTGCATTATTTTCTTTCATGTTCGTTTTTCAGGAACAAACGAGTACATCAAGTTTATAGAGTTACATTTTTCGTTGTTATTGCATTCTACAAAAGCTTCGAATGTAGAAATAAATTGCTCATTAAAAAAACTCGTGTTTGCACTGAAGTATCTTCTTCACTTTGCATTCGCGGTATATAAAGGGTTATTGTTAGGTTGAAGCAAATTTCATTTCGTGTTGTTGAAAACCCAGATCATACATATTGTTTGAATAACCGAGACTTCTTAGGTTTGTTAAGAATAGAGTTGAAAAGCAGACATTATTAATTAAAGTTGCATTGTTGAGTTGTGTTTTGCTCTCTGTTTTGAATGATCTCTACTAAATTAAGGATTTGGAGAATGATTCTGAATGCCGGAAAATTTCCAGCGTATACGTATCTACAGAAAATCCTGGTTATAAATTGAACATGACAATTTACAAAGCCTTTGTTAATAAATTTGCGTTCTATGTTTTTCAAATAATTAAAGATAAATTGCAGCTTATTTTCGTTTGAATTTTTCTTAAACTGAAACAAAAAGACACAAGAGTAGCACCGTAAAATGCGGTAAACTAATAACATTAAATTGTGTACAAAGAGTTTTTATTTTAAACAAACACACTTATGCATAGGATGCCATCAATTTTTGAAACAACATTGTTAAACATTCCAAAGCTTTTTGCAACGCGTTACGATACGCTAATATAAATTAGATGGGAAGGAAAAGTTTAATTTTGAAGGGACAGAATAAGTACGAACGCATCTGTATAATAGATTTCACGATTAATTAATCATAATGGAGCTTAATATTTCAAATTTGTTTCTATAAAGGTCATTCGGCTAATAAAGATATAATACTATTTCTCTTAGATACATTGTAAACGTAATACTCTGGAACGATGACTTATTTTAAAAACCATCGAGTATACATTGACAAAATAAATAAATACGTGAGAAACCCAAAATCATATCTGAGATATGGGTGGACGTTCAAGTAAGTACGCTTAGATTGAAATGATTACATCATGTTAACGGATACTGACAGCAATTAATAGGATTTTGTAGAGGGAGATGTGTGACATAACAACTAAGCACGACAGTTCAACGTGCAATTTCAGAAAGTTAATTAGAACGAAAAATGTAGTCATACGACAAAGTAATAAGGTAGGAAAGTCACAATGTTAGAGGAGATATGAGGACAGATTAAAATTTGGTAGAAAAATTGATCTTGAAGATGTGACTGTGTATTCCTCGCAGGGCATAAATACGTATCGTGCAATATAAGGTTAAACTACTCTTGCAATGGTAGGGTAGATTTTACGGGGAGATTTAATGTCGTTTTGACCGGTTAAAAAAGTGCTACAACCTAGAGAGGTCGCACATTCAATAATTTGGATCATGTATTGGTTGTGTAACGAAAGCTGTGTTAAATGGAAGTGAAGTAGGAAATGCTGATGGTTTTTGGACATTCCTGAGTGTAAGTGTATTACTATACATTGAGTAATGAGCTTATATGTTTATACCCATTACTTATGTATATGTGAATTTTAAATGTAAACAGGTTGTTACTCATTTAACAGAAAATGAATCGACCACAAAAGTATTTAGTTTGTTTGTTATCTTCACTTCCCTAGGTTAGAACTTCTCTGCATTCTTTTAATTAAATAACCCATTTTCGCCAATATTTATTTTTACGCTTATAATACTGGCATTCAATATTTGATATAATTAATTGACTGCCTTTAAATCGTAACTAGCTAAAAACCACGTGTTATCTTTAGAAATGCTAGCTTTTATTATATATATATATATATATATATATATACATTTATATATACATTTATTGCAAAACTTTTCTTGGAACTGGTCATTAGCAATTAATTTGAATGTTTTCTACATGTAAAATCGAAAATCGGAAATTCTAAACAATACCTCCATAAACGAGTATATGAGCATAAATATACTATAAAAACGAATAATAAAAAAAGCACGGCCCTAGCAATGCACGCCATTTAAAAAGTCCACCAGTTCGATTTTAGTAATGTTAAAATTTTAGGTACGGAGGTAAATGATAACAAAAGAAACATAATTGAAACAATAGAAATCCAAAAAAAACCTAAAGCTATAAACTCAAAATAGACCAAGACGGGTTTATAAACATTTACCACAATTTAATACAACAGAAATAATCTGAATACCACATACGTTAATATCCTCTCACACTGTATATTAGCATAAGCATATAAAAATTCATATGTATAATTCAATAGCATTATCACTGATAAGGTATTAGTTTTGTAAAGTTTTATTAATCTAGAGGTTAGGTGTAAATTGACAAGGAAAGCAAGTTTTAAAATTAAAAACATATCCAAAATAACATTATTAGGATGTATTGTTGCTTATCCTACAATGTTAGAAATAATTTATTTAGTTTGTAAGTTTTAATATTTTGACTTTACATTAAATGGTATGTATGCAATTTAATTTTGAAAAAATCATTATTTAATTAGAGATATTTTATAAGTTTCATATTTGAAAATGGTTGTTTAACCGAAACGCGTAATATGAATAATAAAAATAAACAAGCAAGATAAACGAGTTTATTTTACATGTAGAAAACATTCAAATTAATTGCTAATGACCAGTTCCAAGAAAAGTTTTGCAAAAAATAATATAAATGGTCAAGAAAATATAAAAATTATATACATTTATATATACATATATACTATTGTGTAATTAGAAGCTAATTGTAGGATAACAAGACATATAGAAGGTCATGGGTCAAGCTAGAGGGTCGTGGATAAATTTATTAAAAGATAATTAGGTATTTGTAAATAAAAATTAGAGCTTAGTCAACGTATGATAGTTTGGGGTAATGTAATTTTAGGTGTATTTATTTATAAATAACTTAGCATAATATTTAATTGGGATAATAAGGGTTTAGAAGCAACACGAAATAAATACCGCTTTATTTTGCAAAAGCTTTTTGTGTTCGTTAACATAAAGTAAAACCAGAAACATTTTAAACCATACAAATAACAGGAGATACGTTATCTAAACGAACGAAGCTATAAAATTTAATATGTTCCAAGAAAGACAGACCGTTGGATATTTGTGTAAACAATATACAGCAAAGGCAGGTGGCCGTTAAAGAATATGGATTGATATTTTATAAGGAAAGCTAGCGTTTTCGTATGTTTTAGTAAAGGAGCGTAGATAAGATGTGTTGGTTAGTTGCTTGACTTTTAAATGAGCAGATGAACAAAGATTAATCAAAGCATACAAGTATGAATGGTGAAACAGCATAAGATGTCAAGGTAATCATAAAGGTAGTACAGTAGGGAAACTGAACCAAGTAGTTATAGAAGTAGAAGGACGATGCAGAACGTATGAATGTGATAGAGAAGCATTATAATTTTAGGATTTAATCATAGAAGTAGTATGGTTGGGCGAAGGTATACAAATTTGTTTGGAGAGAGTAGAAAAATCAATAATTTCTAAGAACTTTAACAGTAGACACGGATCGCTTAAAAGCAAGGGAGAGAGTTTGTGTGATTTGATTGGACGTTAAAGATAGACGCGCAACAAGTTGGTCTTAGGAAGGGTAAATATCGAAGCATAAATGTGAAAGGACGCTATATGTAGGAAAGAGATAAAAGATATTTGTTTTAAGTGGAAGGCGTAGACGTAGCTAGAATTGAAAGTTCGTTAAGGCTAGTTTTTCGCCGAAGCATAGAGTCGGTTGACGGTTTTGTGAGGTTTTCCGAGTATTTTGGTGTGTTTGTCGAGCGATATTCATAGAAAACGAAAACGGTTGGAGTTTGAGGTTTTCCGAGTATTTTGGTGTGTTTGTCGAACGATATTCATAGAAAACGAAAACGGTTGGCGTTTTTCACAGGAATTGAGAGTCGGTTACAGTTCTACGGAGAATTGTTGTTGTCCGTTGGAAGTTTACGTGCTAAATTTCAACAAGGGGGGGGGGCGACCGAGGGCATATATTCACCCGAATGGAAGTGTGACACTCTTTTAATTTTTCGTCGTTCCTACGTTCAACAACGTTTAATTCCAGTGAAGTATTTAGTGAAGTTATACTTTGTTTATTAAGATAAGTACACACAAGTGTGCGTAGTGTCTAGTTATATAAAAGCTCGAAGTTAATTAAAGAATTAGAAACGGAACGTAGATGGTATACGTAAGTAGTACAATCTCTATTTTGGTTTTGGAATGTATTAAAATTTGGAAATGAATGATGAAGGCAGCAATCGGTAATTAATTTGTTATAAATTGGAAATTTTGGAAGTTAAATGTGGATGATTATTTTAAACGAAGAGAAACTTTCGGGTAGCAGCATGCAGAGAGCGACATCGATGCAAACGGATAGCGGTTTCATGGAGTAGAGCCATACTCGACGGCATCGTCTGCAAGGGCTGGTTGGAGGATACCTGTTGAAGATTGTTACCAGGTAACAACTTTTATTCAAACATTGTGTGGTGACTATTTGCAATAATTCTTTTTACTTTTTGTACTTTGGTGTGTTGTTTTTAATTGTCGTATTTATTGAACTATAAATTTATGGGACTTTCGAGGTGAATGAAATTTATTTAGGTTGTCAAAGAGTAGTGATTTACAAATAACCAAGATATATTGTAAAAAAATGTAAAGGGCTCATTTAATTTTGTTTGGTAGTGCTGTAAATTTGCACTCATGATTAAAATGTTTTACTATGAGCTTATGTTAAGACGAAGGGATTACAAACAGGTATGAGGAATGCCCTCTCACTTTAATAGGATAATTGTTTAATAAGGTTATCAAAGTGAAATATTTTCTTGGAAATAAAATTGTCGTTAGTACGAAGGAAGAGCTTTTGGATTCAAGAATCCAGGTAAGCGTCTGTGTTAGGTCTAAGAGTTTTTAGAAAAATAAAGAGGGGCAAAGCGGAGCAGCCGAGGACTACGCAATAATTTATGGCACCCAAGTTGTGTGTCTAGAATCTTTTCTAGACAGTTGTAAGGGCTAACTAGGAAGAGCTACACAAAATTTTGGCTTGCCAACGAAAGGGCTCTCGAGTAGTTAGAGCCTGAGCTGCACAACATTATATATATATATATATATATATATATATATATATATATATATATACGATATAATAAAATCTCCATGCATTATTGCTTCGATTGCGTTCACGATTCTGGCCGTTATTGAAAAATGACTTTCCGTGGCTATTTTTAAAAAGAAACTAGTTTTGTAGGTTGTGGATTGAAAGGTTTAATTTTCTGATTACAGGTTGTCCTGTTTTGTTATTGTATTCATTTATAACGAGAATTATAATTTCGAATGGGCAGTTATAAACATTCTTGTGTAATAAGAAGCTTTCTTTACTTTTCTGCGCGACTAGAAAGTGACTAGAATTTTTATTGCTTCGCTGATGGAAATAAATAGTCTCGTTAACTCAGCTCCCGGATTTTGTATTTTGGGTATATCTATAACCTATGTTTAAGTACGAGCCGTGGGTTCCCGCTGTCGTATGGTTCTCTGGACCATGCTCATCCTTGGCCTCCTGGAAATTCCACATCTTGTTTCAACATATTTGGCTGTCTATCGTGGCATGTCGGCTGAATCGCTTAGATCTTGAAGAACATGCTAAAAGAGTAAGAATATTTATAAAACGACAGCTTTGCTAGTTTTCGGTAAGGTTTATTTATTTGCATTATGTAAAGAGTAGAAGTGTGTCAATTTGTATCAAACTATTGCTTTGTTACCTTGTGTTATAGTTGGCTTAATGGTATTATGTAACCATTAGGATAATTACATGAGGGTATGCACAAATAACTCGTCGGTCGCTTTTCATGATCAACACCCTAAATGAGTAGTTAGTTGCCGAGAAGATATCAACTGGCAATCTATGAGTCCAGATTTTAATGCCTATTGATTTTTTTTTATAGAACTACTTAAAAAGTAAGGTTTTCGACCCATTACTACCAAACTTGATTGCTTTAAAGCAAAGAATCGGACGAAATCAACCTTATTTGAAGTGGGATATTCCGAGTTATTGAAAATTTCATTTTCAGGTGAGATGAGTTTGGAACCTATTCTGATGTTTTATTTTCAAGTATCAAAAACGAAAACATTCTGAAACACCCTTAACTATTACTTCATGAATTTCTGGAATGAAGAGCAAAGCGCACGCTAATTCTCGGTAGTAAAAGAAGATAATGCATACTGAATGTCCAGCATTAAATACAATGTAGCTACTATATCATTCTCCAAACACCTGCTCCAATTATATAAAATCTTCTATTAAAAAACTTCACAATATGAAAAGCAGAAGAGCAATTTTTTAGAGCAAGTTTAGATATATTCATATTTATATTGAATATTCTTTTTCTCTTTACAAATATACAATACAATATCGCATGCTTTTTTACGCTTTCCACATATAAACTACAGAATTATTACAAATCCTGGTTTGCATGGTCAGCCATCGGCAGCTAATCAGACTATGATTCGATTAAAAGCTAATCAATGTAGGGTTGTACGGTTTGGGAATGTCGCTAATCTGAGCCCCAAACGCGTGTTCACTTAATTAATATATGATTGCACCTCCAGGAGGATTAACGTTCTCTATGCACGACAGGCAAAGCTCATGTTATTATGTCCAGAAAATCCTTGAAAGTTTGACTTGATTAAAGTGAAAGTTCAGATTGGAAATGCATGACGTTGGGATGGCTTACAAGAATCAAGCTAAATAGTAGTCAGCTCAAGGTTAATGGTCTATCCAGGAATTTTGAACGAATGCAGAAATTGTTTTTTACAGTTTTGCTTATACAACGTCTTTATTTATTTCAACCTGTATTATATACGGTGTGTTCAGGAACATATAGGCTAATACGGCCATTATAAAAATCAAATTAAAACCAATAGGCTGTAATGCAATCGGCGTGACTTACAAACAAGCTATAGGAAAAACATAAATAAACAAAGACTAACAATAATTGTTAATGCCAAATTATTTTGCTGTTTCAAAGTTTGAAGAATACCTTATTGAGTGACTGTGATATCTTTGTAAATAAAAAGCACTGTAAAATCACTTTATCATTCTTCTTACTTTAGTAGATACCTTATAGCTCGTCCAAAAGTAATTTTTGTTGCAACTACGTCTTGTCCTAATGTTGACCCGAACGAAAGTGGACGAAGCGTTAACTTTATTTTTTTAGTACGCCACGAGTTACATATCCCCCAAATTAGGATATATATGTAATTAAATGAAACTATTAAAGCTTAAGTTAGATTGTTGCAATGTATAATTGAAGAACATAATAAAAGGTTAATGAAAGTTCATAAGCCAGACAATGAGAACGGAAACAAACATTGTATTCAAGACGCAATGTGATACTGCAGGTGCAGGTCACCGTAGGTTATAAGACAGCAATTATTAGAATTAAGATAATTAAAATGTAATACTTTGTATTGTGTAAAGAAATAAGCAGACATGAGCTCTGCAGCTCCCACAAGCAATGTGAGGGGCAGGGATAGCATAAATACCCTCGAGAGCCCAAGATGGCCGGCCAGTTTAGATCTCCACAACTTTAACGTTGTTGGTAGTTCAGCTACTCACCGTAATTTTTAATTAATTTAATTAGTGAAAGTCAACTTCGAATTATTTTTGAAGGGACAGAAAAAATACGAACGCATCTGTATAATAGATTTCACGATTAATTAATCATAATGGAGCTTAATATTTCAAATTTGTTTCTATAAAGGTCATTCGGCTAATAAAGATATAATACTATTTCTCTTAGATACATTGTAAACGTAATACTCTGGAACGAAGACTTATTTTAGAAACCACCGAGTATACATTGACAAAATAAAATACGTGAGAAACCCAAAATCATATCTGAGACATGGGTGGACGTTCCAGTACGTTTAAGTACGTACGCTTAGATTGAAGTGATTACATCATGTTAACGGATGCTGACCGCAATTAATAGGATTTTGTAGAGGGAGATGTGTGACATAACAACTAAGCACGACACAACGTGCACAACGTGCAATTTCAGAAAGTTAATTAGAACGAAAAATGTAGTCATACGACCAAGTAATAAGGTAGGAAGGTCACAATGTTAGAGGAGATATGAGGTCAGATTAAAATTTGGTAGAAAAATTGATCTTGAAGATGTGACTGTGTATTCCTCGCAGGGCATAAATACGTAGCGTGCAATATAAGGTTAAACTACTCTTGCAATGGTAGGGTAGATATCACGGGGGGATTTAATGTCGTTTCGACCGGTTAAAAAGTGCTACAACCTAGAGAGGTCGCACATTCAATAATTTGGATCATGTATTGGTTGTGTAACGAAAGCTGTGTTAAATGGAAGTGAAGTAGGAAATGCTGATGGTTTTTGGACATTCCTGAGTGTAAGTGTATTACTATACATTGAGTAATGAGCTTATATGTTTATACCCATTACTTATGTATATGTGAATTTTAAATGTAAACAGGTTACTCATTTAACAGAAAATGAATCGACCACAAAAGTATTTAGTTTGTTTGTTACCTTCACTTCCCTAGGTTAGAACTTCTCTGCATTCTTTTAATTAAATATCCCATTTTCGCCAATATTTATTTTCACGCTTATAATACTTGCATTCAATATTTGTTATAATTAATTGACTGCGTTTAAATCGTAACTAGCTAAAAACCACGTGTTAGAAATGGTAGCTTTTATTATATATTATATACATATATATATATATATATATATATATTTATATATAAATGTATATAAATATATATATATATATACATATATATATATATATATATATATACATTTATATATAAATATATACTATTGTGTAATTAGAAGCTAATTGTAGGATAACAAGAAATACAGAAGGTCATGGGTCAAGCTAGAGGGTCGTGGATAAATTTATTAAAAGATAATTAGGTATTTGTAAATAAAAATTAGAGCTTAGTCAACGTGTGATAGTTTGGGGTAATGTAATTTTAGGTGTATTTATTTATAAATGAAAACATAATATTTAATTAGGATAATAAGGGTTTAGAAGCAACACAAAATAAATACAGCTTTTACTTTGCAAAAGCTTTTTGTGTTCGTTAACATAGGGTAGACTCAGAAACATTTTAAGCCATACAAACAACAGGGGGAGCGTTATCTAAACGAACGAAGCTATAAAATTTAATATGTTCCAAGAAAGACAGACCGTTGGATATTTGTGTAAGCAATATACAGCAAAGGCAGGTGGCCGTTAAAGAATATGGATTGATATTTTATAAGGAAAGATAGCGTTTTCGTATGTTTTAGTAAAGGAGCGTAGATAAGATGTGTTGGTTAGTTGTTTGACTTTTAAATGAGCAGATGAACAAAGATTAATCGAAGCATACAAGTATGACGGTGAAACAGCATAAGATGTCAAGGTAATCATGAAGGTAGTGCAGTAGGGAAACTGAACAAAGTGGTTATAGAAGTAGAAGGACAATGCAGAACGTATGAATGTGATAGAGAAGCACTATAACTTTAGGATTTAATCATTGAAGTAGTATGGTTGGGCGAAGGTATACAAATTTGTTTGGAGAGAGTAGAAAAATCAATAATTTCAAAGAACCTTAACACGGATCGGTTAAAAGCAAGGGAGAGCGTTTGAGTGATTTGATTGGACGTTAAAGGTAGACGCGTAACAAGTTGGTCTTAGGAAGGAAGAGAAGCATAAGTGTGAAAGGACGGTATATGTAGGAAAGAGATGAAAGATATTTGTTTTAAGTGGAAGGCGTGGACGTAGCCAGAATTGAAAGTTTGTTAAGGCTAGTTTTTCGGCGAAGTATAGAGTCGGTTGACGGTTTTGTCAGGTTTTTCGAGTATTTTGGTGGGTTTGTCGAGCGATATTCATAGAAAACAAAAACGGTTGAAGCTTTTCACAAGAATTGAGAGTCGATTACAGTTCTACGGGGAATTGTTGTTGTCCGTTGGAAGTTTACGTGATAAATTTTAACAAGGGGTGGCCGACCGAGGCTATATATTCATCCGAATAGAAGGGTGACATTCTCTTAATTTTTCGTCGTTCCTACGTTCAACAAAGTTACTTGCAGTGAAGTATTTAGTGAAGTTATACTTTGTTTATTAAGATAAGTGCACACAAGTGTGTGTAGTGTGTAATGTCCAGTTTATATAAAAGCTCGAAGTTAAATCAAGAATTAAAAACGGAACGTAGATGGTATACGTAAGTACTACGATATCTCTATTTTGGTTTTGGAATGTATTAAAATTTAGATATGAATGATGAAGGCAGCAATCGGTAATTAATTTGTTATAAATTGGAAATTTTGGAAGTTGGATGTGGATGATTATTTTAAATAAAGAGAAACTTTGGGGTAGCAGCATGCAGAGAGCGACATTGATGTAAGCGGATAGCGGTTCCATGGAGTAGAGCCATACTTGACGGCATCATCTGCAAGGGCTAGTTGGAGGATATCTTTTGAAGATTGTTATCAGCTAACAACTTTTATTCAAACATTGCGTGGTGACTATTTGCAATGATTCTTTTTACTTTTTGTGCTTTGGTGTGTTGTTTTTAATTGTTGTATTTATTGAACTATAAATTTATGCGACTTTCGAGGTGAATGAAATTTATTTAGGTTGTCAAGGAGTAGTGATTTACAGATAACCAGGATACATTGTAAAAAGTATAGAGGGCTTATTTAATTTTGTTTGGTAGTGCTGTAAATTTGCACTCATGATTAAAAAGTTTTACTACGAGCTCATGTTAAGACGAAGGGATTACAAACTGGTATAAGAAATATCCTCTTACTTTAATAGGATAATTGTTTAATAAGGTTATCAAAGTGAAATATTTCCTTGAAAATAAAATTGTTGTTAGTATGAAGTATACAAGTGTACATAATAAAAAATATTATGAAAATGTAATATTTATTGACTGTAAATAAAGTGTGTTGTATTATGTGAATTGTGTTATTTTGAGTGTGAGTGTAGAGTGGATTTCTTTTAGATTATAGCATGATAGCACTGAGGAGGAGGTTTTGGATTCAACAATCCAGGTAAGCGTCTGTGTTAGGTCTAACAGTTTTTAGAGAATTAGAGAGGGGCAGAGCGGAGCAGCTGCGGACTACTCAATAATTTATGGCACCCAAGTTGTGTGTCTAGAATCTTCTCTAGACAGTTGTGAGGGCTAGCTAAGAAGAGCTACACAAAATTTTGACTTCCCAACGGAGGGGCTCGAGTAGATAGAGCTTGAGCTACACAACATTTTATATATATATATATATATATATATATATATATATATATATATTTATTGCTATACTATTCGCGGAATTTTCATTCCTATTCAACTTGTGGCTCCGCCTTTGTACTATTTAAATCTTATGACCTCGGCTAGCATTTATTTGGAATTATAAAATTCAGTAAATTTCGATTTTATATAATGAAACCAATATGTTATGTACAGCTTTTGAAATTATTTGTAATACATTTTTTATAATTAGTTAACCTTATAAATTTCATTTATTAACAACCATCTACTATTTACTCAAAAACCCAAAGTCACCAAAAAAACTTATTATCTTTACCAACAAAGTGTAGAATATTCTAAACCTGTTATCATATTACTCATTCTATACGTATGCAACCTCTTTTGTTGACTTTTTCACAAGCATATCATATTTAGCAAATTCAATAAAATAAAAATTTATATAGAAAAACAAATATCTTATAACAAAAAATCTGACCTGGTTTTATCTTTTTCACATCGACGCTTCCAATAAAATGATCTTCCCAATTCTGGATTCCATTCAAATTATTGCCATTACGCTATGGACCACCATTATTAAATTATACACCCCAATTTATTTCAATTCTTCAAACTTAGACTTTTATCATTCTTGCCCCAGACTTAAAATTGTAGTTTGTTTCACCCCTGTACTTCAAAATTGTATTATTCTTCTTTTCGCCTGGACATCTAAATTGTATTACTGTATTTTTTCCTTAACATCAGAATCATAGTCTATTTCCCTCAGACCTCGAAGCCCTATTATTTTTATGTCTTAGTTTACAATAAATTCATTAAAAGCGTACTTACGTTTAAACGGCAATTATAATCTTCATATTCGCACTTATTTTATTTCACTTTTATAATTATTACGTATTACTTTGTTTTAATCGCAACGCACTTCGGCCTTCGTTGAGTTCAAAACTGACTTTCTTATCAAGGTGCTTGCTAATATATTCTCGAATTCCCACTCCATCCGTGGGTACGGTCTAGAACTCGTCGCTTGTTTCTGACCAATCAAATAATTTCATTTAGAGCAGTTTCTGATGTAATGCTCCACGATTCCCCATAATCACAACCTGCCCGCAGCTGTCTTTCGTTATCAACATGCTGTATTTTGATAGATTACTTGCTTTTCCATAAACAACTGATGCAACTCGACTTTAAATTTTCATGTTTACATGCGATTCACGCAATTTTTAATCATTTCTCTTATCAAAATGGTTAGATCTTTGTACGCATTTATATTAACTACCTGAAACTCTATTTCTATATCCGTATTAATTTAATCGTCTGGAACTCTTTTTTAATGCGTGTCTAATTACACTTTATCATTTATTTCTAAATATACGCGTGCTTCCACTGAAAAATATCCTTATTTGTTTTACCTAAATTAACTAAACTTTATCTACAGGGTATTTAATATTTACTATCTACTTAATACATGTATTTCTCATTCCTACGCCAACTATGCGTCTTCCTATGTTTACCTGCGTCGCCCAAAAACTATTTCTACTTTATATACAGGGTGTTGACTACTTACTATCTACAAACTATGTCTATTTCTTAATTATTTCCTTAAATAAGTGCAGTTTTCTGCTGCCTATTCTAATTACTCATTCCTAAACGACCTTTACTATAACGTGCACCCTTAAACAACCCCTTATCACAGCATAATTCCCCCAAATTAAAATATAAAATTTTATATCAATGTCCATTTTGGCGCCCAACGTGAACTTATACTCACATTGGTATTAAATTATTATATTTTTATTTCCATTTTGAAATCTCACTTTTTCTTTATTAAACTCATATTTACATTTTATTTATCTCATACCTATGTCCTATTATACTATCCTATTCATACCTATACCTATTCTTATATTCAAATCCTATTCTATTTTTCTATGTATACCTATTCATAATTTATTTTACATTTCCTTTTATCTATTCATTTGTCTTTGCATGGGTCAATTAAGCTTATTTATTTCTAGCCTCCCCCTTTCTATTCTTAAATCTGGGTCCTTTTAATCTATATTTCTCAATCATATTTTTATCTATAAATATGCCCTCCGTGCTGATTTGATATCCCAGAAATTTAACTTTATCTTGAAAGAATTCGCACTTCTTTAAATTTAACCTTAAACCTGCTATATTTAATTCTAATAATATTCTTTCTAAATGAACAAAGTGTTTTTCCTCACTATCACTAAATATCAACACGTCATCCACGTAGTGGATACAAAATTCCTCATACGGTTCCCAAGATATTCTGCATCGCCTTCACCAATGCAGCCGTACTCGAGGACAAACCAAACGGGACCACCCTAAATTGATATATTCTTCCTTCTACAGAAAAACCCGTATATTTCCGTGATTCTCGCGCTAATGGAATCAACCAAAATGAATTCTTTAAGTCTAATTTGCTATAGATTTTCTTATTACCTATTCTTGGTAATATGCTCTCCATCGTTGGTGGACAATTGTATTGCGGCTTCGTTCGCTTATTTATCTTTCTTGCATCCAAACATAACCTACTGCTATCATCATTTTTCTTCACGACGACTAATGGATTCACAAAATGTGTACTGAAGTTTTCTATAATACCTTCACGTAACATTTCCTCAATTTCTTCCTTCACTCTATTCCTATATGCTACTGGAATAGGATATATTTTAGTGTTAAACGGCTCTGTATTTGTTACTTCCAACTTGTGCACATAACCCGTGGCAATTCTCGACTTCGACCCAATTAATTCTGAATGCTTATTCAATAATATATTCACCCTATTTCTTAAATCATCTGGACACTTAATATCTTCATTTTCATTACCCCATTATTTATCTCTTCACTAAACTGATTAATATTTACGCAGTCGTCTTCTATTACAATATTCCCTCTTCATACCATTTAATATATTTCCCATTACACTCAATCTCTTTGCATTCCGCATTTATCTTCAACCCCAACTTATCTATCATATTCATCCCAAATATAACATCTATCTTCAGTCCAGGTACTACCATAAAATCATTTTCCCATATTTCATCCCCATTTCACATCTCAGAATAACCATTTCATTTATTACACTAAATCTCTTATTATTTGGTGCCACTAAATTAACACCTCGCTATAGGTATCGCTTTATCCCCAATTTTTCTCGTTTAACAAACTCTTCCGCAACAAGTGATGCTTCTGCTCCAGTATCAATTAACACTTTAACTATTCTATCTTCCACCTTTAAATTAATTATTGGTAATAAGTTCCTTTCAAATCTTCCTAATTCATTATCCATTTCATATTTAATAAACTCGCGCTGGTGTTCATATCCGTTAATTCGTAGAATTTTCCTTAGTTCGTCCGTACTCAAAAATCCTGATTTCGCGTCGAAGGTCCTGCCTGACTCATTATCCCTGTATCTGTGCAATTCGTATTTCTTATTTCCATACTATTAATATTTCTAGCTTGCGTCCGTCGATCATCATTTTCCTGTCTATTTATTACTCTATTATTTCCCTCATGATTCGTTCTTTCCATTCGTTGCCTTGGTATCTGACCAGTATTCCTGTTTTGCCTAAAATCATTATTAAAGTTTCCATAGTTCCCCCTATTAAAATTTCTTCCGCGATCATAATTATAATTGTTTCTTCGATAATTATTCCGAGTCTCCGTATTCTTTATAAAATTTGTGCGTCGATCCCTAACATTATTTTCAATTTCATAATCATTTTCCAAATCATCATATCTCTGCAAATAATCAATAAACGTATCTCTATCCACTATATTTTGCGTCGTTATGTATTGCTTTACTTCAGCGTTAAAATGACTTGCTAAATACCTTATAATAATTTTATCTTCTAAAGGAGGATCCAATTGCTTCGCTACAGTAAATTTCTCAATCGCATATAATTCTCGCGTTATCCCTTTCGCCGAATCGTATCTTCCCATAATTAAGTTACTTCGAATTCGATTTTGCTGATTGTCATTCCAGAATTGACGTAAAAATTTGCTTTCAAACTGTTCAAATGTTTCTATTTCACTCTAAACTAAATTGTACCATCTTTCAGCATTCCCTCTTAATATTGCCCTAATTAAATTTAATTTCAATAATTCATCTGTAGATCCCTGTATCAACATTTTAAAATTTTTCAGAAATATCTTCGGATTTAATTTTCCGTCCCCGTAAAATTTCGTAAACTGTTCAATTGAAAGATTCGTTTAAATTAACCTATTTGATTCTCTATTAAAATTTATTGGATTACCTTTTAAATTATTTATTTCTTGATTTATTGTTCTGAATTCCGTTTCGCAATTTTCTTCAATTTTTCCTAATTTAATATTTAAATTCGTAATTTTATTGTTGGACTCGCTTTTGTACTCTTCTTGTTTCGTTTTAACTAAAGAAATATGATCCCATAAACCGTCTATTTCCTCAGAAACTCTCCCAATTTTTACATTCATTTGTGCCTTAATCTCAGCGATAGTGTGGTTCGTTTCTTGCAGACCATTACTAAGAATCTTACTTTCACTCTCCAATTTCTCGCTGTATTCCTCCATTTTTGTTTAAACTGTATTTATGGCTTGTTCACTCTTATCCATTTTATCATTTAATGCCATTAAGATATCCAACATTTTGGTTTCTTGTGAAGTTCGCCTTTCTTCACTGGAACTGGTTTCCTGAATTATCACGCTCTCCTGGGATCCTATATCCACTCCTTGTTGTCTTAAAGCTTCCCGTGTTTCCCGTATTATCTTGTCCATTATTATATTTTTACTCTAAACTTTTAAATACTAAATAAATCTACCTAACTTTAATTACTGTACAAATTTCTCTATTTTTCCTTTAATTAAAACTTTTCAAATCCCCTGTTTAGTTTAATTAATTTATTTTTTTACTCTTACGGTCGTATTTTAAAATTTAATTTAATTTAATTCGCGCCTCTTAATCTCAGGTTATTTTACCGTGGTAAAATCGTGCTCTAATTCGTGCCCTAACGTTGGTGCGACATCTTTATTGCTATACTATTCGCGGAATTTTCATGCCCCTACTTTGGACTGTTATTTTTATTACTATGAACTGGAATTCTTGATCCCCTTCGTTGTGCGCCTTATTAATTTTCTACGTACTCTAAATTATTGGACCACCATTTTAATATTCACTATAAATTGTAATTATCTCTTCCTCCGGCTGTCTTCTTAATGTTGCTATCAACTGGATTTTATCTTCAAACAACTTTATCTACCAATGGCAAAATTTGATACGTAACCACCTTGCGGGTTATCAATTTCCTATTCAACTTGTGGCTCCGCCTTTGTACTATTTAAATCTTATGACCTCGGCTAGCATTTATTTGGAATTATAAAATTCAGTAAATTTCGATTTTATATAATGAAACCAATATGTTATGTACAGCTTTTGAAATTATTTGTAATACATTTTTTATAATTAGTTAACCTTATAAATTTCATTTATTAACAACCATCTACTATTTACTCAAAAACCCAAAGTCACCAAAAAAAACTTATTATCTTTACCAACAAAGTGTAGAATATTCTAAACCTGTTATCATATTACTCATTCTATACGTATGCAACCTCTTTTGTTGACTTTTTCACAAGCATATCATATTTAGCAAATTCAATAAAACAAAAATTTATATAGAAAAACAAATATCTTATAACAAAAAATCTGACCTGGTTTTATCTTTTTTCACATCGACGCTTCCAATAAAAATGATCTTCCCCAATTCTGGATTCCATTCAAATTATTGCCATTACGCTACGGACCACCATTATTAAATTATACAACCCAATTTATTTCAATTCTTCAAACTTAGACTTTTATCATTCTTGCCCAGACTTAAAATTGTAGTTTGTTTCACCTCTGTACTTCAAAATTGTATTATTCTTCTTTTCGCCTGGACATCTAAATTGTATTACTGTATTTTTCCCTTAACATCAGAATCATAGTCTATTTCCCTCAGACCTCGAAACCCTATTATTTTTATGTCTTAGTTTACAATAAATTCATTAAAAGCGTACTTACGTTTAAACGGCAATTATAATCTTCATATTCGCACTCATTTTATTTCACTTTTATAATTATTACGTATTACTTTGTTTTAATGGCAACGCACTTCGGCCTTCGTTGAGTTCAAAACTGACTTTCTTATCAAGGTGCTTGCTAATATATTCTCGAATTCCCACTCCATCCGTGGGTACGGTCTAGAACTCGTCGCTTGTTTCTGACCAATCAAATAATTTCATTTAGAGCAGTTTCTGATGTAATGCTCCACGATTCCCCATAATCACAACCTGCCCGCAGCTGTCTTTCGTTATCAACATGCTGTATTTTGATAGATTACTTGCTTTTCCATAAACAACTGATGCAACTCGACTTTAAATTTTCATGTTTACATGCGATTCACGCAATTTTTAATCATTTCTCTTATCAAAATGGTTAGATCTTTGTACGCATTTATATTAACTACCTGAAACTCTATTTCTATATCCGTATTAATCTAATCGTCTGGAACTCTTTTTTTAATGCGTGTCTAATTACACTTTATCATTTATTTCTAAATATACGCGTGCTTCCACTGAAAAATATCCTTATTTGTTTTACCTAAATTAACTAAACTTTATCTACAGGGTATTTAATATTTACTATCTACTTAATACATGTATTTCTCATTCCTACGCTAACCATGCGTCTTCCTATGTTTACCTGCGTCGCCCAAAAACTATTTCTACTTTATATACAGGGTGTTGACTACTTACTATCTACAAACTATGTCTATTTCTTAATTATTTCCTTAAATAAGTGCAGTTTTCTGCTGCCTATTCTAATTACTCATTCCTAAACGACCTTTACTATAACGTGCACCCTTAAACAACCCCTTATCACAGCAATATATATATATATATATATATATATATATATATGTAAATATGGTATAATAAAATTTCGATACATTATCGCTTCCATTGCGTTCACGATTCTAGCTGCTATTGAAAAAAGACTTTCCGTAACCATTTTTAAAAAGAAACTAGTTTGTGGATTGGAAGGTTTAATTTTCTCATGACAGGTTTTCCTGTTTTGTTATTGTATTCATTTATAACGAGAATTATAATTTCGAATGGGCAGTTATGAAAATTCTGGTGTAATGAGAAGCTTTCTTTATTTTTCTGCGCGACTGGAAAGTGGCTAATATTTTGATTGCTTCGCAAATGGAAATATATAGTGGCGTTAACTCAGCTCCCGGCTCCCGGATTTTGTATTTTGGGTATATCTGTAACCTATACTTAAGTACGAGTCGTGGGTTCCTGCTGTCGTATGGTCCTCCGGATCATACTCATCCTTGGCTCCCTGGAAATTCCACATATTGTTTTAACATATTTGGTTGTCTATCGTGGTATGTCGGTTGAATCGCTTAGATCCTGAACAACATGCTAGAAAAGTAAGAAAATTAAAAAAATACTGCTCAGCTAGTTTACATTACGGTTTATTTATTTGTATTATGTAAAGAGTAGACGAGTGTAAATTTGTATCAAACCATTGCTTTGTTGGCATATGTTTTAGTTGGCGTAATGGTATTATGTAACCATTAGGATAATTATATGAGGGTATGCACAAATAAATCGTCAGCGGCTTTTCATGATTTACACCCTAAAAGAGTAGTTAGTTGCCGAGGAGATATCAACTGGAAATCTAGGCGGCCAGATTTTAACGCCTGCTGATTTTTTCTATAGAGCTACTTAAAAAGTAAGGTTTTTGAACCATTACTACCAAAGTTGATTGCTTTAAAGCAAAGAATCGCAGGCGAAATCAACCTTATTTGAAGTGGGATACTTCGGCAAGTTATTGAAAATTTCATTTTCAGGTGAGATCAGTTTGGAACCTATTCTGATGTTTTATTTTCAAGTATCAAAAACGAAAACATTCTTAAACACCCTTAACTATTACTTCATGAATTTCTGGAGTGAAGAGCAAAGCGCACGCTAATTCTCGGTAATAAAAGAAGATAATTATACTGAACGTACAGCATTAAATACAATGTAGCTACTATATCATTCTCCAAACACCTGCTCCAATTATATAAAATCTTCTATTAACAAACTTCACAATATAAAAAGCAGAAGAGCAATTTTTAGAGCAAGTTTAGATATATTCATATTTATATTGAATATTCTCTTTCTCTTTACAAATATACAATACAATATCGCGTGCTTTTTTACGCTTTCCACATATAAACTACAGAATTATTACAAATCCTGGTTTGCATGGTCAGCCATCGGCAGCTAATCAGACTATGATTCGATTAAAAGCTAATCAATGTAGGGTTGTACGGTTTGGGAATGTCGCTAATCTGAGCCCCGAACGCGTGTCCACTTAATTAATATATGATTGCACCTCCAGGAGAATTAACGTTCTCTATGCACGACAGGTAAAGCTCATGTTATTATGGCCAGAAAATTCTTAAAAGTTTAACTTGATTAAAGTGAAAGTTCAGATTGGAAATGCATGAGGTTGGGATGGCTTACAAGAATCAAGCTAAATAGTAGTCAGCTCAAGGTTAATGGTCTATCCAGGAATTTTGAACGAATGCAGAAATTGTTTTTTACAGTTTTGCTTATACAACGTTTTTATTTATTTCAACCTGTATTATATACGGTGTGTTCAGGAACACATAGGCTAATACGGCCATTATAAAAATCAAATTAAAACCAATAGGCTGTAATGCAATCGGCGTGACTTACAAACGAGCTATAGGGAAAACATAAATAAACATAGACTAACAATAATTATTAATGCCAAATTATTTTGCTGTTTCAAAGTTTGAAGAATATCTTATTGAGTGGCTGTGATATCTTTGTAAATAAAAAGCACTGCAAAATTACTTAATCATTTTTCTTACTTTAGTAGATACCTTATAGCTCGCCCAGAAGTAATTTTTGTTGCAACGCCGTCTTGTCCTAATGTTGACCCGAACGAAAGTGGACGAAGCGTTAACTTTATTTTTTTTTAGTACGCCACGAGTTACATATCCCCCAAATTAGGATATATATGTAAGTAAATGAAACTATTAAAACTTAAGTTAGATGGTTGCAATGTATAATTGAAGGACATAATAAAAGGTTAATGAAATTTCATAAACCAGACAATGAGAACGGAAACAAACATTGTATTCGAGACGCAATGTGATACTGCAGGTGCAGGTCACAGTAGGTTATAATACAGCAATTATTAGAATTAAGATAATTAAAATGTAATACTTTGTATTGTGTAAAGAAATAAGCAGACATGAGCTCTGCAGTTCCCACAAGCAATGTGAGAGGCAAGGATAGCATAAATACCCTCTAGAGCCCAAGATGGCCGGCCAGTCTAGATCTCCACGACTTTAACATTGTTGGTAGTTCAGCTACTCACCGTAATTTTTAATTAATTTAATTAGTGAAAGTCAACTTAGAATTATTTCGATCTCCACACGTTACAGCATATAACGTACTTCTAATTAAACTTAATATTGTAAATCTGTATAAAATAAATTTGATAGAAGAGTTTTTTGAAGAAGATTTTTTAAAAAGCCGCTCCAAGAGGTCCAAAACCTATTTAACGCACGGTCCAATCTCGACAAACTTATTATTAATCGTAATTCTTCATTTTGTTTTCGACCTTACTTAAGATCGGTTTGGCGCAGCTCTAATTCCATTTCTATTCTGTGCTATTCTAAAAAGTTCTACATACCTTTCACAACCTAAATGTTTAATAATTTGAATAATATAGCTTGGTCTATCGTAGGTCTTCCTATACTCTTCTTTCGTTTTCTTATCTACCTGGCTCTACATAGATATTAGCAACCTGATGCTTGTTAAAGAACTCCGACATGTGTACATGATTCCCATGTATAAGGAAATGGAATATTACCTGGTTATCCTTTGAAAAAAAAGTAAAGTGTTAAATTATATGTTATGGTAAGGTTTAAGCAACGAATTGCTGCCAACATGCCAGACCGCTAACTCGTAATTATATTTGTCTAATAATAACTCTAATTTAGTTTTGAGTCATTTTTGTTTCTACTTGAAGAATTCAAATGTTAAAAGACTTCAAGAGTTACCTACGTATTAAAACGATTGTAGTTGATTTTTATTGACTCTAAAAATGAACGGGATATCGGAATTTTGAAATATTCTTGGCGCGTGTTATAACCTTGCAACTGTTGGAAAGTTGTAAGGTGTTCTGGTAGTAAAGTAGATATTTTGGTATAATATTTGCTAAATCGCAAATTTTTTGAATTTTAACTACTCTATAAATTTTAACAATTTTCATTAGATCAAGTGATGCACTTTGCGACACCCTACTTAATGATATTGTACACGAAACAATTTTTCTGCCGTTAAGAGAGAAAGTTTTTTGAGTTGGGTATTGTTTACATTCCTGCAAAATTTGTTCATAACGTGCAACAATACTTTTAATAGATTGACGAACAGACAAAATACTCCGAACGTTACTGTCTAATCCTTCCAAAATATCCAAACCCAAATAGGTCTGTGGTAGTGCGTCTTGTATACCACTTGATGTAAGAATTCTTTTTTCTGTTTGCTCCTCAACACTGTTGATGGGCTGTCGTGCATTTCTATCAAATCTTCACTATTAACAGACTCATTACTTGCTAAGGTTTTGAAGCACATCCCTCTGTACGCGCACGTCCCTGTTAGGAACTTCCACTACCTCAGGCCAAATGTTGATCCAAAAACCATTCATTCAGCTATCTTTTACTTATTTCCATGCTTCGTTAATGTTCGATATGTTTTTCATGATATTATATGACTTTCACCGCTTCCTTATTGGTTGTCGTCCTCCATCAGTTCCATAGATTACCTGACTAAATGTGCGGCGAGGGTAGTAAGCTTTGAAGATCGCTATCACTAATTGGTCCATAGGCTGTAAAATCGAGTTGTGTTTGGTGAAAAGAACGTTACTTTTACTTTCAAAGTAGAGGGCTTATCAAATGTTGTCGGATGTCCAGCAGCATTATCTATGAGTAATAGACCTTTACGCGGAAGTCCCTTTCTGTCAGAGAAACCTCTAACTAATGGGCAAAAGCTGCTAGTGAACCAACACAGAAAACTTCTCGGGTCACCCTTGCCTTTTTGTTAATCCACCGCACAATTGGCAGACTATCTTTATCTCTACCTTTCATGGCACGTGGCGTTTCTGACTGATAAACTAGCAATGATTTTAATTTAAAATTGCAAGTTGCATTACCGCCTACTAAAAGTGAAGCTCTTTCCTTTGCCGCTTTAAAGCCACTAGACTGTCTCTCTGCTTTATAAATGAATGTTCGAGATGTTATATCTTTTCCAATAAAGCCTAGGTTTGTCGATGTTAAAAATAAAACAGATTAGAATTTTTTCACGAAAAATGAAAAAATCGAAGTTTATCTGGAAATTTTGCGGCAGCTTGCGTATCGCCGCTTGCTAATTCACCCGTTATTTGAATGTTGTACAGATTTGATCGATGTTTGAATCCATCAAACCAACCTCTACTAGTTCCAAAGAGTGGAATGGAAGCACCCTAGCCTTCGTATCCCTTTAGCATCGTGACTTATAGGTGTGTTTTTTATTGAAGTTTTCTATCCACGCACTAGGCAATTTCCCCATTTTTTCTAGAATATAATTCCTCAAAAGAGTTAGTTTAGTTACACTATTGGGCATCATAGGTTCACTTGAACGTTTAATTTTTGTACGATTTTTGACAATTGTTCTTACAGTCGATTCTGAGAGTGCCAAGTCACGTCCTACGACTGAAGCTCTGCCGCCATTACCCATTCTCCCTAACACTTTTAACTTCAATTCTAAACTCAAGCGTTTGCGTTTTTTCTTAGTAGTAATTGGTGGTACTTTTCACAATTACGAATGTATTATACGTTGGTATATACACACAAGATACTAGATAACCTACGTATGTCATCTTCGCATGCTACAGAAAGCGCTAGAAACGAGACTAGCGACCGTCTAATGGATGTTTGAAGTACGCGGCCTTCGACAGTGTGGAAGCCTTCGACTGAATTCGCGTAAAACGGAGTATTTTTGCGCAAAATTTGAAATTTGCGTTATAACGAATCCGCGTCATGCAGGGTCGTGGAAAGCGAGGTACTGCTGTGCATAAAAGGGTGTGCTTGTTTTTATAATGTGCATGAAATCCCGAATGCCGAGATATATATTTTTTAGATTAAATTAATTGGGTGCCATACCTTTGGTTAATTGCAGGAATTCGCCAGATAGTGACAAATTCGCGAATTGCAAGTACCATTGTGAACATAATTCTGCTCACTTCATTTATTGGGTTTTGCTGTTTGCTTTGATGTTTTTGTATTATAATTTGTTTATTATATACTTTTAAATGCTTATATAAGTTACGGTGTACAGGTTCCTATAAAGAAATTACCATAATAATAAATTAATAAGTAAATCAAGCAATTCAATCCAAAGTGTTGGACAAGCTTTTCATTGGAACATTAGTGCTTGAAAGTATATTACTTTTTTACAACACCCAAACAGTTTTTTATAATAATAAAGAACTATGTCGCACGATTTAAATTAAAAATAGTAGAAATTCTTAACCACACAAAGTGAACCTTTTAACCGTACGATTAACTAATATTGCTACGAGTATCAGGATATTGTTCCTTAACTCGCAGCAATAACAATAATCGTGTACTCTGAAGATCTGCTGAGGATATCTTCTGGTATAATATAGGCGGCTCCATGAGGCAGACACATTAGTGTATGACTACTGATCCCAAGGTCCCGTGTTCGATTTTCGGCACGGGCCACTTGAAAAATGTTAGACGAGCTTTTTTCACAAAAATTCGCCCTCATTTGGATTGGAGTCCTCAAATACAGAAAACCATTTGCTTTGCTGGCTTTACTACAATATTTTGTATTAATTTGGTTATAAGTATTTATATGTGATTTTATATAGTGTATCTTTTAAGCTATTTCAAAATTTTTGTTTAAAACTTCACCATCCGAGTTCATACGAAACTTATCAACTAAGAAATCTTTTCATTTTAATGTAATGTATCGTTCTTCATTCTACTTGGCTAAAATTAAAAGAATCCATGACACAGTGGTTTCTCAATTGTAGACCATTTCTACAACAAAACAAAATTCTTTCTAACACTTACATAAGTTTGGTTCTATTTCTTTAAGTCTATTTCGCCCTGACCGTGTGAAATAATTCATAAACAGTTTGCCTTCTACCGATACATTCTAAGTTGTCCTAACGTCTTCGTTAGATTTTTTGAGACCCGCACCTGTGGTTGCTAATTGCAATGGTTCTCTCATATTACCGCATCGACAATTTTTTAATGTGAACTCTTCGGTCCTGCTTCTATATGTATCTCTAAAGTCGTGGTTTAGATATTAAACTTTGAATCCATAATTGTATTGCCTTTATTCTCAGGGGATGTTTAGGTATATCTTTTTGGGTAAGTTTGGAAAAACATTGGGGGGTTAAAGTTGTTGCTTGGTGTTTGTTACGCAAATTTATCTTATATCGAGATTGCCTCAATCGACTATTCTGTCTTTGATCTTTGTAAATAAATTTAACAATTATTCTACGCCTATGCTAAAATTCGTAAGAATTAGTTTCGCATCCCGTTATTAAGATGTTGATCGCGGGTTCGAATCCCGCTACGGTTCTCTTGAAAAATGTTAAGCGAGCATTTTTCATAAAAATACGCCTTCGTTCGGATGACAGGTAAAAATGGAGATCCCGTGGGTGAGTGTTGTCACGCACATTAAAGATCCATACCTTGGTTGGAACAGCAAGGATTCTGCAAAATTCAAATTTTCCTGGCAAAAACTCGCTTCCTGGCCAATGTAGTACTTTCGGGTGTAACATTGGATAATCGAATGTAGAGTTAAGATATTGGGTAGTAATTCAAGACTTCAGAGTTTCTATGAAAAATTGTTAAAGCTCTTGGCATCCTTTACGATTCCCATAAAATAATCAACTTGTGAAACCCCGGGTGAATGTCGATATCCTCATTATAAGGTTTCAACGTATACGATCGTATTAATATGGACTTCGGTATTTCTGTTTTTCTTAACAAAAACTATACTTTTAGCATTACATTTCAGCAAGTCTCTTAAATATGCAATTTACTGACATACTCGTGTACGATTTTAAATCAATTTTTAGAACAATTGATAAACATATTTGAGTTAGCAATTGTTTGCAGTAAAATTATTCGGACTGCTTAGGATTCAGAATTCCTAATAGTAAAAGCATTATCATAAAACCGGGTGGTTATTGTATGCCTGCTGTATTCCTTTATATTCCGCTTTGTCTTGATTCGTTCATATACGCAACCATTATCTCTAATTTTTTAAATCTGCCCATGTCTATAATAACTTTTTCCAGATGGCCGTTAAGATAATTAATCTTTACTGGTTAGTCTCCATACTTTCAGTTATTTCTTGGTACATATCTCTTGTTCCTTACTAGTTAGATACTATTACCGTGTGGCGTGGGAGACTTATGGTAAGAAAGACTCCGGAAAGATACGGTGTAGTCGGGGTATCAGCCCCATGGAGCATGAGCAGGCGTGGTTCGAAAAATAGAATTATACGCAAAAGGGCTGTAGTGTCACTTCATCATGGGAAGGAAAAGTAAAATTCGAAGGATGAATAAAAGTCAAAAGTAAAGCTTTTCTATTAAGTCTCAACACAAAATTGCGGATTTGGAGAACAAGAAAAAACACAAAGGTAAAAAGAATATTAGAATGTGCTACTCCAAAATTAATGAAATTAGTTCAGGCTTAAGTACGGTATTGCATAAGAAAAATTAAATTTATCTTTGAAGATAAGTTCAGTTTATACAGGTAACAGATAAGGTGAAAACGTTTATTGAATAAATAAGAAAATTGACATAATTAGTCAGATAGCTGTCTTATATATATATATATATATATATATATATATATATATAAAATAGAGAAGAATAATCCACATTTGGAATGCTAAATGAATGCTTAATATATAATAGTTATTAAGATGAAATGAAAACCCAACTTTGTATTTAAAGTTGAATTACCATTTCAAATCGAACTAGTAATTGAAAACCACTAAAAGCAACGGCTACAGCAGGATTTGAACCTGCAACCTCTGATTCTCCGGATCAGTGCTAACCAATTGAGCTATCTAGCCTAATTGTTTAGATGATGTTATATTAAATACTACTGAAGCTTGGCCCTTAAATGCAAGACGTATTGAAAATCATTAACAAGGCCAAGCTTCAGTAGTATTAATTAACATCATCTAAACAATGCTAGATGCTATGGTTAAACTGACCGAGAATCGAGGTTACAGGTTCAAATCGCTACCTCTTTAGTGGTTTTCAATTACTAGTTCGATTTGAAATGGTAATAATACTTTAATTATATAATATATATATATATTATATAATCTCATATTTAGACCAGGGTAGAAAATTAAATAATCACATCAAATAATTTTAATCACCGTGTAGAAGCTTTGGGAAAAGGTACGTGTTATTAAAAAACCGTGAAGCATAAAAATTCATTCGTTTTATTAAAAATAAAAGATTTAAATTATTTATAAGACGCTTTATATAAAAGGAAGCAGTATTAGAAAACTCTACATGTAATTTAATTATTCCTAGTAAAGAAACAAAGAGAAATTATGTGCAAAATTTATATTAATTAACTCTATTTTAAGTAACCGGTATTAAACAAAAATGTACTGATAATAATTGAATATTTAGTTAGGATTCACTAAAATTTAAAGGGTATTAATTTTAATTGAAGTTAATTGAACCGTTAGTAACATATAATATCTATAAAAACTTGTAAAAACCCAATAAAATGCAAATCGTAGAGGGGTTAGTTAGAAGTAGGATGTTTAAACACCTGCGTATTTTTAAAAAAAGCTCATTCTGCGTAAAGTTTGCAAATAATTAATGGTTACAGAGAATGTTGGAGAAACCGTCGCATAATAGTTACGAGAAATGCTAAAGGTGGGTTATTTCACACTCCACATGGACTGAAATAATCGATAATAACGAATATCAATTTGCACCAATAAGAACAGGATAGATAGACAGATAATATGCACAAGACCGAGATACATATAGTAAAAGGCGTGAGTGGAGCAACGTCATTGGGTTGCGATTGGGTGAAAATAAAAGGCAAAATTGAGAGGTAAAAATAACATTTCTGTATAAAATTCAATTAGTTATTTCCAGAAGTTGCGAGCCGTGTCGAAATTTCTGAGATGTAACTGGGGCGAGTGCAAATTTCGTAAAAATCGCATGCCGGGCTGCGGAATGGGAACATAGCAGGCGAAATTCTTTAGAATTGTCCGTTTTGGAGACTCGACCGACAGACAGGCTAACCTCTATATATACCCAGGGGAATAGGAACAAGCTCTCTTAGATCTTCGACTTGATTCAACGCGTTAAACAGTGCTTTTTAGTTTTCCGGTTTTGATTAAATAATTTTAAACAGTTTGCTCGAATATTTTTGTGATGTAAAACAGATTGTTCTTTACGTGCTACAATAAATGTACTTTAGTGCACTTAGAAAAGAAGATACAAGGTAATAAAGTTAGTATCACTGTACCGATTAGTAAAATTTACAACGACAAATGAATACACAAAAGTAGGCAGTTTTGGCGTATATTGGTGAAAGAAGTATGAATTTCTTTGCTATTTTTCGGGGTATTAATAATTAAATGGTGCATAAACGTGTCTGGATCCACAAAACAAGGTTCAGATATACACAGATGAGTTCCGGAAAAGCCATGAAACAACTTTAAATAAATGGTGATGGAGAAAATTTTAAAAGCGTTGAGAATCAGAAGCCGTAAATATAACCCAGTTGGAATGGTGTAATTAACAAAGGGACGATGTACATTGAAGCTACGAGTGCAGTAACCTTCAGGTAAATTATACTATTTTGTTCGAACTTTGATATTTTGGTGTGTGTTGAATAACTTTATAATTTGTTTATTTTAAAATGGACAGTAGTGAAATTGTACTAACAATAATATTTTAATTTTAAGGTGAAATTTGCTTGTTTAAGTAGAAAGGGGTATTTAGTATTGATGTTCTGGATTATGATGAAAATATGGGTATGTCTTTGAGCTCAATTAGACGAACCTGGTTAATTAACGTAAAGGGGTGGTAGATGCTCCCTTTGTACTCAGACTCAGGTCTGCATATATTGTTATATTAATTAGTAGGCATCCTACAAGGACTTTAATTCTGGATGCACATTAAAATGATAACAAAATTTAATCTTGAAGTTTTCTGATACTGAAATTTATGCTGAATTTTAATTTTGAAATTTTAATGTATTGTGAATATTGATGTAAATAGAGTTAACGTTGATGTTTGTGGTAGGAATGTGTTTGTTTTTTTTTATGTATGAGGATGAAAGCTATCTAGAGGAGCAGCCGAGGCGATTAACGGAAGAAAGTCAATGGACCAACACAGGTAAGGTAATGAATAGCTTTTTGTAGGTTTCACAGCATTCTTGACGCCCAAAAGTGAGGCTCGATTCGAAAAGCGGAGTACCCGGATTTTGAGGGATACACAGCAAACCTGACGCCCAATTCGTGAGGCTCGATTCTAATACAGGGAAACACAGCATTCTTTGGCGACCCAAAAGTGAGGCTCGAGTTCCAAATAAAATTTTGTGATTTTATTCCAGGAAACTGGCGATCTGAGAGAGAGTTTCTGTGTGTATAAATTTAAGAGTATTTTAGAGTGTGTGAGGGTGATTAGAACGTATGCAGAGAAAAGAGTGGTTAAGGAGTCAAGGAGTGGAAATTGGAAGTGACGATAGTGCATTGTGTGGGAAAAATTCGAAAATGGAAGAAGCTGGAGGCAGTAGAGATTAGTCGAGGACGGAATCAGGGGATCAAGGAAACGAGATGATAATGAGAATGCTAGAGAGGATGAACGAAGAGTCCAACAGAAAATTAGAACTGCTAAGCGATAAATCTAATAGAGCTAGGGAGGAGTCCAACCAAAAATTAGAGCAGATAAGCGGGAAAATTGAGCAGTCGACTAAAGAATTTACAGAATTTAAAAATAGTCTTACCATGAAAATGGGGGAGGTTGAAAATAGGGTTGAAAAGAATGAGCGTGATATTACAGGTCTTCGACAGGAAATGGGACATTTAAGGTCCGAAGTACGCATTTTTTGTGAAGAAGAGATTAATGTAAAAATGACTGAAGTGACAGACTCATGTAGGGATCAGTTAGGCAGGGTAGAACGCGAAGTTAGTAGTATCAAATACAACATGTCAAATTTAACGGGGGATGGTCCCAGATTTTCTACAGGTGGAGTATCATTGGACCAACACATGAAGTTTTATGGCGATAACAGGGTAAATCCACAAATTTTCATTAATAGTGTAAGAAATCTAGTGGGAAATGTATTTGACGAACAGACTAAACTGAATACGATAAAGGCTTTATTGAAAGACAACGCGGAAGCATGGTACAATTTAGTAGGACAGGACATAGACACCTACACGGACTTTGAAGACAGATTTTTAAAGCACTACTGGAGTGACCACAGACAAGACCAGGTACGAGACGACTTAATCACAGGGAAATTTAAGGGAGAATTTTCAGGAAGTAGGAGCAATATGCTATACGCAAGTATAGCATAGCAAAGCAACTGAACCCACCACTGACGGACCGACAAATTATTAAGTATTTATCACGACACTTCGAGGTAGAAGTAAGACAACACGTAGCACTACAGAACATAGTGGACAGAGAAATGTTTTTAGAATACCTGCAGAGGTACGACGACGTAAGTAGTGGACGACCTCGGGATAATAGGAAAAGACAGATCAATACAGTTAGGTTTGACAATAGACGGGACAACTATGCTAGAAGAGGGAATAGTTACGGATACCAGCGACAGAATTGGGAACAGAGACGACCATACGTTAGAAGTAATAGTTTAGGAAGGGGACCTGCGCCGAGACCGGAACCTACCAGAAGGAATAGTTCACCGGACATGAGGGGGACTGCTAATACAGACACGGAACAAGTGGAAACGCCTAGGACATACGCTGAGGTGACAACTAGACCAGGACCAAGTAGGGAAAACAGACCTGGACAGGATTTTTACAACGCGACAGACCACTAGATTTCAGTGTAAATGTATATGAACATCCACGTGAATTTTTCAAAATTGAGGAGGAAGTAGAGCCAGAAACTAAGGAAAATTTGTTTGTCAATTATTAATTTAGAAATTTTTGAGAATAATGTAGAAGTATTACTTGATACAGGGGCAGAGGCGAGTTTAATATCGGAGGAATTCGTCAGCAAAATTAGGGATAAGGTTTGTGATAGAATTATGCCTATAAAGCGTAGCCATTTAGTAGCTCCAAATAAAAAGATTTGCTGTAGTAAATAGTGTTGTGGTGCTTAGAATAAATATAGGAGGTTTAAGCTGTGAACAGGAGTTTGTAATTGTACCTGGACTGAAGTTTCAGAGCATTTTAGGTGTTGACTGTATGATGAAGTTAGGGGTTTTGATAGAAATGGAACGGAAGGTAATAAGGATTAATGATAGGGTAGTGCCATGGAAGGGCAATTATGAAGTCACAGAGGAGGACACGGGGTTGAGTATTAATGTAGTAGAGGTAGAGGATGATAGGGTTAAACAGATCAACACAATAAGATGTCCAGAGGATAGGATAGTAGAGGTTCAAGCTTTAGTACAAAAACATGCAGAATTAGTGGGGGTAGAAGCAACAGCAGCATATCGGGAGCAGGTGAAGGCAGAATTAATTAAAGATGCACGAAAAATTAATCAACGGACCAAACCGCAATTCCATTGTCCACCATCCATGGATACACTTTTGACGAGATTAAGTGGCAAGTTTGTTTTTAATAAAGTAGATTCAAGGAATTCATTCTGGCGGATTCCATTACATAAGAATTCTAGAAGGTACATAGGATTTTCCATAGAGGGAAAAATCGATAATTTTAAAGTAGTATCGTTTGGTTTGTCGGCAGAAAAGGAAATGATAATGAATAAGAAACAGACAAGTGTAGGGACTGAAGAAGAAGCAATATTTAAGAGTAAGGATAATAGGGATGATAAGTTGATTTTATGTGAGATAACAGGGATGATAAGTATAGATATAGAAGGAGGAGAAATAGGGATGAAGAGTATTAGGTTGGTGAGAAGAAAGACGTGGAGGGTCAAGAAGAGAGTTAGATTTAAATAACTTGATGAACAAAGGATAGAGATAGGTGAATTTTAGTATAGATATAGAAAATAAAGCTAAGTATAGGATAAATATGGGAGATAATTAGAAATAGGTTAAGGATGAGAATAAAGAGTAAATGTAGGAAGAAAATAAGATAGATTAAGTGTAGATATTTCTTATAAGATTAGTGGGGAGTTAGGAATAGAATAAGAATAGGATAGGTATATAGGATTAGGTAGGGGGAAGTGAAGTATAGGGAAGATTAGTTAAAAGTTAGGAATACGATAGGTATATAGGATATATATAGGATTAGATGGATAAGTAGGATGAAGTTAGGGATAATTTCAGTTTAGAGAATTAGGTGAGAGTTAGGAATAAGATAGGGATATAGGACAGGTGTAAATAATTTTTTGATTGGATAAGGTAGGTAAGTTAGATAGATAAGGGTAGAGAGAGATAGGCATTTTTTTTGTAAATTTCGTTTGCGATTTAAATATTTTATATTTGAATTCAAATAAGTGGGATTATTTGTATTCAAATAGGGGGAAAATACTCATATTTAGACCAGGGTAGAAAATTAAATAATCACATCAAATAATTTTAATCACCGTGTAGAAGCTTTGGGAAAAGGTACGTGTTATTAAAAAACCGTGAAGCATAAAAATTCATTCGTTTTATTAAAAATAAGAGATTTAAATTATTTATAAGACGCTTTATATAAAAGGAAGCAGTATTAGAAAAGTCTACATGTAATTTAATTATTCCTAGTAAAGAAACAAAGAGAAATTATGTGCAAAATTTATATTAATTAACTCTATTTTAAGTAACCGGTATTAAACAAAAATGTACTGATAATAATTGAATATTTAGTTAGGATTCACTAAAATTTAAAGGGTATTAATTTTAATTGAAGTTAATTGAACCGTTAGTAACATATAATATCTATAAAAACTTGTAAAAACCCAATAAAATGCAAATCGTAGAGGGTTAGTTAGAAGTAGGATGTTTAAACACCTGCGTATTTTTAAAAAAAGCTCATTCTGCGTAAATTTTGCAGATAATTAATGGTTACAGAGAATGTTGGAGAAACCGTCGCATAATAGTTACGAGAAATGCTAAAGGTGGGTTATTTCACACTCCACATGGACTGAAATAATCGATAATAAAGAATATCAATTTGCACCAATAAGAACAGGATAGATAGAGACAGATAATATGCACAAGACCGAGACACATATAGTAAAAGGCGTGAGTGGAGCAACGTCATTGGGTTGCGATTGGGTGAAAATAAAAGGCAAAATTGAGAGGTAAAAATAACATTTCTGTATAAAATTCAATTAGTTATTTCCAGAAGTTGCGAGCCGTGTCGAAATTTCTGAGATGTAACTGGGGCGAGTGCAAATTTCGTAAAATCGCATGCCGGGCTGCGGAATGGGAACATAGCAGGCGAAATTCTTTAGAATTGTCCGTTTTGGAGACTCGACCGACAGACAGGCTAACCTCTATATATACCCAGGGGAATATGAACAAGCTCTCTTAGATCTTTGACTTGATTCAACGCGTTAAACAGTGCTTTTTAGTTTTCCGGTTTTGATTAAATAATTTTAAACAGTTTGCTCGAATATTTTGTGATGTAAAACAGCTTGTTCTTTACGTGCTACAATAAATGTACTTTAGTGCACTTAGAAAAGAAGATACAAGGTAATAAAGTTAGTATCACTGTACCGATTAGTAAAATTTACAACGACAAATGAATACACAAAAGTAGGAAGTTTTGGCGTATATTGGTGAAAGAAGTATGAATTTCTTTGCTATTTTTCGGGGGTATTAATAATTAAATGGTGCATAAACGTGTCTGGATCCACAAAACAAGGCTCAGATATACACAGATGAGTTCCGGAAAAGCCCTGAAACAACTTTAAATAAATGGTGATGGAGAAAATTTTAAAAGCGTTGAGAATCAGAAGCCGTAAATATAACCCAGTTGGAATGGTGTAATTAACAAAGGGACGATGTACATTGAAGCTACGAGTGCAGTAACCTTCAGGTAAATTATACTATTTTGTTCGAACTTTGATATTTTGGTGTGTGTTGAATAACTTTATAATTTGTTTATTTTAAAATGGACAGTAGTGAAATTGTACTAACAATAATATTTTAATTTTAAGGTGAAATTTGCTTTTTAAGTAGAAAGGGTATTTAGTATTGATGTTCTGGATTATGATGAAAATATGGGTATGTCTTTGAGCTCAATTAGACGAACCTGGTTAATTAACGTAAAGGGGTGGTAGATGCTCCTTTGTACTCAGACTCCGGTCTGCATATATTGTTATAGTAATTAGTAGGCATCCTACAAGGACTTTAATTCTGGATGCACATTAAAATGATAATAAATTTAATTTTGAAATTTTCTGATATTAAAATTTATGCTGAATATTAATTTTGAAATTTTAATGTATTGTGAATATTGATGTAAATAGAGTTGACGTTGATGTTTGTGGTAGGAATGTGTTTGTTTTTTATGTATGAGGATGAAAGCTATCTAGAGGAGCAGCCGAGGCGATTAACGGAAGAAAGTCAATGTACCAACACAGTTAAGGTAATGAATAGCTTTTGTAGGTTTCACAGCATTCTTGACGCCCAAAAGTGAGGCTCGATTATAAAGCGTAGTTCACGGATTTTGTAGGTTTACACAGCAATATATATATATATATATATATATATATATATATATATGTATATATTGCAGTGAAACATAAAGAAATTCTAGCCCCACGGATTGGGTGCCATAAAATTGAAGTGGTGGTCGGGAACAAACCAGATCTGCCGAAAAACCAATCAAGCCCCATGCTTGGGTCAACATAAAATTACTGTGGATCTCTAAAAATTAATAAAAATTAATAAAATTAATAAAAAAAAATTCTTACTCTACTCTTTGAACGCCTTCTGCTTTCTGCACACCCTGGCTAGCTCAGAAATCTGCCTCTTCTTGAATATCTACCATCCTAAGTACATTCCTTTCCCACAAACACATTCAAATGAAATTACCACTTAAATAATGCAACAAGACATACAACCTTTTATTTACACATATTAACAAGTTTCCATTAGTAAGAAAATATTTACACATTGGTATATACAGTTTGATAAAACTGTTACCATCTCAATCTTTAAATCTTTTAAAACTTCATGATTTTAATATATTTCAACAATTTTATCTTTGACAAGTAGTTGGACCGGTCGTGCAACCCTAACTTGATTTTTATTCTGGTCTATTTTGAGCTCAGTATAACCCAGTTATTCTAAATGCTTTTAAACCTCACATTTTTGGTTAAAATAAAGCTAAAGATCCGTTTACTCCTTACAACAACATTTTTATATCGTTAATAAACAGTTTCAAATAATCAATATTAATTGTCCGGTACATATATCCCTTTAAATGAGTTTTTATGGTGATAACGTACACCCCCAATAAGCTAAAACACTCAAGCACAAATTATCAGCACAAATGTTCATATAAAAGCAAAAAGTTAATTTTCTATACCTGGAGTATGCTTCGTCCATCGTTACCTCTGAAGATGTGTACCAAAACCCTTGTCGTTGTGTCCATACACTTCGTGATTATGCCTGGATCCAACTGATCCCCACTCACTATCCAAATCTCTGCACCACCTTCTTTAGTATTTCTAATCGGATAATTGTCTTGACCAAACTTAACTTTTCATAACCACTACACTTCACGCATACTTGTTTCTAACTTTTCGATTCGCTTACCCAAGTGCCATCCTATCATTAGATTGTATCGTGAGTAACAGCACCTTTTGTATCGCTAGCATCCACTTGTGCAAATTACTTTTAATTCATTTCCGTTACTAACAGTTTTATATACTTTAAAATAGGATGTTGTATGCTCCTTCAATGAATAAGCACGTAATAGCAATTAGGTTAGAGATGTAAGCGATATAAGATGTATGAGCAAGAGCCAGCAAGAGCAAGAGAGCTTTAATAATTTTCCCCGTGTATTTATACGCTTTCGTAGACCCCTCACGGAACCTCTTTCATCAAAAATCTTATTTTCTAAAACAAATTCTTAAAATTTAGATCGTAACGAATTTCAAATTCGGAAAAATTCCAGGTTTACAGTGTTGTTACTATGAAATTCGTTTATTAACATCAACGGACGCGAGCTTCTCAAAACTGCTAGCCTTCGACCAATAATATTGCCTTCCCCCTTTATAACGTTCCACCTCCTAGCTACCATTCTCCGTTTCACCCATATTTATTGTCTCTTTTAGAACTCTTCTGAAGCTACAGAAAATCTATATTATTGTTGGCCTTCAAATCTCCAGTGTATTTTAGACGTGTGTTGTAACCAACGTTTTATTATACGTGTTCTTGCTTTATTTTAAATTAATAACAACATGTATATTTTCAACAAATTTTAACTCGTTACTGAAATTTTACTGTCCGTCTGTTTAGTTGTTCGCACATTTTTTCGAATTCTAATATTTTGATTTCTGAATTTTAACGAATATGCTTAGATTACAGCGAAATTTATAAATTCTGATTTCAGATTTGAATTTTCCATGAAAAAATAGACAAAAAATTGTATTACGAAAACTTTGTGCTTGTTAAGATAAAAAAGTTATGGGGGTTTAAAGTTTATCCTGGCAATGCTAGCGTACCCATTTTTAACACTGCTAACACTTTTAATAAAATTCATAAATCACGTTACCCGTTTTGTCAGTTTAGTTGTTTTGTAATAATAATAATAATAATAATAATAGGTAACAAAGAAGAAACTTTTTATTATGCATTTTAGAGAAAAAAGTTGCTGGGCAAAAAAAGTCCTGTTTTATCTTAAATTAACAACAGCATGTATATTTTCAACGTACTTTAGCTCGTTACTGAAATTTTTCTGTCCGTCCGTTCAGTCGTTCGCACATTTTTCGAATCTAAATTTTTGATTTTAGAATCTTAAAGAAACCCGGTGGGGTGAAAAACATTTAATAAGCTCATAAAAATCCAAACATCCCTTTGGGTTAAACAAGCGATTTTAAAGTTTTAAATTGTAATTGTCATACATTTGCTGTTGAAGTATTTAAAACTTTTGTTAAATAAATCGAATTTTCTAATTGCAAACAGAAATTTACTAATATATGAAAAATTATGCTTCCACAGATCTTCCAACTGCCTGAATACACTTTTCAGTTCTCTTTCGCATTTCCTGGGAAGCGTTTTTTAGCGGTGGTATATTCTGATTTTGATGAAGTATTCGTTCTATCAACTCATTTCTTAAATGTGGTCGGCTGGCATACACTTTTTGTTTTAAGTAACCCCACAAGAAGTAGTCTAGTGGAGTTATGTCTTGTGATCTGGCTACTCATTTAACTATTGCTAAATCATTATCCCAATAACGGCCAATCCATTTGATTGGGAAATGATTGTTAAGCCATTCTCCTACTGGAAATGAAAGATGTGCAGGTGCTCCATCCAGCTGTAGAACCATTTTATACCTTTTTGTTAGGGGCAGATCATTCACCACTTCTTCAAATTTATTTTTCGAAAAGTGTAAAAGCATCGCACCATCAACATTTCTTTCAAAAAAGAAAGGTCCAATTAGGCAATTCCCTATTAGTAAAATCCAAATAGAGAGTATTCTCGTGTAGAAATTTTGTGTACATAGTCGGGAATCCTTCAGATTCCCCACTTCCCCACTTGGCCACACCAAACATTGACTTTTTCTGAATATTGATTGTGATACTCAATTATCCACTAAGGGTTCCCTCTACTCTAATGCCTTGAATTTTAAAAACAAACTATCCTGTTAGTGGTAAATGTAACTTTATCTGTATACATACTTTGATTCCAAAAATTTCTATTTTCTTGCAGTTTTCCAATAAACCATCCACTAAAACTCCAAACGTAAATCCCTATCGCTTTATAGTGTAGTGTGTATAAATTTCGGTTTGTATGGTTTATACTTGTGCTTTTTTAAAAATTTTTGAACAGTGCCATAACACAAACCTAAATTCTGGCCAATTTGTCTTATTGAAATTATTGACTAATAAAACTTGTAATTTGGTTTCGTTATGATTAAGATGGTTCAGTATACGTTCCAAAAATTTGGTGAGCATTGTTTAAACTCTACTACGGTTTTATGACTAATGGTTTTGTTAGGATGATTAAAATTAAATTCATTTGCTGCTTCTCTACATGTTCTGTAATTATTCCCAACGATTAAAACAATTTTAACTTTTTCTTGGTTGGTAAAACGGCATTTAAGTAATGTAACTTTATTACAATGACACCAGAAAACTAAATTACAAAACAACAACTAAACTGACAAAACGGGTAACATGATTTATAAATTTTATTAAAAGTGTTACTAGTTAAATGTGGGTACGTTAGCACACCAGGAGAAACTTTAAACCCCATAACTTTTTTATCTTAACAGGCCCAAAGTTTTCGTAATACAATTTTTTGTTTATTTTTCATGTTAAATTCAAATCTGAAATCAGAATTTTTAAATTCCGCTGCAATCCATACACATCCGTTAATATTCAGAAGTCAAAACATTAGAATCCAAAAAATGTGCGAACAACTGGACAGACGGACAGAAAAATTTCAGTAACGAGTTAAAATTTGTTGAAAATATACATGCTGTTATTAATTTAAGATAAAGCAGGACTTTTTTTGCCCAACAAACTTTTTTCTTTAAAATGCATTATAAAAAAGTTTCCCCTCTGTTACCTATTATTATGATCACGCTGTATATATATATATATATATATATATATATATATATATATATTGCTATGATAATAGGGTTATTTAGGGGTATATAGGGTCAGAAGGGTTGCACACTACATGATAATAGTACTAAAAGCTAGAAAACTAAACAATTTGATCATGAAACTAATGTTTAAATTTCTGACTGAGATTTACAAGTTTGAAGAGAATATTGCTCGTCATATCCCAAGCAGCATTCTAAGTAGCTTCAACTGACATTGGAACTTTAGCAAGGAGTTGCTACAAAACAAATTCCAATTTTGGCACTTTAATTGATACAATTACTTACACTTAGCAATCCCTTGTAATAGTTTAGTAATTGTTACTGCTTTTGGGAACTACCTAGGTACATTACCTCAAAGTAATTAATTATAGTGTCCGGAACGTAATTATTACTATGTTAATCTATTTTCTAGTTGTTGTAACTTTAAAGTCGTAAAGAATACCCCTGAGGTGACACAAATCAAGTTGCTGCTACATGTCTGAAACCCACACTAGACCCCTAAAGTGATGGTTAGCTATGGTAGTATTGCAAGGGACATTTACTTCTCTGCAATCTCCAAATATACTTTAAAGTTATTTTCACTATTTGTTTTAAATTAAAATGACCACCAAGTTGTAGTTCTGATGTAAAATAACCATCTAGTAACTTTAACTTCATTGTGTATCTCAGATACATTTTCTCTACTCTAACCTACAATTCTATATTTGCTCTGTCTGTGCTAGTTATTTGCATTGTTCCTATTGTTGGGCTGTGTATTTATCTTATCATAAATAACATAATGCCAAAGTACAATAAAATAACGAAAACGACCTTCCGACATACAACTACTTTTTATTTAACCCGACAACTAGGTTTTTATGTGAACAGGTATTTTGGGACGACAGCAACTTATAAAGTTTGTCTAAATTAATATTAATTTTTGCATACTGTTGCTTTATATCTTGTTTAATACAGCATATTTCCTTTTTTATAGTTTCCATGTCCTTTAGGATTGGTGTTAGGTCAAATAAACTTGGTGGTGTAGAATGAGCTAAAAAAGATAAAAAATTTTAGAATTAAAAGTAAAAATTGAGCAATAGATGCAGTGAATTGCTCACAATATCTCTATTTATAACTAGGGATGTGCTTTTTATACCATATTATTAAACGTTTGAACGAAATAATATGTATGCGCTGAGCAGTCAGCTGTTAATTTGAAACACGAAAGCACAACAGTATCGTAGGTTTTACTAAATTGTTGTATGCTCTCAAATTATATACTTCAATTATAAAATAAAAAACACTCGCCATTTTATTCATTAAGTTGTTTCCCTGCACACGTTTTACATTTGGCAGGATTTTTCATTTGAATGTTTAGACAAATTGTAAATGTGGATAGTGACTAAACGTTTAAACGACACAGTGCTGCTTAAATAACATATCCCCAGTTGTAATGAAGTTCAAAATTTAGAATATTTCAAATTAAAATATATTTAAGTTTGTTCACTTTACTTACGTGCATTTTGTATGAAATCCTGACCTAGAATTATAATTTCCTCTTCTTGAGGACTACCATGAAAAAGATTGTTCCTGTCGGTTAAACTAGTAGTAGGTGGATTTTTTAATGTGTTATTGAAAACCCTAACAAAACAAATAATTGTATCGCAAATATTACTCATCATACCGTACTTACTGCTCTTCTGCATCTGAATCAATGCACTCGGTTAATCTTTTTTCCAAATTTATGCCTTCCTTAAAAGTGGCTATGTTGGAACATTTGACAATGCAGTCAAACTGCTGCCACTGATTTTGATCTAGAACACTATCCGGATCGCTCCTTAAAATCTCCCGGTCGGAAAACTTCAAATGTTGGGGCCAGTATAACGTCCCCCCGTCTTCCCATTTATGGGGAATTAGAGTAAAATAAATACCCCGCTTTTCTTTGGTGGCCACTATTTTAAAACCGTCCATACCGTCGGCAAATTACTAAGTAAGGTTAGCAATACTTTTAATAGCGCTTAATTTGACAAGAAAAGTGTGGCTCTCGTAGCATATACGTTGTATTGGAGTGACTATTACACTTTAGTTCCGAAATATGTATGAAAATTTTTAGCTATGAAGTGATCACAACTTCTTAGTGTAAATTATTTCAGAGAGCGTTACTACCCATACAAAGATAATTACTATGAACACATTTTTTTCAGTAATTATCACTTTGTGGTAATTTTTATGAACTACTTCCATATTTATTTACATAATGTGGACGGCCATTATTATATCTAGAATTATGTTCAATCTGTAAAGTAGTTTTACTTTAAAAATCCTAAAAATAGTATACTTCTTAAATATACACACTTAAAAAATATTAAAAATATTTTTGTACATAAAAATGCTCTTGACATTAAAAAATTCAAATTTCAGTTTAAAGAATTTTCAATCAAAAATTATTTTAAATAGAGAGCTTTGAAAATTTTCGATCTAGCACAATTACATTTATCAGTAAACTTATAGTCGCATATAGATTTGGTGTAATAGAGACGGCATATTTCCAAATATATAACGCCGTTTTATTCCTTTACTTTTAGAAGCCATTATTCTATTCAGCACTCATAAGGAATAGGAAATACATTAAAACCTATGCTTTAAGTTATACAGACAAAGAAAGCAATAAATTGTCAAAGAAGACTGACGTTCCATATAAAGTGACTGATGATAAACTATTACCAACCTGGTGGGTAGTCACAACTTAACTTCAACGTTCTTGCATCAGTTCCAAAGTGTACACGGCAACTTAATTGCTACGCAACAATTGTTCCCCATTTTGGTTAAGAATCCGTAATAAGATAGTAGTTATTTGGTAACTGTGTTCGGTAACAAAACCTTTGTAGTTCTCGGAAATGGTTGTTGGTACGTGGTGACGACTAAAAATGCTGCTTGGGATGTCATTATGAGAAAGCTAACTTCAAGTTGGTTTGGGCGAGCGTGTAATTCTTTCTAAGATATTTGGATTTGCGGTAGAACAACTAAAAAGAATTTTTTTAAAGGTTAGAGTATTATCTTCAGTTAGTCTTTAGTTAAAAATTACCGTACAAAATTCCATATAGTTAGCAGGAAAACACTAGAGCTCAGAAAAGTAAACCTTTTGTATATGATGACAAAACTCGAAACAAGACGCTAGTGGCTGAACTACTGTTCATAATAAGAACAAAGAAAACTAATTTTCGCTATGCAACGCGATACAACATCTCTCTTGTGAAACACTTATTGAAATTAGTTGAATTCTAAATTGTAAAGCATAAACAAGCGAAAATGTTCGTTATTAGAGTAGATAGCTTGGTAAAGCGGTCTCTTGGGTAAGTACTAAACTTATTTAAAAAGCGAACTAATGTTGGTTGAAATCCAAAATTTTAAAGTATCACATAAGTAGGGTACCAATATTAATACATCTTTAGGTAATCCTCCATGAGTGAATTTTAACACAAGGCGTAAACTAGCACCATTGGTTTAAATGGAGATAACTAAGCCTTACCATAAATCTTTACTTTAAATTTTATGAATGAGTAAATTCGTTAAATCCTGGTCCCAAAGTGTTTTTAAAGGTAAATAATTTAAATTGTTGAATTACGATAAAGTAAAGAACTGAAATAATTAAAGAGAACTTGAGCTATAAATTTGCTCTACGGTGAAGATTTGGAGCAGTACGCATTATCATTAGTTAGCGTATCGTGCGTATTAGCAATTGGAACAGGACATCAATAAAATCTTCGCAATAAACTTCATTGCACCCACCACTACAATCTAAAAAGCAATTTGGACCAAGGTGTCCTCATGGTATAAATAAAGCACTAAGCAAGGATCGTCGGGTTCTTCAAACCACCACTCTTAGGAGGGGCGATGCGCAACAGAGAAAAGTTTACAAACGAAACAGTAGTAGGTACGGGAAGTGCGACAGCTGAAACGCCCACTAAAGGTATGAGGAGTGAATTAGAAGAAGATTTATAGCACAGAACTAAATATTTTAAAGCCTAAGTAATTATAAAGCAAAAGTAAAATAAAAAATGTTCAAAAGCTCAACAAAACAGCGAAATTACTATGCCACGATCAAAAATTTTGCCATAATCTATGGTCTTGGTTGAACCAAATACCAGGTACATTTTTGCGAGCAGTTGAAGTTACATTGGCTTTAATATTGTGATCTTTCTGCTAACAGAAGTCAGATTAATTTACGAATTCAACTCTTTGCAAACAGAAAAACTGTTGGTATTTATTTTTTACAATTTGTAGTGTTAAATTGAAAATCTAAAAGGGAACAGAAAATCATAAGATCAAGACTAAAAATTCTTTGTGGTTTTTGAAAAATGTTTGTTGTATAAACTTTTATGATAGGCAAAGTGTCCGTGGCGAAACACGTTGCTGCTTTGGATTTGTACAGTATTTTTGTACAAATAGTTTGTAAATTTTTGTCGAATTCGGGTTTTCATGCACTTTATTTTTACTTTTATCATTCCTAATAGGAACGTAGTTGCTTCTTAAGTATTTTTATGCATCTTCTTTCTAAAGTCTGCAAAATATTTTAAAAGAAAATTATTATGTAGTTCATCAACGGCCAAGCTGCTTATAGGTAATCTAACAAGCTATCAAATGGTAACTCGTATGCAGTAAATTTTCCTTTATAATAAAGCAAATTTAATCAACCAAGTTCCAAATTAAATTTACTTTCGCAGCGCACCTCCATGTTTTTGATTATATTACTATCTGATGAATTCCTGGAACACAAAGCGCGCTTTCACTAATTCTCATAGTAAAAGAAGCTAATGCATATTTGATGCGAAAATTTAACTACAGTGTAGCTACGTTATACTTCATACACTTTTTATCATGACTTTGCTATTATAAAACTTCTGAATATTCACTCAGCAATAACTACATCAAAAACAGCAAAGCTATCTTTCAGTAACTTTTAGTATGTTCGTTCTTTAACGTGACTTAATATTTATTTTTGGTCTGTACTCATTTATAATAATCCTATCATATCGTTCATCTAATTGAATAGTGCCGCAAGTGTAAAAATACAAACTACCGAGAAATTAATAAAACAGTGCAGGGTAACCTCATTATTGGCTCTGCAAATTTGATTTTAGAAATTAATATTTTGAAAAGTGTATTGTGTTGACAGAATTCAACAGTTACGTACTGAGTTTTAATTAAATTTAGGAAAAATCAAAATCTAAAAAGGTTTTGATAATATTTAGTTGCTTGATATATGGCCATGCTGCACATAAATACAATACACTGTTATATTATTATCATTTTTTATTTAAATATAAAAAACGCGTAAACTAAAGTGTACTGTTTTTCATTTACCATTAACTAGGTGTCTATAAAATTTGTGATGAACGGGTATAATTAAATTTTTGTTACAGAAATCGTTAGTAAACATGATGGCATCCTCTGGGGTAAAAAATTCCGAAGATAAAATAGTCCTTACATGTGATTTTCCAATGCTCCACCCGAAGGTACTACATTGGCCAGGAAGCGAGTTTTTTTTACCTGAAAAATTTAGAATTTTGCCGAACCCTTGCTCTTTAACGTGCGTGACAACACTCACACACGGGACCTCCATTTTACCTCTCATCCGAACGAGGGTGTATTTTTGTGAAAAATCCTAGCCTAACATTTTTCAAGCGGACCGTGTCGGGGTAAAATAGTCCCCCATTCGGATCTCAGGGAAGGGGCTTCTTCGGGGGATGTGATCCAAAAGTATAGAAAAAGATCCGTGAACATTCTGCGAGTCGGAGCGTGTAATGTTAGAAGTATGAAGCAAGTAGGTTAGCTAGAGAACCTGAAACTCGAAATGGATAGGTTAGCACTAGACATAGTAGGAATTAGCGAAGTCTGCTGGCCAGAGGCGGGGGATTTTGAAGTGGAGACTTCAGGGTAATTCATACAGGATCAGAGGAAGGAAATTCGGGTGTGAGGATAGTTATGCGAAAAAAAAATAGGACGAAAGAGTACTCATGGTTAGATTTGAATCTAAACCAGTAAATACAGTAATAATACAAGTATACATGCCCACCTCTAGCTACGGTGAGGAAGAGGTAGAGGAGATCTACCAAGATATCGAAGACATACTAAGATACGTAAAAGGACATCAAAATTTGATAATTACGGGGGATTTTAATGCAGTGGTAGGTGAGGGTAGGAAAGGAGCGATAGTAGGTTTATTTGGTTTAGGCACGAGAAATGACAAAGGAAATACGCTAGTAGAATTTTGCGACAAGAACAACTTAACCATCACAAGTACATTATTTCAACATCATGCTTAGAAGATGATACACGTGGAAAATGCCAGGGGATATAGAAAGATATCAAACAGATTACATTATTTTTAGACATCGGTTTAGAAATCAAGTAAAAGACTGTAGAAGCTACCTGGAAGCAGATATAGACACTGACTACAACATCGTAATTATGAAGGCCGCACTTAAATTTAAAAATCTGAAAAAGAGGAACGGAAAAAGGCACTTTGACTTTGAGAAGCTAAAAGATAAAGATATCTACGAAAGATTTGAAAAAAAGTCAAATGTATTACTGAAAGATTTCAGAAAAATTCTGATACTAAGGAAGTATAAACAGAATGGAATAACATTAAATCCTGCTTAGACATGGCGGCCAGAGGTATTCTAGGGTATACACAAAAAGAAAATAAGAAACCATGAATAACAAAGAATATTTTGAATCCAATAGAGGAAAGACGAAAATACAAAAATAGATTAGACGAAACAGGAAAACAGAGATACAAAGTCTTAAATGGGAAATTATTTGCAAATGCAGAAAAGCTAGAGAACAATGGATTGATGAAAAGTGCAAAGAGGTACAAACTAAGATGGAAATAAAAAAGACAAACGAAGCATACAAATTAATTAAATTGAATTTTAGAGATATAAAACCATATAGAAAAAATATAAGGGACGCGGGAGGAAACGTCATTATAGAAAATGTAGAGAAAGTAGCTAGATGGCAGGAATATATAGGGAATTTATATTCAAAAGAGGAACTAACAGCATTAGAACAGGAATCAGACATTGAAAATGATGACCTGGGATATCCTATATTTAGAGATGAGTTTGAATTAGCATTAAAGGGTCTGAAAAATGGTAAGTCGCCGGGTACAGATAAGCTGCAAGCAGAAACTCTAAAAGCCGCTGGACAAGCAGTAACAGAATGTCTCTTCCGACTTGTAAGCTATATGTTCGAGATAGGCGAGATACCCAAAAATTTCAAACGTACCATCATAGTAACTATACCAAAAAAAGAGGCGGGGATAGATGTGAAAATTTTCGAACAATAAGCTTGACAGCACACGTTTCAAAAATATTAACTACAATTGTACAAAGACGAATGGAAAAACGAGCTGAAGAAATACTGCAAGAAGATCAGTTTGGGTTTAGGCGCAACAGGGGAACACGGGAGGCTATTTAAGCTCTGAAGGTGATAATGAAGAAAACAATAGAGAAGGGATATATATATATATATATATATATATATATATATATATGGGGTTTGTAGATCTGGAAAAGCATTCGGCAATATAAAATGAAAACAAATGTTCGAAATACTCAAAAAGATTGAAATGAGTTTTAGGGATAGACGGTTGGTACCTTGCTTATACAAAGAGCAAACAGCGGTAATAGGATTAGAGCAAGAAATTAGTGAAGTCAGTATTAGGAAAGGCGTCAGACTGGCATGTGCCTTATCTCCATTAATTTTTAACTTGTACATAGGCCAGGCAATGAATACTATCAAATGCAGGAAGACATTTGGAATTAATATGCAGTGACAAACAATTGATATGCTTAGATTTGCAGATGATATAGCGGTATTAGCATCTAGCAAGGAAGAGTTAGAAGTGGCTCTTAATGAAATGGAAACAGTTCTAACGGAGAGATATGGTATGAAAATTAACAGAAATAAAACTAAAGTTCTAGTATGCACAAAAGGGGAAAATGAATCAAAAACAAGAATACAAATAGGTAACGAGAACTTATAAGAGGTTAAGGATATCTGACTTAGGAAGTCAAATACCGCAAGTTGGAAAAAACTCAAAAAATATAAAACAAAGATTAGCACAAGGTCGTGCGACATTTAACAAGAAAAGGCAACTACTTTGTTCAAAGACCACAAATATAGAAACAAGGAAAGATTGCTTAAAACATATGTGTGGAGCCCAGCACTGTATGGCTGTGAAGCCTGGACAGTAGGAGAAGCAGAAAAGAAAAAGTCTTTGAAATGTGGTGCTACAGGGGTATGTTGAAGATGTCATGGACAGACAAAGTTAAGAACAACGAGGTATTAGAAATGGTAGGGGAAGAAAGAAATATGTAGAAAACAATAAAAAATAGGAGCGATGAGGAAACAGGACGGAATATTTTAGAAGCAGAGATAGGAAGAAAGAGAAGTAGAGGTAGACCTAGGTTAGACTACTGCACACAGATAGTGAAAGATGTAGGTTGTGAGAATTTCAGGGAAATGTGTAGGCTAGCTCAGAATAGAAATAAGTGGTGGTACGCTTCCAACCAGTCGCAAGATGGAAAAACTAGTGACAAAAACAATAACTAAACTTAAACATAGTGATTATTATAAAGATCTACAGATATTGGTTTTGCGATACTCTCAACTAATGTTAATTGTGCGAAAGGATTTACTGAAAAACTATTATTTCGGCAAATGTCTAAGTGTTGGGGTTGCTTAGCAGCCACAGGCTGCTTAATCCCCTTCACATACCACTGAATTTCAGAGAATTAGGGTATATAATTTGATAACAACAGAAGGGAATCGAGTTGTATATAGGTTGTGGCGTCGCCGTGGATCAATGTAGTAAGCGTAAGACTACGGATCCCAAGATCCCGGGTTCAAATCCCGACACGGCCGACTGCTTGAAAAATGGTAGGTGAGCATTTTTCACAAAAATTACGCCCTCGTTCGGATGAGAGGTTAAATGGAGGTCCCGTGTGTGAGTGTTGTCACGCACGTTAAAGATCCCTACCTTGCCTGGAACGGCAAGGGTTCGGCAAAATTCTAAATTTCCAGGCAACAAAAAACTCGCCTCCTGGCCAATGTAGTACCAACAGGTGGAGCATTGGAAATGTAAATGAACTGTATATAGGTTGTTGGCGGCTCCGTGGCGTAGTGGTGTGTCTGTGACTACTACGCCCAAGGTCCCGGGTTCAAATCCCGAGACGGTCCGCTTGAAAAATGTTAGGCAAGCATTTTTCACAAAAATACACCCTCGTTCGGAAAAAGGTAAAATGAAGGTCCCGTGTGTGAGTGTTGTCACTCACGTTAAAGATCTTTACCTTGCTTGTAACAGCAAGGGTTCGGCAAAATTCCATATGTTCCAGGTAAATGAAAACTCGCTTTCTGGCCAATGTAGTACCTTCGGGTGGACCATTGGAAATTTACACGTAAGGTGTATATAGGCTGTTGTGAGAATTGCAGGAAACTGTGTAGGCTAGCTCAGAACATAAATAAGCTGAGGTACAAGTCCTAGCAGTTTCAAGACGTAAAACCCAATGACGAAAAATTAAGTGCTCTTAAATCTGATGATTATTATAAACAACTACAGGTGTTGGTTGTGAAATATTTTCAACTAATGTTGATTGTGCGACAGGATAAAATGAAAAATCTATTAATTCGACAAAGGTTTCAGTGCTTCACATACCGCTGAATATCGGGGAAATAGAATATATATCTGTAAAATAATAGAAGGTCAGCGAACTACATCAAACAAGAAAGAACCAGCAGCTATGTTCATAGATAACGAACATAGATACAAGAAGAAAACTGTTCAAAGCATAGTGTGGAGCACAGCACAGCACATCTATGAAATAGGGGCAGTAGCAAAAGCAGTCAGAAAGAGATATAATAAGAACCACGAAAGAAGTCCTCTACGTCATATGTGTCTAACTCAATTCAGAACATACGTTTAAGATTATTTAAAAGCTTAACTAATATATGATAAAGATAGTAATACTATTTGTACGCGTTTTAAATAAAGACATACGTGAACACGTTCATCTGGGAAAACGACAGAGAAGAGTATATGTCTGTATGTTTTGAACTTTATATACTTAACAGGCTATCCTTTGGTAATATGAACTAGATGCTACATTGATTAAAAATTTACAACTTAATTTGTACGAATACAAGTGATGACGAAGACGACTTTTTTCATAGTTTCAACTATAGAAGCCTTCTGGAATGGTGTGTTTCAGATGTATGAGTATGGACAGACAAAGTTAATAACAAATAGGTTCTAGAAATAGTAGAGGAATAATATTATCTGTGGAAGACGAAAAAATAGGAGAAATAGGTTGACAGGATACGATCCAAGGCATTTCTGGGGAATAGTACGGGATATATTACAAGCAGAGATAGGAAAAGAGAGGTAGAGGTAGAGGTAGACCGAGAATGGGCTTTCGCACACAGATAGTAATAGATGAAGACTGTGCAAATGTCAGGGAAATGTATAGGTTGGTTCAGACTAGGGAACAATGAGGGTACGCGTCCAACCAGTTCTAGGATTGAAGACGTAATGATGATGATGAACTTCAAAAGATGTTGTTTAGTTTTCTCTGACATCAAAGGCGGTTTCGTGTAAGCTTTTTTCAAATTAAAAGCCGTATCTAAAGAAGCAGAGCGCTGCCTTGTGGTTCTGTTAATGCATACCTCTTCAAAATCATAATTAAAATCAACTATGTAGATAAATGAATTAGGGCTATTTCTATCGACTTCAATAACTTGAATGTTGTTCCAATAACTGTTTTATCTGTTGTGCATCTTGTAAAGTTTTTTCCTATTTATAAACTGAGATCCTTAAAATCATAAAACTCTTCTGTAGACATTCCTTTCACATTGTAAGGATTTCCTTCATCTTTGGCGCATCTAATAATAACAGGCCATTGTGCAGGTACATAGATGGGGCTTGTTCTGAGAACTTTTTTTAATGTCTCTCAATTATCGAGTGCATCGCATCCCCTTTATTTTGGGTATGTCCCACAGTAAGAAATTTGTGCGTAATGGAGTTTATATTAACTTTTGCGATTGCATAAAGGTACATTGTCACAATGAATTTATTCTTATTCTAACCAACGCAGTTGGCAATATAAAATATGATATCTTTATTAACACAAAATGATCAAAGGTAATCTAATAAACATGTAGCTATTTCATTTGAGCCATGGCTTGCGGTGGCTTCATGCCAAAAATAGCAGGACCCATTCTTTGAAACTATTTCAAAAATTGTACAATTAAAGCAGTTAAGACGAGATTTGTAATAAAAAGTGGAGACGTCTCCGCATGTAGTGGGAAGAACTGCCTGCAAGTCGAAACAAGCTATGGATACCCGAGAATCATCTTTTGCCCTTGATATGTCTTGTAATTTTTCTTCTCTACTTCTGTCTTTATTATAAATGTGCTTTTTCTAATTATCATCAAGTGCACTTTGTTCTTCGGGACTATTTTTATATGATTCGCAGATGTCACACTGATCTTTTTAAGGTTGAAAGAAGGTAATATTGAACTCATAATTAAAAATGTGCTCATACGTGCATTTTTTTGCCACGGTTCTCCCTTAACTTTTTTCCTGTAATTTATAGTATCTATACATTTGCGCAAGTGTGACCGAACCATCTATGTACTCCTTCTTTGATTGCGCCCTAAGATAGTGAGATTCTATTCTTGAAAAAGAATTTATGTGTTCCCATATTTTATCTTTTACTACGCTAGGAACAGTTTCTCGTTTTATAAAATTTCCTCTCTTGTCTCTCTCGACCGATCCCTTACCATCAGATTTTTTTCCAAGTCGGTCTTATAAATTTGTCGCCTATGTCCAAAGTATTTATAAAAAACTTTTTGCATACCTTAACCTTCATTCCATCTATTGTTAGGAAGTATGATAAATTCATACCACGGTTACTTCCCTCAAGAGTTCTTCGATATTTTACACAAAGTTTTTCAAAATGAGAATCAACAAATTGTCTTTAAAGAGCGTTGTCTCAAAACTAAATTTTTCGTTACACTTTGTTCGACAAATGCCGCAACAAGGAGGTTTTAAAGTCCTCCCACTTTTCTGTTTGTTACCTTCCGTTGTATAAGGCAGACCCGAGATAACTTTTAATTTTTTTACGTTTCTCTTCCACTGATGTGGTTTACGAGCTTTCTTCCGCAAAATATGTTCTGATTCATTTCCTCTGTCTCATTATTACCGGGTTCTTGTAATTCATTTTCTGTATGATGGTTTTTTATAATATCTTCATGGTCATTTTCATTTTCTTCGTCACTATCGGTGCTTGAGTTAACATCAGAAAGTTCATAGTTTTTGTATACCACTGAGTCATCGGAATTGAAATCTTCGTCTTGAATTGTATTCTAAAAGATAAAATTTTGTAACCTAAAAAGCGATTACTAGGTAGTTTACTTGCTGATTCTCAGTTCATTGTTCGAGAACCAGTAAACCTGCTTTAGGATTTTCTGTTGCAATTATTCTTGTATTCCTATTACATTCCGATTGTCTACTTGTTTCAAGTAGGGATGCTATTGAGAAGAGCTAAAATTTACATAAATTAGTGAATTTAAGTACCTTTAATTACAGTGAAATTAACCTCGTTCTTATGAGGTGGCTATCCTTATTATGAATTGCCCCATTCCCAGTATTAAGAAATAGAGGTAAATAATATTACCCATACCACAAAGGAAGAAAACTAACCTGTAAATTTTGTGGGAAATTATTATCACAGCTAGCAATTTTCCTGGAGAGATCAACTATTCTCCCTGATCTGGACATTATAATGGACATATCAAGTTAATTTTATTAATAATTATTACTTTTATATGTGCATAAACTTTTGTAACAGGTTTTACACCAATTAACATGCACAAAAACAATATTGACACCGACACTATGATGTTATAACCTAACTTTTTTAACAGTTGTGGCCATATAGAACAAGTTGGTACTCGATTGCTTTAGTAACATATTGCCATAACTGGCACTTGTGGCCATATATCGAAAAATTCTTTAGCGTAATAAGAATATATCTCACTTGAAGGACAAAATAATGCATTATTGAGATACGACTGTATTGCATCTTATGCCAACATATATAGACAATGTTATATCACCATAACTCAATACAAGAAGAATTTGCAGTTGTGGCCTTATTGAATTAGATGTGCGATATGCATATGTTTGCCACACATAAACTACAGATTATTTCGAAAAGTCGTTGGTCAGTAATTGGCAGCTGATCAGAATATGATTTGGTTAAGAATTAACTACTGTAGGGATCCAGTCAAGGAATGTTGATAAACTTGAACTTTTAGTATGTGCCCGTTTAATTTATCATGAAAATACGTGCAGCAGTACAGGTGAGTTAAAGTTTCCTGTGCATGCCTGATGGGCAGGTTATGGTATTTTGTTGAGAAACTGGCGAACAAAAGTAATAAGTTTAAGATTATATTGTTTGAAGGTTTACTTTGTTCATACCGCCTGCACAATTGTTTAATAATTTTGTATCTCTGATGTTCAAAATTGAATCTTTATGAAATATGTAGCACAGAAACGATAGGTAACGACGCAAACGGGGTTAAGTAAATCAAAATTGGTCGTTTCTTGATGATTACTCAATAATCTTCCATATTAAAAATTAGAAAAAACAATAATTTAGTTTTTGTTACTTAGAAAAACAATATGATATTTAAATAATGTATCAATGGAGAAAAATAAACAGAGACATCACTATAATCACTTTATTTGTATTGACTCACAAAACAAATTAACAATAAGCGAAAAATTCATAAAAATAAGATTACACTCTGCAAATAGAAACAAAATATATTTCGCTTAAAAATATGAATTGCACAAATTAAATAGGTATTACCTAGGCACCTATCACTCTAATTCCTTATAGTCGGCGTTGTTCAGTTAAAAAATAAACATTCCCCGCTTGACGGATCTGACAATGATTTTCTTCGTTATTTGTGTTTTGTTAACAATGCACTGGTCTTCTATTTCTGAGTACACAGTAGCCTTTGTCTAGTTTTTGTTTCTCATGGTGTTCACCACAGTTTTTTGCCCAGTTCGTGAAATAATTTTTTCATTGAATTTTTTAGTTAGTTTTCCTGTTGGGTTATTGGGTGTGTTAAGTCTTTAGCTACGGTTTCTTCTAAGGAAATATCAGAGGAATCTGACTCAGGCAGCCCGTTCTCGAATTCTTCTGATGTTTCTATTTCCAATTCTTTTTTCGTGTCTGTTTTTTTGTGGAGTTTGTGTACGTGTTCTTCAAGCCAATACTGGAAACACTTTTACCTGGAATAATACCCGTCTTTTTCCTCTTTTCGCTTTCCCAGAAGGAGTAATTTTCAGTTGCTCTGGATGATCAACATTAGTTCTAGTCCGTGCATTTTGATCAGGAGAATTGGTTTTCTGCTTCTGGGAATTTTGACTATCACAGCCTGCTATTTGCAAATACGACCGTTGTATTTGTAAGCATACATTGTGCTATATTCCTGGGTTATCGACAAAATTTGTTTCGACATAGTTTATAATGTTCCCTGATTGTATTCCTTCCACATTATTCTTCAAATTTTGAAAATATTCTTCGAGTACTTCATAGCTCAAAGCCACTCTAACTTTCTTAGTATTTTCCGCTAATTTTATTATTAAATCGGGATTCCATTTCATAAATGAATCAAAATAGTCAAGTCCTAGTAGATTATTCTTAAATCTAGTTTCACGTACACCAATTTTATTTAGGTATTGATACACAATAACTCTTAAGTTTATACTTTTTAAGGGAAATCCCAAACCTGTACTGGACAGGAGTGTGTTTCTAAGTCTCTCTTCTTGATGATTATTAAAAACTGGTTGTCTGCCATACTTTAGGGAATCCGTTTCACGAAATCGTTTCTCAATAGTGCTGTAGGGTATGGGAAATTGTTCTGATGCAACCCTTATTGATATCGGACCTCGCTTCACTGTCTCAAATGGGTTACACAAATATGTCTGATCATAATTGCACTAGCCCTGCGGTTCTAATTACTTCTTATAGATTCGTGGCACTTTGTTGTTCGGAAAATTGAGAAAGAAAGCAAGTTTTAACAGGTGATTCGCTTTACCACATAAAGTTGCATTTTTTAAGTCAAACTAATATGGGAGAAGTTCTCCCGTTTAAAAATACTAATTAAACTCGGAACAGTTTTTAAATTACATGTGAATACATTAGTCGGGAGAGCATTTGAATTAATTACATGGAATTTTTTGGGTAGTAGAAGTAATTCATGAGTTTGATTAAACACAAAAACACCTGCTTTGAAATACGCCAATTACGTCTTACCCTATGTAAGCAGCGCACATTTGCAAAGAACCACGCGAAGAAACACACTGCCCTCCCAAAATAATCGTTCACTGCGACTCGCTAATAATAACTACATGAAACCCGCATGCCGTAAACCATTCGCAAGTCAGAGTGATTCACATTACCATATCTGATTCACTGAACCTCGGAACTATCCGTCTTTGTCAAAATGTCTGTTCGGTGAATTATGAGTAGTTCAAATGTTTTGCAACGTACACTAAACCTAGATGCAAAATAGCTTAGGTTAATTATTTATTAGAATAAAATACTTTGAGATCATGCTAATACACGATTTTCAGTTGGTGACGTATGTTCATCCTCGTTACCCCGTATTAGAAATCGGTGTGAGCGTTTGTATGTGGGTGCGCGCGTCCGTATGTATCTGAATGAGTGCATGTGTGCATCGACACGTGCATGTGTGTGCGTGGTAGGGGGTGTTAAAGAACCACTTTAACGTAAGTGAAAAACAAAATGATATATTGTAAACAAAATATAGAGTTTTAATTTACAGTACGCTTAGATGCTTATGTAAAATAAACAAAGCTGTCTGGTACACGTTGGACTGTATAAAATCGGGACAGCTCCAGAATGTTTCCCAAAGCGTAAAGCTTAGCAAATGGACTGTAATTGTATGCAATTGGAGGTAAGACGCGAAAAACAGTAACATAGGTCAAACCGTAATTAATGCTTGCTTACCTTGCAATGTTGTTCACCAATTTACTCCCGCGAAGATAGGTGTTGTTTACCGGTCGACGCAACCTGGTCGGGCAGCACCACTTATGCACTCGCGGTTATAGTTATTAGGTGTTGAGTCGGTGAAACGATACGAGGGTCTGATGTTGGTGAAGCGAAAAGAATTTATTGCTCCGCCATATGTGTAGCACAACAATAATATACGATAAGGCCATCTATATTGTCAATCGCTGACCTCCAACTGTATGAAGTTTTAACAAAAGCTATGCAGTAAAATTAAATTGATAACAAAATATATAGTGTCAGTTTAAACGAAATAATGAAATGCTTCCGAATACAATTAGTATGAGTACAGTTCCTAAAGTGTACTTATCAGACCTTCGACATTTATACGTTCATGAAACTTGATATTGTTTTGTCAAACAAAAGTGACAGAGTGCAAAATACTACGCCTTTACTTACAGCATATTACAACAAACGCCTTCAATCCTTAATGCAAAGATACAGCACACACTATTTGTAAATAAAACTTAAAATTATGTGACGTTTGTTCAACTTAAACGGTTTTTACAATTGGATAAAAAAATTACGCGATATTGTGAAATAACACAACAATACAGTTCACAGTACTGCGGGAGTAAATCCTGTGGAGTTATTAAATCTAATTAAAAAAACTGTCCCTTAAAAACCATTTACAGATATCAAACCTTCAACCAAAATAAAAAAGGATTAGGTTAAAATAACGTTAAGATAAGTATACACAGGAATACCTGTAAGAACGATTACACAATAAACTGGTCACATGAGATTGTAGCGCGTAGCATTATTGTTGATGCATATAAAGAAGTATGAGTGTATTTATTGTTCTATGATTAACGGTGTGGATTTCTAAAGCAGGGCGCATTCTGTATATTAAAAGTTTTAGGAGATTTAAAGTTAAGAAACGCTACTAACTCTTTTTTTCCAGAAACGTAGTTTACATAATTGCATCGAATGTGGAAGTGAGTTTTATATCCAGCTTTGAGAAGCAACAGTAATAGTTCTTTAAATACATTCCAGAAAGATTAGTCCTAAATTAAGGTGACCAGATTTTTAGATGGGCAAAGCGGAACAACTCTGAAGGAAGGGGGAAGGGGTATCAACAAAAATTTTTATACAGAATAAAAACAATATCGTAATATTTTTTTTTATTTTGAACAAAAGTACAATTTATAAATATAAAAAAATGTATAAATATTTTATTACTTGACATATTTTTTATTTGAGTGAATTTGTTTCAGTAGATTGTTGTCACTTTTTATAAAATTTAACTTAATTCTAAAAGTCGAGACTTTTGAAAAACGTCGCGGGACGCGGGACAAATTGTGAAAAATCGGGACTGTCCCGCCAGAAGCGGGACGTCTGGTCACTTTATCCTAAATATATATATGTAAACGTAAGAAAATGCACAAACAAAGTATTAATTATTAAATACGAAACGAAATATGTCAAAATGTGTCTGGTGATAAGAGGCATTAAAGTTATATCACAGTTTTAGTTAAAAGGCAAACGTCGAGTAGCATGATAAATACCAAAATTTGGTGCTCACTGACCACTCATAACCCCATTATCATAACATTTCCTCCCCAAATCAAAATATAAAATTCAAAACCAATCCCGCTGAGTTTACGGTGAGCGCCATATTTCTGCATCAAAGGTAATTTTTTTATTTTTTTCTAACTACCTACTATATACAACTGCTCGTATTTCTATGACTTATAATAGATATACATAATTCTTTTTTTACACAAGCCCTTCTCTTCAACCACATAAGTAGATGGAAACTGGGGTTCCTGCCGCCACATTTCCTCCAGCTTCCACATTTCCTCACACATCTGGACCAAATTCACATGTGAATTCCCATAAGGAGGAAATGTGGGAGATGAATCTCCGCCTTGCTCCGCCTTGCTCTCCGCCTTGCTCGGACATCCCCCAACCATTTTGATTACGCCACACCCGCATTTTTTTCCACCCGCAAGATACATTTTTCTCCACATTTCCACCCACGAGATAAATAAATCTTATTTTGTTGAGGTATCAATTAATATTACATTTTTCTCAGCTACCCGAATTTTTAGGAATTTTCCAGATAGCATCATCCCCCAGGGAGCTACCTTAATTTTAAAATTTTTTTACCGCTAACATTCTGAACCAAATAGTTTTCTTCGTCTAACCAATGCATCTTTCGAGATAAACCTATCTTGTTTGGTATCAATTAATATTAGATTTTTCTCAGCTACCCGAATTTCTAGAAATTTTTTAGATAGCATCATCCCCCAGGGAGCTACCCTGATTTTAAGATTTCTTACCTGTTGCAATTTCTGAGCGTTCTCAAAAATTTTTTTAATCATGCAATACATCAAATTTGTCTAAAATTTTACGCAGAATTCGAATCTGTAAACAGATTTAAAATAGGACTACTCCTTACAAAGTTACACCTTAAAGCTCCCAAATCTCATTAAAATTTTTGTTCATTTATGACATATGCTTTAACCTAACATCTCTAAAAATCAAAAACCGTGGAGATTTTAGAAATGAATCCTTTATGGCCCATAAGTGTTTAATATTTAAAACCATTTTTCAAACGGTGATGCACTGTTTTTTAGAATATTCAAAACCATAACTTTTTAATTTTTAAACAGTTATCAATGTCTGGTTTAACATTTTTTTAAATTTCTAAACACGTCATAACATAATTATGTAGTTAATGCTAAATAGGTACTTGGAAAATACAAGTCGTTTTGAATTAATTCCTTAACAATTATGGGCTACCTAAATTACATTGGACTTTCTATTAATTATGTTTGTGCATTAAAATTGATGTATAATTGCTGGGGATTCACACAAGGTACTTTCTAGCAACTATCATTTCTAGAAATTTTCCAGTAAATTATCGAACGAAAGTACACCCAAAGTCATTTTCTGACCGTCCTTATAAATTTTTAGTCATGCAATACATCAAATGCAGAATCCGAATCTGTAAACAGATTTAAAATAGGACTACTCCTTACCATTTTACACACACACCTTCTAAATTATAAATTTCCTGCAGCTCATACCTAAAAGAAAATTTAAAAACCATTCTTAAAACTTTTTATTACAGACAATTTTTACTAATACAGTTTAAATTTTGTAAACCACATTTCTAAATACATATTCACAATTTTTTATTCTTAACCTAGAACTTCTTAAATCGGCTTATACTTATTAATATTTATTTCTAAATAGAGCACCTTTTCCAAAGACCAACCGGTCTCGCATGTTTCAAATTCCTCTGATTTTGTTCTTATGGTTTCGCTTAAGACCTCGTACATATTTTCCAGATTACTAGAAGACGTTATAACCACATTTTTTGTGTTAAAGGACTTCACATTGGTAGTCTCTTTCCCCATTTTGGTGTAAACACCGTAGAGGTCGCAATAGACTTTTATTGCTGTATGTTGTATTCTTTTTTCATTAATTAATCGAATAAATCGCTCTTTCTGCTTCCAAAGAAACTCGGACACTCCACCGTCGACACTGGCGTTCTTTATGCGATAGCTAGCCATACGGTTGTTAAACGCTGTGCTAACCACTTCTACACCATTGTCGCAAGTAGCGGTAACTGATGCATTTTTATGTTTGTTGCTCTTTAAGTGTGCGGCATACGTAGTTTTTTCCATTTCGAAATCGCATACTTTACACATAATTCGTGGTTGTTTCGTACAAGACCCTTTAACAGCTGGCGGAGCTGAACGTCTACTGCTTAATAACTGTATTTCATTGTGTCGCTGTAAGCTGTCCATTCTCGTAAAAGCGATACCGCAAGACCCACAGTTTAAGTACTGTGCTGCGGACGGATGTATAAGCTTAACCATCGACGATGTTTCACCACAACATTTGTTCTCGTGCCGTTTGAGAGCATTTTTCCAGGTATAGGAAGCACCGCAAGAGTTGCATTTAAATACGTTTGCAGGTACCATTTTAGTACAAAACAAAATCTGCACTATAGAACTTTGGTTAAACTTGTAAGCGAACTAACTTATAACTAAAGAGTTTACTCTTGCGTACCTGCTTTATGTACCCTATAGAATGCAAACCGAAGGTTTCCGAAGACATCCGAACAAAGTTTGAGGATTCATCGGGGAACTAAATGACGTCATCTTGTGACAATCATCGCTGCTCGTCCAGTACATTTAGCACCAATGCATGCGCCCGGTTGCGCTTCGTCCATGCTGCGAATGCAGTTAGTAGAAACATCGGAAACGTCTTCCATGTTATACGGATCGGTAATCACATCGCGTGCATATTAAAAATCCAAAAAGGTTGTAGCACACGTACACAAATTGGTTGCAAGTCGTGTGGTAGAAGATGCAGTGCTACTGTAAACAAAAACTTAATAAAACACTTTAAACCTTTACTAAGGGAATACCAACTTGTTGTCTACAGAATACTTACTAATAAAACAATTTAATTTTAAATAACTTCTATGTCATATTTTCGGAAATGGTAGGCTTGAATATTTTCTTTGGGAACAATCGAAGATTGTCGAAGACACTCGAAGAGTGCACAAGCGCGGTCACTAAGCCAATTAGCATTAATACTAAGTATTTCGTACTTTCGTAGGTTGTTCATTTCATAGAACCAAATCTTCCACATAGCGGTCGGTAGCACGTAATGATTTCTAGAACCGGCAAGTACTCGATATCGGTGAAATAGAGAATTAGATGCTCGATGTTTGTCAACTTCCGATTCCCTCGTAAAAGGTAGAAAAATCTCGGTCAATCATCTATCTAATTTAGACTTTGACCCGCTCCCGTTCTGATAATTTCCAAACATTTTTCAAACGACAATGGGCTCAGAATTTTTAAACATCCGAGAGATCTATAAATCGTGATCAATCACACATCCGAGCTACCCGTAAACTAACATATTTTATAGCAACAGTGCACTGTATAATACATGCATACCCCTTCTCTGCGCTACTGCTATTCTTATAGTTGCTTGAAAAAGTCAGTCGCCTTTTTTACTGCTAGGACCGCCGCAAAGCACCATTTTATACTTTCTTTAAAGGTATGGCACATCGTGCACTTTTTTTGTCTGATAATTAAATTTTGCTTATGTAGGCTTTTACACTTTTGCATATTTAAACATCTAATACGATCGATTAACCACTTTCGATTATTCTAACGGGAACCGCCATACATTCCGCCGCACCGTTCCTTTTGAATCCAACGATCCTATGGGCTTCCACACACTAACACCTAACGTATCTTTCCTACTAGTTGTTAAACAAAAATTATCGGCATCGCCGTGTTCGTATACGGACGTAAGCAGATGTTTGGGGATGTGTACGAGAATATGTAACCAAATACATTAATCAGTCTAAGCTATTTTATTTAGTCCACGAAAACTACTATTTTTCTAAACCACAATTAATAATCGCCTTTATAGGTTTAACATTTCTACCATTACCCAAATGGTGATGTTACGTACACGAAAACTTTAATTTCTTATTGGAGAGCATCCTTATTCTCCCACGCACTGCTGCGTAGTTGCATGTCCACCCCTTTTGGGAATATATGCTCGTTATAGGTTCTAAGACCCTCGGTTTTACTTAGCTACATTTTGTGAGACCCCTTTAATCTTTTTAATCGTGTCTTTCTCGCTTACAATACAGTAGGGCTTAACCTTACTACCAACAAATTATAATACTAGATCCCCATTAAATTCATCTTTAATTTTCCCTACAACTTTTTTTGTTGTCATGCGGTATATTGTGTTTATTATCCGCGGGGTAGTCACTCTTTTAAGATAAATATATCTTTTTTGGTATCAACTAATATTAGATCTTTCTAGGAAGCTCAAATCTGCAAATAGATTTTAAATAAAACCACCCTTTACAAAGTCACGCCTTTTAAAGACCCAAACCTCTAATTTTTACCCATCTTTATTTAACTCCATCTTTAAAACCCTTTTTTCGTTACCCAAGACATATACTTTAACCAACCATTTCCCTAAAAATTTAAAACCGCTGTGTCTCGCGAACACCACGTGGAGATAACACGTATACTCTGTCAACCAGGATAGAAGCAGGAGGGATTTGGAAGGTGGGCGAGAAACGTAAAAATTATGGAATTTAAAAACTAATATATACAATAGATTTACAAAATCAAACAACTTTCTTAGATTTATATCTTTATGCCCCCATGCATGAGTTGATATGCTTCCAGGGATGACATTACGCTTGTCATCTTCCCTACATAAACTAATTTTATTAATTATCTGCGTGTTTTCTTACTCCGGATACATAGGCCGGCAAGTACTCCATACCAAACAAAGAATTAGATGCTTGGTGACTATTACCTTCCGCTTCCCTCGTGTACGCCCCAGACACATCCCTGGTGATGATGTCATAGCCTCTTATAAATAAAGAGCAATGTAATACTATTCTAAAATTTTTATTCTGACATTATACATAACAAATTAAAAAAATTTAATGCTAATCGTGGAGCCATTTAAACTTAATTTTAATACAAAGTTATACACAGAAGGCAGTCCTTTCTTTATATTTGCTTGGAGCGGCTTTAATTTTATTTAATTTTATTCGCAGCTTAAAATTTAAATTAACACCCAAGTCTTCTATCTCCTTTTCTAACCAATAGTTTGATACATAAAGACCGTCTAGGTTTTTGAACTGTAAAATGTACCGAAGTTTGCCTCTATATTTAAAGTCTTTGATTCCACCGACAACCAGATCCATTCCTTCGTGTAATTCTTGCAGCTTGTGACAATCTTTTATTCGCGGCTTTCCCACTATATCTTGCATACGTTTCTTGTTAGCTTGATCGACTTCTTCTTGTCGGTATTGGAGGAAATCCTTATTCTCCCACTCACTGTTGCATTGTTGCATGTCCACCACTTTTGGAAATATATGGTTGTTATAGGTTGTAAGACCCTCGGTTTTAAATGATCCGAAAGGTTCTTTACTAGGCAAATATACAATGTTTAACGGAACCCCTTTGCGTGTGGTGTACGCAAAGGTTACAAAACCCGCATTCCTTAGGTCGCCTATGTTATCTACCATTTCGATAAATACGTTTTTAGAATAACCTTTTAAAAAATATACGGATTTAGTACCATCCTTTTCCGCAAGGACGCCTACATAACTAAAAGAGTCTTTTTTACTAACTACAAATGCATACAACTTTTAGAGACCAGAAGTATCTAAGTCAGTCCATCGGCACATAAAATAATCTTTTAATTCTTCCTTATTTTCTCTAATAAGATGTTCTTTGTCTAACACATTTTTGTATTGTTCGCGTATTGTCGCAGTGTTTTCCATGTAGTCCAACTTTCGCTTTTTTGCATCCATTTCCTCTAATTCCAGTTGTCTTTTTCTTCCACTTACAGCGTATGGTAAGCATAATGAGGCCCCTACATGTGATTTTCCAATCCTCCACCCGAAGGTTCAACATTGGCCAGGAAGCGAGTTCCTATTATCTAAAAAATTTTGAATTTTGTCGAAACCTTGCTGTTCCAAGCAAGGTAGGAATCTTTAACGTGCGTGACAACACTTACACACGGGACCTCCATTTTACCTCTCATCCCAACGAGGGCGCATTTTTGTGAAAAATGCTGGCCTAACATTTTTCAAGCGGACCGTGTCGGGATTCGAACCGGGGACCTTAAGCGTAGTAGTCACAAGCATACCAACTACGCCACGGAGCCGCCTAGAATTTTGAGGCCGCGTTTAAAACTAGCTCGTTAGATATACGAAATTATATACCGACCCAGGAGACCACATTATAAAGCAATTGCATTTTAAGAGGGGGGCGCCTATCAAAATTATATGCAGTCTCGTAATAGATTAAGCTACCTGAGTTACACAAATCTTTATGTTGCCTGAAATTACTCGCATGGCTCATTGGGCACACTCTATGAACCTACCTTATTCAATTGAAGACATTAGGAAAATTACAGTGTCCTGTTCTGCTTGTGCTAAAGTTATACCTAAGTTTTATACAAATAGCGGCCCTTTTATTAAAGCAATCGCTTCGTTTAAAAACTATCTTTAGACTTTAAGGCATGTTCCTTTCGCGTCCTCCAATATTTTACGTTCTATTTCATATTAAAACAGTTTAATGCCTCATTACTTTAGAAATCTTTTCAGAGCCTACTTATTTTAATTCAAATTCCTTTAAATTCAAACCGCGTAGATAGGTAACCAATTATAAGTGTCCATCGTAAAATCCACGAGTTCGGTTGCCTACATTTATTATCTCTTAACTATACAAGTCCACCTGTTTACTCTTTCCAATTTCTTATCTTACACGAAAATTTGACAAAGCTGCGCGATCTGAAATGGGTTTTCTTGGCATTCTTGTAGTGATGGATTTTAAAAAGAGTTCATGAGGCAAAATGTAATTTTATTAGTGCTGTAATTTAGAATGTACAATATATGTCTAATTTCGTAAATGATTAAAACTAATTATGTACGAGGAAGTTGTAGAGTTACAAAAATCATTTAAAAGATAATTATCGGTTGAATGTGTCAGATACCACGCCAGCACAAATTATAGTGCTCCAAAATCTATACACAGGTGCTAATTTGTTACGTTAAAAACCCTGCAAACAATTTTTCCTACATTTATTTCTAAAATGCCCTAAAATTCCTCCACAAGCTCGATTTCCCGCCATTTAAATTAGTATTATTTAATAAAATTTCTCAAATAATTACTCCGTATTAAAGTTTGGCTGAAACAGCTGCTTAGGAAACATTACGTTACAAATTAGTTGTCATAAATTCTAGCACCTGCAGTGATTACATTTTAATTTAAAGGGCATGTAAATGCACAGCTTCCTTCAAAAAGATAAGACCACTTACCAGCTGCCTACATCTGCTTACAATGGACTTGTTATCTGGTATTCTGCAGCTGTTAAGATGTTACAAAGTAACAAAAGTGTTCTCCTTTGTTTAAAACCCTTTGATAATTGCGTTATCTGCTTGTTGGCAAGCTGCTACAGTTTGTATTTCGGCAGCTGTTGCCTGGAAATTCTGCACACATAGTAATTCGGCGATATCTTTGAAAATCAAATACCCTACCATCATACATGATTCTGGCCTTATAAAATAGAGACCGTGTTTTGAAAGAGTGGATTAAAGATTAAAGATTAAAGATTAAAGATTAAAGATTAAAGATTAAAGATTAAAGATTAAAGATTAAAGATTAAAGATTAAAGATTAAAGATTAAAGATTAAATATTAAAGATTAAAGATTAAAGATTAAAGATTAAAGATTAAAGATTAAAGATTAAAGATTAAAGATTAAAGATTAAAGATTAAAGATTAAAGATTAAAGATTAAAGATTAAAGATTAAAGATTAAAGATTAAAGATTAAAGATTAAAGATTAAAGATTAAAGATTAAAGATTAAAGATTAAAGATTAAAGATTAAAGATTAAAGATTAAAGATTAAAGATTAAAGATTAAAGATTAAAGATTAAAGATTAAAGATTAAAGATTAAAGATTAAAGATTAAAGATTAAAGATTAAAGATTAAAGATTAAAGATTAAAGATTAAAGATTAAAGATTAAAGATTAAAGATTAAAGATTAAAGATTAAAGATTAAAGATTAAAGATTAAAGATTAAAGATTAAAGATTAAAGATTAAAGATTAAAGATTAAAGATTAAAGATTAAAGATTAAAGATTAAAGATTAAAGATTAAAGATTAAAGATTAAAGATTAAAGATTAAAGATTAAAGATTAAAGATTAAATATTAAAGATTAAAGATTAAAGATTAAAGATTAAAGATTAAAGATTAAAGATTAAAGATTAAAGATTAAAGATTAAAGATTAAAGATTAAAGATTAAAGATTAAAGATTAAAGATTAAAGATTAAAGATTAAAGATTAAAGATTAAAGATTAAAGATTAAAGATTAAAGATTAAAGATTAAAGATTAAAGATTAAAGATTAAAGATTAAAGATTAAAGATTAAAGATTAAAGATTAAAGATTAAAGATTAAAGATTAAAGATTAAAGATTAAAGATTAAAGATTAAAGATTAAAGATTAAAGATTAAAGATTAAAGATTAAAGATTAAAGATTAAAGATTAAAGATTAAAGATTAAAGATTAAAGATTAAAGATTAAAGATTAAAGATTAAAGATTAAAGATTAAAGATTAAAGATTAAAGATTAAAGATTAAAGATTAAAGATTAAAGATTAAAGATTAAAGATTAAAGATTAAAGATTAAAGATTAAAGATTAAAGATTAAAGATTAAAGATTAAAGATTAAAGATTAAAGATTAAAGATTAAAGATTAAAGATTAAAGATTAAAGATTAAAGATTAAAGATTAAAGATTAAAGATTAAAGATTAAAGATTAAAGATTAAAGATTAAAGATTAAAGATTAAAGATTAAAGATTAAAGATTAAAGATTAAAGATTAAAGATTAAAGATTAAAGATTAAAGATTAAAGATTAAAGATTAAAGATTAAAGATTAAAGATTAAAGATTAAAGATTAAAGATTAAAGATTAAAGATTAAAGATTAAAGATTAAAGATTAAAGATTAAAGATTAAAGATTAAAGATTAAAGATTAAAGATTAAAGATTAAAGATTAAAGATTAAAGATTAAAGATTAAAGATTAAAGATTAAAGATTAAAGATTAAAGATTAAAGATTAAAGATTAAAGATTAAAGATTAAAGATTAAAGATTAAAGATTAAAGATTAAAGATTAAAGATTAAAGATTAAAGATTAAAGATTAAAGATTAAAGATTAAAGATTAAAGATTAAAGATTAAAGATTAAAGATTAAAGATTAAAGATTAAAGATTAAAGATTAAAGATTAAAGATTAAAGATTAAAGATTAAAGATTAAAGATTAAAGATTAAAGATTAAAGATTAAAGATTAAAGATTAAAGATTAAAGATTAAAGATTAAAGATTAAAGATTAAAGATTAAAGATTAAAGATTAAAGATTAAAGATTAAAGATTAAAGATTAAAGATTAAAGATTAAAGATTAAAGATTAAAGATTAAAGATTAAAGATTAAAGATTAAAGATTAAAGATTAAAGATTAAAGATTAAAGATTAAAGATTAAATAAAGATTAAAGATTAAAGATTAAAGATTAAAGATTAAAGATTAAAGATTAAAGATTAAAGATTAAAGATTAAAGATTAAAGATTAAAGATTAAAGATTAAAGATTAAAGATTAAAGATTAAAGATTAAAGATTAAAGATTAAAGATTAAAGATTAAAGATTAAAGATTAAAGATTAAAGATTAAAGATTAAAGATTAAAGATTAAAGATTAAAGATTAAAGATTAAAGATTAAAGATTAAAGATTAAAGATTAAAGATTAAAGATTAAAGATTAAAGATTAAAGATTAAAGATTAAAGATTAAAGATTAAAGATTAAAGATTAAAGATTAAAGATTAAAGATTAAAGATTAAAGATTAAAGATTAAAGATTAAAGATTAAAGATTAAAGATTAAAGATTAAAGATTAAAGATTAAAGATTAAAGATTAAAGATTAAAGATTAAAGATTAAAGATTAAAGATTAAAGATTAAAGATTAAAGATTAAAGATTAAAGATTAAAGATTAAAGATTAAAGATTAAAGATTAAAGATTAAAGATTAAAGATTAAAGATTAAAGATTAAAGATTAAAGATTAAAGATTAAAGATTAAAGATTAAAGATTAAAGATTAAAGATTAAAGATTAAAGATTAAAGATTAAAGATTAAAGATTAAAGATTAAAGATTAAAGATTAAAGATTAAAGATTAAAGATTAAAGATTAAAGATTAAAGATTAAAGATTAAAGATTAAAGATTAAAGATTAAAGATTAAAGATTAAAGATTAAAGATTAAAGATTAAAGATTAAAGATTAAAGATTAAAGATTAAAGATTAAAGATTAAAGATTAAAGATTAAAGATTAAAGATTAAAGATTAAAGATTAAAGATTAAAGATTAAAGATTAAAGATTAAAGATTAAAGATTAAAGATTAAAGATTAAAGATTAAAGATTAAAGATTAAAGATTAAAGATTAAAGATTAAAGATTAAAGATTAAAGATTAAAGATTAAAGATTAAAGATTAAAGATTAAAGATTAAAGATTAAAGATTAAAGATTAAAGATTAAAGATTAAAGATTAAAGATTAAAGATTAAAGATTAAAGATTAAAGATTAAAGATTAAAGATTAAAGATTAAAGATTAAAGATTAAAGATTAAAGATTAAAGATTAAAGATTAAAGATTAAAGATTAAAGATTAAAGATTAAAGATTAAAGATTAAAGATTAAAGATTAAAGATTAAAGATTAAAGATTAAAGATTAAAGATTAAAGATTAAAGATTAAAGATTAAAGATTAAAGATTAAAGATTAAAGATTAAAGATTAAAGATTAAAGATTAAAGATTAAAGATTAAAGATTAAAGATTAAAGATTAAAGATTAAAGATTAAAGATTAAAGATTAAAGATTAAAGATTAAAGATTAAAGATTAAAGATTAAAGATTAAAGATTAAAGATTAAAGATTAAAGATTAAAGATTAAAGATTAAAGATTAAAGATTAAAGATTAAAGATTAAAGATTAAAGATTAAAGATTAAAGATTAAAGATTAAAGATTAAAGATTAAAGATTAAAGATTAAAGATTAAAGATTAAAGATTAAAGATTAAAGATTAAAGATTAAAGATTAAAGATTAAAGATTAAAGATTAAAGATTAAAGATTAAAGATTAAAGATTAAAGATTAAAGATTAAAGATTAAAGATTAAAGATTAAAGATTAAAGATTAAAGATTAAAGATTAAAGATTAAAGATTAAAGATTAAAGATTAAAGATTAAAGATTAAAGATTAAAGATTAAAGATTAAAGATTAAAGATTAAAGATTAAAGATTAAAGATTAAAGATTAAAGATTAAAGATTAAAGATTAAAGATTAAAGATTAAAGATTAAAGATTAAAGATTAAAGATTAAAGATTAAAGATTAAAGATTAAAGATTAAAGATTAAAGATTAAAGATTAAAGATTAAAGATTAAAGATTAAAGATTAAAGATTAAAGATTAAAGATTAAAGATTAAAGATTAAAGATTAAAGATTAAAGATTAAAGATTAAAGATTAAAGATTAAAGATTAAAGATTAAAGATTAAAGATTAAAGATTAAAGATTAAAGATTAAAGATTAAAGATTAAAGATTAAAGATTAAAGATTAAAGATTAAAGATTAAAGATTAAAGATTAAAGATTAAAGATTAAAGATTAAAGATTAAAGATTAAAGATTAAAGATTAAAGATTAAAGATTAAAGATTAAAGATTAAAGATTAAAGATTAAAGATTAAAGATTAAAGATTAAAGATTAAAGATTAAAGATTAAAGATTAAAGATTAAAGATTAAAGATTAAAGATTAAAGATTAAAGATTAAAGATTAAAGATTAAAGATTAAAGATTAAAGATTAAAGATTAAAGATTAAAGATTAAAGATTAAAGATTAAAGATTAAAGATTAAAGATTAAAGATTAAAGATTAAAGATTAAAGATTAAAGATTAAAGATTAAAGATTAAAGATTAAAGATTAAAGATTAAAGATTAAAGATTAAAGATTAAAGATTAAAGATTAAAGATTAAAGATTAAAGATTAAAGATTAAAGATTAAAGATTAAAGATTAAAGATTAAAGATTAAAGATTAAAGATTAAAGATTAAAGATTAAAGATTAAAGATTAAAGATTAAAGATTAAAGATTAAAGATTAAAGATTAAAGATTAAAGATTAAAGATTAAAGATTAAAGATTAAAGATTAAAGATTAAAGATTAAAGATTAAAGATTAAAGATTAAAGATTAAAGATTAAAGATTAAAGATTAAAGATTAAAGATTAAAGATTAAAGATTAAAGATTAAAGATTAAAGATTAAAGATTAAAGATTAAAGATTAAATACAACATCCTCTTACCAGAGATACCTGTTGTAAAGTCGCGCTATTAGAAATGCTCTCTGTGCTTGCATAAGTGAAGTTGGTGGTTCCAGCATGCAGTCAGCCCATAGAGAAATGCAGCCGCATTTTTCCAGCGTTAAGATGAGACCAGCACGAAGCTGATTGTGCAAGGTACAGTTTTTTATTTCCTTAATTCTTTGATGCTGCTGTGAAGAAAAGACTTTTCATTTGCTACTATTGCTTGTAATTATCCGATTAATTGGCATTACTCCCTTACAAAACTTACATACACGATGCACGAACAACTAGGTTATTATTCTATAAATTAAAAATGAATTAATCAATGGTTTTGTTGGAGTCCGTTTTACTGTTTCTTTTGTCTTTCTGACCTTATGCCTCAATTTAAAAGTATTTAATATATGATTAGTTTAAGTTAGGGTGTCTAATTTTAATGTTATATTCTTTCTGAGGAGGTGCACTTCACAAAGCAGCATATACATATAATTTAGGTATATTTCTTTTTCTAGATTTACTGTACAGTTTATGCTTAATTTTCTTTTATATGTATATAAGGATTAAGTAAGTATTTAGATTATAAGATGTTATATTTGATTACCAATTTTTTATATGTTATGACACAATCACGATTACGCAACTTATTTATTTTATTGCTTTGTAAATAATCTTCCAAGAATCGATGTTATCAATAGAGCATCTCAAAGGTTTCCAATATGTTTTTGTTTTCACCCACGCCCCTCTCCGACGTTTTTGAGCTAGCCCAAATTCTACTATTTTATACCCCGTTCTGTTGCGGTATTCGGCGTAAACGATTTCTCTACTTACTTTTACTGTTGTCTTTTGTGTTTGCGCGGAATACCGTAACAAGTTTTATGCTATTGATGCAACAAATCGGGAAATTAATTTTTAAATACGCGAATAGATAGTAATACCATTTACCGTTGATCACGCAAATATTGATGTTGATATCTATTGAATTGGTTATAATTCTGAAGTCTTACTTATCCTCAGAGCATAATTATTCAATTTAATCGTTTCATTAATTGCTGTTAAAAACAGACTCCTTTTTCTTGGAAACCTGGCGTAAATCTCCTGTAGAGTTGGTAAACAATTTTTACTTTTTGATTGAACTAATCAAGAGAACTTGAATGATGCTACAAAGAAAACTCATAAATTTTTTTGTTGTCTGTTTTTAAGACAAAGGCGTTTAAACTTTTATAAATAAGATAAATTAAGAAGCATTCATTTTAAACCATAATATATGAACAGATTAAATGTGCTAAAGCACAAATTATGCACTGTACTAATACGGTCCCACTCGGGATAGTAAGGGTTCTGTAAATGTGTTCGTACAGGACAACCTTTAAATATGATGGATTGCTGCGGTATAAGGATGTTTGTTTTGTTTACGTGTATATACTTGATATTTATTTTATAACCACGAAGAACGTGTTAAGAATCAGGTTTTTTTATAATATACATATAAATAGTTTGTTTTAACTGAAGACTGTACTGAAGATTGTATCAACTGCAAAATACTACAATTAAAAAGGTTCAGTATTACGGTGAATATTTGGAGATGAAAAATATGACAAACTTAAACCTTAATTACTATCCTCCGGACCGAATCGGATTCATGTTTTTTTTTCTTTTTCTGCGACACCCACTTTACGGCTATTCAGTTAGCACGGTATTATTCCGATCTTTTTCTTTGTTGTGATAATCGGTGCCGACTAATTACATGATTTCGTTGCTGTCTTTATTGTGCACTCTGTATACCATAACAAATAAATATCTGCTAACCATTATAGATGAGTAAAATTGCTTCCCGTTCGCTCTTCCATCTCCTGATGTTTTTGCAGCTTCTGTTATAAAGGCTTTTTCCAACTTATTTCTAATTATTGGGTTTCCGAGCTGTATCCACTCTGATCAAGGATTTGCTTTCATGTCTCAAGAATTTAGACACTATCTAAATACGTATGCCATTGCCACTAGTAGAACTACTGCCTATAATCCTCAATCAATGAACAGATAGAAAAAGAGAATAATAGTGCGATTTGGAAAACAATTGAGCTCGTTTTACATAAGCAAAAGTTTAAATCTTCTCAATGGGAGATTTGCCTATCTGAGTTCTTGCACTCTCTCCAGTAGTTACTCCGTACTACAACAAGCATTACCTAGCACGAGAGAATGTTTATTCATCGTATAGGACTTTCAGTAATGGATCGTCGTAGCTGACCTTGCTAATTAATCCCGGGCCCGTTTTTATGCAGAAACACATTTGATTCAGTAAGTATGACCCGTTGGTAGAAGAGGTTGAATTACTAGAAACGAATCTTAACTACTCTTAAGTGCGATTACCGGATAGCAAAGAAAGGTTTCAAACCGCCATTTAGTTCCGGTGGGTGACGCTAGTTGTAAACATGCGCCAACTAAAATTGGAAATGTGTGGATGCGTAATTCTAAACCCTCCAGCAAGCTCTATCGATAGGAACTTCTCACCCCCGGTAGTTTCCAGTTCTAGGGATGAGGAAAAGTCTTCAACAGAACCGTCTACCAGAATTGCAGGCGCCCGCGTTATTTAAATAATTACTATTGTCATTAAAGTTGGGAGATGATGTGACTGGTTCTGGGTCACTTGTGATCTAGTTCGTGCTTTTATGAATTATTGCGATAGTTACAGTTATTGAATGTCAAGCATAATTTGTAAGCTGTGTTGTTGTAGAATGAAGTCTTTATTTAGATTTAATTTTACATCAATGTTAAACATTTAATGCTGTGTAATTACATTAGAATACATGCATATTTTATAATGACGTTATTATTAAAAGAACTGGACATCCTTTTAGCAATAATATCATCAAGGACAAAAGCTACTTCTTGGTAAATGTTTTTAGTTTCATTCTTTTTCTGAGTCAACAGAATAGTTAGTTAACTAGAAAGAAATTAGGTCTTTTACTTAAGAACACAAAACTGTTTTACTTCTTGATTCAGAGGAAAACCTGTTCACATTTTATGACTGCTTACGTTTGATAACTATTTTTCAGTTAAGAAATTTTACACCTACAATTATTTTCCTTTCTCAAAATTGCAAACCCAGGTTTCCGTTATTCATATTTTCATTATAAACCCAAATTAAGTTATCGCAAATATCTAAGTATGCAATTATTAATTCTATAATTTTGATAATAATACAAAACAGTTTTTTAAAGGGATCAAACTCATTATATTCTTCATTCTGAATATTTTCTTGGTTTTACAATAATTCGTATACAAATTGAGTAAAACTATAATATATTACTTGCTAGTTGCATAAATACAGAACTGAGCTTTAAATTCGTTCGTAAAATAATAAATATGTCTGTGCCTTAAGTACTTTTTTTTTCGGGTACTTTTAAAACATAATAGTCGCTAACGTAATACCACTTTCCCGGTGAGATTTCTGTATTGGCTTTGTCACTTTCGCAAGATGAAGGCAAGAAACGATTTTGATTTTTAAATAAAAATTGCCAGCGGTAACTGTTGTTTTTAAAGCAGTTCTTATTTTGATATATGTGTCATAATGACCATTGTGAATTGAACCGTTACGTTGCACAATACCATATAATGCATATAACACTTTAGTTTGATTAACAATTGAACAAAATGGTGTTAACTCTAGTAACAGAGGAAAAGAAACATACTTTTTCACCTTTGCAGATCGAAGTCTTAAAACCTGAAATCGCTTTAAATGTAAAATCAGTACAGCAGGAGGATTACAGACAAGAAGTTGTTTAGTGGTGTTGGTATATACAGTTCCTTTTTTTAGGTCTACCATTTTTCTTTGTGCAAAAATTGCTTACTTTATTATTTTCAAAAAGCAGATCAGATTCTGTAAATTGGATTAAGCAAGATTGTATGGAGTATTCGCCTGCATATGTATCGTCAATTTCTTTATCATTATTAAAAGCCTGTAAAATTTGTTTTTACGATATTGGCAAATACAAATAATAAAAACTCTTCTCGACGTGAAATATGTTTACAGTCTTGGCACTGTAGTGTACTAACTAAGACTCCCCAGAATACTTGTTCGGCTGGTAATTGTAACTCTGAAGCTTGCTTCTCATAAAATTTTATAATTCTTTTATTAGCACTTTCAACAGATGATAGAGCTAATTTACAACTAACTCTCCATTTTTCTAGAATTACGGCTTGATACATTTTCGGGTCCTCGTCACTCAATGCTTCTAATAATAATCGTAATAGTTCTTGTGAGTCATGCTGTTGGCCACTAGAAAATTGTGGTGTTCTTTATGTGAGTTTTGAAAATAGCATATGTGGGTTATATATTTCTAGTCTATCATTTTGTAATTTATTTAATGTTTGTGAAAAAATATGTGTTAACGGTTGCCATTCTTCTAAAGTCCCAATAAGTGGATCTAGCATCAATGAATCTTTATCATCTAAATTTAATCTGCCGCTAGGTAATTCAAAATATTGCCCAGACTTTAAAGTTTCAAGAAGTAATTGTAATAAGTACGGTGTTTGTCCAAGACATTGTATAATAGAATTCGAAAAAAAGTTAGCCAAGAGCGAGTCGAGCTCGCACTATTAGGGTTCCGTACCAATACTACAGTGAGCAATCAATAATCCAAATTAAGCTGTTTTTATTTTATATGCATATTTAAATCTTATCCAAATTTGATTGTGATAACTGAAAAATGAATATATTGTCCCACATTGTGCTGGTACATTAGTAAATACATTGTCTATTACTGTTAGAAAAAATTTTTTTGCCATCAACTACTACACTGTCACCGAAAATTATAAAAACAATATTTTTAGATGCCTTTTAGAATCCTCTTTCAAATGATACCTCACACGATATATTTATTAAAACTTTTTTTCTTTTGACCGAATTAACTCTCGCCATATTAATCTAAAAATATTTTTTCTCTAATTTCTGACTGTCGGTAAATGTGTGCGCCATAAAGACCTAGCATTGTGCTAAATTTTAAATTGCTACGTTATATAATTTTCGAGAAAAACCTCTATGACATACGGACGGACGGACACGAGAGTGATTTTATAAAGGTTCCGTTATACCTTATATGGTACGGGACCCTAAAAACAGGTATTGCCTAAATTCACTAATCCGCATATCTTCGAAGAGTTGGCGATCTTTTATTTCTAAGCATATTGTCATTGTGGTTTACTTCTATTTTTGTAGTATCTATGGCTACAAAATATTTTGTTATTCTTTGGCATATTATTTGTTTCGAATAGATTTACGTTTTCTTTCGGTATGTCACCTATGTGACTTCTTTTTACATGTGCTAAAGGGTCCCTCAGATTCCGCATATCTTTATTGGCTTTATACGCAGTATGCGACACAAAATTTTTAGTATGATTAACAATTTTTGAATTTTCTCGTGTTGTAATATTTGAGGAATTCTCATTTTCTGCTAGTTCATCAAGTGAAAATGGCTTTTGTATTTTATTTTTTATATTTGGAACTTTGTCTTCCAGTATGGATTTACTAGCTTGATTAGCAATATTTTGATCATTTACGATCATTTGATGATTTTCGCTATTAGTGATCTGGAATGTGGTGCATCGTGGTAAAATGCCATGTATTGCAGCGGCATTACCGCGTTGAATTTCTATCGAGAGGCGCTACAAAATAAATAGTGTAGATCTTTGTTCACATGTTGCTAATTTAAGTCTATGGCCTAGGTTGTTTATTAGTTGCCGAGTTAACTCACCAGCGACTCCCATTGTCTCGAAAGCAACTGAAATAAAAGTGTAATTTTGGCCAATGTCTCTATACATGTTGACTTTAGACTTTTCACCTTTAGCAACAGCTGCCCCACATGTTTTGCTCGTTGAAATTAAATGTGAAGTAGCTAGGGTGTCCACAACAGTTACGTCCCAAGCCAGCAATCGGCCTTTGTCCCATGGAATCATTGTTACACCATCAGGTCTTTTATTATCTCTTAAAGTACCAGGAGGGTTCGAAAACGGATTGAATTTGTAATTTAGCAAAAGATCGTGCCATTACTTGGTTTAACGATTCGTGTCTGGATAATTGACCAATTGTGTTCTTGTTACAGCTTAAACCATGAACGGCTGTGGAATCTACGAAGGCACCAAAGAAACAAGCAAATTGTTCACAAATCCTTGCACCCAGACGTAGTGTTACATATATACGTACTGTTTCATTTGGTAGGACTGTTCCAAACTGATACGAAAGGAGTGCATGTAACCATTGATAGTTTTCCTTTGTGATACTGCTTTTATGCGAGCAATGGAACAAATGTCACTAGTTTTCATCAAATTGTTGTACTTGCTAGTAATTCCGATTCCCAAAATTTCTGCGAACTCAGTGATCACAAACTTATGCTTTCCTCGTTGAGTATGGTTCTATTCAGTAAAATCAATGATTCAGACAAACCGGTTAAGTCAAACTAGGTGTTATTAAAATTTCCGAAACAAGATTTGTTGAAGCGTGTGTTGTTGCTATAAAACAAAGTAAGGCCAAGTCTGTTATTTTCTTATGCCAAGACCGCCCGGATGGCGTAGTAGACTTGCTTTGTTGTATGTCATATCATCCATTATTATGTTTGTTATTTTTTTAAAACAATTTTGAAACAAGTCATCAAAAGGTTTTAATAGGTCCATATGTTGGTATAACTGTGAACAACGCAGTATGTAAGTTTGGGGCCAGCGCTTAAACAGTTTTTCATTAAGTAAAGAGCTGCATGTGTATCAAGGATTTGTAATCTACTGCACATAAGTTTGCAGAAAGACATTTTATTTAGTAAGACTTTTTTAGCTGCCAAAGTTAACACTGGTGCGCCCAAAAGCTCAAAGTCGCAGGATTTAACTAATTGAATTCCCGGAATCAATTCATTGATAGATGAAAGTGTGGATGTTATATTGTTGCATTGCCAAAAACTTCACATTTGGTAGTGTTTAAGTTTAATCCATTTATTTTTAAATATTTAATTACCTTTACTATATCTTGAAAAACTGTATCCATTTTTCCGCCGATTTTGCCGTCATCGAGATACCATACATTAAGATCTGAGGTCAAAGAAGGTGTAAGTTCCATAATATATAAAATAAACAACAAAGGTCCTAATGGGTCCCACTGTTGTACACCACATTGAGATTTTATAAACTCGATGCCAAAAATTAAGTTGGAGAGGTTTCTGTAGAATTGCCATATAAATGGAAACAAACTTATTATTTCCCGGTGAACTATGAACAACATGTGATCTCGTCGTAAGGTGTTAAATGCGTTTGCAAAGTCATACTTCACAATCACTTCGGCATCTTTGTTAATGTGAATGAAAGTGCGGGTAGCATGTACAGCAGCTTTTGCGCCTACTCTGACACCAAAACCAAGTTGAATTGGTTTTAATTTCGCACTTGAAATCTCATGGACTATATCGCAAGCAATTTTGGGTGCAGCTCGTCGCAATGTATTACCGCATGCAATTGGGCGTATTCCTTCATCTTTTTTAATTAAAGTGGTTAATGAGGCACCCTAAAATATCGGTAAACCTGATTATGGTAATTTACCATCTAAAACATTGTCAATAAATTTGACAAGGGCTTCCAAAAGGGTTGCTGTAACAGCACCGTTAGGAATTGCTAACAAATCTAAAAGATGTCGTGGTCTGAGACTATCAATTCCACCGGATGAACTTCGAGGAAAGCTGATGATTGCCTCTTTTACGGATACGTGTGATGTTAGATGCAGGTAATTTTGAGATAAATAATCTTCACAAGGACTGGGTGGGTAATTTGTCTGGTAATCCATTGATGGATGTTTGGTTTCTAGGGCAAGCCATGTTTCAGGACAATTATTTGCAATTTTATCATTTGAGCAAAGAAGCCTAGTTGTAACGCTAATGTCGCCTTCTGATAATTTTTGTGCCACTTGTTTACACAATTTACTTGTGCTTTCTTTTAAAGGCACTGTTCTTGTAGTTAATTTTTGTACTCCATCGCATTATGTTTTAAGGAACAGCTTTAATGTATCGATGTTATTTTTTGAAAGTAAACTAAGTTTTGTTTTACAAGTGTTGCAAGTGAAACTTGTTTTGGATTTTTCCGTAAGATATGGAGAACACACAGAAAAAAGTAATAGCCTAGACCATGAATGAAAATAGTTTCTAGCCGTAGTGTTTCTGAGTAGATTTGAGAGTTCGTCACTAATGGTCACTCTGCCAGCTTTGGGTATAAGCCGTAAAATTTTTAAATATTGCTTTGCACTGGAAAATAATTCAACCTGTTCTTGAACCTCAATATTTTCAATGTTAACAACAGCATTTCTCGAACATTCGTCTATATTGTGGCTTGATAAAACACATTTTGGTTCTGATATAGAAGCAGCATCTTTTTTTGATAAGCAGTGTGACTTGGTATGATACTGTTTTAAACCGCGTTTAGAAACTGAATTGCAATCACAAGTATTGGAAGTAACCCAGTCATTTGAAAGGTAATGCGAATTATTAGTTAGAGGTTCTGTTAGGTTTGAAGATGGACTTCTGGATATTTTGTGTTGCATCTTTTTATTATCGCTTGACGGCTTCAACATTCTAGGCGGTTTACTTATAGCAGAAGGAGAGGAAATTTGGTATGATTCTGTAAAATATGTAATTCTGGATTGGGTGAGACTAGTCCCAGGAGAAGCACAATTCTAAACGATTTATTTTGCAATATATAAACTATATCTGTAAAAGATGCCAATTTTAGGAATCATAAGTGTCGGATATTTCATATCTATTCATACATTCATCTTAGTGGCCATAGTGAAACCAATACTAAAACCTAAATGTAGATTATCTTCCTGTATCATTCATAATAGGTAAATTCATCAAAATATTTTGACAACCGTCACTTCAAAAATAATTTTTTTATAAAATTATAAAATAGATCTTCTAAAGCGAACACCAACGTTTGTATACAATCTTCTTATACTTATTCACAAACATAAAAACGAATAACATATTATGTAAAGATGAAAACACTTATAACAATAAAATTTGGTTAGTATTTGACAGAACTGCGCGTTTGTAAAGTTACCTTTTCCTTTTCAAATAGTTTTTTTATTCGTTTACTTTCGTAGACAGTAGCCTCCATTTTGAACGCAATAGTGATACCTCGCAACTTAGAAATAAATATAACACTTTGGAACAATTTTTAATATGTACGCGTTTATGTGAATGTTTATATCCTCTTTGTTTGTATCCAAATAAGATGTAATCTAATCACATGCTTCTGCTTGCCACACATAAACTACAGAATTGTTACGAAAACTGGTTTGCATGGCCAGCCATCGGCGACTAATCAGACTATGATTTGATTAAAAGCTAATCAATGTTGGGATATGCATGCAGCTAGAGAAGGTTGGTAATCCTGCATCCTGAGCGCGTGTCCGCTTAATTAATACATGATTACACCTGCAGGCGAATTAACGTTCTCCATCCACGACAGGCAAAGCTCATGTTATTTTGTTGAGAATATTCATGAAAGTACAATGCGATGAAAAAGCAACATTAGACTGAAGCTGTATTGCACTGGGATGACTAAAAGAAAATAAAGACTATTAAGAGTAGCAATAAGTTTAAGATTCAGGGGTTTTTATGCAGTTACTGCTAACTTAATGCATATGCATCACAATTACAGTATTTTCAGGAGTTATCCGTAATTATCAATTTTAGGAAATATTTGTAGTTCAAAATATTTTGAAAAATACACCGAGAAACTTTGGCTAAAATGGATAAATGTTTATAATTTTTTAAATAAAATTGTTTAGTATTTTTTTGGAAAGGAATTTTTACTTTTATTTAGCAGGGGTTAGAAGTTGTACCGCACTAAACCATTCATAAAAATAATTAGTGCAGCACTCAACATCCTTACAAGTCCATATAAATGGAAAAAATTATAACGCTAGCATAACACAATAAGCAACTCGTGTCGGATAGAAACAGCAATTGACGCACCCCGACTTAATACGAATAGCAAAAAGAATTGCAAAAAAGCAGAATATAAATTTTGCTATGTAACGTCAGATATAATTAATACTGTGAGTAAGTTTTTGATGTAATTGTTTCAAGAATCTTTAGCTGTTGGGAAATTTTTATCATGCTAATAACTGTATACTCCCAGGGCCGCAATACCCTAGGGGCAAGTGTGTTCACTGAACATAGGCGGCACATCAGAAAGGCGGCAATATTGGGTAAGTGGAGTGGCGGAAAATGTCGTTTCTAATAAACGTATTTGTCAACTACAGGTGGAGCTGTTTCTACTGTTGCAAATACAACAAAAGCAAGAGAAAACAGTAGTCAATACATGCATTGTGTAAAGTGCGATCATAACTTCTTTGTTTAAACGGCTTAAGGTACTGTAGCGCAGCCGTCGGCTTATATATTTTTAGTACATTACATTTGCTTTCATTCGCCGCACGTCTTGAAATCCTAATTGCTATCAACCGACAAAAGCGCAACTATGAGATACCGTTGTCAAAGAAAGCAGCCTGTATCTTATCAATGGACTTCCAGTCTTCAGATCTTTCTAGAAGCTAAGATATATAAAGACGCACGTTGGAAGTGGAAAGAAAAGTCGGTTTCGATAGTAGGTCGCGTATAAATCAGAAATAAATATTTAAAATAAATTTAGTTGTTACTTGTTAGTCGAAATAAATTACTTGCAGTGAAATATAAATTTTGTAGAAATTAAGTGTTGAATCAATTACGTTAAATAAATGAAAAAGATCTTGTGAAATTGAAGTTACGCAGGCGCAACAGTACTGAGGTAAGAGACTATTCTAACTTATAAAAAAATGATGCAAGGTATAAGACTCTTATGCGCTCAATACAAAAAGAAGAGAGTGGCCAAAGAACAAGAAAAAAAAAGAGAAGGATCCGATTTTCAAATATGTGAAACTGGAGAATCGGTGCCGCCTACGAGTGACGATATTAGTGCTACCTTTTGAGTCACTGAGAGTAGTGAGGGAAGAGTGTGTGAGTTAACGCTAATGTTCCTTCAAATTACTTACTATTCATAATGCTTGCACGAATAGTACTGACGTTGTATACTCATTACCTATTTCTCAAATTTCTTAAGTGACGATCCAGGTAAATAAATGGCCAAAGACACCTTCAAATGCAGAAAGACAACTTTTGGGTTAAAAATGGTTCTGTGCAAGTTAAAGGATACCCATATCCAAAAATGAAAAAGGCAGATAATTCTCAGATTATTTTTATTCGTGCAAGGTAGTGGTTTTTGTATTTGGTGTTCTAAAGACTGCGCATTTTGCTTTCATTGCAGGTTATTTACTTCAAAAACAATACTTTTGCAGACGCTGGAACAAATGACTGGCAACACTCGTATTTCCTGTTATCGCGCCATGAAGAAAACGAAATGCACAATAATAGTTTTAATACATTTTGCAAATCTGGCACTTGCTTTAAAAAGCAAACCACAATTGATAAGTTAGGACAAAAACTTTTGGATCGCGAAAAAAGAACTGATAGGATATAATACCGCGAAATGAGTATGTTAAACAATTTTTAGCTAGGCAAAATTGAGCTTTTCGTAGAGGATCAAATCAGCTGTTTGAACAACACAACAAAAATTTTTTAAAAACAATAAAAACAATATCAAATTTCAATGCAATGTTATATGAGCACATTCGTGGGATTCAAACATCTATCGAAACAAACAAATACATGCCTACATATTTATGTCACGAGAATCAAAATGAAATTATAGCGGTGTTAAATATTACACAATCATTTTGCACTACATACCGGGTAAAGGTCGCCAAGAACAATTAACAGCTATAGTACGTTGTGTTAATTTGAATTTTTAAAGAAAGACTGTAGAAATCCGTGAGCATTTCCTAGGGTTTTGTCTAATATTTAGCTCAACATCCGAAAATATATTTCAAGAGCTCATACACATTTCGAATCTCTAAATCTAGATCCAAGAAATATTCGTGGTCAGGGATATGGGCGGTTCCGTGGTGTAGTTGTTATGCATGTGACTACTATGCCCAAGGTTCCGGGTTCAAATCCCAACACGGTGCGCTTGAAAAATGTTAGACGAGCATTTTATTCGCCCTCGTTCGGATGACAAGTAAAATGGAGGTCCCGTGTGTGTGTTGTCACGCACGCTAAAGATCCCTACCTTGATTGCAACAACAAGGGTTTGGCAAAATTCAAAATTTCCAGGTAAAAACTCGCTTCTTGGCCAATGTAGTTCCTTCGGGTGAAGCATTGGAAAAATCAAATGTAAGGCAAGGGATATGAAAATGGGTCATACATGAAAAGTAACCAAGGAAATATTTAGATTCTTTCTCTAGAGCGGTTTTTGTTCCATGCGCATCTTACTGTTTAAATATGGTCATAAATGGTGCAGCTAATATAAATTTCGAAACTTAGTTTTTTGTTATCGTTCAGGAACTTTACGTATTTTTTGCATCTTCAAGTCAACGTTGGGATATTTTGAAGAAACTTATCAAAAACATCACATTAAAACCATTATCCAACAAACGATGGGAGGGTAGAATAGATTTGATACACCCCTGTGGTACGATTTAGAAGCAATACGTGAAGCATTAAGCACGATCTCAGATGATAACGGAAAGACATTAAACTCGTCACCAGGCAGCATATCTGCAAAAAGTGAATTTTTTAAATTTATGTTCTGTAGTAATATGGTATGCCATTCTGTTGCAGATTAATACAGTAAGCTGTTTAAAAAAATATCTAATGATAGTAATTAAATATTTATATTCGTTCACTACTATTGATTTCAATTTGTTACTATTTTTGAGCAATGGTAGTTTAATTTTTTCCCTTCTTCCTTGTATAGAATTTCGGGGCACGGTGAGACGACTTTTGTTGACGCTTTCGTCCCAACCTGGCCAGTTCTGCACAACGTTCTCTGCTTTTGAAAATATATATTTAAGCACATATTTTTATAATTTCATTAAACGTTTCCATTGCTGTACTCCTTTAATAGTAAACAATGTTGCTTTTTTTCAATATTACTTCTTTTTCTTCGCTATTGGTGTTGGAGTTTAATACAGCACCTGAAGAATTACATTGATTAAAGGAGATTAAATTTCTCTTTTGCGTTTATATTACAGAAAAATTTAGATTTCTAATTTTTAGCTTATTATTGAATATTTTTGATAATGTGGTTCAAACGTAATAGTCTACACAAAATGTTTATTTTTCATTTAACTATCGAAAGATTCGAGACAAATATGTTAAATATTATTTACTGCCAACTTACTGTCAAATGTATCTTGGTTCATATGTTTTGTTTAAGTCATCATTTTTTTCATAAACTTTAGAACATGCTCTTCCTGTTCTTGTGCTAATGCTGAAAATATATAAATCTATATATGCAATATTCTGTTGCAGTAAAAGTCATCAATAATTTAATCATATCATCAATAAAAACAAGAGGCACAATATACAATTTTTAAATTGCATTTTTCTTTATCTCCACTTGTTTCCTAATTTCATGTCTATATTTACACAATTTTTTTTATTAATTGCAAAATAAAACAGCAAAAACTGCAATTTGTCTACATGCGGTAAATAAAAATTTAAACTTCAAATTGATTGTTTTACTGTAGCTCAGTAACATCATGAACTAGCTTTAAAGTTCTATAAGGGACAAAGCTAAAACCTATTTCTAACTAATATTTTCAAATATAGCAAACAATCAATTTAAAACTGAAATAATAAATGTATCGTTTTGTTTTTGCATCTCTTAAGACAATCGTCGTATAAAAAGAAGTATACATAAAAATTTGTGATTCAAAAATGGATTGTGTGTTATTTTCAAAAATTAACTATATAAAATTTAATTGGTATTTCACCTCTATGTGTGTGTATTGACTGTCGGTTTCTGCAAGTTTTAGTTGAGAATGAATTGACGAAATGTTCAGTTTAAAAAAGTTGTCAACTCTAATAGGCAAATTTGCTCCTTCATAATTCAGTTTTTTAAATCATTAAGGTAGCTTTCCACTATGGCTGAGGATTGAGTTTTTCGCCATATTTAAACTTACACGTTATTACACACGACCAATACGGGTATGTATATAAAAAAACGTTCAAACTCTTTTGAAAATGCCTGACTGTGGTGGAAATTTTCACTTTCGGTTTTAATAGTTGTTCTTATATATCTTTTTTATAATCTTCTTTATATATATCTTTTTTTATATTTTGCACGCATTCATTTACTAAATTGTCAAATGCAACAATACTATTCTTAAAATGACCATTGCCAATGTCTTCGTTTCAACAGTATCTAAAGATGATTTCAGCAGTTTTATTCTTTTCTATATGGCATCCCAAGGACAATCTATATTTTGGTTCTTTTCAACATAACATCCTAAATATTTACTACTACCAATAATGAGCTCACTGGCGGCAGACTTCCTTGAAGAGGGTATAAAAAAAGCTAGTCTATGGTTATGAAAAATGCCTCAATTTTCATGGTGACTACGTAGAAAAATAAGTAACATATTATAAATTTTTTGCATTTAAAATAAACATGTTATTTCAATGTGTCTGTTATTTATGACCCATAGGAACTTGAAAAAAAAACAGCCCTCGTGTTTAAATAAATATAATTTGATTAAACTTACCTAGAAATAAATGCAAAATTTGCGTTAAAAAATGTCACCAAGCACTGCGTACACAAGGTTTTAAAAATATTCTATTACGTTCGTTTCTAATCAAAGCATCAAGTACACTGAACAAAATATCAACAAATGATGCATACATTCCTGTTCTAAACAATACCCAACAATTTGTATAGCTATAAGATGTACAATGAATGTAACAAAATTAACTTTATGAAAATAAGAAATTCTAAATTCAAAGATTTACATAGAGAAAGGAAACGTATATTTAAAAATAATGCAGGTAAAAGCCTAATACTTAAAGCTACTGTATAACATGTTGAGGTATTTTGTATTGAAGTAAATCCTAATTTAAAGACCTATTATCATATCTCTCTGTGTAAATTGTTATTGGTGTAAGTAAATTTCCGTCTATTATTTAATTTAGGTATAATATGTAGCGAAAACGTCTAATGTCTTTTAGCTTATACATTGTTTATGAGAGGTATTAGTTCATCATTTATCCAAATTCTGCGTATGAGCTTGTTAGTAGCTTTTATAATAGTTATCCTATGAAATCAAAATGTATATTGGAGTCCATATATCGCAGTAACTGCTCGAATTAAGAATAACTGTATATTTGCAAATCCATACAATAAATCCTTGCAAAATTAATTGCCGCGAACTACAATCCATTTACCTTCGTTGCAGTAATTAAAACCTATAAAATCAAATCGCTGTAATTTTAATCTCAATTAAAGTTTTTCCTATAAAGTACTTGGATACATTAATAAAGCTAAAACATGATTTTTAGGTGATTTCAAAAGGCAATAAGTTGGAACATTTTCTTAAAAATTAATTTTTTTGAACATGCGTGGGCGTGCTAATATTTTTTATATAGCACCAATAGGGAATTATAAATGCTTTCAGTCCTAATGAAAAACTAAAACGTGACCAAAAAGTTTCAATCAGAGTTTGCAACAAAGTGTGAAGTTAACACGCACTTTTAAAATCCAATTGTTTCGATAATGCGTGAGCGTGCAGAATTTTTCTATATAGCACTAAAAAACTACAAGAAAGTTAGAAAGTTAGAACCTTCAACGAAGCGCGAGAATGGCACGCCCTCTTCAGTTCCCGTTTTTTTGAAAATGCGTAAGCGTGCTGACTTTTCTTCAAAGAACTAATTAGCACTAACGAAGCATTATAAAACTGTCGAAAAGTTTTCGTCAGTGCCTTTAATAAAGCGCGAAGTTAGTACGCCTTTTTCAAAATCGATTTCTTCTAAAATGCGTGACCGTACTAACTTTTCCTACGAAACACTAATGAGCATCAACAAAGCACTATAAACAGCAGGAATAATTTTTTCAGTGCTTTCAATGGAGCTTGAAGTTAGCAAGTCCTTTTCAAAGTCAATCTTTTTGAATATGCTGGGCATGCTGACTTTCTCTATGAAGCAGTAACGAGCACTAACGGAGCACTAAAAAACTGCCAGAAAGTTTTCGTTAGTGTTTTTGACAAAGCGTGAAGTTAGCACGCCCTTTTCGAATTAAATTTTTTCGAAAATGCGTGTACGTACTGATTTTCCACAAAGCACTACCAAGTACTAACTAATCACTAATAAGTGGCGAAAGGTTTTCGTTAGTGCTTTCAACAAAGTGTGAAGCTAGCACGCTCGTTTCAAATTTAACTTTTTCGAAAATGTGTGGGCGTGCTGACCTTTTCTATGAAGCACTAACGAGCACTAACGGAGCACTAAAAAATGCCCGAAAAATTTTGCTAGTGCTTGCAGGCGCGTGCTAAGTTCGCGGACCTGTAGGAAATGTATATTTACGTGATTCAATAAGTTGATTTAACACTGCTTCACATTCATTGGTTGTGGGGATGCGGCTTAAATATCCAACCTGGACGCCAAATGTAGTATGATGCAAACAATGTAGAAACCAAAAGACGTTGGTAAATCTAATCATACAATACGAACAATAAACAGAAGTAAGAATAAGGATTAGTCAGGGAATTATATGTGCATTGCTCGTTCAAAACTTGCAAAGACTATTCTGAAGAACAAGGTACACAAATTTATAAAGCAAGGTAAGAAAATCAAAATGTAGTTTTAAAGAAAGACCTTCATAACTAAGATTATATCTGATAGGAGAATTATGTAAAACTAGAATTATTTCGATGTCTGGAAAAAGTCAAATGTGTGGTCTCTAATTTAAATATATAAATTAATGAATCCCAAAAATACCAAGATATTTATTTAAAACAATAATTAAACATAAGCGTCTGATTGAGGAGATTCGCTCTAAAAATGGGAAAGCAATATCTAAGTAGGAGAATGCAACGAATATTTAGAAGGCAGGAACGAAACGTAACATATATTATTGCATTTCCGTTCGTGATTTTATTGAGTCACGTTCTTGTTCAGTTTATTAGATAAACATTAACATTTGGGAAAACATTAGATTCTCGTAATTTTTGTATTAAATATTACACTACTTCCTTATAAACATCGTAGTTTAGCAATTTACCTAGAATTTTACTCGGACTGAAACATGAAAATGAAATTCAACTTGCAAAACATTCTGATAAAATAAACACAAATATTTTTTCATTCACATTTCAACCCCATTTCCAATTTGCTCAGATGGTAGATAGTCAATATTTGTAAACGTTAAATATACCTCGGTTTGCAAAGAAAGAAAAAGTTTGGGTTTACTCCAAAGGTATTGTGTTTTAGAAAGAAAAGTTTACAGAAGATAACAGCGTTTTCGGTAAACAGAGCTCTCACACCTTTTCAAATATTGATTCGTCGAAGTGAATTGTACAAAAGGAAATCTAGTGTAAAGTATGCAACACAAGAATACTGAAGTCGTTGTATTAATAAAATGAATTTGACTCATCGTACTGTATTTTTCACAAAACCAATATCTATGATTAATGATTATGTATAATGAGTCGTCAAATTGACGAGGAAATTCTCAATATGTACTGATCTATCCTGAGCTTCATAGAATTGTACAAACATGTAAAACGTAAACACGACCGCAAATTTAAATGATCAAAACCGAAGTTGAGTAAAACTCTAGCAAACTAAATGTCAATGATACAAAAGAATATTCGTTAATATTGAAACCAGGAAGGGTTATATTACATGTAATTGCAACAATATGCACATACTAAAACGAAGATTTTAAACTAATTGGGTGTGATGGTTGCCAGCCTCGCCACTTGCCAGGACCGTATCAAATAGTTACAATTGCCTATTTCAGAGAAAATTACCGTATACTTATGAAAATTCGTCACATTCTATAAAAGTGCTGAAAAATAACTAAACCTAAACAATTTTTATTAAAATAACTTAGAAATTAACAAAAAATGTATATGACTACATAATTTTAAATGGTATCTACCGCATCATAAGAAATACCTCGCATGTTTATTTTTTGAATGATAAATTGAGTACTATTCATCCTACCAAGCAGATCGGCATTTAATACAATTGTTGTGCAATTCCCGCATTTCTTCCTGCATTCTTTTGTCAAAAGAGAATCAATCTGATTCTAGATTTAGTTTTAATTAAATTAACTTGGCTGAAAATTCTTTCACATTAAGCACTTGGTGCGGTAAAGAGAGTAAATGTGGCACAAATCTTGCTAAACTAGAGAAAACTGATACACCACTTTATTTTTTATATGTGTAAAGTTTTATCCTGATATAACAATTTTTTAAAGGAAAAATTGCTGATTGAAACAATTTAGAAAAAAAAGAAAAATTCCGTCCAGACTGCTTATTTACAGCGTTAGGTCGATCCTCAATTTTTAATAACTTTTTGATTCCATATGGAAAACAAAAAGCTCGTTATATTCTAATTTGATTCAATCGCAAGATTAAGTTCAACATTTCGTATTCACAATCTTGCAGAATACAATCCAGCTGTTATAAAACCTGGTTTGTAAAATCAGAAACAACAATTTAATTTTTCAAAAACCTGTATAAACACCTTATGGTTCAGGGAATACGTCATAGTTTCCAACTTGTTTCATACACACGCCGCGTGGGCATTGAAAGTTTTGTTCTGATAAGACTTCCGCTGCTTGACCTGTCCTGGGAAGTACTTTTGTTAATCTACTCACTTCCACTACATCTACGAGGGAAGCGGGCTGGAAAATCGTTGATGGCGAGACTGCTGTTTAATAATTTTAGTTCCTTTGAGGTTTCTATTGCAGCACAAACCTTTTGTAGGGCAAACCATCCCAATGGAGAGATAATCAGATTGCAAATGTTGAACAAGAACCATTCCATGCCGCAATAGCTTGGGATCGACGCCTGGTGACCATACCTGCGCTAGATCAACCTAAAAGCAGCGCCAACCATTAGTGTTTAACGGTGAGTGATTTTTTGCTGGACACCAAAAGGGTTCATATATTGTTTGGGCCACCCCCTTTTCTACTAGGGCTAAATCTCGAGTCACCAAGTAGTAGCCCGTAAGACTCGGCACCCCATCGTTAAAACTCGTAACCTAGTACTAACAAGTAAAATTTTCTTATGAAAGCATTTGTTTTTTTAGAAATGATAATTGATTAAACTTTTATATTTAAGAATTTACAGCTATAAGTATTGTAAAAAGCTTTAAATTAAATGGTGTTCGTGATTATCAGATCTTATGCTCATCTGAAGAGACAGAAATGTTCTGTAAATAATAATTTTGTTTCATATCACTTAACTTTGTAAATTAATTTAATTTTTTTGGATAAAAGTTATTTGTTATACAATAGATATTTTCTGATTCTATCAGGTTAAATTTTTAAGTGAATTAAAAGTTTTAAAGAATTCATTCCAATAGGGTTTCTGTATCTACCCTAAAACACCCTTTTTAATACTAGCTAGATATAGTGGCGTTCAACTTCACTTTATTTAATTTTCGGTTTAACAAAGAATATTTCAACCCTGCCCTTTCTCATGATCTCCCCTAGCCAAGTTAGCGGCAGAAGCGGCATGTTTTTACAGTCCCAACTTAATTTTTAATACTTATTTTCTACAATGGCGCGTACAACGTCGTGAGGTTAAATATAAATTCGCTACAGTGAATAACTGAATGTCATCTGTAAATATTGCTAATGTGATATTCGGCAAATTGAAAACGGCAACAGTCTCCACTCATCAATAAATTGAGCATCGTTGGTATAAATTCTGCCAATGTGGGAAATAGTTTACGGTAGTGATGAAACAAGACATTCTTTGCAAAATCATATGTATTTTTGTTAAAAGTACTCTATCAAAATTGTATCTTTTTTTAATTTCAACACAGAGGGTACTGAGAAACCGTTGGTATTAATTATAAAAATGGTCAATCAAATCAGATTTTTGTGTCATAGCTGGTCTTTCAATTTCTTAAAGACTTCGATTACAAGATAAATTTGTTTTTTGGGCAAAAACCAAGCAACATTACAAGACTCAATACGAGCCAAGCTATTTTGGTGGATGTATATTGTCTCTGAATTTTAGCAAATGTGCTACATTAAATGCGTGAATGCAATATTCAAACTATAAATACCTTCGATAGCAGGACCATATGCGTAACAACAACAATTAATATGATATAATGCGTAACAGAGACTTACCAATCGCTGTAGATTATCACTTCATTCAACACGCAATAATATGGAAAACAGGAGTGATATTTGGAAATTGGAGTATTATACTATTACGTACGGTCACTAGTTATAACCACTGGTGAGTCTTTGCTATATAATCAAACATGTGATTGACACATTTCAACACATACCAAAAATTAATCACGTCGGTACAATTAGTAAGGTTCAACTGTCTTATAATTTTGAAAATGAATGAATTTTGTAGATAAGAACCAGTTCTATGTTGTACAATATAGACTGGATTTACCATCATTTATTTAATAACAAATTAAATTACAATTGGCGCGAACATATATACTTTGCATACAAAACATAAGAATTTCTGTGTAGGACGTTGATATGGCATTATGCATATTTTGCATTATAAGTTTATCAATTTTGGAAATATTGATTGAGAATAGTAATTTTGGCAAAACATAATTCAAAAACATGAAAAGCAATTTACAAATCGGATTATTTAAACTTGCGCGAATTTGCTCAATTGCTTATAGGCGCTTTTCATGCCATTTTTCATTAAATAGAGCTGCAGCGCAAGCCGTTGTTGTAATATTCTTTTTACTACTGCAGCAACTATCATCTCGTTTGTGATGAGTGCAAAGCGTTGTGCACATCTACATTTACAGATACTTGAAATTGCTTAAACTCACATTGACGTTAACTGCTAACCTACAAAATACAACATAAACGTTAAAATAATAAGAAAACCGCAGATTATTATGCTTACTTTAAAGAATGTGTAGATATATTTTGCAAAATCTTTTATACGTCTGGGAAACGTTTCGCAAGCTTCAGTACAGCAAATATGCAGCGAACGACAAACGCATTTAGCAATAACAATTCCCGGATAAAGAATCTTAGGCTCGTTAACACCAAATTTATCCCCCCCCCCCCATCATGGCATTGCATCCATCTGAACCAAATCCTACTATGTTATTCATTTACAGGGACACATTTTTTAAAACCTAAAATTATCTTACATAAACGTTCAAGTGTAGATGCTGGATTAGGTTCACCCTTTTTCTTAAATACTAAAACCAATTTCCATAAAGTGGCTAATATTTTATGAGATTTGGACCAAAGTATTTAACTAAAATAGACGCCGTTTTAGTGGCAGCAGTATCAGTTGACTCATCATTAGTATGCTAAAATTAAGAATGTTTCAGAACTTCTGCAAGATTTTTTTATGTCGTTGCTCAAACATTCATAATAAGTGCTCTTAAATTTGCTCTTCGACCAGCAATAATTAAACCAATTGGTGAATTTGAATAAAGCTATGCGTATAAAAACATGTGATCCATTGTTAAAAAGGAAATGTTGTGTTACATCAAAAAGTAACAAAGCTTGATCTCTGCCATGTTCACTTGCCTTTTATGAGTTAAAGCAGAAGAAATGGATGGTACTAATTTACCTAAAACATTTGGTGCTGATGCAGACTTAGGTTTTTAGATTTTTAGTGTTTGGCGGGATTTAGATACTTTTAGGTATATTATTGTCTTTATAATTAATGATTGTTTTATTTTTACTTTAAAAAATATTGCACTTAATGGTTTCTCATGTGAATATTAGGTCGGAATCGCTGTCCTGGTCTTAGGATTTAGAATGCTCTTGTTATTGTTTTTGGGGTTTTCTCTAGAAATCCTGCGAGATTAGGCGGCATCCAAGATACTTCTCGATTAAGACATCAGACATGTTTCACAAAGGATAGCATTCAGGGGCGCTCCTCAAACACTTATACTACCCGTCTCACAGAGTTAGTCGGCAACCATTCCTGTTACTACAGTCAAGGTTTTCGGTACTTCTCTAAACAGAATTTTTAGCGGAGTTCTTCATCGATGGATTATCTGCTAGATTTTCTGAGACCAAAACTGTACGTAACAACCATTCATTTATCGTGTTTTTGATGTGATAGCAATTTCCTGAAATCAAAAGAAAAACTGATGTAATATGTTTTCTCATATCTACAACCTTCCCAAACCGTATTCTAAGTACATTTAACCGACATTGGAAGTGTAGTTAAGAGCTGATATATAAAGTTCTAATTTTGGCCTTCTATTTCGTACAATTCCGTATATTTAGCAAACACGTGTAATAGCTTAGTAGTTTTTATTGCCTTTTGTAATTTTCTGTATAAATTACGTCAAACTAACATTAATGCCGTCTGGAACGTAGTTGTTAATATTGAAGCGGGCTACTGCTACCGCGTTTCTTTAATTTAAAACAAGTAATAACAAGAGTCTTTATTACTCACTGTTCACAAGTCTAATTAACATTATATGCTTTATTTATAGATGTTTCCACTCCGCTTAACAATGAAGTACTATTACACTAATGAATTTACAAGCACTAATATCTTCTTACTCCAACTTCTTTACCATATGTCCATTAACAACACTAACACAACAATTTATTTATTATACATTTTGTCTATTTATGTATAATACAAGCTGAATGTACATTTGACACAGCATATAACAAATGTGTATACTCTTGAACTTCCAAAAGCTCAACTACTATTACTTTACAACGATATAATTTATATTAGACATTCTAGTATAGACTAACTTTTGCATTCATTAGCGGTCTTATATATACTCTGGATTAAAAAGGATGACTCATCCTCCAGTAATTGCTAGAAGAATTCTGGAATCCTTGAGAATAAACAGTGCTTGTGGCGTTTTGTGTGTTTGATGGGTTGCCTACTAGTAGCGAGCTACAGTATGTTAACTTTGCTTTACAGTTGCTTAATTGAAAGATACTATTTTAGTCATAAAAATAATTTTAAAGTGTGAAACACTAAGTTACTGCTAGATATCTATAACCTACACCATATTTAAAAGTAATAGTTGGCTATAACAACCATAAGATTGAGAAGACAGAAATTACGCATTGATAAATGTTTATTTATCTCACAAACTATTCTAGAGAAATGACAGTTAAAGATAAACACTTAGTACCTGACATAGTCAAACAGGTGGCGCAACATTGTCAAATTTTAATACAAATAAAGGTAATTCACGAACTAACCAAAAAACGGTTTATCTTTAATTCATAGTCGCAGTTTTAGGTAAGCGTTGCGTTCTTTGCATCTCAAGACACCTGCACTGGCATTTAAACGCAAAGCAGGGTCGTCAATAGGTTCGGACGCTGTATTTCTTTAAATTTTTGCACGGAAGTTGGTATTGAACCTACAACATTAGGGAATCCAAAAGATAATGGCCATTAAAAGAAAACGATAGGAATTTCACAGGCTTCAAGCTCCTCAAAGCAGCAGACTTTTTCTTTTAGTGTATTTGAAAAGTGACTTTTTTAAGAACAATCCCAATACATTGACGTGAGGTTTCAAACGTCGTGGGGTAGTTTTTCCGCCATCTTTTATTTGCTCAAAAGTGCAATATTTGTTGTCCTTGAATTTATTTGTCGAAAATAGTTCAAATTTTAGTTTTTTTGATTTGAAACGCGTAATCTTGTTATTGTATAGTGCCATTGATGTTGCTTTAGAACTTGGATTATTTGCGAGATATGCATGATGCCAGTGGTAGTGGTTCAATTTGCGTTTAATTTGGGCAGTCACAATTTGGAGAATTGATAAGAGAGTATCAACTGTTTGAAGCAATAAGGTTTGCCTAACAGGCGCAGAGTAGCTATAATGGCTTTCTTCTTGGAAGTAATTTGTTAATTTTATCATGTGTTTGGCTACAGGTAAGTTTAAAATTTTTTAATTTGTTCCGGTATCATTCTAAATTGTAGCACAACCCTTTAAGCATACACAATCTTAGAAAATTATGTAACCTTTACGATATTATACAACCTCCAAGGAAACTATTCTAGCTTTGGTACAAGTCTATCTTAACTTATATAAACTTTTGCAATTTAATATAACCTTTGAGTTTACACACCTTTTGGTACAGCTTATGTACAAAATTTTTAATACAACCGTACAATTTTTACAACTTTTTACAATTTTACAAGTATGAATTTAAATTTTTATTGGTATATGTCTTGATGCAAAAATTATGGCGAGATTTTGTCTTAGTGCTTTGTAGAAGTGATTGGATAGAGGAGGCTTTGTTTCGAATTTATTAATTAAACGGCATTGAAAAGCTTTTAAAAAATGTTAACACTAATATTTAATGCACGTGTGCAATAACGAGTGCTTAGTTTTAAGTTCAAGAGTGTATGGCATTTAAGTCGGATCTGGTTTTTTTTTGTGCACGATAAGCACAATCCCATCTGACTGCTGGATGTATCTTAATAAATTTCTAATCTTGAGTTTAGAAACATTCTATCTACGATTTAAAGTTATGAGCAAACTGAGAAGTGATATATAGCTATTAGGTTTTATTAAAATTGCATCCAATAATTTTGTCAAATATTTTGGAGTGTTACAAGTTGTTCAAAATTATTTTATTTAAGCATGACACTCTTAATATAACAATTTTTATTATGAAAAATAATGGGCACCAACGCTTTAATAATAAGTAAATTTTCCACCGCGTTAAGAATTTTGTAAACGAAACGCGCACGTCGTACATCAAAATTTTGTATTTCTTGAGATCTAAATTTATTAAAGTTTTTTAAAGCTAAAAAATAATTTCAAGAGTGCTTTTGATTACGTAACAAATATGAACATGGATTTACTAGCAACATTTTTTATTTTGAGAATGCTGCTATGATTATTCCTTTCTTGTGATAATCTAAGGATTATTAAATATATTTAGTGCAGTTTTTATTGTATATGATTTACTTTTGAAATAGAGATTTATGATATATTCGGCAGGTATCGAGTCAATGGTAAGGAATAAATTTAGTATGGTATTAATTTGTATTGAAAAATGTGAAGGTCTTTATGTGTTGTCATATTTATTTTAGGTTTCTTGTATTATCGAGGATCTGTTTTATAATTTATTCTATGTTTAGTGTCCATTTAATTAGGTACAGGTTTTAAAGACGCGCTATCGTTGATTTAGTTGGAGTTAAAGTTTGATGAGAAATTGTGTACTGATGAGGTTTGTAAAATTTTAAAGAATTTTTAACTTTCTCTTCAAGCTTGTAAATGCTAAACAATTTAATGTGATTTTTTCCGTTCTTGGAAGAGACGCTAACCCCCTTCTTCATTTCCATTCTTGGTTAGATGGAGCCTGCATTTTGATAAAATAAATGAACCTTGGTTTCCGCCTCTGCAAGCACATGGCATATTTTTTCCCGAAGTTTTTCTAAATTGTCTTGGTCATTATTTCCACTTCCACTTTACCACAGACTCCATTTACTCGAAAAATTCTCGAATAACATACTTACTGTATTTTGTGGTAGGACTTATTCAAAACGTTTTGTCTATTTTAGATTCGGTAATAGTTGCCCACAACATTACTGAGTAAACATTACGATAAGTGGTTGCAAGTGTTATAGAACGTGGCCGATTCTGCATCCGTACAACAGAAAATCGTCTTTAACACCTACTGCAAAAATGTTTGCAAAGCAATTTGAATATTTTTGTATAAATATTTAATTAACATTAATAGTTATTTAACCATTGCTTCCCGTTTGGGGTCATTTTCGACCCCAAGTGCAATGAATTTTTAAGTGTTAAAAAAATTGATTAGCCAGTATGGTCAATATTTCTTGCCTTTTTTCCTATATGATTGATCTTTAAATTTCCAAAGCTTGAGTTTCCAGCACCTATGGTTATTTAATTTTTTTAAGTTAATTACGCATGATGCTATTTTGGAGTTGCTCGATAAGTTTGCGAACCAATGCCGACCACCTTATATTCCTTCCTCAAATATTACTGTGGATGAACATCTGTGTACTTTCCGTGGACGATGCAGGTTCAAGGTGTACATCCTTTTTAAGCCGGGAAAGTAGGGAATTAAATTCTGGGTTGCTGTAGTCAGTACTTGGTAAAACTGAAAATTTATCCCGGAAAAATTGGCGACCAGCGAAAAGAAAACCAACGCCAGCGTGTAGTGCTGGATTTAGTAGAGCAACTAGTAGGTACAGGAAGGAATATCACGACAGACAATTTTTTTACGAGTTTCTCCCTTGCGCACGAACTGCTACAAAAGAACATGACATTGGTTGGTACAATGAGGAAGTACCGCAAGGAACTGTCAAAAGAAATGCTGCCGTCAAAGGAGAGAGAACAGCTGTCAACGGTTTTCGCTTATGCTGAGAGAATGCAAATTGCATCTTACGTCCCCAAGAAAAACATAGCTGTAATTTTGCTCCCCACCCAGCACAATACGTTTGACATATCCACCAAGGATCACATAAAACCTAGATCATATTGTTCTACAATTCGACGATGTCAGGTGTAGATACCCTCGATCTAATGGCTCGGATACATTCTGCAAAACCGCGGCACAAAAAGATGGCTACTCGCAGTGTTCTTCGACATTGTGGACTTCGCTGGTATCAACGCATACAAATTGTTTGCAGAAATAGATCCTGCCTTCAAAGATAAAAATTCAAGGCGATATTTTCTGAACGAGTTCTCCAAGGCGCTAGTAAGGCCTGAGATGGCCCGTAGACTGCTCCAACCTCGATGCAGGAACGGGAAAATTCTGCGAGCTGTACGCGATATAGGCTTCAGTCATTTGATCCATGCACCATAACCACAACATCAAAATTGGGCCAGCAGGCGAGGAAGATGTGAGAGGAAAAGTGACAAAAAAATAACACAGACCTGCACGAAGTGTGACGTGTATGTCTGCAAAGAACATTCTGTGACAAAGGTGTTTTGCAGGGACTGCACTGACAACTGACCGTAGGAAGAAAGAAAGTGAAGAAGTGAATGAATGTGAAGAAAAAACGTGAACTGAACTGATGATTTTAGAAATAATTATCTAACATTTAGTTTCACTCACTACTGATATTCAATACATTTTTTAAATACATAATATGATGTAACATAAACAAATACAATACATTTTGAATTAAAGTTATGGTTCAATATTATATACTTGTATTATCGTATGCAGGCACGTAACAACATACCCTGTTTTGGCATGGTATAGTATTAAAAATTGATTGGGATCAAAATCGACCCCAGACAGGGCTTACGTATTTTACAACCAGTCAAGAAGCAAGGGTTAATATGTTTACATCATAAAAAGCGGGCTGCGCCCTTTTAGAAACCCCCGTCGTTAGTATCACAAGAAATATTCACTTCTCTGTACCTCTACATACGAATGTGGCTTCTAAAATATCAGAATTTGATAACAGTATAGTTATCAGATGCTTGACATATAAAAATTCATAACTTTTGACATTGATGATGTCAAGCATGTGCGTAAAGCAAAAAAGAATCGAACTGTTTGATTTGAGCAATTATTTATAGTTAATTCTATTTAAAAAGACATGGTGTAACGCGATGCGTTATGCCAATCATGACATATAGGAAAGACATATAGTAGAGTGCTCTAAAACCAAGACTCATAATTAAACTAAAAGCCACAAACGCAATTGTCTTATTTCTATAAATGCATAGGAAAACTTGAAAAACGGGTTGTAAATTATTTTAAAACCGCAAAGTCAAAAAAAATTTGCGTGAAGTGGTATCCAGAAAGACAAACTCAGAAACATCAACCTGAAGCGAAACAGCGATCATTTGTTTTGAGAATTCGATTGTGAAACAAATTCAAAAAGTTATTCATTGACAGAATGTTTCCAAGAGAACGATTGCCTATTTTATCTCAGAAACGTTGCATCACACTGCCAATGTGAGCTCCAATTCATAACCTATCTCTAGGTGGCCATATTAACTTTCATACCCTTTTCACTTAAAAATATAATAGTTTTAAAAAAATTGGCACAGTATAAATATAACGCATACCAGTTTGAATGTGTCTTTGATCTCGATCGACGTTTAATTTCTGGGTAGTCTATTTTTTGAATATTTCCTCCTGTTTAATAGAAAAATATAGAAAATGCAGAATATGCAAAGCAATTTAATAAGACACAAAATAAAAGAATGTAGATATTTAAGATACAGTGTACATTAATTTGCCTTAATTTGAAAACGACACCTCTCTCTTCTAGGAACCTCAAGATAGTCACATAATTAACATGCATCAAAATTGTACGCTTTTCCAAAATTTTATCTTGGGTATTTTTACTCCCTTTCACAAACGAAAATGGAAAAGTCGCTCTGTTGAGTTTTACCACTGATGCCTCATTACTTCCTTTAACAAAATTTTGATAAATAAAATTGTTATGTAAAATATAATTTATTGTTAAATTAGTATGTCACTAATAGGAACTATCCTAAATTTACAAGAGATCTCTTACAATCTAGTTTATGGAAGTTGAAATCTTTTGCTAATATATCGGTTTCTGCCTCTTGTTTGCAATTATAAATATAACTAATTAACATAACTCTACTTTTTGGTGTTGTAGAAACTGACAACTTTAAATTAAACAATGTTTTCGAAATTTATTGGCATGCCCTTAAAAAGCAGTTTTTAGAATTATAACCTAAAAGCCATGAAACGGTTTTGTATGAAGAAAATACTATACCTAATTTGTAAAACGTTTTAAAATAATTTTGTTTACATTACTTGCAACTTTGCAAATTGTCGATACATAAAATTCAAATGCACAAATAATCACAACGATTTCTCTTAGAAATTATGATATAATAATCCTGGTATCCTTTAATTTCTCTTTTGCCGCATTCAACACATCGAATTTTTCTTGAAGGGTTTTTAATTCAAAAATGATCGCGCCCTCGCTATTTCTAACTGCTGTTACAATATCAACACGTAAATCTAGTTTTTCCCATATCACCAACCGAACTACGCTGATTGGGCTACTATTTAGGTCTGGAGGAATAACACCACTAAGCGTTAACCGTTTAATTTCTGGTAAATTTTCCAAAATAACCATTATAAATTCAATGGCTTTAGACATATTTTTTACTTCGTATTGTAAAACTGAAGAAGTAGTTATTGCGTCAAACTTTTTAGTTAACGTGTCAACCTGTCCTTGTAACGATGTTATAGACGTTAACAAATCAAGTTTTCTGTTTAAAGTGTTTATTTGGTCCTGCAAAAATGCTAAGGGGATATCGTTCGGCACCACAGACGGGCATGCGCTGGATGTCTTTGGGGTTGCTTCTGTTGTGAATGTGGTTGTTCTCCATGTTCTTGTAGTAGTAGTTTTATCTTCGTCATAATATGGAATTAATTCTAAAACAATAGTTTATTAAATTGATAGCATTTTCAAACTAAAATCACTTACCATTTACTCTAAACTGCAATGGTTGTTTAACGTAACCCAAGCGAGTCTTTTCAACAAATAACCAGTAAAAAATCACATCATCAACGTGTAGTCTTACATGTCTATCTTCCAGGACCCATTTCCCATTTATTTTTGTTGAAGTCTCGATGTTAATAGTCCCTGGATATAATTGCTTCATTTCTTGATTTATATTACCGTGAAACCGAATCAAACTAATACCGGTATCATCTTTAACGATGATACGCAGCCCGCCATCCTCAAATGCCACTATATCAGGTTCTGGTATTGTATAAAAGCCATCCGTGTTAGTGTTTACATGCCCGGTTAGAAGTAAAGCACTACAGAGAAGAAACAACAACCTTGCCATCGTCAAGTATACTGTACATATAATAAACATTAAGTTGAATATGCGAGGAGATAACCTCTGTACTCGTTCGTTGTATGGCCGACCTTCAACGAGTGACGTTGTTGATACACTCAGAGTTCAAGCGTAAATCCCGTTTTAATAAACAGGTCCTCGCTATCTAATAATTTCAAGAATTCCGTTTTATATGTGTAGAAATATTGTGAATTATTTATTTTACTTACAACTTCCAGAAACAATAAATAAAAATACATACTAAGGAACTTCCAAACAATTTACGCGTACTAAAATTTTAATTTACTTCAGTTCCAGTACCACGTCTCTCCAGCGGGATAAATTTTCGCTTTTTCAGTGGTTGCTTGTGGTGCTTGATGACTATTCCATTTATGACGCTGAGTACCATTGTGATTTAATTTAGGTGGATGATCCGAACTAAATTTATTAGATGTTAGTTTTGTTTTACATTTGTTAGAAATTTCCTTAGAATTATCTTTAAGTGGAAGAGGTTCGTTGCTGATTTCGCCTTCTGATTCGGAAGTGCAGTTATCTTCGATTGACTCGCTTAAATTATTGAAGTGATGTAACTGGGTTGATTGGATATGTATTTCACTAGAAGATTTCTCTTGTACTGGATCTAAATTTAACGGTACTTTTTCTGTAAACGGTAATTTGTCGGTATCTGTGTTTTTAGGAGTGATGTAATATGGATCTAAATTGAGAAGCGGCTTTTTATTCACTGGTGGATTTGTAGGTGCAAAAGTTGGAAGTGGTTTGTCGATAACACTCGGCATTGCAGAATCTACATGTGGTTTGATATGGTACGGATCCAAATTAATACGCGGTTTTGTAGTAACATCAGCTACTTGGGAACTAATAATGTTGGGTTCTACTAATGTTGGATCGGGAGAATTATATGGAAATATATCTGGAATTTGAATAATACTCATACTGCTATAAAATATCTTAACCTATACCTACCTGTTACGTTATAAAAATTATTGTATTTTGTATAACCGACGCCATCTTTCTTGACGTGTAGCCAATAATAAATAACTTGTCCTGCTTTAAGTGATATATGATTGTTTTCAAGTATCCACTTCTCACCGTTGCTCTTAGTAGCGGTCATTATAATGCTATCCGTTTGAAAATTACAAATCACTTTGTCAACACTGCCATAAAAAAACACTATCTCAATACCTTGTTCGTCAGGAATGCTAATGGAAAATCCCTTAGGGTATATAATAAAATCCACTGATGGTATATTGTAAGAAAAACTTAAATGCACAATGACTAACACTGTATACGTGCGTAGCAATATTTGTTTCATCTTGAAAGCAAAAAATTTAATCAGAACGTTATAGCACATGAGCGACAACTATAAGTGCAGCATGTGAACGATAGTTCATATGTGGACAGTCGGTCGTAAACACACTCGGCTTTCCCTCCGGTCGTTTCTATATTCCTATATCAATGTCATTGCCTTTCCTTGCTTTGCATGTTATTCAGCGAAGTGTAATAAAGACCGGTATTAAGAATCAATTAATTATTTATTAAGTAAATCTCAACGGTACAGCTCATTTATCTGGGAGAGTACAATAACATTCCACTGCGTTATTGTTTAATTAACTATTATCGCTATTATCGCGTCTTCTTTGCCGGTTATTTAAGTTGAGGGTCATGTCATTAACAGCAACAACTCGAAATTATGGAAATAACCCGTTAATAATTGCGCAAACATAAAATTTTAAGTAATTCTACTATCGATTGCTTTGAAGAGATTAAGAACATGACCTATGTACATTTAAAATAATCAGGACCGGCGTTTTGCTTATAAAGGTTCGCTATCAGGGCCGGTATGATCCAGCGGGATACCGACAAAAATTATGGTGGTCCAATTTATTTAAGACCGTGTGATTGGAGAAAATGATAAATAAAGTTGTATAAATAATATGAGCCCAGACAAATTATTTTCATACTCAATCAAACCAGGCTTTCGCGAAACGCCGATCATTGCAATGTCTTTAAAAAAAAACCATGAGTAATTCCGGCCTTCAGGGATTAACTGCTGTAATGTAATTATAGATTAGCAGCCTAATAAATAAATCAGACAATCGGTAATATCGATAACATTATTAAATATTCACGGCTCTTTCCACGAATACCTTTTTGATGTTTAAGCTTAGGATGTGTAATTGAAAACAAAAACGAACGAGGAATTGATTTCTAAAATCACCCTTTTTATAAAATTTAAAGAAATCAAGGTTTTGATTTTTGGTTGAACATGGCAGTCTATTCGGAATGTATGAAAAGTATATCAGTATCGAGAAATAAACATGCTGTTTACATTACTCCACATCACTCCACATCTCTCCACATCTCTCCACATATCTCCACATCTCTCCACATCACTCCACATCACTTTATATCACTCTACATCATTTCACATCACTCCTAATCACTCCACATCACTTCACATTTATCCATATCACTCCACATTATTCCACACCCTTCCACACAGGGTCTAATAGTTTTTTTCAACTAGCCATTTTTAGCCTCCAGCATGAACCACTGGATCTCAGCATCTTTCCACTGGACCACTGGATCTCAGCATCGTTACGCTGAACCATTATGACGTCGCAAGATGACCGCTGTTATCAATTGGAAAAAAAAGTTGACACGATCAGGAATCGAATGAGGTACCTAAAAATCTGTTAATCAATCTAAATACGTGGGAACATCCGTTATACCCACTCGACCATGGAGCTATCGTGGATAGTGTTTTACTTGTGATACTGATGACGAATAATAGAAACGTTTTTCTTAAAGTATGATACATGAATCTGATCTACAATTTTCCTAGCTACTTGAATCTTTTAAATTTCACCGTAAGTCTCACGTCCACAAGCTTCCACCTCTACATGCTTCCACCTCCACATGCTTCCACCTCCGCCACTACAAGCCTGCATCTCCACGTCCCTCTACCTCACCACCACATGCCTCCACCTCCACATCTCTCCACAATCCACCATCACTTCCTCCATCTCCACTTCCATATCTCTCCACCTTCACCACTACATGCTTTCACTTCCACAACCCTCCACCTTCACCACCACATGCCATTACCTCCACATCCCTTCACCTCCACCACCACATACCTCCATCTCCACATTTCTCTACTTCCACCACCACATACCTCCACCTCCACATTCCTCCACCTCCACCACCACATCCCACCACCTCCACCACCACTTGCCTCCACCTCCACATCGCTTCACCTCTATTACCGCAAGTCTCCACCTCCACCACTACCACCACACGCCTCCACCTCCACATTCCTCCACTTCTACCTCTACCATTGCAACCTTACACCTTTCTAATGTGGTTACAGTGTTTTACTTGTGATACTGATGACCAATAATAGTAACGTTTTTCTTAAAATTTGATACATAATTCCGATCTACAACTTTCCTAGCTGCCTGAATCTTTTAAATTTTACCGAAAGTCTCACCTCAACAACCATCCTCCTCCACCACCACATACCACCTCCACATACCTCCACCTCTACTACCACATGCCTCCACCTCTAGATCCCTCCACCGACACATGCTTCCACCTATACATTCCTCCACCTACACATCCCCCCAACCCCGCATTCACATGTTTTTCACAAACCGGAGTCGTTTTAAGATATTTATTACTATTTACTATGTGGTGTTTAAACTAATTAGTACACAAATCTGAAGGTATTATTCCAATCAATGCTATTAGCTTAAATATTGCAATTTAACAATTTTATTTAATTAGGCGAACGCAAAAAAGCAATTAAGTAGTATGTTTTAATGTATGTAAATACAGGGTGTCCACGTCCTCCGTGAAAGTTCTATAACTTTTACGTTATTCAAGATAACAACTTCCGGTTTGTTTTTAAATGATAGCCACGGCTAGGCTGCACAATTTAAAAATATTTTCACCTATATACAGGGTGTGCCAATATGGTTTCCAACCCAAAGTTATGTTTTTTTAAATGAAATACCCTAGATTTGATACCATATTCTAAAAGCTCTTTTGATGCTTATCAAAATTATATAGAAGTACTATAGGTCTACAATGGACGGTTTGCTTTTTATGAGTCATTTTATGTCAAAATCATGTCAACTTTAAAAAATTGCAGAAGTTTTCGTATTGAACTTGGAGAGTTGATTCTTTCACGGCATAATTTTCCATATCCTGTTGTATTATTATCGCTAGCGCGATGTGCTTGTTTTTACCTTTTATTGTACAAGGTGAAGCAAAACGCAAAATGAACAAAAAGTCAATTTTTTAAATGGCACCCGCCATATTGGATTTTGCCATTGAATAGCGTTTTTGTGGAGCTTTCTATTGATATATAATGTTTTATAGATTACATCAGAAAAAATTCTGAAAAATTGAAAAAACATGTTTTTTATGCAGTTTTGAGACTAGAGAAAAACTAAGTAGGCTACTAGCATCAAATCTGACATATCTTGTCAATATTAATTATCTTAAAAATTTTCCGTTCAATTTGTTGATGTCACAATGAATTTCACACGTCAAGAATTAATCAATAAGATACTGTATTGGAGAAGCTGATCGAAAATTTATATGCAGGAGAGGAACTAACTGCATTAGAACAGGAATCGGACATTGAAAATGATGACTTGCGACATCCTATATCCTATTAAAGCATCTGAAAATTGGTAAAGCACCGGGTACAGATAAGGTGCAAACATAAACTTTAAAAGCCGCTGGACAAGCAGTAACAGAACGTCTCTTCCAACTTGTAAGCTATATGTATGAGACAGGCGAGATAACCAAATATTTCAAACGTAACATCATAGTAACTATACCAAAAAAAGGAAGGCGCGAATATGAAAATTTTTGAAAAATAAGTTTGACAGCACACGTATTAAAAATATTTACTAGAATTGTAGAAAGACGAATGGAAGAACAGGCTGAAGAAATACTAGGAGAAGACCAATTTGGGTTTAGGCAAAACAGGGGAACACGGAAGGCTATTTTAGATCTGAGATGACAATGGAGAAGACAATAGAAAAAGGGGAAATCGTGTATATAGGGTTTGTTGATTTGGAAAAAGCATGTAAAATGGAAAAAAATGTTCGAAATACTCAAAAAGATTGGAATGAGGTATGGGGATAGCGAATAGTACATAGGTTATACAAAGAGCAAACAGCAGTAATAGAATTAGAGCAGGAACATAGAGAAGTAAACACTAGGAAAGGGGTGAGACGGGAATGTGTCCTATCCCTATTCATTTTTAACTTGTACATTGAAGAGGCAATGAATACTGTCAAATGCGGGAAGACATTTGGAATTACTATGCAGGGACAAAAAACTGATATGTTTAGATTTGCAGATGATATAGCGGTATTAGCATCTAGCAAGGTAGAGTTAGAAGTTGCTCATAATGAAAAGGAAACAGTTCTAACAGAGAGATACGGTATGAAAATTAACAAAACTAAAACTAAAGTCATCATCATTAGGTCTTCAGTCCTGGAACTGGTTAGACGCGTACCATCATTGTTTCCTATTCGGAACTAACCTACAGATTTCCCTGAAATTTGCACAGTCTATTACTATCTGATCTAGGTCAACATTTACCTCTTGTTTCCTATCTCTGCTTATAATATATCCCATACTATTCCCCAAAAATCCTTTAGGACGCATTCTGCCCTTCTATTTCTCTTGTCTTTTTCTCCAGATATCCTTGTTCCCCTACTATTTCTATAACCTATTTGTTATTATTTTTGTCTGTCCATGCTATCGCCCTTATACATCTGAAGCACAGCATTTCAAAAGGCTGCTACCGTTTTTCTGTCTGCGTTTCAGACTGCCCGTATTTCATAGGCATACTGTACTGTGCTCCACACATATACTTTCAACAATTTTCTTCTTGTTCTGTTTGTTGTCTTACCTCATACGCGCTGTTCTTTCTTGTTAGATGCCGTTCGGTCACCTTCTATTGTTTTACAATTATATACCCTATTTCTCCGACCTTCAGTGGTTGTGAAGGGAGGCAAGCAGCCTGTGGCTGCCAAGTTCCCCAACACTTAACCATTTACCGATTTAATATATTTTCCAATATATCTTTTCGCACAGTCAACATTAGTTGCAGATATTTCGCAACCAACAACTAGTTGTTTATACTAATCATCAGATTTATTTGCGCTTATTTTTTCGTCATTAGGTTTTCCGTCTCAATACTGGTTGGACACGTACCTGCACTTATTTATATTCGGAGCTAGCCTACATAGTTCCCTGAAATTCTCACACAGCATGTGTATACAGCTCGTTCCCCTTCTATTGTTTTCTAATTTAATGCCCTATTTCAGCGAGATTCAGTAAAGAGGGTTAAGCAACCTGTGGCAACCAAGATCCCCCAACACTTAGACATTTGCCGAAATAATGGTTTTCCAGTAAATCCTTTCACACACTTAACATTATTCGAGCATATTGCCAAACCAATTCTTGTAGTTACATATAATAAGCACAGTTATCTTTTCGTCATTAGTTTATCCATCTTGGGATTGATTGGATGCGTACCTCCATTGATTTCTATTCTGGGCTAGCCTACACATCTCCGTGAAATTCTTGCAGCCTACATCTTTTACTATCTGTGTGCAGTAGTCTAACATATGTCTGCCTCTTCTTCTCTTTATTCCTATCTCTGCTTCTAATATAGTCCGCACTATTATTTCATGCCGTAGTATGTGGCCTATTATCCTATCTCTCTTATTTTTTACCGTTTCCCACATATTTCTTTCTTCCTCTACCATTTTTAGTACCTTTTCGTTCTTAACTTTGTCTGTTCATGATATCTTCATTATACGTCTCTAGCACCACATTTCAAAGGCTTCTACCTTTTTCTTGTCCGCTTCTCCTACTGTCCAGGTTTCACAGCCGTACAGTGCTGTGCTCCATACATATGTTTTAAGCAATCTTTTCCTTGTTTCTATGTTTGTGGTCTTTGAGCACAGTAGTTGCTTTTTCTTGTTAAATGTAGCACGACCTTGTGCTAATCTTTGGTTTATATCTTTTGTGCTTATCCCATCTTGCGTTATTTGACTTTCTAGGTAGTAGAAATCCTTAACCTCTTGTAAGTTCGTGTTACATACTTGTATTCTTGTTTTTGATTTATTTTCCCCACCTTTGCATACTAGAACTTTAGTTTTAGTTTTGTTAATTTTCATACCGTATCTCTCTGTTAGAACCGTCTCCATTTCATTAAGAGCAGCTTCTAACTCTTCCTTGCTAGATGCTAATACCGCTATATCATCTGCAAATCTAAGCATATCAATTTTTTGTCCCTGCATAGTAATTCCAAATGTCTTCCTGCATTTGACAGTATATCATTGCTTCTTCTATGTACAAGTTAAAAATCAATGGGGATAGGGCATACCCCTGTCTCACCCCTTCCCTAATGTTTACTTCTCTACGTTCCTGCTCTAATTCTATTACTGCTGTTTGCTCTTTGTATAAGCTATGTACTATTCGTCTATCCCTATAACTCATTCCAATCTTTTTGAGTACTTCAAACATTCTTTTCCATTTTACATTGTCAAATGCATTTTCCAGATCTACAATCCCTATATACACGCTTTCACCTTTTTCTATTGTTTTCTCCATTATCACTCTCAGAGCTAAAATAGCCTCCCGTGTTCCCTGCTTCGTCTAAACCCAAATTGGTCTTCTCCTAGTATTTCTTTCGCCCGTTTTTCCATTCGTCTTTGCACAATTTTAGTTAATATTTTTGACACGTGTGCTGTCAAACTTATTGTTCAAAAATTTTCACATCTATCCGCGCCTTTCTTTTTTGGTATAGTTACTATGATGCTACGTTTGAAATCTTTGGGTATCTCGCCTGTCTCATACATATAGCTAACAAGTTGAAAGAGACGTTCTGTTACTGCTTGTCCAGCGGCTTTTAGAGTTTCTGCTTGCACCTTAACTGTAACCGGCGCCTTACCATTTTTCAGACACTTTAATGCTAATTCAAACTCATCTCTAAGTATAGGATATCCCAAGTCATCATTTTCAATGTCTGATTCCTGTTCTAATGCAGCTAGTTCATTTTCTGCATATACATTCCCTATATATTCTTGCCATCTACCCACTTTCTGTACGTTTTCTATGATGACGTTTCCTTGTGCGTCTCTTATATTTTTGCTATACGGTTTTATATCCCTAAAATTCATACTAATTAATTTGTATGCTTCGACTGTTTTTCCTATTTCCATCTTCGTTTGTACCTCTTTGCACTTTTCGAATAATTTCCCATTTCCCATTTTATGGCTTTGTATCTCTGTTTTCCTGTTTCGTCTGATTTTTTTTTTGTATTTTCGTCTTTCTTCTATTAAATTCAGGATATTCTTTGTTATCCATGGTTTCTTATTTTCTTTTTGTGTATACCCGAGAATATCTCTGGCCGCCATGTCTAGGCTGGATTTAAAGTTATTCCATTCTGTTTCTACTTTTTTAGTATCGGATATTTTCCCGATATCTTTGAGCAATTCATTTGACTTCTTTTGAATCTTTCTTGAATATTTTTATCTTTTAGTTTCTCTAAGTCCAAGTGCCTTTTTCCGTTTTTTTTTTCACATCCTTAAATTTAAGTGCGGCCGTCATAATTACAATGTTGTGGTCAGTATCTATATCTGCTTCTGGGTAGCTTCTACAGTCTTTTACTTGATTCCTAAACCGTTGTCTAACAAGAATGTAATCTATTTGATATCTTCCTATATCTCCTGGCAACTTCCACGTTTATCGTCTTCTAGCATGATGTTGAAATAATGTGTTTGAAATGATTAAATTGTTCTTGAAGCAAAATTCTACCAGCCTATTTCCCCTGTCGTTTCTCGTGCCTAAACCAAATAAACCTACTACCGCTCCTTCCCTATCCTCACCTACCACGGCATTAAAATCCCCCGTAATTATTAAATTTTCATGTCCTTTTACGTATCTTAATATGTCTTCGATATCTTTGTAGATGGCTTCCACCTCTTCGTGACTGTAGCTAGAGGTGGGCATGTATACTTGTATTATTACTGTGTTTACCGTTTAGATTCTAATCTAACCATGAGTACTCCTTCATTTTTTTGTAAGTAATTTTCTACACAGTATCCTATCTTTTTCCGCATAACTATCCCCACACCAAAATTTCCTTCCTCTGCTCCTGTATGAATTACCCTGAAGTCTCCACACCAAAAATCTCCCGCCTCTGGCCACCGAACTTCGCTAATCCCTACTATATCCAGTGATAACCTATTCATTTCAATTTTTAGGTTCTTTAGCTTACCTACTTGCTTCATACTTCTAACATTCCACGCTCCGACTCGTAGAGTGTTCCCGACTCTTATTTTTAGCTTTCCGATCACATCTTCCGAAGTAGTCCCCTCCCGGAGATCCGAATGGGGGACTATTTTAACTCCGGAATCTTTTACCCCAGAGAATGCCATCATGTTTGTTACAATTTAAGTACGCTGTGTACTTGGGAGATAATGTAATGGTTTCCCGTTGCCTTCCACATCGCGGTAGTGTGTCTTAGACTGCCATACCGACCCCTATGGTGTTTGCCAATCTAACTACCGAAAGAGCCGCAGCCCTTTTTCGGGGACCTGTCTTAGTCTGGTTCTTCACTATCGACCCTACTACATTGGTTGGACCTGTAGTTTGGATCTTTAGCTCATTAGAACCAAGCCATTTCACCTGTTCTAGTAATTTAGAACTTCGGCAAGGTGCATGTCCATTCGAAATGGAAAACTAAACTACTAGTATGCAAAGGAGGGAAAAATAAATCAAAAACAAGAATACAAATGTGTAACACGAACATACAAGAGGTTAAGAATTTCTGCTACCTAGCAAACCAAAGCAGGCAAGATGGGAAAAGCACAAAAGATATAAAACAAAGATTAGCACAAGTTCGTGCTACATTTAACATGAAAAAGCAATAACTGTATTCATAGACAACAAACATAGAAACAAGGAAAAGATTGCTTAAAACATATGTGTGGAGCACAGCACTGTACGGCTGTGAAACCTGGACAGTAGGAGAAGCGAACAAGAAAAAGGTAGAAGTCTTTGAAATGTGGTGCTACAGACGTATGATGAAGATATCATCGACAGACAAAGTTAAGAACGAAGAGGCACTAAAAATTGTAGGGGAAGAAAGAAATATGTGGAAAACAGTAAAAAAATGAGAGATAAGATGATAGGCCTCATACTACGGCATGAGGGATAGTGCGGAATATATTAGAAGCAGAGATATGTAAAAAGCGAAGAAGAAGTAGAGCTAGGTTAGACTACTGCACACAGATAGTGAAAGATGTAGGCTGTAGGAGTTTCAGGGAAAGGTGTAGGCTAGCTCAGAATAGAAATCAATGGAGGTACGCATTCAAGCAGTTCCAAGATGGATAAATTAATGACGAAGGAAGTAACTGTACTTGAACATGATGATTATTATAAGCAACTACAAGTATTGGTTGGGCAATATTCTCGAATAATGTTAATTGTGTGAAAGGATTTACTGGAAAACTATTATTTCGGCAAATGTCTAAGTGTTGGGGGATCTTGGCAGCCACAGGCTGCTTAACCCCCTTTACAACCTTACATGCGATTTTCTAACGCTCCACCCGAATGTACTACATAGGCCAGGAAGCGAGTTCTTTTTACCCGGAAAATTTGGAATTTTGCTGAACCCTTGCTGTTCCAAGCAAGGTAGGGATCTTTAAGGTGCGTGACAACACTCACATATGGGACCTCCATTTTACCTCCCATCCGAACGAGGGTGTATTTTTGTGAAAAAGCTCGCCTAACATTTTTCAAGCGAACTGAATGTCAGAGAAATAGAGTGTATAATTGTAAAACAATTAAAGGGGACGAACTGCATCTATCAAGAAAGAACAGCGCCTATGACGAAAGACAACAAACATAGAACAAGATGAAAATTGTTGAAAGCATATGTGTGCGGCACAGTACAGTATGCCTATGAAAAAAGGACAGTTTGAAAAGCGGACAGAAAAACGGTAGTAGCCTTTTGAAATGCTGTGCTTCAGATGTTTGAGGATGGACAGCCAAAGTTAATAACAAATAAGTTTTAGAAATGGCAAGGGAACAAGGATAACTGTGCAGAAAAAATAGGAGAAATAGAAGGACAGAATACGTTCTAAGGTATTTTTAGGGAATAGTATGGGATATATTACAAGCAGAGATAGGAAAAAGGAGGTAGATGTAGACCAAGATCAGATAGTGATAGATGCAGACTGTGCAAACTTCAGGGAAATCTGTAGGTTAGTTCAGAATATGAAACAATGAGGGTACGTGTCTAACCAATTCCAGGACTGTAGACCTAATGATGATGAGAAATATTTTCGCAAATGCCTAAGAGTAAGACGTAGATTGATATTTACGTATAATAAAAATGATTTTTTAAAAAATGACTTAAAATTTAAACCGATGTTTTTAAAAATATTTGTACAATTATTTGTAAGGAAGAGAGGCGACATACTACAGAAAGTTATTTGAAAGGAACCATATTTTTTCTAACTAGTACATTACTGTACTCAACTAACTTGGGAGTTACGCATAAGATTTTCAACTTTGTGGAAATACATGTTTAAAAAGGCGAATACCATTCAGGCAAAAAGAATGATCCCTTAAAAATTAAAAATTTTCGACAAATGTTTAAACCAAGAAATTTCATAACTGAGTTGTATCATGTATTTATTAAAGTGTGTTATTAACCTAAGTTTATGACCCTTAACCGCAACCTTGAGTGTTATAATGTTTAAGTCAACTAACCGTTCATGAGTGCAGTTCGGGGATATAATACTTTTTCATTTCGAACTGTTTCTCCGCTAAATGCTGTGCAAGTTATTCTTTTGTTGTTATTTGAAGTTAGTGGTATTAATTAATAGGGTAAGCGTTTAGTTCGTTTGCTTTGTAGGAAGCCTTAAAAGTCAAAATGTGTGACGTTAGTGCAAACGTTGATAATACAGGTTAGTTACGCCAAAGTATTGGTATTCCACAAATCAGGCAGAGAAAAGCACGTATGTGTAATCAACAAAATGGAAAGCACTTTGAACACCTTTCGTAAGCATAATTGATTAATACCTATTTTAATTTAAGCACGTAAGGACACACATTTCATAAACATTTGTTAGGTTTTAATTTTTAAGAAATTGTGCTTTTGTATAAACACAACTTTACTCTACGTTTTAAACATCAGTTAAAGTAGGTGATTCAAAATTTCATTAGGTAAAGTGACCTGCTGATTAAACAAAATAAAGTATGTTTCATTCAAATCACTTTCTATGGTATGTCATCTCTTTACTTTACATGTATAAGTACAGACATTATTAAAACATCGGTTTAAATTTTAAGTCGTCATTTTTTAAGAAATAATTTTTTATGTGTAAATATCAATCTATGTCCCTGTATTAAGCATCAGTTAAAATATTTCTATAAAGTTGTGAATCACCCTGCATAGTGTAGTTTCAATGTCAATTAATATACAAGTTTTCAATGTGTGTAATTTGGTTATATAATAACGCATTTGATTAAGAAACGATGTATTTAAGACTGGAGAAATTCTCTCCTAATTCTTCTGACACAATCTTATATAGGCCAACTTTTTTTTTTTAAAATTTTGGAAGTGGTGTTGGTTTTAAAAAAAATCAATGAAGATAATGACATAATAATCAAAATTGTGAATTTGATTTTGAACGTTTTAGAATTTTCCATAATTTTCCATAAGCGCAGTGTGGATTTAAACTAGTCGGTATGAGGGAACATTCCCAACAGTTCACCAAGTTATACGAAGGTGTCGCTAAGCTATATTTATGAAAATGGGTGTATCGCAATTAGACGTGCCTGCAACAAGCAATTTCTACATCTGTCAATGTAAAAGGGAGAACGATGATCGTCGGCTAGTGCATCAAAACAGAAAAATAAAGTGTTAAAGCTCATTGGATAGGTGATCTAACAGATAGCCGACATACTAATCAACTCCACGTGAACCGAGTATAATAAGACAACTGATATTTTAGTGTACGGCTATTATTTGTTTTTGTTAGATACGCATAACAGCAATCTCAATATGAATTGGATTTTATAGTTTTAATAATTAGTAAATAACTTCACAAAGCCTTATTTAGCCTTTATTGTTATTTTAAAATAGAAACCTTGAAGGTACTTAGGTATTCATTAAAATTATAGGCTTGCCAATGCTTGTTTTAGGGTTTATAAAAACCTTTCCTAGCAACTCACCACACTCAGGGACGTCCCAGAAGGGCTTATTTAATCAATATCTTAGACCAATAAAAACTTATAGTTACGCTTTCAATTTTCATTGAATAGTATATATTCGTGGTAATGAATTTATTTGTTTCTGACATTTTGAACACTTTTATATGACGCAAAATTATCGTGCAAGCAATATTCTTATAATCAAATTAAAAAATGTTTTCTAAGCGGGTGCTGCAATGAGTTTTTGTATACAGTTCTATACTCTGATTTTTTAATATTCTTTTCTTGGGTGTGTAGATCAGAATGGACAGGCAAAATTTATGAAAAATGTTTTCTTTAGGTGCCCATGACCACATGTGTCTTTATGCATGTTGGATAGGTTTTTCAAGAATGTTCTCTGTGCGGGAGCTGTAAATTTGTTTGTGGGTTGTTTATTGTTCTAATTCTTTTGTATAGTGTTCCCGGGTGTAGGTGTAGATGAAAATGAACAGTTAAATTTTTGAAAATGTTCTTTTAAATAGATTTTTAATCGAAATACAAGGCAGCGACGCTTCAGTTGTGACCTTATGTACCTTAGCACCATAAATAAAAAGCGGCGACAGAATGACTAACACAAATGCCGTGGTTGTGCTTTATGAATCGAGTATTGTGAAGTTTGTTCGAGATTTTGTGGTGCAATGTATTGTTTATCTTATAAATTTTGCAAGAATATAAGTTTTGTTAGTGTGGCAGTTTGTTGGTATTAAGATTTGTACATTTGTTTACTGCATACTCTAAGGTTTGTCAGCGAAGGATAAACTTCGTCGGAGAAGTTGACATCTGTAGTAGTTTACAATAAAAGAGAGTTTGTTGAAAATCGATTTGTTCGATAACTATAGTATCAAATAAAGTATTTGGTACGAATTGTAAATACGTGCATATTGTTGAAATTTTTTTTTAAAAACCGTTTTATATCAGGATATGTAGCAATGCACCATTCTATTTATAACTAGAAATTGAAAACTGATAGGAATTTAGCTAATTAGAGCACGATTATTTTCGACCAATCCAACAACCCAAAAACCTCATTTTTATAAATAATCTTATTATTAGTTATATATAAATATATTTGTACACATATTCTCAAAAATCAACAGAAACATTAGCAAGTTTCAAATACATAAATTAAATACAAATTATCACATCCAAGGGCATATACAGAATAACAAAGTACATTGATATTATCAACAATTTCGACATAATACTCCCGTATACGATTTTTATTTTGCACATAATCATTTTATATAACCATACCCGTTTCCACACCATCTTTTGCTAAAACACAAACGCCGAAAATACATGCGATTAGAGGTAGAGTACTCGGCGTACTTTTTTTGCAAGGGGTATCACCCATGTAGGCCTAATCCACTACGTCAATAGTCACTAATCAAGCGTATCTTCTTTTTTCTAAAAGATAAAATTTTAAAAAATATATGATTGAAATATTGAAGGGTAAATTATACTTTGCTAACTGTTTCAGTTTTTGAGCATTCCTTATTGTTTAATGCGCGTGGAGTCGTATAATGTTATGTATCAAATTACCTCCGCGTTATTCTATTTTCAAATTTTTGTATACTTATTTGTGTTTTTTTGTCTTCGCGTTCTAAATTTTGTGCAGACTTCCAATGCAAAAAGCGAAAACTAACCTTGGCTTGTAAACATGATCCAAAACTTTTATTAACATTTTTATACATTAGGATAGAAAGAGCATCAAAAAGTGTTCAAAAATATCCCCCCATGTTATATGTGTAGCGTACCATCGATGTGTGTGAACATAGTACCCCGTTTCTTAAAAATTATGATTTTGACAGTTGTTCCAGATTGTTCTAACGTTGTACTACTTTGTTCCTAATCAATCTTATTTAATTATAAACGATTTCTCGAATAAGCAGAAAAATCTATTTTAATACTAGCCCCCCTTTTTTCACAAATCAAAGGTTTGATCCTCGTTGAACAGTGTTCTAGTTGTTCCAAACATTATTCCAAAAGGAAAACTCCGTCTGAAAAACGATTCTTGAAACTACGGAAAAATACTTGTTTTTGAAACATCTTTTTCGCGAACAAACAGAATTTAGTACCTTCGGGTAGAGTACTGGGGACGCGGCCGCCTAGCGGTCATATATAAATTATAAAGTATGAATCTCGCATCACCACCGGATATCCCAAAATCGATTTTTGGACTATATCGAATTGAGTAAAACATACCGTTCATCTTCCTCTTTCATTCTATTGGCTAACTTTTTGTAAGTCGAATTGGAACGATGTGGTACAAGGATAGAACAACCTGGAATAATTTTCAAAACCATAATTTTTAAAAAGGGGTGCTAACTATACACACATGTAGTAGGTACCGTTCTCTAGATTATTGACGCATCAAATCGAGACACACTGAATATTTCATTATTTTAGCATACTTACCTATTCATATGCAATTCGATAGTTCTGTTCTTAGTTTAGAATTTATTGCTTTTGTTACTCGAATATTTTTGGTTCTACTTCTATTAGTTGAACGCATTCTTGGTTTATAATTGACTTTACCCATTTCGAAAACAACAATACTCACTATTTTCACTATTGCAATTGTCTGTAAGATTTGAACTATAGGACCGGTATAGGTATTATTTCGATTTTCAATTAATACTCTTAAAAATAAATTGGTACTACCTACAAATAGCGTAAATCTTAAATTTTGTTGTTCCAGTTAATTTTCTATTTCGTTCAAGTAAAAATCAAATTTGTTTGGAAAAATGAGTAAATACTGTAAGGTCTCTTTGCTTACCTTGCTAAAGTTACACACTAAACACGTAAACAAAGTATGTTCAATATTTATTTCATTGAAATGGGTGAATTTGTCATCAAGCTGCAAAACAATAAATTCTACTTGTTTGGTCAACAAGAAATATGTTGCATTTGCATCCACACAACTGTTATGTAAACCGAATAAATTTTTTGCAAGTTCAAGAAAAACTGAGTCAAACCGATTTTGGTTTTAGCCCATTTAAATTAGTGCCGACAATTACTGTAGTGCAGCAATACAGATATGAGTGAAATTTGTCATACAAGTAATATACACCAACAGAAGTTTATGTCTAAATATGCAGTTTGTAATATTTCATGCAATTTGGTTGTTTCTCATTTTTATAAAATAAGAAATGACTCACATATAGTTACCTACTTTTTACTTTTTCATAACGAAATAATTCCCAACGATTTATATTTCAATTGACACTCAGTGTATTTTAAAATAATATAAATACCAATTTATAATGAAACAGTAAACAACGACCACTAAATTAAAAAATGCTGAATGTTAGTGACCCTGTTTTAAGTATACGCGCGTTCTCAAAGGACGTTCTAAGTGGGCGTATCTGCGAATTCAATCGTGTCATAAAAGATTACGTAAGCTCGTTTATGACAAGGTAATTAAATACTGGTTTAGAATAGTGCAACTAAACTCCACTGACTGACTGCAAAATCGTGTTTAATAGTTTTGCTGAAACAGCTATTCTCTATCGTAAAATGTGCGTCTACACAATGATATTCCCCAATTTTAATTCTTCTCTATAGGTAATATAATTAGAAAATATGGTAAAACATAGGTCAATAATAAGTTGAAGGGAGTACATACAAATATTTTTGCGGGAGGTTTAAAAGTCGTAGTTACGGTTCTGGCAAAGAAGCACTATTAGCACTAATTTGCACATAATGCAAAACCTTTTACGCAAAAGCGATTCCAGTTGGAGTGGAGTGCACTGGCGGCCTTAGACCCTGCGGGGCCCTGGGCAAAAAGTTTTTGTGGTGCCTTTTTATCGTAAAATCAAAATTTAAAGCTATTGAAATACGGACTTATGTTTTTTGGTAAAAGCCCAAAAGGTTTCAATATTATCAAAGATACTGATTATTATTGTTAACATAATAAAATGTTTTACATGAACTGTATTAGGATCAAATGAATTGTAATTTAATATTTAAAAGTAACTTTAATTTAAATGTAGAAAATAAACAAAACATGAAAATAAAAAAAGAACCATCAATTAACAATTACGATGAATAAAATACCCGTACTTAGTTTGAACACTGATTATCTGTAGGAAGAACAATCAACAACAAAAAGAAATATTACAGTGACACCTGACAAAAGATAATGAAGTTTGTAAAGTGTGCAGTCTTAAGAAGTTTCAAAAATATTAGGTACACAATGTAACGGTTTAGTGCTTTCTTATATTTATCTTTGTCCTTAACAGGACGTTTCATTACTTGTTATTGTAAGTAAGCATGTAAGTTTCTTACAGTGATCCATTCGCTCGAAGAAGGTGATTAGGATTATAAATGTAAACTACACAATATGTACTAGGTATTGTAGAGATTTATGATGCATAAAGTTTTTCTATCTTTTTAAATAAAGTATAACTCAAATTTTTAAAATATGCATTGAGGTGTGCGGAGCTCTTTTGTTAGCTGGGCCTTAGGCAGTCGCCCAGTTTGCCCTCCCCTCCCCAAAGGAAGCCACTAGTGGAGTGGGAGTGGGGGGTGGAAGTAGATCCAATCCTACGGTCGTCTACACGTTACCTATATGTTAATAAACCAAACTGAGTACATTGAAAAAATACTTAAAACTGTAAAAATGTTATTGCGCAAGAACATTGTAGTTATGTTCATCACCTATGATACTCCAAAACAGTGGACTAAAGACATGACGGTGTAATATTGAAATTAGCGGTATTCATCTTTGAATAGTTGCTAAACTGCAACTAATTAAAGGAAAAGAAATCGAACAATTCGATCGATTTATCACATTGTTTGTTGTAAACAATGCTCGATTATTTGAAAGTACGACGCACCTCCCAATTTCTATAGAATCTAATATAGCGTAGTGTGGTTACGTGATTATTATGTTGTTTTCATTCTACAGCTTCGAAGTGCTGAAAGAATTTCTTAGAAAAAGCAACCACTATAAATACGCTGAAAATAGAATTTCGTTTGTGGTAATATCACATTGATACAAATAAAAATCCTTGACATATTTTTATCGCTGCCGAACTAAATCTGAATAGGTTTTATTATGTGGTCTTATTAAATTGGAAAAATGGTTTCTATTATTAAACTTTACTAGAATAGCTGTTGAATGACTGTCAATTTCTAAAAATATGTTTGTATGCAAATTGTTATTAGGTTAAAACAAGACAATTCTTAAAACTGTTCACCGTTTTATGGTTTTGAATTTGACCGCAAAATTGGTTAGCTTGCAATATCATATACGAATAAACACCTTTCAGTATAAAGTTAAAAAACAAATTTCTTATAAATAATGAGGTATAAACTTAACAAATTTGATCCATATTCCATTAAGTAGAGCACTAATTTTTTGATACATGTTTTAACTTTTTATTTTAATGTCCAGCTGCTTTTTATGCGAATGACTGGTTTAACCTAAAATATGTTTATTGATACTTAAAAAAAGTACGGGTAACAAATATGTGGTTATGAATAAATTGTACTTGATTGATTAATACAACCTTCCCAAAATTCCCATTGTCGCAGTTGATTAGGGTGTACTAATATACATTTCTGGGTTTGTGTTTTCATACCGCATAATTCTGGCAAATGAAATGTTTATTAAGATTGCATTTAAGCTATTATGATTACACAGCATTAATATATCGTTATAATACATGTAGGCTTTGATCTCAGTTTTAAAGCATTTTTATTTAATTCCACTAAAAGCAGATAACACACATGAGATATAGTGATTGGATATTACTGTTAAACGTGATTTACTTTTGCTATGTCCTGAACTTTCGATTCATTTGTTCTGTCTGCTTTCAGGATGTCTTTCTTTAAAAGAATTCTTAGTTATATACAGGGGCGGGCCTAAAAGTAAGCATTGCTCAGGGCGAATGCTTGCAGCGCGAAGGCTTTTTGTTAAGAGATATCACAAAGGTATATTGTAATCAGTGACAGTGTTGGGGGGAGGAGGGAGGCAGTTGCACACGGCGGCACTCTTAAAATAGGTGGCACCGGAAACTGATCAACACATTAAATTAAAAAATTAAACGAAATTAAAAAAAAGTCGGTGCCGTCTTGCGAACTAGCGTTGCGTTTATTAACATTGCTTACATGTATTTTATATTTCTACGAAACGATTGAGCAAAATACTTACTCTGCTAGCACTACATAAAATACAATTAATACAATGGAATACTACCTCTCCAGCTTGAGGGTAACCAGCCTCTGTAAAGGATATGAATAGCAGAGGCATGCAAGGCATGCACTGGGTTTAAACGCGAATAATTACGTTCTTCATGTAAATTGACTTCAAAATTAATTAATCGTTAAATATCATTTACAAACTAAAACTAAAGTTAGGGTTAAATAATGGTACCCATAGCGATGACTTTGGAGCGTGTCTGATCAACAAGACACTAGCAAAAAGTTATAGGGCAGGAATCCGTAATGCCGCATAACAACTACCGGCTCTACTTACCGGTGCGACTTGAAGGGCCGACTTAAAACTATCCAAATCTAGCTAATGCAGTATTTACAAATGAATTCGAAATTCTAAGCATACCCGAAATTCATTAATAGCGAACCCAGCTGTTTGCACTTGCTCTATAAATTTACAGTATCATCCGCCCTAGTCAAAGTAATTTACTCTGACTTCAGCCTAAATTCGTTCCCTACGTTCCTTAATAGACTTGAATCTTTTTCTCTATAGATACTTTATTTCAACATTAGATGAATAACATAATTTGTAACGTGAATTTTTATAGCTTAACATTTTACGCTTTTTCCCAATTAGTAAATACATTTCGGTAACTACTATTTCTATATTTTATATTTATTAACTCCTTAGGCGAATGCGTCGTATTATAATGAGTGGATTGCATCGTTCTTGTCTTGCCGTTCGTATAGATTTTGTTCCTTATGTGGATATACAAGTCTAGATAATAGACGATAAGAGGTTGTAATAGCAACGAGTCGAATAAACAGACGAGTAGTTGTAGTTTGTTCTTGGTTCCTATATATTAATTACGTTGAAAATACTGTTTCTTCTTTGCTTTGACAATAGTGAGAATCAAGCGGTATCAATTTTTCGAATTGTTCATGAACAAGCACGGCACGATTTTAGTTGTTTTTCTTGTGAAATAAAAGTTGTATATTAACTGTAGTAAGTGTAGTGCTAATTCCGATTGAAGTAGTATGGTTGATAGGCGAACGTGTTTGGTCGACGCACGTATTTTACGGAACATTTGACGGACTTACTTTAGTGATACACGTGCTTTACTCATTGTGGTTTTTTTTTGGTGTTTTGTTTTTTAATATTTAAACTGTGTGTGCGATTTAGTTTCGCGGTCCTTTTCTTTTTTTATCAGAGTAGTGCATACTTTGGATTATCCAAATACAGTTGATACTGTAGTTTCTGATCTAACCCCAAAGAATCTAAAACAGATCATTGCTTGCGCAAATTTCGTTATTTGCGAAATATAACAGATTACCGGTTTACAAAGGTATTGGTTGAAGTTTCTCACTGTTTTTGGATGTTTATGAAAATAATATACATTTAGACCCGGTTGAAATTAAACTAGTGCTACAAGATATTTCGAAATTATTGTCTCAGGAAATAGAATTAACAAGAAATTTATCAATGCTACATAGTTCCGTCGCGTGATAATGTCTGCTGCTAACACCAGTGAAATACGTGGGTGTGATTAGGGTAACGTGTGATAAGTTCCATCAACACCCTCCCAGTCAAGGGTGAAGTGCTGCGTTAGTGCCGGACATCGTGAATCCCACACTTCAATTGCAAGGAAGCGTTACTGAAGGACCTTTTGTAAGTTGAACTATTTCCTACTTGTTCTTACTGTAAATATCTATCCGTTGTTTTGCCATATCTTTGTCGTTCGGATACCTTTTACAATAGAATTGCATGCTATTAAGAAACAAAAAAAAAGAAGAAAAAAAAATCAATGCTACTGGATTGCTCATATCAATTGTGTCTTATCTATTTATCTTTTGTTAACATTTTGTCTGATTTATGTTTAATTGGTGTGTGAGGAATCGTTTCCGCTACTCCCCAATATTACGTCACTTTGTACTAAAAATTTTTGTATTGCTTTTACCGTTCTTATATTATATAGATTATCTAAACAGTTTTTTTTTACATTCTATAAAGTACTGAACAATCTATGCTCGATCAGCATGCTATGCTTTTTCTTTATTTCAGGTTTGCAGGACTAATTTTTTTTATTGCAGGTTTACTATTCTAATTTTTTTATTGCAGGTATTGTTACTAACTCCTTACAGCCGCGTACATAATATGTCGGTCTGCTTTCTACAACCCCCCCCTAATCTCCGATTGAGCCCGGTCATTTCTTTGATTTTCTTGGTGTTACGCACGGCTACGAGCCAACGTAGCATAAATTTGGCGCCCAACGTGCTGCCTCGATAAACGTAACAAATTTAAAAGATTTAACCAGCCAGCGTGGGCAAAATAAAACTTAATTGTAATACCAGTTATACACACAGTACTGTCATTTCTTTATGTGTGTTTAATTTTATCTAGTTTTATATGTAGATTAACCGATGCCCACGTCTTCCATTTCCTTTTCTAGCCAATAATTAAATACATAGGAACCATCGAGAATTTCGAATTGCAAAATGTACCAAAGTTGGCTTCTATACATAAAACTGCAGATTTCAATAACCAATCAGATCCATTCCTTTGCAAGTTTCTTGTAGTTTGTGACAATCTTTTAATCGTCCAAACCACACCAACTAACGTAAGTTCAGACAATGTAAACTAATCTAGGCCCCCTTCCTCTTCCTTCTCTCTACTGTCCCATCTTCTTCTCGTATCCTCCGGACCACCTTAGACAATGTTAACCAATCCCTCTTCTCTTTTCCTCCGTCCTCGCATCCTCCCTCATCATTCTCTACTCCGACCTACCTGAGACACCGTCAACCAATCCCTCTTTTTTCTTCCTTCTTCTCTCTTTCTCCGCCCTCCCAACCCCTCTCATCACCCCCTCCTCTTTAATCTTCCCAACTTGTCAGTTTTTCTCGCCAACTAACCTAAGTCCATACAAGGGTAACTAAAGTCGAGATAAGTCCAACTAATGTAAGTCCCGACAACAAGAAATTTTTAAATATTTTAACAGGCGATGGACTCGAGCACGTATTTAGATTTTTTTAATTTAACCTAAAATTTCGAAGTCTATTTTCTTTAAAAAATGTTTCCCACTATGCCAAGTGAAACTTGATATTTATTCTTTCTGGCCGATTTACAATACCGGTGTACTCCGGCGCAGGCCTCCTTACGCCTCTTGTGAACTCCGACACGTGTTCATGTGCGCCTCGGCACGTGCCCCGTGCATAAGAAAGAGTTACGCTGTTCTTTTACTATCTACCTACCTCGAAAGTTCTCGAAATTTGTATCTGCTGGGCATGAAATAAAAGAAAAACTTCTATTCCTACTACAAGACGCAAATTTTTGGCGCAAGAAGTGAAATATATTAATAGGGAAGAAGGTCTGGATAGCATATACAAGAACTATACAAATTCAATATGTATTCTGTACAAGTTGGAACTTGCAGAGGTTTAATTAAGAAATTTTATAGGAGAAACTGCCGTATGTATATATTGAACCAGTTCAAAGAATGAAGAAGATTACAATCAACTATAGCTGGATATAACCAAAGAGCTTAGTGTGATATTTAAGAAACCCGAAATCACCGAATAGTTAAGAAATAATTTTTACTTTTTCCCCCCATGGAGAACATACAGAGTACGATAATGTAATTTTTAATATAGATACAATAACTGGCAAATTTAAGGTGGATAAATTCCAGTTGTCGCTTTAAGATATATAATAAGTTTTATTGCCCAGTGATGAATTCGGATAATAACAAACAGATGTGAAATCATACAGTAGATAATGTATATAAACCACTAAGGGAACGTCTACCTTTGTTGGAAGATGCGAAATTATGCTTCCAAAATGCGGCTATGTATTCGAAGAAGCAGGGAGGATAAAGCTCAATCGGTTTACGAAAGCTGTTAATATTTTAAATTATGTATTATATAATATATATATATATATATATATATATATATATATATATATATATATATATATATATGTATATAAAGTGATAATAATTACGACCTAAATATTTGTAATAATTCAAAATTTATTTGTGGGTTTGAGGTCTCTGGATTAAGGTGAAAAACTCTTTTCTATGGCCTAAATTTTCGAATTTATTTTAAATTCTTGATCACAGGCATATCTAAAAAATTTTTTTTATACGCTAGATTATAAATGTGGTACATAGATTATAACTTACAAACTTGAGGTTAATTGAAAACTAGCATAACAAACATAATAAAAATCTTGGAAAAACTTGTAAAACTAACAAAATTAAAAGTTCATTAAAAATAAATTGTAAACATTAAACTTGTATATACATCAATTTGATGTCATAAATTTTGAAGTAAAAATTTTTGTTTCATAGGATATAAGATAACTGATTTGTTTGATGACAGAGTATCGAGTGCATAAATGTATGTGTGTGTTCATGTATATCATATGTTGTGGGTGTATGTGTGTGTGTGTGTGTGTGTGTGTGTGTGTGTGTGTGTGTGTGTGAGCGTGTGTGTGTGTGTGTGCATGTTTAGTTTAATTTTTGTCATTAATTTTGTTCAAAATTTAATAAATATGTGTATATGGAACTTAAGTTACTAATATCTGTTTTCTTGTTTATTGTATTTTTAGTTTTATAAATATGATACATTTCCAAAAAAATTCTTTTTGATTTGTTGCTCTCTATATCTAAGATATCTGGATTTTCAAAATCCATACTGTGATTTTTGTCTATTACATGTGTGGTTAATGCACATGCTTTTGGTTTGATAGTTATGTCACTCTTATGTTGAGTTATCCCTTGTTTTAATAGTTGAGAGGTTTGCCCAACATACGAGTGAACGCAATTTAAACAATTAATTTTATATATTAAATTTCTCTGGTTCATTTTAGATATTTTGTCTTTAGTTTTAGTAAAAATATTTTGTAATGTTAGTACGTTACGTTTAGCAAACTTTATTTTTCATTTTAAAACTTTTATTAATTTTGGTGTTAAATGTTGAATATATGATATTGTTTTGTAAGTGAATAATTGATTGGTACTGTTTTGATTACTGTCATTTAATTTGTTTGTGTTAGGATTAAATTGTTCGGATAGTAATTTTTGTATTAAATGGATTGGATAACTGTTAGTTCTTAATATATCAGTAAGAATTTTTATGTTTTTTGGATACAAAGAGGGATGAGAAATTTTTTTTATTCTTTGTTTTAAACCTAATATTATATTTATTTTTGTTGATAGTGGATGATAGGAATAAAAATTCGAATAACTCTCTGAATGTATTGCTTTTTTATACCAATCCAAAATAATTTTGTTCTCATTGTTTCTTGTTAGTAACGTATCAAGAAATGGAACTGCTCTATTACATTCTTTTTCAACCGTAAATTGTATGTGAGGATTATAATTATTAAATATGTGTAAAGTTTCGTCTATTTTATCTTCAGGAACTGCTGTTATGGTGTCATCGACAAATTTTTTGAGAAAAGGTATTTTAAATGGTAAATTAGCTATAACATTGTCTAACAGAGTATTCATAACTAGATCAGCAAGTACTGGACTGATGTTTGAACCCATAGGGCATCCAAATATTTGCTGAAAAAATTTATTATTAAAACTAAAGTAACTACTTTCAAAAATAAAATCTATTATATCTAAAAAAAGTTTTTTGCTAATTTTGCAGTTCAATTCTATCTTATTCCACATAAGTAAAAAATTTTGTTTTACTAAGTTTTTAGGTATGTTTGTGAATAATTAAACTACGTCTAAACTAATTAATACATAATTTTCCGGTAATTGGAAGTTGTTTATAAATTCGGAGAATTCAAATGAATCTTTGACATTGTATTTATTTTCTAAACTGATTTTTATAATTTGTGAAAGGTATTTAGATAAATTTTCTGTTGGAGAATTGTTGGATGATACAATTGGTCTTAATGGGTATCCGGATTTATGAATTTTTGGAAGTGCATATAGTCGAGGTGCAGTGCTGCTGTAATTATTAAGATTTTTGGCATCTGCTTGACTTACGAGATTTTTATTTTTTAAATTTCCTATTATACATAAAGATTTATTTTGAATTGAAGATGTGGGATCCTTCTTTAATTCTTTATATGTCATTTCATCACTTAATAGGTTTGTTAATTTATTGGTGTAGTCTTCTTTCGACATTAACACTGTTGTATTGCCTTTATCGGCTTTACAAATAATTAAATTATTGTTTTCTTTCAAAAATTCAGAATCAATTTTTAGCCGAAAATCTCAAGCTACTTCAACATACTCTTGAAAATAATGCCTACCCGAAAATTCTTTTGAAGAAACTGATGTTTCAAACACAAGAACACATATTAAAAACACCCAGAACAATGTCGTTTTAAAAAAATTACCGTATATTGACTACCTTACACCGGCAATACAAAAAACTTTATCTAATGACAACATAAAAATTGTTTACACCTACAAGATGTTACGTTTTTTTTCGTGGCAGCCACGTTGGGCGCCAAATTTATGCTACGTAACACAAAGAAAGCCAAAGAAATGACCGGGCTCAATCGGAGAGTAGGGGGGGTTGTAGAAAGCAGACTGACCTATGATGTATGCGGCGGTAAGGAGTTAGTAACAGTACCTGCAATAGAAAAATTAGAATAGTAAACCTGAAAGAAAAAGATTAGTCCTGCAAACCTGAAATAAAGAAAAAGCATAGCAGCAATGCATAGTCTAAGTTATTCAGTACTTGTTAGAATGAAAATAAAAACTGTTTAGATAAACTATATAATATAACAACGGTAAAAGCAATACAAAAATATTTAGTACAAAGTGAGGTAATATTGGGGAGTAGCAGAAACGTTTCCTCACACACCAATTAAACATAAATCAGATAAAATGTTGACAAAAGATAAATAGATAAGACACAATTGGTATGAGTAATTCAGTAGTATTGATTTTTCTTTCTTTCTTTTTTTTATGTTTTAAAATAGCATGCAAGTCTATTGTAAAAGGTATCAGAACGACAAAGATATGGTAAAGCAACGAATAGATATTTAACGTAATAACCAGTAGGAAATAGTTCAACTTACAAAAAGTCTTTCAGTAACGCTTCCTTGCAATTGAAGTGTGGGATTCACGAGGTCCTGCACTAACGAAGCACTTCACCCTTGACTGTGAGGGTGTTGATGGAACTTATCACACGTTACACTAATCACACCTCCGTATTTCACTGGGGTTAGCAACAGACAATATCACGCGTCGGAATAATGCAGCCTTGATAAATTCTATTTCCTAAGACAATAATTTCAAAATATTCCGCAGCACTAGTTCAATTCCAACTGGGACCAGACGTATATTATGTTCATAAACATCCCAACAAGCAGTGAGAAACTTCAAACAATACCTTTGTAAGCCGGCAATCTGCCATATTTCGCAAATAACGAAATTTGCGCAAGTAATGATCCCTTTCAGATTCTTTGTTGTTAGAAAATTCAGAAACTACAGTATCATTGTATTTAAATAAGCCAAAGTATGCATTAATCGGATAAAACCAAGGGACACTAGACTAGATCGCACACACATTAATCCTAAAGAAAGAATAGGTCAGTTTAGCAAGTTCTACGACTCCTATTTCACAAGACAAACAACTAAAACCACAAATTAGTAAAGTACGCGTATCACTAAAGCAGGTCCGTCAAATGTTCCTTAGAGCATTTGTTTCACAAGAAAAACAACTAAAAACAATTAGTAGGCACGCGTAAGCAATAAAACCCGTCCGTCAAATGTCCTTAAAAACACACGTGCGTCGACCAAACACGGTTAATATACAACTCTTATTTCACAAGACAAACAACTAAAAACATGCCGTGCCCGTACATGAACAATTTAGTATATCCGAACAAAGCACAAAACACGACTCCACGTCTGTTTATTCAACTCGTTCTCCCAACCGCTTATCGTATCTTATCTAGACAGGAACATCCAACACGCGAATGCCACAATCATATATAATAATTAATTACAGCGGTTTATAATTTTCAATTTATCTATCTTTAAATTACTACACACGAGTTAATAAATATCAAATACAGAAACAGCAATTTGCAGAAATGCATATATAAATTGGGAAACCGTAAAAGTTTAAAACTACAAAAATGCCCGTTACAAAGAGATCGATTAACAATCTCTTCACTACTGTTAAAGATAGGACTGATAAGGGACTATGTAGTAACATAGTTTATAGAATTAAATGCTCATGCAACATGTCTTATACGGGACAAACGAACCAATGGCTAAGATCCCGGCTCACACAGCACAGAAGCGATGCGAAAATTGGGAAAAAATCTTGTGCTCTTGCGTCGCATATTCATGATACCCAACATATAGCAAACTGGAATGATACCAAAATTTTAGATAAAGCGATTAATTATGTAAACAGACTGTTTTTGGAATCATACTATATAAAAAATGAAGACAATAGTTTGAACTTTAAAATAGACACGCAAAATCTTAATAACATATACACTCTACTATATAGATTTAACAATACTTAACCCAGTACCATCTTTCTACACTTTTCATTAAATTCTAAATCCTTAAATTATTGAATTTCATATCACACAGCTGTATTACCTGTTTGCTCACTCATATGTTGGCGTTAATAAGATTAGCAATTGTTTATTAAAACACATTGAACTCATTTTGTCAAACTAATACCGACCGTCTTGTTGTACTTATACCTTCTAATGTTAAATTTAGTTAATTTTGAAAGTATTTTAAAAAACTGACGCATGTATTATGCAATTTTAAAATGTAATGTAAAATGTAATAGTTACTACATGTTTGTTAATTTAATAATTATTTTTTTTAAAATCAAGTTTCTGTAAGTATCTTGCTATATGCATAACTGTTAGTTGTATTGTAATTTTACATAATCATGATTATGGTCTAAATATAGTCCGAAACGTCCATTATAAACAAATGATTTTCATTTGCGTATGAACACATAATTTTCCGAACGAAACTCGATCCCAAAAATTTTTTTTGAACATCCACACTTTTTTCAATTGTTATTTACGTTCGAAATACCATAATATATATATATATATATATATATATATATATATATATTCTCTTTTTGATCCCTTACCTTCCATTTGTAGTATTTTACTGTTATCCCAGTCTATTTTATGTTTGCTGTTGTTTGCGTGTGTGGTCAATGCACAAGCATTGGGTTTAATCCGCTTGTCGCTTTTGTGTTGTGTTATACGTTGCTTTAAATATTGAGAGCTTTGACCAATGTATTTTAAATTGCAGTCTAAACAAATAATTTTATAAATGATATTTAAAAAACATTGGTCAAAGCTCTCAATATTTAAAGCAACGTATCACACAACACAAAAGCGACAAGCGGATTAAACCCAATGCCTGTGCATTGACCACACACGCAAATAACAGCAAACATAAAATGGACTAGGATAACCCTAAAATACTACAAATGGAAGGTAAGCGATCAAAAAGAGAATTTTTGGAAATGGGTCACATATTTAAAAACACTGATACCATAAATAAAAGGACAGATATAAATCAACTAAGCTGTATATACGCGTATCTACTTAATTTCAAACCTAGAACTAACTTAATTAGACCACTAGTATAACACAAGAACACGTACGTGCGCGCGCACTCACACACACACACACACACACACACACACACACACACATTCACACATACCCACACACATCCATGCGCATTCAACACACCTATACTCTATCAAGACAGGTTTAAAATACAAATGACCTGATAACAAGATGATCAGGTATTGTCAAAATTATAAAGGAATTATCGTTTAAGGTTATTTACAGTTTACATGTTCACAAGGCAAATAGTTTATAGTTCACAGTTTTAAATGTTTTATTGTTCAATTTTAAAATTCGATGTATACTTTTAGTTTTATATGGTTCAATGATATTGATGTGTATTGAACCTCAATTTAATAACTACCTATTGTTTATTACTTGATGCCCATAATGACGTTTCTGTAGTATCTTTGAGAAAGGTTTGAAATAAACCGAAAACTTAGAATATAATAAAGAGTACGCTTAAATAACCAGCTCACCTACAACCTGCTAATATCATTCAGTATATTCAAATCAGCAAGGTCGTTATAATACATAACATATTGAAACGTGCTACTACTACCGCGTTTGACTAATCTAAAACAAGTAATAACAACAGTCTTTATTACTCACTGTTCACAAGTCTAATTAACAGTATGCCTTATTTGTAGATGTTTTCAGTCCACTTAACAATGAAGCACTATTACACTAATGAATTTACAAGCACTAATATCTTCTTAAACTAACTTCTTTAGGATTGGTCCATTAACAACACTAACACAACTATTTATTTATTATACACTTCTATCTATTTATGTATACTACAAGCTGCATGTACATTAGACACAGCATATAACATTTATGTATATTCTTGAACTTCCAAAAAGCTCAACTACGTTTACTGTACACGATATAATTTATATTAAACATTCAAGTATAGACTGACTCTTGCATTTATTAGCGGTCTTATATATACTCTGAGTTAAAGTTACTCATCCTCTAGTAATTACGAGAAGTTTCCCGGTCTATTGAGAATAAACAGTGCTGGCGGCGTTTTGTGTGTTTGATTGCTAAAAGAATTCTCGAATCCTGAAGACTATGCAGAGCCTACAGCGCTTTTGTGTTTGACGGGTTGCCTAATAGTAGCTCGCAACACTATCCCCCTTTAAAACCGTTACGTCTCGTAACTGTAAATTCATTTTGACGCCAATTCGATGAATGATGACGGTATCGGCAGCTATCTGCTCTGGTGCATCCACCGCGTCGTTGGAAATAACAGTCAACACTCTTTTCTTGGTCTTGGTAGGCAACCGGTTGATAACAACAAACAAGGACCTGGACGTTGGTTTCCTGGAAAACTACTTCTAGCATATTTCGGACTATCCTCCAATCTAAACGATCCAGTCCACAGCCTAGCTTCGGCACCGCTAGTTTCGTTACTCCATTTTCCATCATCTGCGCCTTAAGATTTAGCAAAGCCTCCTATAGATGTCCATAACTAGGTCTCTGCCATGAAGAGTTTTTGGTGACCAGATAGTAAACATAACGATTTTTATCCTGAAGAACCAAAGCTTTTCCTACAATTGGCTGCTGTTGTACTAATTCTTCCACACATCCAAACTTTTTCTTGAAAACAACAGCTATTCCCCTTGACATTTCCAAATCTTGAGCTACGCAATGTGCAAGGGAATACTCTTCTGGTGCTCTAAACAGATCTTGCTGTGTTTCAACAACAACGCCAAATCTCGTCTTAGCAGAACTACCATACGCCGCCATAAAACTCTCAAAATCTACATTTGGCTCATGATTATTAACTTGTTGAACACCATTCTCATTATTTGGATCTTCTTGGTTGCTACCAGCGTAGGATGTTAAACGGTCAAAGTGTACCACTTTCGGTTTACCACGGGGAGATCTTCTGATCCGGTACACTACATCATTAATCCTTTTCATCACTTCGTGCGGGCCTTCCCATTGTCTTTGTAATTTTGGCGACAACCCACGCTTTCTTTGTGGATTATACAACCACACTAAATCTCCAGGTTGATAACCACCTTCTTGTGCTCTCGTTTCATATTGTGATTTCATTCGATCGCTTGCTGCCTGGATATTCTTTCGGACGTTTTCGTGAATGCTATTTGATCTTTCACGAAGCTTACTAACGTAATATTCACCTGCGATCTCTTCTCCAGGTTTAAATCCAAATTCCCTTTCTTTCTGGAAAGCACTAACAAAATGGGGCACGGTGCAAAAGAAATTATCGGAAAAGAAGGTCTGTTTAGTTGGGATCTTTATTGGAAGAATTACCGGATAAATTGGACAGACTCAAAACAGATGGTCAATATCTCTTTGAAGTGAATATAACCCAGAATATTGGTGGCATATTTAGCAAGACGGATATGTTTAACTACAAATCATAACTTTTGCTATAAGAGCGAAAACGAAAAGAACTGCAATGTTATAGTCGACAGCGATAAAACTGTGGGAATCGATTGTTTAATATGACTAACAGCTAATGCAAGAATTAAACTATACTATAAATTTCTGTGTGATGGTGTTAGTAAACAACTTGAGAATCATATACTAGATTCTCTACCTTATTCAGGTGAACGTTTGAGAAAAACTTTTGCGTCTACTTTGGCTAAAGAACATGGTATTACGCGATTAAAAGGGACAATATACAACTGCATAACTGGAAATAATGTCAGTGCGGAACAGGTCTATAATCCCTTAAAAACTGTTTCGTCTTATTCAGAGAATGTAAATTATACTTATTAAAGGCGCCAATGCACTCGGTGCCGCATGCCAAAATATAGAGTAAGCTGTCGGTTAAGCTACAAAATAACTACTATTTAGTGTATAATAACCTACTACGGTACTTATAATGGTGAAACAACAATACAAAAAATTTGACTAGTTTGCAAATTAAGTTGTCTAACAAACCAGAAAATCGGAAAAGCTGATAAAGTATGCGCTTTCGGCTTTTAGTATAAACTATTTGTTTGTAGATTACTCAAAGATAGAGAAGAAGAAGACAGCCAAGATAAAGAAGCTACATTACAGCAGGTAATATATATTTTACATACAAACATAAATCTCAGTTTTCTGTGTATAACTAATACTACAATTAACTTTTGTTGATAAATGTTTTAATTATGTTATTTATTTAATGTTAAGATAAAGCTTTAGAATAGCATTGTCTTGCTTTTTATTTTTAGAAGACTATGACGTCATTGAGGTTTTGAAAAGGTAGCTGAATCTAGGTATCCGAGAGTGTAGCGTTGTGCGTTTTGACCTACATGGGCAGGAGGACAGAGGATGGTTGAGGATGAATGAGGAGTATTACAGAAGCGGGTTGAGGATGAGTAAGAACGAGTATGGAGGAGGGTTAAAGCTGAAACAGGAGGAAGACAACTGAGGTTAAGAATAAGTGACGAGGAGGATGGAGGATTAATGAAGATGAGGACAGAGGAGATTGAGGATGAATGAGGAGGAAGACGGAGGAAGGTTGAATATGAGTGAGGATGAGAACGAAAGAGAGTTGAAGTTGAGTGATGAGAAGGACGAAGGAAGGTTGCAAATGATTCAGGAGGAAGGGTGAGGAGGATGGAGGAGGAGAAAGTCGGAGGAAAAGGAGGACGGTGGAGGGTGCATGTGGTGTGTTATGCCCCTTTTGTTTCCACTTACGGTACAATGTGTTCATTAGTTGAAAGGTTTTAAATAAAAACGCCAAACTGTATATACTTCTTGTTCAGTAGGTGAAATAGCGAAAGAAGTTTAAAAAATTTGTCAGTTATAACGAGATTGTCATTGTACATCAGACGGATGTTTTTCTTTATTGATCTAAATGTATTTCTTCTTTTAGTTTTTCCAACTATTTCAATATTATTATTTAAGTATTTAGTTCAATACATTTCACAAGTCGGGAAAGTGTAATAACTTGACAAAATTACAAACTATAGATTTTCGATGTGCTAAATGGATAAATTAAATTATTGCTTGTTATTATTATTGGCGTGTTTCATTCTAAAGTCGTGAATCATTTGTAACACTTCACTATCAATGAAATACGAAAAATTCAACTCGTGTTTTTTCCTCGACTAAACGCAACATGTTTTCTTTCATTGTAAGTAGGCGGCAAAGCTAAATATTGGAGATAAGTTCGATTTTTGAAAAGGTATATTTCTCACTATGATTGCGTAGCGTATATTAATTTTTTTGTTGCTCTGTGGAAAGTTCTAACTGATAAACAGAGTTAACTTTATTAAGGGCTTACTTGGTTTGTCCTCTTTCAAAAATTCTGATTCGACGTAGATGGTCTTGCCTGACTCGTAACTTCTGCATAGGTACGGTTCGTTCTTGTAGGTTGTGCTGATTGTTCCCGATGTTGTGCTTGTAGCGTACACTGATTTATGTTTCTGTCGTGATTCGTTCGCTCTGTTTCTCTTCTTGTCGTGTCTCTTGTGTTCCAGTTCCTTCTATCATTGTAGTTGTTGTAATTGTTTCTATAAAAATGTCCCCTATAATTTCCCCTATTATTCGATCTATTATTTTCTGTGAAGAAGATCTCCCTATTTACTATGTTTTGAAACATCACATAATGTCTTATCTCTTCACCAAAATGTCCCGCTAAGTACTTTATGGTTTGATTTTCTTCCATCGGCAGATCTAATTGCTTTGCTATACTGTATGGCTTGTATGGCGTATAGTTCTCGTGTCATCCGTAAGTTCTGATTATATTTTCCTGTAATTAAATCATCTCGCGCCTTGTACTGTTGATTATCCCCCAAAATTTTCTCATAAATCTACTTTCAAACTCCTGAAGTGTCCCTATCTCATTTTCTATTAAGTCAAACCATATCTCCGCGCTTCCTTTCAACATTGATCTAACGAAATTTAAATTGTACCTTTCATCCGTTGATCCCTGTATTAATTTTCTTATATTATTTAAAAATACTTTTGGATTTACCTTGTTGTCTTCATAAAATTTGGAATACTGTTCAACCGAAATTTCTGGTTTATTTATCTTAGTGTGTTGCCCCTGATTCCTACCCTACTCTATTTATATCATTAACTCCTATTTCACAGTTTCCTTTGACTTCCCGCATCTTTTTACCTATATCTGTAATCCGGTCATTTATTTCTTTTTCACATGTTTCCTGATCTAATTTCACTTTCCAAACCTCGTCTCTAATTTTATCTACATCGTCCATCATTCTAATGAATTTATTTGCAAAGTGTACCTGCATTTCCGCGATTGTTTGATTACGTTCTTTTAACCCGTTGCTTATAATTTTTATTTCGGCCCAGCGCTTTTCCCCAATTTCATTAATTTGCATCTTGATGCCCTCTTTACTTTCATCCATTTTCCTCGTTAACGCTAATAGAATTGGCATCATTTCCGATTGTTGCGATGCCTGTTCTTCTTCACTTTGACTTCGCGTCAATTTTTGCCCTTGCATTTCCATAGATACATCTTGTAAAATTACGCTTTCTTGTGACCCTATTTCCACTCCTTGGTTCCTTAATGCCTCTCTGGTCTCCTTTATTCGTTTATCCATTTTTAAATTTTTTAAAATAATTAATATTTCAAATTCTTTCAGATTTTTATTCGTGTCTATATAAATTTTAATTTTTAAATTTTTCGCTCCTACAATTTTTTAATTTTTAACTTTCCTTTTTAATTTTAATTTTGTGGTGTTCTCGCCCCTACGCTTTGGGTCGCCATAAAATGCTGTGATATTTCTCCAGCCCCTACGATGTTTTATTAATTTTTAGCCCCACGTTTGAGCATGTCATAAAATGCTGTGATCTTCTCCCTTATTATATTTAGCCCCTACGGTGGGTGCCATTAAATGCTGTCTTGCTTTCCTCTCCACGATTGGGTCTATAAAATGCTTGTTACTTTCCGCCCCACGATTGGTTCTATCATAAAATGCTGTGATATTTTTGTTATATTTAGCTCCACGACTTGGGCGTACATAAAGTGCTGTGATACTATCTGTCCCACGATTTGGTTTATAAAATGCTGTGATATTACTCCTTTATATTTATCAAGCACCTATGATGTGAATTGTTAAGTTATGAATTTTCTTTGTCTCAACTAGCTGATTCAATTAAATAAACTAATTCTACAATACACAATATAATGATTAAATATTTACAACCTTTAAAATCTTCATCTTCTCAGAATATTTACATATACCAGATTTAAGAAATTAAAGCCAGAAAACGGGTTTTTTGTTTATATTTAGAGACCATTTGAAACGTTTCAAGATGCCTATTACCTTTCATAAATTGCTCAATGAAACCCCTGTTCTGTTGACTTTTACATATGCCTAAAATATTAAATTAAAACAGTTTACAGAAATAAATTATATTTATATAGCTAACCTGGAATGGTCCTATAGTTCCCCTGCATCCCCCAAGAGTTTTCGTGACCGGTCTGAATATTTAGAGTCAAATTTGGAGGTCGACATCAAAACCAAAATACTATCCAAATCGTTATTCAAAATTCCATAAGTTAATCTAATTTAAGATTCAAATTGTATATCAGTAAATAAAAGGTTTTTCATCTCCGTAATTAACAAGACAGTAATAGAACATTTACCATGTCAGTGATTACCAAAATTAATTTAACAGGAGGTGATTAACCAGAGAATTAACCTGAGTATTCTCCCGAGAAATCTCCAGAGTCGTCTCCAGAGTGATCTATCTCCAGAGTCGTCTCAGAGGCCTGTTTTATTTATGTTAGATTTATGTTAGATATCGGCTAGGCGTGAAATTTTATTTTCTTATATTTCAATATTCTAATTTTCTGGACTTGGCTCTTAGAAACTCTTAGCAATTACAGTGTTTGCTTACTTAACATCCTACGATTTTAATTCCCTCGAGAGTAATCTCCTAGTGTAAGTTGAGTAATTTGGAAACGTATTTTTATTATTTGATAAAGAAAATCGGCTCTGAACGAAGCTACACCTCAAAGCAGTTTTAGAATCCTAGAACATTGCGTGTTTAAGTGAGATAAAGAGCTGAATTACATGTCAAACCAAATTAGCGAGATCTATAGTGAAAACTTAGACCAATACAAGTTCGCGAAAGAAGACAGCAGCTCTTTCGGTACTTAGAGTGATAGAGACCATAGGTGTTAATATGGCATTTTGAGACACATTACAGCAATGTAGAAAGCAACGGGAAACCATCGCATTACATCCCAAATACACAGCGTACCAAAAAAGTTTTTTAAAATGATGGTAGCTTCTGGGCTAAAAGATTCCGCGGCTAAAATAGTCCCGCAAGATCTACGGAAGGGGACTATTTCGGAGGAAGTTTAAGAGAAGAGCCGGGAACGTTTTGCGACCTGGAGCGTGGAATATTATAAGCTTGAAGTAAATAGATAAGCTACATAAGCTAAAAATTTAAATGAATGGATTAGCATTAGACATTATAGGAATTAGGGAAGTTCAGTGGACAGAGGCGGGAAATTTCTGGAGCGGAGACTTTAGAGTAATTCATACAGGATCAGAAGAAGAAAATTAGGGTGTGAGGGATAGTTATATGAAAAATATAGGAGATTGTGTAGAAAACTACTTATCAAAGAATGAAGGAGTACCGATGGGTAGACTAAAATCCAAACCTGTGAATACGGTAATAATATAAGTATACATGCCAACCTCTAGCTACAGTTAGGAGGAGGTGAGTGATCTACAAGGATATCGAAAACATATTAGGATTCGTAAAAGGTTATGAAAACCTAATGGTTACGAGAGATTTCAATGCAGTGGTAGGCGAGGGTGAGGAAGAAGCGGTAGTAGGTGTATTTGATTTATGCTCAAGATACGACAGGGGAAAAATATTGGTAGAATTTGCGACAAAAGCAATTTAACCATCACCAATACATTATTTCATCACCATGATAGAAGATGATACACGTGGAAGCTCCCAGAAGACATAGAAAGTAATCAATTGGATTACATTCTTGTTCGACAACGGCATAGAGATCAAGCAAAAGACGGTCGAAGCTACCCAGAAGCAGATAAGAACACTGACCACAACAGAGCCAACCTTAAATTTAAAAATTCGAAAAAAGAATGAACAGAAAAGGGCACTTTGATAAAAGTTTTCCACAAAAGATTTGAGAAAAAGTCAAATAAGAAACCATGGGTAACAAAGAATATTTTAAATTTAATAGAACAGAGGAGAAAATACAAAAACATACAAAATGAAGCAAGAAAACAAAGATACAAAACCATAAAAAGAGAAATTATTTGCAAATGTAGGAAAGCTCCATTTCGAATGGACCTGCACCTTGACGAAGTTCTAAATTACTAGAACAGGTGAAATGGCTTGCGTGTTCTAATGAGCTAAAGAGCCAAACTACAGGTCCAACCAAAGTAGTAGGGTCGTTAGTGAGGAACCAGACTAAGACAGGTCCGCGAAAGAGGGCAGCGGTTCTTGCGGTACTTAGATTGGCAGTGACCATAGGTGTCGGTATGGCAGTCTAAGACACACTACCGCGATGTGGAAGGCAACGGGAAACCACCACATTATCTCCCAAGTACACAGCGTACATAAATTGTAACAAACATGATGTCATTCTTTGGGGTAAAAGATTCCGGAGTTAAAATACCCCCATTCGGATCTCCGGGAGGGGACTACTTCGGAGGATGCGATCGGAAAGTTAAAAATAAGAGTCAGGAACATTCTGCGAGTCGGAGCGTGGAATGTTAGAAGTATGAAGCAAGTAGGTAAGCTAGAGAACCTAAAAATCGAAATGAATAGGTTATCACTAGACATAGTAGGGATTAGCGAAGTTCGGTGGCCAGAGGCGGGGGATTTTTGGAGTGGAGACTTCAGGGTAATTCATACAGGGGCAGAGGAAGGAAATTTGGGTGTGGGGATAGTTATGCGGAAAAAGATAGAATACTGTGTAGAAAATTACTTACAAAAGAACGAAAGAGTACTCATGGTTAGATTAGAATCTAAACCGGTAAACACAGTAATAATACAAGTATACATGCCCACCTCTAGCTACAGTGACGAAGAGGTAGAAGCTATCTACAAAGATATCGAAGACATATTAAGATACGTAAATGGACATGAAAACTTAATAATTACGGGGGATTTTAATGCCGTGGTAGGGAAGGAGCGGTAGTAGGTTTATTTGGTTTAGGCACGAGGAACGACAGGGGAAATAGGTTGATAGAATTTTGCGACAAGAACAATTTAATCATCACAAACACGTTATTTCAACATCATGCTAGAAGACGATATACGTGGAAGATCCCAGGAGATATAGGAAGATATCAAATAGATTACATTCGTGTTAGACAACGGTTTAGGAATCAAGTAAAAGACCGTACAAGCAGATATAGATACTGACCACAACATCGTAATTATGAAGGCCGCACTTAAATTTAAGAATGTGAAAAAAAGAAACGGAAAAAGGCACTTGGACTTAGAGAAACTAAAAGATAAAGATATTCAAGAAAGATTCGAAAAAAAGTCAAATGAATTGCTCAAAGATATCGGAAAAATATCTGATACTAAGGAAGTAGAAACAGAATGGAATAACATTAAATTCAGCCTAGACATGGCGGCCAGAGATATTCTGGGGTATACACAAAAAGAAAATAAGAAACCATGGATAACAAAGGACATCCTGAATTTAATAGAAGAAAGACGAAAATACAAAAATAAATCAGACGAAACGGAAAACAGAGATACAAACCACAAAATGGGAAATTATTCGAAAATGCAGGAAAGCTAAAGAACAATGGATTGATGAAAAGTGCAAAGAGGTACAAACGAAGATGGAAATAGGAAAGACAGACGAAGCATACATATTAATTAGAATGAATTTTAGGGATATAAAACCGTATATCAAAAATATAAGAAACGCACAAGGAAACGTCATCATAGAAAATGTTGGGTAGATGGCAAGAATATATAGGAATTTATATGCAGGAGAGGAACTAACTGCATTAGAACAGGAATCAGACATTGAAAATGATGACTTGGGATATCCTATACTTAGAGATGAGTTTGAATTAGCATTAAAGAGTCTAAAAAATGGTAAGGCGCCGGGTACAGATAAGGTGCAAGCAGAAACTCTAAAAGCCGCTGGACAAGGAGTAACAGAACGTCTCTTCCAACTTGTAAGCTATATGTATGAGACAGGCGAGATACCCAAAGATTTCAAACGTAGCATCATAGTAACTATACCAAAAAAGAAAGGTGCGGATAGATGTGAAAATTTTCGAACAATAAGTTTGACAGCACACGTGTCAAAAATATTAACTAGAATTGTGCAAAGACGAATGGAAAAACGCGCAGAAGAAATACTAGGAGAAGACCAATTTGGGTTTAGGCGAAACAGGGGAACGCGGGAGGCTATTTTAGCTCTGAGAGTGATAATGGAGAAAACAATAGAAAAAGGGGAAAGCGTGTATATAGGGTTTGTAGATCTGGAAAAAGCATTCGACAATGTAAAATGGAAAAAAATGTTTGAAATACTCAAAAAGATTGGAATGAGTTATAGGGATAGACGAATAGAACATAGCTTATACAAAGAGCAAACAGCAGTAATAGAATTAGAGCAGGAACGTAGAGAAGTAAACATTAGGAAAGGGGTGAGACAGGGATGTGCACTATCCCCATTGATTTTAACTTGTACATAGAAGAGGCAATGAATAAGGTCAAATGCAGAAAGACATTTGGAATTACTATGCAGGGACAAAAAATTGATATGGTTAGATTTACAGATGATACAGCGGTATTAGCATCTAGCAAGGAAGAGTTAGAAGCTGCTCTCAATGAAATGGAAACGGTTCTAACAGAGGGATACGGTATGAAAATTAACAAAACTAAAACTAAAGTTCTAGTGTGCAAAGGTGGGGAAAATAAATCAAAAACAAGAATACAAGTATGTAACACGAACTTACAAGAGGTTAAGGATTTCTGCTACCTAGGAAGCCAAATAACGCAAGATGGGAAAAGCACAAAAGATATAAAACAAAGATTAGCACAAGGTCGTGCTACATTTAACAAGAAAAAGCAACACTGTGCTCAAAGACCACAAGCATAGAAACAAGAAAAAGATTGCTTAAAACATATGCGTGGAGCACAGCACTGTACGGCTGTGAAACCTGGACAATAGGAGAAGCGGACAAGAAAAAGGTAGAAGCCTTTGAAATGTGGTGCTACAGACGTATGATGAAGATATCATGGACAGACAAAGTTAAGAACGAAGAGGTACTAAAAATGGTAGGGGAAGAAAGAAATATGTGGAAAATGGTAAAAAAGAGGAGAGATAGGATAATAGGCCACATACTACGGCATGAGGGAATAGTGCGGACTATATTAGAAGCAGAGATAGGAAAAAAGAGAAGAAGAGGCAGGCCTAGGTTAGACTACTGCACACAGATAGTAAAAGATGTAGGCTGTAGGGGTTTCAGGGAGATGTGTAGGCTAGCCCAGAATCAATGGAGGTACGCATCCAACCAATCCCAAGGTGGATAAACTAATGACAAAAAAACGACTGCTTAAACATGATGATTATTATAAGTAACTACAAGAATTGGTTGGGCAATATTCTCGAATAATGTTAAGTGTGTGAAAGGATTTACTGGAAAACCATTACTTCGGCAAATGTCTAAGTGTTGGGGGATCTTGGTAGCCACAGGTTGCTTAACCCCCTTCACTGAATTTCGGTGAAATAGGGCATAAAATTAGAAAACAATAGAAGGGGAACGAGCTGTATACACATGTTGTGTGAGAATTTCAGGGAACTAGGTAGGCTAGCTCAGAATATAAATAAGTGCAGGTACGTGTTCAACCAGTTTTGAGACGGAAAACTTAATGACGAAAAAATAAGCACAGATAAATCTGATGATTAGTATAAACAACTAGTTGGTGGTTGCGAAATATCTGCAACTAATGATGACTGTGCGAAAAGATATATTGGAAAATATATTAAATCGGTATATGGTTAAGTGTTGGGGGAACTTGACAGCCACAGGCTGCTTAGCTCCCTTCACAACCGTTCATTTACATTTCCAATGCTCCACCCGAAGGTACTACATTGGTCAGGAGGCGAGTTTTTTTGTTGCCTGGAAATTTAGAATTTTGCCGAACCCTTGCCGTTCCAGGCAAGGTAGGGATCTTTAACGTGCGTGACAACACTCACACACGGGACCTCCATTTAACCTCTCATCCGAACGAGGGCGTAATATTTGTGAAAAATGCTCACCTGCCATTATTCAAGCAGTCGGCCGTGTCGGGATTTGAACCCGGGACCTTGGGATCCGTAGTCTTACGCTTACTACATTGATCCACGGCGACGCCATTCCTTCACAACCACTGACGGTCGGAGAAATAGGGTATATAATTGTAAAACAATAGAAAATGATTGAACTGCATCTAACAAGAAGGAACAGCGCCTGTGAGGAAAGACAACAAACATAGAACAAGAAGAAAATTGTTGAAAGCATATGTGTGGAGCACAGCACAGTATGCCTATGAAATACGGGCAGTTTGAAACGCAGACAGAAAAACGGTAGCAGTCTTTTAAAATGCTGTGCTTCTGATGTATGGGGACGATAGCATAGACAGACAAAGATAATAACAAATAGGTTATAGAAATAGTAGGGGAACAAGGATATCTGGGAAAAAAAAAGAGAAATAGAAGGGCAGAATACGTTCTAAGGCATTTTTGGGGAATAGTATGGGATATATTACAAGCGGAGATAGGAAAAAAGAGGTAGATGTAGACCTAGATCAGATAGTTATAAATGCAGACTGTGCAAATTTCAGGGAAATGTGTAGGTTAGTTCAGAATAGGAAACAATGATGGTACGCGTCTAACCAGTTCCAGGACTGAAGACCTAATGATGATGTAGGAAAGCTAACACAATTGATTGATGAAATGTGCAAAGTGATACAAACTAAGATGGAAATAGGAAAAACAGACGAAGTATACATACAAACTAAAATGAATTTTCGGGATATAAAACCGTATACCAAAAATATAAGAGTGTGGGGAAACGTCATTATAGGAAATGTAGGGAAAGTGAATAGTTGCCTAGAATATACAGGGCACTATTTTAAGAGAGTGTTCTGTAGCACAAAATAAACATAAAACTTCTGAAAAACGTATGCTTTAAAATGTACCTCTATGGAGTTATAACCCCTTTAAGGGGGCTAGGTGAAATTGACTTTTTTTAATTATCTGAAGAACCACAAAAGATATTTTATTCAGATTCGGGGGAGAACGATCACGTTTAACCCTGTAATTTTCTTGTGTGTAAGCTTTTATAAATTATAATGCCAGAATTAGAATCTTTTGACATTTCTGAGTAAAAAAGTCACTCTTATTCGAAGTCGATATCTGTAGCCGTTTTAGAATTAATTGGGGTGAAGCATTCAGGATGCCCTATGATACTTTACATACCTACATAGATGTTGAAAGTTGTAAATATTTATTACAATTAAACATTTAAAATAACTGTTCAAAATGCCCACCATTTTGTTGTATGCAGCATCCAGCAAGGCGAAGCCATTGCTCTCTGGCAAGTCTTATAACATCAGGACTATTCTTAATAGTATCAGCAGCCTCCACGATCCGATTCTTTAACTCTTGCGTGTAGATAGGCTTAGAATAAACTATAGTCTTCATCCAACCCCAAACAAAATAATCTAACGGTGTTAAATCGGGAGATCGAGATGGCCATTTAACAGGCCCATTTTGGCCAATCCATCGGTTACCATATTCTGCGGTTAAATAGTCAGTGACAATATGAGAGAAGTGGGCTGGGGCACCGTCATGCATAAACCAAATCCCACATCTATCGGGAATTGGAATATCCTCTAACAGCTCATAAAGATTATTTTGCAGAAAATTCAAATAAAACACTCCTGAAAGTCTTCGTGGTAAAAAGAAGGGGCCGATAAGATTGCCACCAAGAAGTCCACACCAGACATTTAAGGAAAATGTATGCTGATAATGATTTGTGACAGTGGTATGGGGGTTTTCTTCATCCCAAGTATGGGTATTGCAAAAATTGGTAATTCCATTTCTTGTAAGAGTAGATTCATCAGTCACTAACAAGCGGGTCAAGAAGTTACGATGTCGTGTGCATTTTCGAATTAACCACTGCAAAAAATTGGTTCGTTTGATGTAATCTTGCGGTAACAAATCTTGCACAGATGTCACGTGAAATGGGTACTGTTGCTGCTCGTGCAATGTTTGCCAAACGCTTGCAGATGAAACACCAAAACGAAAAGACAATCTTCTGGTGCTAGTACTAGGAGATAACTGAACAGCATTGAGTATTTGTTCTTCAACATTTACATCTCGTCGAAATCTTTGTCGACCAGCATTTACTCGTATTGGTTTTAGCGTGCCAGTTTCCCTATGATGTGTTTCAATGGATTGAAATGTTTTACGATTTGGTATCCTTGTAGTTGGAAATTGTTCTTGGTATCTGCGATCTGCAGCAGCGCCATTTCTCTGTACTTCACCATAAACTAACAGCATGTCTGTTTGTTCTGCAAATGTGAACAAGTTTGTGGTGTCTCCCATGATACAACAAATTAAAGTGTCTTCAAAGTACCAATTTACACAAAAACTAACAGAACTAGTAACACATATTAGTAACTTACACAGTGTTTAAACATAACAAAGGTAATACATAGTAGATACATAATCACTTGTCAAACAAATAAACCATCTGCAACTGTTATAATATAGAGCTTCTAATATCTAAGGCTATTTGATTAACATCGCATTTTGACATTTGGCTTTAGTCTTCAACATCTAAGTAATACATTGATTAATTTGAGACATATGTATAGTTTATACATATGCCAAGTTGTTACAGAGATATTGAAGGCATATGTTTATTAGGTTTATACTTATACATATGGGAAGTTCATATTAAAACTAAACGAATAAGGTATGTATCATAGGGCATCCTGAATGTTTCACCCCAATTAACTCGAAAACGACTACAGATATAGACTTCAAACAAGAGTGACTTTTTTACTCAGAAATGTCACAAGATTCTAATTTTGGCATTACAATTTATAAAAGCTTACACACAAAAAAATTACAGGGTTAAACGTGATTGCATCCCCCGAATGGGACGCTCCTGATCTTAATATCAAAAAATGGATAAACCTATCTTATTTGGCATAAAAACATGGGTAGGCAACAAAAATATGAATAAAATATCTTTTGTGGTACTTCAGATAATTAAAAAAACTCAATTTCTCCTAGCCCCCTTAAAGGGGTTATAACTCCATAGGGGTACATTTTAGGGTATATGTTTATTAGAAGTTTTATGTTTATTTTGTGCTAAAAAACACTCCCTTAAAATAGTGCCGTGCAATTTTGAAACACTCTGTATAGAGAATTTATATGCAGGGCAGTAATTAGAAGCACTAGAACAGAGAAAAGATATTGAAAATGATGGTTTGGAATATCCTATTCTTAGAGATGATTAGCACTAAAGGAGTCTGAAAAATAATAAAGCATCTAGTTTAGATAAGGTGCAAGTAGAAACTCTAAAAGCCGCTGGAGAAGCAGTAACAGAAGGCTTCTTCTAACTTATAACTTATATGTATTAGACAGGCGAGATACCTAAAGAGTTTAAATATAGTCACTATACTGTAAAAGAGAGATCCGGATAGATGTGAAAATTTTCAAACAATAAGTGTGACAGCACGTGCCAAAAATATTAACTAGAATTGTTTGTACAAGTACGGATGGAAAAACGGGCTGCAGAAATTTAGGAGATCAAAATAAGCTTTTCTGCAACACTTGTAATGCTACGTATGTTGGGTCTAGACTCTAGACCCTTTGAAATAAGAATGAAGGAACATTTAAATCGACCTTCCCAATCACCATAAGAAACATATGGAAAATATTAAAAAATAGGAGAAATGGGATGATAGGACACATACTAAGGCGTGAGGGAATAGAGCAGAATATATTAGAAGCAGTGAAAGAAAAAGGGGAGGTAGAGGTCGACTTAGATTAGGCTATTACACATAGATAGTGGATGATGTGGGCTGTGTAAATTTCAGAGAAATGTGTAGGTTAGCTCAGAATAGTAAACAATGGATTGGAGATACGCGTCCAATCATTTCTAGGACTGAAGACCTAATGATGAAGATGGCGAATAAAATATTTATAATCCTTGTCTAAGAAATATTTTAAATGAGATTTATTGTGAAAATATAGTTTTATTTTAGGTATCTTTATTTATATGTTGATAAAATAATAGATTTTTTTCTAATTTAATAAGGGTGCAAAATCAAACCGAATGTGTGTGGTAATATCAATCATACCAAGCACGCGAGAACATTAACTGGATTGGAGGACGGACATGAGAGAGTTCTAACTTGATTTGCTTATTACATAAATTTACTGTTCAAAAATAAATTATGAATTAAATGCAATACCGTCTATTATTTGGCTTTTCTATGTGGCCATTGTGCTCTATTAATCAGTGCATAACAAAATTCCATCAAAGACATAATTGTTATTGATTATTATGAGTGAAGGCTGTTTATTGAAATCACCGCATTAAATTCAAATTTTTCACTTAAATTATAAAGTTAGGATCAGTTCATTTTTTAACACTTTCTACACCTCATTTGAATATAAATTCACCAAGCATGTCTGGTTCGAGTCACTGTACCGGAAACATGGAAGTATGTCATACTCATCCAAAATATTTCTGAACCATTCTTCCACTGAGAGCTTATACGACTGTTTTTAGAACAATAAAGTGTAAAATCCTTCACCGAGTATTAAAATAATTCGTTGGGAATTAGTTTATCAAGTGAGTGCGTAATCAATTTAACGATAGTTCCGCTGGAAATACCATCCAAGTCTGATAAACGCTGTATCAATTTAAACGACAGGAAACTAAAATTTATTCTCTCCGAGTCTTAAACTGGTTTTGTTATAGCTTAATACGCCGAGGTTGGTAAAGTTATCTCCGTATTGCAAATCTATTTAATAATCAGTTCTCAGCTAAATAATTATTACAGTTTAAACCATGCCTGCTGTGTATTATCCTGTACTATTTATTTTTATCGCAGCTCGTTTGTTGCTATGTGAGAGTGCACGTACTCCTTACGATAAAAGTGCTTACAGCATACCTGCACCAAAAATAGAAGTATTTACCCCTAAGGGGTTTCGTATTAGCATTCCAGATAGTCCTGGTGTCCGTTTATTTGCATTTCATGGTAATATAAATCAAGAACTGCTCGAATTAGATGCTGGAAAATATTCAAAGGAAGTGCAGAATTCACAGAATGGCCGATGGGTAATTGAAGACAAGCAAGCTCGCCTTCGTGTTGGAGATAAAATTTATTATTGGGTCTTTGTTATCAAGGATAATTTAGGATATCGACTAGACAAACAGTGTTATATAATAGATGGTAAGTTGACAAAGTCAATTCTGAAAGTTGATGATCCACTAAAAATATTAACATGCATGTATTAAATTTGGGAAAGATTGATAAAAACTAACCGCAATTTATTGTTTTTAAATGCGGAACAACATTATTAGTTATGTAACCACACATAATAAACAGCAGTGTGGTTGAAAATAACTATTATCTCTTATATAAATGTATATAAACGTCACTGCAAAAGGATCTTCTACAAGTAATTTGAACTTACGTACGAAAGACTTGGGGGGGAAATACGTAGATATTCCAAATATAAAATTCGAATCCAAAGGTGTTTAACTTTAATCTTTACGGTATTTTAATATTCATATAAGTTTATTACCGTTTTAGTTTCTAAACTTAAAAATAAATATATTGATTTTTATTTGAAATTACGCGATCTAGTTGGAACCCATTCGATTATACCATATAAGGATAAATTACATAACTATATAACGCAAAAGACGTAAGAGGAAGAATAGAACGTAGTACAAGTTAGTGTTGTTTATCTATAGGGTTACCATATATAGTATACCAAAAAAGAGGACACATCTATAAGAAAATTTTTATTTCGTGGGTATACTACTATATATGAGGCGCCGTTTGTGTCTATAATAAATACTGAAATATATATATTTTTTCTAATATATATGTAAAATATTATGTAATATATATTTTTTCAAATATATATATTTTAATATATATATATATATATATATATATATATATTTAAAAATATATATATATATATTTCAAATATATATATATATATATATATATATTTCAAAAATATATATATATATATATATATATATATATTGAATTAAGTAACAATGAAATATATATATAATTTTGCATTGGACTACCGACCGGTAGGGGCGCTGTTATTATTCCGAACGCGTGCGTCTATTGGAGATCGCACGTTTTCAGAGTGAAGCACCTTCTCGCTCTGGTCAGTACTTGGGTGGGTGGACACTGTATTTTTTTAGGAGCGTACATATACATATAGCAGTTGCAGGACCGTGTAGTACATCTCGACACGGACATAAAGAATTATTTAGCAATCTCGTGCACGAGTTCAATGCAAGTTTCGGTGCTGCATGTAATTTTCGCTTGACATACATTTTATTTATTATACTTGTTAATGGTTTTAAGACGCCGACACAAAAGGAGGGTTACTTACATTCGCAAAAGAAAGTGCTTGCTATTATGTAATGATTATACGACTATTTCCTCGCCTTTCAGTCCACTTCTCGGCTGTCGTTTATTAAATTTTTGAGTAATTTTAAGAAAACACGGAGTTCGAATATTCGCTATGTGCATTCGCATTAGCAGTTTACATACCCGGAACGCGACATTTAATAAAGACAAAGACCATACCATGTTGAAAAGCACGGGTTCTCGTCCCATTACCGAAGTTAAGCAACGTTGGGCGCGGTCAGGACTTGGATGGGTGACCGCTTGGGTCCGTGGTTTTTTTCTTTTTACGCTGGAATATTGTAGTTTTCCCTACCTTTGTAATTTTTATTAAGCTACACAACCCCAATTTTATATGGAACTACTGCAGCGCTATTTTTTCAGGTATTAAGAGCTCCGAGAGGTCGTAGGACAAATTCGCGACTTTACACAATCCCGTACACGATGCTGTGTATAAAGTCGCGAATTTGTTCTACGACCTCTCGGAGCTCTTAATACCTGAAAAAAAAAGCGCTGCAGCAGTTCGAAAGGTTGTGTAGTTTAATAAAAATTATAAAGTGAGGGAAAACCACGATATTCCAGCGTAAAAAGAAATAAAAGGACAACCACACGTGGCGTGTTCCCAAGCGGTCACCCACCCAAGTACTGACCGCGCTCAACGTTGCTTAACTGCGGTAATCGGACAAGAAGCTGTGCTTTTCAACATGGTATCGTCGTTGTCTATATTAAATGTCGCGTTCCGGGTATGTAAAGTGCTTATGAGAATGCACCTAGCAAATATTCAAACTCCGCGTTTTCTTAATATTACTCAAAAATTTAATAAACGACGGCCGAGAAGTGGACTGAAAGGCGAGGAAATAGTCGTATAATCATTACATAATCGCAAGCACTCTCTTATGCGAATGTAAGTAACCCTCCTTTTGTGTCGCAGTCTTGCAACCGTCAACAGGTATAATAAATAAAATGTATGTCAAGCGAAAATCACATGCAGCACCAAAACTTGCATTGAACTCGTGTACGGGATTGTTAAATTACTTATTTACGTCCATGTCGAGATGTGCTACACGGTCCTGCAACTGCTGTATGTATATGTACGCTCCTAAAAAAACCCAGAGCGAGAAGGTGCTTAACTCTGAAAATGTGCAATCTCCAATAGACGCACGCGTTCAGAATAAGAACAGCGCCCCTATCGGGCGGTATATATATATATATATATTTTAAATATATATATGGGAGAAGGTAGTGAGGGAAAAATGGTAGGAAAATTTGGGTATGGCAGACGTAATGATAGAGGAGAAAGATTAGTTGAGTTTTGCCAGGGTAACAAAGGAGATATTAGATTTAATAGAGAATAGAAGAAAGCTCAAACCTTTCAGAGAAGTGGATAGTGAAAATAAGCAAAAATATAATACAGTTAGAAATAAGATAGTACATGAGTGTAGAAAAGCTAGAAATAAATGGATGGAGGAGAATTGTAAGGGAATACAAGATGATGTGAGAGTAGGTAAGACAGACAGGGCTTACAGAGCAGTTAAAAAGTGTTTTGGGGAAGATAGGAAAAAATATAATGGTATTAGAGACGAGAATAATGAGCTTCTAATAAATAAAGTTGAGGTAGCTGATAGATGGAAAAGATATTTAGAAGATTTATATAAGGGAGACGATATGGATGAGTTAGAGAACGACCAAGAAGAGGATGTAGAAATAGGGTTCTCAATATTAAGAGAGGACTTTGATAGAGCTGTTCGGAATCTTAAATTAAATAAAGCGCCAGGTATAGACGATATTCCCGCAGAATTAATAAAATATGCAAGTCAGAAAACTTTAGACAGATTATATGAACTAATAAATGTAATATATGACACAGGTGAGGTTCCAATAGATTTCGAAAAAAATATTATTATCCCAATCCCAAAAAAGTCAGGAGCTGATAGGTGTGAGAATTTTAGAACAGTTAGTTTAACTTCTCATGCTTCCAAAATACTAGCAATAATAATTAAAAATAGAGTAGAAGCTTTGACTGAGAATTATTTAGGCGAAGACCAATATGGTTTTCGTAAAGACAGAGGGACTAGAGAACCGATACTAATGATTAGGGTAATTATCGAAAAAGGTTACAAAAATAAAAGACTCATTTCGCGTTTGTAGATTTAGAAAAGCATTTGATAGGGTTAATTGGATGGTTATGTTCAGGGTTTTGCAAAAATAGGAATCTCTCATAGGGATAGAAAAATTATTTACAGTCTATATAAAACCAAAGCGTAGTAATTAGATTTGATGAAATAGAAAAGGAAGCTAAGATTAGAAATGGTGTTAGACAGGGTTGTATACTGTCTCCTTGATTTTTAATGTTTATATTGAGGAAGCTTTAAACTTAGCCAGAGAGAGAAAAGAGATAGGTATTAGTGTACAGGGACAGAAAATAGACATGTTACATTTTGCAGATGATATAGCCATTATAGCAGAGTCTAGAAAAGAGTTAGGAGAGTTTTTAAATATTTTAGATGAGATACTACGGAGTAACTATAGCATGAGAATTAACTCAGTAAAGACAAAGATAATGACAAGTGAGTTACAGCCTAGTTCTAAACCAAAATTAAAAATAGGTAATACCGAGTTAGAGGAGGTAGATGAATTTTGCTATTTAGGTAGTATAATTACAAAGGATGGACGTAGCAGAAGGGATATAGTAGCTAGAATAGCTCAAGCTAGAAAAATGTTTTTAAAAAAGAAAGACTTACTAATAGCTAATAGTATTAGTTTAGATAATAGAAAAGTTTCTTAAAGTCGTACGTATGGAGCGTTCTACTATACGGTAGTGAGGCTTGGACAATTAAAGAAGTAGATAAGAAAAGATAGAAGCTTTTGAAACTTGGTGTTATAGGAGAATGTTAAAGATTAGTTGGACAGATAGAGTAACAAACGAGGAAGTTTATAGAAGGATAGGTGAGGATCCCTGTATGTGGAAACAATTGAAGGTCAGGAGAGATAGAATGATAGGGCACCAGTTAAGACATGAGGGACTATTTAGTAAAGTCTTAGATTATAGACTACCAAATAAAAATAGAGTAGGAAGGCCTAGACAAAGCTATATTAGTCAAATTATTAGAGATTTAGGTTGTGAAGGGTATGTAGACCTTTTTAGACTAGCTCAGAATAGAAAAGAATTTAGAGCTGTTTCAAACCGACTTTAAGTAAGTCCGAAAACAAAACAAAAAAAAATAAAAATCAGTTAACTAAATGTCACCAGGACATAACTCACAATTAGTTAGCGGTCTGGCATGTTGGTAGCGATTCGTTGCTTAAGCCTTACCATAACATATAATTTAATAAACGTCACCATGACATAACTCACAATTAGGTAGCGGTCTGGTATGTGGGTAGCGTTTCGTTGCTTAAGCCTTACCATAACATATATTTTAACACTTTTCCTTATTGAAGGTTTTATTTCATTTCATTATAAATGGTAAACATGTAAACATGTTAGAGTTCTTTAACAACCATCATGTTGCTAATATCTATGTAAAGTCAGATGGATAGGAAAAAGATAAAAGGATATAGGAAGACCTAGACCAAACTATATTAGTCAAATTATTAGAAATGTAGGTTGTGAAGGGTATGTAGAACTTTTTAGATTAGCACAGATTAGAAAAGAAGTTAGAGCTGCGTCAAACCGACCTTAAGTAAGGTCGAAAACAATATGATAATGATGATGATATATATTAAATATATATTCATATATATATATATATATATATATTAAAAATATATATATATTTGAAAAAAATATATATTACAAAATATTTTACATATATATTAGAAAAAATATATATATTTCAGTATTTATTATAGACACAAACGGCGCCTCATAACTATAAACAGAAAAGCTGATATAAAAACAAAATTGAAACTAACATATTTAAGTTATACAAATTTAACAAAAGAATAAGAAATTTTTTAAAAAATGTTTTAATAGTTTTCTAATTTTTATTTTCATATTTTTCGAATCTGCATGTATTCTCCAATACATATTTATTTTTAATAATATAGTTATAAAATTGCTCACAACTAAAAACTTTAAAATTATATTCGGTCATCAAAATGGACCTTACAGTAGACACATGTAGCCTGTTACGTTCATTGGTTCACTGGGAATTTATTAGAGAAAATACTCTCTACATTTGCATTATGACTCGGTATAGCAAAAAAAAAAACAACTGAAAATTAACAGTAACTGACTATGTTTTTCTTCAAGAGGTTCGTACTGAAAATATGTTACCCATTTTTAATGGGAAACTAAATTTGTAAAATCCTCATTCCTAAAAGCTGACTCTAGATAGAGTTTCAAGTTGCAAAACTGATCAAATAATCGTTCCTCGTTTATACCAACTCCGACACTAGTAAAAAATAATATAGGGTCCTGAATTTCCAGCCAAGCGGCAATTTTTTTCAAATTTATCCATTTCAATTTCTGAAAATCTTGTAGGGGCCACTTCATTAAATAATCAGCACAACGCTCATAGACATAAAGAAAGTTATTTTCATAATATCCCCTTCTTGTTCATATGCTTCATTTATATATTTTTAAATAATTACATTTTTCCCAGATATCTTTGTTCCCCTACTATTTCTATAACCTATTTGTTATTATCTTTGTCTGTCCACGCTATCGTCCTCAAACATCTGAAGCACATCATTTCAAAAGGCTGCTACCGTTTTTCTGTCTGCGTTTCAGACTGCGCGTATTTCATTGGCATACTGTGCTGTGCTCCACACATATGCTTTCAACAATTTTCTTCTTGTTCTATGTTTGTTGTCTTTCCTCATAGGCGCTGTTCTTTCTTGTTATATGCAGTGGTTGTGAAGCGGGGTAAGTTAGATGCAGTTCGGTCACCTTCTATTGTTTTACAATTATATACCCTATTTCTCCGACCTTCAGTGGTTGCGAAGGGAAGGCGTCGCCGTGGATCAATGTAGTAAGCGTAAGACTACGGATCCCAAGGTCCCGGGTTCAAATCCCGACACGGCCGACTGCTTGAAAAATGGCAGGTGAGCATTTTTCACAAAAATTACGCCCTCGTTCGGATGAGAGGTTAAATGGAGGTCCCGTGTGTGAGTGTTGTCACGCACGTTAAAGATCCCTTCCTTGCATGGAACGACAAGGGTTCGGCAAAATTCTAAATTTCCAGGCAACAAAAAACTCGCCTCCTGGCCAATGTAGTACCTTCGGGTGAAGCATTGGAAATGTAAATGAACAGTTTCAAAGGGATATAAGCAGCCTGTGGCTGCCAACTTCCCCCAACACTTAACCATTTACCGATTTAATATATTTTCGAATATATCTTTTCGAACAGTCATCATTAGTTGCAGATATTTCGCAACCAACAACTAGTGGTTTATATTAATCATCAGATTTATCTGCGTTTATTTTTTCGTCATTATGTTTTCTGTTCCAAAACTGGTTGGACACGTACCTGCACTTATTTATATTCTGAGCTAGCCTACATAGTTTCCTCAAATTCTCACACAGCATGTATACAGTTGTATACAGCTCGTTCCCCTTCTATTGTTTTCTAATTTTATGCCCTATTTCACCGAGATTCAGTAAAGGGGATTAAGCAACCTGTGGCTACCAAGATCCCCCAACTCTTAGACATTTGCCGGAGTAATGGTTTTCCAGTAAATCCTTTCACACACTTAACATTATTCGAGAATATTGCCCAACCAATTTTTGTAGTTACTTATAATAATCATCATGTTTAAGCACAGTTATTTTTTCGTCATTAGTTTATCCATCTTGGGATTGGTTGGATGCGTACCTTCATTGATTTCTATTCTGGGCTAGCCTACACATCTCCCTGAAACCCCTACAGTCTACATCTTTTACTATCTGTGTGCAGTAGTCTAACCTAGGCCTGCCTCTTTTTCTCTTTTTCCTATTTCTGCTTCTAAAATATTCTGCACTATTCCCTTATGCCGTAGTATGTGGCCTATCATCCTCTCTCCTCTTTTTTACCGTTTTCCACATATTTCTTTCTTCCCCTACCATTTTTAGTACCTCTTCGTTCTTAACTTTCAAAGGTTTCTACCTTTTTCTTGTCCGCTTCTCCTACTGTCCAGGCTTTACAGCCGTACAGTGCTGTGCTCCACACATATGTTTAAGCAATCTTTTCCTTGTTTCTATGTTTGTGGTTTTTGAGCACAGTAGTTGCATTTTCTTGTTAAATGTAGCACGACTTTGTGCTAATCTTTGTTTTATATCTTTTGTGCTTTTCCCATCTTGCGTTATTTGGCTTCCTAGGTAGCAGAAATCCTTAACCTCTTGTAAGTTTGTGTTACATACTTGTATTCTTGTTTTTGATTTATTTTCCCCCACTTTGCATACTAGAACTTTAGTTTTCGTTTTGTCAATTTTTATACCGTATCTCTCTGTTAGAATCGTTTCCATTTCATTAAAAGCAGCTTTTTCTTGTTAGACGCTAATAGCGCTATATCATCTGCAAATCTAAGCATATCAATTTTTTGTCCCTGCATAGTAATTCCAAATGTCTTCCTGCATTTGACAGTATTCATTGCTTCTTCTATGTACAAGTTAAAAATCAATGGGGATAGGGCACATCCCTATCTCACCCCTTTCCTAATGTTTACTTTTCTACGTTCCTGCTCTTATTCTATTACTGCTGTTTGCCCTTTGTATAAGCTATGTACTATTCGTCTATCCCTATAACTCATTCCAATCTTTTTGAGTATTTCAAACATTTTTCCATTTTACATTGTTGAATGCTTTTTCCAGATCTACAAACCCTATATACACGCTTTCCCTTTTTTCTATTGTTTTCTCCATTATCATTCTCAAAGCTAAAATAGCCTCCCGTGTTCCCCTGTTTCGCCTAAACCCAAATTGGTCTTCTCCTAGTATTTCTTCCGCCCGTTTTTCCATTCGTCATTGCACAATTCTAGTTAATATTTTTGACACGTGTGCTGTCAAACTTATTGTTCAAAAATTTTCACATCTATCTGCGCCTTTCTTTTTTGGTATAGTTACTGTGATGCTACGTTTGAAATCTTTGGGTATCTCGCCTGTCTCATACATATAGCTTACAAGTTGGAAGAGACGTTCTGTTACTGCTTGTCCAGCGGCTTTTAGAGTTTCTGCTTGCACTTTATCTGTACCCGGTGCCTTACCATTTTTCAGACTCTTTAATGCTAATTCAAACTTTATCATTTTCAATGTCTGATTCCTGTTCTAATGCAGTTAGTTCCTCTCCTGCATATAAATTCCCTATATATTCTTGCCATCTACTCACTTTCTCTACGTTTTCTATAATGACGTTTCCTTGTGCATCCCTTATATTTTTGCTATACGGTTTTATATCCCTAAAATTCATTCTAATTAATTTGTATGCTTCGTCTGCCTTTCCTATTTCCATCTTCGTTTGTACTTTTTTGCACTTTTCATCAATCCATTGTTCTTTGGCTTTCCTGCATTTTCGAATAATTTCCCATTTTATGGTTTTGTATCCCTGTTTTCCTGTTTCGTCTGATTTATTTTTGTATTTTCGCCTTTCTTCTATTAAATTCAGGATATCCTTTGTTATTCATGGTTTCTAATTTTCTTTTTGTGTATACCCCAGAATATCTCTGGCCGCCATGTCTAAGCTGGATTTAATGTTATTTCATTCTGTTTCTACTTCCTTAGTATCAGATATTTTCCCGATATCTTTGAGCAATTCATTTGACTTTTTTCGAATCTTTCTTGAATATCTTTATCTTTTAGTTTCTCTAAGTCCAAGTGCCTTTTTCCGTTTCTTTTTTTCACATTCTTAAATTTAAGTGCGACCTTCATAATTACAATGTTGTAGTCAGTATCTATATCTGCTTCTGGGTAGCTTCTACAGTCTTGTACTTGATTCCTTCGTCTAACAAGAATGTAATCTATTTGATATCTTCTTATATCTCCTGGCATCTTCCACGTATATCGTTTTCTAGCATGATGGTGAAATAAGGTGTTTGTGATGACTAAATTGTTCTTGTCGCAAAATTCTACCAGCCTATTTCCCCTGTCGTTTCTCGTGTCTAAACCAAATAAACCTACTACCGCTCCTTCCCTAACCTCACCTAACACGGCATTAAAATCCTTCGTAGTTATTAAATTTTCATGTCTTTTTACGTATCTTAATATGTCTTCGATATCTTTGTAGATGACTTCTACCTCTTCGTCACTGTAGCTAGAGGTGGGCATGTATACTTGAATTATTACTGTGTTTACCGGTTTAGATGCTAATCTAACCACGAGTACTCTTTCGTTCTTTTGTAAGTAATTTTCTACACAGTATCCTATCTTTTTCCGCATAACTATCTCCACACCCAAATTTCCTTCCTCTGCTCCTGTATGAATTACCCTGAAGTCCCCACTCCAAAAATCCCCCGCCTCTGACCACCGAACTTCGCTGATCTTTACTATGTCTAGTTATAACCTATTCATTTCGATTTTTAGGTTGTCTAGCTTACCTACTTGCTTCATACTTCTAACATTTCACGCTCCGACTCGCAAAATGTTCCCGACTCTTATTTTTAACTTTCCGATCGCATCCTCCGAAGTAGTCCCCTCCCGGAGATCAAAATGGGGACTATTTTAACTCCGGAATCTTTTACCGCAGAGAATGCCACCATGTTTGTTACAATTTAAGTACTGTGTACTTGGGAGATAATGTGGTGGTTTCCCGTTGCATTCCACATCGCGGTTGTGTGTCTTAGACTGCCATAACGACCCCTATGGTCTCTGCCAATCTAAGTACCGAAAGAGCCGCTGCCCTTTTTCGTGGACCTGTCTTAGTCTGGTTCCTCACTAACGACCCTACTACTTTGGTTGGACCTGTAGTTTGGCTCTTTGGGTCATTAGAACACGCAAGCGACTTCACCTGTTCTAGTAATTTAGAACTTCGGCAAGGTGCAGGTCCATTCGAAATGGGTTCAAGCAAAAGCAAGAGAAATTAATTTCCTTACCTGGAGTAAGCTTTTTTTTTCATTATCGCCTCTGAAAATGTTGTCCATACACTTCGCCGTTATACATAGATTCAACTCATTTTCACTCGCTATCCAAATCTCTGCAGCCGCCTTCAGCGTTTCTACACTGATCCTTGTCTAGACGTTAATCACCTTCCGTAATTACTAAACCTCACGCACTCTTGTTTTAAACACTTCTCAGCTCGCTTACCCTAGTACCCTCCTTCCATTTGTTTGTTGAGTGTAGTAACAGCACAGTCAATTAACTAGCACTCACTTGTGCAATACACACGTTTAAAGAAAAACTATCGACGTACTGTACTAACACCGCTTTACACTTTTAAATTAGGATGTTGCTTTAGCAAAGCAAAGTCAAACGAATAAGCGACGTACTATAATAATCAAAAGTAAAAGTCAGAGAGAGATCTTTACTACATCTCTTAGTGTATTTATATTCTCTTATCCACCCCTCTCGGACCCTATTTCAGTCAAAAAGCTTATTTTATCATAATTGCTTTTAAAAATTTTACGCGTAACCGACTAGTACCTCCGAAAATTCTCATTCCACCGTGCTTTTCGTCTGAAAACTGTTTAACACCATATAACCGTCGCGAGCTTTTTAAAATTTCTAGCCGTTAACCAATCAGACTGCTTTCCCCCCATTTCTACGTTCAGCCTTTAGCTATCTTTCTTTGTTTAACCCATATTTGCTGTCCCTTTTAGAATCCCACTCAAGCAACAGAAAATCGATATCGTGGTTGACCTCCAAACCTACCGCGTACATTAAACGAGTATTTTAACCAACTTTTATTATACATGCTCTCTGTCTGATTGACACTACGGATATTCTATTTCACTTTGCCTTCAAACCATCTGTTGCTTTAGTAGCTTATGCATTGACCGTTAAATGCTCTTCCACAGAATTCTGTTCCAACGTTCATTTAAGTTTCCTTGAACTTGTTATTTTCAACTGTCAGGTTTTTCTATGAAGCAACCGCCCGTTGAAATTATATTTGCAAGTTTTAGAATTGCTCAGGATTTGTATTTTAACGAACGTTTAGTTTAGTTAAATTGAATATATTCGTTTACCTTATTGATTTATATACCCAAAAGCTCTGTTTAGTATCTGATGCGCTGGATTTAAAATATTAAAACTAATTATGCATATCCTTGAGTTCCACGTATTCCAAAGCTTCTACACGTTATGCAAATTTAACATTCCAATTTAGAAATACAAAAATATGTTATTATCCGTCCGTTTTCAATGTCACAACTAATTAATTTGGCGTGTAAATAAATTATTCCTATTTCCTATATACCCAGTCGTTAAAAGTTTATTATTTAAACCTATTTATCCCTTTTAACCTATAATTTCCATGACAATATATATATATATATATATATATATATATATATAATTCACCGCTTGTATCATTTCCGAATTTAGAATTTGTTAATTATTCACCTTCGCCCGGTATATTTAAATTGTTATTATATGTACCGTGTATTTACTTCAAACACTGAACCTGTATTAAATGCCGCGATATCAATAAACTATGTTGTCCTTTGCTGTGCAAGAACTGTTCTTAGCACCTGCGATGGAGAAGACAACAAGAGTCTATTTTCGTACTCTGTACTCATCATCATTTGGTTTTCGACCTTACTTAAGGTCGGTTTGACGCAGATCTAACTTCTTTTCTATTCTGTGCTAATCTAAAAAGCTCTACCTACTCTTCACAACCTAAATTTCTAATAATTTGACTAATATAGCTTGGTCTAAGTCTTCCTATATTCTTCTGTCTTTTTCCTATCCACCTGGCTCTACCTGGCTGCCAACATGCAGACCACTACCTAATTGTGAGTTATGTCATGGTGATATTTATTAAATTATATGTTATGGCAAGGCTTAAGCAACGAATCGCTGCCAACATGCCAGATCGCTACCTAATTATGAGACTAGACGGTCGTTATATAGAAGAGTCTACTTTCGTTTTCCGTACTAAATGGACACCTCCAACAGTGTTTCACTATTGCTAATCTAACGACCGCAATAATTAATGGTGCTTCGCTTCGCTCTTATAAAAGTTAAGTGTTTGAAATAACTGTTTGAATTTATCAACATTGTTTTCGTATACTTGTCACTCTCTCTACCAACTGTTATCTATTGAAATTACCGCAGCATACTTTGGTAACAATATCCTTTACGAAAATATGACATTGAGTTATGGAGCAGGTTTAATGTTTGCAATTCTGTTTAAAAAAAAAACTTAATCGATATTTAGAGCAATACCAAAAAAAATACTTTAATGATTTGTAATACAGGTTAAACCTATTCCTTACATATGAGCTTATAGGTATTTATTATGTTTATAACTTAAATTTGTAAAAAAGTTTAACGAGTAACTATACTGATTTATAATCGTTAATTAAGTGTATTACAGATGTGATTTGCATTGAAATCATTAAATAAGTTTGATATGCCTTGTTGAATATGTAGTAAAAATAAAAATAGATACAAAAAATATAATGCAACTGAAAATTATAGCTAAAGGTTGGAAATTATAGTTTAAATTAACATGCTTCAATACAACATATTCTTCGATAAACTCCTCATAATTTTGAAAAACTTTGAATTGAAATGTAGCCTTTTCTCTAGTACTTGTAATCACCGTTTTGCAGGAAAAATCCCTTAACCATGTATTTACATTTGGAGCCATTGTTAAGAAATTTAAATGGAATCTATCTTTTCTACACGCTTATGCATTTGGGGGAAATTCTTCTCTACTAGTTCTTTATCTGGTGTTAAAGGGATTTTTGATGGCAATTCTTCTGCCTCCCAAAACTTAGAGTTTTGCTTAATTGAACAATTGATTCAGTTCCTGAATTAATGGATTGAAAAAACAAAGCCTATACATTTCGTTGCAAATGTGGGTCTGAGTATTTCCGCCCATAATCTCACTTAGACGGGTTTGCACTAAATTTGGGCAGTTTTCTTTAAACTGATTTTGTTTAAAAGTAGGAAGGCGTGAAACATAAGGATTCTGATTTTAGAAAATTGTATGGGTTATCCATTAACATTTTTGAAAAATTAGCCCAGGGATATAAATCACGGCTAGGGGTTTTATAATGCCAACATTTTCTTACGCTTGAACCTTGTATGAAAAAGAGTTGTCTTTATTGGCTTAGGAAAAAATTTCTCTTCTTGAATGGATTAGCGCTTAATGATTCCAAAACGTTAGGGCTAGATAATCTACAAAAATGCGAGCACAAAATCGTTTATTTTTACATGTATTTTTCCATAGGAAATTCTAAAGTCAAATCTGATCACGTTTGTACCAACTATAGAAATCCCCATAAGGAGGCGTTAGCTCCATTCTACAAGTTTTTTTGTGTTAGTAGGAAAATTTGTCCCCGTTTCTTAACACCAGTGGTTAGATATAACAATTAACCAAAATACATCAATAAACAAACAAATATAAAAAAATTATTTTATAATCATTGACAGCTTCTTCTAAAACGTCTTTAGTGTTTGGTTTATTGTTTGCATACAACACTTTCTAAGACGACTGTGGTACAACTGAACTCAATGTGAAAAATCTAGTCTTTAATATACTAAACGGTTTACGCGACCGTTTTACAAAACATGTTTGTTTGAGCGCCTAGTCGTCATGGAGCAATGTAGTAGCTACTGGTGGAGCATTAGAAAATCAAATGTAAGACCGTCGTGGTGGCCGTCATGGCAGCCTACATGGCGGCTATTGTTATAGTTAATCATTGGTGTTGAGAAAGAAGAACACATTTTTCCACGGACACAAAAAGTGAGTAGAATGAAGCTAACGTCTATATATCGCAATTTTTTTAGTTGGTACAAAAATTGCCAAAGCTGAGCTTTGATTCTCTTATGGGGAAATACTTATAAAAATGAACTATTTTGTGTTTGCACTCTTGTAGCATATCTACTGCTAGAACAGTATTCGAGAAATTCAAAAAATTCTTTTAAGTTTGAAATTCTTGAATATCACCTAATGACTGGTATTGTCTTTTGGAATTGCAATCTAATTTTTGCATCAGAATATTTAGTAGAAATAAATCGAAGTTGTCTACTGAACATTTTAAATTTTTAAGAGATTTTAAATTCTATTGTGCTTTTGTTTTAGGATAGCACAAAGTTTGCGCGGTATATTTTGAAATGTTAGAAAAATTGATTATTGCATTTAAATGAGAATTTGTTATTCCTAAATATCTTTAGAAGAATTTCTGAATATTCTCATTAACTGTTTTTTAAAGTTTTACCATTGATGGTTACTACTTCGTGTCGACACACACATGTAGTTTAAAATGAATTGTGGTTAAGCGTTCGTTATTATATTTGATTTTAATCGTGCCTCTGATGTCCTTATCTATATTTTACTTAATTGTAGCATTGTATCTGACGACACATTAACTAAGCCTACATTTTTGGCGCAATTGTAAATGAGAAACGTCAAATTTCTGAAAACTTTAAATAACATTGGCTACAATTCAGCAGAAATAAATAAAAGATAGTTTGTGTAAGATGGTTGGAGTCGCTCAAAGTGAGTCGGTAGGAGATTTTTAAATAAAACTTTTCGAAAGTTAACGATAGAAGAAAATCCAGACACCGATTAGTTGTTTCCATTCTATACCCTATGTAAACTTGCTATATTATTTTGTGTAGGGTCTCTTGAAAAATAAAATCTGTAATAAAGAAATACATTATATTAGTAGAGGGTGTAGTGAAATCTTAGGATTTATTATAAATAGTATTTATTTGAAGTTGTTTAAGCATTTGTATACATTACGGTTAGTGATTAATTTTAACCAATAAAACATCTGATTAAAACTGTGATTTTCGAATAATAAATTAAGGGATTTTTGCTAAGCAAAAAAGTTTCACAATTCTAGAACTTCATAAACATCTATTTTCATAAAGTAACAATCCCTACGTTTTTCTGATAATTCCTTTTGCATCCCATAATAAATTCATTTTGTTCATTAGAAAATATAATTTTGAGTATTTTTCAGTTATAAAAATATATGGGTGACGACCGTATTATAAAATTAAAAAATTGAATCTTCTAATTACTATATAACGTGTTATGCATTGCAAATACTTAAAATTCGCAATAAAAAGACGACGTAGCCAAACCTTACATTTAAAATTAAACATTAAGATTCATAAATAGTTTAATTTATAAAAAACGGAATAGTAACTTAATATGTTCAATAATCACAGTACCAGAAGGAAAAGGAGAAGAGAATGACATTTCAGATTTTGTCGAATACATTTGAAGCCAATACACCTATCTAGATTTTTGGAGAACATTCACATGACCGAAATTTCTTCACTAATGAACCCACTCTGTGACTTTTTCGGTATATGACATGGCAATTTCGTTCAATATAAAAATATATCCATCTACTTAATATTAATATAACGGTAATCAATTTGGTACCAGTTGTAATATCTTAAATTGCTTATACTGATTATTGTATTTGTGGCAATAAATCAAAATCATAAGCATAGTCTAAATCGAATTTGTTTTCCAGAGTTGCTGCCATCACCACTTGTATCATCACCAGCCTTACATCCTCCATCAGCACAGAACACCGAACCACCCTATTACGTAGACAGCATGACAAATCCTCCAACTTCCAAACCATCTGTTGAATATACAACAGCTTCCTCAGGTTCATCAAACGATTTGTCATTTTGTCAAGAAACTGTTATAAATGCTACGCATGCACTTATTAGCTTAAGAAATGAGGTTGATAAATTAAAAAAATTAAATAAGCAACTAATAAAGGGTTTAAACGAATATCCAGGATCCAAACAGGTCAAACTCATGGGCCACATTCCTCCAAATGGCAGTGCTTTGTCGGTTGTACAGTTGATATTAAATGAGAAACTAGATTTAACAACACGTATAGTGTGGGCTGTTAGAGAAGATAAAAACTCAATAATGTTTGAAGTACCTTCTGTAATTGATAAGTATGAAATACTAGTTCTTGCGAATGACAAATTAAAAACAGCAAGTTTGATTTCAGTTAGCTCTAGTAGCGCAATACATATTGTTGAACTAGTAATTAGTTAAGATTAATTTAGTTGTATTAGTTTGTTTAACCTGCAATGAACGTATGCGTAGGCAAAGTTTTCATTATTATTTCGACTGTGATGTATTTTAAAACTATATTAAAATTAGCAATAAGCAGAAAAGTTTTTATTCTTCAAAAGGAGTTATAATTAACTTTGTTACTGCAGATTCCTAACTGCAAGTGACTACACAATTTATCAAAAACTTATAACGCTATCAAACCTAAATAAAACAAATAAAAGATCGTTACCGTTTAGAATTTGATATGGGGGCGACATTGAGTTTTAGTATTTGTTGTCACTATCTATTACAAATAAGTCAATGGTAGATCATGATAGTGCAAGAGCAAAGGCGATGAGTAACGTATTTATCAATCTAGTTCTGTTCCCGAAGGACGCTAGTGGTATTGTTAATGCCTTTTTATAGGTAATTGGATATGTAAATAACATATAGAAGATTTTGAAGAGCTGCAGCTATCGATTTGAATCAAATTCGCATTAAAGCAGCTTGATCGTGAGTATTAATTCGTAGACAGTTATCTAGCTTTAATCTCTCACGGCATACTGTACATTAATGGACCTTCTTCTACGGATAATTAATTGTGTTAATTGGACTTTTGGAATAATACGCCATTAGCAAAACCAATAAATATGTTCGCGTCGTGCAAGAAATGGTAGTGATTTCGCGCTAGTAGAAAGTGTATAGATGCATATCATTAACTATAACCATTCAACACAATTTCGTATCTATATATTTGGGTTGGTACAATTTGAAAACTACATAAAATTTGGTTGTATAAAAAGTAATTTGCAGCATTAAAATATACCTATTGTAACCTACTTTTTCCCGGCATTATGAAAAAGCAAATACACGACGAAGCATGAAGCATACTTCGGCGCAGTTGGAATCAACCTTTGGAGGTTTCGGAGGCTGCATGGACTTGTAAATCTCAGGGAGATAAATATGGGGATGTCAATAGACAAAAAGAGAAACCATAAATCAAGTACCTCGGCTATATTACAAAAATAAATTTAAATTCGAAAGAAAAATTACAATCCGATTAAATATGCGGTTGAATGTGTTTATCATTAATTTTTAATTTTACGATAATTGAAAAAGCCTTCAAGCATAAATAAATTTTTCTGTCATATCCGTGCAAGAAAACTTTCATAGTTACAGCTATGTTAATATTGTTATAAGCAATCAATGTGAGAAAACATTTCAGAAATTAAGATATCAGGAAAAACATATATACCTATTTTGTGTTAGGTACATAAGGAAATTTTTATTGCTTTATCAAAACTATTAGCAATAAAGACTTAAACCTCAAGTTTCATGAAACATAAGGTGTACACTTTAGTTGTACTATATGACTTAAGGTTATACAAACATATTTTATGTTGTAGCAAGACAATATATATTTATCAAGTATATATTAATAACACTATCGCTATTCATAAGTTATAACAAGAACTTTACTTCAACTTTTTCTTTTGTAAATGATTACTGAAGAAAACTTAGGTGTAAAGCACATACCTGAATATTTTCCTTTATTACTGTAAGTTAGAAAGATACCTGCTACTCAATATTGTAGAGAATTAGGAAAACGAACAGGTGGTTCTTGAACCATAACAGAAGTTGGTAGTTGAATTTAATTCAGGCAAGGAACAAAACATCTGCCATCCAATGTAGATAGACTTTTAAAAGTAACAAACTACTAACTTCTTTTTATTAGTTGTGAAGATAAAACAGCAAATCCCAGATAAATGAATTTCAAGTAACATTAATATGAAAGCTTTGTATGATGCGTGATTTAGAAGACAACTTAAAGTTTCGAAGAAATTTTTCTTTGTATATAAAGTGAAGGTATTATGAAGTTAACATGGTGAAAAGATATTGTAGCATAACGGTAAAGTAATCATAATCTGATGCAAGGACCATCACAACCTGGCGGAAGGACCTTACAATACAATTTGAGTGTAAGTGTTAAGGAAATACCACGAGGTACACTGAAATTATAATAGGTTTCATTCTATAGCAATCCTTACTTACCATCACTAAGCCCACTGATGGGTAAAAACTGAAGAATTAGTAGACGTATCATCGCGTGATTTTAGAAAATTATTTATGTTAAAATATTTCAATATAACGTCGGACGCTAATGCATACCATCCGCATCTCGCATCTGCATAGTACATGCATTGCAGTCCCCGGTTCCTCTGTGCAGAGTCTGCATTCAAAGTCTCCGTTATATTTATGCATCCTCTGAAGGTGAACATTGACAAAAGTCTGTCTTGTCAGAAACCCCACAGTGATTCTGAGTGGTTTCCTGCTTAAATGAAGTAGTTCCTAAATTCGGTTTTTGCTAGGACCCTTTATCAGCGCCTTGCTGTGTGTTAGTCCTGGTCTATTCTGCCAGTTTCTTTGGTGTTCGCTGCACATCTATTCGCCAATATAGCTTCGGATGGCAGCTTTGGTAACTCTCAAAGCAGGTTCGGGACCGATAAATGACCCTTGCCCCCCCCCCGCCTTGCAAGTTCATCTGCAATTTCATTTCCCTTTACTTCTTGATGGCCTGGCACCCACTGCAATGTAACAGAGTTTTGTTGTGCCAGTCCATTAAGTGCCTTAGTACATTCCCACACCAGTCTTTCTGACTTGTTAGAGCATTGAGTGCCACCTGGCTGTCAGACACAATATAGATAAATCTTTTAATAAAAGTATCTCTAATACTTTCCCGCACACTTTGCAGTATGGCGTATATTTCCGTTTAAAAAACGGTAGCGTTTGCCCCTAAGGGAACGCTTAAACGTACGTCCGGTCTCTCCCTAAAAGAGTCCAGATCCGGACTCGGTCTCGCGTTAAAGCCATCCGTATACTAGACCATGCTGCCCGGAGGTAATCTACTCTTTATTTTTTCCTACTCCAGATCCTGCGCAACAGTCTTGAAGAGTGTATTCAGCGGATACTGAGGAGTCATTTGGTCTGAACGCATCTCAAACAGATGCCCTAAATTTCTCCCAAGCAATCTCGTATGCTCCGTTCCTTCAATAATCCTAGACTAAAGGTTCTTAAGTCTGTATAGTTCAAGGCTTGCTTCCCCCACCACTACCAAGTGTAGTGGGGGAAGGCCAAGGAGAGTCTCCATTGCAGCAGTGGGCGTGGAACACATCGCCCCTGTAATACTTAGATAGGCCAGTCTCTGGATCCTGCCCAACTTTATTTTGGTGTTTGATTGTTCAGCACTGGGTCACCATACCAAGGTTGCATATGTTATTGCTGGTCTGATCACCCTAGTGTACAACCAGTGTACCATGTTTGGTATTAGCCCCCAGGATTTGCCGCAAGTGCGTCTAACATTTTTAAGGAAGTTTCCGCCTTGCGTTTGATCTGCAGGTTCCATGTAAGTTTGGAGTCCACAGTGATTCCCAACACCACTTCGCCTTCTCGTGAACTATAGTATACGATCGGCATAACGAATTGTCAAGTTGCCGAGATTCATGCACGTCAAGCGCAGACAAGCATTACTAGAATGGAGACAGTTTAACGATCCGTGATTTAATTAAGGGTGAATGACAAAACACAAGCTAAAATTACTGTAGACCTTGAAATATCGTATAAAAGTGCATAGACCGTTACTACTAAAGAGTTATGTTACTGTAGCTTGTTGGCGAGTTGAACTTACGGACTGCAAATCGCTTTGCCGTATGCGTAAGGCACTATACCGCAGATGATGAGACATGGATCCATCATCATATTCAAAAATCAACACTGCCTAGTATTGAATGGCTAAATCCGAAAAACTACGACCTTTAAAAGCCAAGACCATGTTTTGCGGAAAAGTGCTAGCAACGGGTTTTGGATTTCAACGGCATTTTATTGATAGGTATCCTTTACGAAAGACGCACTGTTTAACGCTGTACTATTACCAGCCCCTTGATGAAGTGATACAGAATAATCGACAAAAAAGATTAGGCTTACCTATCCGCAGTGATATTCTTATTCTCTATAAGACTCGACCGCATACAGCAATAATTACTAAAGAAAAATAAGGAACAAATTTGGACAACGTTCCAACACCTACCCTACAGACCACGTTTATCACTATCTAATTACCGCACGTTTGGGCCTCGAAAAGGCATTATGAGTACGCAGGGTTTAAAACTGTTGTGTTGAGTCATTCATGGGCATTATGCTGCAGATATGCCAACATTATTTTCGAAGAAAGTATAAAAGATTGCTAAATCGTTTAGAAAAATGCATATAATCAAAACAGGTGATTACCTAGAAAAGTAATTTCTGGGTGAATTTTCATTTACTCTTCATATATTTTTCGGATTTAGTAATATGGATGCCTGAAAATTAAGGATAGTTTATTATTCTTAAGAACAACGTATTAAAGGGCAATATTTGCTTGGAACAATCTTCTCCTAATAACAGTATGAGAAAAAATTCCAGACTAGATTCCCTTCATAAATTAATTCAACAAGATTGCGTTTCCCATTTTAGTTAAAGTTCAACAATGTTTACAATTCACAAGGACTACAAAACGGTTTTTGGTTTAATGAACCATCTTTTATTTGGAATTGTGAAGCATGCTGCTAGGCGTTTGCTTTTGCATAGAATATGCTACATCATTAAATATACTTAAATCTTGTAACACTTGATATGATTTATCTACCTGTATATCACAGTTAGTAAAATATCTAGTAGAACTTTGTGTTAATGTGTTAATAGACCATCAATGTACGTAAAATGTGCTTTAATTTAAAAATAAAACATGGCATCTAATTATCCTAATGTAACATTCATCATAAGGTTACAATGTAGATAGAAAGAGCTTGTAATTTGAAGGGTTGCTATCCAGATGAATATTTACTGTGACTTTTTGTTTAAATTATAAAGCTTGTTTGATGCTAAATATTGACCTTTCTGCGAGGTAATTACGTTTGCGCGTAGTAAAATTTGTATAAGTATTTAACTTTTCTTGCACCTTTTCTATACTATCCATTGTAATAATACTATCTTGAGGTTGTTGCAAAAGTTTTTCTCTGTTGAAAAATGAATTTAATTTCCGCTGGCATATTCACTAGATCATGAGACAAAAGCAACGCATCAACACATTTCTAAACGGATATGAGGGACAGTGTGGAAAGTTATAGCATTATATGTGAAGTAAAACTTTCTGGTGCCAAAATTTTAAATTAACATTAACAGTGTAGGGCTAATCGGAAATACTGATTTTTACAGGCATCAGTTTGTATAATTGATTCAGATGCTTTAATAAAATCACCGTTTTGAAAAAGTGGTGATTAGAAAACGAGTTCTTTTGCAATAGTTTTGAGGTTATTTTCTTGGATGGTGCAATTTTTCAAGTAGGCAAATTAATACTATATAAAATTTGATAGTTTTTTTGGCACATTTTTAGAAAGAATTTGATTAACATCCGATACCCTTTGTTATTGTCGCTTTATTATCTACCTACTAAATCTGCAGGTTGCTAAATATTTGAGCATATGAATAGGTCTATAATTTACAAACAGCCATTTCACTAGAACGCACAAATTATTATCATAAAATTGGGTTCTGAATATCGGATTAGGTAGTGCTGTTAATATGGCACCTGTCGGATATTGGGAACATAAAGTAACACTCCAGGTATTTATTGTAAACGCTCTGTTAATTTAAGTATCAAACAGGAAAATTTTTATTTATATAGAATTGAAAAATGATGTAAAGAACCCGTCAATCATTTAAACAAAATTTTGAAAAGTCAGCCAAGAGCGAGTCAAGCTCGCACTATTAGGGTTCCGTACCAATACTACCTACAGTGAGCTATCAATAAACCAAATTAAGCTGTTTTTATTTCTTATGTATATCTAAATCTTATCCAAATTTGATTGTGATAACTGAAAAATGAATATATAGTCCCACATTGTACTGGTGCATTAGTAAATACGTTGTCTATTACTGTTAGAAAAAATTTTCCCAGCAACTATTACACTGTCAAAAAACCCTGCAGCTTTCCGATAATTTACGACTCCACAGCTACTATCCCTATTAAAATCAAAATTTTAGCTTTGGAAATGTAGGATAACATGGGGGGACGGTCATTTTTGGCACATATTGAGATATATCATGAAGACTACTGGACCGAAAATTATAAAAAAAATATTTTAGAATCCCTTTAGAATCCTCTTTCAAATGATACCTCACACGGTATATTTATTAAAACCTTTTTCTTTTGACCGAATTAACCCCCGCCATTTTAATCTAAAATTTTTTTCTTCTATTTTTTGACTGTCGATATATGTGCACGCCATAAAGACCTAGCATCGTGCCAAATTTCAAATTCCTACGTTACAGTTTTCGAGAAAAATCTCTGTGACAGACGGACGGACGGACACGAGAGTGATTTTATAAAGATTCCGTTATACCTTATAAGGTACGGAACCCTAAAAATGTAAGTTCTTTTTTTGTGAGCTCTTACGTATTTCACATTATATCGGTAAACAAGTAGGGTACATCTTGCCCGTGCAAGCCTCCTTACTTCGAATGAAACCTGGTTTAATTTGGTATTTGACGCCTTCTTTACCTCTAGTCATACATATTCAAAATTTTATTAATTATACTTACTTCCGGTATCAATATCTTCTCTTTCAGATGCTTTGTCGGATTTTGTTCACTTTCGGTTTTTTTAAATTAATTCCATTTGTTTAAATATATTCTTTTTTTTTAATAGCAGACAGTAAACTCTCAGCCAATTTGTACATCTCAGCTATATGATATTTCGCGCCAGGTTAATTCTATATTAATTCTAGTTAGCAGGGTTCATTCTATTATAAAAGGCGTCCACTTGCTGGTACTGTTAATGACCAAGAGAACTTTCTTTTTATATCATTATAGTAAAATATGATTATGTTAATTTTAAGTTTGGTAATTTAAGGTGAATGCAGGCGAGTAAGGTACAAGATGTTTAAAGCAACGTGAAACTAACGGACTGAAAAGAGGGCAGTAGATTGAGACAGGTAAAGGAACGGAAAGAAAGAGAAGATAAATGAGATTTAGGTGTATGAAGTTGTGCAGCGAATACGACTAAAAGTATTTAACTCTTAACTTCGTAATGATAATGTGCTATGTAGGGTTAATTTGGTTGTTCTTTCGATGACTGTAATTATTGTTAGTAGAGTAATTAAATTATAATTATTATCCTATGGATTAATGGTCATTATTTACCTTATTTGTGCAGAGTCAAGAAACCTATCTTTCCATCAAACAAAGGCCACTGGGATACAAAGCGGTAGAGTTCAATGGGTTGCACAAATGTTTTTCTTATAGATAGGTATTAGTTTAATCAAATGCATGTGGACTGTTTAACCCTGATTTACAGCATTATGGAAAAGAAGTAACTGAATGTATTCAAAAATGCAATCACTATTGTTGCTATATTTATGAAACCTTAAATACAATTAAAATTTTAATTGAATTAATAATTCAGTTTCATAAATAGCATTAAAAACCATTATCAATTAAATGTAAACAATATTAATTTGTAAATTATACAAGATATAAGTGTGATTTGCCAACAACCAGCCATATAGGTATTTGAGCGGTAATTTTAAATTACTATCTCTAACTAAAAATAAAGTGTAACGCGAGTTAAGGTTCGTGGCTTGGGAGCGGCCTTTTTAAAAAACCATTTCCAAACTTCTTAACAATTTATTTAATTATACAAAAATTACTGATGAAATTTTACAAAGATTGAATTAAAATTTTTCTAAGTCCGAAATTTAATAATAATTGTACTATTTTGTGAGTAGTAAGCAACTGCAATGTAAAAGCTGTTCACTTGACTAACTGATTTTGACTGGGGCTCCAGGGCTTTTTATAATATCCCTACCCCCTCACATGGCTGTGGGAACTTGCAGATCTCATGTCTGCTTATTTTAACTTTATTCATAAATACATTGTTGGGATCTTAATTTCTAAGTAATCTTGGTACGTGACCGTCGGTGACCGCCTGTGACCTGACATCTGCAGTGTCACTATCGTCTGTGCTACAAAGTAGCGCATCCGTTCTCATGTACGTTAATAAACTATTATAAATTATCCTTGATTTACAATGTTGCACTTCACTTAGCGCATTCTTAACACTTTCTAATAATTCCTTAATAATTCTATTTCTTTATATATATATATATATATATATATATATCAATTGGATACATAACTCGCGTTGGCGTCACATTAAATATAAGCCAAATGGAAAAGGCTAAAATTAACCTTAAACGTGCAAAATCAATATTGATGTATATTTATATTCTGCTTTCATGAGCAACAATCTTCAGTAAGCATAACATTTTAATAAATTTTTAGTTTCATTAAAGGAATCCAGGTCGTAAGCTTAAAACCACAAAAACATTGTTTCTCTTTCTGTAGAAGATATATATTTGAGCGTAACCTAGCCCCATAAATTATTTCAAAACTACAAAAAAGGTAAACAGGATACCTATAACGGTAAATTTTCATAGCGTGGTTATGTCATTTTAAGAAATCTTTGAGAACAAAGAAATAAGTAATCGTTAAATTATTCATATGTATGCTCCATATCATAATTATCTTAAATACAGAAGAGCCTTTAACAATTTGTAGGATTGAGAAATATTAATATTACCTGAACTCACGGGCAGCTACTATACAACTAAATCCTAGACAACGTGATAAGCTTCTTAGTTCAATGTACTAATCACTTAAAAACACACACGCCTATTTAGCGTAACTCACAAATTCCAGATTGCATATAATTTAATCATATCACACATTACAGTATATTCATGTATATTGCTGAAGACAGTAGCGCGTTACTTTAACATAAGCAAACCATACAAGACGATGTATTTCTGACGTGTTTCATTCCATACGCGCAATAGGAAGACATGTACCATGGCATACCCCTCTGAAGGCATGCAGATTGAGAATAATGATAGAAGCTAGATACCCATTGGAAAGAAATCAATCAATTATTCGGAAACCAGTAACGAATTGACATGTGAAAGGTTATTATAGATAAGGGAGTTCGATGAACCGCATTGGCAATGCATTAGCAATCGGGAGTTCAGCTTGGTGATTCGCTCATTAAATCTATATCACCTTGGTGGGAAATTAATCAATCTTTATTCAATGTGAATTCCAGCTGATGAAATGGATGGCCTTAATTAAATTGGCACTAGGTTGTAAGTTTAGCAGATATTTATAAATTGTTTTGTTGTGGCATGTAGCTACGAAACCTATTTAGCTGAAAATTAAAAGTGTATAGCATCCACACGTACAGGAGGTTATTATTTGCTTTATTAGATTTACGAACTCTGGAGATTGGAACTAAAGTCGATAAATTGGGGGTGTCGTTAAATGGTTATAGGTAAATAAACAAAGGTGTAACAAATCGAAAGTGACTAAACTGCGTAATTTCAAATTTCATCCTACTTGTTTTAAAATGTATTTAGGTAACTTATAAATTTATTATGTACCGGTTTTCAGGAATACTATTATGACACTTGTGGACCAATTTATTTAAGCAGCTTCAAAAATTTTGTATGTACCTGCTTACAGAAATAATAATAATAATACGATGCTGTGTCCAGAATAGATTGTAACATTATTTTGTAATGTTAACGAATAAACAAATCAATTAATTAATTAAAATTCAGTAACTTGCATAACTTATAGACAAAAATTCCACAATAAGTTGCTTCATATTTCAGTCAGGCTCCCTTATAATAAAAGACCAGAGTTACAAATAGCTTCAGGCTAAACTTTTGTAAATTCCAGCGGCTTTCATCATTTAAAGCTCTACCCTCGTAAATCAAATACAATAAACCTCTTAAAGTTTAGGTCGGTTACAGATTGACGAATCTGATAAAATTAAAATGTAATAGTACCTTTTAGCGTAAATAAAGAAAAGCAATTTTCAGTTTGAAAAGCTTAACCTTCTTAATACTTTCGTTGATTGACAGCGGGTTATAGAAAACTAAACATTATAAATAGCAAAAACTATTTCCAATTTGATTTGTTCAAATATTACAAGTAATTTTAAGTAGTCTGGAGACATCCATTGTATTTAAAATCCATTTCGGCTCAAGTAGGTTAGCCGGTCTTTGTTAATGGCAGACTACTGTCGTCATAGGTAGGTTTCACATTTCAATAATTAAGAAATTCGTAGAAGGTACAATATAATTTAAACCCTTTGGAAAAGAATTGCTTCCGTGACTCTCATCTAAAAAGGGGTTGGATTTGGTTTCTAAAATCTTGTTTTGTGGGAGGTTCTGTTCAGTCATGGGATAACAGAAAATGGCGTACATAATAATTAGGGTAGGAATTAGTCTATATAACTTAAGGCTTTAGCCAGAAAAAGGAGTTTTTCAATGGGGCTGTCCGTGATCAAGAAGTAGAAAGAAACGTAGTTCGCGGGTAGCGTTCTCCGGCATCATAGATATAATATTTCACTTAGTATCACGATATTAAAAATTGGAAAGGAGTGATTACTTTTCCAATTCGCGAGGGTTATGCCCATATGTTCGCGGATTTATAGTGATACAAGGTAACTATTTAAAGCTTGTAGGCGTGTGACGCACAGGTAAGTGATATTGTTAAGATCCTGCCGGGTTCGTGTGCCAGTCAATTCTTTAAAAATTACAAACAGCAGCAAGCGAGATTCTCTTCCCCAATTTAAGAACTGTTCTACGTTGGAAGACAAACCCTCAAACAATGGACAATTTGTAGTAAGTAAGTTTTATAGTTAAGTAGCATGACCAATTTTTAGTTAATTTATTTGTTAGGACGTTTTGGCCATAAACCGTAAGATTAATTTAGTGTAAAATTTGTAATATAAGTTTTCCTTCATATACAAGTGTTTGAGAACTACTTATGTACTCAAAATTTTCATAAATTTCATAGACACCTATTCACTTAAATTTCTAAATTAATGAATGTAAGAGGTTCACGTTTCTTGCTCTGTGAATTAAATAGTTTTGTTTGCCGTTGATTAAGTCAATAGTTTTTCTTATTTTTTTTATAAGTAGTAAAAAGTGAGGAATTGATTAAAAGGAACAATTATCCTCCTTGGGATGACAAGTTTCTCAAGGTTTTGTACAAACATTTGGACATTCTCGACTTGTCTGGCGCCCTTGGCAATTGTTATTAAGCTACAATATTTTATGAAAGGTAAGTGCCAAATCTTTTGTAGTATTTTATAAATTAATTTAACCCTTTTTGCAAAATTTTAACCCTCTATATGATCCACGACCTTCCGCTGGCTAGTGCCGGTGACCCTTTAATTTTTGTTTTACAGGCCGCCCCCATTTTACAATTGTACTGGAAAATACATACTTAGTAACTTTTCCGCCTGTAACAAGTTATACGTGGCGCAGGTGACTGTTTTTTATTGATTAAATCAATTGACTCCATTCCATCAGAAGGTCAACATATATATATATTAAAATAATTTAGGGAACAAAGCTTAATTATTTTTTAATATAAACATATATTTCATGTATAAACAATATCCTATTGCATTATATTTTGATGGATAACGGTCATAGTTAGTTCCGTGGGAACTAATCATACTAAGCATATAAATATTTGCTTTAATAAAGTATTTTCAGATGAACAAACTATTGCTGTTTTTACCAATACTACTAGTTTCGGATCAATAACACTCATAAATTAAAATTTGCAATGTCGAGCTTCGTAATAGTTAGTGTTTATTTAAATACTACAGTGACAATCAATAAACTCATTATAATTAATAACTTTCTTTCGATTCGGGTTCGTTTAAGTTGTGTTTATTTATACGTAAAGTCGTTAATATATATATTAGATTATGCTGTGATAAAGGTTATTTAAGGAATACGTTAAGAAAGTCGTTCAGGAATGAGTTTTAGATAGAAGAGTCAAACGCACTTATTATAAGGAATAATTAGAAAAGTAGTTTGAGCATGTAGAGTAAACATAGGAAGACGCATAGTTGGCGTAGGAATGAGAAATATATGTATTAAGTAGATAGTAAATATTAAATACCCTGTAGATAAAGTTTAGTTAATTTAGGTAAAACAAATAAGGATATTTTTCAGTGGAAGCACGCGTATAATTAGAAATAAATGATAAAGTGTAATTAGACACGCATTAAGAAAAAGAGTTACAGACGACTAAATTAATACGGATATAGAAATAGAGTTTCAGGTAGTTAATATAAATGCGTACAAATATCTAACCATTTTTTGATAAGAGAAATGATTAAAAATTGCGTGAATCGCATGTAAACATGAAAATTTAAAGTCGAGTTGCATCAGTTGTTTATGGAAAAGCAAGTAATCTATCAAAATACAGCATGTTGATAACGAAAGACAGCTGCTGGCAGGTTGTGATTATGGGGAATCGTGGAGCATTACATCAGAAACTGCTCTAAATGAAATTATTTGATTGGTTAGAAACAAGCGACGAGTTCTAGACCATACCCAGGGATGGAGTGGGAATTCGAGAATATATTAGCAAGCACCTTGATAAGAAGGTCGGTTTTGAACTCAACGAAGGCCGAAGTGCGTTGCCATTAAAACAAAGTAATACGTAATAATTACAAAAGTGAAATAAAATAAGTACGAATATGAAGATTATAATTGCCGTTTGAACGGCTTCGAGGTCTGAGGAAATAGACTATGATTCTGATGTTAAGGGAAAATACAGTAATACAATTTAGATGTCCAGGAGAAAAGAAGAATAATACAATTTTGAAGTACAGGGGTGAAACAAACTACAATTTTAAGTCTGGGGCAAGAATGATAAAAGTCTAAGTTTGAAGAATTGAAATAAATTGGGGTGTATAATTTAATGGTGGTGGTCCATAGTGTAATGGCAATAATTTGAATGGAATCCAGAATTGGGAAGATCATTTTATTGGAAGCGTCGATGTGAGAAAATAAAACCAGGTCAGATTTTTAGTTATAAGACATTTGTTTTTCTATATAAATTTTATTTTATTTTGAATTTGCTAAATATGATATGCTTGTGAAAAAGTCAACAAAAGAGGTTGCATACGTATAGAATGAGTAATATGATAACAGGTTTAGAATATTCTACACTTTGTTGGTAAAGATAATAAGTTTTTTGGTGACTTTGGGTTTTGAGTACATACTAGATGGTTGTTAATAAATGAAATTTATAAGGTTAACTAATTTAAAATGTATTACAAATAATTTCAAAAGCTGTACATAACATATTGGTTTCATTATATAAAATCGAAATTTACTGAATTTTATAATTCCAAATAAATGCTAGCCGAGGTCATAAGATTTAAATAGTACAAAGGCGGAGCCACAAGTTGAATAGGAATTGATAACCCGCAAGGCGGTAACGTATCGAATTTTGCCATTGGTAGATAAAGTTGTTTAAAGATAAAGTCCAGTTGATAGCAATATTAAGAAGACAGCTGGAGGAGGAGATAATTACAATTAATAGTGAATATTAAAATGGTGGTCCAATAATTTAGAGTACGTAGAAAATTAATAAGGCGCACAACGAAGGGCATCAAGAATTCCAGTTCATAGTAATAAAAATAACAGCCCAAAGTAGCAGCGAGAAAATTCCGCGAATAGTATAGCAATATATATATATATATATATATATATATATATATATATATATATATTTAGAATTTTTTTAACACAATAACAGTCTAATGTTGTGATTAACTTTACTTGTTAGCATTGTAAGTGCGGCAGCATGTTTATCAACGTTAAAAATTATTTTAATAACCGTGCCTTACAAGATAGATTAGATGATTTTCTCTCTTGGCAATAGAATATGACACTGTCAGAAGCATAAATATCGATGACGCAATAACTAAATTTGCATAAAACGGCTAAGGAAAAGAATTTTTAAATTAGATTTTGAGTGTCAGCTGTGTAATACGTTTATTGTTTACTGTATAAAGTTTTAAAGTATAATTTATTTTGTGAGTTGTTTAAATATACAGGTTTTTTTAAACATCGTTTAAAGATTTTAAGGGCATGTAGTATGATCGAAAATAAGGTTGAAAGTCATAATAAACACATGTCCACAAATTAACTGTTTTCGAAATAACAGCGAGTTTACCTCAATTGCAGAATAAGTTTGCCTTATTAAGATGTTATTGCATTTTAACATAAAATAGATTATAACTAAAGAAGTTGTTCAACATGACGTCCTTCCATTTGGACACAGGATCTACATCTCCTTTCAAAGGAAGCGCGCACTCTTTTAAAAAACAAGGGTTTTTCTCGAATTATCTGGCAACAGTGTTCTATTTGTTGGCGCAACTCTGGAAGACTGTTTCGGTGTTGCGTACACTAAACTTTTCAAATAACCCCAAATACTAAAGTCCAATGGGTTTATATCGGGAGATCTTGGAGGTCAAGCAATGGGACCTGCTCACCCTATACATCTCCTAGGAAATTCATTGTTTAGATGTTCCCTAACAGCAAGCGTAAAGTGCGGTGGAGCTCCATATTGCATAAACCAGAGTTTAGTCTCAGATTTAGAGGTAAATCTTCCAAAAGTTTAGGTAAAGTATTTTCCAAGAACACGAGGTATGCAAGACTTGTTAAGCGTTGTGGCAAAACAATCGGTCCTTTACAACCGTTTGTAACGGGCATTTTTAATAGTTAAACATTTTTCGCTTCCTTTCTGTTAGAGTACTTAAAAATACATCGTTTCTTTGGGATCGCTGTTTGTATAAAGTAAATACTTCAGAATAGTTCAGATTTGTATGCAATTTAACTCGCGTGTATTAATTAAAGATAGATAAATCGAAGCTTGATTCATTAATAAATAAATTACATTCCAACTTATCGGAAACTGATAAACCGCGGTAATTAATTAGTAGATATGATTGTTGCATTCACGTTTTGATTGTTGCTTATGTGGATATACAAGTCTAGATAATAGTCGATAAGCGGTTATAATAGCGACGAGTTGAAGAGTTCTAGTTTGTCCTTTGTGACTATATGTTAATTACGTTACGTTGTTAGTTTTCGTGCTTGGTTCTTATATATATTACTTCCGTAAAAGTTACTGTTTGCTGTTTTGCTTTGATAATAGTGAAAAATTAATGCGGGATTAATTTTTCGAATTGTACATGAAAAACACGGCACGATTTTAGTTGTACTTTAACTGTAGAATGTGTTTACTCGACCGCACGGGTTTTTAAGGTCATTGACAGACGGTGTTATTGCTTACGAGTAGCTTTAATAATTGTTTTTTGTTGCTGTGATACTGTAGTTCTGAATTTTCTAACAACAAAGAATCTGGAATGGATCCTTACTTATGCAAGTTTCATGTTTGCGAAATATAATAGATTACCGGTTTACTGGGGCATTGGTTGTAGTTTCTCACTGCTTGTTGGGATGTTTGTGAGAATAATATACATCCGGTCCCAGTTGAAACTAAATTAGTGCTACAGAATATTTCGAAATTATTGTATTAGGAAATAAAATTTATCAACTACATAGTTACGACGCGTGATGTTGTCTGCTGCTAACCCCAGTGAGGTGCGTGGGTGTGATTAAGGTGACGTGTGATGGGTTCCATCAACACCCTCCCAGTAAAGGGTGAAGTGCTTCGCTAGTACAGGACCTCGTGAATCCCACCCTTCCGTTGCAAGGAAGCGTTCCTGAAGGACTTTCTGTGGGTTGAACTATTTCCTACTTGTTTTTACTTTAAATACCTGTCCGTTGCTTTGCCATACCTTTGGCGTTCTGAGACCTTTTACTATAGACTTACTTGCTATTAAGAAAAAAAGAAAGAAGAAAAAAATAACAATCAATACTACTGAATTACTCATACCAATTGTGTTTTATCTATTTATCTTTTGTCAACATTTTATCTGATTTATGTTTAATTGGTGTGTGAGGAAACGTTTCTGCTACTCCCCAATATTACCTCACTTTGTACTAAAGATTTGTTATATTGCTTTTAACGTTGTTATATTATATAGTTTATCTAAACAGTTTCTTTTTTTTACATTCTACAAAATACTGAATAACTTAGACTTCTCATTGCTGCTATAGTTATTCTTTTTTCTCCAGGTTTGCTTAACTATTTTGCTTGCAGGTACCGTTACTAACTCCCTACACCCGCATACATCATAGGTTAGTCTGCTTTCTACAACCCCCCCCCCACTCTCCGATTGAGCCGGGTCATTTCTTTGACTTTCTTTGTGGTACGTAGCATAAATTTGGCGCCCAACGTGGTTGCCACGAAAAAAACGTAACAGAAATTTTTGGCGCCCAACGTGGGGCTGTAATACCGACGTGGGGCCGACTTTTTTTTAGAGGGGCTCGAATACCAACGTGGGGCCAAAATTTTTTTTTTTTTTTAGGGGCTCGTTTTTTTTTTGATGGCCCGATATTATTTTTTCTTCCTTCTCGTTTGCGGCTCGACTTTTTTTTTTGAGGGGCCTGATTTTTTTTGATTTGCTCTTGATTTTCTAAATTTTTTTTATGACCTTGATTTTTTTTTGGCCTTGATTTTTTTTTTGGTGTATCGGTTCGATTTTCTTTCTGCTTATATTGGCTGGCTCTAATTTTTTTTTGTGGTGTAGTCTTGAATCTTTTTCCTTCGCTATATAGAAATTCCTTGATTGTAATTTTTTTTTGTGTGAATTATCAGAGTTGTGTTTTCGCTGGTAATTTGGTTCTGGAAAACACTGGCGCCCAAGTTTTCTGTACACCACCTTTTTTTTTCTTTTCTTCACGTCACTTTCGCTACCTCACTTAAATATAATTCTAATGTCCCCGATCTAGATCTGGTTGTATTATACGACTTTTTTTTTCCTTCCTTCTTGATACCACAGTTGAAGCCTTTCGTTACTTTTTCCAGTTTTCCGTTTGTCGTTCCCTAGCTTACTTGAGACTTGACACTTGTGTCTTATGTTGGCTATTGCTGTTGGTTTCCTTCCTCGCTACTTTTCTTTTCTTTTGGTTTCTGCGCGCGCGAAACCAATTTCTTGAGGTTGGAAACTGTGCTGTTTCTTTTCTAAAGAGACATCCGTCCTTTGACGAATTAATGGCAGCGTCTATGCCTTTACACCTTGGACCTCTCCGATTGCTACTGCTTACCTATCTTTCCCTGTGGATTTCTTTACTCTTAGCTTTGTCCGACATTTTCTTCTGGCTAGTTCTACCATTTGTTCACTATTTGACTATTATAGTCGCTTTCTACATCCATTCCCTGAGGTAGGCTTCAGATCTATTTTCTTTCCCTTTAGGGATTTCGACTTGGTCGCTTCTGTAGGTCTGTTAGCCATACTCTGCTTGAGTAATCGTTTCATACGAATCTGTGTTACCTCAGTTGGAAGTATTCTAGATGGTGTACTAGCTTACCTTTGTCCTTTGCTTTGTCTTGGTTTTTTTTTGCTGCACACTTGAGGGTGACAGTTTTGCTACGAGTTTTCTTCCTCGTTTTTTTTGTTTTCTCTTGGTTTCTCCGCGGGAAACCAAAACTTTTCTTTGAGGTGGAAAACAGAAATGTTCCTTTTGAGGAACATCCGTCTTTTGACGATTTTGAAAGTAGCTAAGACCTTTAATCCTCATTGGGTGTTTACTTAATGCTTTCCTTACCTATTCTGTCGTTGTTGGTTGCGATAGATGACTTTGTCTTCTTTTAAAAAAATGTCCCTTTTCTTATACTGTTATTGGTCCTTCGAACCGGATAAAATTTTTTTTTGTTTGGTTCCTTGTCTGTCGTTTTTTCTTCTTTCTTTCACCCCGACGTCTTTATTTTGCTAGGGGGGAATTTGTAACGGGCTTTTTTAATAGTTAAACATTTTTCGCTTCCTTTCTGTTAGAGTACTTAAAAATACATCGTTTCTTTGGGATCGCTGTTTGTATAAAGTAAATACTTCAGAATAGTTCAGATCTGTATGCAATTTAACTCGCATGTATTAATTAAAGATAGATAAATCGAAGCTTGATTCATTAATAAATAAATTACTTTCCAACTTATCGGAAACTGATTAACCGCGGTAATTAATTAGTAGATATGATTGTTGCATTCACGTTTTGATTGTTGCTTATGTGGATATACAAGTCTAGATAATAGTCGATAAGCGGTTATAATAGCGACGAGTTGAAGAGTTCTAGTTTGTCCTTTGTGACTATATGTTAATTACGTTACGTTGTTAGTTTTCGTGCTTGGTTCTTATATATATTACTTTCGTAAAAGTTACTGTTTGCTGTTTTGCTTTGATAATAGTGAAAAATTAATGCGGGATTAATTTTTCGAATTGTACATGAAAAACACGGCACGATTTTAGTTGTACTTTAACTGTAGAATGTGTTTACTCGACCGCACGGGTTTTTAAGGTCATTGACAGACGGTGTTATTGCTTACGAGTAGCTTTACTAATTGTTTTTTGTTGCTGTGATACTGTAGTTCTGAATTTTCTAACAACAAAGAATCTGGAATGGATCCTTACTTATGCAAGTTTCGTGTTTGCGAAATATAATAGATTACCGGTTTACTGGGGTATTGGTTGTAGTTTCTCACTGCTTGTTGGGATGTTTGTGAGAATAATATACATCTGGTCCCAGTTGAAACTAAATTAGTGCTACAGAATATTTTGAAATTATTGTCTTAGGAAATAAAATTTATCAACTACATAGTTACGACGCGTGATGTTGTCTGCTGCTAACCCCAGTGAGGTGCGTGGGTGTGATTAGGGTGACGTGTGATGGGTTCCATCAACACCCTCCCAGTAAAGGGTGAAGTGCTTCGCTAGTGCAGGACCTCGTGAATCCCACTCTTCCGTTGCAAGGAAGCGTTCCTGTAGGACTTTCTGTGGGTTGAACTATTTCCTACTTGTTTTTACTTTAAATACCTGTCCGTTGCTTTGCCATACCTTTGGCGTTCTGAGACCTTTTACTATAGACTTACTTGCTATTAAGAAAAAAAAGAAAGAAGAAAAAAAAATAACAATCAATACTACTGAATTACTCATACCAATTGTGTTTTATCTATTTATCTTTTGTCAACATTTTATCTGATTTATGTTTAATTGGTGTGTGAGGAAACGTTTCTGCTACTCCCCAATATTACCTCACTTTGTACTAAAGATTTGTTATATTGCTTTTAACGTTGTTATATTATATAGTTTATCTAAACAGTTTCTTTTTTTAACATTCTACAAAATACTGAATAACTTAGACTTCTCATTGCTGCTATACTTATTCTTTTTTTCCAGGTTTGCTTAACTATTTTCTTGCAGGTACCGTTACTAACTCCCTACACCCGCATACATCATAGGTCTAGTCTGCTTTTACAACCCCCTACTCTCCGATTGAGCCGGGTCATTTCTTTGACTTTCTTTGTGGTACGTAGCATAAATTTGGCGCCCAACGTAACACATTCCCCTATCATACCTAACCAGATGTGTTAGAGAGAAACTTTGCTGATGTCTGGCTTCAACGATAGCATGAGGATTCTCGTCACACCAAACGTGATTGTTGTGAAAATTAAATATTCCATTTTTAGGAAAACCAGCTTCATCAGTGAAAAGGATGTTATCAGCGAAATCTTGCCGATCAGCAGTTGTTCGCAAAAACCACTCACAGAAAGTAATTCTCGCTTAATAATTCGGAGCAGTAAGGGTTTGTACCCTTTGGATATGGTAGTGGTATAGTAGTTGCTCATAATGAGTTCTCCAAACAAGATATCTGCTCACCCTCACTTGAGTCGAAATTTTTCTAAGACTGGTTTCGGGATTTTCATCAATACTATTTAACATTCGATCTTTTATCTGTGGAGTACAAGCTATTCTCTACCGTCCAGTATCATAAGACCGCTTATCAAACAAACCAGTTTCTCTTAGGCGTTGAAACACGGTCTGAAACATCACATGCCAAGGCAGTTGGTGATCAGGAAACGTTCCAGCAAAGAAGCGACGTACTTGTAAAGAATTTCCATTAGCACGATCGTACACAAACAGTATAGCGCTCATTTCAGCATTAGAATACGCAACCATTGTAATTGCTACAAATTGCACAAGAAGTCAAATTAAACTGTCATAAAACAAAAGCTGATAAGCACCTGTTTACTGGGGTATGTTGTCGTTCACTTATTTATTATATCATATACAGTTAAAATGTGGACATATGTTTATTATGACTTTCAACCTTATTTTCGATCGTACGTACTATATGCCTTTAAAATCTTTAAACAATGTTTCAAAACACTTATATTGTACTTTTAATGTCAGTTAATTTCCAAGTTTTTATTGTATGTAATTCGATTATAGAACAGAGCACTTACTTAATATACAATGTATTAAATCTTCCCTATAGGAACTATAATTAGAAAATACTGAAAAACAAATGCGAATAATAAATCTTAATGGGAGCATATACAAATATTTTTGAGCAACACCCACAAATCGTAGTTATGCAGCTGGCAAGAAGTACTATCGGCGCTAATTTACACTTAATGCAGCACCTTTGTTGCAAAAACACTTCCAGTTGGGAGGAGTGTATTGAAAGTAAAAACTTCATTACTCAAGAACATGTATTTTTTTTATCACCTATGAAGCTTTGAAATAGTGGAATAAATGCATGGCGGTTTGATACTGAAATTAGCGGTATTCAGCTTTGAATAGTTGCTAACTACAACCAATTGAAAGAAAAGAAATCGAACAAACCAATCGGTTAAGCACATTGTATAGTTGTAAACAATGCATGGCTATTTGAAATTACTGGGCACCTCCCAATTTCTACAGAACGTAATATAGCCTAGCATTCGTGTGGTTAAGTGATTAATACTTTTTTTTTCTAATTCTACGGCTTGTAAATGCCAAAAGAATTTTGCAGAAAAGGTAATTTGTATAAATACGCCGAAAATAAAATTTCGTTTGTGGTCAAGTCACATTGATACAAATAAAAATCCTTAACGTACTTTTATCACCGCCAAACTAAAATTGAATAGGTATTATCATGTGGTTTACTTAAATTGGAAAAAGCTTCTATTATTATACGTTACTAGAATAGCTGTGAAATGACTGTCAATTTCTAAAAATATGTTTGTAAGCTAAGAAGCTATTTGTTTTATTTAGTTAAAATAAGGAAGTTTTTAGAAATGTTCACTATTTTAGGCATTTTAATTTGACTGTAAAATTTGTTAACTTTCAATATAATATACTAATCAGCACATTTCCTTATCAAGTTGCAAAACAAATTTCTGATAAATAAAGAGGTATAAACCTAACAAATTGGATCCGTATTCCAATTTAAGTAGAGTACTATTTTTTGATACATATTTTAAATTTTTATTCTGGTGTCCAGCTGCATCTTATGGGAATGATTTGTTTAACCTAAACTATGATTCAAAGGAATTATTAATGATACTTAAAAATAGTACCGGCAATAAATTTATGAATAAATTTTATTTGATTGATCAATACAACGTTCCCGATCAAAATGTAGCAGTCGGTTACGTTGTACTATTTACTATTCGGTTTTGTAATTTCATACCGTATAATTATGACAAATGAAATGTTTCCAAGGTTGCATTTAAACTACTATGAATACATAGCATTTAATGTATCGTTATAATTCTTGTAGTGAAGGCTTTAATTTTAGTTTATAGCTTTTAGATACGTGAGCTCATTTTCTTCTAATTCCTCTTAAGAAGCAGCTAACACACAGGACATGTTCCGGATAGATGTTAACTTTAAACGTGATTTGCTCTTGCTATGTCAGTGCAATTTTTAAGTTAATTTGTTTTATCTGCTTTCAAGATGTCTTTCTTTAAAACAATTGTTAGTTATTTCTAGGCGCGTCTCTATGCGATAAGCGAAGTAAATAGTGCTTCAAGATGTTATAATTCGGAACGCAACAACTTATTACTGGTACCTAATACAACTTTAAACACATGTAACAAAAAAATATGTATTTCTAGAAATTAGTTTTAACTGATCTTAATAAAATATATTTATTTTGTTGTCTGGAGTCTAGCCGATACAGGGCGAAAGCATGCGGCGCGAAGGCTTAAGTTCAGAAATATTACAAAGATATAATTCTCCGATAATATAGTCACACCATGAATCATCATCATCATCATTAGGTCTTCAGTCCTAGAACTGGTTGGACGCGTACCCTCATTGTTTCCTAGTCTGAACCAACCTACACATTTCCCTGAAAATTGCACAGTCTGCATCTATCACTATCTGTGTGCGAAAGTCTGATCTCGATCTACCTCTACCTCTCTTTTCCTATCACTGCTTGTAATACATCCCGTGCTATTCACCAGAAATGCCTTAGAATGTATCCTGTCTTTCTATGTCTCCTATATCTTTCGTTTTTCACAAATATCCTTATTTCTCTACTATTTCTACAACCTATTCGTTATTAGCTTTGTCTGTCCATGCTACCTCATACATCTGAAGCACAACTCCCAGTAGGCTCCTATCTCTTTCTGTCTGCTTTTCCTACTGCCCTATTTCCTAGGCGTACTATGCTGTGCTCCACACTATGCTATGAACAGTTTTGTTCTTGTATCTATGTTCGTTGTCTTTGAACACAGCCGCTGTTCTTTCTTGTTTGATGCAGTTCGGTCACCTTCTATTGTTTTACAGCTATATACCCTATTTCCCCGATATTCAGTGGTGTGTGAAGGGGGGGGGGCGTCGCCGTGGATCAATGTAGTAAGCGTAAGACTACGAATCCCAAGGTCCCGGGTTCAAATCCCGACACGGCCGACTGCTTGAAAAATGGTAGGTGAGCATTTTTCACAAATATTACGCCCTCGTCGGATGAGAGGTTAAATGGAGGTCCCGTGTGTGAGTGTTGTCACGCACGTTAAAAATCCCTACCTTGCCTGGAACGGCAAGGGTTCGGCAAAATTCTAAATTTCCAGGCAACAAAAAACTCGCCTCCTGGCCAATGTAGTACCTTCTGGTGGAGCATTGGAAATGTAAATGAACGGTATGTGAAGGGGAAACTCGCCTCCTCCACCCAAGGTCCCGGGTTCGAATCCCGACACGGTCGGCTTGAAAAATGTTAGGCGAGTATTTTTCACAAAAATATACCCTCGTTCGGATGAGAGGTGAAATGGAAGTCCCGTGTGTGAGTGTTGTCGCGTACGCTAAAGACCCTACCTTGCTTGAAACAGCAAGCGTTCGGGAAAATTCCAAATTTTCCAAGTAAAGAAACTCGCTTCTTGGCCAATGTAGTGCCTGCGGGTGGAGCATTGGAAAAATCACATGTAAGGTATGTGAAGGAGGCGGCTCGTGGCGTAGTGGTATGTGTGCGACTACTACGCCCAAGGTACCGAATTCGAATCCCAATACGATCCGCTTGAAAAATGTTAGTCGAGCATTTTTCACAAAAATACACCCTCGTTCGGATGATAGGTATAATGGAGGTCTCCTGTGCGAGTGTTGTCACGCACGTTAAAGATCCCTACCTTGCTTGGAACAGCAAGGGAATGGCAAAATTCCAAATTTTTCAGGTAAAAAAAACTCGCTTCCTGTCCAATGTAGTATCTTCGGGTGGAGCATTAGAAAATCACATGTAAGGTATGCGAAGGGGGTGAGCAGTCTTTGGCTGCGAAGTTCCCCCAACACTTGAACCTTTGTTGAATTAATAGTTTTCCAATTTATCCTTTCGCACAATCAACATTAATTGAAAATATTTCACAACCAACACCTGTAGTTGTTTATATTAATCATCAGATTTAAGAGCACTTATTTTTTCGTCATTGGGTTTTACATCTTGAAACTGGTTGGACTTATACCTCAGCTTATTTATGTTCTGAACTAGCCTACACAGTTCCCTGCAATTCTCACAAGACCCTATATACAGCTTAAATCTCTTTTATTGTTTTTAATTATATGCCCTATTTCACCGAAATTCAGTGGAATGTGAAGGGGGTTAAGCAGCCTGTGGCTGCCAAGGATCCCCCAACACATAGACATTTGACGTATTAATGTTTTCCAGTAAATCCTTTCGCACAATTAACATTAGTTGAGAGTATTTCTAAACTAATATCTGTAGTTGTTTATATAACCACCATGTTTAAGTACAGATATTATTTTTGTCATTAGTTTTTACATCTTGCGATTGGTTGGAAGCGTACCTCCATTGATTTCTATTCTGAGCTAGCCTACACATTTCCCTGAAATTCTCACAACCTACATGTTTCACTATCTGTGTGCAGTAGTCTAACCTAGGTCTACTTCTACTTCTCTTTTTTTCTATCCCTGCTTCTATTATATTTCGCACCATACCCTCATGTCATAGAATGTGGCCTATCATCTTATCTCTCCTATTTTTTTACTGTTTATCACATACTTCTTCTTTCCTACCATTTCTAGTACCTCTTTGTTCTTAACTTTGTCTGTCCATGGAATCTTCATCATACGTCTGTAGCACCACATTTCAAAAGCTTCTTCCTTTTTCTTGTCTGCTTCTTCTACTGTCCAGGCTTCACAGCCATACAGTGCTGCGCGCCATACATATGTTTTAAGCAATCTTTTCCTTGGTTCTATGTTTGTTGTCTTTGAACACAGTAGTTGATTTTTCTTGTTAAATGTAGCACGACCTTGTCCTAATTTTTGTTTATATCGTTTGTGCTTTTCCCATCTTGCCTTATTTGACATCCTAGGTAGCAGAAATCTTTACCCTCTTGTAAGCTCTCTTTGCCTATTTGTATTCTTGGTTTTGATTTATTTTCCCCTCTTTTGCATACTAGAACCTTAGTTTTATTATTGTTAATTTTCATATCATATTTCTCTGTTAGAACTGTTTCCATTTCATTAGGAGCAGCTTCTAACTCTTCATTGCTAGATGCTAACACCGCTATATTATCTGCAAATCTAAGCATATCAATCTTTTGTCCCTGCATATTAATTCCAAATGTCTTTATGAATTTGACAGTATTCATTGCCTCTTCTATGTACAAGTTCAAAATTAATGGTGATAAGGTACATCCCTGTCTCACCCCATTCCTAATATTTACTTCTGTGCTTTCTTGCTCTAATTTTATTACCGCTGTTTGCTCTTTGTATATGCAATGCACTATCCGTCTATATCTAGAACTTATTCCAATCTTTTTGAGTATTTCAAATACTTTTTTCGAGATCTAACCACCATATTTGTACAATTCTAGTTAATATTATTAATACGTGTGCTGTCAAACTTATTGTTCGAAATTTTACACATCTATCTATCTCTTTTTTTCAGTATAGTTACTATGATGTTAAGTTTTAAATCTTTGGGTATCTCGCCTGTCTCATAGATATAGCTTACAAGTCGGAAGAGGCGTTGTGTTACTGCCTGTCCAGGGGTTTTTAGAGTTTCTGCTTGCACCTTATCTATACCTGGCGCCTTATCATTTTTCAAACTCCTTAATGCTAATTGAAACTCATCTCTAAGTGTAGGGTAACCTAGGTAATCATTTTCAATGTATGATTCCTGTTCTAATGCTGTTAGATCCTCTCCTGAATATAAAATCCCTATATATTCCTGCCATCTAGCTACTTTCTCTACATTTTCGATAATGACGTTTCTTCCCGCGACCCTTATATTTCTGCTATATGGTTTTATATACCTAAAATTCATTCTAATTACTTTGTATGCTTTGTCTGTCTTTCCTATTTCCATCTTAGTTTGTACCTTTTTGTACTTTTCATAAATCTATTGTTCTTTAGCTTTTCTACATTTGCGAATAATTTTCCGTTTTATGGCGTTGTATCTCTGTTTTCCTGTTTCGTGTGATTTATTTTTGTATTTTCGTCTTTCTTCTATTAAATTTAGGATATCCTTTGTTATCCATGGTTTTTTATTTTCTTTTTGTGTATACCCCAGAATATCTCTGGCCGCCATGTTTAAGCTGGATTTAATGTTATTCCATTCTGATCCTACTTCCTTAATATCAGAAATTTTTCCGATATCTTTCAGCAATTCATTTGACTTTTTTTCAAGTCTTTCGTGGATATCTTCATCTTTTAGCTTCTCAAAGTCAAAGTGCCTTTTTCCGTTCCTCTTTTTCAGATTTTTAAATTTAAGTGGGGCTTTCATAATTACGATGTTGTGGTCAGTGTCTATATCTGCTTCTGGGTAGCTTCTACAGTCTTTTACTTGATTTCTAAACCGGTGTCTAACAATAATGTAATCTATTTGATATCTTCCTATATCTCCTGGCATTTTCCACGTGTATCGTCTTCTAGCATGATGTTGAAATAATGTATTTGCGATTATTAAGTTGTTCTTGTCGCAAAATGCTACCAGCCTATTTCCTCTGCCATTTCTCGTGCCTAAACCAAAGAAACCTACTATCGCTCCTTCCCTACCCTCTCCTACCACTGTAATAAAATCCCTCGGAATTTGTTAAATTTTCATGTCCTTTTACGTATCTTAGTATGTCTTCGATATCTTTGTAGATCGCATCTACCTCTTCCTCACTGTAGCTGGAGGTGGGCATGTACACTGGCATTATTACTATATTTACTGGTTTAGATTCAAATCTAACCATGAGTACTCTTTCGTTCTTTTGTAAGTAGTTTTCTACACGTCGTCCTATCTTTTTTTTGCATAACTATCCCCCCCAATTTCCTTCCTCTGATCCTGTATGAATTGCCCTGTAGTCTCCACTCCAAAAATCCCCGCCTCTGGCCAGCGGACTTCGTTGAATCCTACTATGTTTTGTGCTAACCTATCCATTTCAAGTTTCAGGTTCTCTAGCTTACCTACTTGTTTCATACTTTTGACATTCCACGCTCCGACTCGCAGAATGTTTAGGGATCTTTTTTCTATATTCTCGGATCACATTGTCCGAAGTAGTCCCCTCCCGGAGATCCGAGTTGGGGACTATTTTAATCCCGGAATTTTTTACCCCAGAGGATGCCATCATGTATACTAACAATTTCTGTACGCAGTGTACTTGGGAGGTAATGTGGTGGTTTCCTGTTGCCTTCCACATCGCAGTAGTGTGTCTTAGAATGTCATACCAACCCCTATAGTCTCTGCTACTCTAAGTACCGAAAAAGCTGCTATCCTCTTTCGGGGACCTGTCTTAGTCTGGTTCCTCACTGAAGACCCCACTAATTTAGTTAAACCTATAGATTGGCTCTTTAGCTCATTGAAACGCGCAAGCCATTCTACCTGTTCTAGTATTTTAGAACTTCGTCAAGGTGCAGGTCCGTTCAGAATGGCACACCATGAATAACATTGTATTATTGAATAAAGTTGAGAACCCTGTATAAAACAGCAACACAGGTTGACCTCGCCATCAAACAAATTGTGCTATATTATGATTAAGGACGTCAATGATATTTTATTAATTTATTTATTAGCAAGTTTGATTATTAATTTTGTCAAAATGTAAAACATTCTTAAATCGAATCGTTATCTGATGTAAAATTAGGAGTCCAAAAATTAATTTAGGATATTGATATTTTATTGATTTTAAAATATTAAAAATGAGCAAATAATCCCTCTGGACACAAAAACAGAAAAAGAAAGGTAGCCAAAAATTTAGGCTACGAAGGGCAAAAACGCAGTATTACAAAATTTCTCAAGTCAAATCCTACCGTTGAAATTTCATAAATGCCTTTGTCTTACGAATACAAATTAAGAATTGACATCAAACAACTAGGCAGAAAATTCAGCAGCAACAGTAAAAGAAGAAACAGCAGCATCAGCAGCCAAAATTCACCATAAAATTGTGTCAATCAATAAAATTTTCCGAAGGTCACACAGAAAAGAATTCTGGGCATGTATATTATAACAGATTTCTAAATTTCAAGTTAGTCTGCAGAAGATGATCGGTTTATTCTAAAATATTGTATTCTGTTTTTATTGTAAACTATTTACTACTTTCAGTCTGCAACCGAATAAGTCTATTAACTTCTAAAGGGTATTCAAGTTGATACTATCTTTCAAAAACGTTTCATATTTACAAAACTTTTGAAAAAATTATAGGAATTAGAAAAACAACTTTGGCGTTGTACACTTTAGCGTATAATAGAAGTGACTAAATATTTATATACACTGTTATGGTATTTTGTGCGGACAAGAAAAAAATAACGTACACAACAAAAATAGTCCGCACCGAGTACCGCAACAAAAAAAATAGAACCGAAAGAATGCCGTGCTAGCTAGAAAGTCGTAGAGTGGGATGGGTCACAAAAAAAAACCCTAAGAGATAAAATTTATTTACGAAACCTTTAAAAAACATGTTACAAAAAAGGAAAACCCACCCGCGCAGAATATGATATTTATCTGATACATCCCGGAGGATTTACACAATACAAAAATTTTTGCAAAAAATAATTAATGCACTCCTAAGTCACCTCAAACTAATTTTTAACCTCATTTCTAGTATTTATCTAAAACGAAATAAAAAAATTGTATTTTATAAATTCACAGTCACTTGTTTAGTATAATCTTAAATACTTTATATTCATATAAAACAACATTATATATATATATATATATATATATATATATATATGTGTGTGTGTGTGTGTGTGTGTAATTTTTTGTAGGTTTTAGGTCTTATTGAATAATGGGAACTACTATTTTTTATAAATGTAAGCTTTCGGATATATTCAATCTTTGTTAAAGATACTAAAATATACAAAAATAGTAATGCTGCAACGCGAAGCTACGTATAATTTCAAAATACATTTGTTTAGCACTACAAACATTAAGATGTAAAATTGTTGGAGGATAGATAAAGTTTGACATTTGATAATTGACATTTTACAGGTAAGTATTTTTTTGAGTAAAAGATCCCCTTCTTTATTTTTATTTAAATTTTTAAATAGCATGTTGTGTGTGTGTGTGTGTGTGTGTGTGTGGGTGTGTTAGAAGCGGTTGAGTAGATTATTGAATTTGAATTTATTTGTCAGTGGTTTGAAAATTAGAAGGTATGTGTCTATATATATATATATATATATATATATATATATATATATATATATATTATATAATGCTCAAAATATCAAAATCAGTTTTTGTTTATAATGATAAAATTTTGAAAAATGTAACGTATTTTAAGAAATTTTCGTTTCTTTTTATTACCTTTAATGTCTAAAATTTGTATGTGTTGAAATTTATCTCGTGATGAGTGCCATTAACATGAGTAGTCAAAGCACATGCGTTGGGTTTGACTCGTATGCCACTTTTATTATATATTTAACTACCCAATGGACTCCAACTTAAGTCCTATATTAGCCAAAAATTGCAATAATGGACACACTACTATATTATGTGATCCCTAAACTACCTTGTAATTTACCATTTATACAGAAATCTGTAGAGCTATTCCTAAAGATAAAATCAATGAAACTACAAATTTTCAATAGTTATGACAACATAGTGCAATTTACTATAAAAAACAAAAATAATTGCTCGATTCCTTTTTTAGATATTTTACTAATTAGAAATTCGTTATATTAGATTGGTATCAAAACCTAGTAATTCCGTCAGATATTTAAATTATTTATCAAATCACTCATACAACACCAAAATTAACTTCCTCTTAGGTTTAAAAATAGAATTCAAAAAATTAGTCATCCATCTTCATACCAAAAAAATTTAAAAAAATTCTTTATCATACTAAAAACAACTAACCATCCAATTTAATTAAACGTCTTTTATACAATCACTTGACTCCTTGTGTAACCAAGATAATACTACTTCAACATTTCCAACTCTCCCTTATCTAGAACATTTAACCGTCAAATTAGAAAATATTTTCAAAAAATTTAACATAAAAATTGCAAAAAGGAATAGTCTAACTATAAATAATCTATTCTCTAAAGTAAAATATAAAACAACTCCATTATACAAACGAAACGGTATCTACAAAATTATTCGTTTAAATTTAAATTGTGACCAATCTTATATAGAACACAGAAAGCAAAAGTTAAAACAACGTATAACTCAACATAAAAGTGGCATACAAGTCAAACCCAACGCATGCGATTTCACTACTCATGTTAATAGCACTTATCACGAGATAAATTTTAACACACCAAAAATTTTAGACATTAAAAGTTAAAAAGAAACGACGATTTCTTGGAATGTGTTACATTATTCAAAATTCTAAGTTTGTACAGATAAACTAATTTTGATAGTTTGAGCCCTATCTATACATATCTTCTAAATTTTCAAACCACTGATAAATAAATTCAAAGAATTCAGTAATCTACGTTACTAAAACACACAAACACACACACATGCAAACACACACGCTCGCATGCACGCACACACACACACATACACACAAACACACACACACAACCCACACAACATGCTAAAAATAAAGAAAATGGGAAAAAAGCTTTTAGTCAAAAAGCACTCACTTCTCAAATGTCAAATTTTACCTACCTTCTAACAGTTTTACATCTTTAATGTGCTAAATAAATGTATTTTTGATTGATATCCGTAGCCTCGCTTTAGTAAGTTACAGCATACCTTCATAATTTTACAGCATTACTATTTTTGTATATTGCTTTAGTATCTTTTGACAAAGGATTGAATATATCCGAAAGCTTCGATTTATAAAATGGAGCAGATTTCATTATTCAGAAAGACCTAAAAACCTACAAAAAATAATACCACCACACGAAATACATTTCACAGCAGCGGAAAAAAGTTATGTAATAACGTCATATCTAAACAATAATGTAACTCTAAATTTTTATAGGTACAGTTAATGCTAATCTTATTTTATAATTAATACCCAAACAACAAAAACAGCCGTCATTAGCATATTCATAACAATAAACCAACACAATTAAAAGTTACTAGATCGTTTCTACACAAATTTTGTTTATCTCAGTATGACTTGAAAATATTCACGTAACCACATTCTGTATACTTCAAACTATACTTTATAATTAGAACCTAATTATGCAAAATTTTTCACATAATAAGACCACACGTAAACAACATATTTCAACCTAATCTTCTTTAAAAAACATAGAATAATTGTATGGTTATAAAGTAACTTTTATCCCAAAAAAATTTAATATTTTTGTCCTGTAAATTTTAAACGTGACATAAATAAACCTAACGATGTGATCCGACTTAAAGAAAACCAAGATATCAATACACAGAAGGAAAATTGGATATACATACAATGTTGAAATTGATGCCTTCAAAAGGTGCACATTCCAACTTCCTGTCTTCGTCCTTTGAGAATTATACGTCACTTGAACCATCTTCAAAGGAATTCAGCAAAACAAGCACCGCCGCTTCTCCCATATGGTCGCTCAAATCGTACCATGTGTTTCAAACCATATTTTATAATGCTGATATCCAAAAGCAAATAAAACTGATTTTACCAAACTTTTAGCTTGCAGATGAAAATCCCTTGGCAATGCTTGTGATAAATTTGAAACACATTTACATCTTTCGATATTAAAATACGCTAAAATAATTACTTTTAGAAAGCTGTAGAAGTTCAAAACGTATTTCCTCAGATTCTTCAAAAATTTCTATAGTTCTAATCCGGTCCATCAAAATAGTAAAAATGTACGTTGAGTAATAATCATTTTTAGTCAATTTTTTTTACAGAAAAAATTCCGAAACATAATGACATGACTTTGTACTACCACTGCCTTATCACACAATTCAATTAAAGTATGCATGTGAATTACTTAAAAATATTTTGTAATTCTTACCGAGATCACTGAGATCACTTTGAAAAGCATAACAAAGTTTTCTTTAATATTTGAAATGACGTGAACTGTATTACTTGTGTCACTTTAATTAACAGTCAGACTACAATAACCCGATTCGAAACATTAGAAAACTCAGAGCGAACTACAACGTTAAATTGCGTAACATTACTTCGAAACAACATTCATTTTTATAACGGAAAGTAATTGTATTTTTCGTTCAAGCAAGGAAAGCCGGTACAATAATAATGACTCCTTTTAAATACTAACTTCCCTCGAAAACATCTATGTATAGATAATAAAAATAACATCAAAGGTATTTTCATCAAAACATCCATCTGTCGATAAGATAACCAAAAACCTAATTGAATTAAACGCCTTCGAGGAAATACCTTCAGGAGCATTGTACATCAAAAACTTATTATATTATTTTGAAAAGCAAAAATAGGACCAACAATGGAAAACCCCGTTAAAGTTCCAAGCTACAACGAATACACATCAACGATTTTACATACAATAAACGATATATATATATATATATATATATATATATATATATATATGTATAACCAACATCATGAAAATAATGAAGGACGTGTGGGATTGTTTGCCTAAGTTTTTGCATTGAAACTATAAAAACGTAACTTAAACCGATTGATACTGTATACCAACTAAGGTATAGAGATAATCAAACCAGACATGTCTCATTGATCGGAATTAGTGATTGAAAATAACCTTGAGGAAACACGTACACAAACTCGATGTAAATATATAGGAAAGTGAATGTTATTGATAACAGGAGCCCCACATTATTAATGCCATAACAAAATAGGATAGATTAAAGTGTTTTAAATTATAATTAATTATTCTAATAGAATGATACATGGTGATAAATAAGCAACCGTCTAAGAATGAGAAGGCTATCGAAATCATTAATAAATACTCAAATGACTCTGAATAAAGTAAGAACGGAAATATTTCTATGCAGTAATTGCACATTACAACACATCTTCCACACAGTGGGGAACAGAGACAATTTGGTTTCTAATAATATACTATATTTTCTTAAACCTATTGAAGTATTGGCAAAATTTAGAACGGCAACTGCAACGTTAACATCTAGCGGAAGCCAATACTATAGTTCATTATTTAGGAAAAGGTATACAAAATGAAATTAAAACTATTTTGTTAAAAATATTTTTAACAATATTTTAAAATCCGTAGCAAGAGCAAAACATTTTTCTATTATATTAGATCACACCACAAATATCAGTAAAACCGATCAAATACTATAATTGTAACATTTGTTTCTCTAGAAAATAAAAATGTTAGAATGGAAAGTTTTATAGATGTTACCGTTACAACTGGTTCTGGACTTACATTTTATAAAGTAGGTAACTTAGAAGAACTGAACTGAGTACATAACGGGAAAAGCAATTAATTACCACGCTGTATTTTATTTATAAACGCCTCAGTGTATCGCATTCACAGCTCTAGTCATTATAAATTATAAAACTCTAAAACTCTAAAAATTTTTTTAGAAATATTATACTTAATAATATTTTTGTTGCACCAGACTAGAGGTGTAGTGTATTAAAAGTTATTTAAGAGATTTAAACTTAAAAGTCATCACTGACAAACGATGAAAATCACAAATGTGCGCTTTAAGTCTTTACGTAATTATATATTATACTTTAGAGTGCATTACTTAAGACAAAATTACTAAATTTTAAGCAAATGTTTTATGTAAAAAATAATTATGAATCTGCATGTTCCTTAATACATTTGCCACAAAGTCAGTAAAATGCTCCACTCAGTAAATATGAATATTATAGCTGTATTATCAGATATACAGATTTTAGTTGCGTGTGTTCAAAATTACACAGAACGAGGGTTAGGAAAGTTATTAGAAACATTTCTAAAATTATCGAAATTTAAAGGGATATCGGCTGATTTTGAAAGTCCTGTTAAAAGAAGAAAACGAACATACAAATCACGATTGATATGGGGTTTTAAAATGCCGCGTAGGTGGTTTAAATTCCTACATTGTTTTTAAAATTAAAAAGAAACATGAATTCGGAAGAATTAAGAGATAATTACATCGAGTTAGAAAAAAGAGTCAAGATATTAATCGCATATAGATTTATAATAAATTAACATCCTTCGTAGATTTATTCACAATGAATAACTTCGAAAATTTAAAAAAATTTTAATTTTATTACAGTTCATGTATAGTGTAAGGGAGGGATTAATACTGTAGCGTCTTCCTGTCTAGCGTAATTACACTACAACTCAGACAAAGTGTTAAATACACAAAAAATGATTGACGGCTACCCGCTGCCATACACCTTTTGGGATCTGTTGGTTGACGGGTACAAGGTTTTGAATTTAGTATTGCAATAGGGTATATTCGAGAACCTGTAAGAAATCTCCAGATAGTAATTTACATAATTTTCGCAACGTTTGTGAAATAATTAGTACAATTTGAATAAGTATAACTTAATGTTACGGGCTTTTACAAGTGCAGCTCTGATTGCAGGTTCGATTATAATAAACCACGAAATCAGTCTAATACTAGCTTCTATTGTAACAATGAGTGCTTTATGCTGCAGTTTAGAGCTTTAAAATGGGTAACATGAATTACTCTACTGTTGGCATAAATTTGATTTAAATTCATATAAATTAATCATAGCGATTAGTGCTTCGTATATAAATGTATTGTAGTGCTTCGAGATTATGCTAATTAAGTGGATAGAATGTTAGTGTTAAGAAGATTATACTTGTACTGTTAATTAAGGCTATGAAAGTAAATTATTGTGTGAGATTTTAGAAATTTTATAGTACTACGGGAGTTACGTTTCGGGCCTTGGGAGCGGTGTTTTTAAAAACTTCTCCAAAAACTTCGTAACAATTTATTTGCTTAAACAGAAATTAATATGGAATTTTGACAACTTGGTATTATTGTTTGCCATTGGGGTGTTTCTAATAGGGTTTGCGCTGAATGTTGGTCTTTGTTAGTTCATTTTTGGTTGAATCTTGGTTGAAATGCGGGTTTCCTAAAATTTGAGTTAAACGTTGGTTGGAAATGTTTGAATTGATTATTAAAATTCGCATTATTAAAATTTAAGTTATTATTTCGCGGTTGATTTGTTTGTGCTTTAAATAGAGTAAATTTTGGTTGGGTGGTTGTTTGTCTCGCGACTTGTATGGTTTTTACTGGTGAAAAGCTTTTATTCGCGTCAGGGTTGTATAGCCTGTTTCGATAGTAGATTACGTTTTCTTCTTCTATGATTATATTCATAGCTTCTTCTAAATTTTGGGGACGTTGGAATCTGATTTTATCTGATAGTCGTTCTGATAGTGCATTTATGTAGGTGTCGAGTGCCATTTCTCATACATTTTTGTCTTTGAAAATCGGATATTTTGGTCGGGTTCTTCAATTTTTAATTTAGTTAAGATTAAACTTTTTACATGTTGGCATTTCATTCCGAATTGGTACGGGGATTAGTTATTTCCATTCTAAGGTTTATTAGGTCGCGGATTAGACATTTTAGGTTACGTTGATTGCTAAAATATGCAATTAATATGCGTTTGAAGTCTTCTCATTGTTCTAAGTTATCTTGGCTGTATATTAGCGTTAGTGCCCGTCCGTTCAGTTTACTTATTATCAGGCGTAAGAGTAATACGTTTCTTTCATTATCTCTGGGTTTGTAGAAGGTTTTCAAAAATATTTCACACCCTGTAAAAAAAATTCAAGCAAAGCTTCGTCTCCTTTAAAGGTGGGGATGGTTTAAAGATAAATTTTCATATTTAAACTCATGATTGTTAAGGGTTGCTTTTGCTTTATTAATTTTAAATTTTGTAAAATTGAGATTTATTTTGCGACTTGTATTGTTACTCTTTAGTTTGATTGGTAGTTTTCAGCTTGAAGTGTGGTGGGTTGTTTGTTATTTTGTCGTTTTAGGTTATTTAAAGAATCTAGTTGCTTGTCTTCGTACTTAGTTATATGGTGCTGTAATTTGAATTGAGGGATTTGTGCTTGGAAAGACCTGCTTAATTGCTGTAGCTTTGAATTTGTTTATTTATATTTTGCGAATGTTAATTTTGTTGTGGGTTTTATTTTCTGAAAGGTTTCGATGTGAATAAATAATTTGTTGAAATAGTTGTGCGGTACTTGTATGTTTCGTTGCGTCATTTATGATTTTATTTCATCTTCGTTCTGCTAATTAATTGAGTCTGTTATAATTATCTCTTATCCATGGGTGTTGTAATTTATAAGCGTATAAGATGTTTGTCTGTCAACTGTATTGTCTGATACCTTGAGTTTAAATGTAGAGTTTGCAAGTTTTCAGTCGATTACTTTGTTCAATGTTGCCTTTGTAATTTAATTACAAAGTTACTTTGACTACTAGAGATTTTATATCAGTCTCGTGGTAATTTAAATAAATTACGTAATTCTTTTGTTTAATCAAATACATGCAATTATACTTTAATAGGTTGCGCTGGTTGTCTGAAAGGTTGTATTTAGTCTGTGATAATTTATATACGTCTTGTCTACAGTACAGCTAATTGCTGAAGTATTTAGTCATAAAATGTCACGTTTAATAGTTGTTTCGTTATATTTAGATATCTCTGCACTGAAAAATATTTAAGTACAACCTTTCAACCTTTTATAAATCGCCATGCGTTTTTGAACGAATCTTTCAGTAGTGTAATTAGTTATTTATAGCTTTTGTAAAGTTTATGATAAGCGTTCCTGAATGGTTTTATTCATTATTTATTTCACTATAAGTAGATATATTAGATGACAGTTTCCGGTCGTAATCTATTTGAAAATTGCGCTATAAATTTTGCACGCTTGTTTTAATTAATAGTGAGTTAACTTTATTTATTAAATTGAAAGATGTTTCTACAGTTGCGCACTTCGGTTAATATGTCGCGCTGAAGGTTGGTTATGAATAATTTGTTTTCAGTGATGAGAATTGTAAAAGTATATTGTACAACGAGCATGAAATGATGCCCATTTCTCACGAGTATGATAAATTGCAGCACGAGCTGAAAGCAAGTGCTGCAAATCATACGAGTGAGAAATGGGCATTCCATGCGTGTTGTACACTATACTTTTCTACGACTGTAGTACGTACTTTTTAAATGTGATACCTCTTTTGTTAATATTATAAAATACATGGTAAGTATAGGAGTATACATTTTATTAATATCATAAGTTTATTATCGTTTGTGAATATACATAAATTCAAAGAAAAGTACAAATTTATCATAATAAAAGTAAATAAATTGATTTAAGTTTAGTTTTTAGATTCATTATTATTAACAATATTAAAGGTTACATTGCAATAATTAAACGTCATTGTAGAAGGTGTTTTCCCAAAACTAAATTTTTTGACGTTGGAAATTCTTGTCTTTGGACGTTGATGGAACATTTGATGTGCTATCAATTGAATTTTGTATTATGTTGCCTACATTCAACTTATTTGTTAAAGAATCGACTATATAGTTTTCGGCGAGTGATGTTGATTTCCAGCCACCGTGCTTTTTTAAAGATGTTATATCTTCTCCAGCATCTACAAGAATAGTGGCGGAAGATCTCCGGAAGCAATGACCAGTATATAATTCCGGATTGGGTAGTTTTAAATACGTTGCAATTTGCTTTCCCATAGCACCAAATTTATTGATACCCACTTTCTGTGTGGTGCATTTTCCTTTCTGATAATTTAAAAAAAAACTAGGATCGCAAACATTTGATGGACGTAGATTCCAGTATTTTTTTGTGATTTCATAAAAATTACTCGTTATCGTAAAGCTGCGTATAATTTTTGTTTTCGTGTCGGGAACTGTAACTAATATCGCAGAACCCAATTCCGTGAAATGAGTAATCTTCATCTGATGTAATTCCTGTCTGCGGCAAGCACTCATAATTCTCATAATTAATGCAGTCTGTAACAATATAAAAATAGTCATAAACACGCATTATTCTTCTAAGTTAATATTACATACTTTTGTCAGAAGAAACTGTTGATCCGGAGCCTCAGTAATAAATTTATTTATTTCCTCTGTTGTAAAAATTTTTGATTTTTTCTATTTATAACCGCTTGACTTCCGTTTGAGAAACGCTCTTAATTTTCCATACTTTGATATATCTACATTATGATGGATGGTGAGATTTGTTCTCAACATAGAATAATGCGTCCACAATGTCGGAGATTTATACTTATATAATTCATTAAAGTACGCAATTAAAACATTTTCAGAATAAGATGTTGTCTTTTGATCTCTTCGCCAATCCATAAATGATTCATAAGCAGTCTCATATTTTTTTTGGAAATTTCCGGTAATAAATTTAATGTAGTTGCATTTGCAGCTTCCACAATATTTGGAGGCGTCGGTTCTAGTTCGCTTTCACTATCACTAGCCATTTTTTAAAGACTTTGCAAATACTTTAAGATTTTAAACGCTTTCATAGTATGAAATTATTTATTTGACATTTGTTGGTTTATTATTTGTTTCATAGCCCACCTTTGAAAACTCGGCCGTCATTGGAAATAAGATGCAAGTGCAGGGCTACTTGATTAATAGAAATATAAGCGCAACGTGCATTGAATATTCCGCACTGGTTGCTTAGCAACTTGCCTAGCAACGAGTGCGGAATAAAACCTGTATAGAATGTAGTAGATTTCTATCAAAACACACCTAAAATAGGCTCGTTCCGAAACAGTCGTAGAAAAAAGTTATTGCGATCTATTTTTAGTATTTTAAATTTGTTTTCGTTTTTTAATTAATAATTCTTGCGTCAGTTATGTTTTGCATTATTTTAATTCGTAATAATTGTCTAATAGTTGCGTAAAATTCTCTCGCTTTAAAAAAGTTTTTTTAAAATTCTAGTCTTTTAAAATAAATTTTGGAAATAATTTCTCGTAATGGGCAAGTAATTATTTTCTTAAAAATGGCATAAAATTGCAATAATAAAATAATAATTAATCTGTACATACATAAAATAATAACGAAAAATTTCTATTACTAGCGAATATCAAATATAGTTTGTCAAAAACCAATTGGCTTTTAGGGAAATGAACTTACATTAATTTCTTTGCGGATTTCATGAACCCTGTCAATTTTTGTACGTTGTCCACGTTGGATTGGTTTGCATTCGATCTATGTTTGTATCTCCTTCAAGGTTTGTTTGGGTTCTGCCAAATTAGGAATTGAAATTCCAGACCATCAGTTCGTCGATTTTTGGATTCCCTAGTGACCTCTAGACATCCGTACGGCTGCGCCAGTTACGTTTCGGGCCTTGGGAGCGCTGTTTTTAAAAACGTCTCCAAAAACTTCGTAACAATTTATTTACTTAAACAGAAATTAATATGGAATTTTGACAACTTGGTATTAATTATTCTAAGTCGAAAATAAAATATTAATTGAACTATTATTAGGGCGAGTAGCCTAGGTAAACAACAATTCTAAAGCTGTAATACTCAGACTGACTGCCTGGTCTTAGGGCTCCCGGGGTATTTATATTGTCCCTGCTCCATACAATTCTGTGAGAACAGCCAGAGATCATGTCTGCTTATTTCTTAATACTATTCATAGCTACATTGTAACAATCTTACTTTCTAGGTAATCACGGTATCTTAACCGTATGTGACCTGCCACCAGCAGTGTTACTATTGTCTGGAATACATTGTATTGCATCCGTTTTTATGAACTGTTAAGAACCTTTATTAATTATTTTTGGATTACATTGTTGTACTTGACTTAATAATTTCTTAATGATTTCTAATAATTTCCTATTAGAGTTCTATTTAATAATACATACATAAAGATTGGGGAATATATAACTCGGGTTGCTTAAAAAGTGTGTGCAACCTGTTTGAAAATAAAGAACTGTTGTTAGTGTAAATAGACCATTTTTACAATACGTATCCCACTTGAGTTACTAGAGAGTAAATATTTTGAAAAGGGGTTAATATTCAGTAGGACGTGTAATTGGCGGGATTATCTTTTTACGCTTTAAACAATAATAAGCAGCTATATTGGATTCCCTTATAAATTATATTACACAAAGAAACCTAAAAATTAAAATAAAATAATAAAAATGATGGCATATTTATTTTACAGGGAGTTTATAAAAGAACTCCTTGATTTAAAGTTTTATTTGTACACAGTAAAATTAAAATAATAGTTATTAAACCTATGTAGCATTAAAGAGAATCTTCTCAAGTTTTTTTTTGACACCTAATATGTGCACCATTTGTTGTCCTGGTCACGTTTAAACAATAATCAGTTTTTTCCCAGATATTCAGCAGTATATCAGGCGTGACGGATGCTACAGCTGTAACATTCCTCTCCCTCAAATGAGTATTGTCACGGATCTTCTCGGAATAAACAATGTTTTTTACATGTCCCAAAAAAATAATCTAGTGGAGTCAGATTTGGGCTCCTTGGGTGCCATGCAATTGGCCTATGTCTACTAATCCACCTGTCGAGGAAACACAAGTTCAACGCATCACGGACATGGTTGCTATAGTGAGTAGGCGCGCCGTCTTGTTGGAAGATAACAGGTCCCTTTTCTAGTTCGATAACATCTATCTGTTGAAAAACGTATAGTTCAAGCGTTTCACAATAAATATCCCCATTAATTGTCTTCTATGCCAAGACGAAAGGTCTTACGATACGATCATGCATTAATCCTGGGAGAGTTTCGCTGATGTTCTATGAATCCATGCGGTCACTCAAACCCCCAAATCTTACAATTGTGTCGGTTGAAAGACCCACTTAGGTGAAAAGTCGCCTCATCTGAAAACAACATTTCCTAGGAAGTTCTCATTTTTTTCAATCCTGTTCAAAATGTAGACTGCTAAATCGAATCTTTTCACTTTGTCATTGGGCTTGATTTCATTCAGAAGTTGAATCTTATACCCATGTAATTTAAGCCTCTTTCGCATCACTTTGTACACGGTAGACTTAGGTATTCCCAACTCCAAACTTCGACTTGCCAATTACTTTTTAAGGCTACGAATAGAAGATGTACGGATCCGTTCCACATTCTGTTCAGATACTGAAGACCCAGCTGGTGGCTTAATTTTTAAGACACTACCTGTTTCCCGAAAGTGGTTATACTACTGCAGAATAGTTTTGTTAGTAGGTGCATCACCGCCATATTCACGTAGATAATTACGCTGAACTGAGATCACTGAAATCGATTGAATAAAGCAAAGTCTGCTGTGGCGTAGCCATGACTGGTGAGTAGCGACTGCCGGCCGGTGGAAGCAGTAGCACTCTTCCCCCACCACGCTCGCTCCAAGGCCACGCACTGCGATCGAATATTAGCAAAACAATCTTGACAATATTCTGAACTCAAGTTCAAAACCCGAAAATTCATTACTGGTTTCGTTTTATAAGTATGATTTTTTTTAAATCAAGGAGTTATTTTATAAACTTCCTGTATTTTCAGAAGCATTATAATTCTAATAAGTAATAGTTGCATTTGAATATTCAAACTAAAACTAAAGATTACAAGCATCTGTCACCGTCTGCTATGAACAAATTTGCTCAAGCAGAAGTAAAAGATAAGGAATTACAATTAAACAAAAGACTACTATTTCTAATTTTGCTAAGCCATAAATATAACGATATTCAGATGCTACCTAACCGTTAAGAAACGAGCCATTCCTTTTTGAACTTCCAAGTACAGAATTGTACACTCAAATTAAAAGATTTTTTGATTATTAAATATCTAGCCAAAGTATCATTAAACACAGGGTTGAAGCTTATATTGTACAGCAAGCATGGGTTGATAGCATAACTGATATTATGCTTCAAGTACTTTTTATGTAAACAAGTGTATCAGTTTTAAAATTTCTCAAAAAACTATTAGGCTAGGCGGGAAATGCTGTTTCTGATTTTTCAATATATCAATTTTCTGCACTTGCTTCCTGTAAATTCGTAGCAATTCAAGTGCTTGATTACACAACATCCCAAGAACGCAACTTGTTACTGCGATTTTGATCCCCTGGGAAGTAAAGTCGTCCAGGCTAATTAATTTGGTAACTTGTTTTTACAATTTGACGAAGAAAATATTTATAACCTTTGTAAAACAAATCTTCTAAAAGAACTTTTTTGGTGAAACGATAGTTATATTTTATATTTCTTTAGTTATATCTATATAAAATAATAAATATCTTTTTCTAACTTAATAAGAGTTTCAAAATCAAATTGAATGTGTGTCATATCAGTTATACAAAGCACACGAGAACGTTAAAGTGGAGAGGGCGACACGATAGGGTTCTAAAGTAATTTGCTTCTTAGGTAAATTTACTGTTTAAAAGTAAATTATGAATTAAATGCTATACAATGCAACAAGTCTACTATTATGTTTTTCTACATGGCGACCACGCTCACTAATCAGTGCATTACAAAATACCATGAAAATGCTAATTGTAATTGATTATTATGAGCGAAGCCTAATTATTGAAGTTGCAGCATTGACTTCCAATTTTCACACTCGATGTGTGCCAGTGCGCAGCATGTACCTCCCAGTGGTCATAGCGCAAACAACTTTCTGCTGGCTTACAAGGTAATCCCTTTGACAGAGGAAGTTTTAGCTTGTATTCAAAGACGATAGACACACGTGGAAGAATAGGAATAGTGGCAACCTCTGTGGCAGAGACGATAAACATGCTAACACTTAACGGTAAAGTGTCGTTACCGTTAGTAGTGAAAACTACAACGTCACGGTAGCGATCTGGACTGGTAATCTGGTTCAACCTATTTAAGACTTACGAACAGGAACTTTGCGAAGACCCCGGACCGTCAAACTCATGGTGGGCGACTGAGACAGAAAATATCTGGCCCAGCAGATAACTACCGCATGCATCAGGAATGGAGATTTGGTACTTGAAATGCCAGGAGAGTGTACGCTAAAGAGTATGAAATCATGAATGAAGTGAAAAAGGACGTTTGGATGTGATGTGTGTGAGTGAAACATAGCGGAAGGGTAAAAATGTTGTTGAATTAGATGACGGTAGGTTAGGTTTGTGGTCTGGAGTACAGAGCAATGGGTTCGGGGCACAAGATGTTGGTTTAATTTTGAACGATCAAGCAAGCATGCATGAAACAAATGAATTCATTTCTTCTCGTGTCTTGTGGATTAGAATGAAAGTGTTCTTCAGAAAGATCTTTTTAGTAGCATCTTATGCTTCGGTGAATGACGACAGGGAGTGTGAGCGGTTTTGGAAGAGGTTGGAAAATGTATTAGACAAACGCGAAAGGAAGGACCGTGTGGTTCTATTAGGTGATATGAATAGTTGGGTCGGAGTACACAGAGAAAATGCTATACGTGTGATAGGTTCGTTTAGTGATCCAAGAACTGACAAGGTGGCGATATGTTACTGAGTATGTGTATGGAAAGAGAAGTGTTGGTATCCAACACATGCTATATGCAAAAGGACATACACAAGTACACATGGCAAAAGGGAAATGCGAGAAGAATAATTGACTTGGTTGTATTTCATCAAATTAAAAAAAAAACTGGTAAAAGACACAAAAGTAATGAGAGGATCTAAGTATGAGACCGATCATTTTCTGATTTTGTTCAGAATTAATCTTAGCCGAAAATGGATTTGGAAAAAATTAGAATGTGAAACAATCAAGAGTGAAAGTAGAACGCTTGTTGAAAGAGTCGACTTAAAGAAAGTACGCTACTATGTTAGAGAGGAAGTTTTTTGAAAAAGTACTTCAAGACGCTGTATGGTGGTGGCAAGAAGGTTGCTGATGACTGTATGGTTGACGAAGGGAGCAGTAATGAACTGGTCGAAAACGTAGATAGTAGTATAAAGTTCGAATGCAGTGTAGATGTGAAGAAGGCGGCGAGGACGTTCAGTGTGGTTTTATGCCTGGAAGAGGATGCGTGGATCGATGTTCGCTATGCAACAAATTGTCGAAAAGTGTAAGCATGCAAGAAAGAAAATGTATGCAGCATTTGTAGATCTGGTAAAGACGTATGACTCTGTTAACAAAAGTTAGTTATGGATGGCGGTGCTTGAATACGGTTTAAGCAAGTACTTAATAAAATCTATCAGAGCGACGTACCAAAACCGTTGAGTATGTGTACTTGTGGATGGTAACATGGGACAATACTTCGACATTATGGAAGGTGTAAGATAGGGCTGTGTAATGTCTCCATGGCTGCTCAATGTATTTATGGATAAATGTATGAGGCAGGCTTGCGAAAGAATAGAAGGAGTGAAAATCGATAAAACAAATGCCAGTATACTGTGTAAGCAAATGACGCAGTATTGTTGGATGAATCGTCACACAATTTGTAACGAATTGAAAGTGAATAAGACGTAAGTAGTGATTTTTGACAGACACGACAAAATTGATGACTTTGTATGACACGATAGAGGACGTGAATGGATTCGAGTAAGTAATGGAAAGCTGCATGGTAAAATAGAATGAGGGGCAAATGCTAGAAGAAAAGAGTCTGAAAGTGTATGGGCAGTGAACAGCAGTGAAGGATTGAGTATAACTTCAAAGATGGTCATTTACAACAGTGTGTTTGTGCCAAATGTTCTGTATGGAAGCAAAACGTGGGTGCGATTGAAGAAGCATGTTAGTTATATAAATGCCACAGGAATGAGGTTCCTAAGAAGTGTGTGCCGAAAAATAGTAAGAGACAAAGTGCCAAACGAATGGGTCAGAGCAGAGCATGAGGTGCTAGTGACCTTTAAGGAATTAAGTAGGCGAAGCACACTTAGCGAGTTTGGACATGTGAAAAGAATGAATGAAGATACACCTACCAAGCGTTTATATCTAACTAATATGACTGGTAGAATAACAAGAGATAAACCGTGTAAAAATGGTTGAATGTAGTAGAGGAGGTACTGAAAGAACGACAAGTGAGAAAGCTAAGGAATAAAAAAGCATGCCAAGGCATTGTTTGAATGTTGCAGAGGTAAAGAAAATGTGTAGATACCTAGGGAAGGGAAGAAGATTGTAAATAGTACTGGGAGTAAAGGTTGTGTAGTGGCTTAGAGCTATACTCTGTATACCCCCGAAAGAGGTGCTAGGTTGATTTACTTCAAAAGCGAATACCGTAATCGGTGATTAATTGATTTCAAATTTTTGCGTATATTAAAAAATTGGTTTCAATTTATTTTTTAAAACTTTCTAGGAAGTATCTCGTATACCCATCCAAAGTATTTGGGAATTATTCTTCTACTAGGGTAAACTCCTGTACCGAGTATTAAAATACTTCGTTGGAAATTAGCTAATCAAGTGAGTGCGTAATCAATTTAATGATAATTCCGCTAGAAATACCATCCAATTCTGATAAACTCTGTTTAAACAACAGGAAACTAAAAATTATTCTCTCCGATTGTTAAATTGGTTTTGTTATAGTTTAATACGTCAAGGTTAGTATGTTATCTTCGTATTGCAAATCTATTTAATAATCCGTTCTCGGCTAAATAATTACTAGTTCAAACCATGTCTGCAGTGTATTATCATACAGTACTTATTTTTATTGCAGCTTGTTTGTTGGTATGTGAAAGTGCGCGTACTCTTTACGATAAAAGTGCTTATAGCGTACCCGTACCAAGAATAGAAGTATTTACCCCTAGGGGGTTTCGTATTAGCATTCCAGATAATCCTGGTATTCGCTTATTTGGATTTCACGGTAACCTTAATCAAGAACTACATGAGTTAAATGCTGGAAAATATTCAAAGGATGTGAAGGCTTCACAGAATGGCCGATGGGTAATTGAAGACAAAAAAATTCGCCTTCGCGTAGGAGATAAAATCTATTATTGGGTTTTTGTTATCAAAGGCAATTTAGGATATCGACTAGATGGACAATGTTATATAATAGATGGTAAGTTGATAAAGTCATTTCTGAAAGTTGATGATCCGATAACAAGATCTACATGTATTTCTTGAATGTGGTTAGGATAGATAAAAAACCAACTAAATTGTATAGTCTTTATAGTACTAAACAACTTAAAATATTAGTTATTTAACCACACATAATAAAAACAGCAGTGCGGTTGAAGATAAATATATCTTATATCATCATTCATCATTTTGTTTTCGACCTTACTTAAGGTCGGTCGGTTTGACGCAGCTCTAACTTCTTTTCTATTCTGTGCTAATCTAAAAAGCTCTACATACCCTTCACAACCTAAATTTCTAATATAAATGTATATGAACATCATTGCAAAATGATTTTCTAAAAATAGTTTGAACTTTTTTGAACAAAGGATCTATAGGAGTGGGGTTCAAATATCAGATATTCCCAATATATAATTAAAAATTAATTCAAGGGTGTTTTATCGTAAAGAGATCGTAATCTTCAGGGTAGTTTAATATCCATGACCAGTTTATTATCGTTTAGTTTCTAAACGTAAAAATAGAAAGATCGGTTCCTTTTAAAAAATTGTGTGCTCTAGTTGGAACCTGTTGAGGGGCAGTGGGTTTAATTAAACTTTGAGCAGTGTATAAATTTTATTTCTAAATTGACACCGTAAGCTAAAGTTTACCTGTTAAATATAACAAGGTTTAGGTCAACAATAAATAATCACAATAAACCAACTTACAAGTATTATTTCCACACGTCACAAATGATCAACTAAATAGTAGATGTGTTTGCGACGCCACACAACTTTAATAGATTTTTTTAGCAATTTTCTACTGCTTTACAGTAAAAAACATTTTGAACGTGTTATTTTCTTTGTTTGTCAAATTCTGCGGTCGCTAGTGTCAAATGAATTAATTTTGGCTGTTCTGACCGTCAACACTTCATCCAAGTAAGTACGTTCCCGGTAACTGCTTACTTCCACTGTCGGTTATATCTAGGACGGGCGAGTATATTATGCTCCAGACTGGGTTTGGACTACAGCGCTGCGAATCTGTCCATCCTTACTCTGGGTTACGGCAATAAGCCTACCTTTTGGCCATTTCATTATAATTTATATAAGGGCCGCTATGCTTGCGGCCACGCCCCTAATGCTCCACCCGAAGGTTCTACATTGCATATATTTCTACAGCGGATTATAACAATATCTCGAATTTGAATCGGTTTAGCAGGAAGATGCCATTTGGATCGTCTCGTAAGGGTGGAACGGTACTCTCTCACCCATTTCTTGTAGAACGTTTGGGCTACGTATTATGCAAAGCAATAGTTCTTTCGAGACACCAAACGGTCTTTGTCAAATTCACCTGACGATTTTACGCCACTCGAAGGGCCGAGAAGAAAGTGAGTGGGAGTGAGCACTTTGTCATATTCAGCAGACAGCAGAATATATGTCAGAGACCGTTCGTTTATAATGCTTTCTATCTCTGTATAGATTGTATATAGAAGCTCATCCGTGGGTTTGCGATCTGGAAGTGCTTCAAGGACGTTTAATTTAACTGACCTAATCAGGTGTTTCCAACAGCCTCCCATATGAGAAATTGCTTGCTTGCTTCCATTTCAGTGTAGTAAAATTTTCCTGTAGCCGTTGCTTGTTAATATTTTTCAAGTCAGATACTAATGTATTATTTGCACCTCTAACATTTGTGCCATTGTCACTAAATAATTTAGCAGGCACGTCCTGCCGACTAATAAAACGGCGAACGGCCAAAATACATGCATCAGTTGTCATTATTTGAACGATCTCTAAATGTGAACAGAATACCCCATCTTTTTTCAATATGCCAACCTACCACAACCTCAATTGGACCAAAATAATCCATTCCCGTGTACTAAAATGGACGTACAAATGGTGTCAATCTAGTTTTTGGAATATTTCCCATTAGTGGCTGTTTTGAAACAGCAAACTTTATTTTGCAGTGACTGCATTCCGAACGAACCATTCTGAATAATGACCGCAACTTTAAAATAAAGAACGACTGTTGTTCACAACTGCCTCATGATTTTGATGATAGAATTGTTCGTGCCAGTATTGAATTAATTTTCTAGTTATTGCATGATCACCTAGAATGATTGGTCGTTTGCTATTCCATGCAATGCCTTCCATTTTATCCATTCTCCCTTTGATTCTCATGGCACCGTCATTGTTAATATACGGTGAAAGTTTGACAAGTTGACTACACTTGTTCACAACTACGGGGGGATGACGACTTAGTATTTCGTATTCGAATGAAAAGAAGTCCTGTTGATAGCGTTGATGCAAGTCATTTTCACCTATTTTTCGCTCGGTCATAGTAATCATTCCTAACGGTTTCAGAAGGCCAGACTTCTTAGCTTGTAGTATTTTAAAAAATTGACCTATGTATACTTGGCTATTCACAAGTCGTATCCAACGCGAAACTCTTTCTGGGCTTAAAGTTTCTACCTTAGGTAGGATTACCTTTATCACATTTACGCGAAGCTCTATTTCTGTGGGATGTCGATTTTTGATATACTTAGGCCAATTAGATTCGCTTTCTTTTAGAAATGTAATCCGCCGAACCATCGGTGGTTTCTGTCGTTTCTGGGCCGAGTTTGCCATTTGGTCGCGTCGTCTGCAACGTTTAATTGGGTGGGTAACCATCTCCATTCATCTACGTTAGTTTTCTCTAAAATTTCTCCTATTCTTAGTATTACAAACTGCTTATATCGTCAGGCATCCGATCGTATCCAGTAGAGTACATTTGCAGAGTCTGTACAGAAAATTCGCCGATTAATTTTAAGTAAATGCGCATTTTTAACAGATTGTGCAAATCTACATCCTAAAAGTGCAGCTTGGAGCTCAAATCTGGGAAAGAGATTGGCCTTTTAGGTGCGACTTTATTTTTTGACCCAACCAAGGCAACATCAGTTTCTTGTGCAGATCATATACAAAAGTAAGCTAGAATGGCATACGCATTCTTGCTGGAATCAACAAAAACGTGGAGTTCTATGCACTGTGGTTCACTTATCAGTGAGCAACATTGTGGAATTTGTAAGTGGTTAATTGAAAACAGAACTTTAACCCACGCCAACCACATTTCGTATTGTTCGTTAGTTATTTCATCATCCCAACCAATTCCCGATCACAAGATTTGTTGTTGCAAGATTTTTGCGTATACGAGAAAATATGAAATAAGCCCTAGTGGATTATAAATTGTCATCAAGGTGCAAAAAACTTCCCGTTTTGTAGGCTTCCGTATTCCAGTGAAAATATCAGTACCGATTCTAGAAGTGTTAAGCATAAACAAAAAGTAATTACGACGTGGGTTCCACCATAAGCCAAGAACCTTTTCTGAAAACGTTTGTTTCTCGAAAATAGCCTTGCGTTCTTTAAAGGATTCCTCCCCTATTGCTTTTAAGACCGCGGTCGAATTTGACAGCCAACTCCGTATATGAAATCCTCCTGCAGCGTGAATAGATTTTACAGTTTTTAGTATTTCTATTATTTCTATCTCAGTATCAGTGCTGTCCAGCCAGTCGTTGGCATAATGATTTTCTCGTATAGCTTGCACGGCACGGGGATGTGTTGAAATGTATGTATCCGTGTTTAAGTTTTTTATGTACTGAGCAGATGCAGGGGAGCAAGTTGCCCCAAACCTTATTACTTTCATCACATAGACATCGGGTTTTAAAAGAGAATTATCATTGCGCCAAAAAAATTGTTGAAATTGGTGATCCTTTTTGGCAATTCTAACTTGGTGAAACATTTCAACCTTGTCACCATAAATTGCCACACCTCTTTCACGGAATCCATTTAAGATTGCTGGTAATGACATGAGCTGATCGGGCCCTTTAAGTAGTAGCGAATTTAGTGAAACTCCTTTTACCTGGGTAGCAGCATCCCAAACAATACGGATTTTCTTTTGCTTATTTTGATTTTGTACCGTAAATATCGGTAGGTACCAAACCTTCGAGTCAGCTGCGACTTCGGCTGCATTCAGCTTATAGATATAATCTTTGCGAATATAGTCGGTAATTTGTGTGTTTATGGTCTGACGCAGCTCAGGGCACTTCAACATCTTGTTTTTGAAAGCATTAAAATCTCCGAAATGCCATATCGTAACTATTCGGTACTAAAAATTGGTCAAACTCTCAAATTAGTCCAGTCTTATAACAACCCTCAATCCGCTTGGTAGTAGTTTCCATTATTAGACGGGCTCGTTGGTCCTCTTTTGGTTCTATTTTTGATAGTTGTTGTACACCGATATTATCAAGGGCAAAATAGCTTTTTACCATCTGATAGAGGTCATCCTTTTAGCATTCACAAATAAAAAACTGTCGTGAATTAGAAACGTAAGGTCGCTTAGCCTGGCCGAAGACTGTCCAACCAAGACGCGTTTTTATAGCCATAGGTTCGGACTAACGTCCTTCTCGTGTTTCGATTAGAAAGTCTAGTTTGTAGTTATCTAAGCCGATTAGAATGGTTGGCTTAGTATTAACGTACTGTACAATAGGAAGGTCTTCGAGATACTTATACAATTGCGGGAATTTTTCTGCCCAGGTTTGCGTTGGAAGGTCCAGTTGTCTATCTGTACTTACACCACTTATACGATACCTTCTTGAAGATTCTTGTACATTATAATTTGAATAAGGGCCGCTATACTTGCGGCCACGTCCCCAATGCTCAACCCGGAGGTACACATTGAGATTCTTGTACAACAGATATTTCCAATGTGACGGTTTTTAAATGTTTTTCCACCCTTTTAACGTTACTAGTCCACTGAAGACAAAGGTTGTCATTCGGTCCATCCAAACTCAGAAACTTTGCTACGTGTTCGTCAATTAGTGCAGAAGTCGATCCTTCATCTAAAAATACAAATGTTTCAAGTTTTGTACATGGACCAAATACTGTCACTGGAACAATTGTGAAAAGTACTATCGGAGTTCCTAAACTGGAAGCATGAACCAACATTTGAGTTGTAGACGGAACCACGGGACACGTTTGATTTTCAGATTGTTCTAAATTACGCGAAACTGCCGTGTTATTAGCAAGTACAGCGTGCAAAAGTGGGTGGTGCTTAATCTTACAACCGTCACTTGGCATACTTTGCGTGACCAACATTGATTAGTTTGATGATGACCAAGGCATCTACGGCATAAACGAAGTTTTACCACGTAGGCTACTCGACCGCTCAGGAATAGTTCAGTAAAGTTAGTGCACGCAACAATATTATGTTCAAACGAGTTGCAAATTAAACAGCTTGAGCGTGGTTTGACTTCTTGCTCCGAAGAAAACTTGTCCTTCTTATCTATAGAATTTTTAGGGTGTAATTGATAGTTATTGTACACCCCGTTGATTCTGGATTTGGTGTTACTTTTAAATTTTAGTGCATGAGCATATGTAATGCCAGGCACTCCTTGCCACGGTCACGAGCCAGTTATTAAATGTTCTTAGCCCGACCGGACCAGGGTGTTCTTGGAAGAAACTTATACGTACCGCGGATGGTGGTTTGTTTATTAGGTCATGCAAGACGGACAAATACTGAATAAAATTGTCCAAGTTAGACGCATCTAACATTGCACAAACGTTCTGTAGTTCAAGAGAGTAATCAATTAGTTTATCTAATCGATCTGCTTTGACGAGGCTGCTCCCTTGATTTTTCTAAGCAATTTGATCACTATATCTTCAGGTTGTCCGTAAATCATTTCGAGAATCTCAATAGCGGTGGATATTGATTTGCGACTGATTAAAAGACCGCGCACCTTTTTTAATGCAGCGCCTCCAATAGCCTTTTGCAAGCGCAACAAATTTTCCTCGTTAGAGAACCCCCATCGCAAAGTGGATTGTCGATAGTTGCCAATAAATACGGACCACAACTCTTTTTTAAAACCGTCAAAGTAGGGTAGGTCCTTTGGTAGCAATTGACAAGCTACCACATTTGGAGTTGTTGGTCTGCATTTTTATGTCCGGGTTTGGTACAAAAATTCGATAGGTTTAATTTGTTGAGGCATGCAGTACCTGCTTCCTTTATTGAACGCTTTGTCTCAGAATCTACTTTTGAAGCTGATGTATGTAAGCTCAGCTTTGAATCACCATTAACACAATTTACAATTCTTTGATATTTAACACACTGCGCCCCACTATAGGGTAAAGATGTGGCTTTATTACATTGTGCATTGTCCTCTAGTAGCTTTTTGTACTTCGCATTGATGAGGTCAGTTTGGACCTGTGCTAATTCTTCCAAACGCTTTATTTCCAGTTCAGTCCTTTGATTTTTGCTAAATCCACCTGAACTGACTCTGCTCTGCGTCCTGGGTGTGGTAGAGTCTTTAGAGTTCTTGCAATTTCAATTTTACTGCGCACAGAATCGTCAACCCCGACCCATCGGAACTGGTACCAATGAGAGCACTTGGAACATTGTATCATGGTATGAGCACTATTTGGCTGAGCGCAGTTTCCCATGTTACAGTCATATCCGTCTTGTGTCTCGTGTAAGCATTCTTCTTTTGACCTTAATGGCGATTCCATTTTTGTGCTTAAACTTTGCAGGTTGTGTATAAAGCGACTTCCAGATGCTAATATTATAAACTTTAGAATGTTGAGGCGCAGTGAGTTTAATTAAACTTTGAGCAGTGTATAAGTTTTATTTCTAAATTGATACCGTTAGCTAAAGTTTACTTGTTAAATATAATAATGTTTAGGTCCACAATGAATAATCGCAATAAACCAACTTACAAGTATTATTCCTACACGTCACAAATGATCAACTAAATAGTAGATGTGTTTGCGACGTCACACAACTTTAATAGATTTTTTTAGCAATTTCCTACTGCTTTACAGTAAAAAATATTTTGATAATGACATTTTCTTTCTTTGTTAAAGTCAACGGTCGCTAGTATCAAATGAATTAATTTTGGCTGTCCTGACCGCCAACAGAACCCATTCGATTATATCATTTGAGGATAAGTTATTGGTCTTTCAAAATCTCATGGGCTGTGAGATGTGCAATGAAGGAAGCGAGAGGTATCATATAAAACGAACGAACAATACTATGTAAGTGAAATCTAAAAATATTTATTTTTCGGATGCGTATTCTGAATTCTCAATCGGATGCTATTTGGATTGCATAACCAGTAATTTACCAACATAATATGAATTATAAAATTACAATGTGTTGTGTGCGGGACCTATAACTTTTTTGGTATATTTTCTATTGTTCTTTTTTTGTGTCACGTTTCTGTGCGTGTGTAGATGAAAATAGACAGGCTACATTTTTTGAAACTCTTGGCAGTCGAAATACTGTCCTCTTATTATTTTTTAAGAAAGCATATTTTATAGAAATTTAATCTGAAAGATCATAAAATCATCGCTGCCAGAGTTGCTATGCCATAAACATTAATAATTAAGGGTTTAACAAGTTTGTCAATCATGCTATCTAAGCTGCACAATAGTGTTTACTTAACAATGACATGATTAATGCACTGCACCCAATTGCCACCAGTACATTCTACCAAGTGGCTATCAAAAAGGTTCTAACAGCAGTCGGTTATTGAAAGATAACTTAATATTATAATATTATGAAAATGGCGTGCAGCTTATTCTTTTCATCAGTAACACTATCTTCATCAGAAGTTGAATATAAATCTGATCCATCTGAATCTTCATTAAGCTGATAATTATTTCATCAATACCGTTCTTTATATATTCTTTTTTAGATACTCGTCTTCAATATTTTCAACATGTGAACAAATAATTTCTCAATCTTTAACACTCATGACACTAACTTGTCCTCTGCTATTTTTTTACATCGTCTAACTTAAAAGATGTGTTGTGCGCTGCAACATAGTTTTTACAGGATCCTCATATTTTTTTAATTGAGTTTAGCTCTAAGGTTGTGAACGAAGGGCAACATGCCCACATTGTTTTAAAAGTGCATCTATAAGGGCAAGAAACGCCTAAAAAGATAAAGAGAATTTAGAAAGGTCAGACGAAGAGTTGATGGGGATTCACATAGGTAAGAAAAATACACCACCATAGATTTTCTATTTACAAAAAAAATTAAAAATTTCTAGTTAAACGAGCAAAGAAAAAAATAAACAAAGTTGCTATTTACTTTTACTCTATGTATACATTCAAGAATAGTTCCACGAAGTGCGCAATTCGTAGCTAACAGGTAATAAATCTAATCAGTAAAAAAATTAATGCTGATACTTTCGTGTAACCAAGTGCGTTAAGAAGAAAAACAGTATTAAATTTAGAATCATTTCTAGTAAGATTTTTAACATAACCAGAAACATTAGCGAAACTAATTTTAAAGCGGGTCCTTAAAACGTGTTTCGCTCGTCAGCACCATGCGACTTGAGTTAATCTTCCGGTATGTAAAAAAACAAAACAAGTCACATACCTCTATGTGTCGGAACAGTGATCGTACAGCCAAGCCATCGGTGGTAAATCAGCAGCATTTCGCCCCGGGAGTCGGTATCCTCAATGTGGCTATCATAACTGCAACAGCGGTCTATAGGCAAGGGCAGTTGGTCTACGTAAACACAATTTGGCCTAACGCAGGGGAACCATTAGGTCTATATCTAAGAAGTAAAAAGAAAGAATCTTACTAGTACGGATAAGCGCGGAAGAACTTATCGATGCACCCAATATATCCACTTCTTGTCAAAACACACGTGCATAGCTCTTCGAGTAATAGGATGAGCAATGCAGAAAATATATGAGAGCACAAATTGCAGAATCAAAAATGAACTTGTTTTATAGCAAGAACTAATTCAATTCCAGCGTTATCAAACACACATGTGATAATAGAAACTTGAAACAGACTTTTATCAGGAAAGTGTATTACAAGAAGTAATCACACTCTATAGTAATATGTATCAAAACAACGGAACTCTAAAACAAGGTACCGACTATTTAGATTATAGAAGAACTTTCTATTTCGCAGGAAATAGATTTAAATGAAATTGTAGTAAAGTGTACTTATTGTAGAAAAGTCTAATATACAGTGTGGTGTTTGAGTAATAGAAACAGAATCTATGTGAATGAATAAGGAAATAAAAGCTTTAGTACACCGTCGGATGGTGAACGTAACACATCGACAACATATGTTTTATAACTAAATTTGCGCGTCTGTATTTTTAAATATATTTCACTTTCTATTTCATGCACATCACCTCCAATTTCTTTCACTGTTAACCATATCTGTGTATCCTTCTTTTTCCAAGAAAATCCAGGAATGCGTTTTGTTGTCACATTATGGTATGTTGCATTATCTATTATCAAAACTGAATTCACTTGACAATTTGGAAGGAATCTGTCTTAGACACTTTAAAAAATTATGGTTATTCATATCATCGTGATAATCCCACGTTGTAAGACCCGATTTAAACAGTAACATAGCGTTCTGAGTAAATCCCTTATGACCACCAGAATGAAGAATAATCATACCCTTGGATACAGGTGCTTTTAAACATTTACTGCTGCCATCATGCCAAGCTAAAGGAACCGTATGTGAGTTATGCAAGTATGTTTCATCGCAGTATACAATGTTTCTTCCTTCCTTCTTGTATTGCTGTAATTACGGTAAAAACTCAACTCGCTCATTACGAATGTATGTTTTTTCAATCAAACTTTTCGATTATTTTGCGTTTTCTTTTACCGAAAACCCAATTTATGTATAAGGCTCCTAAACTGACAATTTTCCAGTAAAATAAACACCATCGTCGTTTTTTAGTTCCTCAAACGTGACTTTCATGATAGGTCTTCGCTTATGAATGCTGTTCGCAATAAATAATTCTTTTCTGTGACGGGAAAAAAATTGGCGTTTAATGTTTCTTGTCAGATAACAAAATGTCACTTTTTATGAATTTACTTTTTTCCCCGGGAAAAAAATTAGTACTATTTTCCCGGGTATGTGCAAATAAGTAAGAACACGAAGATATTTAATATAATGTCGGGTTCATATTTGTAACATTCGGGCGTAACATAACATCGTATCATAATTTCGTTGCGTTCAAAACAACCAATATAAACAACTTAAGTAAGCAATTATTGAAACCACTCGCAGAATTAAATTAACAGATATTTGATTACTTTAAAAGCTTTCTTAGCAACGCAAGTCTAACTGTCCCTATAAGTACAACAGCCTACTTGTTTGAAACTTCATATTTGACATGGATTGATTTTTTGATTTTAATATATTGTAATATTTTTTTCAATATTAAATCATCGTTTTGCCTGTCACAGAAAAAAATAGTGTATTATACACGGGTAAAAATATAAGATTTTAACTCTCGGTGTTGTCTCCCTCCGCTTCGCATCGGGAGACAAACACACCTCGAGCTAAAATCTAATACTTTTTTCCTTGTATAATAAATAACTATCTCTCCCTGGACTGTGAACTGTTTTCTTTTGGGTACTCATTGTAAAGTTAAAAGCTCAGGAATAACAAAATAATCTGTAAAAGCCAAACATTATTCTTCTAATTGAATTGAAACTTACATTGTACTTACAAAAAACTAGACCGAGTTGCCAGTAGTTTTGAATAAAACTGGTTGAAGTTGAATCAAGGCTGAAATCTCATAAATAATAATCAAAGACCATAATAATGAGCTACAAATCATAATACGCAAATAAATAACAAATAAATTAAAAATCGACAACTGAGTTGTGTTTTTATGATGCACTTTAAGGTAAACAACTTGAATTGGTGACGCAACAACCCATGAGATTTCGAAAGACCTCTACATAACTACATAACGCAAAAGTGATGAAATGACGGTGGTGTGAAAGTGACGAACGTACGGTGTCAAATACAAAGCGACCTGCATATATAAATAGGCGAACACTGACATTACTGTCATTTTTTGCTAGGGACGAACTTTAATTGGGTTCGAGATACAGAATTATTTGTTTTTAAATTATTATGAATCAGTACACAAAGATTGCCCATTAATAATCCTTAATTGAGCTAAATTGGCTGTCATGTAAACTAAAAATATCTATAGGTCACTAACTATAAAGTAAATAAATAAACAATACGTCATCAGAAGTAATAGAAACTATGAATAAACGTTACAGCATTGGTATTTCTCAATGACGATGCATTTGTGAATCTACGAAAATGTTAAGGAACTAAAGTATCTTGAACATCTTTCTAAATACTATAAGAAAATTGAAAAACTCTTCTCCCTTAAGATGTTTATAATTTCCTCTGATTTTTAGTAACTATTTGCATCTTAACTAAACATCCACTGAAGGAAAATGTAAATTTGGAAATAAGATATTATGGTTTTGTAATACACCATCATATTTAATTCAAGTCACAGTTTTGTGGCACTAAACTTACCTTACCCAGTATCTGATGACTTAGAATGAACAAGATCTCATGATGTGAATTGATCCGATGTCTAAACTGATCCAATGACGCGAAGAACTCGTGTGACCCGAAATAACACATTGGTTAAACAAAATCCAAACTTAAGGTGATCCGAAAAACTTACGAAAAAACGGACTCGTTCTGTGGCAAGTTTTTACTGTTTTCTTCTTTTGACTTTGATTTTGCAACTGCGTTATAATCCATTGTGCTCAAAAATATAAAATAGCCAACTTTCAATTCTGAGCTATAAAATAGTAGTTGTTTAAAAAGTTCCCAAGTGTTTTTATTGTATTCAAAATAAATACTATCCGCTGCTTGTTTTCATAGAAAACTATTATTTGCGTTTATAGCCTGTAATGTTTAGATTACTCAACAATAGCACGAAATGTTGAATCTATAGTGGCAGAGGATAACGGAAGGATGTGCTCTGGTTTAATATATTTTTATTATACAGTCATTGTTAAATGTTGGAAGTTATAGCTAGTATCGTTTTCTATATATATATATATATATATATATATATATATATATATATATATATATATTGCTGCGTTACCTCTAAATAATCGTGCCCCTTACGAATTGTCAATTTTAAAACAAATCGAAAATTGCACACAATAGAAAATTTTTTTATAAAAATAATTTCTTATCCACAATTCCTCTCTTCATCACCTTAATTCTTCAACCGCTTCCTTGGCTACCTCAGTTGGGCCTGCTCTTGGATCCCTAGATTCACTATCATACTCTTTATCGTTCACGCTCACTCTCAATAAAACCACAGAATAATACAACAATCATACAATATTTATTTACTACTATTTACAAATAAAACTACAAGAATATTTACATTTCGGTGGTCAAGTTACACCTCAATAAATTCTATTTTTTTTGCAAAGTCCATAATTTTAACTTGAAATATCAAACACATTGAACGTAACCGGAGTAAATGGGCCCTGAATAATACCTTATCGTTCTTTTTTTATTTATAATTAATTTTAATTAGGAAACTCTGGAGTATGGTGAGCACATGATAACCCAGTCTTTTTATGATTAATGTATGCTTTTTACTTAGCATACGCTTACTGTAAACAAAAAAAAACCTATGTACTCTTAACAATAAATTTAAATTCCTGATGGAACGTTAATAAGCTTTATATACACCTTTAGATTTATATTTAAATACCATAATAAAAGTTAGTTATACGTATTATTTTTAATACGCAAAATAATGCAAAATACCTTCATAGTTCACTCTCACACATCACGATAATTTTCATAGTTTATCAAAAACAACAAATTCTAAAGCGTTACCTGGAATTTCTTGATGATGCCGTTAAGTTGTTTCGCTCTCGGTTTCGTGGTTCGGCTCTGCTCGCCGCCTCCAGCTATTTGTAGATCAACACCCTCTAAGTTGTGCTGCAATGCTGTTCATACACGATACATCCAAATCCAAATCCAAATATATCACACTTCTTTTATAATTGCTTAATTTAATTTACGTTACATTATGTCACTTCACGAGCTTGTTAAAATTATATGTTGCACCTCAATAAAATTTAGACTCATCACTATCCGCGTTCAAATTATGAGGCCAACACCGTACTATTTAATAAAAATTTTTATATACTTACAAGCTCGTGGTAAATTTCTGTACGTAGTCTGAAGCAATGAAAATACTAAGAGAGCCCTATTAATTTTCTTAAAGTATTTATACAATTCGAAATGCCACCTCTCGGCCAGTCTTCACGCGAAATCCTTCATTTAAAATAATACTTCTTCAAATTTTGGTTTAACCGTTTTTGAAATCTTCGAAATTTAGCTCGTCGTTATTATATTTTCCGAAAACCCCGCATTTAATTTTCCCGTGTTTGTCTGTTGTACAACTAACTATATAAACCAATGAGATATTCAGTGACGTCTTGAAACCGCCTGTATTAACGCTATTCCTTTCTTATGCATCTTCTATGTTTTCTTCTAATCTTGTTTGAGTGGTAGAAAATCGATATTGCTGTCCGCGTTTTAAACTAACCCATGTGGACTGAATAAATGCGTTTTGAAATGAACTGCTATTATGCCTGTCTCATTCCGAAACATATCCTTGATTGTCCATCCCTTCTGCACTTTAAGGAAACTTTTAGTTAGCATTTATGCAAACCGTCCGACCGTTTACTCGATATACCTCGAATACTGTCTTTTATCTACACAAATAAGGAGAACATGACATTTCCAAACTTGCAGGTGTTCAATTTAACGATCGTTTTTAAAACAACATTTCTAGGAGTTTACGTTTCAAGGGATTTTATATTCAACGACTGTTCGTTTGTTAGCAAAGCGTTTCACCTTGGTATTATCGATTTTTCAAGCTCTTATGCGTATTAGACGTAATAACCCTTTCAACTACACCCAATTAAATTAATTAATAATTTGCATTGGCTTTTACAATTTATTTTCTTTACGAACCTAACTAAATTTTAATCACTACTTGTAAAATTTTGTTAATACTTGTTACTTTAAATTCACTAAATGAAATAAATTTTGCACGAAAATTCTGGTGGTTTCCTCTATACAGGGTGTTTGAAATTGCCTTGTTTATACTTAAATTTAACCCTTTAAAACCACTACTATATATATATATATATTGCTGTGAAACCTCTTGAATCACCTGGTCCGTTGACTTTCTTCTGTTAATCGCCTCGGCTGCTCCTCTAGTTAAACCTTCATCCTCATTCATAAAAAAAAAACAAACACATTCCTACCACAAACATCAACGTTAACTCTATTTACATCAATATTCACAATACATTAAAATTTCAAATTAAAAATTCAGCAAAAATTTTAGTTTTAAAAAGAATTTCAAGATTAATTTTATTATCATTTAATGTGCATCCTGAATTAAAGTCCTTGTTGGATGCCTACTAATTAATATAACAATATATGCAGACCTGAGTCTGAGTACAAAGGGAGCATCTTCCACCCCTTTACGTTAATTAACCAGGTTCGTCTAATTGAGCTCAAAGACATACCCAAATTTTCATCATAATCCCGAACATCAATACTAAATACCCCTTTCTACTTAAACAAGCAAAATTTCACCTTAAAATTAAAATTTTATTGTTAGTCCAATTTCACTAATGTCCATTTAAAGTAAATCAATTATAAAGTTATTCAACACACACACAAATATCACAGTTCAAACAAAATAGTATAAATTACCTGAAGGTTACTGCACTCGTAGCTTCTGATTCTCAACGCTTTAAAAATTTTTTCCATCACCATTTATTTAAAGTTGTTTCTGGGCTTTTCCGGAACTCATCTGTGTATATCTGACCCCTGTTTCGTGGATCCAGACACATTTATGAACCATTTAATCATTAACACCTCCGAAAAATAGCAAAGAAATTCATACTTCTTTCACCAATATACGCCAAAACTGCCTACTTTTGTGTATACATTTGTCGTTGTAAATTTTACTAATTGGTACAGTGATACTAAATTTTATTACCTTGTATTTAAGTGCACTAAAGTATATTCATGTTAGCACGTACCGAACAAACTATTTTGAATCACCAAAATATACGAGCAAACTTTAAATTATTTTATCAAACTAAAATGCACTGTTTAACGTATTGAATCAAGTCGCGGATGTAAGAGCTTTTAACGCATCGAATAGTCAAAAGTCTAAGAGAGCCTGTTCATATTCACCTGGCTATATATAGCAGTTAGCCTGTCTGTCGGTCGAGTCTCTAAAACGGCCAGTTTCTAGAATTTCTCATGCTCTGTTCCCAGTCCGTAGCTCGCGCGTCGGTTTTTACGAATTTTGTACTCCCCCAGTTAAATTTCAGAAATTTCGACACGGCACGCAAACATGTCCGAGAATAACTAATTAATTCTATACAGAAATCGTTGTTTCTACCTCTGATATTTGCATCATACTTTCAACCAATCGTGACCCTCGTGACGTTGCTTAAATCACGCCTTTTACTATATGTGTCTCGGTCTTGTGCATATTATCTGTCTCTATCTAACCTGTTCTTATTGATGCAAATTGACACTCTTCATTATCGATTATTTTAGTCCACATGGACTATCTGGGTTACATAACCCCGTATCGCACCTTCTCGTGAATATTAAGCCCCGGTTTCTCCAAGATTCCTTGAAACTATTAATTATCTGCAACATTTACGCAGAATGTGCTTTTTAAAAATACACAGGTGTCTGTATTTCGTGCTAAAGCATCCGACCGTTTCCAATATCCCTAGAATCGACATGTTTATCTAAACAAATTAAACTGAAATTGCCTTTTAAAAACACGCAGGGGTGTTCAAACGTAACATTTTAAATACCCTTCTACGATTTGCATTTTATTGGGTTTTTACAAGTTTTATGCTTATTATTAATAATGGTTCAATTAACTCCAACTAAAATTGACTTCTACCCTTTCATTTTTAGCGAATACAAATTAAATGTTAATTATTGTGTGTACACTTTGTTTAATACCGGTTACTTAAAATAGGGTTAATTAATATAAATTTTGCACGTAATTTCCATTTGTTTCGTTCTTCGGAATAATTGAACTACACGTAGAGCTTTTTAATACTGTTTCTTTTGAGATAAAGCGTCTTGTACATAATTTAAATCTCTTATTTTTACTGAAACTAATAAATTTTTATGCTTCACGGTTTTTAATAAAGCGTATTATTTAATAATATTCATTATACACAGTGATTAAAATTATTTGATGTGATTATTTAATTTTCTACCCTGGTCTAAATATGAGTATTTTCCCCCTATTTGAATACAAATAATCCCACTTATTTGAATGCAAATATAAAGCATTTAGACAAAAAAATTACAAAAAATTGCCTATCTTTCTCTCTCCTTATCTATATAACTTACCTACTTTGTCTCCAATCAAAAAAAATATTTACACCTATCCTATATCCCTATCCTATTTCTAACTCTCACCTAATTTTATAAACTGAAAGTATCCCTAACTTCATCCTACTTGTCCATCTAATCCTATATACATCCTATATACCTATCCTATTCCTAACTTTTAATTAATCTTCACTATACTTTACTTCCCCCTACCTAATCCTATATACCTATCCTACTCTTACTCTATGCCTAACTCTCCACTAATCTTATATGAAATATTTATACTTAACCTATCTTATTTTCTTCCTACATTTACTCTTTATTCTCATCCTAAACCTATTCCTAATTATCTCCCATATTTATCCTATACCTAGCTTTATTTTCTATAACTATACTAAAATTCACCTACCTCTATCCTTTGTTCATCAATTTATTTGAATCTAACTCTCTTCTTGACTCTCCAAGTCTTTCTTCTCACCATCCTAATACTCTTCATCCCTATTTCTCCTCCTTTTATATCTATACTTATCATCCCTATTATCTCACATAAAATAAACTTATCATCCCTATTATCCTGACTCTTAAATATTACTTCTTTTTCAGTCCCTACACTTGTCTGTTTCTTATTTATTCTTATTTCTTTTTCTGCCGACAAACCAAACGATACTACTTTACAATTATCGCCTTTTCCCTCCATGGAAAATCCTATGCACCTTCTAGAATTCCTGTGTAATGGAATCCGCCAGAATGAATTCCTTAAATCTACTTCATTAAAAATAAACTTGCCACTTAACCTCATCAAAAATAATTCTGCCTTCACCTGCTCCCGATATGCTGCTGTTACTTCTACACCCACTAATTCTGTATGTTTTTGTACTAAAGCTTGAACCTCTACTATCCTATCCTCTGGACATCTTATTGTGTTGATCTGTTTAACCTCATCATCCTCTACCTCTACTACATTAATACTTAACCCCGTGTCATCCTCTGTGACTTCATAACTGCCCTTCCATGGCACTACCCTATCATTAATCCTTATTACCTTCCGTTCCATATCTATCAAAACCCCTAACTTCATCATACAGTCAACACCTAAAATGCTCTGAAACTTCAGTCCAGGTACAATTACAAACTCCTGTTCACAGCTTAAACCTCCTATATCTATCCTAAGCACCACAACACTATTTACTACAGCAAACTTCTTTTTATTTGAGCTACTAAATGGCTACGCTTTATAGGCATAATTCTATCACAAACCTTATCCCTAATTTTGCTGACGAATTCCTCCGATATTAAACTCGCCTCTGCCCCTGTATCAAGTAATACTTCTACATTATTCTCAAAAATTTCTAAATTAATAATTGGCAAACATAATTTTTCCTTAGTTTCTGGCTCTACTTCCTCCTCAATTTTGAAAAATTCACGTGGATGTTCATATACATTTACACTGAAATCTAGTGGTCTGTCGCGTTCTAAAAATCCTGTCCAGGTCTGTTTTCCTACTTGGTCCTGGTCTAGCCGTCACCTCAGCGTATGTCCTAGGCGTTTCCACTCGTTCCGTGTCTGTATTAGCAGTCCCGCTCATGTCTGGTGAACTATTCATTCTGGTAGGTCCCGGTCTCGGTGCAGGTCCCCTTCCTAAACTATTACTCCTAACGTATGGTCGTCTCTGTTCCCAATTCTGTCGCTGATATCCGTAACTATTCCCCCGTCTAGCGTAGTTGTCCCGTCTATTGTCAAACCTAACTGTGTTGATCTGTCTTTCCCTGTTATCCCGAGGTCGTCCACTACTTACGTCGTCGTACCTCTGCAGGTATTCTAGAAACATTTCTCTGTCCACTATGTTCTGTAGTGCTACGTGCTGTCTTATTTCTACCTCGAAGTGTCGTGATAAATATTTAATAATTTGTCGGTCCGTCAGTGGTGGGTTCAGTTGCTTTGCTATGCTATACTTGCGTATAGCATATTGCTCTACTTCCTGAAAATTCTCCCTTAAATTTCCTGTGATTAAGTCGTCTCGTACCTGGTCTTGTCTGTGGTCACTCCAGTAGTGCTTTAAAAATTTGTTTTCAAAGTCCGTGTATGTTTCAATGTCCTGTCCTACTAAATTGTACCATGCTTCCGCATTGTCTTTTAATAAAGCCTTTATCGTATTCAGTTTAGTCTGTTCGTCAAATAAATTTCCCACTAGATTTCTTACACTATTAATAAAAATTTGTGGATTTACCCTGTTATCGCCATAAAACTTCATGTGTTGGTCCAATGATACTCCACCTGTAGAAAATCTGGGACCATCCCCCGTTAAATTTGACATGTTGTATTTGATACTACTAACTTCGCGTTCTACCCTGCCTAACTGATCCCTACATGAGTCCGTCACTTCAGTCATTTTTACATTAATCTCTTCTTCACAAAAAATGCGTACTTCGGACCTTAAATGTCCCATTTCCTGTCTAAGACCTGTAATATCACGCTCATTTTTTTCAACCCTATTTTCAACTTCCCCCATCTTTACGGTAAGACTATTTTTAAATTCTGAAACTTCTTTATTCGTCTTGTCTATTTTCTCACTTAGGGTTTCCCTAACTCCTGTTAATGTCTCATTCATTCGGTCAAATTTCTTATTCGATTCTTCCCTAGCTCTATTAGATTCTTCACTCATCCTCTCTAACATTCTCAATATCATCTCGTTTCCTTGATCCCCTGATTCCGTCCTCGACTGATCTCTACTGCCTCCAGCTTCTTCCATTTTCGAATTTTTCTCACACAATGCACTATCGTCACTTCCAATTTCCACTCCTTGACTCCTTAACCACTCCTTTCTCTACATACGTTCTAATCACTCTCACACACTCTAAAATACTCTTAAATTTATACACACACAGAAACTCTCTCTCTCAGATCGCCAGTTTCCTGGAATAAAATCACAAAAATTTTATTTGGAACTCGAGCCTCACTTTTGGGTCGCCAAAGAATGCTGTGAAACCTTTAAAATCCGGGAACTCCATTACTAGAATCGAGCCCCACAGATTGGGCGTCAAGATTGCTGTGAAACCTCTTGAATCACCTGGTCCGTTGACTTTCTTCTGTTAATCGCCTCGGCTGCTCCTCTAGTTAAACCTTCATCCTCATTCATAAAAAAAAACAAACACATTCCTACCACAAACATCAACATTAACTCTATTTACATCAAAATTCACAATACATTAAAATTTCAAATTAAAAATTCAGCATAAATTTTAGTTTTAAAAAGAATTTCAAGATTAATTTTATTATCATTTAATGTGCATCCTGAATTAAAGTCCTTGTTGGATGCCTACTAATTAATATAACAATATATGCAGACCTGAGTCTGAGTACAAAGGGAGCATCTTCCACCCCTTTACGTTAATTAACCAGGTTCGTCTAATTGAGCTCAAAGACATACCCAAATTTTCATCATAATCCCGAACATCAATACTAAATACCCCTTTCTACTTAAACAAGCAAAATTTCACCTTAAAATTAAAATTTTATTGTTAGTCCAATTTCACTAATGTCCATTTAAAGTAAATCAATTATAAAGTTATTCAACACACACACAAATATCACAGTTCAAACAAAATAGTATAAATTACCTGAAGGTTACTGCACTCGTAGCTTCTGATTCTCAACGCTTTAAAATTTTTTCCATCACCATTTATTTAAAGTTGTTTCTGGGCTTTTCCGGAACTCATCTGTGTATATCTGACCCTGTTTCGTGGATCCAGACACATTTATGAACCATTTAATCATTAACACCTCCGAAAAATAGCAAAGAAATTCATACTTCTTTCACCAATATACGCCAAAACTGCCTACTTTTGTGTATACATTTGTCGTTGTAAATTTTACTAATTGGTACAGTGATACTAAATTTTATTACCTTGTATCTAAGTGCACTAAAGTATATTCATGTTAGCACGTACCGAACAAACTATTTTGAATCACCAAAATATACGAGCAAACTTTAAATTATTTTATCAAACTAAAATGCACTGTTTAACGTATTGAATCAAGTCGCGGATGTAAGAGCTTTTAACGCATCGAATAGTCAAAAGTCTAAGAGAGCCTGTTCATATTCACCTGGCTATATATAGCAGTTAGCCTGTCTGTCGGTCGAGTCTCTAAAACGGCCAGTTTCTAGAATTTCTCATGCTCTGTTCCCAGTCCGTAGCTCGCGCGTCGGTTTTTACGAATTTTGTACTCCCCCAGTTAAATTTCAGAAATTTCGACACGGCACGCAAACATGTCCGAGAATAACTAATTAATTCTATACAGAAATCGTTGTTTCTACCTCTGATATTTGCATCATACTTTCAACCAATCGTGACCCTCGTGACGTTGCTTAAATCACGCCTTTTACTATATGTGTCTCGGTCTTGTGCATATTATCTGTCTCTATCTAACCTGTTCTTATTGATGCAAATTGACACTCTTCATTATCGATTATTTTAGTCCACATGGACTATCTGAGTTACATAACCCCGTATCGCACCTTCTCGTGAATATTAAGCCCCGGTTTCTCCAAGATTCCTTGAAACTATTAATTATCTGCAACATTTACGCAGAATGTGCTTTTTAAAAATACACAGGTGTCTGTATTTCGTGCTAAAGCATCCGACCGTTTCCAATATCCCTAGAATCGTCATGTTTATCTAAACAAATTAAACTGAAATTGCCTTTTAAAAACACGCAGGGGTGTTCAAACGTAACATTTTAAATACCCTTCTACGATTTGCATTTTATTGGGTTTTTACAAGTTTTATGCTTATTATTAATAATGGTTCAATTAACTCCAACTAAAATTGACTTCTACCCTTTCATTTTTAGCGAATACAAATTAAATGTTAATTATTGTGTGTACACTTTGTTTAATACTGGTTACTTAAAATAGGGTTAATTAATATAAATTTTGCACGTAATTTCCATTTGTTTCGTTCTTCGGAATAATTGAATTACACGTAGAGCTTTTTAATACTGTTTCTTTTGATATAAAGCGTCTTGTACATAATTTAAATCTCTTATTTTTACTGAAACTAATAAATTTTTATGCTTCACGGTTTTTAATAAAGCGTATTATTTAATAATATTCATTATACACAGTGATTAAAATTATTTGATGTGATTATTTAATTTTCTACCCTGGTCTAAATATGAGTAATATATATATATATATATATATATATATATATATTATATATTATAAAATTAAATTTGAAGGTATACATTTGTAATTAATAGCAAAATACACAAAATAATTTTTTACTTTCATATACGAGTGGCGCGAATAAAACCTACCCTAGCAATCATCTGACAATTAGGATAGACCGGGCTTTTTCAAATTACTGTAGTTACGGTGTTGGTTTGGCCGTGTCTAGGATTTTTCTTTCAGTCGTACAACGTGGAGACCTTATGTGCACAGTTGAGTTGTTGCGGTCGTTCTGGATGTTGTTCAACCTAACTCCGTTGGTATAGGCGTGGGGGCTATATGTTACCCAGGACATCTGCCGTTCCTCATCGATTGTTGCTCAACCCTTCTTTAGTCTGTCTGTGACCTAGGCTTTATTACCGTCCCTACCCAGAGTAGGCAGCACTTGTTTATTGAAATGTTGGTTTGTTTTGTGTTTGTTTTAACATGATTGTTGTTTGTGCTGGATGTAGTGTGTTGTGTTTGCGTACCATGATTTTGCCCGTGCTTGTATCTTTGTATTTGTGTGTGTGTGTGTGTGTGTTTGTGTGTGTGTGTGTGTTGTGTGTGTGCGCGTGTGTGTACAGTTTTGTGTGTATAGTTTTGTGTGTGTACCTTGGCGTTGTTGTTTATTGCTTGCTCATGTTAGTATTTGCCTTCGGTTCCGACGCAGCCGAAAATCGGGATCGTTGGCTTCGACTTGGTCTCTTTTGCGTACTCAATGACCATTGGCAGCTCTGGTACGTTTGTTTTGTTTTTGTGTACGTGTGTGTGTGTAAGCGCTCGTGTGTTGTGTGTGTGATAGTGTGCCATATTGAAATTGATGTATGAGCACCTGTGTTCATATGGGTCCTTCACCTTCGATACCGACCATCGGCAGCTGGAAATCGGAATCATTGGCTACAACTTGACCTATTTGCGTGCTTTGTGACCATCGGCAGTCAGAAACTACTAATGCAACGCAGGCTTTGCGACTTTGGCACTTTATGTGGTTTGTGTTTCTGTTATGTTTGTGTGTGCATGTTGTGTGCGTGTATTTGTATGATAACTTGTGTTTTATGTGTGTAGTTTATGATGTTTTTGGATCCCAGTACGCATGCAGTGTAGGTGTTGTTTAGAGTTTTAATACAATTTTCTTGACGTTTTTGTTTGTCCAAAAAGCTTGTTTGCCTTACATGACTATTTTCTTTCTTATTATATTTTACCTATTTACTACTACAGTTTTCTATGTACTCTACATTCTGTGATTTCCTTACATGCTATTTTTGAACTATGCCCTATACCTTATTTCTTATACTATCTATTATGATACACTCTACACTAATTCTAAAAGAGATGTTATTTGATAGTTTTTGCCTCGTATTGGTTATTTGATGTTTTTTAATATTACTCTTATTTTATTGTTAGGTAAAAGGCCTTAATCTACTAGTATATTTTTTCCAGCACCAAGTTACTAACTTCAGATTGCCCGTATAGTATAACAGTATTCAGACAGGTACTTAAAGTCATTATTCCATTGAACACGTTCTTAATCCGTTAAAGGTGTTCGTGGCAGTTTTCATGAAAGGTTTCCCAAAAGTGAAGTTCTAGTAAAATCGACGATACAGAATTTACTGAAAATAAGTACTTTAAAAATTCTTAAACGAGTTAAACATATTCTTTCCAAATGTATTCATTGGGTTTATACCGTAAATTTGTAAAAAACAGACAGCGACTATACTAATTTATAGTGATATATCAAACGTATTATACACGTATTTATCTTTGAAATCATTAAATAACTTTGAGATGCCTTGTTGAATATGTATTAGTAAAAATTAAAACAGAAATAAGAAATATAGGGCAACTGAACTATATTACATATAGTTTGAAATTATAGGCTAAATTTGCACGTTTCAATGCAACATAACTATTCAATAAACTTATAATTTTCTGAAAACTTTGAATTGGAACTTAGCGCTTTCTCTAAGGCTTGAAATCGCTGTTTTGCACTTTGGAAAACCATTAATTTGTTATGTTTATTTTACCTGAAATTTGCCTGCTTTTAAACGCCTATGCGTTTGGAGGATATTTTTCTCTGCTAGTTTTTATCTTGAGTTAAATGAATTTTTGGTGGTTGTTCCTCCACCCCGGAACTTAGATAAGAACTTTGATTAACTGGTCAATAGATTCAGTTTCTGTATTATCGAATTGGAGAAACAAAGTCTTTACATTTCGTTGCAAATTTGAGTCTGAAAATTCTCCGACCACTGTCCTACCTAGATGGGTTTGTACTAGATTTGGTCTTTCTCCAAACTGATTTTATTTGAAACTAGGAGCCATAATGTTTAGCAGCTTGTATATCAGCAAATATATTTTTAACGTGATGCAAAAATCTTAACCAACTAATTGACAATCAACAGGAATTTTGAATACTCGACGTTAATCGGTATTTGCAAGAAATTTCAGAAGCAATGGACAAAATGCTACAATTTATTTTTATTTTATATTGACATTTGACACACCTTTCCTTAGAAAAGCCGTGTTCTGAATACCGATACCTTGTAACGATATTTGGTAAATATTTTGGATTTAATTTGGAAACAGGGTATTTTATGTACGAAATTTGACTGCGTTCATCAAGGTTCAGCTCTTGCTTGAATTTAAACGCTTGTTTCTAATACGTTTGCAAAAGGGTTGATATAACTAAAGAAGATAGAGAATTCTTTTCACTTTTAGCTTGACTGCAGAGCTGAATATATCTCGATAAAAAAGACAAATTTACTGAATTTCTGACCATTGAAGGTGAGATGCTTGTAAATTTTCTGTTACACCTTGCTTATTTTGCTTATTGACGTTTAGTAGAGAAGTTTTTGGCTCTACCAGTAGTTTAGATTGAGAGCAATTATTTTGTTTACTATAATGGAGGAAGAAGTTTGTTGTGCTTTTTCCCACAAACCGAACATCCCATAGACATACATTCTGCCAGCATATGATTAGTCCCAATACAAATGAAATATAAGGATTCCGATTTTAGAAATTGTATCTGTCGTCCAATAAGATTTATGAAAATTAGTACAGGAATATAAATCATGGCAGGGGTCTTACAATGCCATTATTTTTTTACGTTTGAATTTTGTATTGACTTGGAAGGAATCTTTTCTTCTTGACTAGATCAGCGTATAATGATTCTAAAACGTTAGAACGAAATTCAAGATTTGCAAAAAACTCTTAAAGTAGGAAGTTTTTAAACATCACGTAGTGATTTGTATTAAAGAGCAATATAACTTGTAATATGAAATTCATTTTTGGTATTCACCAAAAAATAGACAAAGTTTTATATCCAATTTTTAATTATTTGATCTTAATTAATTAGTGCTACTTTTAGCACTATTGAAATGAACTGGAAAGGCCTGAGGGGCTCTAAAAACCTGTAATTGTTTTAATGTTTGTAATTATTTCATAAACATTGATTCATGCTAGTTCCCTTTTTCAATATCAACGTTTTCAATGTCCAAGTCCTCGATTTGTCTTGAACGTTAGAATATTTTACAAAGTTTTACCTTAACCTATTCTCTTGGTTTTTAAGCAGGAAAATTTATTTTTAATATCAACATTACTTTCTACCAAACAACTAATTTGTGTAATTGATGCTTCTGCATGTTTTTGCATTGTCATTTAAATGCGACTTATAATTTTTCTTGTTAGCTACAATGTAATTTTATAGTCAATAAAACTACACTCACTTTTACAAGCATTCACTTTTTTTGGAAGGCTTAATACGATTGCGCAAGACTTAAGCTGTTTTACAATATACACAACATTGTGTACTTATTGTACATAAATCCCCTGGAATATTATTTATACATCTGAAGTAATGTCTTTAGTATTTAGAACAACCTAATATATGTATCACCTAAATTCTCACCCTTTATATCACATGAAGTATAAGTAAATTGAATATTCGTATGGACTCAGAAACGTCACCTTAAATTAATAATACAAAACATAATTTATGTTTACAGAGTATGAAACAATTACAAAACACGAACCCCTGAATTTATTTTTAACTTAACCAGTTACTGGTTTAAATACACAAGAATTTTTATTTTTTAAAGCAATAACTTATATATCTCCGACAACGTAAAACTTTTTGCAGGAACTCGAAGGAGCAGCCGTTGAATAAAAAAGTGATACACTTCGTACGCTAGTAGAAGGAGTTGAACTTAAACGGAACTATCTTGATCAATATTTAACACGCTAAATTCAAACTTAACTATGTTAAACTTTGCAAACATATCCGGCTCAATGCGCCATATACGAAACTAAAGTTTTTAAATCCTTAATTCGTAGTGTAAAGCTGCAATAAAATAAACTAATGCCTACTACTGTTGTAATAATACAAATTCTATATTCAATTCCATAATACATAATTATAAACTGATAATGACAGTGACGAATAACATTAATTGCTTTCTGATATTAGTTCACGCAAGGATTTTAATACTTATATTTAAGGATACATGTTATCAACATTAAGAATTGTATGTAACCTGTTGCAGCATCGCACTACACAATTTTTCTTGGATTAAATATAATTAACTACATTTAAGAAAGGACTTCAACATTTTTACTTTTAATTGGAGATTTGTTCTACCCGACAACATCACGTAGGTGACAGTTAGAGCTCGACAGGGTCAGACACTACCACTATTGGTAGGGCGAATAATATTCAACGGCAAACGATAAAAATAAACTAAATAAAGTAAGGAACTGCCATAGAAATATTAAAATACATAAATATGGAGTGATTTCTCAACCTATACCATATATAACCGAGCATGTTAGTAGAAGTACGTATGGTTGCCTACCCTGTCCATAATATGACAAACTTATTTTATAAGATGGTTGAAAACCCTTAAATGAATATGCAGCTTTATTATCCAGTAGCGAGCCAAACGACATATAACTGTTAACACTAGCACGCTGTATGTAATGGTCAACTCTACCATGCTATGGAGTAAGTAGTATACGCATTTCAGGAAGGCCCAAAAATTGACTTAAATGATACATTGAATAGACCAATTAAACGAGGCAGGTGTTTAAGTATGCATTTAGCAACCAAACGTACTTTTAGAAGTAGTTAAACGTATTTAGTAGTGGATAGAATATTTAAAATGGATAAAAATGATTTAATGATTAGAAGCGTTTTAAATGTTTGTTAAAAAATTAGAAAAGTTGGAAAGGTTAAACGATTAAAAGAGTTAAAAAAAGTGTTAAAATGGTTATAGAACTTTAATAAGAGAGGTTTGCGACGTAGCGATTGGATGTATGTCTGTCTTTCTTGCACTCATACATTTGTCGTATGTAGAAAGTTACTTGTAAAGTTCCATCTGGAGCAACCTTCGTCTTAGACATTGATATTCGCTAAGGAGCATAGATGGTGTTAGAGCTATATAAAGCAAGTGGAGTAGTGAAAGACGGAGATTTTATTGTACTGTGCAATTTGGCCTATTATTGTATAGCGTTGTATTCTGCATTGCAAATTTGTAATAAAAAGACAAGATAGCAAAATCTTACATTGTAAAGTTAAATATTGGGGATCATAAATAATTCAATTTATAAGGAACGGGATTGTAGCTTACTATGTTCAATAATCGCAATGCCAGGTGGAAATTAGACGAGAATAACATTTCAGATTTTATGAAATATCTTGGAAGCTAATGCAACTATCTACATTTTTGGAGAACTTTCATATAGTCCTCCAACCCGAAAATACTTCACCAATGAACCCACTCTGTGACTTTTCGGTTTTCGAACTAGCAATTTCGTACAATATAAGGTATATCCATCTACTTAATATTAATATAAAGATAATCAATTTGGAAAAATTTGAAATGTTTTGGTTTATCTTATAGTGTTTACTGTGTTTGTGGCCATAAATCAAAGTCATAAGTATAGTCTAATAGAATTTATTTTCTAGAGTTGCTGCCATCACCATTCGTATCAACGCCAGCTTTACACTCTCCATCAGCACAGAACACTGAACGACTCTATAACATAGACAGCACAACAAACCATTTGGCTTACAAACCATCAGTTGAATATACAACAACTGCCTCAGCTTCATCAAATAACCTGTCATTGTGTCAAGAAGCTATTTTAAATACTACGCAAGTACTTATTAGCCTAAGAAATGAGGTTGACAAATTAAAGAAATTAAATAAGCAACTCATAGAAGGCTTAAATGAACATCCAGGTTCCAAACAGGTCAAACTTATGGGCTACATTCCACCAGATGGTAGTGCTTTATCGATTGTACAGTTGATATTAAATGAGAAACTAGATTTAACAACACGTATATTGTGGGCTGTTAGAGGGGATAAGAACTCAATAACGTTTGAAGTACCTTCTGTAGTTGATAAGTTTGAAATACTAGTTCTTGCGAAAGAGAGGTTAACGAATAGCAAGTTTGATTTTAGTTAGCGGTAGCAGCGCAATATATATTGTTGAACTAGTAATTAGTTAAGTTAAACTGAGTTGTATTTGTTTATTTAACTTGCAATAAGGTTTTCGTTATTATTTTGACTGTGATGTAATTTAAAACATTAAAATTAGTATTAAGCAAAGAAGTCTTTATTCTTCGAAAGGAGTTAATTTTTTACTGCAAATACTTAACCCCAAGTGAGTACACAAGTTATTAGAAAACTTAGAACTGCAACAAATCCTGATCAAACAATTAAAGATGCTTTACCATTTGGAATTTAAAAAACGTTGACATCGAGTTCTAGTATCTTTTGTCTCTGCCTTTCACATAAACAAAAAGTAGATAATGCTAGTGCAAAAGTAAAGGTAATGAGTAACGTATTTATCGATCTAATAGTATTGATTAGAGGAAGTTTAACAACGGACACTAAAATAATTTAAAGCTATGCTAAGAAAAATGCAGACTATATCTAAAGCAGATCTGGATTCAACGTTGGGAGTATTAAATCACTAAGCTGAATACGGGAGCAGTTGGTACAGGGATTGATTCGAGCTTGAAACCAACAGGTTAGCCAATCTAAATGTTTCGTTATTTTTATTTGTAAATATTTCGTTGTATATTTCTAATTTGAATAATTTAAAAATTGTTTTCATGAAAACTTTATGTGAGGGTCAACAGAGATAGTTTTTTTTTAAATACACGTTATAAATTACGTAAATTTTGAAAGAAGTTTAATAAACGTTTAAGGGGCTTCAGATAATAATAATAAAGGTGATTTTTGCTGGCTTTTTGACTAACTTTGGGTATGATAATTATTAAAAGAATTTTTATTTAATTATTAAAAGGAAGATCTATTTAGAGAATTCTTAAACATTTCATACATTGTAACTATATTTGAAATATTATAGTAATTGTGCTTAATGGCGTTTTGGCTTAAATAAACAGGAAGTAGAGGTAGAAGGACAACCTAACGGCTATGTTGTCGTATTGTTGCAAGCTTCGTGCGTGGTACTTTCTGCTGATCATTCGAGCCCCACAGATTGGGCGTCATATATTGCTGTGAACCTCACCATTATTCGGGAACTAAGGTTTTCGAATCGAGCCCCAACGTTGGGCCGTCATTAAATGCTGTGACATGTACAAAAAGCCTCACCAGAGTAAAAAAAGATTTTCGTGCCTCTCGAATTTGGCACCAAGATTTGCTGTGATTCTCGCCCTGTTGAATCTCTTCTGTTAATCGCCTCTCTACTCTTTCCGCCTCGGCTGCTCACCTAGTTGAAACTTTCATCCTCAAACAAACACATTCCTACCACAAACATCAACGTTAACTCTATTTACATTAATATTCATAATACATTAAATTTTTAAAATTAAATTTCAGCATAAATTTCAGTATCAGAAAATTTCAAGTTTAAATTTGTCATCATTTTAATATGCATCCAGAATTAAAGTCCTGGTAGGATGCATACTACTTAAGTTACAATATGTGCAGACCTAAGTCTGAATAAAAAGGAGCATCTTCCACCCCTTTACGTTAATTAACCAGGTTAGTCTAATTGAGCTCAAATACCGACCCAAATCTTCATCATAATCAAGAACTTAAACTGCTAAATACTCCTTTTTACTTAAACAAGAAAATTTCACCTTAAAATTAAAATTTTGTTGTTTGTACAAATTAACTACTGTCCATTTTTTTTTAGCAAACAAATTATAAAGTTATTCATCACACACACAAACATCAAAGTTCGAACAAAATTGTATAATTTACCTGAAGGTTACTGCACTCGTGGCTTCAACGTACATCGTCCTTGCTAATTTTACCATTTTAACTGGGTTATGTTTCCGTCCTGAGATTCCTGGTCGCCTTTTAAAATTTTCTACACCACCATTCATCTAAAGTTGTTTCAGGGCCTCTCAGGAACTCATCTAAGTATATCAAAATCTTGTTTTGTAGATCCAATCACGATTACGAATAACATTTGATTATTAACACCCCCGAAAAATAGCAAAGAAATTCATACTTCTTTCAGGCTATACCCAAAACTGCCTACTTTTGTTTATTCATTTATCGTTACAACTTTGGATACTTGGTACAGTAATACTCGCAAATATAACTAAACTTTATTACCTTGTATCTTCTTTTCTAAGTGCACTAATGCATAACAACTTGTATCGTAGCACGTAAAGAGCAAACTATTTTAAAGGATTAAATCAAAATCGAGAATCTAAGAGCACTGTTTAAAGCATCGAATAATCAAAAATATAAGAGAGCCAAACTGTTTAAAGTCCGGGTTTATATAACCGCCTTGCCTGCACATCGCTTTTTTCCCTCAACGGACACTTTCCAGAATTTCGCATTCTCGGTTCCCTTTTCGACAGTCGGGCACGCGATTCTATTAACTTTGCACACGCGCCAGTTGAAAATCTGAGGAATTTTCCACACGGCACGCCAACCAAGTCCGAGAATAACTGATTAATTTTGTATCGAAATCGTTACGTTTACACCTCTCATATCTGCATCTGATTACAACCAATCGTCGCTCTCGTGACGTTGCTCAAATCACGTCTTTTACTATCTGTGTCTCTGCTTGACGCATTTTCTCTTTCCTTTTCTACCTTGGTCTGAGTGGTGCAAATCGATACTCTTTACTATCAGCTGTGTACAATCCACGTGGACTGTTAAATAACCCACTTTATTAGCATTTCCCGTGAATATTAAGCGACGGTTTCTCCAACATTCTCTGTAACCATTTGTTATCTACAAAATTTAAGCAGAACGTGACTTTTAAAAATACGCAGGTGTTCAATCGTAATACTTTAAATAACACTTCTGCGATTTGGGATATTCCACTTATTTTAAGCTTCCTATTAGCGATTTGTTTATCAACTTTGGATTTTCCACAGGCTTTTATGCTTATTATACCTTAATAATCGTTCAATTAACTCCAATTAAAATAATAATGAATGGCATTAACTTCTACCCTTTAATTTTTAGTGAATCCTAATTAAATATTAATTATTATTTGTACATTTTGTTTAATACCGGTTACTTTTGAGCATTTTAATTCTGCTTCTTTTTATAGAAAGCGTCTAGTAAATAATTTATATCCCTTATTTTTAATGAAACGAATGAATTTTTATGCTTCACGGTTTTAATAACGCGTACCTTTTCCCAAAGCTTCCTTATACACGGTGATTAAAATTATTTAATGTGATTAATTAATTTTCTACCCTGGTCTAAATTTGAGTAATATATATATATATATATATATATATATATATATATATATATTGCTGTGAAACCTTTAAAATCCGGGAACTCCATTACTAGAATCGAGCCCCACAGATTGGGCGTCAAGAATGCTGTGAAACCTTTTGAATTACCTAGTCCGTTGACTTTCTCCTGTTAATCGCCTCGGCTGCTCCTCTAGATAACGTACATCCTCAATCATAAAAAAAAAACACATTCCTACCACAAACATCAACGTGAACTCTATTTACATCAATATTCACAATACATTAAAATTTCAAAATTAAAATTCAGCATAAATTTCAGTTTTAAAAAGAATTTCAAGATTAATTTTATTATCATTTAATGTGCATCCAAAATTAAAGTCCTTGTAGGATGCCTACTAATCAATATAACAATATATGCAGACCGGAGTCTGAGTACAAAGGGAGCATCTACCACCCCTTTACGTTAATTAACCAGGTTCGTCTAATTGAGCTCAAAGACATACCCAAATTTTCATCATAATCCCGAACATCAATACTAAATACTCCTTTCTACTTAAACAAGCGAATTTCACGTTAAAATTAACATTTTATGGTTAGTACAATTTCACTAATGTCCATTTAAAGTAAATCAATTATAAAGTTATTCAACACACACAAAATTATCAAAGTTCAAACAAAACAGTATAATTTACCTGAAGTTTACTGCACTCGTAGCTTCAATGTACATCGTCCCTATTGTCAATCACACCATTCCAACTGGGTTATATTTATAGCTTCTGATTCTCAACGCTTTAAAAATTTTCTCCATCACCATTTATTTAAAGTTGTTTCTGGGCTTTTCCGGAACTCATCTGTGTATATCTGACCCCTGTTTCGTGGATCCAGACACATTTATGAACTATTTAATCATTAACACCTCCGAAAAATAGCAAAGAAATTCATACTTCTTTCACCAATATACGCCAAAGCTGCCTACTTTTGTGTATACATTCGTCGTTGTAAATTTTACTAATTGGTACAGTGATACTAAATTTTATTACCTTGTATCTAAGTGCACTAAAGTATATTCATGTTAGCACGTACCGAACAAACTATTTTGAATCACCAAAATATACGAGCAAACTTTAAATTATTTTATCAAACTAAAATGCACTGTTTAACGTATAGAATCAAGTCGCGGTTGTAAGAGAGCTTGTTTTTATTCACCTGGGTATATATAGCAGTTAGCCTGTCTGTCGGTCGAGTCTCCAAAACGGCCAGTTTCTAGAATTTCTCATGCTCTGTTCCCAGTCCGTAGCTCGCGCGTCGGTTTTTACGAATTTTGTACTCCCCCAGTTAAATTTCAGAAATTTCGACACGGCACGCAAACATGTCCGAGAATAACTAATTAATTCTATACAGAAATCGTTGTTTCTACCTCTGATATTTGCATCCTACTTTCAACCAATCGTGACCCTCGTGACGTTGCTTAAATCACGCCTTTTACTATATGTGTCTCGGTCTTGTGCATATTATCTGTCTCTATCTAACCTGTTCTTATTGATGCAAATTGACACTCTTCATTATCGATTATTTTAGTCCACATGGACTATCTGGGTTAAATAAACCCGTATCGCACCTTCTCGTGAATATTAAGCCCCGGTTTCTCCAAGATTCCTTGTAACTATTAATTATCTATAAAATTTTCGCCGTACGTGACATTTAAAAATACACAGGTGTCTGTATTTCGTGCTAAAGCATCCGTCCGTTTCCAATATCCATAGAATCGACATGTTTATCTAAACAAATTAAACTGAAATTGCCTTTTAAAAATACGCAGGTGTTGTTCAAACGTAACATTTTAAATACCCTTCTACGATCTGTATTTTATTGGGTTTTTACAAGTTTTATGCTCATTATTAATAATGGTTCAATTAACTCCAACTAAAATTGACTTCTACCCTTTCATTTTTAGCGAATACAAATCATTATCTGTACGTTTTGTTTAATACCAGTTACTTAAAATAGAGTTAATTAATATAAATTTTGCACGTAATTTCCATTTGTTATCTTTCTTAGGAATAATTAAATTACCCGTAAAGTTTTCTAATACTGTTTCTTTTGATATAAAGCGTCTTGTCCATGATTTAAATCTCTTATTTTTACTGAAACTAATCAATTTTTATGCTCCACGGTATTTTAATAAAGCGTATTATTTAATAAAATTCCTTATACACGGTGATTAAAATTATTTGATGTGATTATTTAATTTTCTACCCTGGTCTAAATCTGAGTAATATATATATATATATATATATATATATATATATATGTGTACACATTTATTAGTTCAGTAGATGCGTAATTCACTAATGCCATTCATGCAGTATAAAGGAAAGATTTTAATAAGAAAAAGTTATTAACATTACTGAAAAGTTGTATTTTAATTTAGTATAAATCGCTACAAGCAATGTAGTCATTTGTTATTATATCGAATCAAGTCAACATTTGCAAGAAAAGGACGATATTGAAACGAATTTTTTATTTACAATGAGAAACAGTTGAAGGAATTAGAAATTAAAAGGATGGAATTTACTATTGCAATTAAAGTCTACATTGCAATTAATAAGACCGTTTGACGAATGAAATCGTTTGTTATGAACTCAACGATTACTATTGGTGTGGAGTACGTACCACTTTTCGTGTCTTAATGCTTGGATTGGATGCAATTTACCGAAAAATATGGTAGTCTATAATGGAATTGGATGTTATATATAGCACTAGATGTGGTTTGAACTGATTATTGCACAAACGTATATGGGTGAATGCATTACAAGGATCTGTATCCATCTTGAAGAAGGTCCAGATTTTTTAAACTGCAGCGTGGCTGTGAATGAAACAGGTTCGTTTCTATAATTCAGAAACAAAACAGCAATTGATGGAGCGGAAGCATTACGGTTCTCTATGACCTAAGAGTTTTGAGTTCAAAAATCCCTATACTTGATTTTTTCAAAGCTGCATCTAAAGGTGCTACATTGGCCGTATAATTTGAGTAACGACCACTACAGTTGCAGCCACGTCCCCAACGCACTACCCGAAGGTACTACATTGGTCTAAAAGCAAGATATTTACCTAAAAATTTTGAATTTTTGCCAAACCCTTGCTATTTCAAGCATGGTAGGGATTTTTAACGTGCACGACAACAAACACTCAGATGGGACCTACATTTTACCTGTCATCCAAACAAGGAGTATTTTGTGAAAAATACTCGAGTAACATTTTTGAAGTGGTCAGTAATTGAATCCGGGACCGAGGGTTCAGCACTCATTTGCGAAACTGTCTGGTCTACGGAGCTGCCAGTTCTCCTTACGTTTGATTTTTCAATGCTCCACCAGATGGTACTACATTGGCCAGGGAGCGAATTGTTTTTACTTAAAAATTTTGAATTTTTCCAAACCCTTGCTGTTTCGAGTAAGGTCGGGATATTAAACGTGAGTGTCAACGCCGACACATAGGACCCTTAGTCTACCTCTCATCCGAACGAGGGCGTATTTTTGTAAAAATTCTCGCCTAACATTTTTCGAGTGGTCGGTATCGGTAATTGAACCCAGAACCCTGTGATTTGTAGTCACGCACAAACTAACTAAGCTAAGGAGCCGTCAATTCAAAAATCCTTTGGAAAAATCTTTGTTGCAGTTTTCTTTTGAAATTCTTGTAATAATTATGATCGATTACCTCAAAAAAATAGCACCAAACCAACACTGGAGGCTATTATTTTAAATTACTAACCATTCGGAGCGAGCAAATTAACGAAACAATACCTTGCTTGTTAGAGAGAGGCGTGATTTTGCAGGATAAAATGCACACAAATCGTACGTTGCGATAAATTCAACTCGTGATTTGCAATTTGAATTACTTGAACACTTACCCAGTTCCCAGATTAAGTCCACCGGACTATTAATTGGTTTCTCGGTTGAAGAAAGGTTTAAATTGACATAAGTGTTTGTGTAATGAAAGGGTAATAGAAGCAGTGGAGACATGGTTTGCAGACAGAGAAGGATCTTTTTTTAATGTATTAGAAGCGTTGCAGAATAGATGTATTAAGTTTATTAATTTAGGAGGATGACTATGTTGAATAATAATATATTCTAAGTTTCAACTTTTATTTGTTTAAATAGTAGACTAAGAATACATCAAAACCTCCTCATTGCATGGTTTAAAAACTTACATATACACGATACAATGAAATATTTATTTTTGCGTAAGATACGGTCGTTCAATAAGTCCTTAGAAAATCCAAGAGATGGCGCTCGTAGTAACAAAAGTAAATTTTTCACAGTAAGTAGCACTCCTAACTAGTCAGCTGTTAGAGTTTCAGCCGTATCCATCAGGTAGTTTCATTTTTGTTGTTGAATGAAGTAAAAACTTACATTTGATTATAACAATGGACAAAAGTGGGTTTCGAGCAGTGATTAAACACTTGTATTTAAAAGGGTTAACGGCGAAACAAATCAAAACTGAGTTGAATAAAGTTCATGGTACATGTGCTCCTGTGTTTGCAATTGTTTACAATTGAATGAATGAGTTTAAACGTGGCCGTACATCCACAAAAAATGAACATCGTTCCGGACGCCCTGTGAAAGTGTCTACCTCGCAATGATTGAAAAAATCCCCGATATGATTTTAAATGGTCGACGAATAAAAGTGCACGAAATATTTAACGCCACAAGTATATCGCAAGGCACAGTCGCTTCAATTTTGCACGAATAATTGACTGCGAAAGAAATCTCGGCAAGATGGGTGCCGCGGTTGCTCACAGTGGAGAGTAAATGCAATCGTATGGTTGATTCTGAGGCTGTTTTGGCGCTTTTCCGTCGCAATCCGTCGATACATAACTGTCGACGAAACATGGATACATCACAACACTCCAGAGACAAAAGAACGTTCAAAACAGTGAATTTTTGAAGGCGAACGGGCTCCGAAGAAGGCGAAGACGGTGAAATCGGCCGGCGAGGTTATGGTCACGGTCTTTTGGGATGCATGCGGAATCATCTTGTTACATTTTTTTTCGTGGCAGTCACGTTGGGCGCCAAATTTATGCTACGTAACACAAAGAAAGTCAAAGAAATGACCGGGCTCAATCGGAGAGTAGGGGGGGTTGTAGAAAGCAGACAGACCTATGATGTATGCGGTGGTAAGGAGTTAGTAACAGTACCTGCAATAAAAGAAATTAGAATAGCAAACCTGCAATAAAATAGATTAGTCCTGCAAACCTGAAATAAAGAAAAAGCATAGCAGCAATGCATAGTCTAAGTTATTCAGTACTTGGTAGTATGTAAAAAAAAGAAACTGTTTAGATAATCTATATAATATAACAACGGTAAAAGCAATACAGAAAAATGTTTAGTACAAAGTGAGGTAATATTGGGGAGTAGCAGAAACGTTTCCTCACACACCAATTAAACATAAATCAGATAAAATGTTGACAAAAGATAAATAGATAAGACACAATTGGTATGAGTAATTCAGTAGTATTGATTTTTCTTTCTTTTTTTTTCTATGTTTTAAAATAGCATGCAAGTCTATTGTAAAAGGTATCAGAACGACAAAGATATGGTAAAGCAACGGATAGATATTTAAAGTAATAACCAGTAGGAAATAGTTCAACTTACAAAAGTCCTTCAGCAACGCTTCCTTGCAACTGAAGTGTGGGATTCAACGATGTCCTGCACTAACGAAGCACTTCACCCTTGACTGTGAGGGTGTTGATGGAACTTATCACACGTTACACTAATCACACCTACGTATTTCACTGGTGTTAGCAGCAGACATTATCACGCGTCGGAACTATGTAGCCTTGATAAATTTCTTGGTAATTCTATTTCCTAAGACAATAATTTCGAAATATTCTGTAGCACTAGTTTAATTTCAACTGGGACCAAATGTATATTATTTTCATAAACATCCCAAAAAGCAGTGAGAAACTTCAAACAATACCTTTGTAAGCCGGTAATCTGTTATATTTTGCAAATAACGAAATTTGCGCAGGTAATGATCTATTTTAGATTCTTTGTTGTTAGAAAATTCAGGAACTACAGTATCACTGTATTTAAATAATCCAAAGTAAGCGCTACTCTGCAAAGGAAAGGACCGCGAAACTAGATTGCACACACCGTTTAAATATCAAAAGACAAAACAACTAAAAAGAACCATAACGGGTAAAACACGTGTATCACTAAAGCAAGTCCGTCAAATGTTCCTTAAAACATTTATCTCACAAGAAAAACAACTAAAAACAATTAGGAAGGCAACGCGTATCACTAAAATAATGTTCCGTAAAACAAGCACGTGCGGTCGAGTCAACAAGTACTATCACTTTTATCTCCAACAGAAAAGCAACAAAAAGAACAATTAGTAAAGCTACGCGTATCACTAAAACAATCCGACTCTTTTCAAAGCAAACAGCACACACCATGTTTTACGTAATTAATTCGTAGGATCGAAGAGCAAACTCAAAAACTGCCCTTATTTTAAAAGAAACTCAACTAAAAACACAATTAATATATAGGAACAAAGAACAAAATAACACTGCTAGTCTATAGATATAAAATCGTTGTTATTCCAACCGCTTATCGCCTATCAACTCGACTCGTATATCCACATAAGGAACAAAATTTATATCTACTAATTAATTGCGAGCTGTTTATCATTTTCGATAAGTTGACAGTAATTTATTAATGAAAATCAATCTTCAAATTAATACACGTTTAAAGTAATACACACGAGTTAAATTGCATACAATTCTGAAAACTATGCGAAAATATTTACTTTATACAAACAGCGATCCAAAAACGATGTATTTTAAGTACGATAACAGAAAGGGAGCGTAACAAGTTACAGAAATGTATTTACGAATTTAGTAGTGTAAAATGTTACGCCATTAAAAAATGCCCGTTACAATCTACATCGATTACTTGGAAAAGGGAAAAACGATAACAGGAGAGTATTATGCGTCGTTATCGGACCAGCTGAGCGAAGAAATCAAGGAAAAACGTCTTCATTTAAAACGGAAAAGGATCCTCTTTCATCAAAACAATGCACGGGTGCACACCTGCGCAGTTGCGATTACAACATCCACCGTATTCGTCAGATTTGGCCCTCAGTGACTTTTTCTTATTTCCCAACTTGAAGAAATGGTTTGGCGGACAAAGGTTTACGTCAAGAAGTAGGTCATCGCCCAAACAAATCTGTATTTTAAGAAGCTTTTGAAATTCTATTTTTTGGACGAATTAAAAATTTGGAAAAACGCTTTGAAAAATATATAGAGCTGAACGGAGATTATGTTGAAAAATAAAAAAAAATTTACCCAAAAAATGTTTTCTTCTACTTTTTTCTAAGGACTTAATTGAACGACCTTCGTAGGTACATATGAGTATATATCACAACATTAACAACAAAAAATCAAAAATCCCAGTACCCAGTATCCAAAGCTTAAAATAATTGCTGAAATCGAATTACATCAATTTACTAGTCCAATAAATACCTAACTTTTCTCTCATTCAAGCAACCCTGAAACTACTGTTTACGGGTTTAAAAGAAGAACGCCGAGCTTCAGGGTGTGTTTGACGAAGATGTCAGAAGTGAAAATAATTTACAGCTAACAGCTAACATGCACATTTGAAGTCAGTAGCGCTACGTCGGAGCTAATGGCACATGTGTTCGTTATGCAAGGAAATAATATTAAAACTTTGTCATTAGAAATCATGCTGAATACTGGTTAGAATACCCTTTCATGAACTCAAGTGTACTATCGGCATAAGTAATTTTCAAGTTACCGAGAAACAATTACGAACGAGGATCATGCACATCGACCGCGGAAAGCCATTACTGGAATAAATATTTCAACGATCCCTGATTTAATTGAAGGTAGTTGACATAACAGTAGCTAAAATTACTGTAGAGCTTGACCTATCGTATGAAAGTGCATGAACCATTTTTATTGAGGAGATAGGTTACTCTAGATTGTCGGCAAGTTGGACCTACGGGCGCTAGCTCAAGCTGCACTTCGCTTTGCCATATGCGTGACTATTGGCACTATACCGCGGATGATGAGACATACGTTCATCATCATACTCTAGAATCAAAACTGCCAGCATTGAGTGGCGAAATTCCAAGAATCACGACTTCGTAAAATCACGACTAGTTTTTTGCGGATTCCAACGGCATTTTGTTGATCGATATCCTTCGCGAAAAACGCACTGCTAACGCGTTGTACTATTACCAGCTCTTTGATGAAATAACAAGGGCTAATCGACAAAAAAGATTGGTGTTACCTTTCCGAAGTGTTATTCTAATTCTCAATAATGCTCAACCAACCGTATACACCTATAATTACTAAAGAAAAATTAGAACAAATTTATTCGACAACGATCCAACACCAATCAGACATACCAGGTTTATCATCGTCCAATTACTATAGTTTGACTCACTCGAAAAAGCACTGTTTGACAACTAAGGTATTAATTTATTCATGGGTATTAGGCTCCAGACATATCAACTTTATTTTTTGAAAATGGAATATAAAATCGGTTAGAAAAATGCATATACCTAAAAGATATGAATACCTAAAAAATTAATTTCTAGGTGAATTTTCTTTTACTCTTAAAATAAATCACTGAAGCAAAGAAACCGGTTTATATTGATTGATCCTCACATTGCAGTTTTTTTAGAGTCCAATGCTGGGCATTCTTATCTCGGATTCTGGAACATTGATTTGTAAGAACCTTTACTTGAATTTCCTTTTCTTTTCAATAAAGTTACTTTTGTTTAGTAATCTGTATGTTTTAAATTTTGTTGAATAAAAGCTGTCCTTAGTGGAATTATCAAGTTGACAACAAAATGTTCTACAGTTACATTTACTGTAAATTTATAGTGCATCATTAATGTCCTTTGGACTTTGTGTAGCTTTTAATATGGGGACCTGAAAATAAGAATAGTCTATTATTCTTAAAAATAACGTATTGAAAAGTAATATTGGCTTTGCAACAATCTTCTATTAACGACAACAGTATAAAGAAAAATTATTCGATAGTGGGTCCACTTCATTAATTAATTCAACAAGATAACGTTTCCCATTTTAGTTAACGTACAGCACTGTTTACTATTCACAACGACTACAAAACGGTATTTGGTTTAATGAACCATCTCTTATTCGGAATTGTGAAGCATGCTGCAAGGCATTTACTTTTGAGCAGAATACGATACATTTATAGATATAATTCTACTGAAATCTTATAACATTGATAAGATTTGTCAATCACTTATATTATAGTTAGTAAAGTAACTAGTAGAACTTGTGTCTATTGTATTTTGTTAATAGGACTTCCGATGTACGTGAAAATGTGTTTAAATTTAGAAATAAAGCATGACATCTAATTATCCTAATGTAACATCATAATGTTACAAAATCTCTAGAAAGAGCTTGTAATTTAAAGGGTTGCTGAATGAATATTTACTGCAACTTTTGTGTACACATCTATGCCTGAAATTTGGTTTATATTATTAAGCTTGTTTGATGCCAGAAATTGATCTTCCTGGGGGGGTAATTACGTTTGCACGGTAGCAAAATTTGTTTAGATGTGTAATTTTTTGTTGCGCCTTTCTGTAATATCCATTGTAATAACACTTCCTTGACGTCGCTGCAAAAAATTCTCTCTGTAGAAAAATAGATCGATGAATTTAATTTCCGTAATAGTAATAGACACCCATGGTGTATTCACCCGATCTTCAGGCAAAAAAAGACAAAAGTAACGCATCAACATATTTTTAACGGATATGAGGGACAGTGCGGAAAGTTAGAGCTTATATGTGAAGTAAAACTTTGTCGTATAAACTTTAAATTAACATTAAAAGAGCACAGTTGAACGGAAATACTAGTTTTTGCAAGCACCAGTCTGTATAACTGATTCAGATGCTTTCAAATCGTATGCGCTTTGAAATTGCACAAATAGCAATAATTTCGTGTTCCTTTATCATATAGCTCAGTTGAGCAGTATATTAAAATAATCATCCAACGAACTTGTTTATGCTGTTCTTTATTGGCTGAAGCCAAGCATAGATATTCATAAATACAGAGAAACGTTAAGTCACTGATGATGAATATTATAATGCTCCATCATCATCAATAGTTTTTCAATCCTAAAACTGGTTGAACGCGTATCTTCATTGTTTTCTATTCCGAGCTAACCTACACATTTCCCTAAAGTTCCCATAACCTAAATCTTTCACTATGTGTGTGCATTAGTTTAATCTAGATCTGCCTCTACCACTTTTTTTTTCATTCACTGCTTCTAATATATCACGCACTATTCCCTCATGCCTTAGTATGTGTCCTCTCATCCTATATCTCCAATTGTTTACTGTTTTCCACATTTTACTTTCTTCTCCTATCATTTCGTGAACCTCTTTGTTCGTAACTTTGCCTGTCTATGATATCTTCATCATATGTCTGTAGCATCACATTTCATTGGCTCTACCTTTTCATGTCCGCTTCTCACACTCTCCACTTTTCACAGACGTACAGTGCTGTGCTCCACACATATGGTTTCAGCGATTTTTTCCTTGTTTTTATGTTTGTTGTGTTTGAACATAGTAATGACTTTTTCTTGTTAGCTGCAGCACTACCTTGCGCTAATCGTTGTTTATATCTTTCGTACTTTTCCCGTCTTGTGTTATTTCACTTCCTAGGTAGCAGAAATCTTTAACTTCTTGTAAGTTCACGTTTTCTATTTGAATTCTGTTTCTCGACTTAATTACCCTTCCTTTACATACTAGTATTTTAGTTTTAGCTTTGTTAATTTCCGTATCATATTTCTCTGCTAGAACTGCTTTCGTTTCATTAAGGGCTGCTTCTACATGATCCTTTGCTACGTACATTGACGGAGCTTACAACCAAAAACCAACCAGAAACAGTATTACCGGGCTCAATTGGCGAAGTGGGCGGAGTATTGTACAGGTAAACCCGTAAAGGAGAGCCTGAAATAAAATAGAGAAAGAAAAATTATACACTCACGCAATCATACTCAACACAAAATATACCACAAAGAAAAAAGTCTATATTTAAAAAAAATATGTACTATAGCACATGAGTACCCACACAAAAATTAGCAATCCATACGTAAAAGTTACCCATATATACACAATGAACAGAGAACAGTTTTGAAATAGCGAACTGTCGCTTTTAGGTATCTCCCCCTAAATTATTCAGCAACAAAAAACTCAACGCAACCCTAAAAACCACAACTCTAACTATAAAATCAGTTATGCTTAAATATTTAACACGCCCCATTGCGTGCACGAAATCTTCATCAGGCAAAACGGAACGGAAACAACCAAAAATATATTAAATGCTTTCGTGTTGCTGTTCGAAAAGAAAGTGAATATTAATGTTGTTTAACTAGCGACCAGAGCTTAACGCAGTATTTTTATTCCGAATTAACCTGGAAAACACGAGTTTATATCGGATAGCACGCGGCTTTAATTCAACAAATTCTTTCAATGGAAAACACATAAGAAGCAATTATCTGATACTTGGAACACGTTATCGACTAATAGCGTAAACTTTTCGTTAAGGAATTTTTAGAAAGGGTATTGATTATTAATTAGCAGAAGGATTTAACAAGTAAAATATACAGGATAGTTAATTTATCCCATAAAGTTTCGTTTTAGAAGCAAAGTAGATTTTAGTTGAAAATTATTAGAGTTAATTTGCGCTGAAAAAAGTAACGTAACACTTTGCTAGATGCTAATACCACTATATCATCTGCAAATCTGTGCATACCCATCATTTATTCATGTATACCAATTCCAAATGTCTATTTGAATTTGACAGTGTTCACTGCCTCTTCGATATATAAGTTAAATATTTATGGGGTTAGGGCACATCTCGGTCTCACCCATTTCTAAATTATTTTTTCTCTACGTTCCTGCTGTAGTTTTATTACCGCTGTTTGCCCTTTGCATAAGCTATGTACTATTCGTCTATCCATATAACTCATTCCAATCTTTTTGAGTATTTCAAACATTTTCTCCCATTTCACATTGTCGAATGCTTCTTTTTAAATCTATAAACCCTATATACACGCTTTCTCTTTTTTCTATTGTTTTTACCATTAACGCCCTTAAAGCTATAATGGTCTCACGTGTTCATCTGTTTCGCCTAAACCCAAATTGATCTTTTTTTAGTACTTCTACGGCCTGTTTTTTCATACGTCTTTATACAATTCTAATTAGTGTTTTTTACACTTGTGCTGTCAAACTTATTGTTTAAAATTTTTCCCATTCTTCCACACTTTTCTTTTTTGGTATAGTGACTATGGTGTTGCGTTTGAAATCTTTGGGTATATCGCATGGCTCATACATATAACTTACAAGTTGGAAGAGACATTCTGTTACTGCTTGTCCAGCGGCTTTTAGAGTTTCTGCTCGTACCTTATCTATACCAGTATCTAATTCCTGCTCTAGTGTTTTTAGTTCCCGTCCTGGTTATAAATGTCCTATATATTCTTGCATTCTAAACACTTTCTCTACATTTTGTATAATTACGTTTCCACCCGCGCCCCTTATATTTTTCTCATACCGGATTATTTACCTAAAATTCATTCTAATTAGTTTGTATGCTTCCTCTGTGTATCCTATTTCCACCTTATTTTGCACCTTTTTACATTTCTCATCAATTTATTTTTCTAGCTTTCTTGCGTTTGCGAATAATTTCCCATTCTATGGTCTTGTATCTCAGTTTTCCTGCTTCGGCTGGTCTATTTTTGAATTTTGGCTTTTCTTCTATTAAACTTAGAGTATCCTTTGTTAACCATGGATTCTTATTTTCTTTTTGTGTATACCCCTTGTTTATATCCCAGAAATTGTCTGGTCACCATATCGAAGCTGGGGTTAATGTTATTTCATTTTGTTTATAATTCCTTAGTATTAGAAAAGTTTCCAATGTCTTTCAGTAATTCGTTTGACTTTTTATCAAATTTTTTATGGATATCTCTATCTTTTAGTTAATCAAAGTCAAACTAACTTTTTCCGTTCTTTTTGTTCAAAATGTTAAATTTAAGCACGGCTTTTATAATTACTATGTTGTGGTCATCCTCTATATCTGCTTCTGGGTAGTTTCTATAGTTTTTTACTTCATTTCTAAACCGTTGTCGAACACGATTGTAATCTATTTGATACCTCCCTATATTTTCTGGCATCTTCCACGTGTAATGTGTTTGTGATGGTTAAATTGTTTTTGTCGCAAAATGCAACCAGACTATGTCCCCTGTCGTTTCTCGTGCCTAAACCAAATAAACCTACTAACGCTCCTTCCCTACACTCTCCTGCTACTGCATTAAAATCTCCCGTAATTATTTAATTTTTATGTCCTTTTACAAATCTTAATAAGTCCTCGACATCTTTGTAAGTTGCTTTTACCTTCTTGTCACTGTAGATAGAGGTGAGGCGGCTCCGTGGCGTAGTGGTACGTGTGTGACGACTACGCCCAAGGTCCTGGGTGCGAATCCCGACACGGTCCCCGCTTGAAAAATGTTAGGCGAGCATTCTTCACAAAAATACACCCTCGTTCGGATGAGAGGTAAAATGGAGGTCCCGTGTGTTAGTGTTGTCACGCACGTTAAAGATCCCTACCTTGCTTGAAACAGCAAGGGTTCGGCAAAATTCAAAGTTTTCCAGGTAAAAAAAAACTCACTTCCTGGCCAATGTAGTACCTTCGGGTGGAGCATTGGAAAATCACATGTAATGTAGATAGTTGTGGGCGTGTATACTTGTACTGTTACTGTATTTACCGGTTTAAATTTTAATCTAACCACGCGCACTTTTTCGTTCTTTTGTAAGTTGTTTTCTACACAGTATTTTTCCGCATGACTATCCCCACACGTAGACTTCCTTCCTCTGGTCCTGTATGAATTACCCTAAAGTCTCCGCTCCAAAAATTTCCCGCCTCTGGCCACCGAACTTGGCTAATCCATACTGCATCTAACGCTAACCTATTCGTTTCAATTTTCAGATTTTATAGCTTACCTACATGCTTAATGTTTCTGACATTCCACGCTCTGACTAGTATAATATTTCCTGCTATGCCTTTAAACTTGTCGATCATAGCCCGCAAAGCAGTCCCCTCCCAGAAATTCGAATGGGCGACTATTTTAACTCCAGAATTTTTTACCGCAGACGATGCCATCCTTTAAAGACATTTTCAGTACGCCTTGTACTTGTGAGGTAATGTGGTGGTTTCCCATTGCCTTCCACATCGCAGTAGTGTGTCTTAGAGTGTCATAACGACCCCCAAGGTTTCAGCCACTCAAAGTATCGTAAGAGCTGCTGCCCAGTTTCTATGACCGATTGAAATTGATCTCTGTGACATATCCTGCGGTTTTAAATAGGTCACGAAATATAGCCCAGAAATAGCAGAAGTTCTCCAGATCCTTCTACACTCTTCAGTTGTGTATGTTATTTTAAGATTGTTTACGTGCAACCTTGTAACTGTTAATCAATTCATTGTTTGTTTAATAGTTTTGCCACCTTCAATTATAGACCATTTGACGTTTTTGTTACAATCACTTATGATTAAACTTGAAAGCATGTATACCATTTTCTGAACATTTATGGATTATAGTGGCTGAGCAACGTTGACAAAGTGATTGCTTTAAAAAATACGGGAAAAACTCAAATATTCTCGGTTAAGATAGTTTATGTTCCATGACTTGAATAAAAGTATCCTTACCGTTTATTTTGAAGTGTGTCCGATCAACAAGACACACGTGAAAGTAAAAGAGAAGGGATCCGTAATACCGGATAGCAGTCGCCAGCTCTGCTGAGCGGTGCGACCTGAAGGGTCGACTTAAAACTATCCAAAGCTAGCTAACTAATTAAAAATGGATTCAAATTTCTAAGCATTCGCCAAATATTTTAATAGTAAATTCAGCTATTTTGCCTGCTCTATATAGTTACAAATTCGTCCTCTCTGGTTTAAGTAATTTAGTCTAAATCCGTGTCTAGCTTTCCCTATCATACCCTAACTGATTTACACTATTACATTCTTCTCTTCCTTCCTGTAAAAATACTGCCACCAAAAATGGCGGCAGAACATCAGAGAAAAAAATTCAAGCCCCAAAATAATATAATATATGCAAATAAATATAAAATATAATAAAGAAATATAAAATAAATATTATATATATATATATATATATATGTAAATAAACAGCTATAAGCATATGACAGTGCATAAATTAGCAAAAGCAACACCCAAATTATCAGGTGCACTCGCACAAGCATTATGTCGGCTAGCGTCTTTACACACAAAACGTGCTCGTTAAATTATTTCAAAATCTGCCTTTAATAGGAATCAATGCTTATGCGAGTACAGCCGCCACAGTTTTGTTCTTACCTCGTATATAAATTTTTCCAGCATCCGAAGATCTGGTCGTCTGCCTACATCTAGTTTTTCTTACTACTAGGGGGGAGTTGAATATGCGGGATAACGACAGCAGAAGGCATTATATCTACGGGCTCACTAACCTCAACAGGACCTTCTCTATCCGTATTAGAAATTATCGTCACTTTAGCTACAGCTATGATTGCCGGCACGACAGAAATTTCTTGAGTAGAAGCATTTAAGTAAGCAGGAACAGGTAAAATTTTGACAAAAACGGGAAGACGCATTAAAGGCTCATGGACTTCAAGAGGACCTTTGCAGACTGAATTAGAAGTTATTGTCACTTCAGCGACATTTGTGTTTACAGAGAGGACAAAGATTTCTTGGGTAGAATCGTTTAAGAAAGCGGGAACAAACTCTTGAGAAGCTACCTGCAAGTTACTAATTCGATGCATGGGTTGTAATGGTGGTGGATGTACAGCTTGGAGTGAGAGTGAATAAGTAGGGCGAGCAGAAGGAGAAGTAGAATAGGATGTAGAACTAGAGACGGAGGAAATTTTGTTTGAAACTGTATTCACGAAGAAGGGTAGGTTTTGATAGTAGTAGCAGGATGACCTGCACGTGGGACAGAAGAAAACGTAGAGTGAGAAGCAGAAGAAATTAGGCAGCTATAGGTGAGGATAGTATTTGAAGTATGATTCGAATACCTATTAGTAGTAGGATGACAGTTTGGACAGTTGCAGCGAGAAACTCCCTTATGTCCGCAACCATGGCAATGGAGTACTTGAGGACGAGTACAACGTATCGAAACATGACCAGGTTTGTCGCAATTAAAGCAGATAATCTGACGAGTAGAAGCAGAACTAGGAAGAAGAACAGTAGAACGTACGGAAGAAGTATCGGATCTACCTGTAGGCGTAGGAGAAATCTTAACAACTCGGTCATGTGAATCAACAGTATTTTTCTATATAGTAGCAAACTTATAACCAAAATCCGGGGGTGCAAAATGCTGAATCAGTAAATTGGACAACGACTGCCAGTCAGAAAATCTATGCCGGTAACCACGATACCAAAGTAACGCTTTCGACTCAAACAAATCCACTGCAGACCCAAATAAATGCAATTCTGACACATGGTAATTTCGTCGGAGTGCTTCGACCCGCCCCAAAAAATCATGTACGGTAAGAATACTTGGGTCGCCAGAAAATTTAAAATTCCACTTCCACACAGGAAGACCTTGGTAGGAAGTCGAAAAAGGAGTAGCAACTGACTTAAGCACTATAACAGGGGCTGATTCCGGTTTAGCAGTAATAGTAAGTTGGTCGTGACTAGGTGATACGGAATTATCGGCCAGAATCTTTTCCGGTTCTAACTTCAGACCTTTGTCCTTGAACTCTTGTAAGGAGTGGACGGTAGGCAAATGGGTTACGAAGCACAACGGACAATTGAACATCTTACTAAAAGAACCATAGTTCCCAAACAGGCCTGTCAAACACGTGAAACAGCTAGTAATGCTTTCGGATGACTTCTGCCGTGCCTTACAGATCATATTAAACACCACCAACTTCTGATCAGTAATTTTTTAGTAAGAATAAAAAAAAGAAATTGGGAAAAAGTTACCAAGTAAAGGCTAACCGTAACTCAATAAAAGCTCAATAAAAAAATTATTGCGAATGCATGACAATTTAAAACATATCCGACAGATAGACATTAGAAATTAGAATAAGGCTGTAGAATAAAAGAAAAATCGGAGAAAGAAACCAATTCTAGACTTGACGGAGAGAACAAAATGTACCGAGAGGTAAGGAAGGAAAACAAAAAATCTTGGGTGCCAGCGTTTTCAATGGACTAGGATTATTGGCGAAACCACAAGTCCAATAATCTGGCATGAGCTAACCAAGCATATTTAGCAATCACGGAAGAGAACAAAACCAAGATTCAAGAAGACCGAACCCACACAAGAAATAAAAAAAACCGATCTTCATATGAGAAACACCAAAGAGTCGAAAGAAAAGGAAAAATACACAATAGGTCAAATGTAAATGAACAAAAAACAAGTAGCATAAGGTCGAGAAATGAGGGTAATGTAGGAACTTAGGCACTAACAACAACAAAAAATCGGAGCAAAAATTAACTAAAACAAACTCGGAGTAGAAATTAATCAAAGCCAAATCGAAGTAACCGTTAACTAAAACAATATCGAGGTCAAAGTTACACGAAACAAAATCGGAGCACAGAAAAATTAACTAAAGCAAACTCGCAGGCCCACACCAGGGCGTCACAATTTATGCTACGTATCTAGACCTAGCTGGAAGAGAAGTAAATACCAGGCTAACTACCCAACGCGGAAAGAGGGAGGATTCATTTACATACCAAAAAAACACAAAAAGCACGTCGCCCACGATTGTTTATTAGCAAATAAAAAATAAATAAAGGATTATGTACAAACAAGCAGAAGCAATAAATTAAGCGTTACTATTTCAAAGCAAACAATTATGTGATATGAACGATTTAGTACTTTAGATACGAAGTGCACATCTCGAATTTTACACAAAATAAAACTAATCAGTAGTAAATAAACATGTGAGAGCTTTTGTCAAGCGTTTTTAAAAATGCACCAAATACTTTTGTAAAATAAACTAATCAGTAGGAAAGAATTAACGTGCGAGAGCTTTTGTCAAATATTCTTTTTAAATTGTACATAGTACCGTTTGTAAAATAAACCAATCAGTAGAAAAGAATAAGCGCGTGTCTGTCAAACATTTTGAACAATGGTACATCACACCTGTAGAGCGATAATGTCGATTCGCAGCAACAAACAATAGTCCTACAGTGTGACGTTTCTTATCACGTAACTATACCAAACGCTGATATTAAATATGCCATTGATATACACAAAAGAAAGCAAGTTGTATACCTGTATGTGTCTGGATACTTAGCTTGCAAGTCGTCAGGGGTGAGTCACCACAACAACAGTCAGTATCCATTCACCCTGCCACCGCAACTGCAGCAGCGGTCTACAGACAAAAGCAGTAGGTCCACATAAAGAAAAAACCAATTTGGCCCCCAGCAAAAAGCTAAAAAGAGAATCTGATTAAAATGGGTAAGCGCGGGAAAACTTACCAATACACGCAAGATACCCCATATTTGTCGAGCAAATGTGAAAAATATTTCAACGCACAAGCTGCAGAATTAAATTCAAAATGGGTTCAAAAAACACGAGTTCGAACTGCAATCCTCGCGTTATTGAAAACGCGAATAACAAACTGGAAAACACGCTATCAAATAATAGTAGGATCTAATATTTGGACAAGTCTTTAAATGGAAAACACAAGAGAAAGCCATTATACGTTATCGAACTGTTTAACAAATTACCGGATACCTACAACAAGGTATTGACTATTTAATTTATGAAATAAATTTTCGTTTTAAAAGCAGAATGAATTTGAGTTAAAATTATGTTAAACGGGCTTATACTGAACAGGTACACTATATGGGGCATTTAATTTATGTAGAAAAATAAACGTAACAAGTGGTTTTCTGCAGCAAATCAAAAAGCTAGGAAAAATACAAGAAAGAAATCGAGCTAGTAATTGAAATTACTAGCTCGATTTGAAATAATCATTTGGACTTTGCATAAAAGTCTAAGTTATTATTTCATCTTATTAACTGTAATACGATAGTATTAATCAACTTACCTTGTGTAAATAACTACCTCCAAGGCCCTGAGGTAAGAGTAGAACCGTGGAAGTAAAGACTAAACTGGGACTTTAATTCCCAAACGCTTTATCCAAAAAAGTAATCCTTTTAAATTTATTTTCCCAAAAGGTACAACACTTGTATTAACCAAATATAGTCCCCGCTGCTGCACATTCAATGTAATACATACTAAATTAACAGTAGTTTTATGTTTATAAAAGTGTGACTGAGGGTAGATAGTACACCTTCACTGCAACTTATTTCTTGTAAAATAAATATACTTTAAGGATGAAGTTGTTAACTGAAATATAATTTTCTTTTGAATCAGATCCGAACATTTCATGAAATAAAACCTAGTTTTAAAGAATTTCAAAAGTTACCAATATTGTATTTTAACAACAATTTGTTGGACGATAGCACTGTTAGTTAATGATTTATTTTTATGTTTTGAAGTTGTTACGTAGAAATTTGAAACTTTAGAGGTTTTTCTGGCTAATCAACCACGTAACTGGACTTGTAAGTCAAACCAAGGATGAAACTACTCACCCACATGGTGAGGTAAAGAACACTAAGTACAAACATATGTACTTTCTATTTTTCCTCTTTACCTATTATTTTTTATATGCTTTCCACCCTGTTCTTATTTTTACTAAAGATGGTACTAATTTATCCAAAACAAAACCCACCTCTATTTTTAAAACATACAGTTTGTGGAAACTTTTTCAATGCGCTCACAATTTCCACACAAATTATGGTATCAATAAACATTAATTCTGCGGTCAAAATAGTAAGGGATAGGTAATTAAGAATTTCTTAACGACAAGATCACAAACCTTAAGGTAATTAAATTTCATGAAATTTAGTGCAAATTGAGCTTCACCTATTAATAATGCATAAGTAGTTGTTTAAATTAGTACATGCAGGGTGTTGAATAAAACATTTGCAATTTCAGGGTGTTAACACTTCTAATGCCAGTCACAAAATATGCAAATAGCTTATTATTTATTCATCAAAGGTTGTCAGTGTCAGATCCTAAGCTAAATTAGTTTTATAACTTAAAGGAACATAAAAAGTTAAAAGTTAATTCACCTTTAACTTCAAAACGTCTGCTTTTGTAAAGATACTTTAAAATTACTTTTAATTGCAAGCAACTGGCGCGATATTCTGTTCCTAATTAGTAAATGTGGATTCTTGCCATTAAGTGTTGTTAAATTAAAGTCACTCTGCTCTAAGTATGATTTAATATGAAAAATAAAAAAACGGTTTCTATAGTTGACTTGATTCTTCAGTAAAGCTGTATAAAAGTTTAGTGCTTTGGCGTACATTTACAAAACTAATTCTTAGGCTTTTTTATGTATGTGCAAAATGGCACACAGATTTGCTGTCATTATTGACTTACGCTTCTAAAACTTTTTCAATAAACTGGCTCTATTCTAACACAATAATTGCCTCGAACTTAAAGTACGCTCTAGATGATTTTGAAAGTGTTTTTCTGCCGTGAAATATTTAATGTTTAGAAATTAATGTTGCAAACGAACATTTTCTGTCTGATTTGTAAGTTTTGAACAGACAAGTATAGTGATAATAATAGTTTATTCTCCTACTTCATTTCTTCGAAATTTCTGATAAATGTGGCAAAAAAAATATATGACAAAAACTTTACACGTTGTGTTAAGGATCACAACGCACATGACCCTTCAAGTACTGCAAATTAGCGAAATAAATTTTAGATACCATCTAGTTGGACTTCAAAGTGGTAGAGCACATAGCAATTACCTACAAATTTGAATTCCGCCGTGAAATTTTCAAAGCATTATTTCTTTTTCCTAATGTTTATGTACTGTGTACTGTTATAGACATATGTTATAGACTATTATGGACATATAAAGACGACAAAATAAATAAATATTATTTACGTATATGGGTGTAATTCATACACAACGTAGACATTTTAATTGATTTTCTATTTTACGCATATTTTCGTTCTGTGCTCTTTGGTAATTGTCCTTTTTGAAGCTTATATATACGTCTTGATCCTTATTTAACAAACTTCCTCAAAATTATAATTTAGATCTCGTTCTTGACATTAAAATTGACACCCGATACACAACCTAGTTATATTGCATCACAAAGATGCCAGGAAATTCGAGGTGATCGGTTTTGAATACAATAAGGTTATTACTTTGTAATTGTGATTATGTTTCCTTCGGTCTTGGCCTCATAAAATCTTGCCGGTAATCCACAGAAAAACTCGGTGCAATTCTACGCTAAAAATTCTGTTTCGGTGAAATACCGAAAACCTCGACCGTACTAACAAGTATGGTTGTCGACTAACTCAGTGGGACGGGTGTTCTAAGTGTGTGAAGAAAGTTTCACAATGCTATTGTGTGTGAAATATGTCTCAATCGGGAAGTTGGATTTAGTTGAAATTGGACGTCACCTAATCTCAACGTGCAGGGGTTTCTAAAAACCCCTACAAAGAATAACAAGAGAATATCAAAACCTGAGATCACGAAACTGATCCTGGCCAAACATTCACATGAGAAATCATTAAGTACTCTGTTGTTAAAAGAAACATAAAACGAATGTTACCCATAAGAACACTAATATACCTATTCAAAACTGCTAGCTGAGAGGAAAGTTTTTAAAATCAAATGCTAAATGCCCTGAATTTTAATCACGCCTCTATAGGTAATTGCAAAACAATTTGTTACAACAAAACTGAAACTATTATCTTCACATAGTTGTGAAAAACAATAAAATAAAGAGTAAATTAAACCTACAAAATTATTTAAATTACTAGATCTCGACCACTATGTGGTCATCATCAGAAAACCTGTATTAAAAAAAAGATTTAGTGTCTGAACATTCGAGGATATTCTCCTCACCATTTAGGCTGAAGTGAACCTTCCAACCTATAATTTACTATATAGTTGCTTTAAACACTTATCGAGGATATTTCTCACCGCAGGCTGGTGTTCTCAACAACAAACAAGTGAATTCACTTGTTTGTTGTTGTTGAGAACACCAGCCTGCGGGTGAGGAGAATATCCTCGATAGTGTTTAAAGCAACAATATAGTAAATTATAGGTTGGGAACGTTCACTTCAGCCTAAGTGGTGAGGAGAATATCCTCTGAAGTGTTCCAGAACAACAGCTAAATATTTTTTTTTTTTTTTTAATACAGGTTTGCTACTGATGATGACCACATAGTGGTCGAAATACGTATCTAGTAATTTAAATAATTTTTTGTGGTTAAGGGTTTTTATTTAATTTTATTTAAATCGTGCCACAGTGTTCCTATAGATTATTAAAATAAAAGAGGTCTCTACTCTTTTATTGGATTATATTTTCAACTAAATTACATGATTATGTTTACGTTACAGGTACACAATAGACATCCTTAAGCAAATAACGTGAGCTGGCACTTGGACACACACAACAAGTGGAGTTGGGTCTGGATAAACGAGCGTTTCCGTAGTAAGCAGCCAACTTGCTCCGCCTTTGTAGTAAGTAACCTAACTGGCGGTCGGTTTTCAAGCTATCAAGCAATTGTATAAAAAGAAACCTAATAGACATTGTTTCATATTATATAATACATTTTTCTGCTTACCCTTATACAGTTTCGTTACTTACCAAACCTGAGGATGATGGTCCACGTTTGACGGACATCGAAATAGAAAGGATAGTATCTTCGTGGACAGCATGCTAATGTTGGGTTAAAGTAGCTCGCCGCCCGAATCCCTAGCCACAAATGTGGCACACAAATGGTGTTGGCGCTGGTAATCCAGTCGTTGGAACCGGGACTGCACCCTGACGTGGAACAGGAGATAGTCTAACAATATTAAGGACCTCCTTTTTGTTTCGGTTGAGGTTGTTTTGAAACGAAAAGATTTTCTGGCACACATTTCAGACGAATACTTTGTTAGATTCCATTGTAATCTGCACAATAAAAGGAAGCTATTATTCAGTTTAAAACACGCAGGAAGCAATGTTTTCGCGATCGCGAAAGAAACACAACCGAGAAATATATTCTGAGACCCTTATATATACCCAGATGATCAGAAACGGAAACATACATTAGAGCGCATGCGCACAGGCAACCAATTAAGTATCACCCCAGTGGAGGTACTCCTAGAGGGATGGAGCGCAGCTACGCCTGGCGAATGGGTACAACCAAAAATGTAGAAATTAGTGTTATATAAATTTAAATAGAGATTCCAATCCTTTAAAGTGCGTTAAGATAAACCTCCTCCATCTTGTATTAACCAACGCAGTCTATAATACATAAGTTATACAATTTTAGGTTAGCTCGGCGTTGAATTAACTGCTAACCATGTTAAACAACCAATTTTGCAGTTTTATTGTTGTCAACTATAATATTGCAGTTCTCTTCGTATTAGCCATTGTAGCAAAAGTTATGGTTTGTTGTTAAATAATTACACATCTCCTTTATGTTAGAAATACTCACAAAATCGTGAGTAATAACTTCGTATTATTGTGCAGATTACAATGGAATCCATCAAAGTATTCGACTGCGATGTGTCAGAAGATCTTTTCGATCCAGAGCAATCATAATCGACACAAAAAGGAGGTCCATATACCGATAGACTATCTCATGTACCACCTCGGTTTGCAGTCTCGGTTCTACAGAGTGAATTATCAGCGCCAACACCATTTGTGTCAGGCATTAGAGACGAGGGGTTCGGGCGCCGAGCTAATTTAACCCGACATTAGCATGCTTACCACGTAGATACTACTTATTCTACTTCGATGTGATGTATCACATATGATGATTTTATTACGTTTCAATGCTGTTTCACCCATCATTAGGAATAAATATTTTTAAGTTTGGGTCTGTTTATTATAAGTAATGTTTCTAAAGCAAATGAAAACTGAAAGTGTAAAATTATTGTTTTCTTGGGCGAAATTCGACTAAATCAAAAAATTTACTAAACATGACACAAAATAAAATTAATAGTCTATTTAATACTGGCACTTACAATAAGTAAACAAAAGAAAAAGACTACTGGGTACACATTTAAATTATAAAATTTGTTTGTATAAGCATGTATAATTGTCAAAACATTAATAACCTCTACTAAGCCTAAATAACACTGTAACAATTTAAATTTTTTATTATTATTAGAAAACGCGTTTTAAAACCTTTTCCCAAGAAAGAAGATACAGCAACAATTGCGGCCTTACGTTCTGTACACTATTGTAACTGTTTTAAATTTTGATTATAATAATAAATGCACATAAGATGCGGCAATTCAGAACTTCAAAGAACCTTAAAAGCTTTACGCGTATGAGATGGAACGATAAAAAGCTGTTGTGCCAACCGCTAACTTGGCTATTATTCAAAAACAGAGCTAAGGATGGACTAAGTCCAAATATTTTTTGCAAAACTGAAAACAAAACAAATCGAAATTGGATGCCATTGTATCTAGCAGGTATTAAAGAAATTAAATTCTTTGGGTAGAAACAGAAAATCTATCAGAGTAGAAAATTTTTACATCTTCGATTTAACCTTTTGGAAAATTGACCAGACTAGCATTGGAATGCTTCTGTTGTATAATAAATAATGTGTATTCCATAACAATATTTACCAAAAGGAGTAAATAATTTCCTATATTTTAGTTATATGAAAAAAATTATTGTTAGAACAAAATTTTGTTACATAATATTTAGATGAGCATCAGGTCTGATAGTCACGTACAATTTTCATAAAAGGCGGTAATTCAGGTACCAAATCTTAAAATAGTTATGAGTAAGAGTTTCAAATATAACAAAGTTTAAACATGGGTATTACTTTCAAGAGAATATACGTTCGTAGTAAAAAAAATTAATGAATCAACAAAAGGTCGATTCAGTTGGGTACCGGGTCCTACAGACCGTATCAATGGCAGTTTCCGCGGTTCGAAACTGGGTCGCTCGTGGGAAGAGAGATTGTAAAACTAATCCCCTCTGGGATGCAGCAATAATAACTCACCCTTAATCACTGGCTACTTGCTGCGACCCCTACACTGGTTGGGCACAGGTTCCAGTTGGCTGCTGGCGGTAAAAACGGCAATGGCACCAGACTGATCTCAAAATACGTGACGAGTTAGCTCGAGGGTGATTGTAAGCTAAATGATGCTTGGACATCAACGATTCTAGTAGGCTGTAGGGTACATGTTGATTAGAAGGTATATTGTTGGCTCAAAGGTATTTATCGGCTCGAAGGAATTTGCTTGCTGGACGGAATTTGCATCGTCTTCACATCATACTTGACTCTTAGATGATGTATAAGTCAGCGGATTGAGAAAACAGCTTACAAAGGCAATTCAACTGAGTAAAATGTTATCAGAACAAATGCTTGGTGTCTACCTGCCGTGTGTATGAAACAAGTAGAAAACCTTGAAGTATAATGTGAACGATAAGATGTTTACACGGACTTTGAAAAATTATATTGCTATTTATGATCTTCTAAACTAGGTTTCAAAACACCTGAATTGTTTTCTATATGATTGTGGGTACAAAATGTTAAAATTAGTCTGAAAATAACAGATCGCACATTGTTTTCCATATGGGACCAAGGATTTATTAAGAGTTCGAAAGCCATCCAAATTTGTAAATAAATATACTTGACGAATTTTTTCATTTTCTTTCTATTGCCTTAATACCTCTATGTTGCTTCGAAAAAAAATTGTTACAGCACTAATCTTCGAATGTTAGTCTTTAATTTTGTAAATACAACCACTTTTGCATAATTTACTTGAAATTACAAATAGTAGGTTTTTGAAAATATTTGAACGTAAAATGGATGCCATTTTTTCAACAATTGTTTTATTTGAAAATATGCTCTGATTGATAGATTTATTCTTTAGAATGGAAAGTAACTTTTTCTTTGAAGAAAAGCTTGACATGATTAAGTGTCAAAACATGAGCGTATGTATCTTAACAGTTACCCGGAAAGAAGACAGTGGAGTAACAAAATAGGTCATTAATTTTGTGTTACATGTTTCGTTTATTTTTTGGTTTAATCGATTTTCACCCAATAAATTATACCTTTTCAGTTTTCTTTTGCTTTGGCAAGATTACTCCCAATTAGCAGGCCCAAACTTGAAAATATTTTGTCTTATTTATGCCCTAAACAGCTCTGAAACGTAATTAAACCTCCACATGTGATATTGGCTATTTAGTTCGGCAACCTTTTCCTCATTTAACCAAAAACTGTATCTATTACGATTTCCGGGATCCTAATGATAGACGTCCTGATCGGTGCGTCACATTGCCCCCCGGTACGCCAATGCTCTAGATATTATAGCGCTAGTATCCTTACACCTAGTACTAGCTAGCAACCAAATTGCAAAGCTAGCACCACTCAAATAGCGTCGATATCGCTGTTGATAACCGGGGAAGGGGGTGACGCTAGCCCTCCCCCGTACTCCAATTGACTAAAAATTTTAACACTATATAACCTATACCTAGCACTAGCTAGCACCCAAATCCTAAAGCTAGCACCACTTAAATGGCCCCAATATTGGTGTTGACAACGGGGGGGGGGGGGTTTAAGGTAACGCTAGCCCACCCCCCTGTTCTCCGATTGACTTCTAATTTGAGCACTAGGCAGCCTATACCTAGTACTACCTAGCACCAAAATCCTAAATCTAGCACCACTCAAATAGCTTCGATATCACTACTGATAACCATACCGTAAAGTACTCTTAAAACTTCATACTTTTCGTGCTAATGTGCTTGCTCTAGCATTAGCTACCTCCACATTGTCAGACCTAGCACTAGTTAAATGCCAATGTTGGCAATAACTTAACTTTTGCCAAATTTTTTAATCACTGTAAAATAAATGAATTGGCAAGTCGCAATGGTAACAACACAAATTTTAATAAAATTTTGTAATTAATATAAAATATGGATCTGGCAAGTAACATTTGAGCAACTTTTACTGGTCATGATTTTTATATTTTTTTTTAGTATTTTGCAATTGTTTGCAACCAACTTAGTTTTAGCACAGTCCATGAAGCCTAGTACAACTAATATCTAAAACATGACTACACTCGTTTGATTATATACTGTTAATACTAATATTCAGCATAGTTTTTTTTTCACTGGAAGATTCTGTATATTTACATATTTCGATTCCGCACATAATTCTGAGTAAAAAATGACTAAGATAATACATCCCAAAATTAACAGTTTTCGAGTTAATTAGTTTTAAATAATCCAATAAGTGATAACTAATTCTAATAATTCTAATGTAAAGTGCCCTTGCTGGTTTTGTAGAGTAAGTTAATAGTTCAAAAACAAAATTTTTGAAAGATTTAATTTTAAAATAAGATAAATACAGTGCCTAGTTAAAAAAATTACTGTAAAGTATGTGCTCCTGAGCTTCTAAGCATTATATTTAATTATTACTTATTAGATTATTTAAAACCAATTAACTTAAAAACTGTTACTTTCAGATAGCTATTATTTTAGTAATCTTTTACTCAGAGTTATGTGGCAACCGGAATATGTATAAGTATACAGATTCAAGATCTAAATAGGACGACCTAGGTCGCTTCTTAGGTGGTAGATTCTTACGTTTCCAATTTTTTTCAGATAACTTTTCAAACATAGTTTTCGTATATTTATTTTGTGAAAACAGTGTAAGCATACTCATTTTCTACGATTTTACGACAGTTGTCATTTACACGCACAGTATTACTACACTGGCGGCACATAGCACCTTGTGCTTTATATAGATTCAATTGAAATGAAGAACAGGGAAATAGATCTTGACCACAATGCAGAAAATCATCTAAAAGCATAAGACAAATATTAACAACCAATCATAAAAACATGAAAACTAAAACTGTATGTATCGATAAGTAAGTATAAACTATTGATTTAAAAGCTGTGTTTATATTACAGAATTAATAAATAATATAAAATTAATGAGACCTAATGGCCACTATAAACAAAAGTGTAGTTAAACAATAGAGCACAGGTAAATGCTATATTTATATTCACAAAACTAAATTAAACTACGTACCAATGGTCTTGTCTTCTGATGGCGTACCTTCACGCGTTTCAACAACTTTTTTATTTTCATTCGCCTTTTTGAGATTGTCACTGTCGTTATTATTATTCGCTAAAACCTAAAATCATATACTTGCAATAATAAACATGTTGCATAAATATCGTTAATATCATTACTGTACTGGCGTTGAACTAAATCAGTTGCAATTTAAAAAGAGTTCTGGAAGAACTCAATCACAAAACTTCTAAATGTGATACAAAATATGAAATGAATTTTAAAATGCACAAAATTAATAATACAATTTGTACCATTGTAACAAACCTATTTTGTAATTGTTACGTTCCTAGATAAATTTGGGATGTTTATCAAATAAATTTGATGAACATTCAAATTTATTATTAACTTCATATCAATAAGAAACTGTACAGATTAATTATTATGAACATTTTAGACTTGTATTTGTGATCAAACAATAAACAACGATCAAGAGAGAGTTTGCTTCAGTATTGTATGAGAATTAATCCGACTCTCGACCCTTGCAGCGTTCTGATCTGATACAAAAGTTTATACATTTAAAAAATATGATTATTGTCTACTTATGAGGTTTCTTTTTGTGGTATGGCTATAGCGTTAAATAAATAAAAAACTTTATATACTCACATTATCACTTTCATTATTAGCATTTCTTGTTGCTGCAGAAATTAGTTTCATTTCACCATCTAAATTCTGAATGTGGATTTTTATAAAATCGTCTATCCATATTGGGAGCCGTTCTCCAACAAAAACTCTATTTTTTAGTTGATTAAAATTACTTCCAACACTAGCCGAAGAGCCGATACGAAAAGCAAATGGATAAATAGATTTTAGGATGGTAGTCCAAAGTGGTAATTTGGAAGCCATACCTATAACGTCGTCAACAACACTTGACAAAACCTGCTGGTTACCTCTGTCACCTTCTTCGTTAAGGTCTAGTGCAGATGCCTGTGCGTATTTAGCGATTTCTGTTACGCATGTTGTAAACTTGTTTTCATCATCATTGTTGTTGTCCGTTTGAGTGTCGAAATTTATTTTTTCGCCAGGAGTACTTTGTGGGTCAAAAACGACGTCAAAGGATTCTAATGTCCCGGTTGCAATTCGTCTTTTAAACCAGGTTTTCTTCATTTCACAAAGTTGTAGCCTTTTCCTAATTTTGGGATTTTATTTAACGAGAATTTCCAATAATCGAATAGAGCCCACGGCAAGTTCTGATGGAAAATGGCCCAAAGTTGTGGAAATCTCAAAGGCAAAGCGGCTAGTCGAACTATATGCTCTGGGTGGAACATGAGCTGTGGGTCGGGGTTATTTTGTGACCAAAAATATGGAGAATAAGGCGCCACCGTATTTTTCTATACAGAGAAGACCTTATTCAAGTCCCTTGTACAAGGCTAATGCGGAAACCTTTATTCTATAACCGCTATATTGTTAATTACAGACAACATAATCCCTGAAGTTTCTTACCTTATGGCTCGACCTTGATCTTAGTAATTCACTGCTACACCTGTGAACAAATTAAACAAAGAATAGCACTGTTTGTGCATTTATACTCAAAAAATTTTTAAATTCAAATGGAATCAACTTTCATTCATCCCAATTAAAAGAATAGTCTTGTTCAAAAATAAAAATCTATTCCTCTAGTATTCAATTATGTGCCTTTTTACAAAATATCTTTCTTTCTTTATATTGTGATTAATTTAAATTATGAAAATTATTACAAAGGCACTGGATAGAATCAGTACCAATCAAATTAAATGTGGTTTTATTAACAAATAGATAAAGCATAAAGTTGCTTTCTAAACTGTTGCTTATTGATAACAAAAAATGTTAGTTTTGGTAGATCTACCTTAACCTTACAATGGATAATTCCAAAAAGTTATTATTGAAATAGCAAACATAGAAGTTTAATTTCTAAGTTCTCATAAATAGAAGAATTTACTTTCTATAACACGTAATGACATCTACCGTAGTTTCATTGAATTAATAAAAGATTTAGATAAGTAATAGTTACAGATTCCTATTGCTTAATATTGTAAAACATATTCACAGTCTGTCCTTGACCTATTCTGAAGTTTAAATAACTTGATTCAACAAAAAATTATCTTATTACAATGTCCATAGTTCAGCTAACATACGAAAACAATTTTCTACATACCAGAACTCCGTCTGTCTGAAAAATACCATAAAGAAGCTTACGTCAGCATTGAAATACGGAATCTCCAATTTAGAACGAATAATTGTACTGCATACTGAAATTACACATTACTCGGCATCCATTTTGAGCAATTAAATTTAGCCAGATCCACACCATGAACAAAGCGTAAAAACCTATATTTTCTTTTTGCTTTTAATCAAAAATAACGTAAACCAGTCTTTTGATTACCAATCTGCATGTTAATTTAAAGTTGCTTTATATGTGAACTAAACCACGAAATTTATCAAATGATGCATGATAATTTAACTTGAATACTATATGTACAATTTCTTGTTATATATAAATAAAGTTGCATGTAATTTAGATTGAATACTTTATGTAAAATTTCGTATAATACTCGAATGAAGTTGCATGTTACCAACGGCCCTTCGACCAAAAAATTTCACGTTATCTACGAGCTGTTCCAACGAATGGACAATTAAAAATGCCTTTCGGAGATGACATTCTCCTAACAGAACTTAATCCGCACGTGCTTCCAACACAAAAAACAGCAAAAAACCATTGTTTCTAGGAACAATTCGACCTGCTTTCACCACAGCTGTATTGGAAGTGTCCGGGGTCAAGCGAGTTGCTGCCCGGCAACACAATCATTTCACAATTTCTTAAATAGATGGAGCTCTAGGAATGATACTAAATGGAAACTTTTATTTTGTCACCGTGGAAATTAAATTTTAATTGAATGCTAATACTTTATTGGGCAATAGGTAATATTTAATCAGTGGACTGAATAACATTATTATGCATTAAATTGTTTATTATTAAATAAAGGGATTAATTATATGATCATATCTAGATAGAAAATAAAATTGCTACACTGCCTCTTTCTAAGAGAAAAAAATTCGAGAAAATATTCTGGAATAAATGCGAAGAATTTTTTTTTTATGAATTTAATACTAGTATTTACAACTTATTATTAATTTTATATGACAAAACAAAAATAACTTCTGAATCACTTGGATACTGCATACTTGTAAATGAGTGACCAGTAACTACGCGTACTATACGCCACAAGGGGACAATTTCGGGAAGTCGTAATCGGTAAAGTCTCACTCTTATTTAACACATATTCGGGGTTATTTTATCACTTATCTTACACTCAAAACTTAAGAAACAAAACATAGAATACTGCCGTATTATATTTCCTTAATAAAGATTTAAATTATCTTGACAAACACACTCTTACTTTACTAACCATAATTTACATACTTACAAAAGAAAAAAAGGACTCCCACTACCATTGGGATCCATAACAAACATATCTTCAAAACAACAAACATGTCTTGAAATCACGAATGTTCAACAATCTACCGCATGTATATGCTAACAAAAATGTAGAAACATATCTATCCATGAAGAGACAAGTAAAACGTCACCACGTCTTACTCCTCAAAAATTTTTTTTACTCACGCATGAATGAACAAAATAGAACATTGCTAACTCACACAATATTCATAACAACATAGAACATTGCCAACTCACACAATATTCTAACAACATAGAACATTGCCAACTCACACAATATTCATAACAACATAACTATTTTAGTTACTAACAATATTGGCCTCTTACCAATATCTAACTTGGACTCAAGCTACTTGATTCCCAATATAATTTCAAGAACTACCATCAATCTCGGTTGTCCTCTCGACTACAAAATTACCTTCAAACACTATATCCAACTCATTAATCAAACTAAACGAATTAAATGAAACAAGTGAATGATCTTATACCTAATTCACTACAGATTGTAAATCCAAAAGAAAATATTAACCAAATATATACAACTTTTCTAAAATTTATCACCAAAAGTATAAATAAACATTCCTTACTGACATTTGACCTATGGAAACATTTGACCTATGGAAACATTTGACCTATGGAAACATTTGACCTATGGAAACATTTGACCTATGGAAACATTTGACCTATGGAAACATTTGACCTATGGAAACATTTGACCTATGGAAACATTTGACCTATGGAAACATTTGACCTATGGAAACATTTGACCTATGGAAACATTTGACCTATGGAAACATTTGACCTATGGAAACATTTGACCTATGGAAACATTTGACCTATGGAAACATGCAACTTATATCATCTCAACTCAAACAAATAATTTGCAACTAACAATATCAGCGCAGACTAATATCAACCTTACTGCACTACAAAAATTTTATCCTTTTTACTTCATATCCAACATCTAAATTTTAGATTATTAAACAGTATTCCAATACAACAAATAAATACTTTACCAAAAAGATAAGACAGAAATAATTCCTACTATCAACCTTTAAACATATCAACAATACTAATCAATGTTCAGAAACATCACCTTTCTCAATATCATTACTGAACTCTGAATAAGGTTTTAAGTCCTTAACATGCCATCTGCCTGCCTTTGAACCATTTTCATTATTCAATTCATAAATCAAATTCGAAATCTTCTTTCTAACAATACTCAAAACATATTTTGGCGCAAGCTTAGCAGTAAACTTATCACTTGCTTTCGAAAGAACTTTATTTGACCTCCAAACTTTGTCACCTACTTCGAAAGAAATGTTACGTCTCCTTAAATTATATGAATTACTAGACTGCACGTAAGCTGAATGTAACCTTTTTTGTACGTCTATAAAAATATCAAATAGTCCTTGATGATCTAACACATACGAAGGTCTATTATCAGAAATAATATCTATATCAACTGAGGGTTCCACATCAAGACCATAAAATCTTCCAGACACAGGAACATGTCTACCAAAAACTAAGAAGTTTGGCGAATAACCAGTGGCATGATGTTTTGCAGAATTAATCGCATACTGAATTGGGGTAACTCAATATCCCAAGTATCATGTTCATTAATATACGAACGTATAGCTGTTCCGACTGTTCGATTTATCCTTTCCACAAAATTACATTGGGGAGAGTAAACTGCATTAAACCAAATTTTTTGAACATCATATTTTTTACATACTGCCTTGAAATTTCTACCACTAAATTGTGAGCCATTGTCACAAATAATGAATTTGGGGACACCATAAACTAAAAAAACTTTTTTCTCTAATACACGTTCTATTAAATGCGCTTTTGCACTCCGTAACGGAAACATTAACGTAAATTTTGAGAACCAATCACCAATAACTAATAACCATTTGTGTCCAACCTTGGACCGTGGAAATGGGCCCATGAGGTCTATAGCAATAATCTGAAAGGGGAACTTCACTTCTTTTTCCTTTCCCATTAAACCAAGGGGTCCTCTATTCGATGCTTTCTGTGCACCACACGTTAAACAATTCCTACAAAATTTCAACACATCAATACGCATTTTTGGCCAATAGAAATTCTCTTGTATGCGTGCCAATGTTTTAAAAAAACCAAAATGTCCGGCCACTGAAGGGTCATGATTTATCCGAATAACCTCTTCCTTTTGTGATCTAGGAACTAAATATTTCCATTCTCTTACATTCGACGAAAGTGGTAAATTTGAAGAAAGAAATTTAAATACAAGGTTATCTTCTACCTTCCATTGTGGGTAATCATCAGGTGAAGATAAAATCTTTTCTCGAAGAGACACATACCAGGGATCCACATTATCTAACTTGATCTCAACTAAATTATCTACATGATTTACGACTGGAACTGCACGACTAAGACAATCTGGAACTACATTAAACTTTCCTTTTCGATGAACTAACTCAAAAGTATGCTGTCGTAAACGGACAGCCCATCTAGCTAATTTTCCGGTTGGGTTTTGTATATTATTAAGCCATAACAATGAAAAGCGATCTGTGATAACAGTGAAACGGGTACCTTCTACCCAAGGTCGGATTTTTTCTATAGCGAAAATTACAGCAAGACACTCTTTCTCCGTGACTGAATAATTTCGCTCAGTTCGGGTAAGTGATTTACTGGCATAAGAAATAACGTGCTCTACATCATCGATTTTTTGTACTAAAACTGCTCCGAGTCCTGTATCACTGGCGTCGCATTCGACAATAAATGGAACTGAGTAGTCCGGTTGTGATAACAATGGAGCGGAAACTAAAGCCTGCTTGATCTGTACAAATGAGTCCTCAGCCTCGGACGTCCAAACAATAGATTGACCCTTTTTTCTTCCTTTTACTAAATCACTGATCGGTGACACTAAAGATGAAAAGTTTTTTATAAAACGACGGTACCAACTACACATTCCTAAAAAACGTTTGACCTCAGTAGCGGTCTTAGGTCTGGGGAAATTTACCATAGCAGAAACCTTTTCGGGATCTGTACGAAGAGAATTTGATCCAACAATATAACCAAGAAATTTTAACGATTTCTTAAAGAATTCACACTTTTTCAAATTAATCGTAAGGTTTGCTTCCTTAAGACGTTCCTTCACCGTTTCTAATAACTTCAAATGTTCCTCAAAAGATGCTGAACACAAAATAATGTCATCTAAATAACAAAAAACATGTGGTTCAAATTTCGGTCCAAAAATTGAATCAACCAAACGCTGTTGCGTCTGAGCAGCATTCTTTAATCCGAATGGCATGGTGACAAACCTATATTGTCCTCTTGAAATAACACTAAACGCTGTTTTATCCTTCGATGTTTCGGAAAGTGGAATTTGCCAAAAACTCTTTCTAAGGTCTAAACTAGAAATATAATTTGCACCTCTAAGTAAATTAATAATCCTATCGATATTTGGCAATGGGTAGCTATCATGTTTGGTAACATCATTGAGCGTTCTTCCGTCAAAACAAAATCTGTACTCGCTGTCTTGTTTTTTTAACTAACAGTACGGGGGATGACCATGGACTCTGACATTCTTCCACTACACCTAATCTCAACATCTCATCTAACTCTTTATCTAACATTTTGCTCATAAAGGGGGACATGACGTATGGTTTTTTACGAAATGGTTTTGCATCACCAGTATCAATATCTAAAACAATTTTATCGGTACGCCCTAGTCTCTCTTCACTACTAATTTCATTGAAGGATTGTATTGCTATTCGTGCTTTTACTTGCTGTGTTTCTAACAAATCATCTAAACTAAGTAACTGATTACTACAACTTAAGGGTACTGACGAATGACCGATATACGAAATACTATTGTTATCATAATCTTGAATATGCCATGTATTGTTTTTGAAATCTGCTATTAAACCAAAGGATTTTGCGAAATCGCTACCAAAAATAAATGTGTGAGGAAGAGATGGTACAACCAAAGCGTTAACAATACGATATTGTCTTCCAATTCTAATAGGTAAATCAACTGAACCAATAACTTCTTGAAGAGCACCATCAGCAGTGGAAACTTTTCCCTTTTCAGTTTTAAAAACTTTTAAATTTAATTCTTCAAGAACAGAAAATGCTTATGAACCAACCACGGTAGTAGTACAACCAGAGTCAAACAAACCTGTGACGTCTCTATCTAACATTTTTACCATAATGTACGGACGATTGTCCTGAGGTCTCCTTAAAAATAACGCGTCAGCTTTTGGCTTGACGTTCCTTTGACAAAAATCTTTAACGATGCCTAGCCATCTTGACCAATCATCTTTATCAAAAAAATTTTCCTGTTTACACAACATAACCGTAGCCTTTTGCATAAAAGCATGATGCCGGCCACTCTGCATCTGCCTACCTAACGAACTTGAACACGACGGACAAGTTATTGACTTAACTCCACTATATCCGCAGCTATAACAAAATATTTTACGGGGAATCTTACACCTCCAAAATGTATGACCTTCTTCCAAACAATTCCAACATGTAAGTTTATTTACTTTAAATTTATTTACAGGGACTCTACTAGAAAGATTATTATTATTACTATTATTGTTACTAAGAGATTGTATTTGAGGGGGAAATGATTGATTATAAAAACTGCGACCAGTTCGCGCTGAAAAGTTTTTTGATGACATTCTCCTAACAGAACTTAATCCGCACGTGCTTCCAACACGCAAAACAGCAAAAACCATTGTTTCTAGGAACAATTCGACCTGCTTTCACCACAGCTGTATTGGAAGTGTCCGGGGTCAAGCGAGTTGCTGCCCGGCAACACAATCATTTCACAATTTCTTAAATAGATGGAGCTCTAGGAATGATACTAAATGGAAACTTTTATTTTGTCACCGTGGAAATTAAATTTTAATTGAATGCTAATACTTTATTGGGCAATAGGTAATATTTAATCAGTGGACTGAATAACATTATTATGCATTAAATTGTTTATTATTAAATAAAGGGATTAATTATATGAACATATCTAGATAGAAAATAAAATTGCTACAAAGTGTAGGCTGTCCATTTTGTTTGAGCCCTTCAGTGTCCGAATACGCTACAACAAAAATTGCTTGCAACATTTCTCGCACAGAAGAAGTATCTTCGCAGTAAATCAGCTGACCTATAGCTTTCAAATAAAATCTACGGGTCAAACGATGTTGTTTCTGTAAACTTCTTTTTGATGACAGTTTCATTATATGGGCTTCGTCATTTCTTATGTAGCACTTTGGAATAGCTATAGATGTATTAAACAACACATCAAAGCAACAATTTATGTAAAAAGTCAGGTCCTTCAACTGCGTGAAAGATTTAACACGCCCATATATTGACGCTAAGGACATATGTATTATTACTTCTAGTGGAAAACAATGGGCATCCCTTATCCAGAACTCCAACCAAATTGAAATAGCAATATTATTGTGAGAATCACTTTGCGTTGAACCAACGCTGTATTGTTTATTAATTGAAGGGTCACGTACAACACTATCATACAAAAAAATGTAGTCTGACTGACTTCCGTTGGGGTAGCACACTTTCTGTACCAATCCACCCGTAGCATCAATTTGAATTTTACAATAATTCTTTTTACAAAACTCACAGAAAACGTAAATTTGTATATTTTTCCAATAATATACAAAGAAAGGAGAAACCTATATTTTTTATCGATCCAGCAAGGTCTTGGTCCTGTTTTAAGATAAATAGTGAGGTAATGGGATCATCGTTGGGTTTGCGGTTTTTAGGTGTCTGTATTTTGCATTTCTTAATGTTGTTTAGTTCGGTAAATTTGCAGGTTCGCAATCGCTATAAGATATGTAGTCGGATTCCATTTTAGTTCTCAAAGCAAAAGCACTACTTTTTTTCTTTGTCATGCAGTTAACAATTTCTACCCTTTTTGACCCGGTTAAAAACCGTTTCCTACTACAATGCTTTTTGCGAAAGTTTCCGCTAATTACAAATTTGATATTGACATTTTCTATTAAAATATTGTTATAATTTCTACTATTAGCAGTACCAATTACCGTAGCTCGGCATTCCTTACATGTGCTGTTAATCTTGCAATAATGTTCACCTGTAGGATATATTTTAATCTTTTTAAAGGAGATTGTGCACTGCAGATCTGAAACAGTTTGTTTTATTTTTCTGTAAAAAACGTGACATCATTCAAATTTTTTTTAATGTTGTGTAGCTTCTTGTTTTGATAACATGTCCGGATTTTGATTTTGATTTATCATGGCGACTGTATTGAACCTCCACTTGCAACTTTTGGAGTTCTTCAGAAGTAAAAGTGCATAAAAATTTGTAATAGTTTAAATTTGAATTGTCAGAAAAGTTCGATTCTTTATTGCTATCTTCTTTGCTGCTGCTTCCACTATCCAAACTACTATTACTCTCGGCGGTAGGTAAGCTTATAAGATTCCAGATGCCATAATAATTTTTTAAAATGCATGTATATACGGCATTTGGACTAATAATGCAACCATTTTCACATATTTATTTTGATATATCGATCCACACGGTAAATGATTTAGGAAAAAAGTACGTTCTTCGACAATATAGAATGTCAATAGCCCAGATACAGCTATTTCATTTCTAATTAAGTCGATTTCTCATTGCTCTTTTTTTCGAACTATCTCTCAAACAGAAGTCAATTGACAAATAATTCGCGATTCTTATAAATTAGTATTCTGAACATAGAAAATACCTAATCAATTAGCAATATGATAATCACTCTCACAAAAGTCAATAATTGTCATCAAATATACATGAATCAATAAATCGAGAGCTTAAAAAAATAGAAAAAGATCTTTATAGCATGTAGCACATACCTATTTTATCTGGTTCGAACGGGTAACAAACACAATTAGCGTCTCTTTTCGCACTACTATCTTTTAATCAGTAAATATTTAATTTACAATATATACTAACTGAAAACTTATTAAATTAATTAATTAATATAGGCCCTGTCACTATGTAAAACTTCTGAATTATCATTGAACTTTTCCGACTGCAAGAGATTACCAAGTGATTGTGCTTTCATAACTATGCCAAAGCCAATTTCTAGCAAAAAGCATTAGAAGATCACCTAACGGTTCTCTAAATAGAGCAGTCGTATAAATTCCTAACGTAACAATAAGGGTGAAACTTTATTCTAATGCAAATAATAGTTACCTACAAGATATTGCATTCTTCTACACTAGAAATATGGCGTTACAAATCACTTCATTGTTTGTTTTAGGAATAACTGCCGTTTAAAAGTCATTAGTCTTAAAGCTAACGTAAATGTGTAATCTTTGTTCGAACGCGTACAGAAATTCTAAGAAGAGTATAGATATATAGACCATCTTAAATTAAATTTGTATAAAAAATCCTGTCATGTAAATTTCTATTTGTTGCATGCACACACACACGCACACGTGCACGCACGCACGCACGCACGCATTTACGCACGCACGCACGCATGCACGCACGCATGCACGCACGCACGCACGAGCGCGCGCGCACACACACACACACACACACACATATAACACTTTTTCTTTGTAGGTTTTTTTAGGTCTGCTGGATTTAAATAAATACTCTTTTTTATGGCCTAAATTTTCGCATATATTTTTATCCTTGATCACAGGCTACAAAGTGAGGATGGCTAAAATTGACATCAGTGTTTGGAATGAGTTAATGTTTCTTATAGAATAAATATTTATGTAAATAGTGAAAGTAAAATGCAGTTTATCAACTTACTCAAATTAAATTTGAATAAACAAACAAGTGATAAAGTAACCATTAAGTGCCAATGCCATTATAGTGCAGAATTAATTAAAACAAAACACACTATTATACTTACATTACAAAACCCTACTGCTTCCTTAAGCAAGATGATTTTTTATAGAAGCGCATAGGACTAGGAAATTAGGAACAACAGTTTATAAAATGACACTGTAGCGATTAACAACTTTACGATTTACATAAAATAATAAAAACTTGTAGTTACTCTTTATTGTTTTAACATACACTGTTAAATCTTGACCTTGTAATGCTCACTTGATGTATAGAACTGTCAGGATTCGGATTTTATGAAATCCAGATCAAGATTTCATAAGATCAGGATTTGCAATCAAAATTTTTATCCTTCATTTTTAATTGGATCCTAGGTAGACCATCTAGTGCTAAAATTTGAAGTTAATCTGAACACTGGGGAGAGCTAGGGTCATGTTAACCCTCCAGCGGCTATTAGTATTGACATCGACGCCATTTGAGCGGTGCTAGTTTTAGGATTTGGGTGCTAGCTAGTGCAAGGAATAGGCTATCTAGTGCTAAATTTTGAAGTCAATCGGAGACCGGGTGGGTTAGCGTCACCTTGGCCCCCCTCGGTTGTCAACACCGATATTAGGGCCATTTGAGTGGTGCTAGCTTTCGGATTCTGGTGCTAACTAGTGATAGGTATAGACTATCTAGTGCTAAAATTTGAAGTCAATTGGAGTAGGGGGGGGGGCTAGCGTCACATTAACCCACTTCGCCCCCGCCCGGTAATCAAAAGTGATATCGACGCATAGCATAGCACGAAACTTTCTGCGCCAAAAGTGTATGAAACAACAAAGAGTATAAGTAAGCAAAGATAAATACGTTTTCATGTCACTCATATGGTACTGTATTAAAAACGCAATGATAATGTCACATTTAAGAACACAATTTGAACATCTTTTACTTTAACCAAATTCAAAGGTAATCATAATTTTTTGTATTATTTAATCTATTCTATCTAATTTTATTTATATTCTATATAACATGTGTTATCTAATTAGTTAAAAATGGTCAATAACGTAACAAGCAGGTTTAAAAAAATATAATTACAAACCACAAGGTTTTAAAATAATATAGTTATGATCCACTATAATTAAATATAAAACATGTTCAGCCTATTTAAGGAAAGAAAAAACTTTGAAAATGTGATTTTTGGGTATATGATAAAGGTTAAAATTTCCACTAAAAGTAAAATTTAAAAAAATGCACCCAAAACTGATCGAAACAGCAGAGTTAATGCCAAAAATATAGAAGTTGTAGATGGTTTTAAAAAATATGAAAAGTTATACACAAGGTGGTGCATGTGATTTCATTTTAATCGAATTACAGATGTTATGTGTTACGCATGGCAGCTAAGATTTATGAGTGAAAAAAGATTCACTTTCAAATGTTTTAGAATCACACAAAACCAATGGATGGGCGTAAAGTTCTAGTTGCTAGAATTGAAACAACTTTATAATAATAATAATAATAAATTTACAATTAATAAATTGTAAATTTTACTCGTCCAGTTGTGAACTTTGACAAATCATTCTTCTTAATCTTTTTTGGTTTAATTCCCAAAAAAGATTAAGAAGAATGCTTAACAAACCGCAACAAACATATAGGGAGTTTTTGACAAATCAATTGAATCGTTTTTGTTGATAATTCCAGACAGCTTATATATTGGTCTTCTTAATATACACGGCGTCTCATTTCACATGCGGTGAAAATAATTGGCAGACATTGTAACCGTATCTCGCAAGGAATATACGTCAAACCGTATTTCATATTGTATACGACAATGGTTCGTGTCATATATCATACAGATAAGAGCTACAAGCTTACATTTTGCATTTCTGCTGCATTCAATCCTTTGCATCATTCATGTCGTCTACAAGTCAATGCCACCTTGCATTAGCTTATGCATTGTGTAATACTATACAGCCTGAAGCTACAGACTTCCTCCAACAATATATAAACTTACAGACGGTCCGAGTTACCTAAACAAACTCAATTCTGTAATGTAAAACGTGACTAACTGCTACACGTATACAACGAAGTAGCAGCAGTAACGACCAAAATACACATTAAATTCATTATTTCAAAGATATTCAATAGCGTAATCTTGCTTGTGAGAAATTAGAAAGCTAGTCCTCCATAATTACGTGGGTCACATACTGTTGAGTTTTACGCATATTTTATATGGAAAAGCAACGACGCATATTCCTATTTAAAAAGAATTTCAAATATTTTCACAAGCTTTATGTACTCCAGTTTATTCAGTGGAATTCCGACATACCATCGCATATATATGACCCACATAATTTTTTAAAGTAAATATTTTACTAGAAAAAAGAGGTAGAGGAATTGGCGAATATTTACTAATAAACACCTTTTCTAAGCTCTATAAGGTATAACAGTTTCAAGAATATCTTTCACATATATTACATCACTCAATAAGTCCGTAGGATGATACATAGATGGCGTTGCTATGTAATAATCCATATGATTTGTAGGAAGTACTAACCTTAAAAAGATATCTGTCAAAATTTCATGACAATCCGACGATTAGTTTACAAGTTACAGAGGTTTAAGTGACGATACTTTTGAGTTTTTCAAAAAAATGAATTCCAAGCAATTTCGCGTGTTGATTTATCATTGCTTTTGATGGGTAAAATACCATCGCAGCCAAAGCATGGCTTGATAAGTGTTATCCGGCTCTGCTCCATCGAGACAAACGGTGGAGAAGTGGTTTGCTGATTTTAAACGTGGCCGTACAGACACTGACGATGCTGAACGCTCTGGAAGGCCAATTGAGGTGGTTACACCGGAAAACATCAAAAGTCCACCGAATCGTTTTGGAAAACAGAAAAGTGAAATTGCGTGAGATAGCTGACACCTTGAAGACATCAGAAGGCAGTGTGCACACTATTTTGCATGAACATTTGTCCATGAGAAAGCTGTTCTCAAAGTGGGTGCCGCGTTTGCTCACAGTGGACCAAAACAACAACGTGTCGATGATTCTGAGAGCTGTTTGGAGCTGTTCAACCGGAATAAAAAGGACTTTTGCGTCGGTATGTGACAATGGATGAAACATGGATCCACCACCACACTCCAGAGTCTAATCGGCAGTCAGCTGAGTGGACTGCAGCCGGAGAACCACTTCCAAAGCGACCAAAATCGCAAAAGTCGGCTGGTAAGGTTTTGGCGTCTGTATTTTGGGATGCGCACGGAATTTTGTACATCGACTATCTTGAGAAAGGAAGAAGAATCAACAGCGAATACTACATGACATTATTAGTGCGTTTGAAGGAAGAAATTGCCAAAAACGGCCACACATGAAGAAGAAAAATTCTCTTTCACCAAGACAATGCACCGTGTCACAAGTCGATCGCAACGATGGCCAAATTGCACCAATTGGGCTTCGAATTGCTTCCGCACCCACCGTATTCTCCAGATTTGGCCCCCAGCGACTACTACCTGTTCGCAGACCTGAAAAAAATGCTCGCCGGAAAAAAATTTGGCTCGGATGAAGAGGTGATCGCTGAAACTGAAGCTTATTTTGAGGCCAAAGACGAATTGTTTTACAAAAAAGGTATCGAAATGCTAGAACGGCGTTGGACTCATTGTATCACTCTTGAAGGAATGTATGTTGATGAATAAAATCGAATTTCGCCAAAAAAATTTGTTTTTCTTAGTTATCCTACGGACTTATTGAGTGATGTGTTATAACTCACTATGTAGAAACATCGGGTTATTATTGAGAACTTTAAACCTGTTATAAACGATTAATATTATAAATTTCTGAGTCGACTCAGTTATAGCGGCACATTTATATTAACCGAATATTTATTTGCATGTGGTTTTTTTAAACTATATACGAAGGGGTATATTAATCTTGGTACACTTAATTGACAACAAAACGTCTACTAGGGCTCCATCAAAAATATACCTATCTTAAACATATTTTGATACTTTGGATATTGCAAAAAACTGAACACGTGTACAAGAAAAAAAAATTAGCAGCGTTTATATAAAAAATACAAAACAGTATATCACAAATGTTATGAACCGAGCCTGAAATATTGATGTGATAGTAAAAATCTCGAAGTCTAAATATACTTTATTAGAGAACAATTACCATTTCGAATGCACCTGCACCTTGCCGAAGTTCTAGATTACTAGAACAGGTGAAATGGCTAGCGTGTTCTAATGAGCTAAAGAGCCAAACTACAGGTCCAACCAAAGTAGTAGGGTTGTTAGTGAGGAACCAGACCAAGACAGGTCCCCAAAAGAGGGCAGCGGCTCTTTCGGTACTTAGATAGGCAGAGACCATAGAGGTCGGTATGGCAGTCTAGGACACACTACCGCGATGTAGAAGGCAACGGGAAACCACCACATTACCTCTTAAGTGCACAGTATACTTAAATTATAATAAAATGATGGCATTCTCTAGGGTAAAAGCTTCCGGAATTAAAATAGTCCCCCATTCGGATCTCTGGGAGGGGACTACTCCGGGGGATGCGATCGGAAAGTTAAAAATAAGAGTCAGGGACATTTTGCGAGTCGGAGCGTGGAATGTTAGTAGTATACAGCAAGTAGGTATGCTAGAGAACCTAAAAATCGAAATGAATAGGTTATTACTAGACATAGTAGGGATGAGTGAAGTTCGGTGGCCAGAGGCGGGAGTTTTTTGGAGTGGAGACTTCAGGGTAATTTATACAGGAGCAGAGGAAAGAAATTTAGATAGTTAAGCGGAAAAAAATAGAATACTGTGTAGAAAATTACTTACAAAAGAACGAAAGAGTACTGATGCTTAGATTAGAATCTAAACCGGTAAACACAGTAATAATACAAGTATACATGCCCACCTCTAGCTACAGTGACGAAGAGGTAGAAGCAATTTACAAAGATATTGAAGACATATTAAGATACGTAAAAGGACACGAAAATTTAATAATTACGGAGGATTTTAATGCAGTGGTAAGTGAAGGTAGGGAAGGAGCGGTAGTAGGTTTATTTGGTTTAGGCACAAGAAACGATAGGGGAAGTAGGTTGGTAGAATTTTGCAACAAGAACAATTTAATCATCACAAACACATTATTTCAACATCATGCTAGAAAACGATATACGTAGAAGATGCCAGAAGATATAAGAAGATATCAAATAGATTACATTCTTGTTAGACAACGGTTTAGGAATCAAGTAAAAGACTGTAGAAGCTACCCAGAAGCAGATATAGACACTGACCACAACATCGTAATTATGAAAGCCGCACTTAAATTTAAACATTTGAAAAAAGAAACGGAAAAGGACACTTGGACTCAAAGAAACTAAAATATAAAGATATTCAAGAAAGATTCGAAAAAAAGTCAAATGAATTGCTCAAAGATAACGAGAAAATACCTGATACTAAGGAAGTGGAAACCGAATGGAATAGCATTAAATCCAGCCTAAACATGGTGGCCATAGATATTCTGGGGTATACACAAAAATAAGAAACCATGGATAACAAAAGATATCCTGAATTTAATAGAAGAAAGGCGAAAATACAAATATAAATGAGACGAAACTGGAAACAAAGATACAAAGTCATAAAATGGGAAATTATTCGCAAATGCAGGAAAGCTAAAGAACAATGGATTGATGAAAAGTGCAAAGAGGTACAAACGAAGATGGAAATAGGAAAGACAGACAAAGCATACAAATTAATTAGAATGAATTTTAGGGATATAAAACCGTATAGCAAAAATATAAGGGACGCAGAAGGAAACGACATTATAGAAAATGTAGAGAAAGTGGGTAGATAGCAAGAATATATAGGGAATTTATATGAAGGAGAGGAACTAAGTGCATTGGAACAGGAATCAGTCATTGAAAATGATGACTTGGGATATCCTATACTTAGAGAGAAACGTCATTATAGAAAATGTAGAGAATGTGGGCAAGAATATATAGGGAATTTATATGCAGGAGAGGAACTAACTGCATTAGAACAGAAATCAGACATTGGAAATGATGACTTGGGATATCCTATACTTAGAGATGAGTTTTAATTAGCATTAAAGGGTCTGAAAAAAAGCAGAAACTCTAAAAACCGCTGGACAAGCTGTAACAGAACGTCTCTTCCAACTTGTAAGCAATGTGTATGAGACAGGCGATATACCCAAAGATTTCAAACGTAACATCGTAGTAACTATATCAAAAAAGAAAGGCGTTGATAGATATGAAAATTTTCGAATAATAAGTTTGACAGCACACGTGTCAAAAATATTAGAATTGTACAAAGAAGAATGTAAAAACGGACTGAAGAAATACTAGGAGAAGACCAATTTGGGTTTAGGCGAAACAGGGGAACACGAGAGGCTATTTTAGCTCTGAGAGTGATAATGGAGAAAACAATAGAAAAAGGGGAAAGTGTGTATATAGGGTTTGTAGATTTGGAACGACAATGTAAAATGGAAAAAATGTTCGAAATACTAACAAAGATTGGAATGAGTTATAGGGACAGACGAATAGTACATAGCATATATAAAGAGCAAACAGCAGTAATAGGATTAGAGCAGGAACATAAAGAAGTAAACATTAGGAGAGGGGTGAGACAGGGATAAGCCTTATCCTCATTAATTTTTAACTTGTACATTGAAGAGGCAATGAATACTGTCAAATGCAGGAAAATATTTGGAATTACTATGCGGGGACAAAAAATTGATATACTTAGATTTGCAGATGATATAGCGGTATTAGCGCCTAGCAAGGAAGAGTTAGAAGCTGCTCTTAATGAAATGGAAACGGTTCTAATAGAGAGATACAGTATAAAAATTAACAAAACTAAAACTAAAGTTCTAGTATGCAAAGGTGGGAAAAATAAATGAATACAAGTATGTAACACGAACTTACAAGAGGTTAAGGATTTCTGCTACCTAGGAAGCCAAATAACGCAAGATGAAAAAAGCACAAAAGATATATAACAAAGATTAGCACAAGACCGTGGTATATTTAACAAGAAAATGCAACTACTGTGTTCAAAGACAACAAACAGAAAGAAGGAATAGATTACTTAAAACATATGTGTGAAGCACAGCACTGTACGGCTGTGAAGTCTGGACAGTAGGAGAAGCGGACAAGAAAAAGGTAGAAGCGTTTGAAATGTGGTGCTACAGATGTATGATGAAGATATCATGGACAGAAAAAATTAAGAATAAAGAGGTACTAAAAATGGTAGGGAAAGAAAGAAATATGTGGAAAGCGGTAGAGAATAGGAGAGATAGGGTGATAGATCACATACTACGGCATGAGGGAATAGTGCGGAATATATTAGAAGTAGAGATAGTGTTACGTACGCTTTCGACCTGAGTCGTGATGACGGTTGGGGAAACGTAGTCTCAGGTTTAGCCACTGCTAGCTGTAGAGGCCGCACATAACAATGACTGGTTAGGTCATAAGATCGAGTTAATACAACTTAGAACTTAAAAAGACTAAAGAACATGTTGACAACAATTAACAAGTATAATAAATTGTTACTAAAATATAATGGAACATGATAGTATATACACATAACTTAACCTAGTATAACGTTATCTAAAAATAGTTTCGACTTACATTGTCGTGCCGGTTCGTGACTATCGTTGGAAATGCATGGTAGCTCCGGCCCTTTGGCCGAGGTGAATGGTCTATTTGTGCTGAATCAGGACTGACTACATTGACTAGTAACCAAACATTCACTAAGACTTCAACTACTACTAATGCTAATTAATACTGATACTGATTAATACTAATCATCTTTTCCAGCATCCATCGAGTTATATAGATTTCTCGAAGGTTATTGGAATGAGCACAGCTCTGATCTGGAACATACTATCAAAGACTTGGACAAACTGCTAGTCTTGATCGTGGTATCTGTAACCTAGATAATCTAATTCTCGGATGTTAAACTAGGACGACTTGAATGTAAAAGGAAACCATGTTGCAAGTAGGTCGTGATAAATATTAAGAATACAATGTAATTCAAGATTAACTTTTAGTTGAAGTGTATACAAAGTAATACACTTTATAATGTTTGTTTACGTATATAACAATAGGTAAAAGAGAAGAAGAGGTAAACCTAGGTTAGACTACTGCACACTGATAGTGAAAGATTGTAACATGTTTAATTTGATCAATAATTATTCGCATTGAGTTACGAGGATAATGCGCTAAGCGTGCCTTATTCTTTATTAAGATTCCATATAGTACATAACGGAACGCTTCGTTTTAATAATCTTCTTATAGTAAAATATCTGTGTCACATAAAGTTATTTTGGCGAGCACCTCTATGCAATCCTGCTTCGATCGTATTTCCCCACCTCTAACGTCGCTATCGTTCGTTTCTTGCTTTGTAGAGTTAATCGTTCCCTAGCAATCAATTTATTAAGATGTTTTCTAGGCTAGAGGCATGCGACCTTCGGTTGAACTATTTGTCTGAGTGGTTCAAGTCATGCTAGACTTGGAACAATTCCAGTAACTTCTACCAACGGTTTGTAATTTATACATTTTACGAACTAATTTAATTTTGTTTTATTTATTTAGCGCGCCTACGAAAAACGCTACGAAAAACGATAGAGAAGGGCAAGTGAAGATTTTGGTTTTGTAAGTTGTATGGTTTTGTACAAGAACATAAGGTTGCAGACATGTGTTCAGGATTGCTGTCGTCCCAAGTTTGAAATGGCTTGTAGTATTGTTTGGAGCTTATGAAATTTCCGTTCGGATTTGTCTTGGAGAATCAGAAGCAGTTTGGTTCGTTATTACATTTAAGAATTTTTTTTGCATGTGTTAAGAATGTCGTTAGCCTTTGCTAAACCGACGTTCATATAAAAAGCACGAAAGTTGTTATCATGTTTACGAACATATGATCTGTGTCATTTTCAATTATTGTTGAACTGGTTTTACAAGCCGTAGAAAGAAATTATGTCAGGTTAGGTTTATATAATTGTAAGCTTAGTTCCATTTGAACTTCAGATAAATTTCAAGGTATATTTTCGACGTTATAGTTTTTTTGTGATGTAGCACATTTGACAGATGTTGTCGTGAAAGCAGATGTTTCGTGAAGCTTTCATAAAATTCAAATTAAAAATTCTTCAATTTTGAGATTAGCTTTTATTTACAGATAAATTATAAAAACTAAGTATAAAAATTTAAATACACGCTGCGTAATAATTACGAAATTGTAATCTACCTTATAAGATCTGCCCAGGATAGAAATGATAGTTCAATGCATTGCGGTTATAAATTATTTTGATCAAATATTTAAAACAAGCTTATATTTAGAAAGCAGTCTTTTGCTTTAAAAAGACAAAATTTTGATTTTGTTATAAACTTTATTGTTGAGAATTCTTTACCTGTTAAAAAGTTTCAAAATTTAAAAAAAAAAGTTTTTTGCTTCAGTAAACAATTGGTTAAACATTGAGACTTTTATTTTGGTCAAATGCGATCAAATCTGATAACATAAAGGTGGAATTTTTGAGTAATAATTTTGTGCCAATATCTTATTGGATATACATTTTTTATTTTTGATACTTTTATAGGACACAAATGGTGTTCTACATTTTATTTATTTAATCTTTGTAATTTCTTACAGGAGCTGCGTCTTATTTTTATAAGACAGGTTTTTGTTAACGAAGGCGATCTTTTTCTCTTTGGGTTACCACGTCCGCCCTTAGAATTGTGCTTTGCTCTTATCGTGATTATCTCAGGACTTGGTAGCGCCTATTTAACTTAGTTTAGCTTTGGTTTGCAAACAAAATTCGATTAACCCCTCCTCCCCCCCCCACACACACACACTTCTTATTGCTCTACCCAGGAATAGACCCCTAGCTATGTCGGAAGATTTTTGTTCACTGGCGCCAAGATATAAAGAAAAAACGTAGCACTGACGCCTCAATGTATAAAAATATGTTTTAAGATGTAGGCTGTAGGAGTTTTAGGGAGATGTGTAGGCCAGCTCAGAATAGAAATCAATTGAGGTACGCAGCCAACCAGTCCCAAGATGGATTAATTAATGACGAAGAAAATAACTGTAATTAAACATGATGATTATTATAAGCAACTACAAGTTGATTGGGCAATATTCTCGAATAACGTTAATTGTGTGAAAGGATTTACTGGAAAACATTAATGCGGCAAATGTCTAAGTGTTGGAGGATCCTGGCAGCCACAGGCTGCTTAACCCCCGTCACTGAATCTTGGTGAAATAGGGCATAACATTAGAAAACAATAAAAGGGGAACCGAGCGGTATACATGCTGTGTGAGAATTTCAGGGAACTGTGTAGGCCAGTTGAGAAAATAAATAAGTGCAGGTACGTGTCGAACCAGTTTTGAGACGAAATATTTAATTACGAAAAAATAAGCGCAGATAAATCTGATGATTATTATAAACAACTACAGGTGTTGGTTGTGAAATATCTGCAACTAATGTTGACTGTGAGGAAAGATATATTGGAAAAAATATTAAATCGGTAAATGTTTAAGTACTGGGGGAACTTGGCAGCCACAGGCTGCTTACCCCGCTTTACAACCGTTCATTTACATTTCCAATGCTCCACCCGTAGGTACTACATTGGCCAGGAGGCGAGTTTTTTGCTGCCTGGAAATTTAGAATTTTGCCGAACCCTTGCCGTTCCAGGCAAGGTAGGGATCTTTAACGTGCGTGACAACACTCACACACGGGACCTCCATTTAACCTCTCATCCGAACGAGGGCGTAATATTTGTGAAAAATGCTCACTTGCCATTTTTCAAGCAGTCGGCCGTATCGGAATTTGAACCCGGGACCTTGGGATCCGTAGTCTTACGCTTACGACATTGATCCACGGCGACGCCTCCCGCTTCACAACCACTGCATATAACAAGAAAGAACAGCGCCTATGATGAAAGACAACAAACATTTAACAAGAAGAAAATTGTTGAACGCATATGTGTGGAGCACACAACAGTATGCCTATAAAACAGGGGCAGTCTGAAAAGCAGACAAAAAAACGGTAGCAGCCTTTTGAAATGCTGTGCTTCAGATGTATGAGGATAATAGCATGGACAAACAAACTTAATAACAAATAGGTTATAGAAATAGTAGGGGAACAAGAATATCTGGGGAAAAAATAGAAGAAATAAAAGGGCAGAATACGCTCTAAGGCATTTTTGGGGAATAGTATGGGATATATTACAAGCAGAGATAGGAAAAAAGAGGTAAATGTAGACCTAAATCAGATTAGTAATAGAACAAACTATGCAAACTTTAGGGAAATGTGTAGGTTAGTTTAGAAAAGGAAGCAATGATGGTACACGTCTAACCAGTTCCAGGACTGAAGACCTAAAGATGATGATGAGAAAACAATAATAAATTCAACTTATTTAATATAAAATAGATACATGTAACTTAATACTTGATCCGTAATGTAAATATGCCGTGACTTCTTTCATAATCAGTCTCTAGAATTCTTATATGAATTTTTATTAAAAGTGGAAGTTACTTTACAGGATCACCTCAAAATTAATCTAATTATTTACATTATCACTGGTAGTCATAACAAGATGAAGTAGTATAAAGGAATAGTGCACGAATTATCAAACTAATTATTAAAATTGCATATTGTCTGGAATGATTTAGTAAAAAAATAATAATAATAATTACACAGAAAATATGTTTCTCAAAGTAACATTGAAAATAAAGTTAAATTAAAACTAGTTATAGATTTACGATTTCGTATGGAGAATAATGAAATTACCGAATTATAGTTTCAGATTATAACACATTTCACCTTAAAGTGAATACAGATGAAACATGTGTTCAACCAAAATAAAGTAAATAAAATATAAAAAGAAGTAGCAGTTAAAAAACTTTATACAATATCAAAATTGCAAATAAATATATAAATGTAATTGAATAAAAACTTCTATAAGATATGAATATTAAAACATTAACAATTAATCAAAAATAGTACGTTATACCTAGAATAAAAATGGTTTTCTTAATATCTTGTTCCAGGTCGTCCCTACATATATTGCCAGTGTAGACTTTCTATCTTCCTAAATTCTTACTTTAAGATTATATACTATTATGTTTATAAAACATAATTATAGCTTAGTACCAACGTTTTAGCGCGAGAGTTGGCGAATTATTGGGTGGTGACGTTATGTAACTAGATGAAGAATTGCGGGGTGTGAGGTACAAGGACGGTCAGTATGGGACGAGATTTTAAAGGTTGAGGCGGTGCAAAACAATTAGACTCCTGCGCCGAGCGTATTTTTAGTTTGTGTAATGTTGCTGACACAACTGATTAGATTCTGTTTGTAGGTGTTAATTATAATTTGAATAATGTAGGTTTAACTAGACCTGGTCTAGGAAGGATTGTTATCTTTTCCTAATCAGCAAGAGACACACCCGCAGGTATTGTATTTGTTTTTATATTTGATTATGAATTTGTCACTGCAACGTTGTGATCTTGTTCTATACTTGACCGTGCGGAGTGCAAACAACCACACGAAACGTCATCAAGAATTGAGTCATGACTATTCGGTCCGGGGAGTAGCCGTATAGTTTATATGGGCATGTGTTACTGTTGTCGCTATCAAAATGACCCTTCCCCCAAAAAAGTATGTTAAATACAATCCTTAGTTGTTTATCAAGAACGAACATTTTTGTAAAGAGAACGCTTTACCTACACTACTCAGCGTAAGTTTGAGTGCTGGCGAGAAACAAAGTGTCACGGTTCGCTTATGTGAGAATATTACGCTTTCACTTAGTGATGAGTTTGTTTAATTAAATTTTAAATTAATGCTTAGTTAAAATTTACCGGATTTAGAAGTCGATCTTCATGCTAATTTAAGGAAGGATTAAGGTTTTCGAATTCTTTAGCTAGATGATAGTTGGAACTTTAGTTACTTAATCTTTCGTAGTTTAATGCGATTATAACATCGAAAACAAGCAAACAAATAAAACATAATTTCTGTTTTCGCGATTCTCGAGCATTTCATGTATAATATCTGTAATAAAGGGAACCTCATTTTTGACTCTAATTCATTGGTGTCTTAGACTAAGGGGCACGAGAATAATAAAAATTGAAATAAATAAATGCACAATTATTTGAGAGTTATTGTAGAAGAGAAATTATTGTGATATTGGCGGAATGTGGAAGAAGAAAGAAGGCAACAATAAAGTAGTAGAAGTAGAGAGGGAAACGGTAGAAGCGTTGAAGAATTTCGCTAGTTTGGTGAAATAAATAAATTCAAGTTCAAAAGCTCGTAATGGAGTTATGAGTGACAACTTTGAAATTTTAGAGAGAAACAATGAACAACATGAGGGAGTAGATGAGATTAAATCAGGACTTTGAAAAGTACTTCAGAGAATAGGAACATTGATAAGGAGAGTTATGAGGGTCAAATCGAAGTAGTCAGAACTATTAATATTTTGGATTAAGGGAGGGCAAGGCTTTTATCGTACAGAGTACCGGTAATCTTCAGTATTTGAGTATGTGGAAAGAATAGAGGGAGAGTCAGATGTAGATTGATAGTATTTAGGCTTGATGGTAGGACTAATCGAGTTATGTTTATTAATAAAATGGAAACATTATTCCGGGCGGCAGGGATTCCTGAACAAAAAGCGATTAGCTTTAGCTCTAGGTAATTTAAAGGTATCGGTGGCGGATTAAAGTAAAATTAAGGGTTGTACATGTAGAAATGTTTCGGCTTTCAAGCGGAGATTTTTAAATATACATTGGGATGTTCAAACCTATCGGAAGATCTTCCTGGTTTTTAAACATGGTGGAGTGAGTGAGGGTCGCACGCCGATTATTTTTTGAGGCGTTATAAGGAGGCGGTTTATTTAGAGGGAGATCTAGAAGAGGAAAAAGTTATTGATATTTTGGGTAATTATTTTGAGGTTGCGGAGCGATTTTTACGTAGGATTGATAAGACCGAGGTTAATTCGAGATTTGCGTATTCCAGTGGTAAATCGAGAGATCCCGTGATCAAGAACCAACGGTACGAAAGGAGATCGGTGGGTTCATATTCCGATAATTCTAATTGAGCATATAATAAGCCACAGGAATCGAGGGTCGAAGGAGACTATGACAGTCGGAATTCAATTGAAAGTGGCCATTAAGGAAATAGGGTAACAGCTACGCCCTTTAACCGTTATAGTAACGATTTAATAGAAGAGGAAAAGGTAACCGAGAGGGATATTGCATTCCCGGTAATATAGGCGAAAGCGTGGTTGCTGGAAGTGAATATTTTAATCAATACAGGATCAATGATGAGCTGTGTTAGTGAGGAATTCCTCGAAAATTCCGCCGCTACTTGCTTCAGGGAAGCACTGCAGAGTAAGAGACAGATAGTAGAACAAGTTGATATAGTATTTGAAGTTAATGGGATTATGTTCGAGTATGCGTGTGTAATAATTCCAAGATTAATCAAGGAGGATGACAGTTTGCGATGCGTATAAACCTTCATAAATATATATTAACTGGCGAATTTGATGGAATGGAGAGGTAAATAAAATTGGGTAAACTAGTATGGCAGAAGAATAGAAGGTGGGAGTATATGAGGTGAGGATTGAGAACGAGGATCTGGTGAGAAGAGGGAAAAGACAGGTATGTTTGTACGAAGGGGTATAGAAAATAGTCCAAAATGCCGAAGTGTTTGATCAAGGGGAGAAGGGAAAATTGTTTGATTTGTTACAGGACTACAGTGCGTTATTTCCGGAGCAACCGGGTCTTATACGGCAATACGAGCACCGAATTGTTGTGAAAGACGACCAGCCGTTTAATTTAAAAAGTTGTCCAATGCCTTATGCTTACAAAGAGGAAGTGAGAAGACAGGTTGAGGGAATGATGTCATGTGCGTTTATTGAGAAACGTCAGACATAGTATGAATGTCCGCTAAAGCTCGTGAAGAAAGCGAATTCGTCGGTTCGCATGTGTTAGTGGTCGCACATCACTTGAATTTAAAAATGGAAACGGTTCATGTCGTTCCGCCCACCTCAAACGCATTTATGTTTCACTTTGTTGCCCATCAAGTCTTATCTAATCTTGATCTTACGGTTTCCTACTGGCAAGTTTGCATTAGGAAAGATTGTAGAAGTACGCGGGGGTTTTCCTTTGAAGGAGAAGTCTATATTTTTAATGTGTTAGCATTTGACCTATCGACGTCAGTGTGGAGTTTTATTAGGAGGTTAAAAATGGTATTGATAGGTGATGCGAAGGATTTTTTTACGGGACGCTACGGAACATTTAAAATACTTCAAGATTGTATTCAGAAAATTTATGTATGCGGGTTTGACCTTGAAGTTAGGAAAGTGCAATTTTGCGGAGGTGAAGTCAAATATTTGGGCAATGTATCTGGCTCTAATGGCATTAGAGTAGACCCAGAGAAAGTGGAGTCAATCTAGCAATTTAGACGACCCCGTAACGTAAAGTAATCAATGTCGCTTTTGGTATTAGTAAACTTTAAAAGAAGGTTTGTAGTGAATTTTTCGGAGTTGACTTATCCTCTTCTTCATTTGGTAAAAAAGGGAAACCGATTTGATTGGTGTTTGATGGATCAATGAATGGATTAACTCGCATTTTTGAAAATTATCGTACAATTGCATCTAGATCCACGGTAGAGATTATATATTAGCACAGATAGTTCTGCTTATGAGGCGTGATTGTATTGATTATCAGGCATAGATATTAAGCGAATTGTTGCGTTTTATAGTCGTATATTCAAAGGGGCGGAATTAAAGTATTCGGTGACCTAGAAGCAAACTTTAACCGTTTTGTCTACCCTTAATTAGTGACTTTTGTTTGTGCCTGGTTCAGATCTATCTGTTGTAGTGGATCACAAAGCTCTATTTTTCATTTGAACTTGCAAACTACTCAATTCGTGTATATCCAGATGAGCCTTATACTAACAGGAATATTCATTCGATACTCAATACTATAAGGGATCAGAAAACGTTATTGCTGATGTTTTATCTCGGTTTCCAATGATTTCTGAAGACGAGTGCGTGATGGTGACGCCGAATAATAAAAATATTCACATCTTTGTTATGTAACATCGTGAGATGATAAAAACTGTAAAATCGTGTATTCTTGACATTCAAAAGGGGGAATCTGAAGATCTCTTTTGGGTAACGATTAAGACTGATCCGCGCTTATATAAAACACAGAATAACACTTCCACAACAGCCATTTATTAACCACTGTTTAATTGGAATTACTTCGCAGCTCACTATAAAAGTAAGAACATTTTGTTGAATAGCAATTTTTATGGTATATTTTAGAACAGTAGACAATTGCATTGTAATTGTTTATAGTACATGTGGACAAACAATTTTTCCACACAGCTAAATGTGTTTACGATAAAGCAGTTGAAAGACGAACTTGGCAATATTAAGAATGTCTTTGCCTGCATGTCACCAATATGGAAAGCGTTGGGTACTATTTATTGCAAAAATGAAAATAAAGCTTTCCTGCCAACCCCTTCGTTATATAGTCATCCATTTCCGCATCTCACTATTTTTTTCAATAGTGCAAAAACGATAGTACATAACTGTCACGCTATCATAATTATAAGTTTACCAAATTGTAACGCTAGTTGTTGACAGTCAGGCGATCCATAATTAAATTTAACGCTGAGATTAGCCGGCTTTGCTTTTGAAAACTAGAACTACTGTCAAAATTAGGACTTTTGGTAAGAAAAAATTGTTGGAAGCAAAGCAACATATAATAGTCAAGCAGCGTCTCAATTACGCTAGTTTATTGGTGACGTGAGTGGAAAAAACACTTGTAAGCCACAATGATTTATTATTAGTTTACAGTTTATAATTGTTATACTTAACAGGTAAACTTTAGCCTTACGGTGAATTTAAAAATAAAGTTAAAATACACCTGCTCAAAGTTTTGTTACTCCACTTGCTGCGAAGACACTAGTGTTTTAATTAAGCAGATATTAGTAAATAGAAGTGGATTTATTAATTTCAGTTAATTGAATGAGTTTTAATACTATAAAGTAAAATACAGAAATAAAAAGGGAAGCGCCTAATGTAGATTAAATATAACCAACAATAAAAATCGGGATTTCACATTCGTCGTATTAATTTAGAAAAATACTGACTTATTTTAGTAAACCACCAGCCTGGGTAAGTGTATTTATAAACATTCACACGAGTTTAAAAACACCGAAATATTAGCAAATTACCCCAATAGAAATAGCATCTTAAATTTGCAGTCATAAAACTTTCCTTGCGAACATAAATAACTCGCGGTTTTTAAAAGCATGGCCGTGGACCTAAGCAGAATGAATAAAACTTAAAATAAAACAGCTTTAGGTGCGCTATCCCCGTGAACGAGGTAATCTAGTAATCCTGTTGAACATTATAACTTAAAAATACCGACGTATTATAAAATAGGGGAGATTCAAAGTTTTGATATTCAGGGACAGAGCTTTGAGTTCGACAGTCAACGAACGGCGAGCGGGTTAAAGGATGAGGAATTCGAGTGAAGGTTATTAAAATGTTAGGATTGTTAAAAAAACAAGTCCCCAAACGCAAACGTAATCGCAGATTTAAAAATTGCCGTTACTAGTAAAAGTGTTCCTGCGGTGGATGCTTGCCAGCAATACAAAGTTGGATTATTTGATTACTTTTAACTCCATTTTTTGTCTCTCACGACATGGTCGTTTGAGCTTTGTAAAAGATTAACAAACCTGTAGGTGATTGAATTATTTGTTTTCAATATCTGCTGATGTATATTAAACAACTGTTTACATACAACTTTTTTTTATAAAGAGAACTTTTACGTTGATAACGCTTAGTTAAATGCGTATTGTAACTAGGAAATACTAATATGGAAATGCATTACAATTGTATCTGCATAAATTATATGTACCAGTTGATTTAGTTAAATAGGTACGATTGACAAATTTAAGATGCTTTTTTGTAGATACATGCATATTAGATCAATTAAAAGTAGAACTTAGATTTCCTTGTTCTGTTGTATTTGTGAAATACTGCGATATTTATGTTTGGATGATATAGGTTAGGTGAACGACTTGGGGCTATCTTATTATTTGTGTTTACTTTAAATTAATAACTGGTGAGAAAGAGTGCACACAAGGCACCATCGACCTATTCAACAATAAAAATCACAAAAAATCGTCTCTTGGGAAATTTTTTTTCTAGGGAAACTGAAATCCAGGTGGGTTTACGCTCACCGACTTTTTATTAGGCATACAGTTCAAAGTTCAGAGTATTTCGTGAAAGTACCCCCATAAAAAGATTTGCATTTGCTTTTATAGAACCCATCCTTCACTACTGAAAGCCGACTGATGCATTATTTAGGCACCTAGCTTCAATTTAGCTGTAACCAAATTAATAAAAAACTGCTATGTAAAATAGGTTTCATTATTGACGTACTGAATCGAAATTTTTTCTATGTCACCTTTTATTAATACGAAGATTCTTCGCAATAGCTTTAGAACTGTGGTTTGCTTTCGGAATTATTTTAGATTCACACAAAATCTCAGGACTTAATAACGCAAAAACATCATACTCAAAGTAGGTGGTTCAAAAAGCACAAAAGCTAAGATGTTTGCCATGCAAACACAATACCCCCTTTACAGATTAAAATCAACCGGGATACGGTTATATAAGGGTACTGCTACTTGTCAAAAACAAGTAAAAGATTACGTAGATCATCTTCAGTGAGAGCTGATGTGATGCATGAGCTTTGACTAGGTCTACATCAAGTTGCGTATATTTTCTTTGCAGTGAAACCTCAGAAATCACATGCAGTTTTTGGTATATCCATCCCATAGATTAAATTGGAGGTCAAATGGAGTTACTTGAGAAACCTCATAGGCAAAAATGCTGCTCAAAATCAAGGTCACACGACGCCACCGTCAGTAGGTGGCTTAAAATCCTCTAGCGGTTTCTAGGATACTTGTCAAGGTTATATAGACATAACGGACAATCAAATTAACTTAATACGGAGTAACTGATGACGTCAACCTCATCATTCTTGTTGGTGGTCTAGAAACTATCACACCTCCCACGAGCGTAAGTTTTTAATAGAAAAATGCGCATGAAAGCTAGCAGAACAAAATTTTCTAGGTCATTAACGATACGTCCCTTCACTGTATGGATAGTGTAGACTCCTCAACGTGCTTTTAATAACTACCTTTTTAAGGCAAAATTGCTTTGTTGAATTGATAAAACTAAGTAACATGGTTTTTATTAATAATTTTTCTATGAAATACTTCAAGACATTAGAAGTAAGCTGTAAGGACTCTGCTACCCCTAAATAACGTTCTATTATCTTTTAATGAAAATTTCAACCAAAAAACCTCAGCCCGACATGGAGAGATTAAATGCAGGGGCGTAGATCGTTTCCATTATCATAACTATCCAATTTTGTACAACAACATATTGAAGGTTGTTATGTAAATGTAGCAGAATTTAAAATAAGAGAGGATGTGGTTCAGGTTTGTTTGCATCAGCATTCTTGTATTACTCTGTTGGAAATTGGATTTTTCCCGAAGAAGATTGTGGTTGGAATAATATAGTACTCTTAAATAGTGAGACAATGGCAGGTACATTTCCGCGTGCAGTTATATACAAATGGTCTCTCATAGCTAAAAATTGCGGTGGCCCTAGGCTAATGCACGGTATTGCTGTGGCATTTAAATTTCAGGCTTTCCTTTTACGTTGGCAAAGTAAATTCGCCTTTTGCAGTTTTTAATATGAACGGTTTACGTTGTTTAAGATGCCTGAAGCATATTGCGATGGCAGCAAGGGAATGCGATATGATCCTTCGTGTCGCAGTACGCAGATTTGTTTTCATTTGGTTGTTGTGTCACCGCTGAAAAAATATCCCGACGAAAGACTCGCAAAATAGACTCTCGGAATTGAAAATAATAGCTCCGGGATACAGGGAAATGACAAAATTGAGTTAAGATAACGTGAGGGAAATAAAACCAAGAAATACGTTCGCTTTGGTTATTCAATTTTAGGTATTTCTTTTATAAAACGAATGCATTTAATTTATTACGTTTCGAAAGAGTATAATTTTGAGAGAAATCTGATTGGTTAATAGCGCATTACTTAATTTTTGGACTTGTCAACTATGGAAGTATTTGCAAACCCGCTCCTGCTTTCAGAAACACTCCAAATCATGTTCACGGTTTTCGTAAAGGAAAATGCGATAGATTGAGATTTCTCAAGATTTAATTACTTTGTGTTGACTTTCCCCTAAAAGATTATGATGAGAAATTACACTCGGAAGACTTCGCTCCCTAAAATTTCGATGTACTCGAAATAGACTATCTTTAACTGCCTTATACACAGCATTTCATTCTGTAAAATTCTGCGTTCTGCTTTGGCAGTCAGTTTATTTGGTAAGAGTCTAACTGCTTTATCATAAACTGAGAGATGTCGTGCTGAAATTCATTTGCATAATTTTGTTAAACTGGGTGGACGTGTATATACAGTAAAGGTAATTTGAAGTTCCTAAGGGCACTGCATAAATAACCTCAATTTTAACACATGCAAATGATGAGTTTACTTATTAGATTACTCTAAATAGATGCTGAATGTACCTAACCATTACCACAACAAATACTAGACTAGTTTATGGTAAATTGTAGCATCTTGAAAAGAACACTCAATTACTTTTAATGCAATACGAGTTATTAGAAACTCCGAACAGGATAGATGTATAGTAAGTGCAAGAAAATTATGGGATTTAACAAACCTTCTTTGTTTCAAATGTAAAACTCGTAAAAGTTTAATACAGGGTAATTTTTTTGTTAAGTAATTTAATAAGACACTTTAGGGAAACTAGGCGTAATTGAAATATAATAATTTGTAATATGAATTTTTCAACTATGCTTAGTTAATCTAAAATATTGAGGACATCAATTTACTTTCAGTTATACAGTATCTGAATATTATTATACATTTGATACGTCTCTTTTTGTGAATTTTCCAAATATCGGGTTTCTATATTGCTGCAACGAAAAAGAAATTTAGTTAAGCCTAACGTTGGACAGTTATTTGAAACAAAGGAATTAATTCGGCTGATTGTACTGTGGTGGTGGGTGAGTTTTGTTTTGTTAAACATAAAACTATGATGCTATCAAAAGGTAACCACCATCTTTGGTCGATGTCCGACTACATTGAACATTATTCCAAAGAGAGGAGCAGATAAGCTACCTTCGTTCTAAAGCAAAATCAGGACACAACCGCTCATTTTACATATAAAAAACAGAATTTTCATGAAAATTTAAGGTTCGTTTTGTAAATTTTTGTACTCTCCTAGTGGATAAACTTTTAAAAGATAGTACTTTCCCTTATCTGGTGTCTATGACTGGCATAAAAATAGAAATATTCCGTAATAAATAAATAAAAATAAAAATTCATAAGAAAATGTAAATATAACCAAACAATTTGGACAAATTTCAAATGGTTTCGTCATGTGTCCAATTAATTCAAAATGTTCAAAAATTATTTTGTAATATGTCCAAACTAATTTGACATGTCGAAAATTTTTTCGCCACATGTTAAAATATTTTTGTCACGCCCAAAGTGTTTGGTTATATGCATATTTTTAATAAATTTTTGTTTCTATTTCTGTGTTGCGGCATATCTTTATTTTTGTGCTCAATCATCGATACCAGAGAGGAAAAACTACTACCCTTAAAAATTTAATCCAATCCACCAGGCACACTAAATGATATTCAATGCGCATATCAACTGCCATACTTGGAACCCACAGTTGTATCTCTAATACAAAAGAGGGAATACTATTCTATCAAATGCTTCCACATCTTGAATTATGTGATGCTCTAACTTTAGCACGCGTATGAAAAAAGTTCCTATTTTTATAAATGTCGCATTTAATGTAGTGTATTGCTATACCGATTCCACAGTGGTATCCTATGGGTGGCAAACATAGTCACATCTATTAAAATCGTTTGTGATCAATCGAGTATCGGAAATTCAGTTTAGACAAACATAGACAATTAGTTTCATGTTGATCCATAAGAAAATGTAGCAGATTTGATATCTCGAGGCGCTGATCCTAAGTTACTAAAGACATCAGAACTTTTGTGGTATGGGTCATCTTTTCTCAACCAAATTGCTATAATTTGGCTATTATAACCGGAATCATTACAAGAAATTTCAGATAGTAAGAAATTTAACCTTTCTAGGATTTCTTTCAAAAGCGAGCCTTTCCCTTTCGAATGATTTTCAAATTTAAATAGACTTATAAGAAATATTGCATATTGCTTTCTATTACTGTTGGGGTAAAAAAATCGTGGTAGGTTTTTTATAGAGTTTTTCTAAACCTATCGAGAATTTTTATATATTTGTAACAAGCCCAGGGTAAGGTTAGATGACAAGCGGCTTTTAGAAAAAGAAAACTCTAAAGATTTTTAACTAACTGAGTTTTTGACCCACGGTCGCATGAGATTGGGTCAGTGGGTTTATTAAAGTTGGAAAAAATAAGATAATGGACGCCACCTAAATTTTTTATAAAGTAACTGACTAAATCAATTTGCTTAAAGGAAAAATTTGGAAACCTAAATGTGTTCTAACCTCTTTAGGAATTAAGTTTAATACCACCTATACGTTACTTACTCTTTTCTGCTCTAACGAAGTTCTAGGATGGCTCTGAAACATAATTACAACTAACAAACATATCATTTATCTAATAATTCTGTGACTACACCAAGTTCTTATTTTTGTTTCAAATGGTTATTACTGAATTGTTATATGTAATTCTACTGAATGAATTTTTTCAAAGGTCCTAAAATCTTTGCGAGAAATTAAATATTCAAAAAAATGATCTGAAGAAAAAGTTGATTCTATATTCTCATATTAAACAATTATGTACATGATAAATGCAACTCAACAAAATTTAATTTCTTAGGAATGTAATTACTACGTTACTCAGGAGATGTAAAGCTAAATTTTAAGTTTTAATTCTACTGAATTTTAATTGAAGTTTGTATTTTATTAATAATATTTATTTATACTTAATAGTCCGAAGTAGCGCTACGAAAGACTGTACAAGTGATTCAAATTTTTGTACATGCAAAAATTTATTTGTTAGTTAATCTTAATTTAAAATTTCATTTTCTGGAATAAAGGCACTCAAACTGAACATCTTGAAATAAGGTTTTCGGTAAACAAAATAAGAAATAACATTTAGTTTAAACTTTAAATGCTGCAAACAACATGTTACCATGATTTATCTATATTTATTATTTTTTTATACATAGTTTGACAAGGAATAATTTCTAAATTTGAACACGTGATTAATGAAATAAAATCATTCTATATATTTTAAATATAATGCCCTTAAAAAAGTTAAGCCTCTTTCTTTTAACAAGTATGCTATTAAATTATTTGTACACGGCTGGCCAAGTGCTTGCATACAACAGAGCACAAAGTAATCCACAACTGAACAATTAAATACTAGGTAAATTCATATATCTAATACGGAATAAAATACAGCACATGCAGCAAAAATTTCAGGAAATTAAATGGGCATACGTATCGGCGTCAACGACCTGTTAACCTCTAAGCACATGATGCGATGTCACCATTCTGCCATGTGTTGGCACGGTTCCAACAAATCTGCTTACAATTTAAGTACAAAATGAATTTCCATGTTGATAAATTTTATTTAAACATCAACCAAGTAGATTAAAGTAGAAAAGTTTATTAAAATGTTTGTAGATAATGGAAGTTTCACTGCAATATACTTTATTACAAATTGTAATTAATTACCTATTAAACAAACCGTTGCAAAGATCAAATTACTTCATGAGTTTGTTGTCTTAGACAACTAAACTAAACTGTTGGATTTTATTCGGCGTTTACGCCAGGAAAACTTAGTTTCCTGTTTCATCTTGCCTGTTTAATTTACCAGAGCAAGTGACCTTTCGGCTTGACAAGAAGACAAAAGTGACCACCTGTCACTAGTCGACTAGTCGACGAACAACTTGGAAATCTTAGATATCGTAACCTACGGGTAAGGAACACGCGCAATGGTTTTGATTCTGTGATCAGCTATAGTAGTAGAATGCTTTAAATTTTATTGGTTTAAGAAATATACAAGAGTGCTAGAATTCATACTGGGTAAAACATTATTGAATAAATACTAAATTAACGGGTTTGTAGCAGTAATGTCGACAAATAATTTTTGCTTGGAATTTCTACATGTTACATTACTTCGAAACTGCCGTAAAATGTATGTCACTTCAAGCAGTAGAACTTTTCTCACCAATTTAGAATTGAATTTTCGTTAAATTTTCTGATAAAACAACTGCAAGAGGATTTGTTTCCTCTCAAGCTATCTTCCTTAAACTTTAAAAAGCATATATCACAAAAAAATAAAACTCTTAGCTTATATCTATTTTAGCACTGATATATATATATATATATATATATATATATATATATATATATATATAACACTGATATAATTTGTATTGGTGGTGGGTTAGAAAATTTGAAGTTTGATTTTAACAAAAATAATCTAATTACATTGCCTTCGAGTCATCATTTCACCTAATTACTGTTTTGTGTAGAAGGTTTAAGGTTACCACATACACGCCCCCAACAGCTTTTGTCTGTTGTTCGAAAGCGGTTCTGGCTCATATTTAGAAAAAAACTGCAAAATAAACCGTAGGTACTTACGTGCTTTGTTGTTGCGTAAAACCCTCAAATTTTAATCCTTTGATGGGCGATTAATCTGCAAATCGTGTACGCCTTTATCATTCCTTTGAGGTCACCTGTGTAGATTGTGCCGGTCCATTATTAAGACAAAGCATGGCCGTGGACCAAAGATACAAAAGTGTTGTACGTCTATTCATATGTTTCTGCACCAAGGCTATACACTTAGAACTGGTTACAGATTTGACTACCAATTCGTTCCCGACTGGAAGATCTTAGTTTCGTCACTGGATCTCGGTACTGCAAAATGAAATAGGCTGGATTAATTCCAGCGACCCGAGCAATTGAACTAACATTTCTGACAACGTTAATCATTAGAGTACATTTCTGAACTTGTTTCGCCTTTTTCTTTTAATAAAGCTTCGCATTTTCGTTTTACTATGTAAGTTCATAGGACTTTTAAACCCCGCATAGAAAAATCTTCTATTACTATTGGGGTTAATTTAAACTTCACATATAAAACACACAAAGATTTGATTCTCACGTATCTTAGGAGATTCATCTACGATTTACGGTGCAAAAACCCCAAACACTGCATTTCCCATGCCTTAAATGTGCAGCTGCGACTACCAGTTTAGCGTAAGGATATTAAAATATCTTTTACAGGACGATAGTTCGGTGAGACCTAGTGTCCAATCCAACAGTGACTTTACTACCGGTCTTCATCGAGTACGCACATGCTAGTGTTGAGTTGCGAGAGTCGGCGAAGTGACCTGCCATCCTTCTTTGCCTATCCCGTTATTAATATAAAAATGCAGATGCTTCGTCGACAAAGGACCACCGACAACTAAACAACGAACACCTGAACAACTCCTGAGAGTCAAGCCGAATCGGGTCCATGGTTTCCACGGAGTAAGCTTTTGCATTATAAGGTGAGAGGCTTTGACACTCTGAGAGGATTTAATTCTATATAAATTTGACTGTTCTGTTATTATATGTAAGCAACATAACGCTACATTTGGCTCCTTCAACAATTGGACACATTGTAATTTGTCGTCTTATTTAGCTAGTCACTTCGCATATTAAGTCAATATAGATGATGCCAGCCATATACTTGGTGTTCGTCCTTTATCCAATATCTAATTAGAAAACATTAAAGTTGTATGGTAAAACCTGAAAACATTTCGGAATATTTTTAACTTAGCGAATAAAAATTTCTTATACTTTAAAATATCACCGTTGGAACGTATACAAACACTTTCATGTTGATGCCACTGTCAAAAATAATGTTAAATATGGCCGATACGTCGTTTCTTTGTCCTAGATCCGCCTGTATTTTAATTATAAATAAATTTTTTCGATAACTTTATACATGCACTTTTTTCCTGTGTTGTCATCTGTAGGAACTGTACCTAAATATCTTGCGTTAAAGTGCATTTCTCCTTTCTATCAAAGCATTTTCGATGACGTCAAATTAGCGAAAAATGTTTATTACGCTGTATTGGCTTTAGATACCTGAGGTAAGTGACTGAATCATTATTTGTCACTTTCCAATGAATTTGTTATTTGATTTGGCCTGTGTGCCGATCCTCTCTTACTCGACGCCGGGATGCAGGGATTGCATTCCCTTTTCTATTTTGTCCCTCATGCTGTTTGTACGAACGAGTACAGCTTTACTGAACTTCTCCCTTTGAAGAGCATGCATAAAAACCGCATTGCAGGTTCTTAAGGGATCACTCCATCCTGTCGGAAGTACTTTTTCTGTTACTATACTCATAGGTGGGGCGGTATGTCTTGATAAGTATAACGCTTCCAAACCAAAAATTTGGTTTTACGTTACCTATTTAAAAAAAAATTTACTTAATACTATATCTAATCTTAATTATTAGGTTAAACCATTAATGTTTAGTATTTATCTTTCTCTTTAAAGTTATCTTAGGGACTTTAGTTTATCTAATTGATATATGACCTTAGGTGGTTACATTATCTCATGGTGAAAATATCTTAGAGATCATATCGTACCTTAAAAAATAGTCTAACCAATAGATGGTTAGGTGTTTATCTTTCTCTCTGCAATTATCTCTGAGGAGTTATTCTATTTTGCCTTAACCTTAAAGTAAAGAAATTATATATATATATATATATATATATATATATATATATAAATATAAAACTTTTATAGTAACGACCTTGCTATAATCATATGAATTGTTTTTTATTGCGGGTTTTAGGTCTGCTGGTAAGTAGGTATATAAACTCTTTCTATAACTGCCTAAATTTTCGGATTTATTTTTGAATCCTTGATCACAGGCTTTCTATAATTATATAAAAATGAATGGGCTAAACTTCACATAGAAACTGTATAAACTTACAAAATTGAGAATAATAAAATGATTGCATCTAAATTAAAATGTAGTCGTAAAAGTAGTTTGCATTTGGCTAAGGTCTAAAATTAAAAATTTGTATATTCTATTAAAGTATTTGAAATGTCTTTTTTGAAGTTTTTATAAAAACAGTATGACACAATTTGTTTATTTATCTGCATGAGCAAGTGTATGAATGCATGGAAGCGTATGTGTGTGAACGATTTGGCATGAATATGGAGGTAGTGTTTAAATTTTATTTGTATGTATACCCATAAAACGCATATTTATACATAACAAAATTTTACGTGTATACACATATATACATATATAAATACACATAAACATATACAAATACATACATACAATCGCACATAAATATACAAAAACAAAAAAAAATATACGTATACACATTCTCACATAAATATACATCTATATATCTATACATACATACATAAATACATATATACATACACTTACATACATATACATATACATACATATATACATATATATATATATATATACATATACATATATATATACCTACATACACACACATATATACACATACATACACAGACACATTCATACATACATATATACACACATACATACATATACATGTAAATAAATATACACTAAGAAATATAGACATATAGACATACATTCATATAATATAACACGTACATATACACACATATACATATACACATATACACATACATATACATACACATACACATACATACACGTATACATACATACATACATACATATATACATACATACATACTATATATATATATATATATATATATATATATATATATATATGTACTAACTATGCGCTACGACCTCCAAATTTCGTATAATGTATACGTTGAGACCTCATATATGACGCTATGGCCTCCGAAATCGGAGGCCATAGCGTATTTAACAATTTCGTGCATGTAAATAATCTATAGGGTGCATAGAGCATAACTGCAAAAATTTTTGTGGAGGTCACTATGCCTGTTTTTATGATTTCATAGGGGTTTTAGTTCCTTGCGTTAGCCACTGGCGCTAGCGTTTTTGATACATCGTACGGATACTACGAAGAGACCTCCATATATGTTTCCTTCAATAAATGTTATAATTCTCGTACGATGTGGCCTCTTATTATTGGCAACATTGCAGTAGCATGGAAGGGATAGAAGCGTATCAATTCAACGGTGTGTTTGCGTCTGAATCCAGCCAGTAATTAAACTACCGATTTTGCCATAACATATAATTTTAGGTGCGTTATGGAGAACAGATTCTTTCCCTCCGCATATACAAGTTCCTATGTATTTATACGTATTAATAATTATCGATCTTTGTATAGTTTGATTTTAAAAAAATCACTTAAGATTGCGGTTTGTCCTAAACAAAATATTATTTGTTCTTAAATCTCATATTACTGTAGCAGTACCATTGTGGTGTAGACATAAATAGACTTGTTAATATAATAATGTGCACCTGAATAAAATGTTGTCTTTATTTGGCGAATTATATACTCAGCATAGAATTCTTCTTGAATTGAGTGTTCACTTAAAATTGGTACATCACGGTGTGAAGTAATGCATAAAAATAAAATTAACTTAGTCTTCAGGTTTTATAACATTTTCACCCAAATTCTTTGATCATATTTTATAATTACGTTAATATAAAAGCATGTTCACGTTATATTTGTAAACAACTGTTATGTTGTGGAAACCACAGACGCCAAATAATTAATTAGTTAAATGCAATAAAACTTTGTTTCGTTCTATTGTCATAGTATTTAGACACGTCAACAACCTCGTGAGTTGTCCTTGAGTGTTTATTGATCGTTGTTCAATTTTAAAGTTATTTCAATTTCTTAAAAAATGAATTATCGTTCAATGCCTAAGCTTCCAATTTTACGTAAAGCGATTTATACTCGCATCAATTGCTTCGATAGTAGAGGCATTTGTTATTAAAATTATTTAGTGCGGAATAAAAAATTCCAGTCTTCGTCTAGTTTTTGTGTTGTTAATGAGTTACAAATTTATAATTATACAAATAATACATATTAATAGCAGGCGTTAGAAAATAACAGTTTTATCGTATTGATTGATTATCGAGATTATATTTTAATAAATACCTACAAATGCATTTTATTTGAATCATCTTTGGAATTTTTGAAATAAGCCACGTATAGGAAACGATTTTGAGGAAAAGATCGATTTAAATAAATCAATACTCGAACTCCCGTTTGATATAAGAGTAATATTTTCTTTTTCATATTTGCGGTAAAAATCTTTAACTTTAATACATATGTATTTCGATGTTATATATCAAACCAATGGCCCAATAAATAAACAGATCATTGTCCGTTACAGTATCCATTCAGTCACCGGCTCACTCTACAACTTGCCGACCGAGTCATACTTGCTCACCCACTTACTCACTTGCTGACTGACCAATTGACACGCTCACTCATTGACTCCCGCCAACCGTCCGATCGATAATGGTTACTCACTTGCCGACTGGCCAACCTTCTTACTCACTCACTCACTGATTTGTTCAATTACCCATTCGCCGGCACAGTCACTGACTTATTCGTTGACGAGCAAACAAACACACTCACTAGCTAAATCATTAAATGACATCCGCCGATTCATTTGCGTATCATCTCATATACTCACCGACCGACCGACCGACACACTCATTGTCACACTTATTGCCTCACTCAGACCAGCTCACTTGCCAACCGACCAATCAACTCACCGATCTACACTCTTACTAACACTCACTAAAACATTATCGCTTGCTCACTCACTTATTGACTCCACAACTCACCCACCAATACCTTCACTTTCATTCTACACTGATTCATTCATTGATGAATTCACCGACCGACCAATCGACACATTTGCCGATCCATGAATCAACACCCTACTTTGTCGACTGGTTAGCTGACTGGCATACTCATTCACTAATTCTCTCCCCAACTCGTAATCGACACTCACTGATTCACTCACTCACCGACTCCCTGACGCATTCACTCAAACACTCGCCACTTGCTGGCCGACATACTCTCACTGGCTCACAGTCATTCACTCTCACTCGCAGACCAACCAATCTACTGGCCGATCGACATGCACACATACTACACCAATCACTGACTCGCTCAGTGGTTCATCCCCTACTTGCCGAGCGACACATTCTCACTGATTTGCTCACGGTGGTTGAGAGACGACAATAATCAGCACGTTTGGTGTGGAATACCCGATGGCATGCTAATACGACCGTATTTCTATGCTGAATCGTTGAATGGTAATCGATATTTACATTTTCTGGCGAGATATTGCCGTAGCGAATGGAAAAACTACCTCTTCGTGTCAGAATAAATATGATTCTCCAACAAGATGGTGATCTTTCACATAACAGTGCTACCGTAAGAAATTACTTGATTTATCCTTTTTCTCAGTCTAGTATTATGCCCAGCACACTCTTCCGACTTTATTACCTCGGATTATTTTCTTTGAGACTATTTAAATTGGTGCGTATATAAAACCCCCTGCTCTTAATATAAATGAATTAAAGGACAGAATTTCGACATTATGTGCAAATACTCCTAGAAAGGTTTTACACGAAGTGACAACTAAACACTTCCTGCATTATCTTGAAGTGTGCTCAAATAATAATGGAGAAAATTTTGAACAATTTTTATAATATTATTAATTATTTGTTACCTTAAAGTCGGAAAAAAATTTTAGCGTCTTTTTTTCATAACTTACTAGTTAGTAATATCAAAAACCTACGTTTCATACTTGTATATATGCTTGAAAACGGAACAAAATGTTCTATTATAAAAAAATTGAAAAATATACAGTGCAGTCTAGGAGAAACTAATGAAATCGATGTCTTTATAACTGTGTAAATTTTGAAATCCTTGTAGCGCCATCTTACGGAGACTTTCTGCCCATTTGCAAATATTTATGGTTTATTATATTTATTTTTCAAAATAAGTAAGTAGGCCTGAAGATACAAGTCTGGGACACGCTGTGTACCAAAATTTAAATCAATATTTTGTTAAGTAAAAAAGTACCTTTTGTTAGGGATAAATGCGTTTTCTAATTGCGTAATATACTGTTTGATAGTTGTATATTTGGTAGCTCTTTGCGAGTGTTCTCGACGAAAGCTGGGTGTGTGGTGCTTTCGGCATAGTTTTAATCCAACATTTAAGCCCAGCGACTAGGATAAGCGGTTAATGCTATTGCACTCACACAACCAAATGCCATGACAAAAGTAAGCAAGAGGTAGTTGTTAAAAACAGTAGTTTGTTGGAAAAATAATTTGAGATTTTTAGCTGGTGGTTGGCCAACCTTTAAACGACAGTAACAATAATATGAGACTGTATCGGTATTGAATGATTTTTAGTTTTGGTTACAACTCGGGTCGTTATACGCTAATGTCTAATATATACAGTATAAAGTGGTCCCTGATAACTATAAATAGCTTTAAATGTTCTATCTGATAATAGTTTAATGTATCACGTAGCTTAGTTTATATTAAGCATATGCAAAATAGAAAATATTCTATTTTAATAAAAACCCCAATTTAAGAAACATAGGTGAGTACAAATATAGTGTGGGTTTGACTATACTTAATCCTATGGGACAATTCGATTTTATACCAAATGATGTTGTAGGTCACCGAGAAGCTTTTTTGGACAGCCTACTTAGATCGTTATTAGTTAATTGTGGTTTATATTGGTGGGTTACCATTGTGATTGGCTGACGATGGTCAAACGTTGTCATGGGTTATATATATATATATATATTATATATATATATATATATATATATATATATATATACTGGCAAGTGACTCAAATTTAGCTACGCGGGCATCCAGTTGACGCGTTTCGCCCTAATTGGAGCTCATCAGGACAGGAGCAGCAAAGTTGTAATATTTAATACAGACACTTTATGGGAAGTACAGAATCACCTAGCTCACAATTTGTGTTTTCGTGTCGTTTCACCTCACATCGCAGGTTTTTAGCAACAGTCGGCACAGAGGAGATCCGGCTCAACTGCCTTTTTCCATAGCCATATTTAAAAAAAAAAGTAGGTTTAGTGAGTATTAAATTTAAATTTGAATCACTTGCCAATAATTTCGTTTTACCTAGTATTAATTTAAGATTCATTAAACCTACGTTTCTTTTATATATATATATATATATATATATATATATTGTATATTGCCATGGAAGTTCAGAATATTCCTTGGACGAAGCTGGTATAAAGCTTTAACATCAGTCCTTTACCAGCTTCATCAAAATAATTTTCAAAAATGCGCAACTTTAAAAAAAATTGCTTACCTTTATTATTTCTGCTTCAAAAATCTTCAGCAGCTTCCCTGGTTAGCTCAGCTGTGCCTCCTCTCTGATACCTAAATTTACAACCATTCTTCCTTTACACCCGCACACCATTCAAAAAAAATCACCAAATAATACAGCAATTATACAATCTTTTATTTACCGCTATTTACAGACAAATTATTCACATGTATAACAAAAATCAGTTTGATACACTAATTTCAAACTCAAATGTGATATGTTTTAAAGTCCTTGAAGTTCTAATTATGTTCAAACAAATTCAGTAAAATATGAGTAGATGGGCTCCTTATATTACCCTAAATTGACTGTACTCTGGAGTATGGTGAGCTCATAATAAACCAGTTTATTTAGTATATGCCTTTTACCTTGCATAAATTAATACAAAATTAATAGACCCGTTTACCCTTTACAATCCAATTTATAATCAGAATAAAATCTAGTAAGTTTTAGAATACACCCCTTTCCAATATTTAAACCCCAATAAATTGTCTAGTACATGTAACTTTTCCAATAAGTTTATATAACCATAAATAAACCCCAAAATTCACTCACACATCACCAAAATTTCACAAAAATTTATCAGACAACAGAAATTTCAAATAAATTACCTGGAGAATGTTTCAGGCTTCTATCTCTTCGACGACGATCACCAGAACATCTTGGCTTTGTGACCATGCGCTGTGATACTCAGCGAATTCAAATGATAACCCCATTTGCAAGCAAGCGCCTCGTTCCATAGTACCATTCCATATCAGCATACAATTCTGGTTGTTTGAGATGCTTTCTCCACGTTTACTATGCTTCTATTTATTGATTTTCTAGCTTCGTATAGTAGTAGCTAGACCTCTAGTAATTTAATATACACTACACGTATTTTGCGTTAATAAATAGAAAGCCACTACTAATAATTTAGACGTGCTAGAACTATATTTACTGTATTATTACCATATCTAATACTCACATAATAAAAACTCTACTGTTGGTCTATCGTAGTACAGTAGTATAGAAGCGAAGATAAGACAAAGAGATCCTTACTTATTTTCACTCAGTATTTATATTGTTTCAAAATACTACCCCCCCGGACACACTTCCCGTGAAAAGCTTTTCAAATTTAAATTCTACAAATTTTTGATGCAACCGTTTTGAAAATTCCTGAAATTTATTTCATCTGCGTACCGTACGTATCCCAAATCGCTACTACCTGTCGCGTTTGTCTACGTTTAAAAAACGGTCCGTTCTTAACCAATGATACTATCCTCTGTCGTCATAAAACCCCGCCTAAACTAATTTTATCTGTCTGATGCATGTCTGCTGTCGCGTTCAGAACCCCACTTGAGTTATAGAAAATCGATATTGCTGACACCTCATGTCCACTCCACGTGCGTTTTAAATATCGATGCTTTTATTTCTGTCTCCATTTGTAGTTTATAACCTATCGAACATTTCCTTTGCCCTTTAAGAACTTTGTTAGCTTGTTGTTCACGCCAAACTGACGGTTGAAAATGTTTTCTATGAAGTCCTGTCTTAATATGCTCATAATTTCGACGAATGTAACCTTTTAAAACGCAGGTGTTCGTTAATTATATGCCGTTTAGCACAACAATTCTTAGATTTTATATTTCGTAGTATTTGTATAAAACTGACATATATTTACCTTGTAATTATCGATTTTGTTTCGCAAGCACGTTCTCTTATTGCTCATACGTGTTGAATTAAAATAAATTAACATTAATTATGAATTTCCATTTGCTTTAAAACTGTTTTTTCTTTATGTTATTTCTAACATACCAATATTAATTATAAAATACGTCAATACATGTCCATTTTCCTTAAATGACTCAAATAAATTTTGCGCGTAAATAATTTGTTCTTTTCTCTATACAGGGTGGTGGAAATTGTATTGTTTACTCCAAATTTAACCCTTTGAATCCCCAACAATATATATATATATATATATATATATATTGATGTGATAAAGGGTCACGAGAAGTCATTAAAACCCAAATTCTACAAATAAATCGCACCAAAATATAAAAGATTCCTGAAAAGCGGAAATTTCCGTAAGTTTAGGGTTACGCCCTGTATAATACAAGCGTACTTTTATTTATTGAAGATCAAGAGGAAAATCAAATTCCCCGTGCATGAATAATCATCCTGTATGATATAAGCATATTGGAAATACGTAGCAAGTAACGCAAGTTGTATATGTAAAAACAATTAATTGTAAGATACTGTTAAACGCATTTAATGCGAACGCATATATAGATCGTTTTAAGATAAATATAAAGCCATTTATTTTCACTTATTAATTACCTATACTTTTTTGATAAAAAAAAGCATTTCATTTGCTGTAAATAGCATAGAAAAGTATTAGCCTTACGCATTTAGCATAAAAAACTACAATCAACATACATTTAAACCCCAATTTTAATAAATTTTGTAAACTGAAACACGAAAGCAGACACTTCTATAAAATGCAACCCCTTTTGCATTAAAAAGCAATTAAGGTTTAAATTAATTACCCTGTGGATTACAGAAATTAATTTTAAATAAAGAATTTTCTAGAATATTAGGAATGTAAAAAGATGAGTCATCGGTATTTAGAACTATGTAAATATCTAATTAATAAATGAAACATTTTATTTCATGAAACGGTCCGATCATTGAAAAACCTACAAAATCCAAGAAATGTTCAATAAAATTGATTACTTTTCGCATTAGTATGCGACGCCACAAAAATAATATATGATTTAAGCAAAAAGAGGCAGCAGCCGTCACGGATAACTGGAACCAGATAACAAGGTAATAAAGCCCGACAAATTTGAACACTAATGAGGATTTCCAAGAATATTATGTAAGGTGGGCGTTAATTATTTAGAATAAAATCGCGCTAGTTCTACTAGGTTCTGGAAGCAGATAAATTCATGTATATAAGGAAGCGTTTATTAAAAACGGGGATTCATTCATTAGATTGATTCGATTCATTAAGTCTATGCGAAATGTTATTTTGGTAAAAGTCGTGAGCCGTTGCTTTGCGAAAATTATATTTGAAGTATGCGGTAAGTATTTTTACAATGAATATAGAAGTGGTGTTTTAAATGCTAATTACATTTTGTGGATTCTGCAAGTATTACTTTTAGATTTATTTTTAACTAATATTGGATTTTTTTTGTACCTAGTTCAAGATAGTCGTAGTAATTTTTTTTGTAAGTGATTTTTACCAGAAAAATTTGTAATCGGAGTTTGAAACACTCTGACCTTTTAATAGATTATCTGTCAAGAATTTTTTGGCCAAATAAACCTTACAAGCGTGGCAATAAACATAACCAGCTTTTCTATTGGGCGAAACGAGTATATTGCGGAAGTGCTAGGTTTGAACTTTGACCACGAAAAAGTGAAGTTGAAAGGGTACCCATGAACACGTCGCATGGTCTTCGAATGAACGGGGTACAGAAATTTGCAAAACGTGTCTTAGATTTTCTTATGGTGAAACACATGCAAAAATGAATGATTTTGTGCTCATACGAGAGTAGCTTATCTCTTAATATGCTACTTTACATAATGATGTTTGCGCTGTTTTAAATTTTTCAAATGCAGTGTGTGTTTGATCAATGTGTGTATATGAAGTTTAATAAGTTAAATGCATCGAAAGTCATATAGGTGTCAAACTTGTTGTTTCTTTCTGGTTTTTTGTACGAATTAGCACAATATTAGCGAAAATATCATTTAAAACATGCTCATGGTCAATTAAAATTGCACCTATGATATGCAATCAACTTTCTGATTAATCAATTTTTGCCGTTTTGTGAAATAGTAATTGCAAATTTCATTGTGCAATATACTAAGGACTACTAAGCGACACTTATTCTAGAATAGAGAATTGATACAATGTCGAATCTGTCAAGTACACGCGCGTTTGTGTTTGATAGCTCGCTAAATTCCTTAGAACTACTTGAAACTGTATCATTATTTTTGTAAAAAGCAAAATTAATGTCGAATTCTAAAAGATGCTCATCTATCAGTTAACACGGCATGCTTCTGGTGATACATCATTCGTTTTGCTCTAGTCATTTATATCACCTCTACAAAGCATAAGCGCTGGAAATTATTGATGGTGACACGTATTAAACGGCGCTGTCATCCAAATTACTTTTTACTGAAATTTAATAACATGTCGCGAAAATCGACAACTCGTTTACAAAGTTGAAATAGGACGTTAATGGTTTCATTAATTAATCAGCATATATTATTCTTGACGGGATGGTACTCAAAAATAAATAGCAACAAAAATTACAGAGTAAAAGCTTTGTTTGACAGGGCATAGCTGCAGAATTACTAATTACTACAGCGAATTTCACCGAAACGTCATACTTAGGTTTTTTTGTAAAATGCTAAATGTATTCTCGTTTGCGATTCTGTGGCTGTTTTTACATGTTGTAGTTTCACTAATATTAAAAATGTTAAAGCCTTTCGATTCAATGTAAATTTTGGGTCCAATATCAATCTACTTCTTCCACAATAGACGATCCTTATTAGTCAAAAATGGTTAACAAAGAGTTAAGCATTTTAGTTTAAATCTAATGGTAGTTGTGTTTCCAGATCAAGTAAAACAGATTTAAATAAAATACATTGAATATGCAACTTTTCATCCCGTACAGATAAATATAGAACAAAAAGTACATTGAATTATAAAAATATAATTAGTTATTAAGCAAAAATGCTAGTAGAAATACGAAGGGCGGAAGGGCTACAGCCGTTATTTTTTAAATTCTGAGTTTGAACTTGGAGTTTAATTAAATTCGGTCTTTAAACTGGAAATTTACTAAATTCGCAATTTAAATACAGAATTTAATTAAATTCGGACTTTAAACTTAGAATTTAACTAAATTCGTTATGCAAACTTAGAATATTACTAAACTGTGCTTACAAGTTGTAGTTTAACATTCTGAATTGGTGCCATGAGAGTAAGTACATATTTATTTAGCAATCATTTTTATTATTAAATAAACAAATTTTGGAGCAAGAGTCAACTGAGGAATTAATTATGAAATGCTTCTCTATTGGTTCTCAGCAAGAGGATTTTCTAGCTTTCTTAATCTATTTACACAATAGGGTCATTTCCATTCGCAAAGTGAAACGAGCTCATACTATACCGAAGAAACGAGTATTCTAAACCAGACGTTGGATTTAAATTTATTGAGAACGAAATTAGTCACCTTGGACAGTTGCATGGGTATCGTTGGATGCATCTTAAATGTTTAGAAAATAATGAATTGAAATTAATTATATTTGTCCTACAAAATTATCTATTAAAACAGACCAATCATAAATTGAAAAACAATATGAACGCAATACACAATGTAAAATACAAAAGTTTTTTTTTCGAATATCGAGCCGTCACGGCTTGTTGACAACACAAAGACATACGTCAATTTTGGCTATGTTTCCTTAAAAAATTTTAATTGGTAACTTTCACCCACATGTTATCTAAAAAAGGAAAATTTTAGTATTCTAACATTATGTGCGTTCATATTATTCTTCAAATTATAATTGGTCTTGAAAGAGTTCGCGGTCAGCCGTCATGCCGAGCGTATCGGCCTCGGAGGATACTACTAAAGTTATTGATAAAAAGTGTAGTTTTTGTGATAAATTTACACCTGCAAGTGATATTACATGTGTTGGTCAATCATGTGATGTTTCAATCCATGTGAAATGTTTAGATGCCTTTTCGCGAATTGTTAAAATCAATAAAGATTCTTTTAGATGCTGTAACTGTTACGATGATGAAGAAAATAAACAAGGCCCAAGTCCAACTTCAAGTACCGATACGTTCAAGATAGCGGTGCTATATAAAGAAGTAGTGTCTAACACGTGAAAAGGACATTCTATCTAAGTACGCTGCAGAATTAGAATATGTAAATAAACTGCTAAAAACCAACTTATCGGTAAACGATTTATCAACTACGAAACCTAACATGAAATTAACATCTGTCGATGGTATACCTGTACCAAATTATGCAACTGCAGCTAAAGCCAGCAAAGATATAGCTGATCTAATGGTACAGTCTCTACATCGAAACACCACGAATGTTGAGGTAGCTAATGTTATAAAATTAAAGATTGATCCTCCCACTGTTAGCGTCCAAATATTAGGAACAAGGTTGACTAAAGACGGTATGCTGGTCAATTGCAATGATAATATTTCCCGAGATAAATTGAAGCAAATACTTAATCGGGATTTTGGAAACACGTATAAAGTAACTGTGCCTAAAAAACTCAATCTGCAGATAATAATTCAAGGTGTTGATATCAATTCAGTGGAAAATCCTGCATTCATTTATAATTTGGTGGAAGCAAACCAATTAACTGGATAGGCCAAGGACAAGGACATCAAATTTATTACGAAAATTAAATTTAAAAATTGATTTAATGTTGTAATTGAAACTAGGCCCGCAATTTTTAAGGAAATAATTACAAGAACCTTTCTATACATTGGCTGTTTAAAGTGTAATGTTAAGAAACATTTTAGCGTGGTGAAGAGCTTGAAATGCTGAAAGCATGGCCATCACATAAAAGACTGTCGTAGTGATCTTGTTATTTGTCCAAATTGTTCTGGTAACTATAAAAGAAAAGCATGCACTCAGTGTATTACGTTGTGTTAACTGCACTAACAACAATGTAAAATTCAAAACTAATGTTAGTACCAATCATTCCGTTAGCAGTTCGCAATGCCCATACCTCCTAAATAAAGTTGAACTCCTGAGATCGAGAATTGAATATGAATAAAAAGGTAAAACTAGGTCATTTTAATACTTGCTCACTATTTCCAAAATTTGATGCATTTTCGGATTGTGTTAAATTTAATCAGTTGGACATTATATGTATATCCGAAACCTGGCTCGATGATAGAATAGCCAATCATGACATACATATTTCTGATTTCCAGTTAGTTCGCAAAGACCGTGGCAGCTGTGGAGGTGGTATGGGACTTTATGTTAAAAATAATTTTGCGTATTCTGTATGTCTCGGAGATTTCGACTGTGCAATAGGAATCGAACATCTGCGGGTCTCTATAAAGATTGGTAGAAATACATTATTAGTTGGTGTAATCTACCGCACAGCCGCTTGCAGCTTGCCGGATTTCATTCAATACTTAGATAGTATGCTTTCGTTTATTGTACCTCTATTTGAACACATCATAGTTATGGGTGATATAAACGAAGACCAGTTAACTAATAGTTCCGTCATTAATTGTGTCGGTTCTTACAACATAACCTAGTTGGTTACGAAACCGACACGGATAACTAATAATTCCCAGACACTTCTGGACGTAATTTTTACCAACAAAAGTAATTTGGTTCTCCATACAGCTTTTATCGATCATGATATATCTGATCACCTAGCTGTTTTCTGTACTATCAACTTAACTTATGTTCGTCCGCGACCAAAGTTTGTTACTTACAGAAATTTTTGCAACTTGTCTTTTGATGAATTCAATACCGCCTTATAAATATACAGTGGGATAATATTTTCTATATAAACTCCATTGAACAGAAGATACAATACCTTACCGAAAACTTATCTCATCTCTTTAACCTTCATGCCCCGCTGACTACATCGAAGGTTACGAATCTATTTTCTCCGTGGTTAACTAACAATATTCGTTGAATGATGAAGACTCGCAACATAGCACTTTCTAAATATAAACGCACCAGGTGCATGACTGATTACAATTACTACAAAAGTTTACGTAACGTAGTAACTGGTGCCATAAAAAGAGAGAAATTTGCTTTCTTAGCCCATCGGACAAAACACTGTAATAGTAAAAATCTCTTGCAAACAATAAATCTATTAAATGTTAAAGAAAAACCAATAATCGAAATACCTCAAAAACTAAAATATCCTGACGAAGTGAACGATTACTTTTTGTCGGACTTTAATAAATAACTGTACAAAAATTACAAATTACTAGAGAGCAAGAAAGTTTAATCCAAATTCTCAGTTCTCATTTCAATTTTCGTCTATTGACGAAATTAAAGAGATTGTTGTCAACCTTAAATCAAATTCTATTGGTCAATGTTTCTGCAAAGATGATACAATACTGCCTACCCGTTGCAACACTTCACCCCCTTCCTGACCTATCTGTAGCAGTCAAAGAAACAAGGACCGAGTTACCTAATACATATATAATCAAATGCAAACTCTATATCACTTTTTATGGTTCAAAATTGCAATATAAGGGTCCACTTCCAATTGTCTTTACTCTACTTTCTTCAAACGCCTCGGTTACTCTGCATCTGAGAGTACATGTCTCAGGGTGGATAGGCTTAGAATTCTGAAACCGATACTGGTGAGTTAACTTACCCAAAAATTTACAAAGTATCTGTTCCTAAAATGTATTTCAACAAATCCCTTTTAATTATATATTTCAAAATTATCAAGTAATGAATTTAATAACCTTTAATGTGGTGATATAACTATATACATTTACTATACTGACATACTTGAATGCAATAAGAAAAATACCGCTTACTTAACTAAAGTTCCTTTAAGTCGGGTGGTTATATTGTATTAAGCATTGCAAATTTTACATTTAAACAAATTGGCTTCCAACTGAAACATAGTCAATAACTCTTGATAATCTATACAAAATTCATAATAATAAGTGGTAACGTTAAAAAAAGTCCAAGAATTCCAATCTTAATCTAGCAATTTAACATATTCATGTTAAAGCACATATATATATATATAACTATATAAACAATTCATACTTGCAAGCCCCGTGTATGCATGCAAATACACGTCCATTCTCTCGAACCATGTACGAAAAAATTCGCTCAATACCTGTGTTGGGTATGCAATACCCACTGTTGCTCCATTCTACACAATGCCCCCGAGGTAATTTATTCTCACCAGGGTTGGAAATGTTTAACACGGTTGTTGATAACTTTGGTATTTGGAACTCTTGATATCGCGCTACTTCTATAACAATTGGGTTTGGGTTCGGACCCCCGATATTCAAACTTCCACAATCAATCGAAAATGAACCGTCAGGTTAGGTTTAGTCCTCATCTTCTTTGTAATTAATAAACCTTTAAATTTATTTCTATTTACTCTTTGTTAAGGGACTAACTTATCTATGTCCACTATCAACGACTTAAATTTACTACACATTACTTTAATTTACGCGGTCAAATAACCACTATAGCTACGCGCCATTACATCCTAACTCGCCCTAACTACGGGTTAGTTACTTTATTATTTCGTGCCTTCTTACATATCTTTTGTCTTTGTGTATCGTTTTTTGTCTTTGTGTGACGTGTGTTGTAATTTATTCACTTCCCTTATTTATATACCTTTGATCACGTGACTGTTTTAGCCAATTAAAAACCTTATATATTGCACAATTGTGTATCATCCCTACATGTGCTTTTAGGTTAATGGTTTAAATCCATTTTTATTATTGCCATTGCTAATTGAAATTACCCTATAATTAAATTTAAGTTATTCTGCAATATTCTAAAGTATTTCCTGTTAATATTTTCATAGATATCACGAAAAATAGCATTTTATTAGGTATTTCCGGTTTTGAACTTTTTAGAACAAATTAGCAATTCCTTTGACGCCTAAATTTAAAACCTTCTACATTTCACGGGATGTTAGATCTCAGTTGATAGGTTATGTTAATTTAAAGTGTCAATTGTCACCCCAAAATGAAACTAGGATTGGATAACTATCTTAATTCTGGTCAGTGATAGGCTACATTTTATCTAGAATTATTTGTGATTGGCCGAAAGTATTATTTGAAAATTAAATTAATTTAAAAAGGTTCTTGGGTGTTACACAGTCATTGCACCACATCTGACACATAAAGTCAATTGTTGTTTGGAAATTTTATATTTTCCAGAATCCTGGAACTACTCAGTTGTTAAGCCGCTCACTAAAGTAAGTAACCGTAAATCGTGTACCGACTTACGACTAATAAGTATTCTTCTTGCCATGTCAAAAGTTCTAGAGAAAGTCGTATTAAGGTAGCTATACCAATACGCAATGATGAACAAAATTGTTCTTGATTATCATTCCGGCTTTCGAAGTGACTTCAGTACCACCACAGCTTTACTCGCTATAATCGACAACATAATTCGTACTCTAGATATAGAACTACATACTTTAATGGTTCAACTAGACTTCTCAAAGGCTTTTGACACTGTTGATCACGACTTATTATGTGTCATCTAGAAATATTATGGTCTTGACAACACCTCCAGTAGTTTTGTCAACAGATCTAAAAAATCTATTTCAAAAAGTGGTAATTGAGAACTGCTCGTCCTGGTTTTCAGAAATTACATCTGGTGTATCTCAGGGCTCAGTGTTAGGCCCCATGCTTTACTTAATTTACGTGTCGGATATTCAGAAGACTGTAAAACATGTAAATATCCAATACTTTGCTGATGATACTCAACTATGCTTTTCATATGATCCAGAATTTGTTCATAAAGCTTCGAATCGTATCAAAAATGACCTTCAGGGTCTTGTCACATATTCCTCTGATCACAACTTACAATTATATATTGGAAAGTGCAACGTCATAGATTTCTCTCCAAACTTTAGTAAGGAATCATCAATCAACATGGAGATTATAATTCATGAGCAGTCATTAAAGAATTTGAAGAGCTCAAAAAGTCTAAGCATAATTTTATACTACAAACTCCGTTTTGAGAAGCATGTCTCGCTACTGATTAAAAAATCTTACCTCGTTCTTAGACAACTGTATAAAAATAGGCATATTTTCAACTTTGCACTAAAAAGGATAATTTGTGAAACATTAGTTTTACCTGTTTTAAACTATGGCCCTATTATATATTATCCATGTTTGCTCCAGGCCACAAAAAATCGTTTACAAAAAGTGCAGAACAATTGTTGTAGATTTATCTACGGGCTTCGCAAATTTGACAGTGTCTGCAAAGATAAATGAGCTTGGTTGATGATTGGTTGAAAATAGATAACTTATTTAAATATTACATAAGTGCTTTAGTCTTTAGAACTTTGTCTTCTTCTTCGCCAGCTTATCTTAAAGAAAAGTTAGTATTCAGAGGTGACATGCATAAACGAAGTATTCGACATGTCCATACGTTAACGATGCCTAAATTTCGTCGTGCTGTGTTTGAAAGATGTTTTTCATATAACGCTGTGAATATATATAATGATATACCGGCGAATCTAAAAGCACATACGCTAAGATATTTTAAAAACACTACAAATCCAAACTATTACAAGAACAAATTGAACGTATACAACTTGGTCAGTAGCTTTACCATATAGTTAACTATTTCTAAGATAGTCATAATGTAATTGTTGTAGACTAACTACAAGTCACTTGCTGTGTTTACTTATCCACAATTTCTTTATTGTAAATAATTAGTTAAAAGCTGTAAATATTGTAATTAGTTGAGGTTAAGTTTGAGTAGCGTTAGCTAGACTTCGCCTCAAGTCCTTCTTAATATTGTGTTGCAAATTACGATGCAAATTAATGCACTATAATAATAATAATAATAATAATAATAATAATAATAATAAAATGGTCGGATCCAATAGATGGTTGTACGAGCGAAGCAATTGCCGAAGCTTATAATTAAAGCTTATGGAATTAGATCCAATAGTTGTTGATAGATTTAACTATCTTTTCACAAAGGTTATTTTAATAGATAATTTTGTGGGGCAGATATAATCTTTTTCAATTCATTACATGCGTGGTTCCCATTTGGAGTTTAAATTGATATATTTTAACATCTACAAAATAAACTCGTGGTCAAATAGGAAATAGTTGGAGAAATATTTCCGCTTTTAGATCTAGATGGAGTTCCTCTAAGGACAAGAAAGAAGGCGAGAGGTTGTCAGTATCACAGCAAATGCCCTAATTATTTTGACATTTTGATTCTTATGGCAAGTTGAAGCCATACCAATTTTATGTAAACGCCAGTAAAGATAGATCCTTTGGGCATTTATTTGGCTTAAAGTCAGTTCTACAGCTAGCGATCCAAAGGTAAAAATAAAATAAGACAATGTTTTTCTTCCTCTACGATACTATAGTTTTTGCATAATGGTTGCTTTATTTTAATATTCTTATAAATAATTAACACTATATAATAATTCCTACATATGCTACTGCAGGCAACTGCCGATCATTTTGTGGATGGTAATTTCATTAACTGGAGGTTGTCCAAGAACAGTGTTACTGAGAATCAGATACTAGAAAATATTCTAGTGCCGCTTCATACTTTTTTCATGGAGCTAACCGTACTAAACAATTATTTTTATATAGAAATAGTGTTAATAATCAACGAATTGAACATTGGTGGTGTATTCTTCGTACGCATTCGACGCAATTTTAGATGAATCTGGTTGAAATGCTTAAAGATGATAGCAATTATGATGGTCAATATTTGAATAACCCGTTATTACAGTTTTGCTTTATGGATCCTATGCAGGTAAAATGCCAACCAAGTATCATCATCATCATCAATAGGTCTTCAGTCCTGGAGCTGGTTAGACGCGTACCCTCATTGCTTGCTATTCTGAACTAACCTACACATTTCACTGAAATTTGCACAGTCTACAGCTATCACCAACTGCGTGCGACAGTTCGATCTAGGTCTACATGCAGCTTCTTCTTCCTATTTCTGCTTGTAATATATCCCGCACTATTCCCCAAAAATGCCTTAGAACGTATTCTGCCCTTTTATTTCTCCTATTTCTTTATTTTCCACTAATATCTTTCTTCCTCTACTATTTCTATAACTCATTTCTTATTAAATTTGTCTGCCCATGCTATCATCCTCATACATCTGAAGCACAACATTCCAAAAGGTTTCTACCTCTTTCTGTTTGTTTTTCCTACTGCTCCTATTTCATAGACGTACTATACTGTGCTCTACACATATGCTTTCAGCAATTCTCTTCATGTTTCTATGTTTGCTGTCTTTGAACATAACCGCTGTTCTTTCTTGTTAGATGCAGTTTGGTTCCCTTCTATTGTTTACCAAATATATACGCTATTTCCCCGATATTCAGGGGTATATGAAGGGGGGTGGCTGGTAAGTTCCTCCAATACTTGTACATTTGCTGAATTAATAGTTTTTTCACCATATCCCTTAGCACAATCAACATTAGTAGAAAATATGTTACTAGCAACACCTGTAGTCGTTTATAATATCATCAGATTTAAGTGCACTTAGTTTTTGGTCGTTAGGTTTTCCGTCTTGAAACTGGTTGGACGCGCACCTTAATTTATTTATATTTTGAGTTAGCCTACACAGTTTCCTCAAATTCCCACAACAGCCGATATCCAGCTCGGTTTCCCTTTTATTGTTTTCTAAATGTATGCCCTATTTCACCGTTATTCAGTGGTATATGAGGGAGAGGCGGCTCCGTGACGTAGTTGGTATGTGTGTTACTACTACGCCCAAGGTTTTGGGTTCGAATTCCGACACGGTCCGCTTGAAAAATGTTAGGCGAGCATTTTTCACAAAAATACACCCTCGTTCGGATGATAGGTAAAATGGAGGTTCCCGTGTGTGAGTGTTGTCACGCACATTAACGATCCCTACCTTGCTTGGAACAGCAAGGGTTCGGCAAAATTCCAAATTTTCCAGGTAAAAAAAATTCGCTTCCTGGCTAATCTAGTACCTTCGGGTGAAGCATTGGAAAATCACATGTAAGGTATATAAAAGGGGTAAGCAGCATGTGGCTGCCAAGTTCCCCAACACTTGAACATTTGTTGAATTAATAGTTTTCCAGTAAATCCTTTCACACAATTAACATTATTCGAGAATATTGTACAACCAATTTCTGTAGTTGCTTATAATAGTCATCATGTTTAAGTACTTTTTTTTTGTTATTTGTTTTTCCATATTGGGACTGGTTGGATGCGTACCTCTATTGATTTCTATTCTGAACTAGCTTACACATTTCCCTGAAATTCCCACTGCCAACATCTTTCAATATCTGTGTGCAATAATCTAACCTAGAACTACAGCTTCTTCTCTTTTTTTCTATCTCTGCTTCTAATATATTCCGCATTATTGCCTCATGCCAAAATTTGTGACCTATCATCCTATCTCTTTAATTATATTATTGTTTTCCACATATTTCTTTCTTCCCCTACCATTTCTAGTACGTCTTTGTTCTTAACTTTGTCTGTCCATGACATCTTCAGCATACGCCTGAAGCACCACATTTCAAAGACTTTTCTACCTTTTTCTTGTTCGCTTCTCTTACTGTCCGGGCTTTACAGCAGTACAGTGCTATGTTGTTCAACACATCTGTTTTAAACGATCTTTTCCTTGTTTCTATGTTTGTTGTCCTTGAACACAGTACTTGCTTTTTCTCGTTAAATGTAGCTCGACCCTGTAAAACTAAAGAAACTTGCTGCAAGTATGTCCTATTAGTACTCTAGAAAATTCTTCGGAATCAATAAAATCAACGTTTATTTTGTGATTAGCAAGATTCGATCCAGTGCTTTCTTTGATGTATTTAATAAGGAAGCTAAAAATTTGGGAACGTGTTTCTGGTAAATTATCTTTTACCACAAAACAAGAAACAACGTTTTTTACCGTAGGTGTCAAATCATTATGTGATCGTTCAATACCGACTTTGACATATTTTGTAATGCAGATACAAAACATTGAATAATAAACAATCATTGTTGTAATATTTATGGTTTCACAAATTGTTCAATGATATGCTTTATGTATGCTTTTGTGGATATCTATTTTGCTTTAAATAATGAACATTCACTTAACAAGTGTTTTTTTGAAACATTGTTTAAAAAACACTGACGCTATCTTAAAGGGAACGTAGTGATCTTTTTGTTAACAGCCAATTAAAATTGTTGCTATAGCATCCAATTCTGTTTCTCCTCGGTCGTGAAGAATAATTGACACCTTATAATCCATACCTCAGTACATTGCTTATAAATGTATTTCAGAACTTGGTAAGGGTATCAATAAACACGACTCCTTAATCCCCTGCTGCTTTTGTCATTCTGTTTGGTAAAATTATTTCGATGTTGAGCGTACTAGAACTTAGCTTGTTTCTTTGCAGACTATAAGTTCTTTAAAAATATGTCTCTTGTGTAAAATCAGTTTTTCGCCAACCAGCACTTCATCGACCTGTCTTAAAAGTATTCCGTGAAATTAAAATAGTCTCTCATGTAACGGCTCATCCAGGAAAATTTTAGAAGGTTAGTATAAACTACTTTCAACGACTCCCAAAGCTTCTGTCGCCTTTGCCCTCATCGCCGAACCATCTGCAAGGGCCTTGGCAAGAACGTATTCAAGCCGCCCCCACGACAACTACATTACGAGAAGTCGTTTATAGTGATGTCACCGATTACGTTCGTCAAGTCTACCTCCAGGACAACACCCAGGAAAAATTCAACTGCGACGCACTTGACGAGGCCTAAGGCTCCACTACCACGACGTTTTCCGAAAGGTTCCAAAGATCATCGAAGACTCTTCGAACTACTTTAAGCTGTACATACGTCCACACCATAATTCTTTATACTCTCGAGTTGTCTCACAAGTAAGACCGCCGAAGACGTTTGGACCTCCTAAAACTGTAAATATTTTCTAACTATCGTTATTCAAGTATTACTTGGCCTCACAAGTACATTCCGAAACCTTCCGAAGAATTCCGAAGACTACCAAAAACTTCTGAATCCCTCTATGCTTGTATATATGTTCAATTTATAGTTCTTATATTCATATCATATTTCTTTATACTCTCACGTTGTCTCACCAGTAAATCCAGAAGCCTTCCGAAGAGTTCCGAAGACCTCCCACGACGTTTGGATTTCCTAAAACTGTAAATATTTTCTAACTATCGTTATTCATGTTTTACTTGGCCACACAAGTACATTCCGAAGCCTTCCGAAAAATTCCGAAGACTATCAAAGACTTCTGAATCCCTCTATGCTTGTATAATCTTCAATTTATAGTTCTTATATTTATATCATATTTCCTTATACTCTCAGGTTGTCTCACCAATAAATCAGAAAGCCTTCCGAAAAGTTCCCAAGACCTTCGAAGACGTCTAAAACTCTTCAAACTGTAAATATTTTCTAACTATCTTTATTCAAGTTCTTACTCGACTTCACAAGCTAATTCCAAAGCCTTCCAAAGAGTTCTGAAAACTACCGAAGACTTTTACTCCTCCGTAAACTGTATAAAATGCTATGTTAATATGGTGATTTAGGGATAGATAGGATCACTAGTATAGTGCGCTTCGTAAAAACACCATCAGGGTATAGAAAACTAGACATTTTTACAAAGAAAATGAAAAATTCAACGATTAGGCAGTAAAGCAAGTGACAACGCCTTGTATATAAACCATAGTTATAATTATTTTAAGAAATTAAAAGTACTCTAGAAGATTTAATTAAATAAACAACTAGGCAAGACACAAAACAACGTGGACGGAAGCTGCAACACAATACGAGTGAGTAGCGCATCATCATTACACTAAGAATCGCAGTTAGACAAGCAAGTTTGAAAATGCATAAGATAGAAAACGCATATAATTTAATACATAAATTAAATTAATACTACGTGACCAGAAAGGTAAATTCCAACACCTTGATAGACTAGAACTAATTACGGCATGGTGATAAAGCAAAGTTCATCAAATTTACTGTACAAACAAGACGTATGTGAATAAGTAGAATAAAAATGCAAAAGAACCAATGCCAATAACTTGAAATTCTACGTGCAGGAAATAGCGCATCCATTTTGTTATACATCAAAAATTAGCACAAATACCCCAAAATCTTGTTTGTAAGAATCACGTACAAAGCTTTTAATCGCTAAACTTTGCGCTTGTCAACAGATAGGCGTTCCTTTTAAATACGACAGGATTTATAAACAAATCAGTTTAACTTGAATTAAGGCATGGTCCACATCACCTGAAAGAAAATATTCACGTAAAAGAATTAAAAGTGATTTTGTAGTTAATAAAATATATAATGGTAATAGTGCGTAATTAAATGAGGATCGTCGTTTTAATCCTTAAAAACGTAAGTAAATAAATTCTAAATTTTACGTTAACGAAAGGACTGAATAATTACTGGATCCGATGTGGAAATTTAACAACTATTTAAACAATTACTGGATCTTACGGGTAAGCATAATAGGCATTTATACAATTACTAGATTCGACCAAGAAATTTAACAATGACGCTAAAATAATTTATAAATTAATCAGGAGAAGCTATACTAAGAAAAATGCAAACCATATCTAAAGTAGATCTGGATTCAACGTTAGAATATTTAAATCACTAAGCTGAAACGGGAGCAGTTGAAGCAGGAACTGGTTCGAACTGGAGACAACAGGATAGCCAATCTGAATATTTTGTTGTATTTTTATTTATAAATATTTTAAACATTGCTTTCATGAAAAATCGGCGTGAGGGTCAACAAAGATCGGTTTAGTATACGTTATAAATTACGTAAAGATTGAAGGAAGTTTAATGAACGTTTATAGGGCTTCAAATAATAATAATAAGGGTGATTTTTGCTGACTTTTTATTTAATTAACAGGAATGATAATTATTGAAAGAATTTAATTCAATTATTAAAAGGAGGTTCTATTCAAAGATTTCTTAAACGTTTTTGTACATTGTAAATATTTTGAGAATATTATAATAGTTGTGGTTAATGGTGTTTTGACTTAAAGGCATAGGAAGTAGAGGTAAAAGGAAAATTAAAATTTTTTGTTGTCGTATTGTCGCAAGCTTCGTGCGTGGTTAAAACTGAGCTAGCCGAGGTATTCAAAATTAAAATTAAAATTAAAAATAAAATTGACAAAAGGAAAAATTTTAACCTTTTTATTTCACAGAAAGGGGGCACCGGGTTATTGCAACCATATCGCAGCAATATATATTCAGTCAATAAGTGTTTTAGTTTTACTTTGTTTCACGAGAAACCACGAAGCCTTCCGAAGTGTTCCGAAAATTACTAAAGACTTCCAAACTACTTCAACCTGTACAAATCATTCATTTTTAATTATTTAAGTTTCATTTATATATTTATGAACTACATACTTTCAGACGCCGTCCACACAAACGGTAACAATAGAAGTGTAATAGAGAATGCGGCTCATAATCATCTTCATGTATAATTGTATTTTGTTGTTGAAACAAGTTAAACTTTTACAGTACAAATGGGCACAACTAGTTTCGGCAGCCCATACTGATACAATCGTCGGGTGTAGTAAAGCTAAGAATTAAATTAATACTAAAAGTAACAAATCAGTATTTAAAAATTAGTATAATGTGACATACCATAGGGAAAATTAAATTGTACAAAATAATAATATTTTTTAAATATTAGTAATCATCAAAAACAAATAGCCATAACGCCACAATGAGCAAATCATTCTGTATCTAAATATGTTTGTAAAATGACTTAGTTTCAGGAAGAAGAGTGACATCTGTAAAATTAAAAATTAACTAATACCAATGTCACGATATGTAGGCAGTAAAGTGACAATTGACATTAGCATGACTTCTTATAATATAACAGAGCGTTAAGAAATCAACAAGTATACAAGAGATGTAATTAAATTAAACTTACGACTATGTTGAGAAGGCTCATCATTTGTCGAACTTAAAAAGATTTTTAGAAAATTTAAATCATCAAAATGTATAATTTCATTGACACAGTAAGCATTATTGTGTTTTGTAATCTCTGACAGCTGCGTGGTATAGTTGATATGTGTGTCACTACCAGGATCAAGCTCCCGGGTTCGATTGCCAACACTGACCGCTTGAAAATTGTCAAGCGAGCATTTTTCATAAATACACGTCAGTAGTAGGAATACAGGCTAATCAGCGCCTCATTTGCTCCAGAATCCCTCATTTGCTCCCTCATCTGGACCAAAAAGTTTTCTTCGACTAACCATTTTTTATCTTCCGAGATAAATATATCTTAAATTTTTCATATTTCGAGATAAATGAGCATCCTCATTTCCACACACGAGATAAACCTATTTTAAGATTTTTTTTACCGCTAACATTCTGGACCAAATAGTTTTCTTCGACTAGCCATTTTTTATCTTTCGAGCTAAACCTATCTTGTTTGGTATAAATTAACTAGCCATTTTCATCTTTCGAGATAAATATCTTAAATTTTTCATCTTTCGAGATAAATGAGCATCCTCATTTCCACACACGAGATAAACCTATTTTTAAGATTTTTTTACCGCTAACATTCTGGACCAAATAGTTTTCTTCGACTAACCATTTTCATCTTTTGAGATAAACCTATCTTGTTTGGTATCAATTAATATTAGAATTTTCTCAGCTACCCAAATTTCTAGGAATTTCTTAGATTGCATCACCCCCAAGGGAGCTACCCCAATTTTAAGATTTTTTACCTGCAGCGACTTTTGAGCGTTCTTATAAATTTTTTTAGTCATGCGATACATTAAATTAGTCTAGAATTTTATGTAGAATCTGCAAACAGATTTGTAATAGGACCACGCCCTGCAATGTTATACTTTAAAACTCTCAAATATTAACAAAGCCGCTAGTTCGCATGATCTGAAATTTGTGTAAACAAGGATGAACTCCATTCAACGGTACATCAACTACTTATTTTCTATTTAGGAATATATGCCAGAAACTTGCATCCTTTTAATTAATTGAAAGCAGAAAGTTTTGTCCGGAAACGCTACTGTAAAATATATAGAGCAAATAAATTATTCCCTGAATGTGTTTTCAATTGTAATAATTGACTATACAATCACTTATGAATTTTAAATTACACTTTATTTAACTAAGTTACTTTAAACAAGAAATTACAGCAACCAAAAATTCCAATGCATGCTTAACAATTAGATGGTAGAAATAAAGGTTAATTGATGCCGTTTGGTTGTATAATTAATAATCGAACATTAGAGGAAAGTGAATGACTTACTGCATTCATTTTTGGTACTCCACTATCTTAATTTTCGCTAATCGAACACACTTTCATGGAGTCATAAGAAGCATTAATAATTCAATATTTTCGAAATTCCTCAACAAACGGTTAGCATTAATTCATTTGTAACTCGTTAATCCTAGCAAATATTCTAGATTCTTAAACGAACATGTGAACTCCACATGTGAAAGCTGTTTAAATTTCTTCTCTAAACAAATGCGGTTATTACAATAGGAAAGTACGCTATATGCAAGCGATAAGGATCTACAAATCTCGTGTAATAAAATTCATAGTTTCATCGTCGTTTTCCTAGACAATTAAGTTTTTTAACACCATGAACCTCTCCTTATTATTCGGGATTAAGTGTTTAAATTTCTCAAAAAATCGGTTATTCAATGGAAGTACGCTTATGCAAGTCATTAACAATTAAATATTGCTCTGACCTACCTTAATTAGGTTGCTGTGTTATTAGGACCAGGGTATGCACTTTAACACCTCCATCTCGCACACTTTACGGATGTTGTTTTCGTACAAGACCCTTTAAATGCTGGAGCGAACGTTTATGCTTAATGACATACCGTCGTTTTCCTTTTTGCTAACTATTCTTTAAAACGATCTCAAGCCATTTAAACTTTCGCCGACTAATTTTAATAAACCCGCGTTTCACCACGACATTAAATGGCAGGCTTGAATATTTTTTTGAAACAATCAAGATTCGAATACACCGAAGATGCACAAACGCATCACTAAACCACAATTAATAATGCCTTTATAGGTTTAACATTTCACCATTACCAATGCTTTAACTTCTTAAGAGAATTATTATCCCGCAAGTCGTGTATGCCCACCCTTTTGGGATTTATTCGTTATAGTTGTAGCACCCCGTTTTAACTTAACTACACTTCTGAATCCCTTTAATTTTAATCGTCCTTCTCGCACAATACATAGGACTTAGCGTACCACAAGTCTAACACAATCACCGTTAAACTCGTCTTTAAATTTCCCACAACTTTGTAACATGCGGTAAATTGTGTTATTATTTGCGGGACACCACTTTAAACTTAAAAATAAAAACAGGATAGTTTAATACGTCTATTAATAATTTATGGTAATGTTGGCGGTACAAATATGTAAAAACAAACTTTATCAAGAAAATATAATGTTTTAATAGAATACATACACGTATTGATAACATCTATAAACCGCTGTGGTAACCAGAGTCTGGCGAATCTGGGATATCCAAATCTCTAAACTTTTGCGCAAGCGATTGCCTTGCAGTTGCATCTTTTAAGTACTGAATGGGGAAACATTTAATAAGTTCCAACACTGTCAAGTAATTTAAATTGCTGCAATCACTTGACAGAGAAATACTGGCACTGCTCTCCCCCTCTAATAACGTTTGAACCCTTTCTTCCTCCGTCGTATTTCCACATACTTTTTATATCACCAACAAATTTTCGTAAAATTCAGGAAAGTTTCTACACCTTAACTCAGCCATTTTAAAACAGATCAATTCTCGCAAATTTAATAGCTTGATGCACTCGTACGCAGGTAGCACAATAACATTCCCATCTTTCGTAATCTCCATATTATATAAATTCTCTTTTCAAAATTGTTCAACAACCATATACTTCTATTAAAGGCTGTGCTCAGCTGCAATTTGAAATCTTGATCCAATTGTATCTCAACAACATCGATTCCAGTAGTCAAACCATTTAATCTGACTTGTTTTGAGTCTTGAGCAAATTGGCGAATTTGAAATTCCACTTGAAAAGTACACAATTTCTTCCAATCGAAGTAAGAGAATGTTATCGTAGAATCAGCACACATACCACTACAACAAATCACTTGGATGACAGGTTGAAGACCACCATATAAATCAAAACCAACTTCTAATATATGGTGGTGATAATTTGGAGGAAATTCGCCTAACCTATAGGTTGACTTACCAACTAGTTGGTTGATATTTAATTGTGGTACTCGCACATCACTTGTAACGTCAACACAAGAAAATCCATCTTTAATTTATAATTTTAATCAAACTCGACGATACTTTGACGACTAATGCACTGGAACATGGCTCGCCTTTTATGCCGATGGTCGAGCGTGCGCAGCTCCTTATTATATTAGTTGGCGTTATATGCAAGTCTTGACTGGAAAAGTGACGCGTATAATTGTTTTATAGTGGGTTTTACCTGTATGTATTTAACCACCAACGCCATTTTAGAATTATTAAACAAAATTACTCTTAGCAGTATTTTAATATACCATCGTGTAAGATTTCAATTATTATTGTGTTTTCCTCAGGTTCTCAAATCCTCGGAATTTTTTCAAATCGAATGACTCTACTGATTTGCAGATTAACCTTTGCAAGCACCGTATATAATTCATCTTTAATCTATTTCTAAACCGTATCGCTCTGTCTTTTGAGATAAACCCTGGTGTGTCCCACAATCGACTTCCTTTCCACCCCAAACACGTTGACACTGATGTTGTTTAATTCCTCGAACCGGGGTATATCCTTTATGGATATTGGGAACTGCAGTCCTGTCAAATTGAGAATGGTGCTGTAATGGGGTAGCTACCGACCCTTTGCGGATTGTGAGCACTGGGGTAGAGCGCAGCTATCACGCACCAGGCAAAGCATGCGTTGTCGTCATTTTGTATATTAATAACAGCTCTGGTGTTTCGAACCCATTTGGGGAGCTCGATGTGAAGACCCACGCAAAGGGTTGTACTTGTTTACATTAATCTCCAAGACAACGCCTGTTTCAGACTCCATCCTAAAACTTACAAATTAGAAAAATCAATAATTGTAGAAACTAACCAGAATCACGCTCCTGGAACTCCTCTGACTTAGCTGACATCCTCTCCACAAAGGAATTGTAGATCTCCCTAGGTTACTGGAGGAGGTGACCACAACATTTCGAGTGTTGAAAGATTTAACATCCTCTACACTGTGCATCTTGGTGTAGCCACTAATTAGGTAGTTTACTTTTAAATTAGGAGAAACCCAGCGTCGTTTAACCTTGAGTAACATTTCATACCAGTCTATTCACGTCGGTGAAAATCAATTAACTTCTGCTTACGACGCTACACATAATTATCGGATGTATCAAGACGAGAACAAAGTTAGACGGGGAAATATTTATACATATTTTTCGAACATTGTGAAATTGGAATAGTCTGCATTATGCATTTTGATAAGCTAAACATCGTAATAAAAATGATGCGGGAAAGAATTATATCCTTAGATGCATAAAAATTTTAGAAAAGTTGCAAGAGATGAAAACAAGTTTATCAAACAATTCAACTACCAACATTTGAGGATTGAAGATAAACCTACAATGATAATGTTGATGCGAAAGATCAGAACATAGACTCCAAGTCAGACGTTTCTGACAGAAAAGAAAGAGACAACTTAAATCGTATACTAAAGAGTTTAAATAAAGCTTGACGAAAAACAAAGGATGGATTCTGTCAGAAGCACGAATCGTCAGCTAACTCTATACGAAACTCAGATCAAACGAAAATCGTGTGCAAAATTTGGATATGTATACTACACATTTGCCAATTAAAAGGAGGAAAAAGTGACTTTTGTGTGTGTGTGTTTTTTAATGAATAAAAATATATTTCTATGTGAAGTGTACCTGTTAAGTATTTGAACTGAAATATAAATATTGTTTCAAACGTTTTGGTTTTATTTATATATAATGGTATTGTTAGGATACAATAACTCGGAAGCAGTAGCAAATTTTGGTTTATGTAATATCATAGAAGTTGAAAAAAAACAAAAACTAAAAGGTATGTTTGAAACACGTATTTGTACTCATTTCTATTAAAATTAAATGTAGCGCTCTTTGTTATAATTCTTTTCATAAGAACTTAGATACCCATTTCAGTTACGTGAACATTTGAAAAATTAAACAATACCAATGTATGCTTTATATTTTAAAACATAAACAAGTAATATATACAAAAATAATTTCTAAATTCACATCATTCATTTCTTATGATAACAGTTGTGGTGGTTAAATTGTTATTTTAAAACTTACAATTTAGTATATATTCCATTTGAATATCTGCCAACAGTTTTATAAACCCCATCTCCTCGATTATTTCCATAAAATCATCCAGATCCTCGGCATTGATAACACTGCAGTACAGTGCTGTATTGCTTCCTCGTATGACTGACACATAAGACATTTTTCTCCTTCTATCAAAGCGTTGCCCACATTCTGCTTTTTTACTCGTAGAGCATTGCGAAATCTTCGAATAACCTCTCCAAAGTCTTTATACATATTTGTTATATTGTCTCTTTAAACCGTACAATCAACAAATAATAACTTCTACGCGAACAGTCCTTTTATATGGGCTACTCCTATTCGGATATGTACCGATTGCATCCGATGTGCACGCACGAAGCAACCGGTATGGAATGTATTCTATGAACAAAATCATTACATTTCTTAAGAAAAATGCTAAGGACTTTAAAATAATTATAACTCTTGTTAGACCTCTAGTCTCTAGATAAACGTTATTATTTTAGGTTGTGTCACTGTTTTCTAAATTAATTTCCTACATACTTTTCCTAAACTATGCGTATCAATTGACGGTTATACTTTACTCCATAACCGACTTGATATACGTAACTTAATCTTTTTAAAAGCCAGCCTTTGATTTCAACTTTAACGCTTGTTGTAGGTGTGAAATTCTTTCCGCTATTCCTTGTGACTAGGAATCGAATTTTGCAGGATCAATCAATTGTTTGTACCTCTTTGAATTTTTGTAGAGATGTAGCGTCTCCTTTTGTATGCCGCAAAGTTCTTTCGTACAGAATCCTACATAAAATGAAGCTTACGTTTATTTACAATAAAATTGTTAACGTTCGTCATCATCGGACTCAGGATGGAACTAACTTTTTGAATAATGTTAAATATTTATATACTCGTCGAAATTCTTCCTATATCGACCATTATCCAAATCAAAATCTTTCACAACAGTTATAAAATTATGTTTGAGTCACCCCAACACTGTAAACACATTTCTTTAAATTTCGGATATGTCATGTCACCACTTATATGATCCGAAAGATATGTCTGAGATTGGTTTCATCCTGTTTCCATAATGCGATCATTGGGTTATCTCTAAGTCTATGTTTTAGGCACTAGCGTAAGTTTGACATGATAGAACGAATCTATTGCTTTATGTCGGCCGAACGAGAAAAATTGAGTGATTTTACTTGCTCTTTACAGGTATATCATCGAAACCATAATTGAACTTCTTTGGTATCCGGGTTCGATCAAATCATCGTAATTCAAACTCATGGTACCCAATTTTTCTTTTAATGGTGTAAAACGTTTCTTAACAATTCGTATCGGCTTGATATAAACTCTTCGAAAACAGACATTTGAATCTAAGACCGTTCCGTCAAGATCAGAGATTAAGCGTTGGTCTTCCACAATATGGTCCCACGAATATAGCTCGTAGACAGAACAGGACCATGTTTACCATCTCTTTTGCATTAGCAATAGCAAGTTCTGTATAGATTTAACTGGTAACTCGGAGCATCGTTGATTCTAACGCTCGCAACCTTTTAACTACGCATAACTGCTAGATATATATTTACGCAACGTAGCTCGACCATCCAGGATATCCTGCGCTTGAATAGATTCATTGAATCGACATCTTCGAACATAATCACTCAATTATCAAACTCTGCTCATAACCACACTACCATACCAATGCAACCACATACCATCCATACGACCATGACCACATGACCACATGACCATACCAATGACCATACCATGACCATATGACCGCATGACCATATGACCTAATTGCTTTTTAATGAGTTTTCTCATTAAAAACCCATTAGCACTAATTGCTTTTTAATGAGTTTTTCCATTAAAAACCAAGTGTGGACCTAGGTTAGATAAAAGGAAAAATTAGTAGGTTAGGTCAGCGCCGCGGCGCTGGTCATGCGGTCATATGGTCATGTGGTCATGTGGTCATATGGTCATGCGGTCATATGGTCATGTGGTCATGTGGTCATATGGTCATGTGGTCATGTGGTTATATGGTCATATGGTCATATGGTCATGTGGTTATGTGAGCAGGGAGATTAAATTTGGTATATAAGGAAGTAGTTTTGGGTTGAGCTTAGTTATAGTAAGACATTTTTCGAAAGATGTCGCATTCAAGCAATCAGTGGTGCTCCAAACAATCTATTACAAAAGCAGCAGAGGATATCCTGGATGGCTCGAGTTTCTACGTTGCTAGTAAAAAATATAATATACCTAGAACAACGTTATGCAGATATGTTAAAAGGTTGCAGAACGTGAAGAAATTACATAATTCCAACGATGCATCCAGAGATGTTATACCAGAAGTTAAAATACCTATACAGAATTATGATAACTTTGCTATTGCTAATGCAAAAGAGGATGGTAAACATGGTCCTTGTTCCCGCTAACATACGAGCTATATTCGTGGGACCATCGAGTTGTGGAAAGACCAACGCTTTAATATCTCTGATCTTGCACGAGAACGGTCTTAGATTCCAAAATGTCTATGTATTTTCGAAGAGTTTATATCAACCGAAATACGAATTGTTAAGAAACGTTTTTACACCATTAAAAGAAGAAATTGGGTACCATGAGTTTGAAAATAAGATGATTTGATCGAACCTGGGATACCAAAGAAGATTCAATTATGGTTTTCGATGATATACCTGTAAACGAGCAAAGTAAAATCACTCAATTTTTCTCGTTCGGCCGACATAAAGCAATAAATTCGTTCTATCTATGTCAAACTTACGCTAGTGCCTTAACACGTAGACTTAGAGATAACACCAATGTAATCGCATTATGGAAACAGGATGAAACCAATCTCAGACATATCTTTTCGGATCATATAAGTGGTGACATGACATATCCGAAATTTAAAGAAATGTGTTTACAGTGTTGGGGTGACTCAAAACATAATTTTATAACTGTTGTGAAAGATTTTGATTTGGATAATGGTCGATATAGGAAGAATTTCGACGAGTATATAAATATTTAACATTATTCAAAAAAGTTAGTTCCCATCCTGTGTCCGATGATGACGAACGTTAACAATTTTATTGTAAGTAAACGTAAGCTTCATTTTATGCAGGATTCTGTACGAAAGAACTTTGCGGCATACAAAAAGGGAGACGCTACATCTCTACAAAAATTCAAAGAGGTGCACAAACAATTGATTGATCCCTTGCAAAATTACCGATTCCTAGTCACAAGGAATAGCGGAAAGAATTTCCACACCTACAACAAGCGTTAAAGTTGAAATCAAAAGCTGGCTTTTAAAAAAGATTAAGTTACCAGTTGACGACGAGCCTGTACATCTTTATTATACGGACGTGTTAGCTAGAGACGAATACGAAAATATATACAAGTCGGTTATGGAGTAAAGTATAACCGTCAATTGATACGCATAGTTTAGGAAAAAGTATGTAGGAAATTGATTTAGAAAACAGTGACACAACCTAAAATAATAACGTTTATCTAGAGACTAGAGGTCTAACAAGAGTTATAATTATTTTTAAAGTCATTAGCATTTTTCTTAAGAAATGTAATGATTTTGTTCATAGAATACATACATTCCATACCGGTTGCTTCGTGCGTGCACACAAATCGGATGCAATCGGTACATATCCGAATAGGAGTAGCCCATATAAAAGGACTGTTCGCGTAGAAGTTATTATTTGTTGATTGTACGGTTTAAAGAGACAATATAACAAATATGTATAAAGACTTTGGAGAGGTTATTCGAAGATTTCGCAATGCTCTACGAGTAAAAAAAAAGCAGAATGTGGGCAACGCTTCGATAGAAGGAGAAAATGTCTTATGTGTCAGTCATACGAGGAAGCAATACAGCACTGTACTGCAGTGTTATCAATGCCCGAGGATCTGGATGATTTTATGGAAATAATCGAGGAGATGGGGTTTATAAAACTGTTGGCAGATATTCATATGGAATATATACTAAATTGTAAGTTTTAAAATAACAATTTAACCACCACAACTGTTATCATAAGAAATGAATGATGTGAATTTAGAAATTATTTTTGTATATATTAGCTTGTTTATGTTTTAAAATATAAAGCATACATTGGTATTGTTTAATTTTTCAAATGTTCACGTAACTGAAATGGGTATCTAAGTTCTTATGAAAAGAATTATAACAAAGAGCGCTACATTTAATTTCAATAGAAATGAGTACAACTACGTGTTTCAAACATACCTTTTAGTTTTTTGTTTTTTTTCAACTTCTATGATATTACATAAACCAAAATTCTGCTACTGCTTCCGAGTAATTGTATCCTAACAATACCATTATATATAAATAAAACCAAAACGTTTGAAACAATATTTATATTTCAGTTCAAATACTTAACAGGTACACTTCACATAGAAATATATTTTATTCATTAAAACTAAACACACACACACACAAAAGTCATTTTTCCTCCTTTTAATTGGCAAATGTGTAGTATACATATCCAAATTTTGCACACGATTTTCGTTTGATCTGAGTTTCGTATAGAGTGTAGCTTTTGGAACATTGTAGATTTCGGATGCTTCTGAACCAGTAATCCATCCTTTGTTTATTTCGTCAAGGGCTTTATTTAAATCCTCTTTAGTATACGATTTAAGTTGTCTCTTTCTTTTTCTGTCAGAAACGTCTGACTTGGAGTCTATGTTCTGATCTTTCGCATCAACATTATCATGTGTAGGTTTATCTTGCACTATTTTAGTATTTACCAGAGATTCATTAGACATACCATTCAAATGTTGGTTAGTTGAATTGTTTGATAAACTTTTTTTCATCTCCTTGACAACTTCTTCTAAAATTTTTATAGCATCTAAGGATATAATTCTTTCCCCGCTCATTTTTATTACGATGTTTACTTATCAAAATGCAAATGCAGACTATTCCAATTTCACAATTTCGAAAATATGTATAAATATTTACCCCGTCTAACTTTGTTCTCGTTTGATACATCCGATAATTATAGATGTAGCGCGTAAGCAAGAAGTTAATTGATTTTCACCGACGTGAATAGACTGGTATGAAATGTTACTCAAGGTTAAACGACGCTGGGTTTCTCCTAATTTAAAAGTAAACTACCTAATTAGTGGCTACACCAAGATGCACAGTGTAGAGGATGTTAAATCTTTCAACACTGAAATGTTGTGGTCACCTCCTCCAGTAACCTAGGGGAGATCTACGATTCCTTTGTGGAGAGGATGTCAGCTAAGTCAGAGGAGTTCCAGGAGCGTGATTCTGGTTAGTTTCTACAATTATTGATTTTTTCTAATTTGTAAGTTTTAGGATGGAGTCTGAAACAGGCGTTGTACTTGGAGATTAATGTAAACAAGTACAACCCTTTGCGTGGGTCTTCGTACATCGAGCTCCCCAAATGGGTTCGAAACACCAGAGCTGTTATTAATATACAAAATGACGACAACGCATGCTTTGCCTGGTGCGTGATAGCTGCGCTCTACCCCAGTGCTCACAATCCGCAAAGGGTCGGTAGCTACCCCCATTACAGCACCATTCTCAATTTGACAGGACTGCAGTTCCAATATCCATAAAAGATATACCCCGGTTCGAGGAATTAAACAACATCAGTGTCAACGTGTTTGGGGTGGAAAGGAAGTCGATTGTGGGACACACCAGGGGTTTATCTCAAAAGACAGAGCGATACGGTTTAGAAATAGATTAAAGATGAATTATATACGGTGCTTGCAAAAGGTTAATCTGCAAATCAGTAAGGAGTCATTCGATTTGAAAAATTCCGAGGATTTGAGAACCTGATGAAAACACAATAATAATTGAAATCTTACACGATGGTATATTAAAAATACTGCTAAGAGTAATTTTGTTTAATAATTCTAAAATGGCGTTGGTGGTTAAATACATACAGGTAAAACCCACTATAAAACAATTATACGCGTCACTTTTCCAGTCAAGACTTGCATATAACGCCAACTAATATAATAAGGAGCTGCGCACGCTCGACCATCGGCATAAAAGGCGAGAGCCATGTTCCAGTGCATTAGTCGTCAAAGTATCGTCGAGTTTGATTAAAATTATAAATTAAAGATGGATTTTTCTTGTGTTGACGTTACAAGTGATGTGCGAGTACCACAATTAAATATCAACCAACTAGTTGGTAAGTCAACCTATAGGTTAGGCGAATTTCCTCCAAATTATCACCACCATATATTAGAAGTTGGTTTTGATTTATATGGTGGTCTTCAACCTGTCATCCAAGTGATTTGTTGTAGTGGTATGTGTGCTGATTCTACGATAACATTCTCTTACTTCGATTGGAAGAAATTGTGTACTTTTCAAGTGGAATTTCAAATTCGCCAATTTGCTCAAGACTCAAAACAAGTCAGATTAAATGGTTTGACTACTGGAATCGATGTTGTTGAGATACAATTGGATCAAGATTTCAAATTGCAGCTGAGCACAGCCTTTAATAGAAGTATATGGTTGTTGAACAATTTTGAAAAAGAGAATTTATATAATATGGAGATTACGAAAGATGGGAATGTTATTGTGCTACCTGCGTACGAGTGCATCAAGCTATTAAATTTGCGAGAATTGATCTGTTTTAAAATGGCTGAGTTAAGGTGTAGAAACTTTCCTGAATTTTACGAAAAATTTGTTGGTGATATAAAAAAAGTATGTGGAAATACGACGGAGGAAGAAAGGGTTCAAACGTTATTAGAGGGGGAGAGCAGTGCCAGTATTTCTCTGTCAAGTGATTGCAGCAATTTAAATTACTTGACAGTGTTGGAACTTATTAAATGTTTCCCATTCAGTACTTAAAAGATGCAACTGCAAGGCAATCGCTTGCGCAAAAGTTTAGAGATTTGGATATCCCAGATTCGCCAGACTCTGGTTACCACAGCGGTTTATAGATGTTATCAATACGTGTATGTATTCTATTAAAACATTATATTTTCTTGATAAAGTTTGTTTTACATATTTGTACCGCCAACATTACCATAAATTATTAATAGACGTATTAAACTATCCTGTTTTTATTTTTAAGTTTAAAGTGGTGTACCCGCAAATAATAAACACAATTTACCGCATGTTAACAAAAAGTTGTGGGGAAATTTAAAGACGAGTTTAACGGTGACTTGGTGTTAGAACTTGTAGGTAGTAAGGCTAAGTCCTACTGTATTGTGCGCGAGAAGGACACGATTAAAAAAGATTAAAGGGATCTCACGAAGTGTAGTTAAGTAAAACCGCGGGTGCTACAACCTATAACGAGCATAAATCCCCAAAAGGGGTGGGCATCCAGCTACGCAACAGTGCGTGGGAGAATAAAGATTCTCTCCAATAAGAAATTAAAGTCATTGGTAATGGTAGAAATGTTAAACCTATAAAGGCGATTATTAATTGTGGTTTAGTGATCGCGTTTGTGCACTCTTCGAGTGTCTTCGGCAATCTTCGATTGTTTCCAAAGAAAATATTCAAGCCTGCCATTTAATGTCGTGGTGTAACATCGCGCACGGTTAAGCTTATACATTCGTCGGCAGCAAAGTACTTAAACTCTGGGTCTTGCAGTATCGCTTTTACAAGAATAGCTTACAGCAACACAAGGAAAAACAGCACGGTATGTCATTAAGCAGTAAACGTTCAGCTCCAGCAGTTGTTAAAGGGTTTTGTACGAAACAACCAACATCCGTGTAAAGCGTGCGAGATGGAGGTGTTAAAGTCTGCATACCCTGGTCATAATAGCACAGCAACCTAATTAAGGTAGGTCAGTAAGCAATATTTAATTGCTGTTAATTGACTTGCATATAGCGTACTTTCCTATTGTAATAACCGCATTTGTTTAGAGAAGAAATTTAAACAGCTTTCACATGTGATTCATATGTTCGTTAAGAATCTAGAATATTTGCTGGATTACGCGCTACAAATGAATTAATGCTACGTTGGAGGTTTCGAAAATATTGAATTATAATGCTTCTATGACTCCATGAAAGGTTTCCCGATTAGCGAAATAGATAGGATACCAAGAAAGAATGCAGCAAGTCATTCACTTTCCCTCTAATGTAGATTATTAATTATACACCAAACGGCATCAATTAACCTTGCCATTTCTACATTATTGTTAAGCATGCATTGGAATTTTTGGTTGCTGTAATTTCTTGTTTAAAGTAACTTAGTTAAATAAAGTGTAATTTAAAATTCATAAGTGATTGTATAGTCAATTATTACAATTGAAAACACATTCAGGGAATAATTTATTTGCTCTATATATTTTACAGTAGCGTTTCCGGACAAAACTTTCTGCTTTCAATTAATTAAAAGCATGCAAGTTTCTGGCATATATTCCTAAATAGAAAATAAGTAGTTGATGTACCGTTGAATGGAGTTCATCCTTGTTTACACAAATTTCAGATCATGCGAACTAGCGGCTTTGTTAATATTTGAGAGTTTTAAAGTATAACATTGCAGGGCGTGGTCCTATTACAAATCTGTTTGCAGATTCTACATAAAATTCTAGACTAATTTAATGTATCGCATGACTAAAAAAATTTATAAGAACGCTCAAAAGTCGCTGCAGGTAAAAAATCTTAAAATTGGGGTAGCTCCCTTGGGGGTGATGCAATCTAAGAAATTCCTAGAAATTTGGGTAGCTGAGAAAATTCTAATATTAATTGATACCAAACAAGATAGGTTTATCTCAAAAGATGAAAATGGTTAGTCGAAGAAAACTATTTGGTCCCAGAATGTTAGCGGTAAAAAATCTTAAAAATAGGTTTATCTCGTGTGTGAAATGAGGATGCTCATTTATCTCGAAAGATGAAAAATTTAAGATATTTATCTCGAAAGATGAAAATGGCTAGTTAATTTATACCAAACAAGATAGGTTTAGCTCGAAAGATAAAAAATGGCTAGTCGAAGAAAACTATTTGGTCCAGAATGTTAGCGGTAAAAAAAATCTTAAAAATAGGTTTATCTCGTGTGTGGAAATGAGGATGCTCATTTATCTCGAAAGATGAAAAATTTAAGATATATTTATCTCGAAAGATGAAAAATGGTTAGTCGAAGAAAACTTTTTGGTCCAGATGAGGGAGCAAATGAGGGATTCTGGAGCAAATGAGGCGCTGATTAGCCTGTATTCCTACTACTCACGTCCTCGTTCAGGTAAAATGTAGGTTCGGTGTGTTAGTGTTGTCACGCATGATAAAAATCCCTACCTTGCTTGGAACAGCAAGGGTTTAGCAAAATTCAAAATTGCCAGCAAGGGTTCGCCAAAATTCAAAATTTTCAGGTTAAAAGAAACTCGCTTCCTGACCAAAGTAGTAACTTCAGAAAATCAAATGAGTATGTGAGTATGTTTAAATTGTTATTGTAAAATACATTTTTTATTTTCCAGAGATCTGGTAATGAATTTTCTCTCTGTTTTTCCAATGTATAAACACGAACATGAGCCACATTTTAATTGGTGGGTTCCTGATTTTTCCAATAGCGGAATGCTGTCTTTATTTTTGTCTAAAAGCTGATTAAGATTCTTGTGGTTTGCAAAAACTATATTAATGTTATATCTTATGGAAATGTTTTTGAGAATAGGCGAAATGCGATTGTAGTAAAGTAAAGAATGGACCAATTTGTGTTTTATTTATTTATACGCGTTAAATTGGTTTTCTTTAGTATTTTTCTCCAATTTATTGCATAACTTATTGATAATCATTAAAGGATAGCCGTTACTCATTGGCATTTTTTTATTATGTTAAGTTCAGATTGGTGATTTTCTTCAGTACAGGAGCTAAAATGAGACGGAGAAGCAAAAAGTTGAAGAAAGCTATTACATAGGGAAAAGGGTAGTTGGAATGGAATGGTATTAAGGTACAGGTCGTGGTTGGTTTGCAATGTATGTTACACTCAATTTCATAAGTATTGTTGCGATCCACTATTAGGCAATCCGTCAAACATACAAACGCCCGGGGCACAGCGTATTCTTCAGCATTCGAGAATCCTTCTACAAAGTTCTAGATAATGAGTCATATCTTAATGCAGGGTATATATAAGGCCGCTTATGAATGTAAGTCTTAGTCTATTCTTGAATGTCTAATATAAATTATATCGTGTACAGTAAACGCAGTTGAGCTTTTGGAATATATACGTAAATGATATAAGCTGTGTCTAATGTACATACAGCTTGTAGTATACATAAATAAATAGAAGTGTATAAACAAATAGTAGTGTTAGTGTTGTTAATGAACCTATGGTAAAGGAGTTAATTTAAGAAGATATTAGTGCTTGTAAATTCATTAGTGTAATAGTGCTTCATTGTTAAGTGGACTGAAAACATCTATAAATAAGGCATATACTGTTAATTAGACTTGTGAACAGTAAGTAATAAAGACGTTTGTTATTACTGTTTTAAATTAAAGAAACGCGGTAGTAGTAGCCCGTTACAGTATTATTAATAAACAAGAATTCTAGAAAAGGTAAAAAGTTTTTATTTTCAACCTCGATGGTAAATTTGGTGTAAGCAATTAAGGAATTTTGTGCCCCTTGTGAAGACAATGATTTATTTGCAGTAACGTTGTAATAAGGTTTGCTACTACCGAAGAGAAGGTTTAGAGAAAAAATATTTTATAAAGTTGTTATCGATTGAAAACATACAAAAGATTTACTAATTCTTGACCACTTTGAGCAGGGTTTATTATTAGAAGATTGCCGGGAAAAATTTTGGTAACTAAGTAATTAAGGTGGGAAAGGTATGATTTTCATAAACCTTTTATACATCAAAATCCTCATTGCTATATCTACCTTGTCGTAAACATACATCGTATCTTGCTATGAATGTTGCTGCCCGCTGCAACATTGAACCAGTTACATTTTTCGACACATTTAGACCTTATGCACTGGATTCAATCGTCAAAATTTTAATGGTCTGCTTAAAAATACATAACAGAACTCTACTTTTAATTTAATTAGCGCTTACTATGCCAGATATGAAAAAGGATTACGATAAAACTGAAATCCTAAAACTATCCATGCTCACTATTTACATGATATAATATTCATAATAAAACAAGTTGAAAATGCAAGGCATTGTCGCAACGAACTTCCAAATGTAGACTTACTTTAAAACAATTTAAAGAAATTAAAATTATTATGTTGTAATAATTATAAGTATTCAGATAAAATACAAAAATTTATAAACAACAAAAGAGACATTTTAATATATTTTATTTTATTGAATAAATATTTTAAAAGCTATATATTAGTTCTCATCAATAAGATAAGAATTTTTTTTTTATATGAATCTAATTATTTTCGGTAATCAAAATTTAAGTTTAAACAATGTCTATAATATTGGAATAATTGGCATGAAATGCCATAAATTGTTCAAATATGTGTCGCATATTGATTCTAAACTTACTTAAAATTTTAATTATCCCTGTGGATTTTCCCGGGGGCTCGGCGTCCCCGTGGCCCGATTTTAACTGACATTAAAACTTAAGCTCTGGACACCGAGCTGAATAGATTGATGTATCACACATTGATGTCCGACCATTAAAAAGGCCTCGGACACACAGACAGACAGACACACAGACAAATAGATTTTATAAACGAACGAAGTTCGTTGAAAATTAATGTTGCTGCCAATATTATTACAAAATGTCACACGTCGCTAGTAGATTTCCAAAACCGCTGAAAACGTTATTCTGTGTCTGAGAAAGTTAGATATGATTAAAAATTTGAACTAATGGTGAGGCACGATTGTTAGATATCGAAACATACTTTAAAGAAAAATGCAATGTTACGAAGCCAAAACAAGTAGATTTTTTGAGTACGAAGGTCGTGACCATTACATATTAAACCCAAATAATTTAAGTTGAACGTCTTTTTTTCATATTAAATACAGTTCCCCAGAAACATAATTGGTATTTCAAGATTTTTATAGAATTCCAAAGCTTACAAAATTATAGAAGCAACTTGCTTGGCGTTGCAATAATTTAGGCTATTTCATTACACAATGATTTAATTCAAAACAGGTGGATTGCAAGAAACTTTATAAAGAAATGGACTTTATTTGAACTCTGCAAAGAACGATAACGGTTAGTTAAAGAGTTAAACTACAAAATTCAACAACATCAATCTTTATATCAAAATTGGTGGCAGCTTTTACTATTTTATTAACATTGTTGATGGATAGTGATAAGGGCAGTTTTTAGTCTGGCATCGATGAAATCCTATTTCCGTTTGGATTTGTCTCAAGTATACCTAACGGATTTAACAAAGCCACCCATTAAACATGATATTGCTTCTAGTATCGACACGTATGAGGTTATTACCGACTTCATGTTAACATCGGCAAGAAAAGCTGCCCGGATAGAGGTGGCGAGAGACAAGTTATACAATCGGCAGTAGATATTTATATCTGTTAGAAAGTTGTTTTCTCGCGGATTTTTATATACTTAGTACGAAAACTGAAACCTATTACTGAAACAAATCATCAAATAGAATTAACTTGTCAATCAAATACTATTCTGCACAGAATTTGAACTGAATAACTAGATCCTGCAAATACATAGCTTTACAACTATTTTCGTAAAGCTTCTGAATTCCCAAGTCTAATACAGGCTTATGGTTAATGCGGTCAAGAGCTTTAATGAGGTTCGTATAAACTGAGCTCACCTGAAATTCATTGTCTATTGCGTTTGTAGCATATAGGGCATCCGGGAATAATTTGTTAATTAATAGATTTACACTTATGCTTTCGAACAATGAAGTTCCCTATATTATTACATTCACAAATACGAAAGTGAGTTTATTGATAAAAAGCTTTTATTAAAAATATGTTTTAGTATCAAATATTGCATTTGCTGCATTTGTGGTTTGTTCTGGTTTTGTCTAGACATAAATTTTATCCTAAACAACTATATTTGGAATTTTATAATGCCAACTACAGCAATGATAATACCTACACATAGATTTCTTTATAAAATCCGTAGTTAATTGTACGTGAATGATGCTTTTTCCAGCAACACCCGACTCCTATCGAATAAAAATCTTCAGAAACCCAAGCATACTGCCTACAATTTACAATTCAGAAAGAAGTAAATGACAGTGTCGGATAATTAGACCTATTAATTACACACAATAATGCTAACTGGTACAATTACAAAACATGGAGTAGCAAATACCTTAATTATAATTCTATTGTCTCAGCACAATATAAAAGAAATATGATTAATCCTCCGATCAACGGGCTTGAGAGAAATCACAAAATCTGTCTTTGTGATAACTTTTGTAATTATTTTTTTTTAAGTTTCTGGATATTCAATACCTTTCCAATCTCTAGAAGGACAGGTTTCTTGTATTTTTCTTTCATTTTTCAATACTTATCGTTTGGGAACGATGAGGTCGTTTAGTCTACCAGAACTAGCCCGTCGGTACGAGTGATCCATTTTAGGTAAACCAATTTTTTTAAAATTCAATATAGGAGCAATTGTTAGCTTTCTCTTATTTATGAACTTTTGTAAGTAGAAATGTATGTAATTTTATCATCATTAGGTCTTCAGTCCCGGAACTGGTTAAACGCGTACCTCCATTGTTTCTTATTTTGAGCTAACTTACACATTTCCCTAAAGTTTTCAAAACCTACATCTTTCACCATCTGTGTGCAATAGTCTAAGCTAGATCTACTTGTATCTCTCTTTTTTCCATTCTCTGCTTCTAATATATTCCGCACTATTCCCTCAAGCTTCAGTATGTGCCCTATCATTCTATCTTTACTACTTGTACTGCTTCCTACATACTTCCTCCTTTCGCTAGCACTTCCGGAACTTCTTTGTTTTTAACTTTGCTTGTCCATGATATCTTCATCATACGTCTGAAACACCACATATCAAAGGCTTATATTTTTTCTGGTACGCATACCCTACTGTCAACGATTCACAACCCTTCAGTGCTGTGCTTCACACATATGCTTTCGCAACCTTTTCCGCATTTCAATGTTTGTGGCCTTTGGCAATCATAGTTGCTTTTTCTTGTTAAATGCAGCAGGACCTTGTACTAATCTTGTTTTATATCTTTTACACTTTCTTTGTTTGGCTTCCGAGGCAGCAGGAATCCTTAACCTCACCTCTTTTACGTAATAGTTTTGTTATTGTTAAGTGCCATACCGTATCTCTGTATTAGTACTGTTTCCATTTCAGTTTCTAACTTTTGCTTGATAAATGATAATACCGGTATGTGATCTGTAAATTTAAGCATATCAATTGTTTGTGTTTGCATAATAATTCCAAATGTCTTTCTGCATTTGACAGTATTTATTGCGTCTTCGATATACAAGTTAAAAATTAACGGAGATAGGGTGTATCCTTGTGTTACCTCTTTCCTAACATTTACTTCTTTGCGTTTCTGCTTTAATTCTATTACAGCTGTTTGCTCTTTGTATAAGCTATGTACTATCTGTCTATCCCTGTAACTCATTACAATCCATTTGAGTATTTCAAACACTTTTTCCAATTTACCATTGTGGAATGTTTTTCCAGATCTACAAACCCTATGTACACACTTCTTCCTTTTTCATTGTTTTCTCAACGACCACCCTTAAAGCTAGAGTGGATTTTTATTTGGTCATTCGTCCTTTTACAATTCTAGTTGATTTTTGTGATAGGCGTGCTGTCAAACTTATTGTTAGAAAATTTGCTCATTAACCCGCACCTCTCTTCTTTGAGTGGTGTTATGAACGAAATCTTTGGGTATCTTGCCTGTTTCATACATATAGCTTACAAGTTGGAAGAGTCGTTTTGATACTGTTTGCTCAACGGCTTTTAGAAATTTTGCTTTTAGCTTATCTATACACGGTGGATTATTATTTTTCAGACCCTCTAATGCTAGTTCAAAACAAGTCCCATTTTGTTGTAAATTCATTACCGAAACAATCTGCAATTGCTGTACCGGATTATTTAATTGAAAGTTCTTGGTTTGTAATAGTTTTCACCGACCTCGTCTCGTGACGATGTACATCTTTATAAGAGAGACGAGCGGCCACAACACCTGTGGGGCGACCTGCAGCCAATAAGCGTGCGCGATTTTTGTGTTGGGGGCTGTAGTCATCGTACAAGGAGCGAGCCGTGTTAGGATGTATATACAAATGTTGTGACCGCGCGCCTCTCTTATAAAGATGTACACCGTTACGAGACAAGGTCGGTGACAACTATTACAAACCAAAAACTTTTAATTAAATAATCCGGTACCGCAATTCCGGATTGTTTCGGTAATGAATTTATAACAAATTGGGACTTGTTTTAAAAACTTTTTTAAAGTACACCTATCTTAAATATTATTGTTCAATAATTATTATAAACATTCCATCGCTCCATTATCAAGAAATTTTTATTTGAAGTATGAAGGTTTGGAAAAATTAATTAAGCAAGAGGAAAATATACATGATTTAATAAAAACTAGTTATATTCGTTTAATTAATATTAATTGTTAAAAACTTTGACTATGTCACTGCCAGCTTATTGGTATAAATGGTGTGGTAATACGATTTGTAGGCTATATCCGATTTTCATTCATAACATGGCCTTGGTACAAATCTTTTCTACGGATCTGGTGTTTTTGCCTGAACCGTATTGCTGTGAGGTGAGAGCTCCAATGCGAAAATAGAAAATAATTATCATGCTTCCTCCATCAACACAAGGTTAGTTTCGTATTAATAGTTCCATAGAAGATAATATTTTTAAAAAAGCTAACCTGAGAGTGTTGCTTAGATTAAGGAGCAAATAGAAAATAAGTTTTTACTAAGAAAAAGTATAAAGTGAAGCATGACTAGCGAGAAGACCTTACATGCTCTAGTCTACATTTACTGGCCTTTATGGTATATAAGGTAATACAGCAGTACACATAATTTTTGTATTGCTTTTGAGCTATTCGTAACGTTTTAATATTCTTAAAATAACGCTGAACTTAAGACGCGTCAGCATATTGCAAAATAGATCAATTAAACGTTTCGTCTAGTTTGCATAAAAGTGATAGGTCAGATGACTGAAAATAATACCTTAGTAAGTAGTACAACATGGTCGCTGAACGTCTAAATATGAAGAAGATTAAGTCGTTGAGCGAACAATGGTATGATTAGCAGCTACAAGTGTGAATTTGAAGAACTGACGAAACAAGAATAAACCGGTATAATTATATAATGTTCTGGAAGGGTATCGAAGGCATGGTAGTCCAATATACTAATCCCGTGACCCGACGGAAATTCAGTCTTACTCTACATCTCAATCCTTAAGTGAAACGAGTAAATAATTTGATGGAGTTGTTAAAATAAATAAGCTCAGTATCTAGGTAAATTATGGTATGACGGTTGGTTGATTAGTAGTTGTATAAACTGCATCAATTCATTATGGTGCATGAAGCTGGATTAGTAATTAACAGAGATTTTAGTATAGTAATTATTATTTACAGTTTTTATAAGTGATCCATCTCTGTAGTGGCATTTAAGTGGACTAAGGACTTTTGGTAAATATATTTGAACAATTAGACTTGTATTGAACCCAACAAAGAACTGTAAAATTGAAGTACGTTGCAGTATGAATCATGATTCGCTTCTCTTTGGATAGTGGCAGGTAAATCAATCTAGGCATGTAATAAAATTACCCCAATTCTTTTGCTTTTATGTTTCTCTGATACATACATTGTGCAGCACATCTTTACCTTTTGGATAGTCCTTCTAATATCTAAAACAATACATTTTTTGGACTTATGTAAAATCAAATCGTCACTAAATCAATTTTTGAGTTTTGAAAGATCAGATGGTAGTGTTGAATTCTGGAGTGGATGAATGTCCATATGGTTTAGTTTGGTGAATATAGATGAAATGATAGTCCTTACGTTTTTAAGGATTTAAGAATGGTATTTCGAACTTATTCTTATAGAGTACTTTCCTATCCCAACGATTCGCCCCATAATAGTTCATTAATTCCTATCTCGTCCCTTCGATAAAACAATATAACACGTGTATCACTTCTCACTTATTTTAGAAAGAGTTGGGGAAACTATGTTTAATTATTAGCAATTGGAAATTTCAGATAAGGGGCAATCAAAGGTATACAAGATTATTGTAGCGATCACAGATTTGAATGCGGTATGACTAAGCTAGAAATTGATTCATACAATACAAATCATTCCAGAATATTAAACCAGAGACTTTTCCCAGACAAAGTATTATTTAAGTAGATTTAACTAAAATGCTTTATTCAGCTGGAAACAATTATGAAGTTTTAAATATATATAGGATGAATAAACATTGTTTCCTTCTTGCAGAGTCAATAAACTTGCAACACGATAACTTTCTGCCACATAAAATTGCTTGCTACTGTCAAGGATTTTAAGAATTTAATTTTGTAAGAAATGAATCGGTGTTCGTTATTTATCATTAGTAACTTGGAAAATTTATGCTCCTATTCATTCACTTTTATTAGCATTAGTAGCTGAAAAGTATATATAATGCCCAATTAATTTTTACACAACAGGAAATTTGTAGATGTTTATTCTAAATCTAAATATAGAATATTCGAATTACAGAAAGATAAAACATGCTCAAGTTAATGAACGCGGCTGACTGAAATGAGAGTATCAGTATCATGGGAAATCAATCCAAATTACTTGACTGCATGAGGGCCTTGTCATTTTTGTGAAACTGATTTATGTGGGAATTTGTTTGTGTCAGTCAATTTAATTCAAATGCAGAGAGCTTTCTACTCTAAGACTGTTTTACTGGGGATATTAAATTTCAGAATTGTAGGGTAACCGCGACAAACCAGGCACCTTTGTAATAAATATAGTTCAAGTGCTTTCGTTGTTTCAAACTTGAGAACTACTGTATTCTTGTATATAATATATTTCAAAGATAACGGCCTTCTAGTAATACTAAATAGTTTCTAACAGGTTTGAGGTCAGCTGGCTGAAGATGAAAACTCTTTTCTAATGCCTAAATGTTTAGATTCTTGTTAATCCTTGATCGCAGGCTTCTAAAAATTTTCAAAAGTTAGTCTAAATTATATAAAAATTAATTGCAACTTACAAGATGAGTTGTTTTAAAAAATTAACATCTAAATTAAGTTCTAAACATTAATGTTTTGCTTTTTAACTTTTAAATGCACGAAGGAAGTATAATTAGTATAAGAAATAATATAAAAATAAAAATTGTCAGATTTTGAAACCTCTCAAATGCTTTTTCTTAACAGCATATCTGATACTCTTATTTAATCAATACGTTATGCTACGTTTACGTATAAATATGTGTGTATGAATTTATAACTAATATTACATCAGGCATGTTTCAAATTAAATGGATATGCGTAAGTCGAGTTCGAACCACTAAAACCTGATTTTATATTTATACTATTTTTTTCATTGAAAATGTAATACATTTTAACAAATAGTCTTTCATTGCCTATCTTATTCTAATTCTAAAATTGTCGGATCTTTGAAATCTATTCTATGATCTAAATTAGTTGAATGGCTCAATAAAGCACTCGAATTTTGTTTGACCTTTAGCTGACTTTTGTGTTGACTAATATGTTGATTTAGGAATTGAGATGTTTGTCCAATACGCAGGCCGTCATAAACCAATAGTTAATTTCATATACAATATTTTTTTGAATTAGTTTGGGAGTTCTATCTGGTAATTTTGAAAAGAGACTGTTGAATGTTAAAAGATTTTTCTTTGCAGATTTAAATTATAAGTTCCAAATACTTCAATAAACGTACAAGTTAAGTGGTTGTCTATATTTGGTATTGTTTTGTATATTTATAAATTTGTGTTATTGATACTACTTGTGTTAGTGTTGTCTATATTTCCGTTACTGTTGTTTGTATTTCTATTTTCTTTAGAGGTATATAGTAAGGTAGGTTTGTTATAAAGGGAGTAGTGTAGTTGTTGTTTAGAGTGTTTGAAATTTTTTTACATTTTTATTGTAGAATGCCTGACGAGATATTCTTTTAATTCGATTTTTCAATTCTAAAATGAAATTTCTATTTATTTTAAAAGGATGAGATGAAAGATAATTTAAATATACATTGGAATGGGTTGGTATTGATACCAATCTCAAACTATTTCATTTTCATCATTTCGAATTAAGAAATCAAAAAATTACTAAATACTCATTCTACTGTCCCCGTTTAACCTTCCATTCTTAAAGAAATTTGTTGATGACCTAGTAACAGCTATTGCGTAAGATAAAATAATTGAAACCCGTGATATTTTTAACAATTATAAAAATCATATCCAATTTACCATAGAAACAATAAAATATTTTGTGCTATTGTTTTCTAGATTGTGATATCTTTATTTCAGTATAGTTTATGTTCTGCGACTTTGAGTATGCTTTGTGGTGTGTTAATGTTTGTTATTCTTTTAGTTTCAGTTGCAGGGTTATTGGTTTGTGAATAATTTTTACAGGGTATTTGTCTCGTGTGATGTATTCTGAAATCGTGAGTATTGGGCATGTACTCGTGATGTGATCTTTTGTCCCTATTTGGTGCTTAAGTGTGCATTTGTTGGAGTCTTTGATGAAATGTTTATTTCAGCATCGTGTCTTGATTGTTTAGTCTTGTTTCCTGTTCCATTAAATACATGTTTTTGTTGGCTAATGAATTTGATACTTGTCGAACGATGTGTACTTGTGTGAGGTGGCGTGAATGTTTACCAAGTAATGTTTTTTTATCTTCAACTTACTTTCTCTGTGTGCATTGTTATGAAGTCTATACTCTTGAATGTGTTTTTGATAAGTTCTAGTAGCTGGGCTAATGTAAGTGAGTGTGTAACTGCATTGTGTAGGTTGCTTACTTCTGTTATTTCTACGTAGTATTTGCTCATATCCTCTATTCATTTGATACACAAGTTCTGTAAGTCGATAAATTATCGAATATCAATCCATACATAGCGGAAAGTATGCGAAGTATTCTCTATTCATGACACTGCAAACTCTTTGTATTGAGTACCCTTTTGTCTGCATTATTATGTGACGTTATTTCCTAGTAATTTAGTGTTATATCTGCCACAAAATGCATTTCGGCCAGTAGATGATGCTCTTTTCTTTTTACAGCTGTTATTTACTATTACATAATTTTTTTTGGTACTTATTTAAAACTTGTGAAACGTGGTAAGTTTATAAATGCTTCTTATTGAAAATTGTAGAATATAAGCTGTCTACTACTACATAATTTTTTTATTTAGCGCTTATAGACATTATGTAGGATGTATATTATATTTTATTAATATGCAAAAATTGTGGTAGACAAGTGGCTGATAATAATTCACTATATATTGTTTTGTTGTTTTGTTTAATTTTGTTTTATGTAAATTTTAGGATTGAGGTTAAAAGTTAATTTGAGGTAATTAAGAAGTGTATTAATTATTTTTGAGACTTTTTGTACTTTGTATATTTTCCGGAATATGTTTGATAAATACTGTTTTCTTTGCGGTTTGGTTTTCCTTTTTGTAACATATTTCTTTTAATTAAAGCTTTTGTAATAAAGCTTCCTTCTTGAGATTTTCTTTTTCTTTCTTTGTAGCCCACCATATTCTGCGACTTTTTAGCTAGCACGGCATTATTTGGATTCCCTTTTTTGTTGCGGTACTCGGTGCGGGGATTTTCTTTGCTTACTTTACTTTTATTTCTTGTTTGCACGGAATATCGTTACATAAATCTTGGCACACCCAACTTGGGGCCCCGACTTTTGAAACCTTTCTTTTTTACTTAAAGTTTTGCCCCAAATGTTTTGTACACACCTTTTTGTCCTGATAAAGATTTCTGTATACTGTTAAATTCGATATTCTTTTTTGAGTTAAAACGACTGATCATAGGATGGAGATCAATTGTTTACATAAGGATGGGGTTACTTTTTAATTATTGATTAGAGGACTGCCTGTGTCGTCTACGGACACCGTCGAACATACGACAGCATGGTTTCGTCGTTTGGTCCAACCGAAATTATTTGATAAATTTCTGACTTGTTCACTCCATACGGTAAATCCGGATGTAGAATTAAAGATTATTAATTCCAAATTGGAAGGATTACGTAGTAACTTTGCCAACTCTGATTCGCGTGTAGCTACCATTCGCTCACGAATCATGCATGTATTGAAACGCATCAATTTACTTTCCACTGTAAGACTATTGCCTAAACAAAGGGCTCTATATAATGAATTACTAAAAAAATGTCTTACTTTACTGGATAGTTTAAAGCAACTCCCATGCAACATCAACCCTCCCGATATGTCAACCATCCTTCAGAAAGTTCTAGACCTACAACAACTAGGTCACTTAGCAAGTCCTGTTCGCAACTTGTCGTGAGGTGGAATTTGAAATTTAGTGGAGATCCTTATGTGTTTGCTGCATATGACTTTGCTGAAAAAGTTGAAGAGCTCAGGCTAGCGTTTAGTGAGTTGTAGCCCAAGTATTCGAGTCAGCGGTCGATCTCTTTGAGTCACAAACTTTGATGTGGCACCGGGGTAACCGTCATGAATTTTCCAATTGGTCGATCTTTGGCTAATTTATTATTTGAACCGCCTTATTATAAGCGAAGACTGTTTAGTGATATCTTAGGTAGGACGCAGGATCCGTCGGAAAGCATTATTGACTATTTTAGGTGTATGACTTTCATGTTCCATGGGTATGATTCTATATCTGAGGATCATCAATTGGATATTGTGTCTCGTAACCTGGGTCCGTTTTATGTAACTCTAATGAGTGTCGTCCGCTCCATGCAAGAATTAAGAGTCTGAAATTAAAGCAGAAAAAATTTAGTGTCGATAGTTATGTGCCGCCTAAAAGAAAAATCTGAGTTGACTTTTGCGCAAGCCTCGCCTCACCTCCCATGACCATCTTGCCATCACTTACCGACACCGCTTGAAAGGAACCAAATTTCTTCTGTCGCTAGCTCTACGTTCGTTTCTGTACCTCATCTTAGTTGTCCTACTGCTTCTTAAACATTCTTTTCTGATAAATATGTCTTCTAACGATACTAAGAATTCTGTCCTTATTTGTTGAAATTGTTATCAAATGAGAAATACTTGCCTTAATTGTTTCCTCCCCAAATCTGGCATTGCTATTGTTGCGGGCATAAGGAATTTACAAGACGCAATTGCTTTACTTGTAAAAATTCTTTAACTTCGATAAAATCGGAACTTGGAGAGGTAGTGTAGCCTGGACCAAAATTTGAACTAACGTTTAGATTGTGAACCTGTAATAGTATAAATTTGGTAATATCAGAACCTGTAGATCATTCAGAATCGGATCGTGAAAAAATGTGATATGTTGAAAACAAACTTGAAGTAGGTCAACCAAAACCAGAACACAATTTGGGGAAAATGAACCAAATACCTATTAACCTCAAAGATACAAGCTTGTGAACACTATGTAAATATATAGATGCTTCTTATTAAAAAATTGTTGAGTATGAGCTGTTCACTATCACATTTCTTTGACAGTTTTTTCGCTTGTGAACACTTTGTGCTTCTTATTAATATTTAAAAATTGTAAAATATAAGTTGTCTACTTTTATATTATATTCTTTGGCATTTATTTAGCGCTTATGGACATTATGTAGGAAGTATATTATATTTTATTAATATGCATATAGAAATTGTAGTAGACAAGTGGCTGAAAATAATTCACTATATATTATTTTGTTTAATTTAGTTTATGTAAATTCTAGGATTGAGGTTAAAAGTTAGTTTGAGGTAATTAAGAAGTGTATTAATAATTTTTGATTTTTTTTGTACTGTGTAAATTCTCCGGAATATTTCCGATAAATATTGTATTCTTTGCGGGTTGGTTTTCTTTTTTGTAACATGTTTCTTTTAATCAAATCATTTGTAATAAAGCACTTTTCTTGAAATTTTCTTTTTCTTTCTTTGTGGCCCATCATACTCTGTGACTTTTCAACTAGCACGGCATTCTTTGGATTCCCTTTTTGTTGCGGTACTCGGTGCGGGCAATTTTCTTTGCTTACTTTACTTTTCTTTCTTGTTTGCACGGAATATCGCTACATAAATTTTGGTACACCCAGCTTGGGGCCCCCATTTTTAGAACCTTTCTTTTTTACTAAAAGTTTTGCCCAGAATGTTTTGTACACACATCTTTTTGTCCTGATAATGGTTTCTGTATCTTTCTTTACTAGATAGTTTATGGCAACTCCTTTGCAACATCAACCCTCTCGATATGTCAACCACCCCTCAGAAAGTTCTAACCCCACAATACCTAGCTCACTTAGCAAATCCTGATCGCAACCTGTCGTGAGGTGGAATTTGAAATTTAGTGGAGACCCTAATGTGCTTACTCTATATGGCTTTGCTGAAGGAGTTGAAGAGCTCAGACTAGCGCTTAATGAGTCTCTAGCCCAAGTTTTCGAGTCAACTGTCAACCTCTTTGAGTCAAAAACTTTGCTGTGGCACCGGGGTAACCGTCATGGGTTTCCTATTTGGCCGATATTGGTTAATTTATTATTTGAACCGCCTTATTAAAAGCGAAGACAATTTAGGGATATCTTGTAATAGTAATAAAAAACGGGGTAATTATAAGCTTTTGTAAGTTTATTACCCTTTATCCTCGTGACTATCAGCTATATACTAAAACTCTCTATTTTTAATCTGATATCACTAGGTCGAGATTTTCTTCTTTATACTCCAAGCCCAGGGTAATGTCAGATGGAAAACGGCTTTAGACAAAGAAAACTCTTAGGGGTTAAACGGCTAGTAGAGTGTTAGCTCTGGGTAGATCATGAGCATGGGTCATGGGTGGATAATCGACCAAAAATATTTTTAATAGGCGCCACCGTATTTTTAATACAAGTGCCAACAAAATTTAACTGTGTTTGTATAAGGGGAATGCGGAAACCTTATCTTAACACCACTATCATAGCCATAAAATTTGAATTTCACTCTTTATCACACACTTACCAAAACCTCAACCACCAGATGTCAAACAGTTGTCTCAGCTTTACCTGTGAACAAACAAAACACCACATGGACACCATTTGTGTCCTCAAAAGCATATGCCAAAAATAGAGTAAATAATTTTAAACATCTGTGAAATACTAAAGGGATTCATTTTCATTATTCTGTCTTTTACTTAATGAGGGTTTGCTCTAGTTTTCTTTTCTTAATTTAAATGTAGAATAATAAAACTTCATTCAAATGAAACAAAATGAATTCTATTCATATGTAGAAATCGGATATATATACATGTGACTGCAATATATATGCTTACTATCTTGTCATTAATTTTTTTATAAAAAGAATTTTAGTGAAGTTTAACCTTCTAAATAAATATTTATAAATTAATCATTTCTATAAAATTTAGTTTAAGCAAACATATCATAATTTATTTGTTCATATCACAAGATTTTATTTTTACTATAATCATTGAAGCGCTTCCTTGACCATTTACAACAAAGATTGATCATCAGAAAAATAACGATCATAAAACGCAACTACTCAAATTTAACTGTTGTCTACACAAAAAAATATACACGAATATCAGCACCAATAAAAAGTTTTTACATGACCTGAATTGTTTTTAAGCAAAATGTGAAAATTAAATCAAGACTGCATCTGGCGTCTAGATTAGGAAACAGAATCTATACTATTTTTTATCTGACACAAGTTGTCATTCTAAATACCTTGACACACATTGAATGCGTGTACAAGTAACTGATAAACTAAATATTTATTCGGTGTGTTATTAACTTTAAAAAACTACTTTAAATTTGTGTTATTCTAATAATCAACGTAGGAAATCTCATAATAATTTATAATACTTTCAAAGTTACGGAAAGTTTCAAACACTCACGTGTATCCAAATAATTTGCAGGTGCAAAATCATGACGTCTGCTGTTGTATTTTTCCAGCGTATTAATCATCTGTAAGTTTGAAGTACCAAGATTCTTTGTATAATAAACCATTTCTATACGGCGTATTAAATAGATAGAACGAAACCATAACTGCCTGCTTTAAATTACTGCGACGAAAATTTATTATAATTTAACATTGAAAATTGTTGTTGTAGATATGTCCATTAGATATTGCACTAAAGTGAAATATATTAGTTTAATTTATTGTATTAATCTATACCAACTGTCTTAAATGATGTGTCTTATTGTTCCATGTTCTCAACTCAAGTTCTTCTTTCTGACTCTATTAGACGCCTCGTGTTTTAGTCGAGCCATCTTGACTTTTATCTCTAGTCTACAAAAGCGACTTGATTCTTCGACGTTGGAAACAAAAGTGCTCATAATTAACTGGACTACGCTTGGCAACAAGCCACAGAATATAAATCTCCTAGATTCTATGTGTTATTGTGAATATTATACTTTACTTTTTATTGGCTGAATATTTACGAATTAAATGCTTTAAAATTTATCTGTTTTATTATTAATTTATTAGGCTTGGTGCAACAAGAAAAAATACGTTACACAGCCTCTTCCCAAGAGAAAAATTCGAGGTATGGAAGAATTTTTCTAAAAAAATTTTGAGTGAAACTTCAAAATTACTCTCATTAACTGTATAAACCTCTAACAACTCACAACAAAACAGCACAAACTTTAACTATAACTAACGATGAGTTTAACAAAAAAAATCAGAATCATTCACTAATTGATTAATGCATGGGATTGAGTGATTAGTAACTGCGCGTACTACACGCCTATAAAGGGACAAATTCGGGAAGTCATAATCAGTATATACGTCAATCAGTTAAGAATATTTAGGGGAATCTAACACTCAGTGGATGCATGTCATCTATAGTTACAAACGCAACAACCATATCAAAAAAAAATTTTACCTGAAGCGAAAAATATTTTTCTATAAATTAGAACTGTAATAAACAAAATCGAATGTATAACAAAATTACTATTAAACAAAAATCTGTACAACGAATACTCTTCTCTAATTTACTATATCTGTCTTAAGGATTTATGTACATAACTTTCCAAGTGCTAATTACATTTAAACTAATCGATGAATTTAACAAGTACCAAAAGCTGTTATTTACGAAGTCCATTCACGAAACAAATCTCTAATACTCGAGAAACAGACAAAGTATTAACAATACTTATTCATCAACAAGACACCTTTGATCTTTGAGTGAGCACCTCACAACATTATCTGTACGACTACTATGCTACAGACTCAACTATATCTCTCAAAAATTCTACAACATCAGTGATTCATCACCAAAGAACTCCAAAACCACTAATAAATCATACTTTGAGCCTACTGGGAGACATCCACCAGCAACTCACAAAAAAAACTCTTCATGAACTCTCTTAGCTCATGTACACTCTCAATAAAAAATAAGCACATCAGGCCTAGTCTCAAACTACTAAATCAAAACTCAAGCATTCCTTTAATGCTTAATACTCTATCACACTCTAACTATATAACTATACTCAATACTTTACCAAACACTCTCTATAATCTCTATCATGTACCTCATAACTGAATACGTACCTCTTCACTGAATACATATTCTTCTCTATATACCTGCAACATCTCTAAGCATATGCTGCACTCTCAAACACCTCAAAAAAAATGTATCATCATTCAAAATCCATAAACATATCCTTGTCGTCATCAAAAATTATCATTTAACACATCCTTGTCGTCATTTAACACATCCTTGTCGTCATTTAACACATGCAACATCTAAATCAACAAACATATTAAGCTCTATTACTACTAAAACAAAAATTACTTTAAACAAACCAAAAAAAATTTCACTAACTTTAATCTTGTCCTACTTAAGAGTTTAAAACATGGACCAAAAAGAATTACTACTGACATCAACTATAATTAGAAGTACTTAAGGATCAGAAACATTCTTAACATCTTCATCGATACTAAACATTTTCTTAGACTTAAATTTGAAGATACGGATAAATGAAAAAGGGGGAATTTGAATACGAAATTATTTTCTACTTTACTTCATGATAACTATTAATAAATGTTCTGGTACACGCTTACTCTACCCATAATCAAACTGTCGATATAAACTAAAGTGCTTCACAACGCATAAATTTGCTAGTATGACAAGCTCCTCTATGAGCCTCACCTAGACTTATAAACAAAATTGCTAGAATGACAAACTCTTCTCTGAGTCTCATCTAGACTGACAAACTAAATAAGCAAAACGAATCACATCATAACCGACTTCAAATAATCTCAAGTGACGATGCCAAAACTGCTAAAGCGACAAACTCACCACGACCCTCGCATAGACTGACATAACGCTGAGCGACCAACCCTTCCGGAGTTTCGTCTAGACTAACATAACGCTACACGATGAACCACAACAAGTCTCGCACAGATCTAACTTAACTCAACATACTACGTTGTAACGCGACCATAAAAATTGCTACTCAAAACCAATCAAACTAAACCAAAACGTGCTCATGCACAAGAGCAATCTCCAAACTATATTTCAACAGTAAAAACTAGTGTACCATTAATCGACCAACAAACATAACTAATAAGACTAAAAGATGAACCTACTATCGATGTAATACATCCAAAATCAAATAAACTCGTAATATCCATGTCGAATAACTTTACCATCACATATGGGCGATTATCATAAGGCTTTTTCTCAAACAATGCATTAGCTTTAGGTGGAACTCTACTCATGCAAAAATTTCTAACTACCTGAAGCCATCGCGACCACTCCTCTTTACAACATAGACCTTCTCGAGCACACAACATATCTGTAGCCTCTTGTCTAAACCCAGGGGAATCGTTATTCAACTTCTGTTCCTTTACTCGTTGAGTTGGACACGACGGACAAGTGATACTAGTCACTCCTTTACGACCACAACCATAACAAAATAATCTCTTGAAAGATCTACAGACACTGAAAGTATGTCCATAACGTGAACAATTCCAACATACCAATTTATGCTTAATAAATGAGTTACCTACTCCACTCTTTTCTGTCATTGGGGTAGCAGAATTAAGAACTTGTACTGGGAATGTGAAGATGTAGTGGTATAAACACGACTTGAAGCATTCTGAAATGAACTAGGGGTTTTGTTTCTAAAACGTGGATTAAAATAATTAATAGGCTGCTTGTGACTATATGGTGCAACTGAAACAGACTTATGTTTACTTAAAGAAGCTTCTTCTAACTTCTTACACAGTTTAACTAACGTACTAATATCCTCTATCTCTGTAAGAGCAAGATGCTGAATGAAATATGGCAATAAATTTTTCTTGACTATTCTAACTTTAGTGTGTTCTGCAGGAATAATAGGTAATCGGTTAAACAAATTTTCCATATTAGCAATGAACAATACAACTGATTCACCATTCCTCTGTAATCTATTTTGATTTTTCCCAAATATCGTCTTCAGGATGTGCTGACAAGAAATCTTCCTTTAGTCTGCTAACCAACGAACTCCAATCTGTTAATGAACTACGAACGCAACGATACCATACTAAGGCATCACCAGTAAACAATTCAACTGCAGAATTAAACAATTCCATTTCAGATACCTTTCGGGACTGTGCAATGTCACTAATGTTTTCTAAAAATTGATATAAGAGATGGGTTTCCTGAATATTTTATCGACCAAGATCCAATAGGGACTGACTGTGTGACATATGTAACCGTTGGAATGGGCACATTAGATGCAGCAATAGGATTTATATTAATATCTTTATGATTTGAACTCGTATCCTTATTTAATTTCTCATGCAGATCTGCTTCCACAACAAGAATAGTAGCCAAACTTTCATTTTAAATAACACAATTTCCTCAAAATTTTCTTTAGGAGCTTTAACCGTTGAATTCTACCTGTAAGATGTACTAATCTTGACCTTATCCTTTTAAAATTGACTCAGCGGGATCATCCATAAATTCTAACAAAACATTTTTAACTGACTCTATACTAGACTCAATCTCTTCTTTCTCTACTTTGAAATCTACTTTATAACTTGAAGGATCTATCAAACAACCGGGTTTATCTGTTTCTTTGGCCAACAACCTTGCTAAAATTTTCCTTTTATCTTAAACTGGTCTTGAATTTTCAATGCCTCTAATGTTCAATTCATATTCTAGTTCATTTTTAAGTAAATGTACGATGCTATAAGTTTCTGCCATAATTAAATATCTGAATACCTCTAACGTAACTCAATTATAAAATTTTTGAAGATGAAATCTCAAACAAACGAATGTCCTAACTATATAAAGAAGAACTCACTATAAACTGTAACAAACTTTAACAAAAATGAAACTAAAAGAAGACGTTACTAATATCAAAGCAAACCTCAGTCGGTGTATACAAGTGTGATGAAAATAACTACTAAATGTTCCAGCCTCTAAGTGAAATTATTCGAGCCTCTAACTGAATTTCCAGCTTCTAAATGAAATTCCAGCTTCTAAATGAAATTCCAGCTTCTAAATGAAATTCGAGCCCCACGTTGGGCGCCAGTGTAATAGTAATAAAAAACGGGGTAATTATAAGCTTTTGTAAGTTTATTACCCTTTATCCTCGTGACTATCAGCTATATACTAAAACTCTCTATTTTTAATCTGATATCACTAGGTCGAGATTTTCTTCTTTATACTCCAAGCCCAGGGTAATGTCAGATGGAAAACGGCTTTAGACAAAGAAAACTCTTAGGGGTTAAACGGCTAGTAGAGTGTTAGCTCTGGGTAGATCATGAGCATGGGTCATGGGTGGATAATCGACCAAAAATATTTTTAATAGGCGCCACCGTATTTTTTAATACAAGTGCCAACAAAATTTAACTGTGTTTGTATAAGGGGAATGCGGAAACCTTATCTTAACACCACTATCATAGCCATAAAATTTGAATTTCACTCTTTATCACACACTTACCAAAACCTCAACCACCAGATGTCAAACAGTTGTCTCAGCTTTACCTGTGAACAAACAAAAACACCACATGGACACCATTTGTGTCCTCAAAAGCATATGCCAAAAATAGAGTAAATAATTTTAAACATCTGTGAAATACTAAAGGATTCATTTTCATTATTCTGTCTTTTACTTAATGAGGGTTTGCTCTAGTTTTCTTTTTCTTAATTTAAATGTAGAATAATAAAACTTCATTCAAATGAAACAAAATGAATTCTATTCATATGTAGAAATCGGATATATATATATATACATGTGACTGCAATATATATGCTTACTATCTTGTCATTAATTTTTTATAAAAGAATTTTAGTGAAGTTTAACCTTCTAAATAAATATTTATAAATTAATCATTTCTATAAAATTTAGTTTAAGCAAACATATCATAATTTATTTGTTCATATCACAAGATTTTATTTTTACTATAATCATTGAAGCGCTTCCTTGACCATTTACAACAAAGATTGATCATCAGAAAATAACGATCATAAAACGCAACTACTCAAATTTAACTGTTGTCTACACAAAAAAATATACACGAATATCAGCACCAATAAAAAGTTTTTACATGACCTGAATTGTTTTTAAGCAAAATGTGAAAATTAAATCAAGACTGCATCTGGCGTCTAGATTAGGAAACAGAATCTATACTATTTTTTATCTGACACAAGTTGTCATTCTAAATACCTTGACACACATTGAATGCGTGTACAAGTAACTGATAAACTAAATATTTATTCGGTGTGTTATTAACTTTAAAAAACTACTTTAAATTTGTGTTATTCTAATAATCAACGTAGGAAATCTCATAATAATTTATAATACTTTCAAAGTTACGGAAAGTTTCAAACACTCACGTGTATCCAAATAATTTGCAGGTGCAAAATCATGACGTCTGCTGTTGTATTTTTCCAGCGTATTAATCATCTGTAAGTTTGAAGTACCAAGATTCTTTGTATAATAAACCATTTCTATACGGCGTATTAAATAGATAGAACGAAACCATAACTGCCTGCTTTAAATTACTGCGACGAAAATTTATTATAATTTAACATTGAAAATTGTTGTTGTAGATATGTCCATTAGATATTGCACTAAAGTGAAATATATTAGTTTAATTTATTGTATTAATCTATACCAACTGTCTTAAATGATGTGTCTTATTGTTCCATGTTCTCAACTCAAGTTCTTCTTTCTGACTCTATTAGACGCCTCGTGTTTTAGTCGAGCCATCTTGACTTTTATCTCTAGTCTACAAAAAGCGACTTGATTCTTCGACGTTGGAAACAAAAGTGCTCATAATTAACTGGACTACGCTTGGCAACAAGCCACAGAATATAAATCTCCTAGATTCTATGTGTTATTGTGAATATTATACTTTACTTTTTATTGGCTGAATATTTACGAATTAAATGCTTTAAAATTTATCTGTTTTATTATTAATTTATTAGGCTTGGTGCAACAAGAAAAAAAAATACGTTACAATCTTAAGTAGGACACAGGATCCGTAGGACAGTATCATTGACTATTTTAAGTGTATGGCTTCTATGTTCCATCGGTATGGTTCTATATCTGAGGATCTTCAATTGAACATTGTGTCTCGTAACCTGACTCGGTTTTATGTAACTCAATTGTCTAACGCCCGCTCCATGCAAGAATTAGAAGACGAATGTCTGAAATTGGAGCAGAAAACTTTAGGGTCGATAGTCATCTGCCAGCTAAAAAGAAAATCTGAGTTGACTTTAGCGCAAACCTCGCCTCACCTCCCATAACCATCTCGCCTTCACTTACCGACACCCTTTAATTGGAATCAAATTTCTTCTGTCGCTAGCTTTAGGTTCGTTCCTGTACCTCATTCGGGTCGTCCTACTACTTCCTAAACATATTTTTCTCTGACAAATATGTCTTCTAACAATACTAAACATTCCGTCCTTAGATGTTGAAATTGTAAACAAATAGGGAAAGTTTCTTTTAAATGTTTCCGTCCCCAAATCTGGCTTTGCTATTGTTGCGATGTAGATCACCCAAATTCGGAACGTAAGGAAATATGATATGTTGAATTCGAAGTAGGTTAACCAAAACCAGAACACGATTTGGGAAAAATGAATGAAATACCTGTTGACTCAAAGATACAAGCTTGTGAACTCTAAGTAGATATATAGATGCTTCTTATTAAAATTGTAGAATATAAGCTGTTCACTATCACATTATTTCTTTGACTTTTTTTGCTTGTAAACATTTTGTACTTCTTACTAATACTTAAAAATTGTAGAATATTAGTTGTCTACTATTACATATATTTTTTTGGCATTTATTTAACGCATATAGACATTACATAAGTATGTATATTATATTTTATTAATATTTAAATATTGTTGTTAACAAGTGGCTGAAAATAATCCAATATATATTGTTTTGTTGTTTTGTTTAATTTTGTTTTATGTAAATATTAGAATTAAGGTAAACAATTAATTTAAGGTAATTAAAGAGTGTATTGATTATTTTTTCAAATCCTTTTGTTCTGTGCAAATCCACCAGGATATGTTGAATAAATATTGTTTTCTCGGCTGGTTGGTTTTCCATTGTAACATGTTTTTTAATTAAACGTTTTGTAAATAAAAATTCTATTCTTGAGATTTTCTTTTTCTTTCTTTGTGACCCACCCCACTCTGTGACTTTCTCTCTAGAAAGGCATTCTTTGAATTTCTTTGTTTGTTGCGGTACTTGGTGCAGGCGATCTTCTTTGCTTACTCTACTTTTCTTTTAGGTCTACACAAAATACCGTAACAAATCGATCACAAGAAACATATGGTAAAGCACATTTTTAAAGATCGCAAGAACTATGGCTCATAATTTTAAAACGAAATATAGTACGCGATGTGAAGTCGTACATGTTTTTGTTCAATAATATAGTGTGTGGATATACAGCAATATTGCATAATAAAACAAAAGTTTTTTTGAAACGCTTCAATTTTATTAATTTATTATGCTTATGTCTTTTCGGGATGCTTTTATTTTATTGTCTGACTACGTTTACATAGTCATTATAGATTTTATAATTTCAATAATTACTTATGTTATAATTTCAATAGTTACGCAACTAATGTAAATTGTATAAATATAAGGTCAAAGAATCTTAGCCTTTGCGGTCATCCCCACCTACATGACACTATAATTAAGTAAGGGATAAAGCTTTCACCTTTCTGAGGTGTAAAGTCAGTCCGTTTCTAAAATTTGTTATAAAAGGGTTTATTCAGGCTAAAATTAATGTTCAATCAGTTATAATTAAAACTACTTTAGAAATATGTATTGTTTCACTTTAAACAATAAAAACCAATAAATGAACAACTATTATTTTGTTACGAAATATTTTAAGTCAATTCTCACAAACATATCTACAAGTTAGAAACAAAGTTCCAATACAACCATAATTTTCTCCATTTATTCCATGCACAATACACAACGATTACCGCGAGTTACGTTTAGGGCCTTGGGAGTGGTCATTTTAAAAACTTTGTAACAAAATTTATTTGGATAAACAAAAATTAACATGGAATTTTGACAAACACTTTAAATTATTCTAAGTCGAAATATAATACTAATTGGAATATAATTATGGTGAGTAGCCTAAGCAAACTGCAATGTTAAAGCTGAAATACTGTAGACAGACTGACTGGTCTTGGGGCTCCCGGTGTATTTATGTTGTCCCTGCCCCTCACATGTCTGTGAAAACTTGCAGAGCTCATGTCTGCTTATTTCTTAATTCTATTCATCATACAATGTAACAATCTTACTTTCTAAGTAATAACGGTTCTTAACCGTCTGTGACCTGCCACCTGCAGTACCACTGTCGTCTAGAATACAATGTATTGCATCCGTTCTCACAACTGTTAATAACATTTATTTAATTATCCTTGAATTACATTGTTGCACTTGACTTAATAATTTCTTTAACAATTTCTAATAATTCCTAATAACTTCTATTTTGTTATACATACATAGATTGAGGGCTACATAACTCCTCCCGACGTAAATAAAAAATTAAGGTTTTCCTTGCTTAATTTTTAAAATTCATTATTTAAAATTCATTGCTTAAAATTTATTGTCCCTAAGGGTATATTTGTTTCTTCATTTACCTTCGTTTCCTTAAGTCTAAAATTTTTCTCTTTATTCTTATATCTAAGATACATTTTGTAAAATACATATATGATCAATAATATAATTAAAATGAGTAATACAATTATCCAAACGCTTATGTGGTCAAGGTGTAATTTTGGTACCATTAATTCACTTAAGTGTTCCTTATAATTGTCCATTATTTTCATGGCGTGGTTGAGGTCTAAGTCTAGGTGTTCTAGTTGCATGGGTTTCGTAATTAATTTTTCATCTTCTGGTTGTTTTATCTTGAATTATAATTCTAGTAACTTTGCAAATTTCTTGGTTACTCTAGGGTCTTGATAAACTCTGATTATTTCGTTTTTCAATTTTAAATAACAGTCTTCTTCAAGGGTGACTATTTTGCTTTCGGTTAATGCTAGATTATTCTCGTCTTGATTGCAATGTGCGGTTGCTATTACTTCTGTTGGAAATATGGCAATCCATTTGTTTTCGGTAATTTTCTGTATTTTCATGTTGGTGATTTGTACTGGTTTGGCTTCACAGTTTTCGTAATGATTTAAAAATTGTAGTAATTGTACTTCGCAAGGGCTGTTTTCTTGAATAGTTGTTGTCAACGATTGGCATAAATATTGATTTGGTGTTACTACGGTACATTTTTCGTTTGTATAACCATATCTTAGTTCATTTAAGGAGAGGAACTTGGTTTTGGGCATGATAACTTGAAACATGCTAGTAATTTTCATTGGAAAAGCAAATAAATGATAATAATTGTAAACATTACTTTCTACTATTGCGATTTCAATTAAAAATGTTATTTCATTATTCTTTACATACCCTTTTACTATAGCTATTTTTTCAAATATAAGAATGTTTGATTCTATTACATCAAAAGGTAATTTACTATTAGTTATAAATTATCTAATTCTTAATAATTCCTTTAATAGGTCACTCAGGTTCAATGATACTAGAGTGTAATGTATTTAATTTTGCAAATGTTAGGGCAGTTTTTAAAGTGGCTAAAATTTGCTGGATTAACGTAAGGGTTGATATTATTTGAGTGAATATTGTATTGAGTCTAATTAAATCTCGCATGCCTAACATGGTAGTTTGCATGGTAGTTTCAAGGGTTTGTATTTTATTGGCTATAATATCTTGATTTTTGATTTCTTACTTTTCTTATTGTTTCGTTGAATTTTATTATAGTTGATTGGGTTAGAGACATTTGATTGCTACTAATGGTTTTTATATCGTTTTTATTTTCAATTAATTGCTGTGTTGCGTTGGTCATAATGTTCTGCGTCTTGGTTATCTAAATTGCCTGTAATAGCTTTTATCATGTTACTTAGTCCGTTAATTAGTCCTCTTTTTCGTCTTGTAATTTGTGCTGTGGGTATTAATCTGTTAAATTTATCTTCTATGTTTTCTAAAATGCTTTCTATTATGCTTCTATTCCTTTCCGAATTTGGCTTGGTCCATTGATTGTTTTAATCGATAATAATTATCTTTGATTATATGAAATTCTTGTTTTAGTTCCGTTAAATCGAATTTTTGTGCGAATGCCCAATAGTCTTTTGTATTTTGCATACTTCTCAAATTTATTGGTAGTATACCGGAGTTGTTTTTTATATCTTCAATTAATACGTCGTTGTCCATTCTACCTGGGCGGAGGTTGACGGTAAAGGCGATGATTGTCCATCTGAAATTACAGAGTGTCTTAAATTTTTCAAGTGAATGTATTTTATTATCTTGCCGTTGTCTACTACGGCTATGTTTTTGTCTGATATTTTCTTAATTTTAAATGGGCCTAAATTTCTGGGTGCCGTTTCGTTCTTTTACTTTGGATTTTTTTTTCGTACACGGTTTGTCCTATTGAAAATTTGTTTACGTCGGTATTCTTATTACGAGTTGTGGTGATGCGTTCCTTGTCGTTATCTAATTTATTTTTTCTTTATCGTAAGTTATTTTTAGTTTCACTTTGTGATCTTTAGCGTATTGCTGACATACTTCTTTGTTATAATGTATGCCGTAAGGGTTACGGGAATCTAAATGTCCTAATGTTAATTCTAGGGGTGTAAAATTTGTTGATGAGTCGATTGAATTATTGCAGGTGATTAGTGCGTATGACATTAAGTTGGTGATGTGCTCATTTTTGTAAGTTAGTTTTAATAATCTGATTTGTTCTAACAGGGTTGAATGTATTCTTTCAATTAATCCGTTCGATTCAGGGTGGTTTTCAGTTATAAAATGAATTTTTATTTTGTGGAGTTCTAAAGTGTTTTGTATCGTTTCATTTTTAAATTCGCTTCCGTTATCTAAAGTTATGGTTTCGGGTGTGTCATAGAATGTAAAGTATTGTAAAAATCCTTGTGTTTTGTCAATGCTATTATTGAGGTGATGGGTATTGCTTGGCCTATTTTGGTGAATGCATCCACAATGGTTAAAAAGGTTTTGTGCTTCTACTAGAGTGTCGGCATATAATTTTTGGAAGGGCTTGTCGGGTGTTTTGGTTAACATTAAGGGTATTTTTGAAGGTGTTCTGTCGTATTTTGCCTTGTCGCATAGTTCACATTGGTTGATAAAGTCTGTAGTTAACTCTTTCATATATTTAAAATAATATCGTCTTATAAGTTGCTTTATGGTTTCATGGTTGGTTTTTCTTCGTGTTGATTTCTAATTACATCGTTTATTTCATCGGGGTCGTTTAAAGTTATTAATTTCCTTGGAATCGAATAAGTTTAGGGCCAAGGCTATTGAACAGTTTAACGTATAATTCTAAGAATCGTTTATACAAATGTTCGGTGCTGAAGTAAAAGTAAAATCGTTTTTTCTCGAGGGTGTATTCTTTAATAATTTTAATTATTTGTTCCTCGTTGTCGTCCTTTGTTATTTGAATCTTGGTATATTTTTTTATTGTTTGTTTTTGTATATTTTACGGGATTGGGGTTGGTTAAAACTTTGGTAATTATAAATTGATTTGGTTTTATCTCGATTGCTTCGTTTAAAACTTTAATCGCGGTTTTGGCTCTTCATTCTATGTCGAATGTATGGTGTCTATCTCTTCTAAGTCTTCTCTTACTTCCGTCTCGTCTGTTTCCTTTAATTGATTCCGTTTCTAGTGCGTTGAGCTGTATTCTGCTTAGGGCGTCTGCGTTATTATTATAAATTTCTTTTTTGTATACAATTTCGTAATCGTATTCCTCTAATCTGATTCTCCATCGTTGTAATTTTGAATTTGGTTCCTTAAGTTTGCATAGCCATACTAATGATCTATGTCGGTGTGCATGTAAAATTTTCTTCCGTAAAGGTATGGTCTAAAATATTTCGTTTCCCAAATTAAGGCTAACAATTCCTTTTCTATTGTACTATATTTTTGTTTGGTCTCATTTAGGGTTCTGGATGCGTAACTGATTAGTTTGTCGCTACCTACTTTTCCTTGGCTCAATACTGCGCCAAGTGCTACATTTGACGTGTCTGTTGTCAATATAAATGGTTTTGAAAAGTCTGGGTATTCTAATACGGGGTGATTCGTGAGTATACATTTAATTTTGTCTACGACTTTAATGAGTTCTGAGGTGTGTTCAATTTTGTTTCCTTTTTTTACACAATTTGTCAGGACCTTGGTTATCTGAGCAAATTCTTTAATGAATTTGCGGTAGAAACCACTAATTCCTAAAAATCCTTTAATTTCTTTGTTCGTTTTTTTGGTAGGAGGTAATTTAGTACTGCGTTTGTTTTATCGGGGTTTGGCATTACTCCTTGGGGTGTTATTATATGTCCTAAAAATGATACTTCTTTCTGTAAAAATTCGCTCTTATCTAGTTGTACTTTAAAGTGTGCCTATCTTAGTCTTTCAAATACTTCTCTTAGTCTTTCTATGTGTTTTACCAGTAAGGTTGAATAAACTATGATGTCGTCCAGGTACACAAGACATTTTTATTAAGTATTCCTTGTAATATATTGTCCTTGACTGATTGAAAAGTAGCGGGTGCGTTCTAAAGTCCAAATAGCATTCGTTTATATTCATAATATTCTCTAGGTGTGCTAAATGCGGTTTACGATGTATCTTTCTCTATTTCTACTTGATGATAACCTGAGGCGAGGTCTAATGTTGAAAAATATCGACACTTTCCTAGTTTGTCTAAAATTTCAGTGATATTGGGTAGTGCATATTTGTCATCTATCGTTTTTTCGTTTAACTTTCTGTAATCTATTACCATTCGATATTTTTTCTTGCCTGAGGCGTCAAATTTCTTGGGTACTATTATCACGGGGCTACTCCACGGTGAGTTGGAGTGTTGTATGATGTCTTGTTTTAATAAGTCTGCTACTTGTCTGTCAGCTTCCTCTTGGCTTGCCTGAGGTAGTCTGTATACTTTTGTAAAAATTGGTTTGTTGTCTATTAGTTTGATGTTGTGTTTGACTGTGTTGGTGAATGTTGAGAGTATTGCTTCACAATGGAATATGTCGCGGTACTCAAGACAGGTTTTTAATTGCTCTCTGCTGTTCTTTGTTAGTGTCGGTACTGAAGCAAATGTTACTTAAATTTCTCTTAACATTGTGTCGTGTTCTACGGGGTTGTAATCGTTTTCTAAATTTTCATCTATTTCCATTTCGTTAAAATTTAATTCTTCTACGTTAATTGGATTTGTAAGTGATAGTTCTACAGGGTAGTTATTTGAGTTTAAAATTGTTGTAGTGGTGTAATTTTTTTTATTTGTACTAATGCGGTGGGGGTTTCTATTCCTTGTTGAAATGTTTTGTGGCTTATAATTCCTACGTCGTTTTCTTGAATTTACTGGGATTTAAATTTTTTTGTCTGTTCGGGGTGCTACCGTATATTTTTGTTCGGTTTGGGTATTTTGAAATTTAATAGGTATCTGTCCGTGTTTTGTTCTTAATAAACGGTTTTTTATATCAATATTGGCTCCTAGTTTTTTTAAAAGGTCCATTCTTATTAGTCCGCGTATTTATCATTGAACTCGAAAATACAAAATTTGTGTTTCATTTTTACATTGAATATTTTTGGTAAGGGTTTATTAGCTATGAATTGGTGTAGGGTTGTTTGATGGGCTGTTTTAATTTTAAATGGTTCTCTTTCTACTAAATCTAAATAATGTTTTTTTACGGTTCGGGGCTAATTAGTGTTTTTGAGGATCCGGTATCGATTACTAATATAAATTCTGCGTGGGGTATTTCTATATATGGTAATACTTGTTGATTGATATTATTTAAATTTATTATGTTTGGTCGTTTATAAATTGGTATATCTGAAAATTTGAGCACGAGTTTTCTGCGTCGTCCTCTTCGTAAATTGGTTTAATTAATCGTTAGGTTCTTCTATTTCTTTTCCTGAAATCATTCTTCGGAGGTAAAGTTTCGTTTTTGATTATGGCTGGGTCGGATTTGCGATATTTTTGTGTTTTGTCTGGTGTTTCCGGATAAGGTGTCCATAGGTGTTGGTTTATAATAACTGTTAGGGTTGTTATTGTTATTTGTTATTGGTGTATTTCTAATAGAGTTTGCGCTGAATGCTGGTCTTTGTTGGTTCATGTTTTGGTTGAAATGCGGGTTTCGTAGAATTTGAGTTAAACGCTGGTCTCGGGAATTGTTTGAATTGATTATTAAAATTTGTGTTAACATTTGAGTTATTACTTTGCGGTTGGTTTATTTATGCATTGAATTGTGTGAATTTTTTGTTGGGGGATTGTTTGTCTTGCGGCTTGTATAGTTTTTATTGGTGAATAACTTTTCTTGGCGTTGGAGTTATATAGTCTGTTTCGGTAATACATTATGTTTTGTTCTTCTATGATCATATTTATGGCTCCTTCTAAATTTTGGGGATGTTGGAATCTGATTTTATCTGATAGTCGTTCTGGTGGTGCATTTATGTAGGTCTCCAGTGCCATTTCGTCATACTTTTTATCTTTAGAAGGCGGATGTTTTGGTCAGGTTCTTCGATTTTTAATTTTGTTAAAATTGGTCTTCTTCCGTCTTGGCATTTCATTCCGAATTGGTACGTAGATTGGCTACTTTTCATTTTAAAGTTTATTAAATCGCGTATTTTATATTGCGTTGATCGCCAAAATAAGCAATTAATATGCGTTTAAAGTCCTCGCACTGTTCTAAACCATCTCGGTTGGTTATTGGTGTTAGTGCCCTTTCGGCCAGTTTACGTATTATCAGGTGTAAAAGTAATACATTTCTTTCGTTATCTCCGGGTTTGTAGAAGGTTTTTAAAAATATTTCGCACGCTGTAATAAAGTTTGCCAACAAAGCTTGATCTGCGCTGAGTTGGGGTATACTTTTGAGATCAATTTTCATATCTGAACTCATGATTGTTAGGGGTTGTTCTAATAATTAATAGTTACTTTCGGTTTTAGTTAATTTCAAATTTTTGTAAAATTGAGATTTATTTCGCGGTTTGTACTGATACTGTTTAGTTTAGATTGTTACTTTTCAGTTTAGATTATGACGGGTTATTTCAAGAATCGAATTACGTAGTTATATGGTGTTATAATTAAATTGCAGGACTTGCGCTTGACAATGACTGGTAAATTGCTGTAGCCTTGAATTTGTATATTTGATACTTCGCAGATGTGATCTTCGTAGTGAGTTTTAATTTTTTGAAAGGTTTTTATGGGATTACTAATTTCTTGCAGTAATTACGCTACTTTGTATGTTGTTATGCCAGTTATGATTTTATTTTAATTTTGCTGATTTAATTAAGTGTCTTGTTATAGTCAGTTGCTATTTCCGTATCCGTAGGTGTTGATTGATAGTGCTTAAAATTTTCTCTGTAATTATATTGTCTCGTTACCTTGAGTGTCTAAATATAAAGCTGCAAGTTTTCAGTCAATTGCTTTGTTCAATGTTGCCTTTATAATTTATACAATATAGTGTTTAAATTACAAGTTTTAGTCTACTGAAAGATTTTATTTTCAGTCTAGGTGAAAATGGATAATTTGCGTCTTCTACAATTATATACTTCGTTAATTGCTGAAGTATTTAATCATAAAATGTCACGTTTGATAACTGTTTTGCTATGATTAGATATATTCGCATATTGATGAGAGTTTCCGGTCTTTAATTTGTCTAAGAATCGCGCTATAAATTTGTACGCTTTGTTTCAATTCAAAATGAGCTAATTTAATAGTAAATTGAAAGATGTTTCTACAATTATGCACTTCAGTCAATATGTGGCACTAAAGGTTAAGTTTTGAATAATTCTTTTCTGTAATTAATCGTTATTGCGTATACATTAAGCTTTCGGAGATGACTTCTTTGTACATAAAATTGTAAAATTTATTGCTTCTATTTTTGTATTTAAAATCGTTTTTGTTTTGTATTAATAATTCGTGCGCCAGTTACGTTTTTGGTTTATTAGTAATTCGTAATAATTGAACTAATAATTGCGTAAAAATTCTCTTGCTTTAAAATAATTTTTCGTAATAGATCTCGTTTGAAAATAATTTCTCTTAGTAGATTATTTTCATAAAATGGCATAAACTGCAATAATTAAAAATAAAAAGTATTCTCTAGATACATAAAATAATAATCAAATGAATTTTCTTTACTAGCAAATGTCAAATAATTTGTCGAAAATCAATTGGTTTAGGAAAATGAACTTACATTAATTTCATCGTCGTTTTTATGGACTCGGTCGATTTGTGTACTTCGTCCACGTTGGTTTGGTTTGGATTCGATCGATGCTTGTATCTTGTCCAAGTTTGTTTGATTGGGTTCGGTCGTTGCTTGTACCCGATTCAACTTTGTTTGGATTCTGCCAGATTGGGAATTGAAATTCCAGGCCACCAGTGACCTTCTGACATTCGTACGTCTGCGCCAGTTAGGTTTCGGGCTTTGGGAGCGGTCTTTTTAAAAAATTCTTCCAAAAACTTCGTAACAAAATATATTTGTTTACACAGAAATTAACATAGAATTTTGACAAACACTTTAAATTATTCTAAGTCGAAATATAATATTAATTGGAGATTAATTATGGTGAGTAGCTTAGGCAAACTGCAGTGTTAAAGCTGAAATACTGTAGACTGACCGACTGGTCTTGGAGCTCTCGGGGTATTTATGTTGTCCCTGCCCCTTACATGTCTGTAGGAACTTGCAGAGCTTATGTCTGCTTATTTCTTAATTCTATTCATTATGCAATGTAACAATCTTACTTTCTAAGTAATCACGGTTCTTAACCGTCTGTGACCTGCCATCTGCAGTATCAATATTGTCTGGAATACAATGTATTGCATCCGTTCTCACAACTGTTAATAACCTTTAATTATCCTTGAATTACATTGTTGCACTTGACTTAATAATTTTTTTAACAATTTCTAATAATTCCTAATAACTTCTATTATGTTATACATAGATGGATTGGGGGATACATAACCCGCGTTGTAAGAAAATTTATTTGCATAACACAATTTAATCATCGTGGGCATTGCAATCGCAAATGACGCACTTGTGCCTTTCACAAGAAGGTCCTTTATTAGTAAAAATTTTAATAGTACCTTCTTTCCGATTGAAGTACTTTACTGCAAAATGTTTTTTGTTAAACTTAGCCGCTCTAAGTTTCGCGTGTTCGTTTGTGGTGACTATTAATTAAGAATAGCATCCCATCTTTTGAACATGATGTCAGTTTATTCAAAACATTTATTGACCATTTTGTTAATATAGTCCATTTAAATGAGAGCTTTTGTGTTGAAAAGAGCTGTACCACTTTTCAATGATAATTTTGATCACTTGCAGATAAACTAGCTTTAGGAGTATAATAAAATTAGTAAAAACTAAAATACACAGAGTATTATTAACGTACTTTGGGAAAACATTAACAAATTAATAATTTAAATTTCGATAATCCGATAGGTTTACAGATCGTTTTGATACCGTTCTCAGTTTTGTGTTGCGTTAATAACCTACCTCTATGCCAACCTACAGCTAAAATACATCTATTTGACTGGATACCTTATTCCATTTACTTGAAGCCTTTTTGAGATGTACAGACACCTAGAAATCAACAGTTTTTGTAATTCATCTTAATCTCTGTCTTACATTATCTCTTAAGGGGTTCAATGCCAATTTGCTATCTATCATGAATTCATGAAGAACTTTGCTTTTCCGTAATTGCTAAGATAACAACTATTTACAATGATGTTGCTTAAGTAAGTTCTAATGCTTTTCGGCGATTATGTTTAAAGTTCACAGAACTTAAAAAATTTATAAAGTTATCTATCTATATATTCCTCACTGTAAAGTAAACTAAAATCTACTATAATTTATGTCGATTAATGGATTAAGAACCTTGCAGAATCTACAGTATAGCGAACGACCTTTGTAAGCAAAAACCAGGGAATTGCTAATATTTATTGATTTTAAATCAATGCACATTAACTTCTTTCGAGATTAAACATCAACTCCATTAAGTACCTATAATCTCTAGGTAAGCTCAATCTTGAGCTTGTTTATAATTTCAAAGAAATCTTATTTGTTAAGTAGCCGATGCAAGGATTTTCTCGATTTAAAATAATAAACGAGATATAACCTATTACATCCCAAAACAATTTCTAGCATTTCCTAACATAAAATACCAGTTCAGCAGATATTTCTCTTGTATTTACGATGCGGAGGTAGGCGTTCCATACAAGATTCATGGAGTTTCTAGAACGTCTATATTGGTTTTTGCTATTGTATTGTGTTGTTATCATTGGATTTAGAAATAATGCTTTTATATTGGAAAGCACTTTAATACCACTTTTCTCGGAACTCACTTTAAAAGCCTTAATGTTTTCTCTTTTCAAACGTTTGCAGATTATACCGTATAAAAATATTCATGCTTCACCTGTCAGATATTAAATTGATGGTTTGTATAAAGTGCCAAATATGTACCTATCGATAATCTCAAATTATATCAGCTAGTCAATCCATCATTCTACAGGAGACAGTGATATTTTTGTAGCCTGATGAAATGAATTTAACAGAAGTTATTAAGATGCATTAGGTAATGTTTATTTAGCAAAGAACAACTTTCTGATGTACTCATCTGCTCCAAGTTCAAAATATAGTTCATCTTCTCCAACTCATTGCGCCGAAAAGTTTCATGTAAGAAGATTTTGCATCAAAGGTATTAGTTCATTAAATACAAAGGATTTTGCAAGTAAAACGGGCTTAACGTTGACCAAAAGCCGCACAACGCAGTTCTTGAAGCTTATATCTACCGTGACGCCTACGGTTCAAATTCTTTTATAGATTTACTGTAGTAGTTCAACCTCAATATCAGTTTATTTGAAAATGCTATATGGAATGTATATTCTAATTTAAATATCGCAGGCCAATCTTTGTTGTGTAATATATTTCTTTTTCTGTGGGTGATCTCTTTTCCTATATCGTATGTTTCCTATATCGGACGTTTTATAAAGTCAACACGGTTTATTGTATATGCAACCAAGAAATTGTGTTTTCGATATGTCCTGAGAATCACACGTATTCAATTCTCTGACGTCAGCAATCATTACTGCAGCTTAAGACCTAATGGTATTTCGTAACAATTACTATTTTTTATCATGAAGCTAAACCCGAAAACCACAATTTTAAAAAATTTCTTAGTACTGGATATTTCTCCAGATTTATCTTTAAAATCAAAACAATTTTAGTGTTTCAAGTTTGCTTTCACAAGTGCGTGGGCTGTATCGCCTTGGCGTTACTTTAAATATAATCTAAAACTGACAAAATTAATCATGATGTACCCTATGTATTCTGATTTCGTAAATAATAGTGTCCGTTAAGCATTCAATGTCAATAAATTTTAACTCTATTAAAAGAAATTCAGGTTATAAATTTAAAAATATATAAGCATAGTTTTATTTCTATGTAATACGTATTTGAAGATAACTTAGGTGCATAAATTACTTCAAAAACCGCAAAAAGGGAACATATTTTACTGTTATGTATTATAAAGTTAAATTTAAAGCGGCAAGAATGAATAATTACACGAGCAGTTGTGTAAACAGATAATTACAAAGTAATTTTTCATTTGTGAAGTTTAAAGAAAGCGTTTATAATAATTGCAAAGCAGATAATAGTGTAATTTTGAATATGCGTGTTACATACCATAATTATCCTGAATATAGAAGATTTTTCTACAAATTTTAATAAAATAAAGTAGAATTAGTGTTACAAGGACGCACGTATAATTATGATACAAAGTCCAAGACAATATCATAAGTATATTCATACAATGCTAATTATTTAAAAACACAGACACTTAAATAATAAAATTCACAAATATTAGGTTACATATAATTTAATCATATCGTACAATTCAATGTAAAAATGTTTTCAGTGTATCTATTTAGACTGCTGAGAAAATGAAATAGCCATGGACACATTACATGATGAAACCATGTGGTTTCATACCTTATTTGCACATAATTCTACATAAGCAATAGGAATATTATGCAATAATATAACCCCCACGAAACGTATGAAAAGTGGGACCTAACCTATCAATTTTTCCTTTTATCTAACCTAAGTCCATACAAGTCCAACTAACCTAACCTAACACCAGACAACACCAGCTAACCTAACTCCTAACAAGTTTAACTACCCTAACCTAACTTCAGAAAACACCGACTAACCTAACTCCAAACAACGTAAACTAGCCTAAACCCTCCACTCTACATTGTCCTTCTCTCTCCTTTCGCATCCGTACGTCATACATCCAAACTATATGCAAGTTACGCCCGAGATATGTCCATTTTGACTATTTTGGGACTTGATAAAATTTTTAGTAGTTCGGACTTAGAAAATTTTAACATAGAATTATAAATTTTATGCCAAGGCCTCTAACTCGAAAACTGATATAGATACCAAAATTTACAATGACAGTTATTACGACTACTCTGCAGTCAGACAGGCCCAGCTCCACCTGTTGGAAGTCGGAGCTACACCAATTCACATCGATTCATCAACTTAATTGCACTGTTTCTCGGTTCAACCAGATATGGTACCACTGTAATGATAAACTTAGTCATAACATTCATTTTAAGTTTCAAAGACAATTTATTTAAAATTGGTTGTTGCGTATAACTTTTGTGATATTGTAATAATATTAAACTATTTCTTTATTTGCATAATCAGATCTATGTCTGGTTGTGGGTGCATTAATGTCAAAGTTCCTTGAATTTATCTCCATCAGCATAGGGTGAAATTGCCTTATAGGGTGAAATTGTCCCATAGGGTGAAATTGCCCCATAGGGTGAAATTGCCCCATAGGGTGAAATTGCATCATAGGGCGAAATTGCCTCATAGGGTGAAATTGCCTCATAAGGTGAAAGTGTCTCCGACATTAGATCATTGATTCCTTTTACTTATATCAAACTTACGCTAGTACCTTGAAGCGTAGACTCAGAGATAACGCCAATATAATCGCATTATGGAAACAGGGTCGCACAAACCTTCGCCATAGTTTTCTTGATTATATAAGTGGTGACATGTCATATCCAAAATTTAAAAAAATGTGCTTGCAGTGTCGGGGTGGGGTGACTCGAAACATAGTTTTATTACTGTTGTAAAAGATTCTGATTTGGATATGGGGCGATATAATAAAAATTTCGAGGAGTTTCTAAATATAAAAGAAGACGTTCAATGGTTAGCCCCAATCCGAAGTCTCATAATGACGAACGTTAAAGAGTTTATTGTAAATAAACGTAAGCTTCATTTTATGCAGGATTCCGTACGAAAGAAGTTTGTGGCATAAAAAAAAGGGAGATACTACATCTCTGTAAAAATTCAAAATTCAAACAATTGATCGATCCCTTGCAAATCACCGCTTCCCAGTCACAAGGAATAGCGGAAAGAATGTCAAAACCTATAAAGAAGATTAAAGTTGAAAACAAAGGCTAGTTTTTAAAAAAGATTAAGTTACTAGTTGACAACGAGCCAGTGCATCTTTATTATACGGACGTGCTAGCTAGAGACGAATACGAAAACATACCAGTCGGTTTATGGAGTAAAGTATAACCCCCAATCTGATACGTATAGTTTGGGAAAAGTGTATAAGAAATTGATTCAGAAAACAGTGACACAACCTAAAATAATAACGTTTATCCGGAGGCTAGAGATCTAACAAGAGTTATAATTATTTTTAAAGTCCTTAGCATTTTTTTAAGAAATGTAATGAATTAGTTCATAGGATACATTCCCTACCGGATGTTTCGTACGTACACACAAATCGGGTACAATCGGTACATATCCGAATAGGTATAGCTCATATAAAAGGACTATTAGCGTAGCAGTTATTATTTGTTGCTTGTACAGTTTAAAGAGACGATATAACAAATATGTATAAAGACTTTGGGGAGGTTATTCGAAGATTTCGCAATGCTCTACGAGTAAAAAAAGCAGAATGTGGGCAACGCTTTTTGATAGAAGGAGAAAAATGTTTTATGTGTCAGTCATACGAGGCAGCAATACAGCACTGTACTGCTGTGTCAGTAATGCCCGAGGATTTAGATGATTTTATGGAAATAATCGAGGAGATGGGGTTTATAAAACTGTTGGCAGATATTCAAATGGAATATATACTAAATTGTAAGTTTTAAAGTAAAAATTTAACCACCTCGACTATCATCATAAGAAATGAATGATGTGAATTTAGAAATTATTTTTGTATATATTAGCTTGTTTATGTTATAAAATATAAAGTATACATTGGTATTGTTTAATTTTTCAAATATCCACATAACTGAAATGGGTATCTAAGTTCTCATGAAAAGTATTACAACAAAGATGTGTATTTTTTTAAAAGGGTGTTATAAACGTTTTACAAAATTATTAATCAGAATCGTTTCATTTAAAACTATAACATAATTTTATTTACAGCTATTAATATCTGTAGTTGAAAGACAACAATTTAGAAACGTATAAAAAAACTAAGTGTAATTAATAGTGTTACAAAATTTTTTATCTAAAATCTATGGCTTAAAATTTAAGCATCGCTCGTAAATGCGTGGAATGGAAACCTGTTTTACTCTTCCATTTACTCAACTTGTCTACAAATACTGTTTTCAAACAATCTTAGGTAGGTTCTTATAAATTCGTAAAATATTACCCCAATATTACTATTACTGTATTTGCTTTTAATTACATCATGTGCGAGATTCTGTAAGACATCATTCCTATTATATCTTTCCATTGCGACATCTAACAGAAACAGATCTATATTAGGAGTACCCTTTTCCGTTAGTTCTTTTAAAGTATTAGCATGGTTGAGAACGATCTGAGATACCCCTAAAAAGTGCTCTAAAGTTCCTTTGGTAAATATCATATAATTCTCATCAAATGTCACCATCTTCACTAAACAATTCTTATTTAAATAAAAACGCAAGTTGTCGAATTTGCATATCTGATTTCGCATGCCAACTTCCATACTGCGAATAATGTATGGAAGATTTGATATAACCTTCCTAAATACGTTGAGGAATACATCAAGTACGGTCTGCGAAATTGTGTCGACAAATCTGAAAATTATTTTATAATCGTCGAACTGGTTCAGGCCTACTATTATGATTTTGGACGAAGATTTTGTTATGGCGTATGGTTTTTCAAATAGCAAATTGGTTCGCTCTAACTGAATTGCGACGTTTATACATTCTTTATGCGCTGCGGTCGATTGGTTTTCCAAATCTTTAATTGGTTCCCACTCATTGTCTGTAATTTTTAGTTCCTCCTGGAAATAAACCATCTCGATGTGCCTCTCGTTGTGTTTTTTTATGGCGTCAAAACCAGTAAAAACGCTTTCACACACACTGCATGCAATACTTAAGATGTTCATTCTAGAAAAACTAAATGATTAACAGTTTTTGAATTATACATGTAAATATTAATTTCTTCTACGTTTGCAAAATTCAAACTAAAACTTACTCTTCTTTGTCGATAGTCCTCACATGAAATTTTCAGAAACGAAAATTCTGTAGCACTATTAATTACACTTTGAACGACTTTACGTTTTACAAAAATAAACTTAAAATGAACTGTTGGTATCATTTCCTCGTATTTATGTACATATAGAAAGTATAAGTATAATTTGTCCTTACATTAAACCAATTTAAATCAAATTATAGAATGCGTATTCCCGTATATTAACTAGAATTGTGAAGGGTACTTTTATTAAATTAATAGTCAGACGTCATTGACAAACAATGCAAGGCTGATGATCATACATTTCACTAAATTTATTTAGAAAATATGTCTTATTTTGAACTACATTTAAAATAGATTATCCAACCACTTTCTAGCCCACCGTGCAGAATTAATATATATTATACCTTTTGGTTTAATTATTTGAATGTGGATGCATTAATTGAAAATCTTAACAATCCTAGATACTAATAAATATTTTTTTGAGTTTTACTCTATTATCGAGTTAAATATAAATGAAAATGCGGAGGTGTTTTCTTGTTAGGTTTTTGAATATTAATACAATATATACAGGCCTGTTAGAGCTAATTTTAAAAGACGTGATAATTAATTTCGATTAGCCAGGAAAATTCTATACTAATTTGATAGGTTACACGATGGGTTTATCTCAAAAGACAGAGCAATACTGTTTAGAAATGGATTAAAAATGAATTCCATATGGTTTGCAAAAGGTTAATCTGGAAATCAGTAAGGGGTCGTTCGATTTAAAAAAAATTCCAATGGATTTGAGAACCTGAGGAAAAACACAATAATAATTGATATCTTACACGACGGAGTTATGATAAAAATACTGCTAAGAGTAATTTTTTATAATAATTCTAAAAATGGTGTTGGTGGTTAAATACATACAAATAAAACCCACTATAAAACAATTATCAGCATCACTTTTATAGTCAAGACTTGCATATAACGCCAATTAACATAATAAGGAGCTGCGGATGCTCGACCATCGGCATAAAAGGCGAGGGACCCATGTTCCAGTGCATTAGTCGTCAAAGTATCGTCGAGTTTGATTAAAATTACAAGTTAAAGATGGATTTTTCTTGTGTTGACGTTACAAGTGATGAGCGAGTATCACAATTAAATATCAACCAACTAGTTAGTCGGACAACCTATAGGTTAGGTGAATTTCCTCCAAATTCTCACCACCATATAATAAAAGTTGGTTTTGATTTATATAGTGGTCTTCAACCTGTCATCCAAGTTATTTGCTGTAGTGGTATGTGTGCAGATTCTACGATAACATTCTCATACTTCGATTAGAAGAAATTATGTACTTTTCAAGTGGAATTTCAAATTCACCAATTTGCTCAAGACTCAAAACAAGTCAGATTAAATGGTTTGACTACTGGAGAGACGTTGTTAGTATACAATTTCAAATTGCAGCTGAGCACAGCCTTTAATAGAAGTATATGGCTGTTGAACAATTTTGAAAAAGAGAATTTATGTAATATGAAAATTACGAAAGATGGGAATGTTATTGTGCTACCTGCGTACGAGTGCATCAAGCTATTAAATTTACGAGAATTAATCTGTTTTAAAATGGCTGAGTTGAGGTGTAGAAACTTTCCAGAATTTTACGAAAAATTTGTAGGTGATATAAAAAATGTATGTGGAAATACGACGGAGGAAGAAAGGTTTCAAACGTTATTAAAGGAAGAGAACCGTGTCAGTATTTCTTGGCCTAATGATTGCAGCAATTTAAATTACTTGACAGTGTTGGAAATTATTAAATGTTACCCCATCAATACTTAAAAGATGCGACTGCAAGGCAATCGCTTGCGCAAATATTTAGAGATTTGGCTATCCCAGATTCGCCAGACTCTGGTTACCACAGCGGTTTATAGATGTTATCAATACACGTATATATTTTATTAAAAACATTCTATTTCTTGATAAAGTTTGTTTTACATATTTGTATCACCAACATTAGCAAAAATTATTAATAGACGTATTAAACTATATTGTTTTTATTTTCAGATTTATGGTGGTACACCCCGCAGATAATAAACACAATATACCGCATGTCAACAAAAAAAAGTTGTAGGGAAATTCAAAGACAACTTTAATGTGGGTCTAGTATTAAAATTTGTTGGTAGTAAGGTTAAGTCCTACTGTATTGTAAGCGAGAAAGACATGATTAAAAAGATTAAAGGGGTCTCACGAAGTGTAATTAAGAATATTAATGTAGATAGTTACTTTGTACATTGCGGAAGGTTTTGATTCTAGGAAATGAGCAACCTACGAAAGTATGGAATACTTGGTATTAATGCTAATTGGTTTAGTGACCGCGCTTGTTCACTCTTCGAGTGTCTTTGGCAATCCTCGATTGTTTCCAAAGAAAATATGCAAGCCTGCCATTTCCGAAAATATGACGTAGAAGTTATTCAAAATTAAATTGCTTTATTAGTAAGTATGCTGTAGACAACAACTTTGGTATTCCCTTAGTAAAGGTTTTAAGTGTTTTATTAAGTTTTTGTTTATAGTAGCATTGCATCTTCCACCGCAAGACTTGCAACTAATTTGTGTGCGTGTGCTACAACCCTTTTAGATTTTAAATATTCACACGATGCGATTGTAGATCCGTATAACATGGAAGACATTTCCGATGTTTCTACTAACTGCATTCGCACATGGACGATGCAAACTAGGTGCATGCATTGGTGCTAAATGTACTGGACGAGCAGCAAGGATTGGCAAAAGATGGCATCATTTAGTTCCCCGTTGAATCCTCAACTTCGTTCGGCTGTCTTCGGAAACCTTGGGTTTGCCTATAGGGTACATAAAACAGGTACGCTAGAATTAATTTTTTAGTTACAAGTTAGTTCGCTTACAAGTTTCACCAAAGTCGTATAATGCGGATTTTGTTTTGTACTAAAATGGTACCTGCAAACATTTTTAAATGCAAGCCCTGTCGCTTCTACTTTACCAGGGGAATGCCTTCAAACAGCACCAGAGCAAAAGTCGTGGTGTAACACGTCCAAGGTTAAGCTTATACATCCGTCAGCAGCAAAGTACTTAAACCATGTGTCTTGAGGAGCAACAGACCTAAAAATGCAACAGTTTACTAAATTTAAACTGTGCTAGTAAAAATTATTATACACCGCTTTCACATGTAATTCGGGCGATGATGACGTTAAACTCGACCTTCCCATTTATATATTAAAAGCACATTACATTGTAATGTTTTACATTATTCTCATATTGTTAGATTAACGACAATATGTCTTATTGGCAGAAACACGTTTTCTCTCTTATTAAACAGCACATTAATCTTTTTTTTGCTATAGGTCTTTTTAACCAGCACATTAATTTCTTTTTTTTGTTACAGGTTACTTTAACCTGCTTGAATTCGACTACACGAAGAAGATAATGTAGTACTTTGTAAAAATTGTATTCTATTAGTTTATTAAACTGTAAATCGGATAAAATAAATTATTAAACTTTTGCGTGCTTAATTTCTTTGTGTTAATATTTCTAAGTGTTTGGTTAAAACATTCTAGATATTAAAAAGAAGAGATGATTAGAAATCGACATTGGTAAAAAACAATCTTAAAATTGGGGTAACTCCCTGGGGAATGATGGAATCTGGAAAATTCCTAGAAATTCAGGCATCTGAGAAAAATCTAATGTTAATTAATACCAAACAAGGCACATTTATCTCGTAGGTGGAAATGTGGAGAAAAATGTATCTCGCCGAGGGTATATGTGTAACTTTTAAGGGTGGTCCTATATTAAATCTGTTTACAGATTCGGATTCTGCGTAAAATTCTGGACTAATTTGATGTATCGCATTGTTAAAAAATGTATAACCATTGTCGGAAATCACTACCGGTAAAAAACCTTAAAATGAGAGTAGCTCCCTGGAGGATGATATTATCTAAAAAATTCATAGAGAATTGAGTAGCTGAGAAAAATCTAATATTAGTTGGTACCAAACAAGGTACATTTATCTCGTGGGTGGAAATGTGGAGAAAGATTGATCTCGCAGAGGGTATATGTGTAACTTTGTAAGGAGTGGTCCTATATTAAATCTGTTTACAGATTCGGATTTTGCGTAAAATTCTAGACTAATTTGATGTGTCGCATGGTTAAAAAATGTATAAACATTGTTAGAAATCACTACCGGTAAAAAATCTTAAAATAAAGGTAGCTCCCTGGGGTATAATGCTATTTAAAGAATTCCTAGAAATTCAGGTAGCTGAGAAAAATCTAATATTAATTGATACCAAACAAGATAGATTTATTTCGTGGGTGGAAATGGCTAGTCGAAGAAAGCTATTTGGTTCAGAATGCTAGCGGTAAAAAAATCTTAAAATGAGGGTAGCTTTCTGGGGGATGATGCAATCTAAAAAATTCCTAGAGATTAGGGTAGCTGAAAAAAATGTAATATTAATTGATACCAAACAATATAGATTTATCTCGTGGGTGCGGTTTCTATAGGCACCGAGAGGTATCTCAAAAATTTTAGGGGTTAGGTTACCGATTTTTTAGGGTAGGGATGGTTGGGGTAAAAAAATCCCACAAGGAGGTCCACAAGGAGGGAGCAAACATGAGATTCATCTCCTCATTTGCTTCTTATGGGAATTTACATGTAAATTTGGTCCAGATGAGAGAGCAAATGAAGATGCTGGAGCATATGAGGTCGCAGAAGCCCTGGTTTCCTACTACTCATACTACATAGCGTCTGCCACAAAATAAAAGTCTTGCGGTTTCGTCAAACGATCTACTTTAAAGACCAACCTAATGAAAATAAGTTTGTAACAATAATTTAATTTCTTTTCAGCAATGTTGTATGTACCGATAATAGTACGCAAACTAATGCAAAACAATTTTCATTTGTGAGGTTTTGTGCCAAATTCAGAAAACTATAAATAATTACCAGAAATCTTAAAAATCAGCATTATTCCAATTATTTATTTTCTTTTATAGCACTACGGATCGTTTGTAATATATTTCAATTCTCTACCTACAACCCGGTTTTTCTTACCATAGGTATTTTTCGATATTATAAAAAATACTGGGGTTTGAGACCACTGGAACAACGTTTGATAATTTTTTTGCAAACTTTTAAAAAGGCAAGTGTACGAAACAAATTATTAAAATAACTAAACTGGGAATTTGTCTAAATAATTTGCCACGTTTCTAAATCTTAAAAACCTAGAGAAGCACACAGGTCATTGTTATCGTCGTACCTCGGGTACATTATTAGTGGATGTAAATACCAATCAAAAAGAAACGGAGGATGAAAGTCATCTGAAATGGCATAAGAATATATCAAAAATTCACTTCAAAATCATTTGAATATAGCAAATAAAATTATTGCTTTCATTACAGGATCAAACCCATTATAAAATCTACCACAACTAGCTATACAGTTTCTTCATTCTCTTCAAATCAAGCTACTATAAAAAGTGTTTCTGAAAATGCTTCTAATATGCCAGCGTTTAATTTTCACGATTGTAAAAATACTATGAACATAACCACAAACATGTTACAATTAAATGCCCGTTGTTTGTGTTCATGACCTTATTTGTTTATTTTGACTCATGGTCTCTCTTATGAAGTATAGCCTGGTACTTGGTTAGAATGGGAATATGAAAATTCTGATGCTCGTGTTTCCTCGCGGTCGCCTGACGGCTCAGACCCGAAATATTTCACAAGCATCGAATTTCTATTCTAACCTTGTTATAGAATATACTATTCTGTTTCTGATGTGGCAGACATTTTTCCTTATTGAATCTGTATCATTATATGGTTTAAAGAAGTGCATTATTCATAATTCTGGCACTATTGATATCTCCAATAACTGCATATAGTAATATAAATAACAAAATACATAGAAAACTAGGTTTGCTACTCAAGGCATTCGAATGCTCATTCAAGATTCAAATTGCATTTTCTAAGATATTAAGCACCCGGATGTACGTAAGTATCTTTTATAGTACATGTGCTTGTTATTTAACTTTTCTCGTCGTTCCTTAGTTTCTAGAACCGAGTCTAATATATTCCTAGCAATTCGAACCAATTTAAGTCACAAGCACATTCGTATTCTACATCTGTCTCAGATACGAACTGTTTAGAATGTAAGAACGGAAACTAATTGAATTAAAGGAAAACAAATGAATGGGGTTTTCTGACCTACACTCAATATTTAATTATTTATTTTGCCTTTAAAGGGCTGTGATGTTTTCTTTAATCGAATTCTGTAAGATTTAAGGGATGTATTCTGGAAAACAAATTTGCGGCTGTTTCAATTTAAGAAGATGCATCGACGTTATCCAAATGTAATTGACAAAGCGCTTTCGGGTAAATAATGTCCCAAACAAAAAGTTTTAATACGACATTACTTCTCCTTCAGCCGGATTGATGAGTTGGCAGTTATTGGCGCTTCTCTGTTTTCATAGATTAGTTACGTGAGTAGAAAACATTAGTTATTATTTATAGGTTCTTTCGAAAGGTTTCGAAGATAATAGGGTTGGCTCTACTGCTGCTTCCTTTGTATATACTTGACTTTTAATACAGGTTACGTTTAGAAGTTATGTCTTTGGTTTGTTTCCCATTACAATAATTTATCGTATGCCGTTATGATTAAATGTTACTTTTATTACGTTAATCCTAATTTGCTACTTAAATGAATTCGTATTATCTTTAAATTTGTACGAGGTTCATAAACGCAATACAAATTAGTATCCGCTTTAAATTCATGATTCTGTTTGATGTATCTACAAATTGAGGAAATATACACCGACAGCTCGCTGAAATTCCATATACGGAGTAATTAAAAGGAAGCAAACAAAATCCGGATTATATTTCGCAATTTTCATAATCTCTTCCCCTATCAATATTCCGGAAATTCGATGGAAAATGCGCTTGTATAAACAAATCCAAAGTCAATCCGGATTATTTCAACATTTGACATAAAAATTGTGTGGCGAAGATAAGAAGTTATGTGCGCGAAGCTTTACTGTCATTTACTTTTATAGAGAAATTCTTGTAAAAAATGGCATTGCAAGCGAGAGATTGAAGCGATGAACCGAGGAATTCAATTTTCCATTGACACCCATTCATCTTCCGGTGCGGTATATACACAAGTTTCAGACTTGCCGCATCTACAGCATATCGCGCCCTAGGAAACTTGAGCTTATTCGTAATACGTGCATTTAAGTGTTTCACTAGTACAGGAATAGTTAATAATACATATCAATGCGTGTGTTTGCAGAACCAAGTACATCAGAATTCCATTTTCAATTCAAATAGAGTACATCACTGTTCTAACTATTTTGCGTTGAACAGTAATAGAAACGTATGTGTATTTTAAGATACGACTGGATACTATATGAAAAGAAACCTATCCCGTCTCCGACAGCAAAGCTTATGATGTTTGCATTCTGTGTCGTTATATTGAGGATTACTTTAATCCTCGAAATATGAAAGGTGTCCTTTTATATGACAGTAGTTTTATATAAAACGAATGCGTTAAGCAGGGGCTAGTCGTCATGTTAAATCCTTAAGTAGAATATCAAATACAGAAATGATGCTAAAAATATTCAGGAACGTAAAAAAACAAAAAAGTGGTGAACCAAGCATCGTTTTGTAAACAACTGAAAATGGATATAAGGAAAAACTTTTCACGTTTAAAGAAATATATAAATATGATATACATGGTGCTCCTTTAAGCGAATTGTTTCTAAATTCCATGTTAGGTAAGCAGGTACTAGATGGCGCATGTGCTTTAATTAAACTTACACTACTCAATTTTATAAAGTAGGTGGACATTTTGATAATTCACTAAAGAAATTTAGTTTTAGACAGACTTTTAAAATATAAAAAAAAATGTAGATGCATGAAATATTTCACTTATAATACACTGCAGTTATATTTTGATGTTTTTGGTAAATCAAGATTTTGAAATGAATATACCCACAAACACGTCATCATCATCAAGTCTTCAGTCCTAGAACTGGTTGGACGCGTATCGTCATTCTTTCCTTGTCTGAACCAACCTATACATTTACCTGAAATTAGCAGAGTCTTCATCTATCACTATTTGTGTGCAAGTCTGATCTCGGTCTACCTCTACCTATTTTTTCCTATCTCTGCTTGTAATATATCCCGTACTATTCCCCAGAAATGCCTTAGAACGTATCATGTCCTTCTATTTCTCCTATTTTTTTTCGTTTTCCACAGATATCTTTATTCCTGTACTCTTTCAACAACCTATTTGTTATTAACTTTGTCTGTCCATGCTACCATTCTCATACATCTGAAGCACAACATTCCAGAAGACTTCTATCTTTTTCTGTCTGCCCCTATTTCATAGATGTACTGTGCTGTGCTCCACAATATGCTTTCAACAGTTTTCTTCTCATATCTATGTTCGTTGTCTTTGAACATAGTTTGATGCAGTTCGGTCACCTTCTACTGTTTTACATTTATATACCCTACATCCCCGATATTCAGATGTATGTGAAGGAGGGTAAGCAACGTTTGGCTGCCAAGTTCCCCCAACACTTGAACCTTTGTCGAATTAATATTTTTTCCAATTTATCCTTTCGCACAATCAACATTAGTTGAAAATATTTCACAACCAACATCTGTAGTTGTTTATAATAATCATCAGATTTAAGAACACTTATTTTTTCGTCATTGGTTTTTACGTCTTGAAACTGGTTAAACTTGTACCTCAGCTTATTTATGTTCTGAGCTAGCCTACACAGTTCCTTGCAATTCTCACAACAGCCTATAAATTACATTTGATTTTCCAATGCTCCACGAAGGTTACATTGGCCAGGAAGCGAGTTTTTTACCTGGAAAATTTGAATTTTGCCGAACCCTTGCGGTTCCAAGCAAGGTAGGGATCTTTAACGTGCGTGACAACACTCACACCGGGACCTCCATTTTACCTCTCATCCGAATGAGGGTGTATTTTGTGAAAATGCTCGCCTAACATTTTTCAAGTGGACCGTGTCGGATTCGAACCCGAGACCTTGGGCGTAGTAGTCACACACACCACTACGCCACGAAACCGCCAACAGCCTATATACAACTCGATTCCCTTCTATTGTTTTTTTAATTATATTCCCTATTTCACCGAGATTCAGTGGTATGTGAAGGGGGTTAAGCAGCCTGTGACTGCCAAGGATCTCCAACACTTAGACATTTGCCGTATTAATAGTTTTCCAGTAAATCCTTTCGCACAATTAACTTTAGTTGAGAGTATTGCAAAACCAATATCTGTAGTTGTTTATAATAATCACCATGTTTAAGTACAGTAATTATTATTGTCATTAGTTTTTCCATCTTGCGACTAGCTGGAAGCGTACCTCCATTGATTTCTATTCTGGGCTAGCCTACACATTTCCCTGAAATTCTTACAGCCCACATCTTTCACTATCTGTGTACAGTAGTCTAACTTAGGTCTACTTCTACTTCTCTTTTTTCTCTCTGCTTCTAATATATGCCGTACTAATCCCTCGTGCGTTAGTATGTGGCCTATCATACCATCTCTCCTATTTTTTACTGTTTTCCACATATTTCTTTCTTCCCCTACCATTTCCAGTACCTCCTTGTTTTTAACTTTGTCTGTCCACGATATCTTCATCATACGTCTGTAGCACCACATTTCAAAGGCTTCTACCTTTTTCTTGTCTGCTTCTCCTACTGTCGAGGCTTCACAGCCATACAGTGTTGTGCTCCACACATATGTTTTAAGCACTCTTTTCCTTGTTTCCCATCTTGCGTTATTTAACTTCCTAAGTCAGAAATCCTTAACCCCATGTAAGTTTTCGTTACCTATTTGTATTCTTGTTTTTGATTTATTTTCACCTCTTTTGCATACTAAAACTTTAGTTTTATTTTGTTAAATTTCATACCATATATGTCCGTTAGAACTGTTTCCATTTTATTAAGAGCAGCTTCTAACTCTTCTTTGCTAGATGCTAGTACCGCTATATCATCTGCAAATCTAAGTATATCAATCTTTTGTCTTTGCATCCTAATTCCAAATGTCTTCCTGCATTTGACAGTTTTCATTGCCTCTTCTATGTACAAGTTAAAAATTAATGGGGATAAAGCACATCCCCGTCTCACCCTCCTCCTAATATTTACTTCTCTACTTTCTTGCTAATTCTATTACCGCTGTTTGCTGTTTGTATAAGCTATGTACTATCCGTTCATCCCTAAAACTTATTCCACTCTTTTTGAGCGTGTCGAATATTTTTTTCACTTCACATTGACGAATGCTTTTTCTAAATCTACAAACCCTATATATACGCTTTTCCCCTTCTCTATTGTTTTATCCATTATCGCCTCAGCGCTAAAATAACCTCCCGTGTTCCCCTGTTTCGCCTAAACCCAAATTGACCTTCTTTCAGTATTTCTTCAGCTCGTTTTACCATTCGTCCTTCTACAATTCTAGTTAATATTTTTGAAACATGTGCGGTCAAACTTATTGTTCGAAAATTTTCACATCAATCTGCGCCTCTTTTTTTTCGGTATAGTTACTTTGATGTTACGTTTGGGTATCTCGCCTTTCTCATACATATAGCTTACAAGTCGGAAGAGACGTTTTGTTACTGCCTGTTCAGCTGCTTTTAGAGATTCTGCGTGCACCATATTTGTACCCGGCGCCTTACCATTTCTTAGGCCCTTTAACGCTAATTCAAACTCATCTCTAAGTATAGGATATGCAAGATCATCATTTTCAATGTCTGATTCCTGTTCGAATGCTGTTAGTTCCTCTTCTAAATATAAATTCCCTATATATTCCTGCCATCTAGCTACTTTTTCTACATTTTCTAAAATGACGTTTCCTCCCGCGTCCCTTATATTTTTGCTATATGGTTTTATATCCCTAAAATTCATTCTAAATGATTTGTATGCTTCGTCTGTCTTAGTTTATACCTAGTTGCACTTTTCATGAATCCATTGTTCTTTAACTTTCCTGCATTTGTGAATAATTTCCCATTTTATGGCTTTGTATCTGTTTTCCTGCTTCATATGATCTATTTTGTATTTTCGTTTTTTTCTATTAAAATCAGAATATCCTTTGTTATCCATGGTTTTTGTTTTCTTCTTGTGTATACCCCACAATATGTCTGGCTTCCATGTCTAAGCTGGATTTAATGTTATTCCATTCTGTTTCTACTTCCTTAGTATCAGAAATGTTTCCGACATCTTTCAGCAATTCAATTGACTTTTTTTCAAATCTTTCGTGGATATCTTTATCTTTTGGCTTCTCAAAGTCAAAGTGCCTTTTTCCGTTCCTCTTTTTCAGATTTTTATATTTAAGTGCCGCCTTCATAATTACGATGTTGGGGTCAGTATCTATATCTGCTTCTGGGTAACGTCTACAGTCTTTTACTTGATTTCTAAACCGTTGTCTAACAATAATGTAATCTATTTGATATCTTCCTATATCTACTGGCATCTTCCACGTGTATCGTCTTCTAATATGATGTTGAAATAATGTATTTGTGATGGTTATGTTGTTCTTGTCGCAAAATTCTACCAGCCTGTTTTTCCTGTCATTTCTCGTGCCTAAACCAAATAAACCTACTATCGCTTCTTCCTTACCCTAACCTACAACTGCATTAAAATCTCCCGTAATTATTAAATTTTCATGTCCTTTTACGTATCTCAGTATGTCTTCGATATTTTTGTAGGTCGCCTCTACCTCTTCCTCACTGTAGCTAGAGGTGGGCATGTATACTTGAATTATTACTGTATTTACTGGTTTAGATTCAAATCTAACCATGAGTCCTCTTTTGTTCTTTTGTAAGTAGTTTTCTACACGTGCTATCCCTTTTCGCATAACTATCCCCACACCCGAATTTTCTTTCTCTGATCTTGTATGAATTACCCTGAAATCTTCACTCTAAAAATCCCCCGCCTCTGGCCAACGGACTTCGCTAATTCCTACTATGTCTGGTGCTGACGTATTCATTTCGAGTTTCAGGTTCTCTAGCTTACCTACTTGTTTCATATTTCTGACATTCCACGCTCCGACTCGCAGAATGTTCACGGATCTTTTTCTATGCTTTCGGATCACATCCCCAGAAGTAGTCCCCTCCCGGAAATCCGAATGGGGGACTATTTTACTTCCGGAATTTTTTCCTCAGAGGATGCCATCCTCATTATGAGTACGCTGTGTGCTTGGGAGATAATGTGGTGGTTTCCCGTTGCTTTCCACATCGCAGTAGTGTGTCTTAAAATGTCATACCGACCCCTATGCCGTCTGCCACTCTAAGTACCGAAAAAGCTGCTGCCCTCTTTCGGGGACCTGTCTTAGTCTGGCTCCTCACTAAAGACTCCACTAATTTGGTTAAACCTATAGTTCGGCTCTTTAGCTCATTGAAACGTGCAAGCTATTCTACCCGTTCTAGTATTTTAGGACGTCGTCATGGTGCAGGTCCGTTCAGAATGGTACAAACACGTATCCAGTATGATTTTATTTTCTAACTGTTAGGTTTTACAAAATAGCAAAGCCATGATATAACAAATGGAGTTTTTATTTTAGTCCATATTATCCTCGGAGTTACCTACGTCTTCTGTTGTAGTCTGGTCCCACATTTACTACTACTTGTTCAACCGGCTCTTTAGCGATGTTATTCAATCTCAGCATTTTCCTCTGTTTTCAATAATATGGTTAATGCAATTAACCCAATATTTTTAACCCACAACTGCACCTCCTTCATCCATAAACACCTCCAAGTCGTCAATTTTAAAAGGTAAATTCTTGATAGCTACACGTTTCTTCACTTGGCCCCAAATTGGCTCACTTGTATTTAAATTGCAGTGGAATGGAAGTAACCTTAATAAAATTCTGCCAGAGGGTTTCACAATCTCGGCAACAACATAATGTGTTTGGTATTTCCAAACGTATGTGTTATTATTAAACTTTAATTAACAATACCTCTAACGGTGGCTTAAGGTGAATGTATCTTTAGCAGGCTAAATAATTAAAGATTATTTGTTTCCAAGCATATCTCAAGAACGTCTATCAGGACTTGCAACTGAACATGAAATTGCAGAACAAATTGATTATATGGACAATATTTCGTAGTTTTCTTGGAAAAAGCGACATCAGTCGAGTTTTGATTTTTGTTTGTAATGCGTTTATATTTTCATAAAAAATACTTCGGTACGCCATTAATTACTAAATCCCTTTTATCTTTGAGAGGGGGCAAAATGAGTATTTACACGAAGGCATATAAACTTTTAGGATCAGCTCCGAGTGAATGTTTATGATAGAAGTTGGATGACGAAACTCGTCAACAGCATAAGTAATAATTGGAATGAAGACTTGTATTAAAGCTTTTGTTTTTGGAAAACGAGATGAACGATGTAGACAAATTTAAATGATGCTGAAAATATAACTGGCCTTTGTTTTGAAGAGAGTGTTCTGTATCGACTTTAGGCAATTCTGTATTTGAATTCCTTTATGACGCAAATTTCATGACGGCGTCCTGAATGTCGACTGGTAGTGGTCTTTTTACCAAGAGTGACTCTAAGTATGGTCATTGTAGTTATTTCAAGTTCAACTAAAAGATTATACAAGTGGTAGACCACGTCATCCATCACTCTGATACAACTGGGTTCTCTGTTATCAACGATACTAAATTAACTCTGACTGCTCTGGCAAATAATATCACCTGGAGAGATTTTCTAGAAGACGTCTAGAGGAAAGCGAATACGGCACCCAAAATTCGGGATTTGAAGTTTTACTGGGTCAGATTGGACGACGAGGATCGGGGAAATTTCGAAGCAGACAAATGGACAAAGAGGTCGCAACATGTGATTCTCGGATATTGTACTTCGTAGTAAAACTATGCGACTATGAACCCAAAGTAGGTCAGTATATCAAACTGGTCCCAAAGTCAATGTTACTATGGATCCAATGTAGATCAATCGATTAAGAACAACGTGATTATGGACCTAAAGTAGGTCATTCAACTAAAAGAGTGTAATACTTTGGTCCTAAAGTCTATGCGACCATGGACCCAGAGTAGGTCAGTAGGTTAAACTGGCTCCAAAGTCAATGTTACTATAGACCCAATGTAAGTCAATGGACTAAAACAACGTGACTATGGACCTAAAGCAGGTCATTCAACTAAAAGAGTGTAATACTTTGGTCCCAAAGTCAATGCGACTATGAACCCAAAGTAGGTCATCCAACTGAGAGTGTGATACTTTGTTCCAAAGTTTATGCGACTATGAACCCAATGTAGGTCAATAGTCGACTAATAACTGCGTGCATTTAGAGTCAAAGTAGATCAGTGGACTTGAAACTGCTGCTGGTACAAATACAGTTGCATAATTTTGGTAACCGCTTAGTTAGCAGCGTACAGGCAAGGTTGCATAAAAAGAGGAAAAGGGAAAAGTACTGCGCTAAGAGTATTCATTTCTGATTGAATAAGCAAAATTTGTTATCAATATGAAGCTTTAATTTGTTCGTCATTAAGATAAGAAGTGTAATTTAAGCACCATAAGTATGGATTTTGGTCATTTCAACAAAAGTACCTACCGCAAACCATTCACACATTGTAAAAACCTTATAGTGAACCAAAAGTATAAGGTTTTGAATGTGGAATCAATAAAAACAAAATTTAGTAATCGAGTAATGATAGAAACAGAGGCATTTCAATGTATTTTACCGCTACGGTACTTTGAATATCTCCAACGGAATTAAGAAGTTAAACGATAGTATTGGTCTAAACCATAGGTTCCCAACGGGGGCGGTACCGCCCCCCAGTGGGCGCTGTAGCTTTCAAAGGGGGCGGTAGCGAGTACAGGGGCAAAAGGGGGGCGTTAGGAGGATCAAGGGGGGCGTTTAAATATATTAAAATACTTTGAAAATACCTAGTTGGCATGAATAGACAGTTTATTTAGCTATCTAAAATGTCTATGTTATTGTTATCGAGAAAATATACTTTAAAACATTTAATTCAGCATTAGGTCTATGAATACCTAATTCCGTTTAATATTGTCCGCAACAAGTCTTTGCAAGTTGATAAGCAAAGACGCGATATGACTTGATTACAAAGTGCACCGGCATCACCAACAAGATAAAACATACAAGTTGATGCTTGTATGAAATCAAACGTATAAAAGGCAGGGATAGCTCTAGGAATGTGTTATTATTTTTGTGTGCTTCGCAAATAATCCATGTTCGTGAGTGATAAGTTATATAAGTCATTATAACCATTAATTTTATAATTATCTATAAATTCGTTGAAAAGTTAATTTATTTTAAACCGTGGCAAGTTTTGGATTTCAAAATGTCTGAATCTAAGAAGAAATGCCGGCAGTACAGTCTTTTGTATTTGAAATCTGGATTTACGCACTCTCCTGTAAACCCATCATTACCCATGTGTTTACTTTGCCAAAAGTTTTCTCAAATGAAGCCATGAAGCCTTCTAGGCTACAAGAACATTTAAATAAAATGCATACTGATAAAAGGACAAAGATTTGTCCTATTTTCAAGAACTGCAGAAGAAATATTTGAAACAGCCAACTATATCAAACCTATTTGCGTCGTCTTCTAAACAAGAAGATGATGGACTACGAGCATCATATAACATTTCATTGTTAATCGCAAAAACGGGAAAACCACATACCATTGGCGAGGAACTTATCTTGCCGGCAGTCAGAGAGGTAATAAAAACTGTTCTTCATCATAAGACATCGGCAGATGTCATCAGAAAAATTCCTCTGAGTAATAACTCAGTGCAACAAGGTTTACTTTTGCGATTTTTAATATATATACCTTGTCCAACGCTTTAGTGAACGCTTGTAATAGCAGTCAAAAGTGCAACGTTCGTATATGAGTATCTATGTATATATATATATATATATATATATATATATATATATATATAGATAGGTAGATACTATGCAACAATATTTTAATATTCGTTATAATGCACTATGATGAGGAGGGGGGCGTTGGAAGTTTTTTTTCCAGTAGAGGGGGCGGTGGTTCAGAAAAGGTTGGGAACCTCTGGTCTAAACAAAGATATCTACATAATCGGTAAAGGTTCTACAGGAGTCACTGTCAATATAGAATTTTCCGAGTAATGTGAAATGAAAACAAAACGAAAGAAGAACAAATGTATTTTTCTTTATTGTAATTTATAAAATATAATTAAAAAATATAATGATATGTACTCTAGAATAAACATACTATAATTTACCTAAGTTGTTTATATCTTTGTTTTGCAAATGAGCAAGCATCCAAAATATAAAGAACAGTTCTAACTCACTCCAAACTTTTTTCTTTCAGCATTAGACCTTTCGCTCCAAACTTTTTTTAAAAGCTTTCATTTCTGATTTCTTTTACAGAACACTCACAACTACAACTTTGAACCGTAAAATATTACCTTATCGGTTCTGTGAGGACTCTCATCTTCATCTTTGACGCCTCAGAGACTATGGAACTAGTCACGGTCGTTTATGGTTGTCTTTCTTTAGGTTCACTAAAAATTCAGATGACAATTAGATCAAGTAAATGCATTAAGAGAATTAAATCTATATTAAGCCAACGAATACATACTGTATTACTTCGGGTGTCATCAGGCTCGTACGTTGCAATTGGAAGAATTTACCCACAGAGCCCGCGATTTTTCCAGCACTTCATTTGCATTGACTATAAACTGCTCAATAATTTTAACCCGACCACTATTATTATTCTTTCCTGAACATTTAACAAATTGCACAGATATCTTAAAATTTGCCCAAGACAGACAGACAGACTGATTGCATTAATTTTTCATTCTCGCTTTTAAACGACCGCGACTAGTTCCACGGTCTCTGAGGCGTCAAAGATGAAGATGACAGCCCTCACAGAACCCATAACGTAATATTTTACCGTTCAGAGTTGTAGTTGTGAGTGTTCTGTAAAACAAATCAGAAATGAAAATTTTTAAAAAAGTTTGTAGCGAAAAGTTTAATGCTGAAAGTGAAAAGTTTGGAGTGAGTTAGAACTGTTCTTTATATTTGGGATGCTTGCTCATTTGCAAAACAAAGATATAAACAACTTAGGTGAATTATAGTATGTTTATTCTAGAGTACATAATACTATATTTTCTAATTATATTTTCTAAATTACAATTAAGAAAAATACAGTGCGTTTTTCTTTCGTTTTGTTTCTATTTCACATTACTCGGAAAATTCTATATTGACAGTGGCTCATGTAGAACCTTTACTGATTATGTAGACATCTTTGTTTGCACCAATACTAACGTTTAACTTCTTAATTCCATCGGCTTGGAGATATTCAAAATACCGTAGCGGTAAAATACATTGAAATTCCTCTGTTTCTATCATTACTCGATTACTAAATTTTGTTTTTATTGATTCCACATTCAAAACCTTATACTTTTGGTTCACTATAAGGTATTTACAATGTGTGAATGGTTTGCGGTAGGTACTTTTGTTGAAATGACCGAAATCCATACTTATGGTGCTTAAATTACACTTCTTATCTTAATGACGAACAAATTAAAGCTTCATATTGATAACAAATTTTGCTTATTCAATCAGAAATGAATACTGTTGGTGCAGCACGTTTCCTCTTTTTATGCAACCTTGCCTGTATACTGTTAACTAAGCGGCTACCAAATTTATGCAACTGTATTTGCACCAGCAGCAGTTTCAAGTCGACTGATCTACTTTGGCACAGATAACTGAGTTCGAGATTTAATAACTACGACTTGTTATTCTTTAAAAGCGATAATGAAAAGTTGATGCAATCAGTCTGTGTGTCTGTCTGTCTGTCAGTCTGTCTTTGGTAAATTTCGAGATATGTGTACATTGGGAAACCAGTAATCAGTAAACATAACTCATAGCATATATTTCAATAGATTTATTTCTAGTTTTGAAGTTGGAGCATTTTATAAATTTCCCAGTTTATATTTCTTGCAGATAACTGAGTTCGCGATTTATTAACTACGACTTGTTATTCTTTAAAAGTGAGAATGAAAAATTGATGCAATCAGTCTGTCCGTCTGTTTGCCTGTCTGTCTGTCTTTGGCAAGTTTCGAGATATCTGTTGTTATTCTTTAAAAGCGAGAATGAAAAATTGATGCAATCTGTCTGTCTGTCTTTAACAAATTTCGAGATATCTGTGCAATTTGTTAAATGTTGGGAAACCAGCTAATCTTAGATTGCGTTGATCAATTATAATTGCTTTTAGGGTTGAGAGTCCCATTTCGTGCTGACTGGGTTCAATCGTTTTTTTCTGCAGACATCAGCATTAAATTTCTGCGGACGTCAGCATGCAGTTTCAAGTTGACTGACGTACTTTGGCTCTAAATTAACGCAGTTATTAGTCGACCATTGACCTTCATTGGGTTCATAGTCGCATAGATTTCGGGACCAAAGTATCACACTCTTTTAGTTGAATGACTTACTTTAGGTCTATAGTCACGTTGTTCTTATTCGATTGACCTGCATTGGGTCCATGGTAACATTGGCATTAGGCCCAGTTGGCCTACTAACCTACTATGGGTTCATAGTCATATAGTTTTACTACTGTACTTGTTGATAGCAAAATTCTTGGTTAAAGGAAAGCTAATTGAATCATCAATTCGACAGTGGGAAAAGAATTAGAGTAACGCTGCCACTGGCAGGTTGATACATAAATTTATACCGAGCATAGAAGCAAAAGATAAGATAAAGGTTAATTTAGATCATAAGATGGCACAGATAGTAACAGGACAGTGAGCCTTGAAAGCCTACCTGCGAAAATTCGGATTGAATCAGACCGACCGCTGTAAATGCGACGGAGGCGCGCAAAGCGCCATGCGCCTGCTATTTAACTGTCTGATGGAAACGGCAAATAAAGGGCTAGCAGATACGGAATTAGCCACTGAAAAGTTGAGGAAGCAGCAATCCAGAAGGCGTTCTGGGTTGCCTTGAAAGAATTTGCGAGAACAGTTTTGACGCAGGAAATCGGATAAACCGATGAGAGCTTTTGGGCCAAAGGGTAGAGATTGAAAATTTGAAGTAGGAGGCAGTTTAGACTTCGCATAAATTTATTTTATAGTAGGATAGAAGTTATTTTACAAAATAAATTAAACTGCAAAACCAAAAAAATTTAAAAATCAAATAATCTAAATATCTAAATATGCAAGATGAATTTCACACTAAATCAATTACTGTCTTACCTAAATGCATGCTGAACAAAACCGGTACTTAAATCATACGTTAAACAGGGCTTATAAACAACTATACTAAATCAGAATTTTAATTAGACTAAACTAATACTATAAATCGGTAACCAATTAAACGAGAAAATTAAAATAGAGTGAAGCCACTCACAGCCTCACCTCAAGACTCAAAAGTGACAGTGATTGTGATCCCTTAAGACATTTGGTGCATACCCTACCTGGACTTTAGCAGTAAATACCCATCTTCCCTTAGCAGCAAGAGCTGTTAATAGATTTAGACAAACAACTAGACTTTTGGATCCTGAAGATATTATACAGAAGATATTTATACATATAATGGTGACTATATTTTCATAAGGACTGGCTTGTATTAATAAGTAAATTCTGCACTCAATTTTAATCAAGCACGTTTTAGTGTAATGGCGCGAGCCGAAACAATGCTTATGCAAATGCACCTCATAACTAAAATTATGCTTTTGCTGTTTTATTCTGTTATACCCTTACATGCTTCATTTAAGTATTTGCATTTATATTTATTTATTTTTGTCTGCATTTGTATATTTATATGGTTTAGCATGTTTGTCGTTCGATTCATTTTGTTAGACGTTTTGTGTACTTGGATCGTATCATCTATAGCTAGGAAGATTGAAATTAAAGTGAATCAGATAGAGAACGATAGGAAACGTTACGAACGAATATAGTATAAATTTAGAACAGTTACTTAGACTTGGTTGAACGATATTTTTAATTTGTAGGAACAAATAACTGGTTTCGCTATTAATAAATTTGGCATATGCATAGAAATTGTGAAGGGTATGTAGAATTTTTTAGGTTAGCACAGAATAGAAAAGAAGTTAGAGCTGCGTCAAACCGACCTTAAGTAAGGTCAAAAACACAATGATGATAATAGAAATTCGAATCCTTCAGTAAATACTAATTTAGCTAGAAGTCGACCTTTGAGGTTGCACCAGTAAGCTGAGCTGGCAGCTTCTATCTGGTATTACAAAACCCTCCCCTTATACTTTTATAGTGTCTTGTTAAGCAGCCACTCCAAAGTCAACACTATGGGTACCATTGGTTTAACCCACCTTAGTTTCTAGTTTCTAAATTTTATTTACCGTTTAATTAATTTTGGAGTCCAATGTATTTCAAACACGGAATTTTTTTGCGTTTAAACTCATTGTAGTATTTACGGTTGAAGTATTGGGGACGTGGAGTGTAGGTGACCCTAACTCAGATAACTTTTATAGAACAGTTAGTTATACTATATAGTTTTATGAAATTTTGCGGACATTATCGAAATAACTGTAAACTTAGAAATTTCGATACCAATAACAATTGTAATAGGTGTAATAGTACGATCGTTATTAATACTAAAAAGATTATTATATAGTATATAAATTAGGGCTGTATTTACATGCAATATATGAGCTATGTGATTATAAGTACTTATCCTTAAAATTACAAAATAAAACAACAAACTTTTGGTGAATTTGATATAAGACAGAAGTAAGAATATATAAGTAGTATAACTATGGAGAAGCTGGGACAGCCCTTTTTAAAGGGTCATAAATATCTTGTAAAGGGTGTGTGTATTATGGAAAAGAGAAGTATGTATGTGTGAAGGTCATGTATGTGTAGGTGTGTGTGTGTGTGTGTGTTAGTATTAGTTAGGTTTGAGGATAACGATAGTATGGCTATGGAGAAGCTGGCCGGCCCTTTTTAAAAGGATCATAAATATCTTGTAAAGGGTGTGCGTATTATATAAAAAAGAGGTATGTATGTGCAGGTGTGTGCGTGTAGGGTGTAGGGTATGTATGGTTTGTCGGTGAAGTTAACGTGGAAGTCGTGCCGCCCTCGTGATAAAAGTGTGTGTGTAGATATCGATCGGGGGCGGTGTTGTTGTTGTTTTATTTTCGAAAAGAAAGGTATGTATCGTTATGTGTATAGGTGTGTAGGGGGCGTGCGTGTTTTAGTCTAAGACGAAATATCGTAAGGGCGCGCAAGTGGTGCGAACGTGTTTTTGTTTTAAGAGTGTGTTTTCGGGGGTGGTGGTCGCGATCGAGAATAAGTCTGGGTAAATAACCGCAAGAGTTTTTTATTACAGGTGTCGATAAGAAAAAATTGCGATGGCCCTTTAAAAGGGCTGTCTCAGCTTCTCCATAGCTATACTACTGACGTAATCGTATTTTTGCTCAAGATGGTTCGATCGATGACGTGTGCGTGTATTTTTTGCCCTCCGAGAGAGAAGATGATGAAAGTGCGCTACTTAATTCGTATACAAATACAGGGTCATGATTATCTCATCGGACACACGTGCAAGACGTTTCAAGTAAACTTTTAATAATTTGGAAATGTTACGCTCGATGTTTTCGTAGGCAATTATGATGAAGTATTTAAAATAACGCAGAGATTTCAGATCGTCGGGCAAGAGAAAAAAAAACGGGGTCGCGATTATCTCATCGGACACGTGCAAGATGTTTTAAATGTAATTGTTTCGGTATAAATGGTAAAAAAGTTCTTCCTTAACTTTGTGTGCATTATATGAACCCAAAGCATATACGATGACGAAATCGTATTTTGCCGAGAAATAAAAAGTGGTCGTAAATTTTGTATAGTATACATTCATTATATAAAGCGGAAGTTAAAATATAAATGATCGAGTATGTTTGTATAATTATTTTTATTATCGAAGTCGGGAATCGCTTTTGTTAAAACATTGTATGTATAAAAGATAGCTTCTTGGAACGCGTTAAGAAAATATTGTAGTTTAAGATTACATCATTCGTCAGTAAGTTTTAATTTCAGTACACATCGTTTTGAATCATTAATTATATAGGAACCCATTACTTTTAACAAATATGGTTTATAAATCCTCGAAATATAGACGATTGAAATTTTTATATTCTTTATCGATGCCGAGTCGGCGAAAATGTCTTGTTACTTACATCTTTGAATAAAAATATGCTCATTAATTTTTATGCGATTTCAATATCCGCATAATAAAAGATAACGTTTTAATTTGAATGAGCTTTTTGTCCAAAACAAGGGCAATGCTATTTAATTCTAATGAATTGCTATCGTTAATGTCTGAATCGTGTATGTGGGGAGCGGTTTTCAGATGCGTAATAAATTGTACGTCATTCGGAGTGATATAAATAGAGGATCCCTTGTAAGGCTTTTTATCTTGTAAAATATAAGTTTGAGAGTCGTGCAACGTGTTTTGTCATCGTGCAGCTTGCATTAAAAACAGGTAATTTTGTAAATATATTTTTAACTTTATGTAATTATATTCGTAATTAGAATTAAAATATGGAGTTAATTAAAAAAATCAATTCAGTAAGCCGCATCGATAGGAAGAAGACCGTAAAAGTCAAAGATCTCGAGCTACAGCGCCCTTATCCGGTTTTAAGCATCAAATCTCTTCAGTCAAAGAAGAATTCTCGGCTCATTCTCGTCGAATTAGAAGAATGCGTTGTGTTCCTTCCGCAGAGAATCGCGGACGTAATTAGCGACAAAGATATCGAAGAGCTGAATAAACAGGAATGCCTTTGTTTGCACTACCTAGGATGGTTCGAAGTTGGTTAGTATTTAATATTTTAATTTTTTATTTAAAAACTAATACGAAATTCGTTTATTTTAAAGGTAAACCTAATCCTGCAGCGAGTATTTCCTTCTGCTGCATGGGCGAAAACAAAAGGATCCATCATCATCAGCCCTCACGGATCCTCCCAAGGAAAATCAAGAACGGCAAGAGCAAAAAAGCCATCCGTATCGTCATCACACTAGAATACCTACCTATACATGGTAATTAATTTTATAATTTTAGTATTTTTACATCTTGATTTTTAAAGTTATGAGTATTGAATATAGAATTAGATCAGCAACCCATTACAATCGTGATATGCTAATTGCGGATTATCCACATAATTTTTATAGAATCGCATGCAAGGAATTGCCTGCTTATTTAAGAGACTTTAAATATCGGGACGGTTTTTGATTGGGTCTCGAGCCCTTTTTCTATTTTGCATGCAATTTAATTTGTTCGACAATTTAACGTGCTTAGAAGATTCGTATTCTAACACAATAGCGTTTTGCTTCACCGACGTGTCTCGTATGAAAAAAAACTTTTTAATTTATGTAATTACGACCGAAGGGCATTTTATCATATTAGCGAAAGCATCTCGGCCGGTATTAGGTTGTTTAGATTTGTAGATCAATCTGCCGTATCGCCATTAAAAACAGTGTTTAATTTTCAGTATAAATGTGAAAGTGACATTTTCTTTTATGCAATTCTAAGAACCGATTGCCTATACGTGGACTTAAAAATAGAGAATTCGTGTTTTCAACTCAATTTATTAATTCTTTGTTGATTTGCAGAAAACCCTCCGCATGCGCTTGCATGAAATCGGCGATTTATTTGTCTATAGTAAATGTGTTAGAACGACAGATGTATTTTCTATAAAATCAACTAAAAATTACAGATTCAGAAAAATATGCTATAGACTTATCCTTTTGTATAAGATTTTAAACTCGTACAAATTGTTAGAATAAAACGGGAACTGCATGCCGAATTAGAAGCCATTTTATGGTCCTGCGATTTATCGCCCAAAGACGATACGCCGAACGTATTAGTAAAATTGCACGGTTCAAAATACAGAAAGTTGGCATTGAAATACGAAAAAAAATGTTAACTAACAGAAAAATCGAAGCGGACGCGGGCGTTTCGATGTGTTGTGATCAGATGCTACAGTTGTATCGAAAAGTGCACGCAATTTTAACGAAATGTCGTAAAACTAAAGTATTTCGCAATTGGGTTCGAATATTAAAATCACAATTCACAACACCGAATCGATTTTAAGAACGGTGAAACAAACTTCTTCTTCGCTCCGGCTAGTTATCTGAATCTATTCGAAAATCTTCTATGCCATATGAAAAGATATAAAATGCTATTTAAAATCTATTAAAAACTACTGCGGCAGAATGTTCCTAAACAATGGATGTATTCTCGGAGCACGCCTCGACATTCTGAATTGGTTTGGAAGCCGATCGTGTCTGCGTTTAAATCGAGAATTCAAACAGCTCAAATTATTAATGTTGCACATAAAGATCTTAATTTATTTATCGAAGATTTAAAAACTAATTTTATCCAAATTGTATACGATTTTTAAAAATCACTCGGTAAACCTTAAAATTAATGTCGTGTTAGCGTGCGATTTTTCAAATTTTCCGTCGCGCTCAACGAAAATGAGTTTCAAACTAGGTATTTTCGACGCCCAACTTTTTAATTTGTTTCGGCAATTTAGAAAGTTTAACGAGTGGTTTGCGTGCAATATCGCAACACGCTTGTTGGATAAAATAGAGAACGACGCAATGCACGGGTCAGGATTCACGCTATCCGAAATATTATTTTAAATGTTAATATTAATAAATGCTATGATATGTTTCACGCGAGTTGTTTCATGCCTCTTCCTATCGCAATTCAAAACAAAAGGCCTGTTTAAACATTAGAAACAATGATTTTTCATGCTTTTATTGGAGCGTTTTAGCCGGAATAATTTACAGCAGGTAAGCATGCTAATCGCACAACTTCGTATCCGCATTTTGCAGAAATTTTAATATGAAAAATTTCGTCAGCCCCATGCCTATATCGGATATATCGAAATTCGAAAAGCAGAATGATATTTCTGTAAATGTTTTTGCTCTTATTTTAAAACGCGCTCGATACATCGTAACACCGGTACAATTAACTAGCCAAAAACGAGATAAACACGTTAATCTGTTAATTGTTGAAGATGCGTATGTCGACGAGTCGTCAAAATTTAATTCTGACGACGGCGAAGACGTCAACGGCGACGAGGACGACGACGACGGCGACGAGGCCGATAAAGTTGAAAAAGTTTGGAAGAATTAAAAAAAAATATTAAAGATTATAAACGGGGCGTTAGATATCATTATTGTCTTATAAAAAATTTAGCCTCACTTGTGAGAGGTCAATTAACTAAACATACGGGTCACTTTTACGTATGCGATAGATGTCTCTCCTATTTTTACGATCGCAAACGTCTCGATGCCCACGAGCAAGTATGCGAAAAACTTAACGAGTGTCGTGTTATTTTACCCTCCGAAAAAAACAAATATTTACAATTTAAAGATTTTAAGTATAAAATACCTGTGGATGGTGGTTTATTCTGACATAGAATGCCTTATTAAAAAACCGAAAGAGCTTCCGAATCAGAACGCACTTTCAAATACCAGGAACATATTCCGTTTTCAATAGGATATTATTTTTATTGTGGATATGACGAATCTCTTTCATATTACAGTTCATACAGGGCACAGACTGCATTTCTTGGTTTGTGCGACAATTAAAACATATTGCCATATGTTATGGGAGCGCATTTTTAAAACGAGCCTGCACGTCCTCTATAGATGCCTCGACGGCAAAAACGTGCTTTATTTGCGAAGTCGATTTCTTGCCGGACGACGAAAAGGTTATCGATCACGATCACATGAATGGTTCTGTAAGAGGTGTTGCGCATAGCAGCTGTAATTTAAATTTTAGGTTATTTCCAATTATTCCGTAGTCTATCATAATTTGAGCAATTATGATGCTCATTTTATTATTAAAGAGCTTGCTAACGCTTTCGAAGGCCCCATGAATATAATAACCTTGAATAATGAAAATACATAACATTTTCTAAAAATACAACGACGCAAATGTGACGTTCAGATTCATAGATTCCTTTCGCTTTATGGCAATGTCATTGGAAAAATTAGCATGCGAGTTGTCTTTCGATGACTTTAAAGTTTTAAAAAGGAATTTAGCTCCTAAACCCGGATCGCATTAAATTGCTAATGCGCAAGGGTATTTTTCCTACGAGTATTTGGATGACATTTTGAAATTAAGCGAAGAAAATCTTCCTCCTATAGAATGTTTTTATAGCAATCTTAATGAATCACATATTGAAGAATCGGAATATATTCATGCGCAAACCGTATGGAGCACTTTTAAATGCAAAATTTAGGCGACTACGCGGACCTATATTTAAAATGCGACATTCTTTTACTTTGCGATATATTCCAAGACTTTAGAAAAATTGTCTTGAAACATACAAATTGGATCCCTTAAATTTTGTGACTTTGGCGAGCTATTCGTGGTCTAGCATGTTATTATATACTAAAATCAGGCTAGAACTAATTTGTGACGTCGACATGTTTTTAATGATCGAAAGAGGCATTCGGGGGCCTTACTCAAGTCGTAAAACGATATGTAGAATCCAATAATAAATATTATCCCCAAACGTATGATCCATCCAAGCCGAATAAATTTTTATTTTACGGAGATATTAATAATCTCTATGGTCATGCCGAATCTTGCTATTTGCCTTACGGGATTTCAAATGGCTAACGCCTGAAGAAATATTAAAATTTAATGTTACAACGGTGAGCATTACGAGCGATAAAGGTTATATTATCGAATGCGACTTGGAATTTCCTACGGACATTCAGGACGCTCAGAAAGAGTTGCCGATGTGCCCAGAACAGGACACGCCTCCGGGCTCGAAATTTTCAAAATTAATGTGCACTCCACGAAAAGTTCAACTACGTTGTGCATTACAGAAATCTCCAGGTTTATTTATCTGCGGGCGTAGTTATGACGCGCGTTCATAAGGTTTTAGAATTCGGTCAGTCTCCTTGGTTGAGACCGTTTGTCGAATTAAATACAAGAATGCGCACGGAAGCTAAAACGGAATTTGCACAAAATCTATATAAATTTGCAAACAATTCCATTTTGGTAAAACAATGGAGAATGTTAGGAAAAGACGCGTCATAAAATTAGTGACTCATTGGAGCGGTCGGTATGGTGCTCTATCTTTAATTTCCAAACCAAATTTCCATTCGGCAACGATTTTTGACAAAAATCTGGTCGCGATCGAATTGAGCAAAACAGAGATAGAGTTCAACAAACCTATCTACATAGGTATGGCCATCTTAGAATTATCAAAATTGAATTATATAATTTTCACTACGATTTCATGAAGGCAAAATTTGCAAATAATTGCGAATTATGCTACATGGACACCGACAGCCTTTTGTATAGTGTGACGTGCAATGATTTCTATGAAGAGTGTATAAAGACGAATCTAGAAAAATTTGATACGAGCGCTTATGATCCCGATAACATCTATAAAATTCCTTTAATTAATAAAAAAGTCATTGGTCTTATGAAAGACGAAACTAGAGGTCGTATTTTAACGCACTTTGTAGGCCTTCGATCGAAAATTCTTTTAAAAATAGAAGGCCTGAGATAATAAAGAAGGGTGTTAAAAGTACATTATCGATCAGCAAATCTGTTTCGATCACTATCTCGATACGTTACGAAATAAAGTAGTTATAGAACGAGACCAAAATAGCATACGATCATATTTGCATAAGGTATATTCCATACGTCAGACGAAAATTGCTTTAAGTTATCAAGATGATAAAAGATACATTTTATCTAACGGAATAGATACTTTGCCTCATGGGCACTATCTAATAAAGGACCTTTGAATAAAACCATATTTTATTTTGTGAATTGCATGTTTATTATAAAAAATAATTAAAATCTTGTAACGAGAAAGAAATTGCATTGTCTTTTGTATTTTTATATTATAAAAACCGCATTGTATTTTTTAATTTTTATATTATGTATAAAATTAATTTAAAAATATATTTTAAGCGCTGTTGTAGAGGCTCTCTTTGTTATATTGTAATCAAGAAAAAAGCATTGTATTTTGTTATTTTTATATTTATTATAAAATTAATTAAAATATTGTAACAAGCCAAGATAAAAAACTGCATTGTATTTTTATTTTTTATATTATGTATAAAATAAACTAAAATAATACATTTTAAGTGCTGCCATGTCAAAGTATCGCAGTTGTAGCGTCTCTATCTTTCTTATTTTTACAAGATCAAAAAAATGTATAATAAAAATCAAACAAAAAAGAAACAAATTTTTATTTTTGAAAGTAACATATTTATATAATAAAAATATAAAAACAAATGTTTTATTTTAAATGTAACAATCTATATAAGATCAGCTTTTTGAATCCAGGAAGGCTCTTGGAAGCCCAACCATTTGACGAGAATTTTGGTTCCTTTTCGCCTTAGTATTTTCTCGATAAGGTAAATATTTGGAACTCCGTTTTCTGCAGCTCAGCTTCATAAAACTGTCCCAATACTGGATCGCCATGCATGTCGACGAGTAAATAAGTAGTCGGATTTGCTCGAAACACTTTACATATTTTAAACGTCTCCTCGCTCCAGTTTGCATTGTAGCCCTTAGAAAAATACTTCTATATTTTGAAATGCGTACAAAGTCGTCCACGGCATAACGAGGTTTTCTAGTCGCCAGTTTTAATTTATCGTAAACTTTCAGACGCGTTTTCGCGGTCACATTTTTGGGTTTTCTTTGTGGTCGAATGCACCGTATCGTTGTATTTCGATACAATCGAATCGATTATATCAATCCACTTCCATTTGCCTCTCAGACTAAAAGCTTTATACAGTTTGTTTTTATCGTTCTGATTGCACGTTCTACGATGGCGGCTTTGATTGAGCTATATGTGGAGTAATGATTAATATCGCCATATTCCTTCATCAGCCGTGCAAATTGGCCGTTATAAAATTCTGTACCATTATCTGTTTGCAGATTTTTCGGTAAAGGGGCCGCGATCTTTTAATTTCATTTAGAATCTCGCGCATCGCAGATGTGACTTCATGACCATTCTTGGATTTAAGCGGTCTCGTCCATAAATATTTCGAATAGCAATCGATCACGAGTAGAATATACTTATGCCCTTTATTATATTTCGAATATGGAATAAATTCAGCAATATCGGCTTGGAATAAGTGTGATAAGATTTGATGATCGTTCTTCGACGTGGAAAATTTATTCTAACCCCTCTGTGCAGTTCATCCACTAGTATTTCCTTATCGTTATATTTCTTAGACATTTTAAGGTTTGACACGAGTATGAGAGTTAGACGACGAGGCTTTATCTTGCTCCAATAACACGTGCAGGTGTCTTATAACGTCGGTATTAATTTTGTGAAATTGTAAATCGTCTCCAGCAGACGTCTTGACTCCGTCTAATTTCAAGTGGTTGAAAATCAGGAAGTTCGTGTTTAAAACAACTTCGTTCAACACTTGAACGACCGATTGCAATACATCTCGAATGATCACGTTATCGCGGTGAATGGCGACACCTTCGATAAGATTTTGTATTCTCGCGTTCACATAGAACTTAGAAACGGCATCGTGCTCATCTTCGGCCTCGCCTATGTTGACAATTCTCAAGCCTCGAGAGTCGAAGTTCTTGGCCTTACCGTCGTCGATCGTGGTTAGTTTCATAAAATTTTGCGCTTTTTCTGACAACGTCGAGTCCACGTATCTCTTGTTAACGGCATCGCCGAGCTCTGCGGGTCGTGCAAATTTACAATGGATCGCGATTTGGCGTCAAATTTAAGTTTCTTATTAGCATGCGTTTTTCCCGAAGATGAAGCGGTCAAACATATTTCCAATGCTTTGCCTATACGCAGATTGAGTTCTTCGCTGTAAAATTTTAAGTTTACGCCGTCGTTTGAATTTTTATGATCGGCCAAATTCAATATTCTAAAATCCTTCAAGTTAACTATTTTCTCGTCCTCGTCCAATACCAAGGCGCTTCGTTTATTTACCGCATCCGTTCCGGTCACGGGATTGCCTACGTTGCAAAGTTTTCTATTTTCTATGTTGAAATCGCCTTCCGGAGTTAGTTTAAAGCCTACACCAGGAGGCCCGCGCGCAGCGGTATTACCAAACCCTCCGCCTCCAGAGTCTCTGGCAACATACGCTCTTCCAAATTTATCGACGACCATTTTATTTCTGAGACTATTCTATAGAACGTGTATATTTTATTAGGCGATTAATTTCGCCTCCTTTAATTCGGATATAATAGAAAGAAATTCGTTTTGATTCTGAGAGCTATTGTTGCCCGCCGAACGTTCGGCCATCAACAAACGAAGCCGGCTCACCAGCTCGGCCGGCGAGTCCCAATGAACGTATTCTATCTCATGATTAGAATTATCGAATTTTTTGTATCGCCAAATTCTGCTTATATTACTCGATGGCTGTCTTTTTCGATAAATTATCCATACCGAGACCTTTCTTTTCTTCGTTATTTTGGATCGTAATTGCATGGGAATCGTAGGAATCGCCGATGCTGTATTCATCTCTTGACGACAACGACGACGGTGACGGCGACGAAGCATGCTGCGGCGAGGAGGAGGCGTAGATATTGTAGTCGCCACGGGCGACGGTGTTAAATTCGGAACGATATAATTTTTATATTTGGGCGTTTTAGGCAGATCCTTGCGAAACAGTTTATTATATGCATTGGTTTTCTTCAAAATATCGATGTAATTTTTACATCTAGCTCGGAAGGATTGCCAGCAGGCGTTTTCTTATTCGAAGGATTTTCTTATAAGTTAACAATCGAAGTAAGCCCTCCGTAATAGGATATTTTTATTTCTAATATTAATCGTAGATCCGTCGTCTGCAATAGCTAACTCTGAATTGCCCATAGACCATTTATTCGAAAGGTCGTCGTATTGAATGCCGATTCCGGTATCGTCTATATTGGGATCCTCGCTTTTGGACAGGATGTCGGCATACTTTTAAGTAAGGCATCTGAACCGTCGCCGACATTATCAGATTCGTGCTCCGCATTCTGACGTCGAATATAATTAGGATTTTTACTTGCAGAGAATTTTGATAGCGATTTTAACGGTTCTAGTAATTGAGCATGCTTCATTCCGTATTTTAATTGAGCTCGATTTTGATCTCGTTTAAAATCTAAAACTTTTTCTTATCGTTTTAGTGGCCTGCACTACGGCTCGATTTAAATTCGTAGGTGACGTCGTCGTCGTCCTCGTCTCATCGCAGCCGCAGACATTGCGTTGATGAAAGTTCGCTCGAACGTCGTGATTTTAAATACATATGTAATGATCGAATCCTTTACGGTAGCGCCTCGTTTATGGCTTTTCTTTGTCTACCCTAAGAATCCGTATCCGGCTTTATTGCCATCGCCGTCTTTTTTTCCCACGCTAGACGGCACATCTTTTGAAATCTTCGAAGCTCATGTCGGTATTAATGTGCTCCGAATAGATATGTCTTAAGTTCATTTCGTCTTGCAAAAAACTATAATTAAATTTGTATTGTCGCGAATAAGATGCTTCGGTATTCTTGCATACGATTGGCTGAGGTAGAACGCGTCTATATTCTTATGACGGCTCATTGAAAAATATTGACGAATCGCGTTTTGTTCGTGACATTGAATGTCGTCGAAAATGAAAATCGAATTACTCTTAGCATCTTGCGGTGAAATTATTTCAGAATTTTCGCTAAATTCGTAATAGCCTAGTCCCTTGATCGGTCTCAAAACTCGACTCAAAAATCGTATTTGGGCTGAAATAGCGACTTGGAGTAAATGTAAACGTTTTCAAATTCCAATCCGTTGGGTGCCAGTAACAAACTCAAAATCAGGTTTGTTTTACCGCACGCAGAAGGTCCGCATACGATGCATCTTATGCTGGCCGGTAAGAGATCTCCGTGCTTTTGCGCGTTCCAAAATAGGAATAAGGATCATCCTGTTCGACCGTTAGATCCATATTTGCAACCGGTAGAGATTGTTTCTGTTTAATAACCTTCATGTCTATTATTCGCTAATATGACGCGTAACGATTTCCGTAAACGGATCGTATTCGAATATAGAGTCGTGCAAAATTAAGCAGTATGCTTTAGTGGTTTGATCGAAAATGTTGCTGGATTCGATTTCGAGACGTATATCGACGGCCGAATTTTTAATAGATTCTTCTTGACGACTGCAATCGATCACGAACACGGGACAATTGCCAAATTGCTGATAGTCGTTCAAACAACACAGAGCGTAGCTCAAATTGCTCGCGCCTGCGTAATAGTTTTCCGGAAATTTCGAATAGTGCATGAACGGGGTCGAATAATCGTTATTGGCAAAGTCCGAATTCATATCTTGAAGTGGAAATTCTTGGGAATTAAGGTATAGTTTTAAATTTGTCAGATTGCAATCGAACTGGGATGCCGATTGCTTCGCATTATCATACTTGCCATGCTGAAGAGTAAATAGAATCCATCGAGGTTTTCTAATTCGTTCGAATTCTTAATACGCCAAACGTGAATTTTCGAAGACGGAAAGGACGGCAACTCGTGAAGCTTCCAGCGACGAAAGTAAACCACAATTCTGGGATTTTTATGCAAATGATGGAATAAATTTAATTTCGATTCATCGCTAAGCTTTAAATGCGGAACCTCCACGATATTTTAGTAATTTTAAATGTTAGCTCGTTTTCGTCGCTCTTGTAACAATTGACGTCGCTCTTGGATCTAATTAAAACAAGCTCTTGCGGCATGTTTACGACGGCTCGTTTATAATCCTCGCAAAATCCAAAAATATGCTTTAGAGGCACATTGCACGAGAAGCGTCCGTTCTTAAAAATGTCGGCGTTTGTATCTCCTCGAGGGTCCCAGGTGCTATTGTCAAACCGTTGAATTTTTGTGATACGAAGCGAGACCCTTCATCGTGCACGTTATACCAGGCTGCTTACAAACGTCGACCACATGCGTGCTCCCATTTTGTACTGTATTTCATCGAACAAGAATAATATTGCGTTGTTCGTTATCGTATACGGTTTACTTCGGTTTTCACCGAAAACGTTCCCTTAATATTAATGTAACTGTCGTAGGTTGCGGTTATAGCATCGGAATTTTGGTTTCTATAATCACTCTATCGCTGTGGTCTGTGTTTCGCGCGAAGGGTAAATACGAATAATAATCTTCTTTCGAAATTGTCTCTTCGTAGCGAGGCCTTTTGAATACGTCTAATTTGGCCACCTCGTCGAAACGTAATTTACCGCCACGTTTAGCCATTTCTAGTACTTTTTTCTTCTCGTATTCAAAAGCTTGTAAGCGCTTTTAAGAAACTTGCGTCTGCGCGACTAAGAGCAAGGTTTTCTCCTCTTCTTTTAATATGATGTCGCTTTTTCACACCTCTTCCGCTTTTTATTTCGTTTCCTAACGATGATTTGCGTGCGACTGCAGATTTCGAGAACGTTTTTGCGTTTTATATAGGTTTGTTTTGAGGAAGAAGAAGAAGAAGAAACTTCGGCAGCAACGACGATAACAATGCCCAACGCGCGGATTTTTCTTAGGTATATTGACGACTGCGGCTAACGTCTGTTGCTGCTGCTGCTGATGCTGACGCTCGTCATCGTAAACGACGCCCATTTTTAACTTAATAATTTTATTATTCGCGTCTTAGCTCTAGGCGAACGCAAAGGTACGTATCCTTCGAAAAATTAACCGCTTCACCCGTATGATCCACCAGTCTCAACGTAATGTTATCGAATTCGTCCACGCACAGAGGGAAACGAATTATATTGCTGGGTTGTTGTTCTATGCTGTAGCCTGGGGCACGGTTAGGCCAAATTCGTAAATGCTATGACAAAGTTGGTTATTGCGGTACGCTCCCGTCGTAATGTTAGTATCTACGAAAATATTAGATACCGAAATTATTTCCACATCCGATCGGACGTATGCGAACGACCTTCCTCTAAAATTCGATCATAAAATCCCAGCATTCGACCGATGTTGCCGCGCTTCGTGAAGTCTACGGAGTATTTCGATTTTATTTCGCACTTTAGGGTATTATTATTAGCTCTTAAAGAAAACAAGCCGTCGACCAATCCGTCGTCGTCCAAAGTTACGGACGAATTAATTTCTTTGTTGGCTTTAGCCGACTCCAATATCTTTTTTCAGGAACGTGTTTAGCTCGTCTATTTCGTAGCATCCTCGTCGATGGTGATTTCATCTTTATCGTAATAGAACTTATTATTTCCCTCGTAAATATTTCGAACGGTGTTGCACGTGTAAAGACCCCCAAGCCGCAGGTGTACGTCCGCCATCGTTCAGTCTCACAGGTGGGTATAGCGTACCCGCTGATGGTATTTCCATACCCGAATATCGTGAATGTCCTAGACATGACTGTAGCGCCCGAGGGCATTATGGTTCTTTATGTAAAAATTTCAACACTAAATGACCACACACGATCGTGTTAAAGTCTTGCCCCTTTCCACGTTATAATATATATCGCTACCGTGAAAATATCTTAAGACTTCCTCGGAGGCCTCAGGTCTCCGAAACTATCGAAGTATATCACCGTATTGGCCCTTTTTATAACCGACCCAATGCGTGCCCGGACCGGATCCATCGTCTAAATTTATAATACCACTTTCGTTTCGCCACGGCGGTGCTAAGCTTCCGTCGCGTCTTTTAGCGGCAACTGTCTCGCATGTACACGCCTCTAAAATACGGAACACCTTTAGCATATTTGTGCAGATCGAGATCGGTAATGCGCGCATGGGAGGTGTAAGGGTGGTGGTGGTGGTGGTGGTGGTGGTGGGGTTTTAGCATTCCTCGGCACCATCGAAGTCATCCGTTTTTGAATCCCCGGATAAGGTTTCAAGTACAAGGCGCTACCTTTCTTGTGAGGCTTTAAATACAATCCGCTGCCGACTTTTTCTTCCATGGCTCTGTTGTGACGCGCGTTCTCGTCGAAATACCTCTTTGCATTTTTGGCCGAATTGATGGCGTTTGCGACGCTCGACGCTCCGCCGGCCAGTGCTCCGAGCGCCGAAAGACCCGCAAATATCGGAATCAAGGCAATAAGCCTCCTCGCTTGGGCACCGGTATTATGCGCGGTACTTTAATTTTCGAACGACCTCCCATCCTGTTGACTATAATTTTGCAGCATTCATCGCGCTCCGTGTCCTTTACTCTTGATGCTTTGTTTTCTGATTTCTTTAATATTTTACTTATAAGACCGCCTCTGAAGGAGCATTTTCTGCCGACGTTCCGTTATTGTCTTTGAATTTACCCGAGCATCGACGTACTCGACGTCGTCGTTTTGTCGTCGTCGTCGTCCTCCTCCGTCGAGATCCAGTTTCACGGATTTTCTTGTCTATTCCCATTCCTAGTTTGCGTTTCGCTTTCATTGCAGCCGTTACGCCCAACGCTGCGAGCTTCTCGGACCACTTAGAATCTTTGGCCTTGACTCCCGCCAAGCCGCTTCTTGCAAGACCTTGTCGGCCTCGTGCCTGCGCTCCACGTCTTTGTGATGCGAATACGCGATGTCGTGCTGCTTGCACGCTTCGTCTAGAGGATTAATACCTTTGTCTCCGCGATTTAAACGCTCTTGTAGCCTGGTTCCGGGACCGCAGAAGTTATGACCAGGAAGGTGCGTTCGAAGGGCAATTTATTTAAGAGGTTGTTGAACAACCCTTCACCCCGTGTACCAACATTGACTAACATATCTCCTGCAATAACGTAACAATTTAAAAATATATATATATATATATATATATATATATAAAAATAACTGCATACAGAATAAATTTTATTTACAAAAGGATCATACACTATCTTTAAAATACAAAGGTTTCATTTCGACATTTAAATTCTTTTGATATAAACATAATACGTCATCGACAATTTCGTGAGGAAATGGCGCGTGATTTCTAATAAGCCGAGTCTGTTGATGTCGTAAAGAACGTTTAGGGTACTTAGGGATGGATTTCCAAATACGTATTCGCTTATCATCTCGACTCGACATAAGATTTGATCCTGCACGTTCGAATAAAGTCCAGCATCCTCGAGGAGGGGCGCCTTCACCCCATCGTCGTCGCCGTCGCCGCTACTGCTCTTGCACCTGTTATACGCGTAAGCTCCGAACTCTTCGGGAAGGCAAGTGGCGACGCACTCTATATTTCTATCGTAGAACTCTTGAAAATCTTGTCCTTTCAATATTTCTAATTTGAGCATTATAAGAGGCGCTAGAGTAAACACTTTTGCAAATTCTTCGCGGAGAGAGAAATTCGCGCAACATTGTATCCGGATCCTGTTGTTGTTGATTCTAATGCGGCGAGAGCCGCAGCAGTTTTTGCACCTCGACTCTTGAATGGACTCGTATTCGTCTTTAAATTCCACTTCCAAGTATCCGTCGATCGTCTGATGCATTTCACGCCTCCAGTGCCATACGTCTGCGACTACGGAGGCGGCGGTAGCGCCTGCAGATGCAACCGTGGCAGTATCCGAGCGGTTGGAAAAAATTTTCTAAATTTATGTTCGATATTGATAGACGACAAATCTTTCCACTCGTTTTCGTCCATTTGCAACGCCTTCTTTACAAAATCTGTTGGGGCATATAAGTCTGATAACAGGGCTAAAATCCATATTGCCTTTCTTTGGTTAAGCCCACTTCGATCGTATGACCGTGAGCGCACCATTGCGCATTCTCCTTGGAGGAATTCAATCGGTATTCGGTGCTACATATCAGGATCCATCGCCTGATCGTTATCGAGACATGAATACCTGACAAAACTTGCGGCGATCCAGATACTGCCACGTAGATGATGATGATGACGAAATTACGTCATCATCATCGTTATTTAAAAATACTTGACTGTCGTCACCACTTGTATGATTATTTTCGTCTTGAATATACTTCACCATAATTGCTATTTAATTAATGCAAAATTTCACGCCACATACACACCCTGAACGAAGATACCCCCGGTTAGAACTGAAAATTATTTTGCATGCGTAGGTTTTCGTTCGAGCTCAAACGATGTTGCTCATGCGCGCATAGTTTATTTTATATTTGTAATAGATGTAGTATGCCCACGCTCCTATTAATTGCATAAGTACGATGTGTTCTAAATACGTCCATACACCATCTGAACTATCAAATTCTCGATCTTTTTTTCTCGCCTCTCTTTCTCTTTCGAAGGCGATTCGTTTATGATTCCATGGCATGACGTACCATTCGGTCTCCGTAAAACTGCTATTATATTTAAATCTTATTTTAAACATCAGAAAAGGATCGATGCCAACTCCGTCTCCGACACAATCGCCCGCGGATCCATTGTTCAACCATTCGGCACCCGTCGTCGTCGTCGTCGCCGTCCTCGCCGTCGCCGGATCCATCTACGTTTTCTATTTCTCGTCGTCGTTGAAGGCGTCCTCCTCCTCCTCCTAGATAACTTTTATAAATTAAAAGGTCTCTCGATACCGCGGACGATGGACGACGACGACGTCTCTGATGATGGCGATAAGGGAACCTCTTCCGAATGGTTCTGTTGCTGCTGCTGCCATTGCTGTTGCAGCTGCATTAATTAATTCCATACGTTTCCAATCTTTAGAGCGAGAGCATCTTATTTTTGTTGTTGTTGTGACGACTCGGACTTCGACAATGCCAAAACGTCTTTATTTTCAACAACCTCGAAACATACGAATGCATTCGGAGGATCTACGGAAACCGGATTTCTTTGCCAGGAGGGCACGCTCGGTTTAAATATTATAGGTTTTAAATTAAAGAGTAGGCGAGATATGCTGCGACGGCTGCGGGCGGTCCTTTAGAGTCATTTCGAACAATGAGCATTTTAATTGCATTCATAGGTTTTTATTGCAGGGCTGCGATGTGTTGTTGTGCGCGTACATATGGGGTAGAACATGCGCATTCAGGACACGATTTTATTTGCAGAGGAGGTCCATCTATCTGATCTGCATGCGACGACGATTGTAAGCCATGCGCTAAACAATTGCGATGCGTCCATAATTGTTTTTGCAAAACTCCGGAATTTATCGAAATTTCTGGCGACGTCTTTACTTGCATGCCTCTCGATATACTCGAGCGGTAATTTCGTAAGATCCTCGACCGTCAACATTCTTCTATATTACAAACGTATATGATTAAAAATAAACATATCATCTCGTAGACAATTTTCTTATCCCCTTCCTTAAGAATGCATACTATAGGTTCCTGCATGATTTATATTGACGCCTAAATTTAATATTCTCGAAAGAGCTAACCCGCTCTGCTTTTCGGTATATTCGTCCAGTTTATTGTTCAATTCCTGAATGGCTTCGGGTTTAACTTGAGTTTGAAAGTCTTCAATTTTAAAATTTTATAATTTTAGTAGTAAAATGTCTGAGCGATGACGACGATGATGATGAACGATGTATCCACGGCTTCTGAAGACGATGATGTTGATGCGTTGGGCTTTACGTATTCACCGTTAAACACGAAATTAATTTTAAGAGATCCAAATTTTCTCAAACATTTTCTCAAACGTCGCTCTATTAGGGCGAATGCATCTTCTAAAAATTGCATGGGATCTATGTGATATAAATTGACCACAGCACTCGAACGTATCCTGCGGGCGAAAGCCGATTTCAAATCGACCCACACGATATTGTTCGACGTTCTACGTCTTTTGACATTCTTCTTTGATGTTAATCTATCGAAATTTTCAGCAGGATCGTCGACTTCGACGTCGTTCGCATAAACCTCGTCGTCGTCCTTCGCACTATTTATCGCCGGATCCATTCTTTTACTAATACCTGCCTCTCTGATCGCCCTATCACGCTTGCTTTTTGCATTAGAAACGATCTGATTACATTTCAGATTTAGCAGCATCGATTCATAGTGACGTTTTCGACCTACGTTGCAAGCACTTTTCAATTGTTTTAAAATTGCACGCGTTGAGGTAGGCGCGTCTGGAATTTTAATTCGTCCGAAGCTTGAGACATTTTTACACTTTCGACACACGATGTTTACCGTTCGAATAATTACACAATAATAAATAGAAAAATATTTTGGATATTCTTTTACCAAGACGACGAAACTATTATTCGTAGTAGGGGAGAAATTTTTTTCAAATACAAACGCAGCACGCAATTTTTCTTATCGACACCTGTAATAAAAACCTTGCGGTTATTTCCCCAGCCTTATTCTTCTTATACTTCATCATAATTGCCTACGACACATCGAGCGTAACATTTTCAAATTATTAAAAGATTACTTGAAACGTCTTGCACGTGTCCGATGAGATAATCCCGAAAACACACTCTTAAAACAAAAACACGTTCGCACCACTTGCGCGCCCTTACGATATTTCGTCTTAGACTAAAACACGCACGCCCCCTACACACCTATACACATAACGATACATACCTTTCTTTTCGAAAATAAAACAACAACAACACCGCCCCCCGATCGATATCTACACACACCTTTTATCACGAGGGCGGCACGACTTCCACGTTAACTTCACCGACAAACCATACTACCCACCCCTACACGCACACACCTGCACATCATACCTCTCTTTTATATAATACGCACACCTTTACAAGATATTTATGATTCCTTTTAAAAGGGCCGGCCAGCTTCTCCATAGCCATACTATTGTTATCCTCAAACCTAACTAAACAACACACACCACACCTACACATTGACCTTCACACATACATCTTCTTTTCCATAATACACACACCCTTTACAAGATATTTATGACCCTTTAAAAAGGGCTGTCCCAGCTTCTCCATAGTTATACTACTTATATAAATCTATCCCTGATCTGAGGCTTTCCCGTTAAATCAACTCAAAAAATATATTGATTTTTATGTTACCATACCATTAGGTACATAAAAGTAGCAGTCGGAATATTGAAACATTATTTCGGAATTGTAAATTGTGGATTTTCCGCTTTCGTACCACCTTACGTCGGTTAGACAATGTGTCGCATGCCTTGATACTTGAATATTTTAAATGATCATTATGTATAAAAAAGTGATGTTTTTTTGGATGGCGCCGTAGCAGTACCTATGCAACAAAAAAGGTAAAAGATGCAAAGCAATACTCCTTTTAGATTAACCTAGTGCAGTATGCTTTCCACAAAACCAAAAATTGCACAATTTTTTCAGTGTCAAAGTAGTATGTATGTTACAGGCCAGAAAACAAAGCAAAACAGCTTAATTATTAGTCAATTGCTTGTTCATTGTTTTGTACATGGTAAAGTTTGTACTGACGTTTATATGTATAAGCTTCGTGCTCTGATATAAACAAACTCATTACTTTAAATAAGTATTGTGCAATATTCGTAAAAACAATTCGATTAAGTACGTTTGATGCTATTAAACTGGTGAAGATAGTCCAAGCAATGTAAAAACCGAATAATTGAAGCTTACTCAACAGAAGCTAATCATAGCTAGTTATTGGTAAACTTGTTAAAAATAATCTTATAATAAAGATAAGAGTAAAACGGAAAGTTTGCTATGGTTGTATACTGTCGACGCTCTGGGTAATTACATATTGCCTTCTACAAAAATAAATTAATAAAGATGAAGTTCAGCATAACGAAAAGTAACTATCCATTCATGTAAAAATGGATAACAATTGACGGCAATCACAGACCCTTGATGAAGTTACTGTTTTGGAAGTAAAAACTATCAATACATATGCTTTTATACGTTGATCTGGAATCCGGTGTAACTGTCAGTCACAGATTACTTCTTGTTAATGATGATACAATTTATATTAGGTGTTCAATATACACTTCACTACACTAGTTAACTTTTAACATTCATTTTTATATTTTTATATGACAATCCCCCAGTAGTATATGAATTGAATGGTAAATAATTAGACATTTTCCATATCAGATAATTTGTGTCTAATAAAAATTAAAATATTTTTCTCTTGCTCCGCTTCTTTTATATAAATATATATATATATATATATATATATATATATATATATATATATATAATATACAGGGTGTCCGGAAAACACGTTACAACGTAAGAACAAATTCTTTGGCTTGAAATAGATCGATTTGAGCCAACACCTATTATAAAGTTGTTCATTTAGCCCTAGAGGGCTTCAAAAATCGTGAAAAATATTTGATATTTTAAAATAACTCGAAAATGCGTCGATAGATTTTGACCCTTTTAGGGTGCAGTTTTACTTTCAATTGACATCTTTTGGTGGTGTAGCATACAGTGTCCCAAAATGATGTATTGTATAAATATCAACCACTACTTTTTCCTGTTTATGCAATGACTACTAATTTTTTTATGAGTAGCCGACTTAATTTGGAAACTTTTTGTCTCGTAAAATTTTGATTAGACGATTTGACAGAAAAATAATTTCAAATTTTGCATTTTTTCGTCATCATTGCTGCATTAATTGTAAAACGGGCAAATCAAAAGCATAGTTTAGTAGTTGGTTTTGCTTTTTTTTGTTATTTAATTTGACTGTCATTTAACCTCAGTTTACTTGTTCGTGAATTTTGTTAATACAATAAAAGTTCGCATCTTTCATCTTACATTATAATATTACACAAACAACGAACAGGTGGATACGCTTTTGGTTTTCGGATTTTGTCAAGGCAATGGTCAAAGTCTATAGGAAAGATTTCAATCGCCGAATGAAACCACCAAACATTCGCAAATATTAAAAACGTCTTCGTGAAAATGGTACTTTCAGTCAAGAAATGCGGATCTAGGACGTCAACGTACCACAAGAACTGCGGATTTGGGGAACAAATTTTGGATAGAGTTGAAGAAGACCCAAAAATAAGCACCAGACGCTTAGGACTTGAACTACAAGTTCCAAAAGTATTGTTCATGACGTTTTAAAGGAACAGTTACTACACTCATACCACGTTCAACAGGTTGTAGCATTTTCAATGATCCTTTTATTTAATTCTTTAATATCTTATTATATCGGCGTACAATTCCGTATCGCCCAGTTAAATTTAATTTTGAATATTTATTAACAGTTATATAGTTGTTAAACACGTGAATTTGATCGGACCGCTATCTTTCAAACTAGTTCCATGAGGTGAATTGATATTCATTTTAGGATTTGATGGTGGAAGCATTTAATAAACCCATTTTCTCTAAAGTACCTGAGTACTTATTTATCGTGTTCCCCAATACAGGGTAAGTAAGTAATAATATCTTATTATACGTTTATCTTGCTTTTTTTTCCCTTTGTATTGGTTATCTTAGGAAACTTTTGGGAGTTTGAAATTTTTGAAGTTCAACTTGAAGTTTGGAAGCCAGATAAATCTGACAGGAATTTGATACAGCACAACAAATATTGGGAAGTAACATTGTATCGTCACCTGGTAAAACAAGTTCTGAATCTATTTTCAAACACTTACCGTCGATCTTAAACCCTGGACATCTGTATTGTAACAAACACGCCCGGATGCACTTCTGTTATATACCGTCGAGGGTCGTGTTCAGCATACGAAGCGAACGGATAACAAGGTCGTATAGCTCTTTTCTTATCTTATTTAGTTTATTTTGATGTACTATCAGCCTGTCAGAAGAATCAGGTGTTGGTAGATTCCTATAGCATGTATTTGTGTGTATAAACGATATATTGAAAATTATTTTATCCTGGTATCCAGTACTTGAGAGATCTAATTCAATTCCATTGCTAGTAATTTATTGGTTCTTTGATGTTATATTTAAATATTTACAAGATTAAAATAGCGTACCTAATATTATTATCAGCTGGAAATGTATTAATTACTCTATTGTTTAAATTATTGTTACCATAATTTTTAACAACTGAAAACATATACATAAACGTTTATGTTTTGTTTGTAACAACGGGTAACCATGGTAACAGCGTTGATCGTCGCACCTCTTAAAGTTTATAATAATCACTTTTTATGATTTACATATTTATTTATTTGAATTACTCGAACATGAGAGCTTGTATTCAATATTATTTGAAATGACATTATATTAAATACCTAAAAATTAACCTTCGACTACTTTATTTATAATAATTGATATTTTTTACATACGCTTGATTTACACTCATTTTCCTGTTTCCAGTTGAATTGTCACTGCGTCTATTACCGAAACAGGTGATGCCCAAAATATTTCCGACTTAGTCAAGTTATTCGTTTGAGATTTGTTTCTATTAAATTTTCTGCCCTTAATGGTCCTAATTTTATTAATTAATTTATTAAAAAAACAAAACAAGGAACAAGATTTTTGTATCGATCCTGAGAGACGTCTAGCTTTCTGTTAATTTATTCAAGATCAGAAATTAAAATGCAAATTTCAGTGCAAAATCTTATTTACAGACGAAGCTTCTTTACAAGATCTGATATTACTAACATACAAAGAACATGTTTACGCAGAAAATCCTCATGCAACTAAAGTGACTCACTATCAACATGAATTTAAGATTAATGTCTGGGCTGGAGTTATTGATAATTTTATTATCGGTCCTGTTGTGATACCAAATCGATTAAACGGAGACAATTACTTCAACTTTCTACAACAAACATTGCCGAATTTATTGGAAGATCTGCCATTGTAACTTCCAAGACATGTGGTTCATGCACGATGGTGCTCCTCCCACTTTACTCTAGCTGTTCGACAACATTTACACGAAAATATCCGGATCGATGGATCGGAAGGGATATGATGCTCCTACAAATTGGCCAGCACGATCGCCGGACTTGACGCCCTGTGATTATTTTTTGTGCGGTCCCTTAAAATCTAAGGTTTATTTGTCTCCACTTGATAGCGAAGAAGCATTGTATAGACGAATTTTAAATGCAGCTAACTATTTAACAGATAATGCACAAACAATGCAGAGGGTTCAGTTAAACTTCTTACGAAGAGTTAATCTGTGCATTGAAGAAAATGGTTGCCATTTTGAAAATTTATTGTAATGGTCCAACACTTGTACCGCGCTGTTAATTTTCAATGATAGTAATAAAAAGTAAACAAAACAATGAAATAAAAATAAAAAAACAGACATTTGAAATTAATTTTTCTTGTCAAACCGCTCGTCTAATCAAAATTTTACAAGAGACAAAAAAGTTTTCAAATTAAGTCGGTTATTCATAAAAAAAAATTGGTAGTCATTGCATAGACAAGAAAAAGGTAATGGTCGGATATTTATACAATACATCATTTTTAGGACACTCGTATGCTTTCAAAATTATTGCGTATCCCACCAAAAGATGCCAATTGAAAGTAGAAACTCGCACCCCAAAAATGGTCATAATCTATCGACGCGTTTTCGAGTTATTTTAAAATATCAAATATTTTTCACGATTTTTGAAGCCCTCTACCGGCTAAATGAAGCAACTTGTATCATAGGTAAGTTGGCTCAAATCGATCTATTTCGAGCCAAGAATCTCTGTTCTTACGTTGTACACGTATTTTCCGGACACTCTGTATATATACAGGGTGAGTTTTTAGTGTGGCAACGGTCGATGACTCCGTTATTATAAAGCTACGTAAACCAAATTTGGGCATAAGGCATGCCTGTGCACATTTTAAAATATTTGGGATACAGGGTGTTTCATAATTCCAGGCCATATTAAACTTATATTTTCTTAAATGGAACACCCTATATATTATTACATTTTGAAAAGCCCATAAAGAGCTTTAATTTGATATGAAATTATATCTATTTTCCTTTTAGTTTTGAGATATTCAACTGTTTTTAAAAATGACCCCAATTGGATACATTGCCACTGCACTAATACACAACTTATGTTAATTTTCAAGATGAAAATTGTACCATATACCATAGTATATTCGTAAATATCACTTTTGAAATTTCTTCCCAGTATACAGGGTGTCAGGTTTCGCAAATGCAATTTTAAAATTTTTAAATAGCACCCTACCAATTTTATTGCTACAATGGATAGTTCATTAAGTGTCCTTTCATTTTTGTTAAGCATTCTCTATACCTAAATCCATTACTTTCCGAGATATTTTGATTTTTCAAATTTTACGAATGTTTTAATTTTAACTAAAATAACACTTTGGAGAATATTATAAAACAATCAATACATATTAATTAACAATCAACTACAGTTATCAATAACAATTTTCACTAAAGATATAACAACCACAATAATACGCTATCAACAGAATTCTGCCAGATCAACGATATGCATTTTATAAAAATGTTCAAACAGAAATCAGGCAGGCTTTGAAAAATAACAATTACAATCAAAATGTCATTTAGGTTTATTAATTGTAGTGTGTTGTCATTTAACAGGATATCCCTCTTGGTATATACTTGATGCAAGTAGGAAACTTTTTAAACTTGCTCTCAATACCCAAATCATATTTATTTGTTCTTCCACTGTAAAATTCATTTTGAAAACTCCTTCAAAGATTACATTTAAAACAGAACTGATAATGTGTTAAATGACACACTACAATTAATAAACCTAAATGACATTTTGATTGTAATTGTTATTTTTTCAAAGCCTGCCTGATTTCCTGTTTGAACATTTTCTATAAAATGCATATTGTTGATCTGGCAGAATTCTGTTGATAGCGTATTATTGTGGGTTGATATTTTTAGTGAAAATTGTTATTGATAAGTGTAGTTGATTGTTAATTATGTATTGATTGTTTAAATATTCTCCAATAGTAATTATTTTAGTTATGTAAATTAAAAACATTCTTAAAATTTGAAGAAAATCAAAAATATCTCGGAAAGTAATGGATTTAGGTATAGAATGCTTAACAAAATGAAAGGACACTTAATGAACTATCCATTGTAGCGTAGGTGCCATTTAAAAAATTTTAAAATTGCATTTTGAAACCTGACACATGTATACTGGAAAGAAATTTCAAAAATTGTTTACAAATATACTATGGTATATGGTAAAATTTTCTGTCTTGAAAATTAACATAGTGATTAGTGCAGTGGCATGTATCATTGGGTTCATTTTTCTAAAACAGTTGAATATATCAAAACTAAAAGGAATAGACAGATACAATTTTATATCAAATTAAAGCTCTTTTATGGGCTTTTCAAAATGTAATAATTATAGAGTGTTCCATTTAAAAATATAAGTTTAATATGTCCTAGAATTATGAAACACCCTTTGCTTTCAAATATTTTTAAATGGCACTTTAGGCATGCTATGTCTTCAAATTTGGTTTACGTAGCTTTTATAATAACGGAGTTATCGTCCGTTTCACACTAAAACTCACCCTTATATATATATATATATATATATATATATATTGCTATGATATTGGATACTCAAGCCCTTCGTTGAGCTTCCTTCTTTATTGTTATGCTATTGGAATAATTATCATGCCCCGACTTTGTGTTGCATTATTTATTTTATACTCTAAATTATTGGACCACCATTTTAATATTCACGATTAAGTGTAGTTATTTCCTTCTCCAGCTGTTTTCTTAATATCGCTATCAACTGGACTTTATCTGTAAACAACTCTATCTACCAATGGCAAAATTCGATACGTCACCGCCTTGCGACTTATCACTTTCCTGCTCAACTGGTGGCTCCGCCTTTTGTGCTATTTAAATCTTATGACCTCGGCTAGCATTTATTAGCAATTATAAAATTCAGTAAATTTAGATTTTGTATAATAGAACCAATATGTTATGTACAGCTTTTGAAATTATTCGAAATACACTTTTCAATCAGTTAATTTTATAAATCTCATTTATTAACAATCATTTACTCAAAACCCCAAAGTCATCAAAGAAAATTAAGATCTTTACCAACAAATGTAGAATATTCTATACCTGTTTTCTATTACTCATTCAATACGTATGCAACTTCTTTTGTTGACTTTTCACAAGCATTTCTTATTTAGCAAATTCAATATTAAAAATAAAATAAAAATTCATATAGAAAAACAAATGTCTTATAACTGAAAATCTGACCTGGTTTTATCTTTTTCACATCGATGCTTCCAATAAAAATGATCTTCCCCAATTCTGGATTCCATTCAAATTATTACACTATGGATCACCACCATTAAATTATATACCCAATTTATTTCAATTCTTCAAATTTATCATTCTTGCCCCAGACTTAAAATAGTAGTTTGTTTCACCCCTGTGCTTCACGATTGTATTATTCTTCTTCTTCCCTTGACATTTAAATTGTATTACTGTAATTTTTCTTAACATCATAATCCTAGTCAATTTCCCGCAGACCTCGAAACCCTATTATTTTTATGTCTTAGTTTACAATAAATTCATTAAAAACGTACTTACGTTTAAACGGTAATTATCTTCATATTAGCACTCATATTATTTTTCACTTTTATACTTGTTGCGTATTACTTTATTTAATGGCAATGCACTTCGGCCTTCATTGAGTTCAAAACTGACTTTCCCATCAAGGTGCTTGCTAATATAATCTCGAATCCCCGCTCCATGCGTGGGTTTGGTCTAGAACTCGTCGCTTGTCTCTGACCAATCAAATAATTACATATTGAGCCGTTTCTGATGCAATGCTCTACATTTCCTCATAATCACCACCTGTCCACAGCTGTCTTTCATATCAACCATGCTGTATTTTGATAGATTACTTGCTTTTCTATAAACAACTGATGCAACCCGATTTTAAATTTCCATGTTTACATGTGATTCACGCAATTTTTAATCCTTTCTCTTATCAAATGATTAGATCTTTGTATGCATTTATATTAACTACCTGAAACTTTATTTCTATACCGTATTAATTTAATTGTCTGGAACTCTTTTTCTTAATGCGTGTCTAATTACACTTTATCATTTATTACGCGTGCCTCCACTGAAAAATATCCTTATTTGTTTTACCTAAATTAACTAAACTTTATCTACAGGGTATTTAATATTTACTATCTACTTTAATACATGTACTTCTCATTCCTACGCCAACCATGCGTCTTCCTATGTTTACCTGCGTCGCCCAAAACTATTTCTACTCTATATACAGGGTGTTGACTACTTACCATCTACAAACTATGTCAATTTCTTAATTGTTTCCTTAAATAAGTGTGGTTTTCTGCTGCCTATTCTAATTATTCATTCCCGAACGACCTTTACTATAACGTGCACCCTTAAGCAACCCCTTATCACAGCAATATATATATATATATATATATATATATATATCTATATATATCCAAAATTTATTTTAGACAATTTTAAACTGTTTATATCGTATGGAACTTTAGCAGTTGCTGAAATTTTTGTAACAGCTTAAAATTATCTACAGATGCGCCGGTCATAGACTCAATCAGCATGGATTCTTATAATCTCAAGGTAAGATTTATTTATTCCCGAAACTGTCCAACCGACTAGCTCACTAAATAAATCTTATTTTGCTCTTTAAATGGATTCAAATAAAGCAGTTCAAAATCACACAATATAATAATTGATAATATGTACAATGTTGTCTAACTTCAAAATCTTCCCCTGTATAGAATATTTACATTTACCGATTTATGTTTTCCTGAAAGCCAGCAAAATACCTTTTAATTACTCTCAAGTGCCTTCGAACGTTCTAAGATGCTTTGCCCAGATTTCATATTTTCAAATGACCTTTTTGATGACTTTTACAAATACATAATGTATAACAAATATTAAATTTGAAACAGTCTTTAATTAAAATGTTTGAAAATCGCTAACTTGGAATGGTCACTGAAGTTCCCTCATAGTGTCTGTGTTCTGCATCCCTTGTTGTGTCCACTTTTGCCAGAATTATCCACTTTTGATTTGTGGTACATTTCCTTCAGACGCAATTTAAGATTTGCGTTAAGGCTTAGATCTCGACATGAATATCGACTCAACAAAAGCCGTCACAACCCAAAATGGTATCAACAAAATGCCGTCTCAATAAGATGGCATCAGCAAAAGCCGTCCCAATAAAGGAACCCTTAACAAAAGCCTTCCCAATAAAAGAAGCCGTCTATTTGTAGATCGGTTTATTTTCGTCGCACAATTTCTCACTTTCAAACTCTACTTATTCTGAATTTTGTTTCACTAATTAATTACGTAACTTCCTACTGCATTTTAAACATAGTTTGTGCTTGGTTGAATATGAACTGAATGTTTACTCATTTCCTATTGTATTTATAAGCCCGTCCCACCAATCGTTTTCATTGGCGTGTTTATTGATCAAGATTTGTACTTTGCCTTATCTGGCAGAACTCGGTATTTGCTCAAATTCTCTGGTTTAATTCTTCGACGAAATGCTTTCTCAGTCACGTAAGCGTTTTATTAAATCACAGTATTTTGTTAGTATTTCCAATTATAGGTTTTATCCAGTCACGTATTCAATGTTTGTCAATTAAAAGTCCAAGATTTACCATATAATTAAACCGCTTGTTGTTTATTTGTTTGTTATAGAATGTTGGTTTTCTGAACAAATGTGTTCTTTCTAGTCACGTAATTTAGTGACGTATAAAGATGTGCTTGCATATGGATGCGTTGATATTTTCGACGGGTTTAATAAATTTAAATTATTGCTTCTAAAATCTTATCTTTACTCGTAAATTAAACATTTTATACAACGCACACAATACAATCCTAATTAATTGTTATCGGGTTATTACTAAAGGAGTTTTTTTCTCATGCTTTTAATCAAATATCTTTTATATATAGTGTCCTCGCAAATGACTTTTTGTAGAATAGTCGATTAACTCCTATAGTTGATGGAATTATTTGATTTTCTTAAAGTTAAAGTTATTTATATTTATTCTACGACCCCTATGACCTAATCTACTCTTAAACTACCCTCTTATCATAGCAATATATATATATATATACTTATTTGTTTTTATTACGAACGATACTAATAAATATAACTCGGTGTTAGTTTTTGGGATGCTTTCGTTCGAAAAAATTATATACTATATATCCATTTATTTATCACTACGTTTCGGGTATTTTTTTACCCTTAATCATGTGCTAAAAAGGAGTGAAAACAGCTATAACTTTACAATTATGTGTTATACGTACATTAATGTGGATTCTATATAAATTTAAAGATTATTAACTAATAACTAAAATTATTTAACATACTTGTAACGTTGACGTTGACATTAAATGTCAAATATTAAAAAAATTTTACATGTGCATACTTTGAATAGGCTGGTTAGTCAAAAATTAAGATTTTTTTTTCAGATTTATGTGAAACTGTACTGTAAAATTGTAAAATTTAATATTGTTAAATGGTAAAAATTAAAAGTGTAAAAGTATATACGTATATATTTCTATACATGTGAGAGTATGTTATCATTTTTTTTAATACATAGTACGTGTTAATAACAAATTGCTACTATACATACGTATAAACCTGTTTGATGTAAAGAATGTTATAGTTATTGGCGGTGAAAAGTAGTGAATATATTGTACTTAGATTTTGAGTATCGGATTTTCATTCATACTGTTTTTTCTTTTTGAATGTGATATGCTTCTAAAAATATGCGTTGGGAATACATTTCTTCTGTATCAAGAATTATAGTTTCTGAATATTTTGGTGAGTGTTTAGTTGATTGTATGTGGTTAGATAGTGCACATGACCTTTTTCCTATTTTAGCGTCCGACTTGTGTTGGATGATTCTATTTTTTAACCATTGGCTTGTGTGACCTATGTAAAAACTATTGCAACTACATTGGATTTTGTAAACTATATTACTACAAAACATTTTTTCTGTTGGGTTTTTTAATTTGGTGAACAGGTTTTTAATTGATTTGTTATATTTGAAAGTGATTTTTGTAGAGGGATTGTATAGAATTTTAACTAATTTCGGAGTCAGGTCTTGAATGTATGGTAAGGTTTTATAGATTATTGGCGTGCTTGTGTTGTTTATTTTGTGTTGGTTGTGTGGTGTATTTTGGTGTAACAGTTTTTTTATAAATAATTTAGGGTATTCGTTATTTTGTAGTATTGTTTCTAGGTTATGTAAGTTTTTATTGATAAATTCTGGTTCGCAGATTTTGATAATTCTGTTTTTTAGTGTTAGGGCTGTATTAATTTTATGTTGGATGCAATGGTTAGAATTAAAATTAATGTATCGATCTGAATGAGATGGCTTTTTGTAATAATCAAAAATAACTATGTTGGTATTATTTCTTATAACTAGTGCGTCTAGAAATGGTATTTGATTGTTAATTTCTATTTCGTGTGTAAACTGAAGATGATTGTTAAAACTATTGAAGATGTCTAATGTATTTTGTATTTTATCTGGTGGAATTGAACAGATTATGTCATCTACATATTTCACTAAGAAGACCATTTGAAATGGCAGTTGTGGAATTACATTGTCTAAAAGATTATCCATCACTATTTGGGCTATTATAGGTGAAAGTGGCGATCCCATCGGAGTGCCAAATTGTTGTATGAAAAATTTGTTGTTGAATGTAAAGAATGTATTCTTAAAAATAAGATTTATGGTTGTGACAAAAAGTTGTAAATTAAATTTGCAATGTGGTTGGATTTCATCCCATTTTGTGAAATAATTTCTGTAACTAATTCTACAGGAATGTTTGTGAAGAGTGATTTTACATCCAAAGAAATGAGAATGTGATCCTTAGGGAGTTGAAAGTGTCTAAATTTGTTTACAAAATCGAAGGTGTCTTTTGTGTTAAATTTGTGTTCGACTGGAAAAGCTTTAACTAGAATATTTGATAAGAACTTTGCAATTTTGTATGTTGGTGTATTATTTGAAGCGATAATAGGTCTTAAACTTATAGTTGGTTTGTGAGTTTTTGGTACGCCATAAAATTTTCCTGGTATGGAATTGTGGATGTTTAATTGTTTTTTATCTTCGTCTGTAATAAATTTTTTTGTATGCAGCAATTTGATGTGGTCATTAACTTTTTTTTGTATTGTAAAAGTTGGATCTTTAGTGAGTTGCTTGTAGGTGTTGGAGTCATGTAAAAGTTCATCGGCTTGGTTCATGTAATCAACTTTATTAAGAATAACTGTTGTTGAACCTTTGTCGGCCTTTGTGACAATGATATTTTGATGATCTTTAGGTACTTTTTGTTTTACAGTACAGTTTCTCATATACATTATTAAAACTATTGTTGTTTGGATTAAAAACAAAATTAGTTATGAGATTTGTGGTTTTTGCTCTTAAAATATTTTTTATCTTGTACGCTATTACTATCGTTTTCAATTATACTTTCTATACTTGAGTAGTTTGCCTAGGTGTATATCTTTGTTGGTAATTGGTATGCTGAATTTTGGTCCTAATGCTAAAAATTTTGTATATCTTGCGGTAAATCTTCATCACTTAGATTAAGTAACCATTTATTAATGTTAATATTGGTATTCAATTGATTTTGTTGTTTTTAGGTTATTAAATTTCAAAATGTTGCGTTTATTGATGAGCTTGTATTTTTATTGTAGAAAATATTTGTCTATTTTCAAAATTTCTTAAAATGGTCAACGGTAAAGATTCTTGAAGGGAATTTTTAATTTTTTGAAGTCTGCAATACCAAAAGTTTAAGTTTGTGTGATTGATTTCTATTTCAAAATTAAGTAGATGTTTTTCTAATCTGTTGTTGAATCTTATAATTTTGTTATTGATCTTGTAATTTTTACACTCTAGCAGTTGTAGTATGGGTTTGGTATGTGACTTAATGTGTTGTGGATATACCCATTCTCTTCTACATCTTTCTAAAAATAATTTTCTATTTTCCATGTTGGCTAATTTGACGGTTGTTCGTGCCCATAATTTTAAATTTGTAGCTGCTTCATCTCCATAGAATCTTCGTATATTATTGTAGAATCCCATATTTCAGATTTTACTTATTTGTTTTTATTACGAACGATACTAATAAATATAACTCGGTGTTAGTTTTTGGGATGCTTTCGTTCGAAAAAATTATATACTATATATCCATTTATTTATCACTACGTTTCGGGTATTTTTTTACCCTTAATCATGTGCTAAAAAGGAGTGAAAACAGCTATAACTTTACAATTATGATGCTAAACCCTTGTAAAAAGTTTAAAATTCCTAACTGTAAACGTGATAGGAAGTTATCTGCAAATAATAAATCGTTTAAACTCCAAATCGTTACAAAAAGATTTTCAACAAAAATATTTTTATGTTTTGTTATCCACACCAATTAAAGTTTTCTTAGAAATTGACCGCACGTGTGCATTATATGATATCTAATTGCGTACATTCCTTAATGTTTTGTATTTATTAAAGCTCTTGGCTTGAAAATAACGACAAATATTAAATTTCCATAATTTTGGGTTCTTAATTTGTCATTTTATATGGCCGAATTTGAGTCACTTGCCAATAATTTCCTTCTGCTTTGTACTATATAAAGGAATTATTGGCAAGTGACTCAAATTTAGCCACGAGGGCAACTTACTTTTCTTTTCTTGTAGTTTCCAAGTAGTGTTGAATGAAAGCAAAGTTGACGGTTGTAGTATTTGTTGGAAGTTTTAAACATGCTTTGAAGAAGCTGTTTTCCGTGTGTAGGGTAGATAATGTTGCACAAACAACAGAAAATTCCAGGGAGTTACTAGTTCCGACGTCAATTAAAAAAATGTATAACTTCTTAAAAACGATATGAAACTTGAGTTAGAGTGTGCTATTTGTTGTCCGTTACAAACGAAGTTTGCAAACAAGGTAACAGAGAGAGGTTATTCGATATCATGAGTATGAGTGGGATGAAAATAAAACGTGTTAAGATAGGTGTAGTTTGAACGTTAGCGTTGGTTGATTTGAGTGAATACATAAGGTTATTAGAGGGAGTAGCAGTTGTTCGTTGTACAACGGAGATTGAAAACAAGCTAAGAGATAAGTGATTTTTAGGGCATATGTAGAAGTGTGATGAAAATAACAAATGTCAAGATAGGCATAGTTTAAACGGGTAACTTTCGTCAGCTGGAATTGATATACACAACGTTATTGGAGTGAGATGTTTGAATACGACGAAACGATTCAACACATATTTCCTACTCAATTTCTGTTTCAATACGAGCTCATAGTAAAACCTGAACCTTTAGTGCAAATTTCTGCACACAAATATTTTAAACAGACCCTCTTACCTCGTACATAATATCAAATACATCATATACCATAAATTATTCTTAAACCTATACATAAATTCACACATATAATAACCCAAATTAAAATATTCGACAAAGAAACTTTCCTCTTTTCTGCCCTTCTAGTTAACATAACAACATACTCCCCTCCACAAAATTAGCAATAGTACATTTACATCGTAAAACGATAAGGTACTGTTACCTGAGAATCATATATGCAAATCAACTTGTATAAAATAAAAGAAAGCTCATTCTGTAATAACTGAACCGCATTTAGTAAGAGAAATAATTTTGAACGCAACCCTATTCATTTTAGAAACATTTAGCGCATTCATAAACTCTTAATAAATACAAATTAGGCATATTTAAACGTAAAACAATTTTTTTTAAAACTCTACGCATTGCGTAAGGAATAGAAGGCAATAAAACGCATAAGACAAACGTAAGAAAAACGAGCATAATTCATAACGCAATAACATATGGATATTGAAGCAAAACGCGTACGCGACATTAGAAATGTAGAAATTTGCCACATTTTGGTTAGTATTAAAAACGTAAGTCTAAATTTAATTAAAGTAAACAATCTTTAAAATTTATTAATTTAAGGTTCTAAGTAATCATCTAAGTAATGTTCTACGAAATGATCTAAGTAATTAAGAATATAAGTAAGGATCTAATTAGTTATCTAAGTGATGATGTTACACTAAATAAGTAATTAAAGAAATGACTAAAGAACGTCTACAAGTTATTGGAAAACTGAATTAATGGCTTAAAAGCCAAACTAAGGATCAACGACTAGAACTAGCAATCGATCTGGTTAAACAAGCTTCCGTAAGAGTCAACAGAAAGATACAACGTCAGAATTTAATTTTATAATTTCTTGAATGTAAATTGTCTTATATTTCATAAGCGTAAAACTCGCATGTAATATAGGTAACTTTTTTGTGTAAAAGGTCAACAAAAAACTTAAGTTGGTACGTCAAAAATTACGTTAAAAAAGCAAAAATTTTTTGAACGTTCAACGAAGCTTTCAATATAAAACATATTTTTTTTTTGCTAGCTTTAATTGCTTAAAATTTGGCAGTGAACAAATTTAATAAGAACATTTATTTTCATTTGATTTAAAAGTTTTTTTATAGCTTATGATACTGCAAGATCGTAGAGTTTTAAATTGTACATTTTCGTAGCCTATTATACAGAATTTAGTGAATTTCATTTGTCTTATTCGGGTATATGAAGTGTTAGAGGGGAGTGGGTAAATATTCTGTTATTATATTGTCATTCACTTTGAGCAGGGTATAACTGAGCTAGTCGAAGCATAAAATTAATTGTGTTGACTTTTAAAATTAATTTAGATTTTTTAGATGGCGGTCAGCAAAGCAACCGAGGGTTTAAATACACCGTGCGTTCGTCGATATTGTAGCAATACACACACACACACACACACACACACACACACACACACACACACACACACACACACATATATATATATATATATATATAAAGTGAAAATAATTACGACCTAAATATTTGTAATTCAGAATTGATTTGTGGGTTTGAGGTCTCTGAATTAAGTTGAAAACTCTTTTTTATGTCCTATAGATTGGTATCAAAAAGCAATACATTCAGAGAGATATTTAAATTATTATTCGTACCATCCACTATCAACAAAAATAAATATGATATTAGGTTTAAAACAAAAAATAAAAAGGAATTTTTCATTCCTTTTTGTACCCAAAAAACATTAAAACCTTACTAATATATTAAGAACTAACAGCTATCCACTCCATTTAATAAAAAAATTACTATCGGAACAATTTAATCCTAACACAAACAAATTAAATGACAGTAATTAAAAGAGTACCAATCAATTATTCAATTACAAAACAATATCATATATTCAACACATACCCCAAAATTAATAAAAGTTTTTAAAAATGAAAAAATAAAGTTTGCTAAAGGAAACGTGCTAACATTACAAAATATTTTTTACTAAAACTAAAAACAAAATATCTAAAATGAACCAGAGAAATTTAATATATAAAATGAATTGTTTGAATTGCGGTTGCTCGTATGTTGGTCAGACTTCTCAACTATTAAAACAAAGGATAACTCAACATAAATGTGATATAACCATCAAATCAAAAGCATGTGCATTAACCACACACATAAAAGGTAAAAATCACAGTATGGATTTTGAAAATCCAAACATTAAAAAAAGAACAAATCAAAGAAAATTTTTTTGAAATGTATCATATTTATAAAACTAATAATAAAATAACCAAGAAAATAGATATTAGTAACTTAATTTCCTTATACACATATTTATTAAATTTTGTACAAAATTAGTGACAAAAATTAAACTAAATACACACACACACACGCGCGCATACAGAATACACTCACATCATATAATATACATGCATACTCACACATACGTATGCACTCGATAGTCTTTCATTAAATAAATATCTTATATCATATGAAACATGAAAATTTTTTACACACACACACACACACACACACACACACACATATATATATATATATATATATATATATATAAAGAATATGTAAATTTACTGAGTCTTAAAATAATATTAAGAATGAAATTTATGTGTGACTCATATTAGCCACAAACATCCTGTCGACGCGTTTCGCCTAATTGGGGCTCATCAGGACAGGAGTAGCAGATGTAATATTTACACACATTATGGGAAGTACAGCATCACCTAGCCACAATTTGCTTTCGTGCTGTTTCACCTGACTTTGCCGACTGTTGATAAAACCTGCAAAGTCAGGTGAAACAGCACGAAGGCACAAATTGTGGGCTAGGTGATGCTGTACTTCCCATAATGTGTTCGTGTTAAATATTACATCTTTGCTACTCCTGTCCTGATGAGCCCCAATTAGGGCGAAACGCGTCGACAGGATGCCCTTGTAATATTGAGTCACTTCCAATAAATTTCATTCTTTATATATATATATATATATATATATATATATATATATATATATATATATATATATATATATATGTTTAATGTTTAATTTACATTTAAAACTTTTAATTTTGTTAGTTTTACAAGTTTTTCCAAGATTTGTATTATATTTGTTATGCTAGTTTTCAATTAACCTCAAGTTTGTAAGTTTATAATATATGTACCACATTTATAATCTAGCGTATAAAATTTTTTAGATAGTCTGTGATTCGAAAATTTAGGCCATAAAAAAAGTTTTTAACTTAATCCAGAGACGTCAAACCCATAAATCAATTCTGAATTATATATATATATATATATATATATATATATATATTACTGTGATGTTTTAAGCTTTAACTACTCGAGCCTCTCAGTTGGTAAGCCATAGTTGCTGTGAGCTTTCCCGTATACTCGTGCCCCTTTGTTGGGCTGTCTAATTACTGTGTGGTTTACCCTGCTAAAACGTGCCCCACAAATTGGGTGCCATAATTACTGTGTGGTTTAGCTCTGGAACGTTTCTGGAATCATGCCCCACTGTTGGGCCATCACAATACTGTGTAGTTGAACTCGAATCTTGCCCTTGACTGCTCCCAGTAATTCCTATTTACTCAAATTTCCTAAATGTACTATTGACACCTACCTGTTACATCCAAAAACTTCCTCGCAATATCCCCATGCTGAAACCTAAATAAAAATTCACACCAAATCACACACTCAAAAATTACTCAATTGACCAAATATGTCACACTCTATTTAAATTATATCCGTAGTACATTTTAAAACACCATTCCTTTAGGTGCATCCACAAAGGTTAATAATTTTATAACAATAATCATTCAAATTTATAGCCTATTAAACACATATATTTTTATTATAGTAAGAGGGCGTTCCTCATACTTTACGTTACTTTTTTGTCTTAGCATGAGCTCATAATAAAACTCTACAACTGTGCATATAAATTTCCTGCACCATCAAATATCAATAAGCCCTCTCTATACCTCTTAACAACATTTGGTTATCTGTAAATTCATTAATTTTTTTTTTAAATCAATTTCCTTTTAAAGTCCCATAAATGCCTGTTCTATAAAATATCAAATAATAATAAAAACACATCAAACTCAAATCCAAATAATCACAAACACCATAAAAATATTCACCACTCAATGTTCTATTCTATCGCCTACCTGGTTTCTATCCTCCAAATGTGCTCCACCACTTAGTTCCTTAGAGATGCTGCCGTCTAGTAGATACCCAATCCATCAGCTAATTCCCTGGTCTCATTACCATATCTGCCATGCATGCCGCTGTTTACAATTTTCAATCCAAAAATTCTAATCCCCAAAATTAACTTTTATTATTCAACATCGTTTTTTTCATCATCCAAACAATTTCAAGTTCTAATATTTCTATGCACTCCAATACCAACTTAATAAGCTTTGTACTTACATACCACTTTTTATCGTTTTAACACAAAGATACTTTACTAGCTTCTACATAAATTTTTATTAAATTGCACTAGTTCACTTGAAAGTAACTATTATCACCAATGATGTATGAACTCATAACGAAAGAAAAAGAGAGCTCGGCCCCTCTCTGTCAGTGATTATATAAGTAAAATTTGCCCCCTCCCTGTTTTTAATCGGCACGTACGCTTGCATACCTGTTCCTATAATTCTTGAAAATCTTTTCTAACCGCTCGTTGTTTCAGCGAAAAACCCCTAACGAACCTCCGATTCTTGTGAATTTTCATAATGAATATCACAATACTCGGTAAATTGCTTCAAACTGTCAACCGCCGTTCTAATTTAGCCTCTACATTTTCATTTATCTACGCCTCCAAGTTGAACAAACATCTCTCATCTCTCTTGTATCTATAGCTTTATCTCACACATATGCTTCCACCAGCTGGATCTCTACCCTACTTGTACAATTCACACCAATCACCCTGCTTGGCTCCATTCTCCCACTTTTTAACAGACGCGTTTTTGCTTCTAAATATCCTTGAAATTATCAATTTTATTTAGGCCTCCCAACTATACTGTCTCCTGAATTAATTATACGCATTCCTCTTGTACTCAATACAGTTTTATTCTGTCTTGGTCTTTTCTTGGCTCTTTACTATACTACATTCAAGATTGAAATCAATATTTTCACCACCAAACCGCGTTTACCTTAATCCCAATGGCTGTTCTTTTCCAATAACACATTAAAGTTTGTTTGTTGCCAAGCTTACCAAGAAATATTATCTCCCCTCGTTGTTTTGTTTTAAACGTGTTGAATTTTACGTTTTAAAATATATAAGTTATTTTAACACTTGATCCACGCTTTTAGATTTTTAGATAACACTTTACTACAAATTTAAATACGTTAGAATGATTTTACCCCAATTATTATTTATTCTGCCTAAATTTACACAAGTATTATGTTACATTATCCTTGGCTAAATTAATTTGACCCTACATTATTTATAACTACTTAAGCTAAAATAATTTTTAAAAATTTATTCAAATCTTAACTAAATAAATTTAAATTTTATTTATTCAAAGCTTCAATATGATTCATTTGTCCTTTATATTAAATTATATATATATTATAATTATTAATAATATATAATATATTTTAAACAATTATTCAGCCCAATAAGAAAATTTATATATTAAAAGTTAAATGTATTTTAACCTCTTATAAATAATAAGCTATTTACAAATAAAATCCTGGTATTATATAATTAACAAAACATTAGCTTTATTAATTAGGAAAACATCCAAACTGACCAAGTTTGCATTTACTATCAGGGATGTTCCCAAGAACCCTATGAAGTAATCGAACTATTATAATGATATAATTTCAAACAATCATGTAACTATGGCAAAAGTAAATAAAACCGCCATCAGGTGATAAAACACCAACACTACTAAAGTGTGGAAGTACAGAATTGAACCGAAACTACATAATAAATTTTGAAAATGACTATAGTACGTTGGGCCTTTGGATTTGCGGAATGTTACAGCAAAATTTATTTGCTAACGTAAAAACCTTCTCGTGGCGACACCGGGTTCATCCCCAAAGGCAATTCAAATAAACAAGACAAGTTATTTGCAGTCCGCAATAAAAATAGTATATAAAAGTAAGATGTATTGTAAACAAACTCTTATGAAATAATAAGAGCCATTGACAAATACAAATCCTGGTAGTTATATAGCCATTAACAAAACATTGCTTTTTAATTCATAATCCACTCTGATGGGGCTAACAAGCCGAAACCATTGGTCAGTGGATGTTTCCTCCCAGAATTAATAAACTATTTTTAACATTCATTATTTGTTTTCAGAATTTTACTTACATTTCTTTGTGTTTTATTTGATTGCTTTGATCTTAACTTTTCGATAGAAAATTTGTGTTCGCAAATTTCAATATTGCCGCAACTTATGGTTTGTTAACGTCACTGAAGGTACAACGACCTTTCATATGGTTTCTATAATTAATTAAATAGTTTTGGTTATTTACCACCGATTTGGTATTTTCAATGGCTTTTATTATTTTCATGAGTTTGTTTACATAACATCTTATTATATATATTTCTTTGGATGCAACTTGTCTTGTTTATTTGAATTGCCTTGGGGCATGAACCGGTTCGCCACGAGAAGGTTTGCTTGTAAACAAATTCCGCAAATCTCAAAGGCCCAACGTACTTTTATAGTCATTTTCAAAATTTATTATGTAGTTTCGGTTCAATTCTGTACTTCCACACTTTAGTAGTGTTGGTGTTTTATCACCTGATGGCGGTTTTATTTACTTTTGCCATAGTACAGTGATTGTTTCGAAATTATATCATTATAATAGCTGATTACTTCATAGGGTTCTTGGGAACAGTCCACTCTGATGAGGCTAACAAGCAAACCATTGGTCAGTGGATGTTTCTCCCTATGAATTAATAAATAATGTTTTGTTAATGGCTATATAACTACCAGCCCGATTTGTATTTGTCAATGGCTCTTATTATTTTCATAAGAGTTTGTTTACATATACATCTTACTTTATATATATATATATATATATATATATATATATATATTTTTCGCCTTTATCAAAAGAATCTACAAATGGAAACGTTGTAAATTAAAGCTAACATAAAATATGAATAAGTCACTCACCGTATAGAATTCATAATTGTCAAATAATTTTTTTGAAAATGACAGATGATTATGTTGACTAACATGATAATTAAAATAAATTGAAATAGAACTGGAAAAAAAAAATCTCTTAAAATATTGTATCTTAAAAGTCGAGACGATGAGAGACCGGTATGGTTGAAGATGACGACATAGGAGTGTTTCATAAATATGAAAACAATATTTGTGTAATCTTCAGATGGAGTTAATGTCGTGTATTGGATTTGAAGTGATTTGCGTTGTATAGGGTGGAATATAATCTGTGCGAGTCTTCTACATCTTGTTTGTTGTTTAAACATTTTTGTTCTTTATTGATGTGGTAAGACTCTAAAAAGATTCTTGTTTTATAATCGGGCTCCTTGTCTAATATTTCGGCTTCTTCGTATGCAGGAGTATGTTTAGTTGCATATACATGTGTAGAAAGTGCACATTTGTTGGAATTGTGTTTACAGTCGCTTCTATGTTGGGTTAGACGACTTCTTAACTACTGGGAAGTTTGGCCAATGTAACAGGTCTGGCAACTGCAGACGATCTTGTAGATTAGGTTACTATCGATTAATTTAGGTGTAGGGTTCTTTACTTTGGTGAAAAGATTCTGAATAGTATTATTATATATATATATATATATATATATATATATATATATATATATATATATATATATATATATATATATATATATCCCAATGACCCCTTAATTACACGATAATATATATTAATGATATCGTATCTCTCATGGTCATGGCTCATGGTTTTATTAACAGATCTCATAACATGGTAAAGCATCTCTGAGGATTGCTTTTTACTATTTTGTGTGCATTCGTTTCAGTTTTTTAACTTTATACTAATAATTTATACTAAAGCACGTTGTAGGAGATATTCTGTGTTTGTAATTCGTGGTCTGTGTTGCTGTGGGATATCAAAAATAAACGAAATACATCTATGCCATATTCAAATTTGTCCAATGAACAGATAAAAGAGAAAATGAAATTCTTAAAAAATTCGACGTCTAAAAGAATAGGCGCCGTAGTAGTGTTATCCCTAAAGAAAGTGTTTATTAATTTTAACAATTAAGTCATTAACTTTTTTGCGACAAGGAATATCATAGAATGGACCTTTAGCTGGGTCATTATAAATTACTTATATTTATTTGCTGTTAATCGCCTTTATAAATTTAACATTTGTAATTGATCTAATTGTATAAGAAGCAACCGCCAGTGTTAAATACTCTGCTCTACTTTTATTTACAGAGGCGCAAAAAGTCAACCTAAAAGTTTGCATTTTTGTAAGAATTTCTGTTTATTTTTTAAATTAGTAAGTGGAAAATAAGGCTAATTGTTGATAGCCCGTTATAATAGAAATAAATGCAGCATTTTATTGCTCCTAAATGAGATTAATTCCTACAACTCGATATAAATTATATTGGTTACTGCAAACGGCTTAGATATTTGCAGATTATTCTACTTGCAGTTTCAGTAAATTGGTGACTTAGAATGCTTAAAAAACGTGTATTTTGACCCTAAATCTATATTAAAGTCCATTCTGGGAACTCCTGCATGTTAACGTTGTCACAGCACATCCTGTATTTCTTACAAAGAAACGACACTCATCAAAATTTGTTGTGAGTGGTCAGTGTCGTAATAATTATCTGGGGCAGGTACAATCACTATTCATTCACAAGAGCATGATTTCCAGTTATCATTTGTAAAAGCCTGAGTACAATGTTTTCAGAAATATTTATTACAAAGCATTGTATTTATATTCCGTCATCAAAATAATGATTAGGAAAAAGACGAATTAATTCTATTTATTTTATTGCGATAGTTGTTTACAAGTTTATATAAATAAACTGTAAATTAGCATAAATTTAGTCATTGTCTTACATACGAACCTATACATTATATGTACAATAATTAATGCTTGTAGATGTTCCATTGCTGTGGACCGCCTTCTTCATAGGTCAATCGCAAAGATCAAGGTTGCAGCATCCACTACGAGTTTGAACGGACTAAATCACTGCCATACAGTAACACTTGTAGTTTTCACAGTTTAGCATATACCAAGGTAAAAATGTTTGGAATTCTTTGTAAGAATATATATGAAAAGTTTATTTAATTTTTGTGGTGCTTAGTTCATTAATAATCGACAAATCCTAAAGGTTATCGGTTTCTTTATTTAAATAAAAGTTATAATTGGCGTTCAGTGAGTAACTGAATAAGATTGTAGAAATAAAGTTTTAATCAATGTAAAGCAAACATGTTTTGCACGAGAAAACTTGTAATTTTAGTGACACTATTTACCTCAGGATGTTCATATTGGCAAAATTTACACCATCGCTCACAATGGAACATTAACCGCGAAGAACCAAGGATAAGAGCATTTTCTCCTAAGGGCCTTAAGATCACATTACATAGCATGAGAGGACTATCGTCAATAAAATTAGTAGGTACTGTATTCAGAGACTCGCAAAATATACCATTTGAAGGAGATTTTGTTTTTGACCCTGTTCGTGACAGACGTAGGAAGTGGGTGTACGAAAACTTCGACATTGCTTTAAAAGTAGGGGATGTATTAAATTACGAAATATATATGGAAGGAAAAGGTGGAAGTATTTTCAAAACATACGATGGGAATTCGCAAATTTATGGTAAGATATTAAAACAAAAACATTTTTGAAGAAATTCGTTTCAGAAATATTCGATTACGAAACGTGCCAAATGCAAAAATGCCCGCTGTCTAATATACCACCAACTGCTACTGAAGGACCTCATATAGCTGTGGCCACTGCTCCATCAATGGACAAATATCTAACACCCGAACCACCAAATCTTCAAGTCTTAGAAAAAAAGTTAAAGGGTTGCCAACAGAACATAATCAATGTCACAAATGTGCTATTGGAATTGCAATCACAAATACTAAGGTTAGAAACAAAAAATGAATTGCTCCTAACCGTTTTAAGTAAATCGTCAGATGCTAAGAAACTTATAATCAGTGGTGTTATACCCCAAGAAGGAGTAGCTTCAGATACCGTGCAATTTATGATTTGGGAAAAGCTTGATCTTAAACCGCATATCGTTTCCGCATATAGACACAATGCTACGACGATTGTATTTGAGGTAGAAACTATAGAAGAGAAACTAGATATACTAGGTGAGGCTGAAGACAGACTTACTTCAGGTAGAATTACTATTAACTAGAAATTTGGAGTGTTCGGTCAGGTTTAAACTAAATCAATCTGAAGCACAAACATTGCACCGCTTTTAGGTGGTACAACTTTTTCATTTTCAGTGTTAAAATAATATCTGACGCATTTATATAATAATTTAGCTTATTCTATGTTCTTATTCTTCTTGAAAAATAAGCGACGTTATCTAAATTACATCAATATTTAATTATATTATATATTTAAGTCAGTGCAGTTTAAACCTTGAATAATTTTTGTATATCTTTTTGATGAGTTTACATTTATACCTACACGCAAATATAAATTCAAATTAAAATTTCAGATCCATATTACTCCATGTGGTTTATATGAAACTTTTAACTTACAGCTGAATACTTCAACGCAACGTTGCTTTTCTGTAATTACAGCTTTGCGGTCATAGTGTTGAAATTCAATAAATGCGGATGTGGTTTACATGGTACAATATAATAATCACCTAGTTCACTTTTCTTTTTCTGAAAAAATAAATCATGCGATTTTGAATTCTATAATCATACCTATGTATATAAAATAACAAACAAACACACTGTAAATCTTGAATAACCATCGACATTACATTTGACTTTGAAACGCATGTTTGAAATAAAACCAGCGCTGTATATATATATATATATATATATATATATATATATATATATATATATATATATATAATAAAATATAAGCACCTAACGTGTGGAGTAATATATATATATATATATATATATATATATATAATACACATGTAAAATTTTTTAACCTGTGCTAACTTATTACTTTGATCAACTAGATTAAAGGAGATTGAAAACAAATTACTAAACGATTCACATAATAAATGTGGGTCAAAAATTAAAACATTAAATAATTGCCTGAAGGGCGTCATGCCTCGATGGCGGTTAAAACAGAAAAATTGAAAGTGACAATATTCAGTAGGAATGCCAGGGGACATTCCAAAAATAACATTAATTACATAACATAAAGGATAATATTTAACGTTGTTTGAAAATATCATTACTGTATAAAGCAGAGTAGACATTATGAACTCTATCAACATCCATCTTATTATTGATAAGATTATTTCTCTATTAATGTAAAAAGACTCAATGAATAGCCTAGTTTTATAATTGGTTTCGTTGTCCAAAATGATGGTGTCGTCGAACAATGGTGTATGACTGGTTGCAGAAACATGAGAAGACAATGCACATTTAGTGGAGTTTTTTCTGCAATCACTCCTGTGCTGGGTTAAGCGACTCTTAAGCCACTGGCTGGTCTGACCAATGTAACTATTGTTACAACTGCACGTGATCTTGTAAACTACGTTACTGTTTAACAGTTTCGGAGTACGATCCTTGAATTTCGTAAACAAATTCTGGATGGAGTAATTGTACTCGTAAACGATAGCAATCCTAGGTTGTTTAAGTAATCGTACTAAAAGTGGAGGTAACTTCTGTATATAAGGAAGCTTCTTGTACGTAATATCTATTTCTGTAGCGTTTACTTTTAAGAAGTTGCTATAAATCAATCTATGTAACATTCCTTTTGGGTAAGATTGATTTATAGCAACTTCTTAAAAGTAAACGATACAGAAATAGATATTACGTACAAGAAGCAAGGTGTTTCGTAGATTCCTTGGTCTTATAATGGGATCTGATCTTTGGGATTCATTAGGATTGAACCGATTTTTCTATGAGTGTTGAATATGGTAGCTACTTCGTATTTTCGTAGAACTCTCCTGATTCTGTCTGTCGTCCCTTTAATGAACGGTACGTATGTTGTAGTTAGTGGTGACTCCGGCTCTGATTTCGGTTTCCTGGCTGATAGTGACTTCTGAATAGTTTGGTGCGAGTATCCATTCCTCTGGAGTGCTTCTTGTAACTTTCGTACTTCCTCTTGTTTGTTTGTATCATCAGCTAGTCTCTGGGACCGTGTAACTAAGGTTTTCACAACAGAGTAGAATTGTGTCGGGTGATGATGTGACTTGGCGTTTAAGTACCTATCCGTGTAAGATGATATCCTGTAGACCGTGCGGCTAAGTGGTTCGTTATCTTTTTCCGTGACTAGTACATCCAGAAACGTTAATTGGTTATTCCCTTCTACTTCCATGGTAAACTTTATTTTCTGATGTACACCGTTAAGGTGTTCTAGGAAACCATTGAGTTGTTCTCTTCCATATGTCCAGACCACAAACGTATCGTCAACATGTCTTAGCCATAATTTGGGTTTATATATAACTGTTTCTAATGCAGGTACCTCAGTATCTTCCATGAATAAATTAGTAATCACTGGTGATGATAGTGATTCCATACGTGCTCCTTCAACTTGTCTGTAGCGTTGTTTGTTGGAGGTAAAATATGTGTTGTTCAGATAATGTTGTTAAATCGATGATATGGTCTTCAATGTTGCACTTCTCTTTCAAAATTATGCGTGTTTCCTTTATCGGTACGTTGATAAACAATGATACCATATTAAAGCTCACTAGTAGATGTTGTGTTTGGACTCTTTCAGTACTCACTAGTTGGATAAAATGTTCACCATTCTTAACGTATGAAGCTGCCATTTTAGCAAGTGACTGTCAGTGTTCGACTAAGTATTTTGCTAGTGACTGAAAGGCCGATCCTATATAACTCATGGTTGGCCGTAGCCGGCACTCCTGCTTTGTGAATTTTGGGAAGACTATACAGCTTTGGGCACCTTGATGATTTTTCTCATGAAATTAGTTACTCATGAATAAAACTTTTCTTGATTTTCATTCTTGTGGTCTTTTCCAAATATGTTGTTGGATCGGTGTTGATAAGCTGGTATGCTTCGTCATTAAGTAGAGCGTTTATTATTACTGCTGTATTTCCTTTATCCTAGTAGAATAATATCTTCATTCAGTCGTAAACTTTTCAATGCAAGCTATTTTTTCTTTGTCAGGATCTTATTTGGAAGATGAGGTATTCTTAAGATATTGGAAACGTCTTGGCGAATTGATTCAGCTGTAATGTTGTCGAGCTAGTGAATTGCTCCTTCCATGCCACAGATGATGTCGTCTACAAGCATTCGTGCCGGTGTAATGGCAAAATTAAATACTTTGGCAAGGACGCTTACTAATGCTTTGTCTATCGGATGGTTGGATAAACTTCGTGTTACTTTTTTGCGTGCTCTATGGTTTTTGTCTCTTGAATTGGTGATTGTTGTTGTAGATGTAGAAAGTTTTTCTTCTGCTTCTGTGTTGTCAGATTGGTGTTCCTCTCTGATCGGAACTAGGCCAGTTGATTTATAATGCGCGATAAGCTTACTTGGGTGGTGCTTCTCAGACGTAGGTGTAGCTGCATCAGTTCTTCATTAACCCGATTCAGCATTCTACATTTATCATAGATGCTTTGCGCAACAATGCAAAGCTCGTTCTCGGAGTATCTTTTTCGTAGAGTAGTTGGTTTTGTGCAACGTTATCTCCATACAGTTCGGTACGATGTTATTGTTTCTGCAACGTTGTAAAGAAACTAAGTCACATAGTAACTTACTTCTTTTTCATTGTAGCTTCTCAAAGATTCTGCTTTGATGAAATATATCTTCCCCATAGAGTTAAATAATGTTAATCAAGAGGTTTTTGCGGACGTTGTTTGCTTCGTCAATTTTCCAGGTACTATTCCGCATAGTTGGCTGGCTCCGAAATGAACTGCGGTCAATTTGGCGACGTTTCTGCAAAATCACATCTACCATCTTTATGCTCTGTTGGTTGAGCAGTGAATGAAGAAGTGTTTCTTTGGTCTGCTATATATACTAGTTGCAGAGACAATATCATCGTACCGAAGTGTATGGAGATAACGTTCCAGAAAACCAATACTCTACGAAAAAGATACTCTGAAGGACAAGCTTTGCATTGTTACGAGAAGTCATCCATGATACACGTAAAATGCTGAATCGTGTTAATGAAGATTTGGGTATTATAAGAATTATAAGGATTAATTATACTCTATAGTAATATGCACCCAGACGACAGATACTTAAAACAAGGTATCGATTATTTAAATTATAGAGGAACCTTGCATTTCGCAGCAAATAGGTTTAAATGGAATTGTAGTAAAGGGTACCTATTGTCGTAATGTTTTATATACAGGGTGGTGGATGAGTATCAAAAGCAGAATCTATACGAATGAGTAATGAAATATAATGGCGTAAGGTTTAGTACATCGTTGAAAGATGGACGTAACAGCTTCTTACTGTTTTTTTCTACACAACGAATTACAAGCACTATTAGAGGATGTTCCTGCAAACATCAAAATCCAAATATACTGCATGAAGCTCCTGCACGTTTCGCTCGTCAGGTCAAGCAACATTTGATAAAAAAAATCTTGATAGCGCTAGATTGCTCTCGATGGTTCTATTAGATGGAACTACATTTGACTTTTTCAATGCTCCACCCGAAGATAGTACAATGGCCAGAAAGCGAGTTCTTTACCTAGAATTTTTGAATGTTGCTGAACCCTTGCTATTCCAAGCAAGGTAATGTTCTTTAACGTGTATAACAACACTCACAACGGGAACTACATTTACTTCTAATTCGAACAAAGACGTATTTTTGTGCAAATACTTGGTCTAACATTTTTCAAGCGGTCGGTGTCGGGAATCAAACCCGAAACCTTGCGATTAGTAGTCATACACGAACCTATCTAACCCATGGAGCTGCCTCTATTAGATAGCATTACATTTGATTTTCCAATGCTCCAAACGAGATTCTTTACCCGAAAAACTTGGAATTTGGTCAAACCCTTGCTGTTCCAAGCAAGGTAGGGATCTTTAATGTGCGTGACAACAGTCACACACGGAACCTCCGTTTTACCTCTTATCCGAACGAGGGCGTATTTTTGTGAAAAATGCTCGCCTAACATTTTTTAAGCAGACCGTGACGGTATTCAAACCAGTGGCTTTAGACATAGTAGTCACACGCATACCAACTACGTCATGGAACCGTTTCTATTAGATTGCTCCTACATTTCATTTTTCCAATGCTCCACCCGAAGGTACTATATTTGCAAGGAAACGAGTTGTTTTTACCTGGTAATGTTGAATTTGCCAAACCCTTGCTGTTTCAAGCAAGAGGAATCTTTAATGTGCGTGACAACACTCACAGACGGGACCTCCATTTTACTTCTTATCCGAACGAGGGTGTATTTTTGTGAAAAATGCTCGCCTAACATTTTTCAAGAGGAACGTATCAGTAGGGTAGCTAAGCCGGTTTGGCAACAGAGATCCACAGCAAGATATGTATACGCCGGTTCGAGAACAATATGAACAGCTAAGCCGCTTTGGGAAACAAAACGTGCAGCAAGATATGTATACGCCGCTTTGAGAACAAAATTGTCTTTGTGTGTAAATTTGTTGCGTCGGGGGGTCGTTAGGTCTTTGGGGTGTGCGTTCGGCGGGGTCGTTAGATTTTTGTCGTGGGGTGGTGCGCGTGCGCTGGGGTGGAGATATTTTCTTAAGAAATTTTTTAGCAGCGTTCCCGACGTTAAATATTAAATATTAAATTTTAAAAAATGTTTGTGTGTAGAAAATGGAGTTCACGTGTTGGTTCGTATTTTCTGGGGTAGGTTAAGCTAAAAATTAAAACGCCGCGGTGAAGAATTTTTTAATATAGGCAAACGCGTGCAAGTGGTAAAGAGTGTTTTAGCTCTCCTCATAAGCTGCGTTTTGTACGAAGTAGAAAATAAAATTGAGAAAATATACGAAATGTTATATGATGGAGGTCAAATTTTAAACGTTTGCAGGTAAAATCTTGTAAAAGAAGTCGTTCACTTCTCGCAATTTCAATGTCACGATAAAATACTAAGAATTTGCATGCAGTCGAATATAACCTCGTGTTTTTTTTTGGTAATATATATGTAAATCACGTCGACATTCGACTTTTAATATAATGTATTTAATTAACATAAGGTGTGTTGCAAAAACATTTCAAGACAAAAGGTAAATAATTTTATTTTCTTTTTGGAATGCAAATAAAATTTATCAAATTTATTTGGATCAAATTTTAAATTTGGGAAAATCTTTAAAAAGAATGTTCCTTTCAATTTAAGCAATTAAAAAATTTAAATAATTTTTTTTATTGAAATTATACCTTTTAATTTATGAAATAAATTTTAAAAATTTTTTAACTAAGGGTTTTAAAAACAGTTGAATTTCCTTTTGGTATAAATTATAATTTTATAAATTTATTTGACCTAAATAAAAAATTAATTTATCAAAAAGGTGCTTGTTAATTTTAGCTTTGAATTTTTAAATTTTTGTTTATACTTTTTTAGTTAATAAAAAATTTTAGGGTTTTAAAAAATTAGAATTGAATAATAACTTTTAATTGAAAACGTGATAAAAATTTATAGGTTATGCAAAACGGCATGTAGTGAAGAATTTAGCGGTGATCTTTAGAGCTTCGTCATTGTTTTTATTCTCGTTGCTTTAGTTAATTAAAGAGATTTTTAGGTTAAGCAAAAATAGGAAATGTGGTGGATGACATAATCACTTTCAAAATGATGAATGGTGGGGAAGGAGCTTCTAAACGTGCCCTAAACGGGGCTCTGCCCATTATTTTTGTATTAAATATCAAAAGAATAGGAGAAATTATTCGACTCGTATTTTATAATGGTTTTAATTTAAAATATTGGTGTGTGTGCAAAAAACATGTTAAGACAGGTCACTCGTTATTTTATTCATGATTGCACCACCAAAATAATTTATATAACCACACTGAACTCGTACCCGGATCTAAAATTTAACCTTTAAATGTATGCAAATAATGTCGTTATTTAAAACGTGGTGAAGAATTTGGATGGAGATGTACTCATTCTCAAATGCGGAATGGTACTCCATAAGGCGTTCTGAACGGAGGTTTTGCAGCATTAGGTGATTGAATACTTCGGAGATTTTAGGTTAAGCAAAAACGTGCACGTGCTGAAGAATCCCCGAGATTTTTAAAAAATATTTTTGTATTAAATATATAATTTTAAAAGAAACACACAAAATTTGAATGTTTTATTTATATTAGTTTCACTTACCAGCTTATTTCAATTACATGCTAATGAGTTCATATATTTTCATACAGTTTGATTGATTCACTGCCGAAACAAAACATTTTTACACAGCTGACAATACTGGGTGTCGTTTTTCAATACAATATTAGTAACTATTTACAATACAGCTGAATACTGAAATGTAAAGTAACTTTCACACATTTACCTACGTGTACTTAAATTTAATTGAATTCTAAAAATATATGCATATCTATGGCAGGCAACCCAGCATACACCAATTATATCTTCTTAGTGTAAAATTTTATTGTTAGGTGAATAACCAGCAATTTATTATGTAATATTTATTGCTACAAGCATGGTAATAATAATTTGCAATGTGCAAAATACCTCTTTTGTTGTTAAAAGACCGATTTAATTAAACACTATAAAAAGATTGTGAATTAATTATTCTAGTTAAATTTTACAGTGCTAGAGACACTAATTATTATTAGTACTAGATATAGGTATAACAAAATTTGTATTCCAGATGATAGTATGTTCAAAGGATATTATTATTTAAAAGACTCTGTAAACATGATTAGTGAAATTATTAAAGTTAAGGAATGTAAAGCAAAAATTTGTTCATAAAAGCAAATATGTTTTCTAAAAGATATGCATAACTTACGGATCTAAACATTTCAACATCTCGCAAACTGAGATAAATATTACTTATTTCTTTGCAAAAAACGTTCATATAATTTAACAACCGTGTTCAGTAAAGTGCATGGTAGTTAATGACCTATTGTGCTATTTATAGTATAATTATACAAATATATATTAAATTATATGGTTCTGGTTTATAACTAAAACAACTATTTTGCATTATATTTTGATGATCCTGGCAGAATAAATTACAAGTATAGCTACATTGTCAATACATTTTATTTTCAAACTCGTTTTTTATTGTAGAATTTAGTGCTTATAAATAACCTACTTTAATTCAATAAGTTATTCTCGTTATATTTCAAATCATTTTAATAGAATTACGCAATGTTAAGTCGTTATTAAAAATTAATTTAAACAGAGTTTTATTGTTATCGCCGTCTGTTGAAGAATCGTAGCAGAATCTGAACTATATCGCTTTTACAAAGCATGTATTCAAGATCACATTTAGTTAGTTTCAAAAACTTTTATCATTGTATACGACTTGTTTTAACTTGCAGTAGGTATCAATGACCGAATCAACATTACCACCCGAACATGGTTGACAACTTTAAATTTTATTTTTTTACTTTAAGGTATTAAAATTTATATATATATATATATATATATATATATATATATATATATATATATATAGATTTAGCGACATCAGGCAACCTTTTTCTTAATCTTCGTTGGGAATTAAAACCACTCATAGTTTTAAAATCATCTTTCTTTACGTTTCGATCCATGACCTAGGATCGTTGTCAAAATTGTCAAAACCACAACAATCATACAGGAGTATTTATCAGGCAACATATTTCTCGCATGGCTATGACAGCTTTTTGTGCTGTATGTAGAGTAATGATTAACGTTATGCTCTTTTGATTAATTTGCAATTTACCGGGCATGCATCCTTCGTTAAAAGTGAAGGATATTCCCATAGATAATTTGAATAACAATCTATCACCACCAACACACCTCTAATTGGATTTTCCTTAAATATATTGCTCAAATTCAACAGAGTCGCCTTGCCAGAGATCATCTCGAGGTTGTTGATTTGTTAATGCTGTTACAAAAACTAGTGGGGTTTATCAGACGAATAACTAGGTGATGCTCAGTATCACAACACTTTAGCATTACCTATTTTGATGAATGTGCCATAAAAGCTAGGTACTTGGATAGATCTCCAGTGAGTGGAACAACAACGATAGTGACGATAGTGGTGCGAAGTTTTCAAGTTAACATGGACAATGTACTGTACGATTTGTTCGAGAGTGAACAACGCATTTTACACCAACATCTGAAACATGCCATAGTATTGAATGATGTAGACAAAATCAAACGTATACTGTTCAGAGTAGGTGTTCATGTTCCTTTAAAGCCTTCAAATGGCTAACGCTGACCAATGATACATCCATTGATGTAATGGACATGCTGTTTAATCAACAGAGTAGGTGCGATCAATTTGTATCAAACTTCATTGATGCTTGCAACGGCAAAACAGAGTTAAAATGTCATCAGGTGCGCGGTGTACTAGACGCAATAGAGAGTAATTATAGTTTGAGCGATGTATATTTCCTTGAAGAATTACTAACCAACCGAGCTGTATTGAGTACGAAGGCATATCCTATCATGAATATAAATGCAACTATAAATCACTGGTCACAGCGATTGACGATATGATTGTAGATGTTGTATATTTCGCACAACCTATGGTATTAAAAAAGTATTGAAGTTAATTTTAAAGTATAAGGTAAATTATAAGTACCAACCTAATGTAGTTGGCCCTCATAGAACAACATATAACTGGCTCCTCAAGAATTTGGCAATGGAGGGCTCAAAACAGCAACCAGGATGGACGTGTGGTCCGGATTCGGGAAAATGGCCATCAAATAGTATAGATGATTATAAAAAGTGTATATGCTATTAAAGTTATTGTTTTAGTTTAATACTATTTTTGTATGTAAATCATGCATCTTGGTAATCCTACCTGATGCGCTATAGATAGCACTTATTAGATATAATGGAGGATGCTATTGTACGTGTCGCATACCTTTTACAATAAATATATATACCTCGAGTGTTGGTCAAGTACGGGGAGAAATTGTTAGCTGAGAAGGTAATGTGTTTTTACCTGCTTGTTATTTACACATATTCACGGACATCGAAATACTCAAGTTCAACCAAAACAGCGAAAATCAACCTACATCAACGTTTTGCGCTTCGGGCATGAGGAATTATAAACAACTTTCTTGACGTAGAACTAGTGTAGTAATTAGTAGTACATAGATGTAATTTGTGTGCGTGTGTGTGTGTGTGTGTCGCTATAATAAATCATATAACAGTAAAAAAATTTTTATTGATGAATGACATATGATGGTAAACAAACACGTAACAGCAAATCTACAAAATATGATTTTTGGATATCCAACTATTATGGCTAGAATCTAAATTTAACCATTTCACATATACTTGATTTTTAACTCTCTTCAATACTTTTTCCACTAAATATACATCCGGATAGTGTGTTCGTTGAAGTTCTTCTGCATAGAAGCCGCCTAATATTGGTTGTCCTCGACTATCGCGCAATAGGTACGTTAAAGGATTAGTCAAATGCACTTTGTACACCGTAAAAATTTCGTTAGACCAATTTGGTGTGTATCCCTTGGTAAATTGACCTCTATGTTTACTAATGCGAACATGATCCCCAACAGAAAATTTTTTACTCTTTAAGTTAACTGTTTTGATCGTACTGTACACTGTATTGAAAAGTTTGCGTTCATTGCGTTTTGACACATCTACAGGTCGCATGCCGATTGTTCGATGTTTGGTGTTGTTATATGCAGTCACGAGTGAGGATAGTATATTCAGCCATCGATACGAACCATTCAAACTAAATTGTTTCCACATTTTTGACTTTAAGGTACGATTAACGCGTTCTACTACGCAAGCTTTTTTATTGCTGTACACACTATAATGTGTAATCTCATATTTTTCCATTAAAGCCTTAAATGTTGAATTATAAAATTCTTTTCCCAAATCCGTTTGAATGTACCGTGGAATACGATGGTCTTTGTTGAAAATTGATTGAAAAGCGTTTGAAACAGCCTTACCCGTCTTGCGCTTAACCGGTACGGCCCATAAGTATTTAGAAAATACATCGATAACAACTAGAATGTATCTAAATCCTTTATTCATCTTTGCATATGGGATCATTTCCACCAAATCGGCTTGAAACAGCTCGTTTAATCCTTTTGTGATTACATGTCTTCTAGGAAAGTTAATGCGAGCAGGCTTATGTAACTCGTGGACGATTTGCTTCTTTACAGACATATTGCTAATATGTGTGTGTGTGTGTGTATGGTTGACGGCTATAACGTGCGTTTTTAAGTTTCTCTTGCAACTGTTGAATATCTGCTTGAATTCGTGCAATGTCTATTCTAAATTGTGCTTTCACTTGTTGAATAGCAGCGTCTAATGTCTTATATATGCTATTCATAGAATCATCTATCCGTTTGGTTACGATTTGTGCAACATTAGCGTTCACAGTGGCTGGAACAAGGTTACGCATCATCTCTTCAAAATGGTTAAAGTCTGATCTTGTAACATACTCGCTCGAGAATTGTGTTATCATACTGTTTGTTGTCTCCTTCACAAGCGTGTCTATATACTGCTGAATAGTGGAACCACTTCCAAGCGTTGGTTCGCCCTCTTGCTGGTGTAGCGTTGCTAACCGCGATTCTAAGTACGCTTTCGTGACTGCATCATCATCTTCTTGTGGTGTAGCGACGCGCGCTAATCTCATGTTGTCAAAATCGTAGTAATCATCATAAGAAATATATGAAGCACAGTCAGACGCATGTCCAAACTTGTCGATAACCATCGTGATAATGAATAACAAGTCGCACAATCTACGCTATTATACGCAATTCGCGTAATTCTTCCATAATCGATGTAATTTCGTTTGTGTGACCGGTGTTACCTGCATCTTGCGAGGCGACCAGAAGCTTGAGCCGTTCGCACAGTTCGTTGGGATCATCAAAGTATACATACTCTAGTGGCTTCTCGTTATAATCCATGAGTAGACCACGACCACTCGGGTTTATAGTTTGCTGTCGTAAGCTATACATTGCATTACTTCTTTTTAATGTCCGCATAATCGTTAATTTCTTTAAGTGAGAATTTACCCAAAGGATTGAGAAGGAACAGTTGCTCGTACAACCCTTTGCTACCGTTGTAGCAAAATCGTTCTACACACCTTTTCACCAATCCCGAAGATAATGTCCGAATCACCAATCATTAATTTTCCTGTCTCCGGATTAAAACGTACTTTATCCCTGCGCAAGTGCTCCGTGTCATTGTTATAAATACCAGTAAAGTTGGAAAACAGATTATCGACATAGTATCTTACCGATGGTAAGAATCGTTGTAAGTAGGTCTGATGTTCTTCGCTGTTTAGGTACCGTTCGTACTCTGTATGGGTCTCTGGAGTGTTGCCGCTACTCTCCGATTCTTCGAAGGTGGACTCCACAGACTGGACTGGGCTATGAGGATTGTGTTCCCATGCCTCCTTATTGGTGGTGCGGCGATTGGTGTGGAACTGCGCACCTGATCGAGAAATTTAGGGCGTCTTTTAGGAGTAGATTGTACGTCATGTTGTTGTGGTAACCAGTGCTGGCTTTCGATCTTGGACTCCTGTTTAATATCTTTCAGCAGACCGGTCTGAAGTGTTTGTAAACGTTTTGTAATAGGTGCATAGACTTTACTTAATGCAAGCTCCTTTTCAACCACACCTGCTTTTAGCGCTTGTAATTTCCTCTTGACTGCCTTTCGTACTTTTATGAGTTCTCGTTTGGTTTTCACGTCGTCTGCCATCGTCTAGAAACGGGTAGGAAGTGATATGCTATTTATGTGCTTTATAAGTATATATAGGTGTCAAAACCTTTTCGGTAGCGACCGTTCTGCAAATCGCCATCTTTATTGATCACCAGGAACCCATACCGATCTCGCCAGCATACGCACAATTCTTTAAACCGGTTAAACGACATATCCGTGTTTACATGGTCAGCGTATACGTGTTTTAAATTGAGTTCGTCTTGTTTGAATAGCACTAGGACATTAGCATTGTCTCTAATCAATTGTTTAGGTATTTTGGAATAGGTCTGACATAGGTAAAAACAATCAATGGCCTTATGTCGACCTAAAGAAAAATATTCTCGCATTACATTTTGTTTATCGCACGACACGTCATCGAAAATAAATATCGAATTAGGTTTTGCATCCGCTGGAGTAACAATTGCATCCCATTTGTTAAACGCAAAATATCCTATTTCTTTTATTGGTTGTAATAACCTCTCTAGGTACTGATACTTTGGTTGATACAAGGATTTTGAGTAGAGATAAACGTTTTCAAAGCGTACACCATTCGGATGTTTCAAGAGACCGATGACTACATTAGTTTTACCACAATTGGATGGACCTGTAATGATACACCGTATTGTTGATGGTAATAGTAGTCCATGCTTTTGCACGTTAGTGTTGTTGCTGCAGTTGTGGTCCGTAATTGGCAACGCCAATTGTTGCTTTACCAGACGCATTCTATCCATATACTAAAACGTAATTGCAGTATGGTAAGCATTTAAGCGAGTAATTCTACACGCATGACCAGTCTCCTTTAAACCTTTCGACTGACAAGATTAATGAAATCCTATCGTGGCTACGGGTTACTCAATAGTGCTATCAATCGTTTACCGGTAGAATTACATTTACCAGGCTATCGCTTCTGTGGACCGGGTACTAAGCTTCAGAAACGCCTCGAGCGTGGTGATATAGGTCGTAATCCCTTAGACGAAGCCTGCAAACTACACGACATCGCCTACGATCTTTCTACAGACTTAACAACCCGACACCAAGCTGATCGACGTCTTGCCGAAACAGCACAAAAACGTCGTACTGCACCCGACGCTTCGTTAGGTGAAAAACTTGCTGCGTTTGCTGTTGGTTCTGCAATGAATGCCAAAGTTAAATTTGGTATGGGTTGTCGCAAGAAAACGATAAGGTGTAAAGGAAAACGACGTGGTCAGCGTCTACGTACAGGAAGTGGTATACCATTCAAGCGTTTAATTCGCACCATTTGGGAACGCATTAAAAACGTTCGTCCGACTGATCTTATTAAAACTGCTAAACTTGCAGTGGCACCGATTAAAGATATAACAGATGAAATTCATGGCATCCCACGTGTAATCCCTGTACCCAAAACTGGTGGTTTCCTACCTTTGATACCTATTTTGCAGCCCTTTCCGCAATTGGAGCGTTGTCGGGTGGAGCAGCTGGGATTGCAAAAGCTGTCAACGATGCTAAACTTGGACAACAACAATTAGATGAAGCGAAACGACATAATATGGCACAAGAGGCAGTGACACTTGGAAAGGGTCTCTATTTGAAACCTTATCGCCGTGGACATGGACTGTACCTAAAGCCTTTTCTTACACACGGGCAAGGTTTGCGTAAACAAAGACAACGAAAAAAAAAAACTCAACGCATTCGTTAAACCTACCTATGCGAGCGTTGACCAATGTTGACTTGAACAAATACATAAAACGTTTACCAATATCCCACTTTCGTGGAATATTCATGCGCAATTCACTTCCAAACACAATTCGTTGGCGAGAATGTGGTATTCTTAATCATGATACTACACGTGGTGTGGGAACTCATTGGACCGCGTACAAAAAAGATGGTTCAAGGGCAGTCTATTATGATAGCATTGGTAATCTACGACCTCCGAGGGAACTTGTCAAATACTTAACCTCATCAGGACCATGCACTCTATATTATAATTATGAACAATTTCAACCGCTTAACACTGTTACCTGTGGACACTTCGTATTGAAATTTTTACTGCAAAATAGTCCTCCGTTAAGTTTCTAACAACGTTATATATTATTTGATTTTAGTGTATTTTTAACTGTTTTGTATAAAAAGTGTTTAATTAAAAACCATATATTGCAAGTGTTTCAGAAATTTGCTTTTATTACCCCATCCCAACTACGAATACGACTAGTTGTTAGTTTATCGTCAACCACCGAACATGTACACATTTACTTTAACTGGAACTGAATCTACGCTCACCGCAATCATCAACCCACCAATTGTTCTCGATGATGACCATGAATACGTTATTGGTCTTACAAACTTTGATACATATTTTTCAATTCCCAATGTAACGGAAGCGAACAATAAATTTTACATTGATGACATCGTGCTTACTTTACCAGAAGGAACTTATGAAGTGGCAGATATTAATAAGTTTGTACGACGTAATCTGAACGATCCCCGTGAACGCACTTCATCCAAACGTTATCTTATTGATATTCGAGCCAATAATAACAGTTTACATACAGAAATCAAAGCATCAGGTATAGTGGATTTTACACAACCAAATTCACTTGCTTCGTTGCTGGGTTTTGAGAAACGTAAACTACCAGCTCTCACTACTGCTATTTCGGACCATCCGGCACAAGTCTTTCCAATCAATTCAATATGTATTGAATGTAATCTTGTGGTCGGATCGTATCGGAATAGCAAACCTGTACACATTTTGCATCAATTCTTTCCTGCAGTTGCTGCAGGGTACAAGATTATTGAAAACCCCGTAAACGTCACCTATATGCCACTTAATACACGAATCATCGATCGCATCATTGTTAAAATAGTTGATCAAAACGGTAATCTCATCACTTTTCGTCGGGAAACCATCACGATTAGACTTTATCTAAAGCGTCTTTAAACAATGGTTTTGCGCTATGAGCATAAACCACCAAAACCTATTAATAGACGCATTGTCAGCACCTTTACCAGTTACAAGACACCAGTGCACCGATTAACACCGGAAAACGTTAAATTTCTGCAAACATTAGGACTCAAAGTGCTACATAGTTAAAATGGATAGTAATATTTTAAATGTTACGCAACGTGCTATATTTGATACAACCATCGTCAATGCCGACAAACATATGCATACTCCGTACTCCAATACCACGTATGAGAAGAACGATGTTATACGGATTCCAATAGAAAACGAAGATGTCTATACACTACCATGGGACAGCGTAATTTATATTGAGGGTACAATGAATAAGTCAGATGGTGGCGTTTCGCCTACAGCCGATTTTGTCAACAACGGAGTTTTATTTTTATTTGATGAAATTCGTTATGAACTTGGTGGAAAGACTATTGACCGCGTTCGTAATCCAGGTATAACTACGACTATTAAAAATTTCCTATCCTACGATTATAGCGAAAGTCGTCGCTTTAGAAACGCCGGTTGGTCCCCATCGATAAGCTTGATCTCGTTGATGCTAATGGTCATTTCAACGTATGCATTCCCTTGCGCATGGTTTTAGGATTTGCGGAGGACTACCGAAAAATTCTTTTGAATATCAAACAGGAGCTTATTCTTATTAGAAGTAGTGCTGACGATGCAGCTATATCGAATTCTGATACCAAAGAGTCAATCAAAATTACTATTACACATATATCATGGCGGATTCCACATATAACCGTTGCAGATGCAGAGCGCTTAAAACTACTCAAACATATTCAACGCAATGCCACCATGGACATAAGCTTTCGCAGTTGGGAACTACACGAATATCCAGAATTACATACAACACACACGCATACCTGGGCCGTGAAGACGGCTTCTCAAGTGGAGAAACCACGTTTTGTTATTGTCTGCTTTCAAACCGATACATCACGCAAAAGGGGCGCAGTCAGTTCGACCACTGTAAGTTGACCAATATGAAATTACATCTGGGTTCATCTATGTATCCTTACGATAATCTTAACATTGATTTCGATACCAATCGCTATTCTATACTATATGAGATGTATGCACAGTTTCAACAATCGTACTACGGGGGTATCAGCGAGCCGATATTAACACCCAATGAATTTCAAACGCACGCTCCACTTGTAGTCATCGATTGTTCCCATCAAAACGAAATAGTGAAAGTGGGAGCGGTTGACGTACGATTAGAATTTCAAATGAAAGAAGCGCTTAAAGCTCACACTACAGCGTACTGCCTCATTCTACACGATCGTTTGGTCCGCTACAATCCTGCAACCAGTGTTGTGAGTGAAGTCTAAAATTAATAGTCCATTAGTTGACGACGTTCAAAGGTTTAAAATTGCACATAATAACTTTGTGTTTAAAGAAATGGCTGTTTTACAACTATCCCTATCGAATGGAGTTGCAATAACATATGTGCTGAAACCATCATATTCTTGGAACTGTCTATCAGCTCGCTTCAAATACCAAAAGGTATGGTTAAGCAGAAACTTTCACGATATATCTTGAGATGATGGCAATTTACAATGAATTTCCACACCTAAATGTTATTAACCTAGAAGATTTAGGGTGTACTCCTCTACATAAATTAAAGTATTACACCAATTCACACAAGTGTTTCTAGCATACCACACGACATTCGTCATTCAATTGCGCAACCACAGATGTAATTGTACTCAAAAACTGGTTTGTACATATAACCAATTATTCATTTTTAATAAAGAATAATGTTTACATTAAGTAGTGTTTTTATTTGTATATTTTATACCTACATACATACATATTCCTTGAGACTAGTAAATGTGTTTCAAAAATGTCTTGAAATAAGTTTAATTGTAAAACTTACTAAGAATCTGTAAGTATCATATTGAAAAATTCCTCTTAACGGATATGTATTTTGCATTTTTATGCAAACTTTATGTTACAATAATACAATTAAAAATTATATTCTACTACCGAGGTATTAAATTTTAAAGTATGTTATAGTTGTGTAAACATAAAAGCATTGCATAGGTTTTTATCATCAAAGTAGTACATTTTATTTAATCCCACCTGCAAAATGATTAATTTCTTAAACCTAAGTTTCATAAAATTTATTCTCCAAAATCAACCAACTATAAACCAGAACTATTAAATTTACATAAATTTCGGTGTTATTTTAATTTAAACTATGCTCATAAAAAGTCGTTTATGTTATAGCACCAACATTGTTACTAAATATGAATATCAAATCTTTAAAGAAATTTACAGTCATGATTAATTAATAAGTGGTCTTTTCATTTGTACACATTTTGTATATGTTGTTTTAGTTCCATTGACGACCTATTATTAGTAATCTGTTTATTATTTTATTGACGATATAAATTTTAAGATTGGAAGGAACGATAAGAAATCTTCCTCTGACATTTATATGCACTCCGCATAGTTGTTTAAGGTAGCAAATATAAATAAGCTGTTTAATGTGTTGTAGAAGAATTTTTACCATTGTATTATCGGTATGTATAAACTTACTTACTTAATGTGTTTTTAACGGAAGTAGAAATTATGAATTTTGGTAATTAACAATTATGCTAAAATGATTTGAAGTTATGCAGTTTCCATATATAATTTACATATATCGGTATGTTGTTATAAATATCACAACCTCGAGGTCATTAACTACCATGCACTTTACTAAACTATAATTAATAAAATCCCGTACATTTAACTAAGATACATTTTTCTTAATGTGGAAGTCTTATCTATATTTTATTCAAATAAGAATCTGCTACCGCCACCTACAAAAGATAGGGACAATTAAAGAATGTAAGTTTTGTAAATAAAACATTAAAATATTGTGTTTCTTTTTAATATTATATATTTAATACAAAAATAATTTTTTGAAATTCTCGGGAGATTCTTTAACACGTGCATGTTTTTGCTTAACCTAAAAATTTCCGAAGTATTCAATCACCTAATGCGTGCAAAGCCTCCGTTCAGAACGCCTTATGGAGTACCATTCCGCATTTGAGAATGAGTACATCCCCATCCAAATTCTTCACCACGTTTTAAATAACGACATTATTTGCATACATTTAAAGGTTATATAGATCCGGGTACGAGTTTAGTGTGGTTGTATAAATTATTTTGGTGATGCCAATCATGAATAAAATAACGAGTGACCTGTCTTAACATGTTTTTACATATAACACACATATTAAATATATATTGAAATTGCTAAATGTAAGCAAGAACACCTCTTGATATAAGATCAAATTAATTTTTTATTTGAGAGTCAAATAAATCGTTATGAAAGGTGGTATAATTTGCATACCAAGAAGGAAATAGTCTTAACATGTTTTTGCAAACACACCTTATGTTAATTAAATCCATTATATTAAAAGTTGAATGATTTGCATATATATTACCAGAGAGCTATAATTTCAATAAAAAACACGAGGTTATATTCGACTGCGAATTCTTGTTATTTTATCTTGGTAATGAAATCGTGAACAACATGTTTTTACAAGATTTTACATGCAGACTTTATAATTAGATCCATTATATCACATTTCGTATATTTTCTAAATGTTATTCGCTACTTCATACAAAATACAGCTTTTGAGGAAAGCTAAAAATTCTTTACCACTTGCACGTTTTACTTAACATAACAAAATTCTTCATATAGGTAAAATCACCACTTCGCTATGCCTCTGCTACCTAGTTTCGGCTACTTTTCCAAGGTCGTTGTGACGTCATAGCCTTTTATAAATAAAGAACAATGTAATACTATTCTAAAATTTTTATTCTGGCATTATACATAACAAAATTTAAAAATATTTAATGCCAAGCATGGAGCCATTTAAACTTAATTTTAATTTAAATTCGATTGTTTAACATGGCTAACAACCAATGTAAGAATTAAGATATACAAAAATTTGTGTGTCAGATAACAAATCCTGGTGTTAATAAACAACTTGGAAATTATATACTAGATTTTTACGTTGTCCAGATGCACGTTTAAGAGCAACATTCGCGTCTACTTTGACCAAAGAACACGGTATTACGCAATTGGAAGCGACAATATAAAACTGTACAATTGGAAGCTATGTCAGTGCGGAACGGGTGTATAATCCCTTAAAAGACTGTTTAACCTTATTGGAAGATAGTGTTATACTTCCTAAAGGTGCCAATGTACTCGGTACCGCCAAAATGTGGAGTAAGTTATCGGACAAGCTTCAAAATAGCTGCTGTTTAGTGTATAATAACCTGCTACAGTACATGTATTGGGGAACGGCAATACAAAGAAATTGACGGCTTGCAAATTAGGTTGTCAGAAAAACCAGAGAAAGGGAAAAATTGATAAAGTATGTGCTTTCAGCTTTTAGTTTTAACTATTTACCTGTAAATTATTTGGAGATAGTAGAGTAGGACGACAGCCAAGATAAAATAAAAATCTTACACAAGTGCTATATTAAAGCAGGTAACATATTTTACACAATCTGTAACACCATATTCTACAATTCCAAAAGAAATAATCATTTCGGTATCGGGGTTGATAAGTACGCCTAACATTCGCCCAGAGGTTGTACGACAACGCGTAAATATTGGCAGTAAACTCTCTCCGTTGACGCTGCAGGAAATTGCCCTATGCACGCCATACGCTGTAAGTGGAAGAAAAAGACAGCTGGAATTAGAGGAAATGCATGCAAAAAGGCGAAAGTTGGACTAATTGGAAGACACTGCGATAATACGCGAACAATACAAAGATATGTTAGACAAAGAACATCTTATTAGAGAAAGAGGAAAGGATTAAAAGATTATTTTATGTGCCGATGGACTGACTTGGATACATCCGCGTTCTACAAGCTGTATGTATTTGTGGCTAGTAAGAAAGACTCTTTTTAGAATTTTAGAATAGTATAACATTGCTCTATATTTATAAAAGGCTATGACGTCACAACGACCTTGGAAAAGTAGCCGGAACTAGGTAGCCGAGAGCATAGCGAAGTGGTGATTTTACCTATATGAAAATGAAAATAAAGAACTTTTAAATTTTTTAAATAAATTTTGGTAGGAAATATTTAACAAATAAGTATATGTTAATGAAACACATATTTTCTAAATGATATTGGTGCTAAGGAAAGCTATTTTATTAAGTTCTATAGTTTGAGAGTGACGTAAAACCTTGATGCTACACCTTGAGTTGTAAAAGTTAATACATAAGCCTTGATATAAGATCAAATCAAATAATTTGAGAGTCAAATAAATCGTGATGAAAAGGTGGTATAATTTGCATATATTTTAAATTCATACGGGTATAATTAAAAGATTATATGTTAGATCCGACTGCAAGTTCAGTGTACTTGTATAAATTATTTTGGGATGATGTAACCAAAAGGTAATATACGACATACCTGTCTTGAAATGTTTTTGCAACACACCTTATGTTAATTAAATACATTATATTAAAAGTCGAATGTCGACGTGATTTACATATATATTACCAAATAAAAAACACGAGGTTATATTCGACTGCATGCAAATTCTTAGTATTTTATCGTGACATTGAAATTGCGAGAAGTGAACGACTTCTTTTTTACAAGATTTTACCTGCAAACGTTTAAAATTTGACCTCCATCATATAACATTTCGTATAGTTTCTCAATTTTATTTTCTACTTCGTACAAAACGCAGCTTATGAGGAGAGCTAAAACACTCTTTACCACTTGCACGCGTTTGTCTAATATTAAAAAAATTCCTCACCGCGGCGTTTTAATTTTTAGCTTAACCTACCCCAGAAAAATACGAACCAACACGTGAACTCCATTTTCTACACAAACAACATTTTTTAAAATTTAATATTTAACGTCGGGAACGCTGCTAAAAAAATTTCTTAAGAAAATATCTCCACCCCAGCGCACGCGCACCACCCCACGACAAAAATCTAACGACCCCGCCGAACGCACACCCCAAAGACCTAACGACCCCCCGACGCAACAAATTTACACACAAAGACAATTTTGTTCTCAAAGCGGCGTATACATATCTTGCTGCACGTTTTGTTTCCCAAAGCGGCTTAGCTGTTCATATTGTTCTCGAACCGGCGTATACATATCTTGCTGTGGATCTCTGTTGCCAAACCGGCTTAGCTACCCTACTCGTATCTGGATTTGAACCCAGGACCTTGGGCATAGTAGTCACTTGCATACCAACTACACTACGAAGCCGCTCTATTAGATGACCTCCAGATCTCCAAACCTCCCACTGCTAGATTTGTGTTCATGGAGCTGGTTCAAAAATGAAACACTAAATTAAAATTACCACCAGGAATGTCTTGCATGACGATTAGAAATGTTCCCTTGTAGGCGAACCAAAAACATTTCAATGCCTAAAGCGGTACTTTTGAACATTTATTAAAAAAACACTATGATTAATGAAGTGTAATTAGGCTATACCTTAAAAACAAATGAAGATCGGATAACAATTTATTCTTTACTCGTTTTTTTGGAATTTGGAGTTTGGTTTGTTCTTACTGACTCAACCTCAGTAAAGCTTAGAAAGTATCGCATTTTTTTAGGCGTTTAATTATTAAGCACCTCTTATTAATTTCAACCACCCAACTTTGTAAAACTGGACCCTTAAACTTCAAATACGTTTTGTGTGCAATAACGCAATTTTTTTAATTGAATCCTACTGAAGGCGCTAATAAGGAGTTCAGAATATTTGTGCCGGAGATACACTAACTTAAAATATTTTCCACTACTTGAACGCTCAAGAAGGTGTAGTGCAGGCTAATAAAACAGCATATTTGAAGAAGAGATGAACGGGTTTTCAAGATAAATGAGCGCAAGAGGGGTAGTTATACTTGTAGCTTCGTTCAACATTACTTATAAGCAGGTTTGCTTTTGCTAATTCTCGTACCCGTTGTTGAACACAAAAACATCAACAGTGGAAATATTTTTATTTGTAAATTCACACCACTTGCTTGGAACATAGGATCAAAGAACGAGACTGATGTAATAAAACTATTTAATTTATATTTATACAAATTTAATTATTACCCTTTTCAACATACCACTGCGCCCATCCTACCACCGTTGTATGCTAATTTTTCATGGTTTATAACAGTGCTGGAGATCGTCTTCTGTAAGCTCGTTCATGACGAAGCTGCTTTGTCCTTCACAGCTTCAACGGTTTTGCTTTAATGCAGATTTGGTGGATGGTCTAACATTGGATGTTATACTTGAATAGAAACTTTGCAACTAACAATGCAGTGCGCGCCGGTGCCTTGTCCTGATGAAGAAAGAACACATGATTTGTTTGGTTATAATTCGTGTCTATTTTCCGATTCTTTCTCGGAGTTGAGCAAAAAACTCCGAGGTACTAATGTTGATTGACAGTTTAACCTTCAGAAACCCAATGACGGTACACAATGTTATGGCTATCGTAATTGCTTTAATTTCGATTTGCTCATACGAGTTTCCTTAGCTCTCGGCGAACGTAAACTTTTCTAATGCACGGATTTTCGCTTAGTTTCTGGATCTTAAGTGAAAAATCAAATTTCATTACAAGTAGTCATTTTCCTAGAAGTATTTTGGATTTTATTTAATGACACTTACTGCCGTATGCACCGTAGATACTTAAGCCAGTTTAAACACTACACCAGATTTAATGTCTAAAATCTATATGCACCGTTAGAAAAACTTTCATTAAACTGGTTTAAGGTTTAAGCTGAAGTTTAATGAAGCGTGGTATTTGCGAGGTTACGTTGATATTTTGACTTGCTGTTTAAATTTAACAATAATCCTAAAGATATGGAAATAGAAGACGAAATTGTAATCGACGATGATATAGATCTGCTCAATATCGTTGATTACGGTTTTCCAGAAAATTGTATGATCGGGCCGATTATTTTAGAGATATGGATGAGATGTCATTTTTCAGACGGTTTTCGGTTAACTAAACCAACCGTGTATTCTATTTTAGAGGAAATCGAGGGTATTCTGGAGTTTCCACATAATTTGTAAGTAGGGCATATAATTTGCTAGAGTACATAAGCTTTTTTAGAAATAATAGTGCCTCCCCAATAAACCAACTGCATTACGATTTTATGCTTCTGCGGCACACCAAACATCAATTGCAGACTTTATGGGAATGCATCAAACTACTGTATTACGGATAGTCAATCGAGTATCAATAGCATTAGCACAACTATGTGCAAAATATATAAAAATGGCATCAACAGAGGCAGATCGAATAAGGAAGCAAAAGGAATGTTCCAAATTGCCAGTTTTCCTAAGGATTCAGTTTCCAGGTAGTAACATCATGTGTAACAGACATTTGTTAAATATCTGTTGGTGTAGGTGGAGAAGATGCTGAAGTATATCGCAACAGAAAGTCTTATTTTTCTATTAACACTCAAGTAGTGTGTGACAATGAAATGAAGTTTAATGATATTGTATATGCGGCCTGGCTCCACCCATGATAGCATTATATTTATGAACAGTAGACTTGGAGCTCGCCTCGAAGCAGGCGAATTTGGTGATTGTATCTTTCTGGGTAAATTTTTATCAACATATTATACTATCAATTAATAAATTAATATTTAGGTGACGGTGGATATTTGCTACGCAGATATTTTTTGACACCCTTGATTCAACCTACCATATGTGCTGAGCGTTTATATAATGAATCGCATATTAGAACACGTAATATTATTGAAAGGACCATAGATGAAGGTCCCAGTGACCCAAATGCCCGTGACCCAAATTGACCCACATTGACCCAGTGACCCAAATTGACCCACATTGACCCAGTGCCCCAAATTGACCCAGTGACCCAAATTGACCCACATTGACCCAGTGACCCAAATTGGGCCCAAATTACCCTTAAATTGACCCAAATTGATGCAGTCGCAAAATTTTCTTACTGTCTCAAATTGGCCCTCTGTGATGTCTTCAATTAGTGGCGAGTTTTATCGAATAACCGATTATGAAATTTGGAAATTTTATTATTATTTTTAATAAATATGTGCTGTTTTATAAATTACAGTTACAAAATAAATCTGAGAACTATCTGGAGAAGGATAGCTGCTACCGGACAATTTTAATTAGTGTGAGAATGTTTAACAATTAAATATACTAAATGATCAAAATATTTTTCAATGACAGACGCAATAAAATATAAATTGAATAATCCTGTTTTCTGACATCGAGTTGATACAGGAACATTGTTTTATATGATTTTTATCATTCTTTTAGTTAATTAGTCTTATCAAGAAAGCTCGGTCTCACGGAGATTTATAAAAGTCAGCACTTATGTATAAGATTTAAATTACAATTAAGGTGATGTTTATCCATGCATAATGATAATGATATACAAATTACAAAAATAATGGACACTGAAAATACCCGGGTATATAATATTAAGATTTTCGCTACAAATTATTTCAGTTCTTATGTGAAAGAATACTATTATTTGAACATACAAAATTGTATACTTCGTAAAACTGCATTCTCGCGGCACGGCGCCACAGCAGGTCTCTTGAAAAACATGTAAAAATGCGTTTCATATTATATAAAAGCCATGTATTGATTACAAAACATTTTAGTGTAAGCTTGAAATATGAAACAAATGCTAGCAACTAACGGCACCAATAAGCTTATGCATTTGTGAAAATAGTTTAATAAATTGAGCTGAAAGTATGGGAAAAAGATTTTTATTACTTCAATAATTCAATTTGTTACTGAATCAATTGGGTCAGTTTGGATCACTGGGTCAGTTTGGGTCACCGGGTCAATTTGGGTCAATGGGTCAATGTGGGAACCTGGGCCAATGTTGGTCACTGTGTCAATGTGGGTCACTGGGTCAATCCGGGTCAGTACACGGGACCCACTGACCCAGTGAGCCAAACAAAAAGGTGACCCACTTGGACCCAGTGACCCAGTTGACCCATGACCCATTTCATCTCTGGAAAGGACCATTAGAATTTGGAAATGTCGGTTTCCAATCTTGGCATATGGCCTAAAATGCAAAGTACAAAATGCATATCCAATCATCGTAGCTTGTGCAGTACTTCATAATATTGCCAGAGATATGAATGAACAAATTCCACCCTTGCCAGAACACATTAATGGTGATGAGTTGGATTACTTAATTGCACAGGGATAAATTGCAGAACACATCGCTCAACATGAGATTCTCTATTATCGCAGAGAACTAATAAATAATTTCTTTTCAAATTTATAATAAATAAATAAAAAATATTAGATTATATTTACATAAGGTAATATAACACAATTGAAAAAATTGAAACTTATTACTATTTATTTTATATCACCATTTACTCATAATATAAATTTATAACTAACAAACAACATATTACATAAATAAGTTTAGTTGCCTTGGCCCTTTTTATTCTTCAATTCCAATTGCAAAGTTCAATTTTCAATTTATGTTTTAGTTGACGGTACTCCATTTCTTCATTTACTTGTTGAAATTGTTTGTCGAGAAGCACCAAACGCTTGTCTAGAATTCCATCATACATCTTCGCCATATCTAAAGATGTTAATGTCCGCATTATAGTAGTTGGCCTACGGCGGTTAACATAATTGTGCTGCGAATCCTGAATTACCTAAAAAGTAAAGATAGTTTTGCATCCAGAAGTTACTTTACTTACCTTATTTTTTTTAACGATGGGTGAGTTGTTGTTTTTAGATCTGCTGGGGTGTATTTTTTCCACGCAGAGTTTGTGGTTGTGCAAGTACTCGGCTGTAAAAATAACATACAATCAAGTCCAATCATTGTTGTATCAAATGACAATAACTTGCACAGACACATAGCAGCATTGTAACTTGTATTTACTTATACATACCTCATTATCAAAGTTTCTTAATGATGAATCAATTTCGATAGGCATAGATGTTATTTCGTCCAAATCCTGTAAATAAAATAATAAATGATTAATATGTTAAAAAGATGCAATACGAACATACATCTATAATTGGATCACCTTCCAAATCGTACTGTTGATTATTGGGAAAAATAATTTCGAGCGTGGCTGGTACATTCTCTACCACCGACACTGGTTCCTTGCTAGAATTTGAGTCAAATGGATTGTTTTCCCCAAATACAGTTTTGGGATTCATAATTGATAATAATAATTCTTCAGTCCCATCTTTTTTAACTGTTGGAAGCGGACCACTACCTGTTAATAATAGGGATCTTCTCTTCCCGGCAGTTTGTTTTCTCACCAGTTTCTTTTTATTTTCGTAGCATCTACGTAAAACATCAGGTGTCCGAAATACTTTGTTTCGTGAATTAAACTCTCCGCTATAACTTTCTATGCCTCTAGCTTCTTTGTCAAAGAAGCCCTATCTGTTTTTTTGTCTTCAATAATGCGAACAAATTTCTCAGCTATTATATTAAGAAGTAGTTGCTTTTCTGAACAAGTAAAATTTACCCACCTCATTCGAGTTACGTTCAGGTCGGAGTCGGACATTTATTATATAATAATTAAGTAAATATGAAAAGTATTAAATGTCAAGGGTTTCAATGTCAACTTGTCAGGTTTCAGTTCCAAAAGGACACCAACAATTATATTAAATTTTAATTCTTTAAATTTTTGCGATGTTATCAAACTACACGCCCGTTTAACTAAACTTACTCTTATTTACGTCGGTGCATAATGTCAAAGATTTAAGCGGGTTTAATTTTTTAAACTCGTTCAACAAAACCAGGTTTAGTACAAATACGGAGCATACGGCAGTTAAAGTGTCAGCACAAATGTTTACCAAGCTTGCTTTTGTTTGATTGTGAAAATTTTTAGCACCCGCGAACTTATACTTTTTCAATGTAGGGATTTTTGATTAGTGTTTTGGATCTTAAAACCAAATTTCATCACAAGTAGTCACTTTGCAAGAAGTTCTGGTTATCTTTAATGACACTTAAGGTGTCAGTACAAATGTTTACCAAGCTTACTTTTGTTCGATTGTGAAAATTTTTAGGACCGTTTTCGCAATAAACTTTCTTCATATCAAATTTTTGATAATTTTGTCCGTCTTTTATGTGGATTCCGGACATGCATTTTGACATGTCAAAAACGCTTAAACCACTCGAAAACCTACGCAAGTGATGGACGTCCATGTCGTATACTTCTTTTAATAAAATATAAGTTTCAGTATTGATTTTTTCAAGTTTCATATCAAATTTTACGTCAATTCGTTGCTTTACTAAAATACATCATTTTTCCGGCGGATAAAAAACAATAGATCTTATACAAGCGAAGACCACAACCAGAGTAAATTGGCTGTCGGCACGTAAAGTGTGGCAATCGAAGGAGGAATTGCGCTACACAACCCTTGGTGGTATAGCTTTGGAGCATGCGTAGTTTGTCTGTAGTAGTATCAGTCCTGAAATTTGATAAACAAAGCTCGTACCATTTCTCTATCCGGTTCATACATCCCGAACTATTGTACAAAAAAGCCAAAAACAACTTGAACTCTTGTTTTTACACCATAATTAATTAATTTCAACGTACCTGCACTAATAATTTAAATCTTTAAAAATATTATAACAATCAATTAAATAATTTATTTTTACTTTATTTGCAAATTTAAACCATTTAAAACACGTATCAAGTAAAAGCATTTCATAAGTAATCAAACAAATTATTTAAAATACTAAATAAATTAAAAAGTAACTTATAATTAATCCATTTTATATTACATAGTTATTTCCGATCATATATATGGATTAATTACAAGTTGCTTTTTAATTTCATTTGAGTTTGATTACTTATGAAATGCTTTACAGAGAAACCATACATTAATTACTCACAAGTTATAGACTAAAACACATACAAGGGAGAATAGTGAGGAGTTCGTAGTTAAGAACGCCCCTTTAAATATGGAATAATAAATAGGCATTGACTTGACGAACTAGGGATTTCAACAAACTTACAACACTGATATATATTGGGACGGTGGTTCCCAGCATATGCAATTTAACCCGATAACAAGCTAATTTACAATTGGTTCTAATAGACTATTTTGTATTAACTTGAAGGCATAAATGTAAGTCATATATGGTGACTATTTTATAAGTTGCTGAAACACAGCGTAGTGTTAAATACCTAAAGTTATTAGATCTGGACATTCTATGTTTAACTGCAACGCATTGTTATACTTGATTATAAAGGTTATTATGCTTTAAGGACAAACTGATAATGCAATTTTAGCATTATTTTTTTGTATGTATTTTGTTACAGGTTTATCTTTAGATCACTGACGTGAATATTAATGTAAGTAGAATTAAAATTGTCATATGCGTAATTGTACACAGGAAAGATGAAATAATGTTAATATAAAATAGATTTAGGTGACTCGTAAGTTGAGATTTGTTGTTTTATTTGTTCAAACATATACCTGATATTTTGTAAGAGAAAATTTTTTTCACGAAGAGGAAAATGTAATAAAAATCTCACCCGGATTACTTGTCGTTTTAAGGTGATTCTCACTAGTCTACATTAGAAGAGTGGCGTTCATAAACTTGACTAATTGAAAACTTTACAGGGAAAGTGTTATTAGTAACGTAGCTTGCAATTGCAACTAGGTAAATTTTGTTCTATTTTTCCAGTTGTTTCTATAGAGATCCACCCTGCACCACTGTAGTTAGCCAGTACATCCTTATTTGTTACGGAATTCTCGCTTCTTTTAGGCAATTCCAAATTAATAATTTAACACTTCATTCACCCATATCACTAATTAAGATATATTTATACTACATCAAGTTTTTTGCGAGATCTAATTTAGCAAATCATATGAGTACAAAATGCTTGAGATCGGTTGAATGTTTAAGACATTCAAAACAGAAAGTTCGCAAATTTTCAGTTTTCAATATTATGAGGTAATAAATATACTCATTTTAGATTCTGAAAGAAAATTTAAAATAGTTTGAAAACTCCAATACAACAAACTACACCTATTTTTACTAATCTCTAGATAGGTTACGAAGCAAAGTTTGTAAGCAAATCTAAGGACACTATTTCAACTTATACGTAAATATTTTAAAATAATATGAAAACGGTAATAACACTAAACTGAAGTGCTCCACTATTTTCTACTAACTATATGCCAAATTGTGAGATTTTTGAAGAATTGATTTTGAAGATGTATTAAAAATCAGTTTTAATTGCTTTTTTGTCGCTAAGTTTTACACTTTAGAAGCAAAAAGTACAATAAAATAAGAACGAAATCTAGGTAGCATTTACTTTATTTCGCTGTATAATACGTCAAAGAATTTCGCCATATCAAAATCCCAGGAAAACATCAAGTAAAGTTCAACAACAATCTAAATTAAAAGATAAATATTAGCTTCGTCAACAGACAAGCAAGATCGTGCACTTTAGTCTGTAATCAAAGCTATATTTAGTAGTTGCCTCTCAACGTTAATATGAGCTCATATCCCCTGTTATATTTTTATTATTTTATATCGGTGTCTGCGTGTTACAGTAATAATGATTCCAACACATATATTATTCCACCACCCGATATTATAGTTCATCATAATGGATTTAGTGTGGCAATTCCCGACGCACCCGGTATAGAGATGTTTTTCTTTCACGGTAGCCTTAATGTCAAAAATAGTTTCCTTGACCAAACTTCTATAGTAATGTCAACGCGAGTGCGAACAGGTGACAAATGGCTTTTGCAAAACAACAGTACACTACCTAAAATTGGTGGTTATATCCATTACTGGCTGTATGTTACAAAAAATGGTGTTGGATTTTCAAGACCTGCTGAATATTTTGGTATAAGGGGTAATTATTTTTGCGTATCTTTCATCACGTATTATAATAAATAGCGCTCTAGAAATAACAAATAGGTCAATCAGTACGGACACTGGAAAACCTAATGCAATTGAGCTAAGGACATCAACAGATGAGTATACTAAGGAATCAGTTTTACCGAAAGTTGATCCTAAAGCTACAAGCAGCAATTTTCAACACTATCAGATAGCTTCTGATGTTTGGATTTGGAACAGAAGGTAATTAATTTATTATTATATGCACTTCCTACATCTATTTGTATTTATTTTTATTTATTAATTGATTTTTGTATTTATACTGTTTAATTAATTTATTACATTACAAACCCATATTAAATAATTGAGCGAGTGTGTAGATTCCATACTATTTATAATGTACTTAATAAACTAGTTTCAATTAATCGATTTTTATTATATACACAGTTTATTTACCTAATTAACCAATAACGCTGAGAAAGATTGGAGATTGGGCACATCACAATTGTTAGAGACAATCCTTTTCGTTTCATGATAATTTGGTCAAAGATGAAATAATTCAAAGTACTTTCAATTTTACGCAGCGAACGAAGTAGTTTATGAAAATGTAGGTACAGGTGTTCTAATACTACAGCTATTTTCCAAGTATAATTGCTACCTACCAAAGATACCAAAATATTATATGTTTGATATAAAAATAATAATAATAGTATTGGCTTTATTGTTGTTAATATTACATTAAAACATTATTACATAAGACATATTTGTAGGTCCATGCAGGCGAAGTTTAGTCATAGACTACTCTTACACTTAACCTGCATAAACCACTACATATCTCTACAAGAAAAATTACTGAAGCAAATGAGTAATCACACAATAATTGAAAAATATGCAATTAGGCTATGTTACTGCTTATCCAAAATATGCGCCCTGATTTGAGCCTTAAATGGGGTAAGAAAGATTTTTATATCCATCTGGAATTGCATTATAAGTAGAGACAGCATTATAGATGAATCCATTCATCTAGACACCCAATACCACAGACGTGTATAGAGAGAATTCAAAAACTGATAGTAAGTTCCGAGAGTTTCACCAGTGTTAGCAGCGTCAAATAACAAACTGTTTCCGCTAATGTGCCAAGATGGGAGATCCTGAGGCACCGAACATACACAACCCACTACAATCACAGACGACAGGCGCCACTATAAAGATATTAGACGCAATGGACACGAAACAAATTAAATACCGCCGAAATTACGAAGACATTTCATCCTCCGACAAGGACATTAAAAAGAAAAGAACCAACTACACCGAACTAGCAACACCCTCGACGAGCTACGTATGCGCAGCAGCCACCACAGTAACACATATAGCGACCGCAAAAACTCCGACAGCGATAATGAAGGTCATCGATGCAGACAATGAAGAAGACAGCCCAGAAAAAAAAGAACCAAAACAACTACTAACATCACATCATACACTGCAGCCGCCATCAATACTCTGAAACCAAACCCAACGCAAACTCAACCTACACCGTCTGCAAGCACTAGCACTTGTACAGAAGACAGAACATCAAACAGATTACCACCAATCAACATCAACACATTTCCAAACTTCATCACACACGCCAGAGCCATCAACACCGCACTAAATAAATCCACAGACATAAGAGCCAACGGACAAGGAGCGAAAATTTACCCAACTACACCAGGTGAGTACAGATATATCCAACAGTACTTAAAACAACACCAAATAGAATACCACACCTAAACCATCCCCTCAGAACGCGAACTGAAAATAGTAATAAAAGGACTAGCCAACAGCATCACTGCAGACGACATCAAAACAGAGCTAACAGACCGAGGTTATCCAGTCACATACGTAAACAAAATGATAGGAAAAGACAAAACATACTCGAACACATTCTTCACCACACTCAAAAACCAGAAAATCAGCCGCTCTATATACGACATCACAACACTACTCTACTGTACACGTATCAAAGTTACATCATACAAACAAACACAAACGATACCACAATGTTACACCTGCCAACGCTTCAACCACTCAAGCGCCAATTGCGTATTTAAACCAAGATGCGTTAAATGCGCAAACTTACACCACCCCGCAGACTGCAAGAAACGACCAGAAGACCCACCCAAATGTACTATCTGTCTACCCCCCCATCCTGCTAACTACCGAAAATATCCTCCCTATCAAGGGCTACTGAAAAAGACTAAAACACTACCCGCTCCCATCCTACAAATCCCCACAGACACTGAGAGCGACGTTGAAAAAGGATGGACGAAAACTAAATACGGCAAACATTCAAACACGCAAAACATACCTACCACATCCGAACCCCGTAAAACATTCCAACCAACACCCACACCCGAACCACAACTACCAACACAAACAACTGCAAATCCACCAACTTCACGCTTCTTTAAAACTTAAACATCTACAAATGACACCAACTCCGACGATGACAACCACCCAAAAAGAAATCACACAAAAAGAAAAAACGCAAAGAACAACACAAAACAAACAAACAAGAATTTTTAAAAACAGCACAATCTCAACCAACACCTAAACCTACCGAAATAACACAAAACACACAAGTGACTCCTCTCAAAAGAAGCACCAACATTACACCATCAATATCCAAAACCACAGAAAACACATCACCAGCACTCGCGAACATAATAAACAAAATTTTTACATGGAACCAACGTCTCATTACAGCATACACATCAGGTGAATCAATTATTCTATTATTATTTTTAGCACTCACAGACGCCATCGGACAATGCAATGTCTAACACACAACACACAAGACGCGACAACACCATCCTATCCTGGAACGCCAACGGTATCACGAACAAGGTGACAGAATTACGACACTTCTTAAAACAGTACGACATCGACATAGCACTTATCGGCGAGACTAAACTTACACCAAGAAAACCACTCAACGTTAGCGGCTACCAGACACACAGATACGATCACGCACTACGAATACCAGGACAAAATGCTCACGGAGGAGTAGCCCCACTTGTACACAAACGAATCACACACCTACCACTAGACTTACGACCAACAAACATGGACGCACAAACTATACAGATTAAAACCAACAACACATTACCATATACAACAGCCCCACCAGAGGACCACTTGACACAAACAACATTGATACACTTCTTACAGGACACACACCAACACTCATTGCAGGCGACTTTAACCCAAAACACGAATCATGGGGATCAACAGCACAAAACGTAAACGGACGCATACTCTACGATCACACCCAACAACAACAGTTACGACATACTCGGACCCAAAGAACCTACACGCATTCCACCCAACCCCAATCACCCTCCAGATGTCCTAGATGTCTCCATCCTAAAAAATATTCCCTTCCGCTGCTCCAGTCAGGTAATCCACGACCTCAGCTCCGACCACCTAGTCATAATCACACTAAACACAAGCATGCACAGACTAAACAGATTCACCACAAAAGCATACACAATTAAGAAAAAATTTAACGAATACCTTCAAGGACATACTCCAATAAACAGACCACCCATACACACCACACAAGACCTCGACGAAGCAGTCACAGAAATCACACAACTTATACAAAACGCAAAGAAACATCACTTACATTAAACAAATAACACAACACAAACAGCTCCCTTCACACATACACGATGCCATACGCGATAAAAAACGCCTAGTTAAACTCTTTCAACTTACACGAGACCCAGTCATTAAAAACGACGGAACGCTCAACAGAGACTCATCAAAGACCTACTAGACGAACGTAACAAAGACACATGGACATCATACATACAACACACACTCAACACTGAAGGCAACCTCTACAAACTAAACAAAAACCTAAAATGACGAAACAAACCAGGAACAACACCACTCATAGACACCAACGGAACACCACTATACACACCTAAAGAACGAGCAGAAAAATTTGCAAACACTTTTCAAGACACATTCACACCTAATCCATCAACCCTTCACCAACACATACACACAATGGAACTGAAAGTTAACGCCATCCTAGAAAACACACAAACAAATAACACCTCAAACCCAATACCACTTTTCACAAACAAAAACGTAGCACGAACCATACTAGGACAAAACAAAAAGAAAGCACCAGAACCCGACGATATAACAAACACCGATTTACAAAACATTAGTAAGTCAACACTAAACTATCCCACAGACTATACAACGCCATCACACGACACCAACATTTCCCAGCCGCATGGAAACTAGCCACTGTCATCATGATACCCAAACCCAACAAAACACGTACAGATCCACACAATTACCCATTTTACTACTCAACACCATGGGCAATACCTTCGAGAAGTTACTCTTTCCACACCTCCAAGAACACAGGAACAATTTGGTTTCCAAGCACATCATTCCACTACACAACAAATCATACACGTCATAGACACCATCGCTGAAAACACAGCCAACACTACAGCTGTAATAGCAATCGACATTAAAAATGCCTTCGACAAGGTGTGGCACCACGGTTTACTCTACAAACTCGCTATACATCACCAACTACCATTTCACTACCTAAAACTTATACACAGCTATCTATCATACAGACACCTTCAAGTCAGAGTTGAACACACAACCTCCACCATTACACCCATGTCAACCGGGCTACCACAGGGAGGCTGCCTTTCCCACACTATTCAATTCATACATTTTCGACATACCCTGTAGACCACACATCACATGCGCACTTTACGCCGACAATACACTGTACATGGCCAAAGGCAGACATCCACACACACTATCAACACCCTCCAACGACAACTTGACGAACTACCTGACTGGTTTACTAAGTGGAGAATGGCTATGAACGAGAATAAGTCAGAAGCCATTCTCTTCTCAAGACACCGCACAAGTTTACGCGACCCACCCTCACTTAATCAACACACACTCTCTTGGAAACCCACAATAAAATATTTAGGAGTACACATAGACAGACGACTACACTTCACCCAACATCTAAAAACCATAACTCAAAAATCAAGAAAAACCAAAGGACTCCTACACCCAGTACTTACACTCCATAGCACACTTCCAATCCACACACGTTTAAACATATACACATATACAAAACTTACATACGCCCAATTATTACATATGCATCTGAAGCCTGGTACACATACATAAGCCACACCAACACACAAAAACTAGAAGCACTACAGAACAACATACTCCGACTTATCACAGGAACGCCATGGTTCATACGCAACGAAAACCTCAGACACGACCTACAAATACACACTCTACAACAACACATCAGAAAACTAGCCACAAACACATACAAGTAACTCGACGACTCCACACACCCTTCTCACACAAACATCACCAACACTCATGGAACTGAACTACAACGTAAGAAACGACCAAGACAAATACTTGACAATGACTGACCCCACCTAAAACGTTATAAACACCAGTGTAACAATTTTTTTTCTTTGAATTAATAAATCTCTTCATTAAAGGTACAACAAATGTTAAAATACTTTATTAAGTAAAGTCGTAATACGTTTAACAATTAAATTACATCTACATAGCATCTTGAGTCGTTAGTCTATTTGTTTCGGATGCCGGTGTGCTCCACAGCCACTCGCACGCGCATTGAGAGGATTGACAACTCCCCCCTTGGGAACCTCCCATCATGCGAGAGCGCGGGACAAGCACTCGGCCATAGATAAAAGCAGCAGCAACATGTATAATAAAAGAATGGCGAGTGACCTGCGGGTCGGTTTAATTGTGTGATACACTTTCTGAATAACGGTTGGTAAAGTATACTTGGTATTATAGTATCTAATTTGAAAATTTGTTTAGCGCAAGGAAAACTTAGGAACGCAAAATTTAGGAACAAAAATTTAGGAACGCAGATTTAGCAACGCAAACTAAGATTACAACTAAGAATGGACGATGAAAGATTACGCTACACAGTTTAGGCGACAAGGATTTAGAACTTTGAATCAACGTTAAGAAAACCACAACACTTAACACGTGTTTTTAGAGGATGGAAAGCAGATCTAATTAGTAGGAGGCCGTTTGTTGTTCCGAGCCAAGATACTACGTTGATTTGATATTTGCAGTAAATTCTGCACGACGATGCACTTCCCAACCCAGTAGAGAAAAGCAGTTTTGTTTGGTTCGTAGTAGCTTTAAGAAATTCTGTTGTGCTTCCTTCAGAATGCACGTTATTTTGCTTCGATACGTAGAAATACGATTTTGTTATTCACTTCATTTGTTACTAGGCTGGATTTTCCAGTATCAAATTTAAATTTCACTCAGTTTAATGTGTAAGTAACAACACGTTGCTTCAGCATAACCTAACAGCTGTTGTTACGTCACTTGTTTGTTTGAAATATGCTGCTGACACTTGTATCATCGGAAGCAGATGTTTAGTATTATATTACTACCACCTTTGAAAACGAGAATATCCTTGTGAACATTCTTATTTAAAATGATATTAGCACATTTAACTTAACGAGAAAATTATGTCTCCTTAATTTGTTATAATGTAAATTTGTTATAATGTAACCGACCGAATCAGATCTGAATGGGTTAGGAATTATTAGTGTAACCAGTTACACTTTGTAGTAATATATTTGATCAAGAATCAGGGTGATAAACCTTACGTTAATTTTTTTAAAGTAATTCAAATAATTATTTAATTTTATTGCATTGAATTTTATTTATAGAAAAAGAGTTTCCTTCTAGTAAATTATTAATCCAAGCTTAAAGTTTTTTATTTTGATCAAGTATGATCAAACTTAACAACCGAAAGGCCATAAGAGTTGATTTTTGATGCCACCCTTATGTAGAAAATATTCTTTTTGCAGTTTTAGGCATATTTGAGGGACACAAACAGTGTTCTCATTTTATATGTGACTTAATTATTATTCTTTCTTACAGGAACAGCGTCTTATTCTGTTAAGACAGGTTTTTGTCAGCGAAGGCGATCTTTTTTCTTTGGGTCTCCACGTCCGCCCTTAGAAATATGCCATGCTATTAACATGAATTAATCTGGACTTGGTGGCGCCTGTTTGTTTTAGTTTGAGTGTGACCCCCCCAACAGATTTCGACTTACCCCCCATTGCTCATAGCTCTACCCAAGGAATAGACCCCTAGTTATGTCGGAAGACTTTGTTCTGCTGACACCCAACTTCTGAAGTCAGATATATGTATTAGAAAATTCGTGACACTGACACCCAATGTGGGGCTGGTGTTTTAGTAGTTCAAGGAAAAATGTTTCACCGCATCACCACAAACCAAACACACGCCATAAACCAAACACACTCCAACATTTACACCTACACAATATATCTGTGCTCACCTATTAAAAAAAAAAAGTGTATATGCTAACGCAGTAGTTCAACCTAAAATTCATTACATCTGTCGTTCTGACAACATCTTTTATATAAAAAATAATAAAAAAAATGGGTGTATATACTAAAACAGTAGTCCAACCTACAAATTTATTACATCTATCTTTCTGACATCTTTAAAAAAAATGGGTGTATAAACTAAAGCAGTAGTCCAACCTACAAATTTATTACATTTATCCTTCTGACCCTTTTAAAAATTAAAAAAAAAATTAAGCAGTCCAACATATAAATTTATTAATTAACACCAACCATCATATTACATTTCACAACCCATACAACAGCTTTAAGCCATAAAACTCCGCATGAGTTATAAGGCAAACACGACGCTGAGAACGTCAGGCCCAGCTACTGTAGCATACATGAATCCTCTCTGAAACATAGCAGTCGAGTGCTTGGGAATCGTTAAAGTTGTAATGTGTCTAATATTAATGCAATGCATTTTGGAGCGTGGCATTAATATTTTAGCAATATCCTCTGAAGTCATTTATAATTATTTTATGAACAAAACATATTTTCTGCAGTTATCTATATTTAACCAATGTAACTCTTTTATCTTATGCGATACATGATCAAATTTTTTGTAGTGCAAAACCTAAACGACAAGAAGTATTTTGAATCCTTTGTATTTGTGTCTTAGAAGTGCTATCAAAGTTTGGACCATATATAAAATCACAATAGTTAAACAATGACAGAACTAGAGTTTCCGACAACAGCTTTTTCAATTGTAAGGTTAGTATATACCGACAAACATATAGTTGTTTAAGTGCTATATACGACCTTTTTATTAACCCTGCAACATGTAACTTAAAGCGCAGATTGTCGTCAAATATTAAACCTAAATTTCTTGAACAATAGAGGTATTGTTATTTATGACTTTTATCTTATCCTTAACACAATCTCTAATTTTTTTATCCGAAAATCATCGCCTTAGACTTATTTGAGTTTAATTTAAGATTATGTTTAGGACTTATCTCATTGATCAATTCTAGATCATGATTTATATAAATTAATGCATTGTCAACATCACATGCTGGAAAACTTAAATAAACTTGAATATCATCAGCATACGCCTGTACTTTATAATTATGTATCGATGTTAACAAGTCGCTGGTATAAAGTATAAAGAGCAAAGGACCTAAAATTGATCCCTGGGGAACTCCCACTGAAATGTTTGCAAAAGACGATACATCATCATTTATTCTTGTGAACTGCATTCTATTAGTTAAATATGAAGTAATTAAAGAATTCGACAAAGTAGAAAAACCGTAATATTTTAATTTAACGCAGATAAGTTCATGGTTAACCCTATCGAACGCCTTTGAAAAATCTAATAGCACCTGTACAGTTACTAACTTTTTATCACATGTTTTAATTATATTGTTAGAGACCACACATAGTGCCGTAGAAGTGCTGTGCTCGGTAAAAACGATTTACTTGAGGTTACCAAATATATTTTGTCAATAATATTTTGTTATGCCAAGACAAATATATTTTAATTAAACATTTTCATAATTGAATCAAATATTGGAACTTTTTACAGTAAGTAAAAGATTTATTTGAAAGCATTCTTGAATTAACAAAAACATTTTCTACTTAACCCATAAACCATTTTTATTTAAAGAAATGTTAACTATCCAAATAACCCCGTCGTAAAACTTAAAACAAATTTTGATGTGAATTGAATTGAGTAAACATAGTTTCTCAAGCGAGTAAAATTATTTAATTGGTTGGAATTTGTGGCTTTTTAAATCAAAATAATTATTCTTTAAACGTAAAATACATTCATTTATAGCAATTCATGTTTGCTTTGATTTGGCATTATGGAAGCGTGGAAAAACAAAACCGTTTTATTTATCAAATAGATGCCCTTTGCGCGCGCGTACATAGAACATGTACTATTCGTTTGCCGTTATAGTGAACGAACCGCCCGACCATCATTAAACACGTATATATCGCCCTTCGATCTTCAGCGTGTACAAGGCAAATAAATTATTCTTCATACTGCATACTACAAAATTTAATTACATTACACTATATTTATAGTAGATATTATTATATAGTTGAACAAGTGTAACAATTGATTCGTCTACTTTAATATATCCGTTTTAAGGTAAGTATGAAATTTACAGTTACTATAATTAGACAGAATTATTTGATCAGATAATACAATTGTTTTAGATGAAAATTGAATTTGACGATTTGTTGGAGGAAGCTGGTATATCTTCCATAAAGGAGCTCTTAAGAACTGGATGTTTCATTTGGCAAGACCAAATGTCAACTCAACAAAAGATTTTTTTGAGTTAACAAAATTAAGTGTATTATTTGTATTTAGGTACTATCTTAAAATGAAGTATGCAAATACTTTAATTAATAAAAATGTTTGGTTATTTTAAAAATTAAATTCATTTAATTCAACAAAACTGTTTTGTCGATTTCACAAATACCTAAATTGGGTAGAATAAACAAGTATGTTGAAATAAGAAACAACATAATCAAATCAATAAAATGTGTTTTTTTTTTAACAAAGAGAAATTTCTACCTAACAAAATATTTTGTTGAACCAGAAAAATTAGGTGTAGTAATTCAAAGTAACGGCTATGTTAGAATGAATTGTTCAAAGTGTTAAATGGAAAGAATTGAGTGTGTTGTAATAAAATTACAAGATGCTTAATGAACAATGTATCTTGTTGAGCGAATCCTTATTTATTTGTTTTAAATAAATTTATGTATACCTTTAACAAAAATATTTATTTGTGGGGAAAATAATATTTCCTTGTGGCTATGTGATATTGTAATTTATTTGGACCAAATAAAATTTTGTTGAATTAAGCATTTTTTTTCTCTGTGTGCTTATTTCGAAACCCAGATTGGAAGCTTGGAAGGATATTATTATTTATAGCATATTGATAAATTTGCACATATAATACTTTTTCAAATATTTTTGATAAGCAGGGTAAAATACTAATTAAACGCAATTCTGAATAGCTCTTTGGTTTTGAAGTTTTGGGAATTAGACATTATAATTTGAATTAGGGCCGCTATACTTGCGGCCACGTCCTCAATGCTTGGGAATTAGACAACATATTGCTTCTTTCCAAACATCAGGAAAATACCCATGTTCTCTACAGCAATTTATTATGTTTAATATAGAAATATCAATATGTGGGCTACAACACTTCAACATTTTTAATGATATTTTATTTATCCCTATCGCATTTGATTTGAGCCCATGTAATATTTTATCGACCTCCTCTACTGTAGATAATTAAAATTGAAAGTTTAAGTTTTTGTTGAATATGATATTAGCATAGTAATTGGTTTTCTCTACGCAGGAATATTTTGCTTGTAAAGGGAGGGAAAAGTGATTATTGATGTTTTCTGCATTAGATAATTCCAAGGGAATAGATAAATCCTTCTTAACCCCACATATCACGTATATTACCTTGATCCATAACATTTTTCAGATACATGCGCTCTGCTTGTCTCACTATTGCTAGTGTGTTATTACGTAGACCCTTGTATTCATTCCAGCTGATATTATTTTTAATAGCACGGTAATTTCTTAATTCCAAATCACGAGATCTCATAGCCTGTTTCACATTCTCTGTAAGCCAAGGCGCCTTTGGTTTAGATATCCTAATTGTCGTTGGTGGCGCGTGCGAATCGAACAATTTTATAATATAGGAGTTGAATATTTTTATTTTCTTATCAATAATTTGTTACGTTCAATTCCTGAATTTGCATCTTTCCAATACCCTTCATTGATAAATTATTACCAGTTTAAATAAATATCCCAATTCGCTATTTTTGACTATTTTCAAAGTTATACCTATTATAGATAAAGCACGTTAACCTATCAGTCTATTCATAAAGCAGTTTGGTTTCTGTATTAATATTAATTTCTTATCACCTATACTACAATTTAGTATACAAATTATTGTCTTTATCAACGCCTGGTAATTTCTTGTTTTAACAGTATTACCTTATGTTATCAGGGTAGGGATTCTAAATTGTTCTATTGGGAATTAATTCATTTTTACTTTGTACTTTATTACACGTTGAACAGATCCTTTTGAACAGTTCTAAATTCGGAACGAGCAAATACACGCACATTCTTTTCTGTTTCTACTTCTTGTGTATTTGGTAAGTGAATAAAATGTTTGATAAATTACTAATTTTCATGTTTACTTTCTAACTCGTATCTTATGGTCTTATCGTAGGACTTAAAAGTTGTTCGTACCCATGGTTTAAAACTTTCCCGTACGTGTAGAATTTTATCGTATGGATTTAATTGTATGTTCAGGTTTGATGTTGGATCACATGGATTGCTAACTACTCACAACTCTTTTCGTCTACCAGAATCCTCGAGCTACCAGGCATCGTGACTGTAAAAGAAAATGCATTGTTCCGGATCTTGGCTGGTTACTGGTATGTTAAACATTTCTGTGTCTCGGTATAAGTACGTAGACGAAAGTAGACAACTTTTTTTTTAAATTCTATGTTACTAGTAGTCCATACAATAAATTATTTTCCACATATATGCTAATAATTGCGTAACACGTTCCTCACCAGCAGTGCTTTACTATAGCTCTGATAGTTACAAATTTTACTGTATTGTTTAATAAGTTTGAATCGTCTAAAATCCTTCAATACTAATAGGTTATAGTTACTATAGTGGTTACTTTTAAGATACTCTCACATTCTTTATGCATCATTAATATTGCATTGTGACCATAGTTAACATCAGTGTTTTGGGTGGACCCCTTTGTATAAAAATAGGTATTCCATTTTTTCCTTCTTTCTACAAATGTGTTAGAATGTAATTACACGAGCTTTGTTAGGGTTATTAATTATAAATTATTTTCTTTATCCTGATTGCGTTAGGGGCGTACTTGTAATATTTTATCATAACCCCAAATGTCACAGACGCACTAAACGTATTTATTGATTAGTGAACGTTCCTTAAAAGTTTATTTTGTGCTTTTACTAATCATATATATTTAATACTGAAATGATTATTGATTACAAGTTTTATGATAAGCAAATAAAGTATATTTTTAACTTGAATTTTTTTAATAAAGTTATTTTTTATTACCTATATTTTTTAGTTGGACGGATTGGCGTCCTGTCATTAATCATTGCTTTTCTTTTGCAGGTACAAACCTTATTTTATTTCAATGATTAATTTTCTCCTTGTTGAGTTACTTCAGTTTTAGCTTACTCCCCCTCCACTCCCAATCTTCGGCTGCAGCCTAGTCGGTACATCCTTTTAGTTACGGTACGAGAATATCATGACAACTCGATTCACGTAAAACATCAGTCCAAGATAATCTAATCAGATCCGCAAAGAATTTTTCATTATTAAATCGGGAAAAACTTCTAATAGTTACATTTATTGGTTGTGTGGTATCAAAATAAACATTTATTTCACAAAAAACTAATCTGTGATCAGAAACAATATCAGCATTAATAGTATTTGCACGAGCAAATAATTCATCATTTGATAAGTATATGGGATCAATAAGAGTACTGCTGTTATTTGCTATGCGCGTAGGTTCATTTATCATTTGGATGAATCCATAAGAATCAAAGCAGATTCACATTGACATCACCTAAACATATTATATTATCCACCATTGGTGCTAAATAAGATAGTATATTATCTAGTTCATCAACACAACCAAGCAGATTAGAGTTTGAGGATCTGTATACTGTGCCTACAACAAAAGTTTTCCGATTTAATTTAAACATTATCCAAATATGTTCAAGTATACGAGTCAATTGCAAACCAAACAAAATAACCGGACATTTAAGTTCCTTCCTTACGTACACACCAACCCCACCCCTTCGACCCGCTCTATCATTACGAAAAAAAATTATACCCATTTATATTGACAGAGGTATTGGGGACGTATGAAGTAAGCCATGTTTCAGAGACACCAACCAAATCAAAACGGTTTTCATCTATTAAATTAATGAAATCATTGAAACTAGGCAACGAGGATCGCACATTTAAATGAACAAGTTTCATTTATAAACAACTATACTAACATAATAGAGCTATTTAATTTACTTTAATTTAATTTAATTTAAATATAGGAATACAAAACAAAAGCAAAAAATTAAAGCACACGTAGCTAAGTAAAAAAAACGGAGCAAAAAAGAAAAAAAATGCCAAAGAGACGTATCTCAAACGTAACAAATTATCGTATACCAACAATCAGCAACTTAAGTATAATGTGCTGCATGCTTAGTAAACTTTATAACTACTAAATATTTGTTATTTATCTATCAACTTAACCAAATCAGATTCTTAGCGTACTACATACTTATGTGAATATTTAATTACCCAAAGAACACCATCTGTGGTTCAGACTTTTCCATAACCAAACATATTTTTCGCCTATTTGAGCAATGCAAGTTTATCTTTAGTAAGATTTTCTGCGATTCGAATGTGAGTCCCTTTCAACAAGGATTTATTTTGGAATACATCACGTCTATAGCGATAGCTAGAAAACTTAATAATTGGACGTTTACCATTTTGTTGTTTTCTTACACGATGTGACCGCTCAATATAATCAGATTTTATATCTATATTTAATTTTTCTTTGCACAAAGCAATTACTATTGTGTGTGTATTTTCATTTGACTTTTCCTCAACTCCAAATATTCTTAAATTGTTTCTACGACTATATTGATGCAAATCCTCCATAGTCGTTCTAAAATCTGTATTTTCTCGAATTAGCTCCTAAGTTTGCAACTCAAGCGTGGTGATTTGCTTTTTCATATCAGCAATTACAGCATTCTGGTCGTTAAACATTTTTTGTAACTTTGATTGCACAATATCTGCCACATTATTACAGATAGCATCCAAAAAATCTTTATTAGACACTAGCTTTTTTAGTGATGTATCAAATAAGTTTTGAATATCATGTACTTGTAATTGTGTTAAAACCATCTTTGTAACACAAGGTTGTAATCGAAATATACAGAACACAATAATTAATTATTATTGACACACGTGCACAGAGCGTTTCATAACCTTTAACACGCGATTATGTATTTTTATTATCAACTAGAAGGTACTATACATTAATAATATTATGATAAATTTACAAAACAAATGATTTATATTCAAGAGCAGCACATTAACACGTCTTACTGCTTCGACATACTCGACATATGTCTGTTTGACTTCTGTTGACTCTCCATCCTGTATTATTTTCTCGCCCGTTAGCCTCTTTCCGATTACCGTTTCAGCTCAGCTGGGATGTGCCTTTATCTGGGGGTTATTCTGTGAGCTTTTTGTATATGTATATTAACATGTGCTCACCTACGATTGCATTAAATGAAATAAGGAGCGGATATGCATCAATCGTTTATTAAATTTACTGGAGAATGAACAGCTCAAAATAAATTTCCATTCAAAGAATAAAATCAAGATTTTTTGAGTAATGCTCACAGAGAGCGTCGTGTTACAGTAAATTATAAACATCACTCAAGTCAAATTTAAGGCTGTATCTATAATTGTAAGTATCTCAAAATTACACTATCCCCTGCATAAAAATGTGATCATCTTGACTTAGGTTACCAGTGAATACAGATTTAAAATGCTAACTCAATAAGATTATCTTATTTAGTATCAATTTTGCACTAGATTTCCTTTATCCAACACAAATTGCCATAACAGTTACTAAAAGTATGAATTAAGGTGAGCGCTCTGGCTCCTTAAACAATAAAAATTTCTATCCTGTATCGAGACTGCACTGCACTTTTAATGATAAAGTACAAGGGTCAGGAAGAAATCGAAGAGGTAAGGAAGGAATACCCGCATAAGTTACTGTAACATAAAAAAGGGAAGAGATGCCGCGCTAACAGAGTCAACAAGAGGAGCATTGATGGGTCGGAACAGCTAGTATCGAGTTGCTGCGGGTTTTATTGAGACTAGACCAGATATTGATTATATCACACGGCTGTACATACAAGAAAGCGGACTAAACCAGCCTACAGTGGTGCTCTGGACCAGCTGGCTACATGGCTTAGTTGGTTTGTGCGTGACTACTAAGCCCAGGGTCCGGGTTCGATTCCCAACACGGATTTCTTGAAAAATATTAGGCGAGCATTTTTCACAAAGATACGCCCTGGTTCGGATGAGAGGTAAAATGTAGTTCTCGTCTGAGTATTGTCGATCTCTATCTTGCTTGGAACAGCAAGAGTTCGGCAAAATTCAAAATGTTCAGGAAAAAATACTCGCTTTTTTGCCATTGTAGTACCTATATCAATCACTGACTTACCTAAAACATGCGAAATACACATTGGGTATTGTATCAAAACTTTAAACGCGGCTAATAAATAACAGAACAAAATCAGATGTCTTAATTAACTTAAGCTAAAAAATTAAATCAGAGTGAAACCGCACATTACCCTAAGACTTAAAGGTGGTAAAGAGTGGGATCCCCAGGACATTTAGTGCATACCCACGAAGAAAAATGAAAACCCATTTCCCCTTAGCAGTAAAGACTTAAAGGTGATAGTGATTGTGATCCCCCAGGACATTTAATGCATACCCACGAAGAACAATGAAAACCCATTTTCCCTTAGCAGTAAGTGATAATTAGGTATAGGTAAACGACCAGATTTTTTGGATCTTGGAAAAATTTATATTCGGGGTATTTATAAACACCGTTGTGGTTCTGCTCGCATAATCATTGATTTCTACTATAAGTAGATTTTAGAGGTAATTTTGAACTAGCAGATTTTTATATGAAGGCCCTGGTCGCCTTAATGCTTACTGGAGTGCATCTGATAATTTATGGGGTACTTGTTTGCTATCTTATGAACTGTTAAATGTTTATATGCGTAATGCTTTATTTAGAAATTTATATGTTTATTGTTTATACTTGTATTGTATATTTATATATTTGATGGTTTTTTTGCTTAATTTGTTTTGTTTAGGGTTTTGCCTGTTTTTGTCGTAGTATCCATAAAAAGGAGATTGAAGTTAGAATATATCAGTTACGAACTTTAAGGACGAATTTAGGCTAAAGTTAGAATAAATTAGTTAGATTAGGGTGGACGATATTGTAAATTTATAGAGTAGGAAGAAGCAACTGGCTTCGATATTAATAAATTCTGTGTATGCTTAGAAATTTGAATCCATTAGTAAATACTAATTTAACTAGATTTGGATAGTTCTAAGTCAACTCTTCAGATAGCATCGGTAAGCAGAGCCCGCGGCTGCTATTTGGTATTGCAGATTATTCCTCTTTTACTTTTTACTAGTGTCCTCCTGATCAGACACACTCCAAAGGCAACGCTCTAGGTACCGTTACTTAAACACTAACTTTAGGTTTAGTTTATAAATTATGTTAAACGAACAATTAATTCAGAAGTCAGATTTATATGAAGTATGTAATTGTTTGCGTTTAAACCTAGTATAGTACCTTTGGACGGAGCATTGGAGATGTGGCCGCAGGTGTAGTGGTCCCTACTCAAATTATATGGCATATGTTGTAATTAGGCGGAACATTGGAAAATTGAATGTAGGGCTTTTTGAACCAGACGGTTACGTAACTGAGTTCGTTTGAGTCTGACTACTAAGGCCGGACAATGACCGCTTGAAAACATGCCCTCGTTCGGATGAAAGATAAAAATTAGGTCCCATGTGTTAGTGTTGTCTCGCACGTTAAAGAAATAGAGGATATGGAAGATCCTGGGACAGAGCCTCCTCGAGCATCCTCGATCCTCCTCCACCCGATTCATATCTAACCTAGGTTTTACATGTAAATTTCCATAAGGAGGATCTGCTAAGTCTTATTTTGAACGGAAATCTTCCTTGTCGGGAAGGATTTTCTCCTTGCTTCCTCCTTGTGGACCTCTTTGTGGGATTTTTCCCCAACCATCCCTACCCTAAAAAATCGGTTATCTAAGCCCTAAAATTTAGAACCAACCCTTATCGAGTTACAACCTCCAATTTTATAACTTTTTTATTTATAAACAGTTTCTAATCGTGTATGGTAATACCGATTAAATTTTTCTTGGAAGTTTAAATCTACCATTATTTTAACCTTAAGCCAACTCGATTTAAAAAGTTGGTGTAAGCAAAAAAGTATTACACATTCTTTTAAAACAATTTCATTTAATCATAAATATACAGTGTATACTTAACATTTATTTTCATACGCATATATTTTTACAGACAGAAATTTTCTGACGTAATTTAAGTATAAAATTTAAATTTTCATTTTGGTATTGCAGGGTTCTCTTCTTCATTCCACTGGACCCTCACATCGGCTTATACTTATTAATATTTATTTCTAAATAGAGCACTTTTTCAAAGACCAACCGGGCCCACGTGCTTTAAATTCCTCTGATTTTGTTCTCATGGTTTCGCTTAAGAATTCGCACATATTTTCCAGATTACTAGAAGATGTTATAACCTTATTTTTTGTGTTAAAAGATTTCATATCGGTAGTCTCTTCTACCATTTTTGTGTAGACGTCGTAGAGTTTATAATTAGCATTTATTGCTGTATGTTGTATTCTTTTTCCATTAATTTATCGAATAAACCGCTCTTTCTGCTTCCAAAAAAACTCGGACACTCGATCGTCGGCACAGTCGTTCTTTATGCGATAGCTAGCCATACGGTTGTTAAACGCTGTGCAAACCATTTCTACACCATCTTCGCCAGTAGCGGCAACTGTTGCATTTTTATGTCTGTTGCTTCTCAAGTGTGCGGCATACGTCGTCTTTTCCACTTCCAAATCGCACACTTTATTCAGAATTCGTGGTTGTTTCGGACAAGACTCTTTAACAGCTGGCGGAGCTGAACGTTTACGGCTTAATGACATACCGTGTTGTTTTTTGTTGTGTCGCCGTAAGTTGTTCATTCTCGTGGTGCCGTTTGAGAGCATCCCTCCTGGTAAAGCAGACGTGACAGGGCTCGCATTTAAAAACGTTTGCGGGTACCATTTTAGTACAAAACAAAATCCGCACTATAGGATTTTGGTGAAACTTGTAAGCGAACTAATTATAACTAAAAAGCTTACTCTTGCGTGCCTGCTTTGTGTGCCCTATAGAATGCAAACCGAAGGTATCCGAAAACAGCCGAACGACGTTAATGATTCAGCGGGGAACTAAATGACGTCATCTTTTGCCAATCTTTGCTGCTCGTCCAGTACATTTAGCACCAATGCATGCGCCCGGCTCGCATCGTTCATGCTGCGAATGCAGCCAGTAGAAACGCCGAAAACGTCTTCCATGTTATACGGGTAAGCAATCGTATAGCGTGTATATTAAAAATCCAAAAAGATGGTACCTCTGACCGATTGAACCCTTTCTTCGTTCATCGTATTTCCACATACATTTTTAATATCACCTACAAATTTTTCGTAAAATTCTGAAAAATTTCTATACCTCAACCCATCCATTTTATAACAGATTAATTTTCGCAAATTTAATAACTTGATGCACTCGTACTCAAGTAGCACAATAATTTTCCGATCTTTCGTAATTTCCATATTGTAAAAATTTTCTTTTTGAAAGTTATTCGCTACCCATACACTTCTATTAGATGTTTCGGCAATCAGTTTCAATCTGAATTCACGATCCAGTTGTATTTCTAAAACATCTCCGCCGGAAAAACCAATCGATCTTGTTTGCTGCTTCTTGGGTAAAATGTATGATTCTAAATTCCAATTGAAAATTGCAAAACTCTCTCTATTTAAAATAGTCCATTTTTATAGTATAATTTTGGCACATTCTACTATTGCAGATAATTTGTACGACTGGTCGCAGACCACGGTATAAATCAAAACCAACTTCTACGTTATGGTGGTGAAAATTTGATGTAAATTCACTTAGCGCATAGGTGGTCTTACCTACTAGTTTGTCGATACCTAGTGACACTCTTACATCACTTGTAACGTCAACGCCAGAAAAATCCATCTTTAACTTGTCATTTTGATTAACTCGAACATACTTTGACAACTAATGCTCTGGAACATGGCTCCTTCGCCTTTTATGCTGACGGTCGAGCGTGCGCTGCTGCTTATTATGTTAATTGGTGTTATATGCAATTCTTAACCGGAAAAGTGTTGTTTATAATTGTTTTATAGTGGGTTTTACCTGTGTATTTAACCATCACAACCATTTTAGATTTTTATAAAAACTACTCTTAGCGGCATTTTTAATATTATTCCGTCGTGTAAGATATCAATTATTATTGTTTTCCTCAGGTTCCCAAATCCTTCTGAACTTTTTCAAATCGAACGACCCCTTACTGATTTACAGATCAACCATTTACAAACCATACGGTGTTCGTCTTTAATCTATTTCAAAACAGCATTGCTTTTGAGATAAACACATCGTGTAAACTATCAAATTAGTACAGAATTTCCTAGGTAATCGAAATCAATTATCACGTCTTTCAAAATTAATCCCAAGAAAGACCCGTATAGTGTTTCATATTCAAAAACCTAACCGGAAAACACCCCAGCATTTTTATTTAGATTTAACTCGATAATACAGCAATTTTAAAAAAATATTTATACAATATTTATAGTTGATACTATATCTCTGCACCCATCTGCGCGGACGAGTCCATTTAATTAGAGGGGAAACCGCATTTACTTTAAAGAAAAAGTCTGTACGTTTCACTAATATGGAATTTCAAAAATGTAAGTGAGGCGCGTAATTAAATGCGATCTTGAACCAGGTAATTAGATTGCTATACATTTAGAGCAAATGTTTTCACGGTCAGAGAATTAATAAAATATTCTATAACCTTCCAATACTTTGGTTAATTATTGTAATTCGAAAAGGTATGACTAATTGCCTTGACGTATTAATTTTTCCACCTTTGAAAATTTCGGGGTAAGACAACATTTTCAAACTTCCATGTTTAAACTGCGATTTTCTAGTGTTATTCTGCAACTTTACCTGCAAGACACCTTTTATATTATCCGCTTGTAAACCTTGAAGAAATTAATATTTACATGTATAATTCAAAAACTATTAATTATTATTATTTTCAAAATGAACATTTTAAGTATCTTATGCAGTGTGTGTGAAAGCGTTTTTACTGGAGGTGACGCTGTAAACAGACACAACGATAAGCACATCGGGATGGTTTATTTCCAGGAGGAACTTATAATTACAGACTTCGAGTGACGGCTAATTAAGGATTGAGGAAAGCAGCCGACCGCAGCGCAGCAAAAATGTATAAGCGCATGTTCCGTTTTAATCTAAATAGATCCTACATAATGGCATTCATATCCTAAATTTATACACTTAAAAATTAAGAATCGCCCCACCTCCTCCATTAATAGATTTCTAATATTATCACCAAAAGTATAAAAACTGTTAGTACATTTAAACAAAAATTTACATACTCACCAAGCGGTTCCCTACATACTGCATGTGTTACAATTTTTCTTAAACATTTGTTACACAATACATACCCCACCCCACATTGCGTAAGAGGCGGTACTGCTACATTATAGCAGATTGTACCCAGAAATAAAGCTGCCAGTTGAACATTTAAAGTTGCATCCATTGTTATAATAGAGGATTGATGACAACAAGTTCGTATACGAAATTATGATATCTAAAGATTTGAGTTTGGTTATAAACACTATTGATAATTACAAGAATTTTTAATAATTGCAATAAAATTTGGAGAAATTCCAAGTTTTGATAATAATGCATTTTAGCGATGAACAAAAATTTTCCATTATTTTCTAAAATTCGACACAGCAATCAGCAATATTGTTTATTTATAGAAATATAAGATAAACCATACACCACATATATACAGTAGTCAAAGTTGTTATTGCAGAACGATTGATTAAAACAATTAAAAACAAATTCTACAAGATATACAACTTGCAAGGAAGTTACAGACCGCTTGAAGTTTTTACCTAAAGTTATAGAAGAATATAGCAGTACCAAGCACCAAGCAATTACAATGAATACTTTCTCCGTTAATTAACACTAAAATTCATTGCTACTAAATTGCTCTAGCACTGCATTCAATAATCAATGATTCACAGTTTAATCAAATTTTAAAGACACGTCCGATGAAAAATAATACAATATACGTCTTACAAAACAAATACTTTCTAGGGTGGGCAAATTTGTTTAAATATTAAAATGAGAAGACTAAAGCATTGACCGTTGGATACCAACATCCTTTTGCTAGTCCATGTTTGCCATGTTGAAGCCAGGACCACCATCTAAATCTTCTTTAGCATCCTCTGACCCAGTAACGTCTTTGCAATTATCAAACTCGCATCCACAATTTTTAGTTTTAACCTAGAACCCCTCACATCGGTTTATACTTGTTAATATTCATTTCTAAATAGAGCGGTTTTTTCAAAGACCAACCGGATTCACTTGTTTCAAATTCCTCTGATTTTGTTCTCACGGTTTCGCTTAAAAACTCGTACATATTTTCCAGATTACTGGAAGATGTTAACAAAAGAAAATTCAAAAGCCATTCTTACAACTTTCTATTACAGACCATTTTTATTAATTACAGTTTAAATTTTGTTAACCACATTTCTAAATCCATATACACAGTTTTTATTCTTAAGACTCCAATATTTGTTTATGAGCTTCTTTGAATTCTTGTTGAGAAGTAGTATATTTTTTTTGTGTTCCACAAACTTCTTTCGTACGGCATCCTGCATAAGAAGAAGCTTACATTTATTTGCAATAAAATCTTTAATGTCCGTCATCAAGAAACTTCGGATGGGGCTAACCATTAACGTCTTCTTCTATATTTATATACTCATCGAAATTTTTCCTATATCGCCCCTTATCCAAATCAAAATCTTTTACAATAGTAATAAAACTATGGTTCGAATCACTCCCACCCCAACACTGCAACCACATTTCTTTAAATTTAAGGTATGTAATGTCACCACTTATACAATCAAGATAGATATGGCGAAGGTTTGTATCATCTTGTTTCCATAATAAAATTACATTGGCGTTATCTCTGAGTCTATGTTTTAAGGCATTAGCGTAAGTTTGACATAAGTAAAAGGAATTAATGGTCTTATGTCGGGGAACACTTTCACGATATGAGGCAATTTGACCCTATAAGACATTTTCACCCTACAAAGCAATTTCACCCTATAAGGCAATTTTTCCTTACAGGGCATTTTTACCATATTCTGATGGAGATAAATTCAAGGAACTTTGCCATTAAAGCACCCACAACCAGACCTAGATCTGATTATGCAAATAAAGGAATAGTTTAATGTTATTGCAATATCACAAAAGTTATACGCAACAACTAACCCTAACTAAATTGTCTTTGAAACTTAAATGGATGTTATGACTAAGTTTTATCATTGCAGTGGTACTATATCTGGTTGAACCGAGAAACAGTGCAATTAAGTCGATGACCAAAGATAGTTGATTATAAATATGATAATCTCATACAAATATATACTGTAGCTAAAGCAGGAGCATGGCGCCTTGCAAAATTTTAATATCTATAACCGTTTTTAAGTTATAAGTAAAAAAGTCAAAAGAGCACTAGATAGTAATTCGGAAATAATTATATTGGTTGCACCACGCTACAATCGAAGAAATATGTCTTTGCAAAATTTTGATATCTATAACAGTTTTCGAGTAATAAACGTTGGTATAAAATTTCCAATTTTATGTTACAATTTTTCTAAGTCCGAACTACTAAAAATGTTACCAAGTCCCAAAGTATTCAAAATTTAAAGTAGTTACAAAAATTCCGAATGCATTCATCCTTAACTTATCTATCAGGGATACACATGATTATTTCTAAAGCAGCTAAATAATTCTGGCTATCATTTACATTCTCTTGTTTAGGAACAGTTTTGCTATCCGACCTAGGTCTTATAACTTAAAAACGGTTATAGATATTAAAAGTTTGTAAGGTGGAATGCTCCTGTTTTAGTTACAGTATTTATTTGTATGAGATTTGTATGAGATTTGTTGAGATTATCATATGTATAATCAACTATCTTTGGTCTAGATAGCACAGTAAATTCCAAGAACAAATGCTAACATTGGCCAAGCGGAAAATATCATTTGTAATAGTTAACATATTTCTTATCATTTTAATGATATGTTTTTATTTTAGTTGACACGCTGAGATCCGATTTCAAGACATCTATCTGGTTTTCATAAATTAAGTATCTTCCACAAATTGATTAATTGCCTACTACGTTGAGTATTCACAGTCAGGTATGTATGTATGGATACTCTATTATGAGTAAACGAGTTTTAACATATAACAGGAATAAAATGGGAGTATTATCCTTCATTTTATGCAACTGTGTTGGTTTGAAGGTTTGACGATAAACCGACCTAGTTGGGTTACTTTCTACAAAGTCGGACAACGAGTTGGTGGCTTAGTACGACGACTCTGGGGTCAGACAGACCCAACCCCACCTGCTGGGAGTCAGAGCTACACCAGTTTACATCGACTTTAACCTGGTCATGGTCTTAATTGCACTGTTTAATTGCATTGTTTCCTTTTACTTATGGCAAACTTACGCTAATGCCTTAAAACATAGACTCAGAAATAACGCCAATGTAATAGCATTATGGAAATAGGATGATACAAACCTTCGCTATATCTTTCTTGATTGTATAAGAGGTGACATTACATACCTTAAATTTAAAGAAATGTGTTTGTAGTGTTGGGGTGGAGGTGACTCGAACCATCGTTTTATTACTATTGTAAAAGATTTTGATTTGGATAGGGGGCGATATAGGAAAAATTTCGATGAGTATATAAATATAGAAAAAGACGTTAATGGTTAGCCCCAATCTGAAGTTTCATAATGACGGACGTTAAAGATTTTATTGCAAATAAATGTAAGCTTCATCTTATGCAGGATGCCGTACGAAAGAAGTTTGTGGAACACAAAAAAGGATATACTACTTCTCAACAAGAATTCAAAGAAGCTCATAAACAAATATTGGAGTCTTAAGAATAAAAACTGTGTATATGTATTTAGAAATGTGGTTTACAAAATTTAAACTGTAATTAATTAAAATTGTCTGTAATAGAAAGTTTTAAAAATGCCTTTTGGATTTTCATTTGTTAACATCTTCCAGTAATCTGAAAATATGTACGAGTTCTTAAATGAAACCATGAGAACAAAATCAGAGGAATTTGAAGCACGTGGGCCCGGTTGATCTTTGGAAAAAGTGCTCTATTTAGAAATAAATATTAATAAGTATAAGCTGATGTGAGGGTCCAGTGGAATAAAGAAAAGAACCCTGCAATACCAAAATGAAAATTTAAAATTTATACTTAAATTACGTCAGAAAATTTCTGTCTGTAAAAATATATGTGTATGAAAATAGATGTTAAGTGTATACTGTATATTTATAATTAAATAAAATTGTTTTAAAGGAATGTGTACTATTTTTTTGCTTACACCAAATTTTTAAATGGAGTTGGCCTAAGGTTAAAATAACGGTATATGTTGCCATACACGATTAGAAACTGTTTATAAATAAAAAAGTTATAAAATTGGCGGTTGTAACTCGATAAGGATTGAACCTAAATTTTAGGGGTTAGGTTATCGATTTTTTGGGGTAGCGATGGTTGGAGAAAAATCCCACAAGGAGGTGCACAAGGAAGGAGCAAGGAGGAAATCCCTCCCCACAAGAAGGAAATCCCTTTAAAATAAGACTTAACAGATCCTCCGTATGGGAATTTACATGTAGAACCTAGGTTAAATATGAATCGGGCGGAGGAGGATCGAGGAGGCTCTATGAAGCTCTGTCCCAGGACTATCCATATCCTCTACTTAAAGATCCCTACCTTTCTTAGAATGGCAAGTGTTCTACGGAATTTAAAATTTTCAGGTTAAAAAGAAATTCGCTGCCTGGTTAATGTAGTACCTTTGGATAGAGCATTGGTAAATTAAATGTAAGGTGCTTTGAACTTTACCTTACAAGTACTTCACTGATTCGGTTTTGAATAAGACATTATAATTACGTATAATAATTGTAATTGAACTAACAAAGGTAATCAATCTTTGAATTATTTTAATAAAATAAAAAATAAATCTTTAACCACTTTCACTTCTCTTAAGAGAAGACTCTAACAAAACATGTAAATTTTACATCAGTAAATTTTCTTTCTTTTCTTTTTAATAACTACAGAGTATCAAAAAGTTAACAAAATAAACCGACCTGATATGAGCTCATGTCTCGGGGCTTTTACAAGATAAAATTTACGTATCTAATTCAAACATTAATTAAAGCATTGCATCTTTTCAGTGCTATTAGCATTTAAATATTTGTGAAACAAACAATTATTATAAGTTTCTCGTTTAAAAAAATTTAAACGGATATATACATAAATACCGAATAAAGTATTTCGAATAAAGTATTTTCAAAGTCCTTGACCTCAACCACACGTCAAGACAAAACGCAATCAGTTGAACTAAGAACAGATGGTCGACACCATGGCGGACACCCGAACTTCTCATCCTCCAAACCAAAGAATATTAACCTAGGAAAGCAAGTCTTACTCTGCTTTCACATTTACGCATTCTAGAATATTCGAGCAAGTATTCAAATTCACTTAAATGGCAATATAACAAAAGTTATGTTGAAGTGAACCACAAGTTTTTAGAAATTAAATTAATTTGCTACAACAGATAACCTTATTTAAAAATCATTGTATGATAAATAAAATCAGCTTAACCCTATCCGGCAATTTAATCTATTTTTAAAAGTAAAAGCTTCCCGCAACCAAACCAACATTTGGAAAATAAGACGTTTCCTCGCATCTATCGTCCACCAAAAGTTGAATAAGAAAGCCCTACTTCAATAAGTGGGATGGCGCAGAATGTCACAATACGCCTTTTGATCCGTACCCAACAGAATTTTGACTAATAAGACAAAGAAGGCTGCTTCTCCGTTTAACTGATAACCCAAATGCAGGTAAACAAAGTTGCCTGGATTCTAGATTCGTAACAGTAAAAAAGAAATGCTACACATTCTCACACACTGAATTCTGGAATCATTGTAAGTTATTGAAACCGACAAAAATTCTATACAAACAATAATAAATTAAAGACGTTTTGACCCACCCAATGATACAGATGTCAATATTAAGTAGCAACTGTGGGAGTACATGATATTCCCATGCACCGAAATAACCTTGACCTCAACCGCAAGTTTAGTTCAAATTGTACAAACCGTGCGAATAGAGGAAATGGAAAAATCTCCTAAAATAATACATATCTTATAATATACCGTCATAGCATAATGGAAGGGGCATTTATTCAGATTCTTTAAATCTCTGCATACAAGATTTTAGCTTCAATCAAGTAACAAGCACAATCGTCTGGCGAAGGAACCACTTTACAGTAGTTCTAGTAACAGTAAATTGAAATCCAGTTGTTAGAAACAAGCAGCAAACGCGAAGGAACTCCCAGATTCTAGTACCGTTATATTGTAAAGGTTTCTTTAGTGAAACTTTCCATGTATAAAAGCTAGATATATAAATCACTAACACCCAAGTTTGTCCTGCACCAAAATGGTTGGTTGGTCTTTATACTCGAAGAAAAGGTGTGTGATAGAATTTTAGTTTTTACTTGCTTCATAATCTGTTGACGTATATCTAACATTTACAAATAATGTATTAGACCGAGACTTTTACGTTGGTATACGGTTAGTAAGAGCGTAATGTAAAGGAAATAAGTACCACAATTGTATTGTTAGAGATTTAGGTATACTAGTCAAATCCGTTAGTTAATTAAAATTGAAAAGTTTAAGATGTTTCTCTTCTTTTAGACACACAAGTTGGGCAATTAAGGTAGAATTTAATTTATTTGCTTTTCTTGTAAGATATTCATGCTTTAATATAGGTTAAGTAAACAGCATGGAGTATTGTTATCATTTATGTTTAATATAAATTAGTAAAAGAAAGGAAGTGTACACAGGGTTTTATCAACCTGCGTGGCAGAATTAACCATTCAGTAGTCTCATAAACAACCCGCCGTTTATAGAGACCACATTCCAGGTGGGTTGGCGCCTAGCATTTCTATTGTATCATAAGCTTAGGGACATTTTAGGTAGGTAAAAGTATTACAGTCTAATTACCTCTAAACGAATTGCTTTTGTTTTTTCCTTTGAAACTTTTTTAAGAATAAAAAATTAATATTAAGTAGTATATTTTCTAGTCTGTAAAATATAAAGACGTACTTGGTATGCTATTAATAAAAAAGTGGAGAGCGCATTTATTTAATAAGGAAATAAAATGAAACTGTGATTAAGTTTGCTAAATGCTAATCACATTTGAATCAGAAGTTGTAGCGCCAGGTGGTTGTTCTTTGAAAGCCACTTGCAGAACATTTTCGCCGAGTAAAAGATTTATCAAGCGTATTAATGGCTACATCTACAAGATTTTAGAATGTCAATTGTTTCTTATTTATAGCAATAGCTTACCCGTTATTAAAAACTGTATTTGTGGTAGGGTATTCAGCATTCCTCGACGCCTCACATAAAGTATATAATGTAATACATCTCCTTTACTTAGCTGTATTTGCTGATCCAGCGCCGACCAAACACCATTGGTTGTTTCAAACGCTGATAGTTTAACCGTTGCATTGTTTTTGATATCAACGGTTTTGTTTATGTTAGCCCAAAAATGAAATTCTTCAATGCCTTCAGAAAAAGGCAGGGTCACTTGCAAACCACTGGGACAGTATGCAATAATGTTAGGAATTGTGTTGTAAATAGGAGATGCGGTACTAGTAGAATACCTAGATGGGTAATTAAAGTATCTACCTTCTGTAGTAGGTTGTCGACTCCATATCATGCTGCGATGTGGTACGTAAGATGTCCCATAACGTCTAGTAGAAAAAGTTCGTTCGAATGCTAGTCTTGAAAAAAATTTATAGCTACTGGGAGTTGTATGTATCAAATTCAAAGTTTTTGCTGAACTAGGGTATAGTGAATAATTAAAATACGGATGCCTACGTCTAACGGCTTCAGGCATTTCCGTACTTGCTGAATATAATACTGCTGTTCTAGTTGTACCCCTGTCTCTGTAATACAATACATTTCTTGGAGTGTGCTGTTCAGTAGTAGACGATAAACCTGCTCTAGGCTTTGTTATTAAAGTGGCAGTAGGGGTTAGAAGTTTTGTATGTGTCAGGTGTGATTTTTCGGCTGTGGTCGCACTATTTATGTGGTTACTATCTTCCTTCGAAACAGTCCAGCGCTTGTCACAGGGTTCAACTATAGCGTTAATACATTCAGAAAATTGTCTAAAGCACTGTTCTTGTTTATCACGGTGGTTTTCGTCACTTTCCGTTGTTGATGTTGGTGGTGATGTATTTGTTGTAGCTGATCTACTAGGTGTTAATGGCGTAGTGGTTGTAGTATCTACAGAAATTGATTTTGGTGTTGTTCTTGTTGACGTTCCCGGTGATGTCCATGTAGATCTCGTTGCTGGTGAGCTACCTGAGTTTGTTGTCGAAGCACGCGTGATCTCTGTAGACCAAGATATTGTGGAAGTAGCAGTAGATCCAACAACTTCCGCTGTTGTTGGTGGTAGTAATGTTGTCGATGTTGATGCCATGTTTCTTGTAGCTGTTGCTCTAGATGTTATTAAATGAGATGGTGATGATAATATTGACACCGGTGTTGATGTCGTACTTCTTGAAGTTGTAACCGTTATTCTAGGTGCTGTTGAGAGAGATGCTTCTGTTGAAGTTGCGAGTGGAACTAACTCTGAAACACATGATTTAAATTAGACATCCTCTTAGCGTGTAGTACCTTTTATTTGTAAAACTGGTAGGTTTGAATATTTCTCCACTTTCCCATTTCTACGTATTTGTAAATCATAATATAAAGTATCATTAACAAAAAGTTGAGTATCCTCGTCTTCTGCCATCCATAATCCATTCGTTGGTTCAAACGCTGATAAACGGATATCTGCGTGCTTCGTACTCACAATTGGAGTATTGACATTAGCCCAAATCACAAATCCTTCTACACCATCCCCATAGGGTACTGTAATGTGAAAACCATGGGGTTCGTAGGCCGTTATGGATATTGGAAGAGGCACCAAAACTGAAATATAGTCACGATTAGAATATTTTTAAAAACAAGTATCTTTAAGTTTATAAATTCCATCAAAGATACAACAACGGAATGGCAAGTGATCTTCACAACACTTTTTGACATCAAATGCCTTTGATGTAGAAATATCTATTTATAGTAAAATACATAATGTGAGAGAAATGTGTATTCTTGTCTATTTTAAAATAGTAACCTTACTATGGGCAATAGATTTAATAATTATATAGTAAGATGGAAGGCAGTCGGTAGATATAGAGACGAGTTTTATGCACTAGAACCAGATATTTCTGCCTTTTTACGTAGAATGATATAGTAAAAAAGTTAACGCGCGGTCTAAGAGTTATGCTGCGTATTAGAATATGAAGTTTCACCAATATCGTGCAAATTGATAGGCATACCAATAAAGACAATTAAACTATATTCAATATATATTGACATGATGAGGGCTCACGAGAGGTTATTGAAATCCAAATCCTACAAATAAAGTCCACCAAGATATACAAGAATCGGAAAAAATAAAAATTTACGTAAATTTATAGTTACGCCCTATATAATTCAACAGTACCTTGCCATGCAAAAACGCAAGTTCCACACGAATAAATAATCACCCTTATTGATATAAGTGTATTGTAAATAAATAGCAAATAATGTAAGCCGTATATGTAAAAATAATTATTTCCTTTAGATACCTTAAAATGCAAATTGATTATTCTAAAACAAACAATTTCATGTATTTAAAACCGCAATTTTAATCTTATTGTACTAAAGCACGTTTTGGTGCAAAGTATATAAGTATAGCCCCTCTTTTGAATTAAAAAACAATTAAAGTTTAAGTTAATTGGCGTTTGTATAGCATAAAAATATTTTAAATGAAACATGTTATCGTATTTTCAAGAGTAATTGAGAAGAAATACGTCAACTTCGTTGAACTCATTAATAAATGAACGTTTATTCTACGAAGCGTCCGGAACAATTTAAAAAATCCCATAAAAATAATAAAAATTGATAAAAGTTATTTATTACCTTTCGCAATTACTAGATTAGATGCAACGCCACAATAACTTTTTGTGTTAAACAAAGACGAGTAACGCACGTTACTAATAACTGAAACGAGATAAGGTGGTAATAAAATTTGATGATTTTGAACGCTAATGAAGATTTCCTAGAATGTTACGTAACATGGGCGTGCTTTATTTAGAATGGAACCACAAAATACTACTACAGTATAGAAAGTAGATAATTTATATATATATATATATATATATATATATAAAGAAGCGTTTATTGAGGCGTTCATTCATAATTTCAATTGCGAAAATGTCACACTGAGAAAAGAATTTCGAAGCTATTGTTTTAAGGTATGCGGTACGCATATAATAATTAATATGTAACAGTGAATAAAGAGCTAGTGTTTTAAACGTAACCTGTAAAAATGAAAATAGTTAAATTTAATTATACACAATGAAGATGAGAAATGCTTCGATATAAAAAGCTATTAAAATTTTTATTGAATATTCAAACCGAGTATGCACATTGGTTTCTAAATAGAAAGGTAAATAATACGAGGCTCTTTTAAGCCAATTTGGATGTCAATTTAAAATAATAAGATATTTAATTACCAGCTGGATAAAAAAAGCATGGTTGATTTTTGCAAGTATTAAATGTTTCTGACTGATATTGGAATATTTGTCATTTAATTTAAGTATAAAGTAGAATAGGTCTGAATTATATAGTAATTTTATTTTTGTAAGGCTTTTTACAAGGAAAGTTTGTGTTTAGAGTTTGAAACACTATAACCATGTAATAGATTATCTGTGAATGATTTTTTTGGCCAAACAAACCTTACAAACGTGGGAATAAACAACCAGAGAAAATATCCAGAAGAGAAGAGATTTAGTTTTAAAAATTTAAATAAGGTAAGGAATATTTTTTCTAATTAAATAAATAAGTACTAGTTAGGAATAATTTGATGTTTGAAAGAAACATGCTGTAAATGTTCTATTTGCTTTTGTATGAGAGAAAATATATTTATTTATAAATGCTTTGTGATATTGGTGTGTTTGATTTCTTTTTATAAATTCCAACATTTCCGCTGAGCTAGTCAGACAAAAATGAGAAGGAAAGGTAAGTAATTAATTTTAGATTTTACAATTTTCAGCGGCGTTACAAAGCTAGGTGTTATCATAGCTATATATATATATATATATATATATATATATATATATATATGTATATAAAACCGTAATATTAATAAATTTAATGTTTTAAAATCCACCACAACTAAAAGTAAAATGTTCAAAACAGTAAATGGTTGTAGAATATAACTAACGAAATTATTCCAAGGTGATCGCCAATTTTCTATCTCTAGCACCAACATTTGGGATATCTGCAGTTCCTGACAATTTGAATGTAAACACATTACTAGCAAATGTAGAAACAATTTTAGCATTATCACCATATGAAGACAGAGAGATGAAATGGGTTGGTGTTACCAACATCATAACAAACTTTTTAAGAAGTAATCAAAAGCTTTCAGTATACAACACTTATTTAATAAGACCAGGCAATTATATCAAAGCATCCAGATGTTAAAATAATTAAATCTGATGAAGGTTCGGTTATTGTATTAATGTGCAAATATAATTATGTTGAAAAAGGTATGGAAATTGTTAACGACGCCAGTTACATAACCCCCAAATTAGAATATATATATATATATATATATATATATATATATTACTCATATTTAGACCAGGGTAGAAAATTAAATAATCACATCAAATAATTTTAATCACCGTGTAGAAGCTTTGGGAAAAGGTACGCGTTATTAAAAACCGTGAAGCATAAAAATTCATTCGTTTTATTAAAATAAGAGATTTAAATTATTTATAAGACGCTTTATATAAAGGAAGCAGTATTAGAAAACTTTACGTGTAATTTAATTATTCCTAGTAAAGAAACAAAGAGAAATTACGTGCAAAATTTATATTAATTAACCCTATTTTAAGTAACCGGTATTAAACAAAATGTACTGATAATAATTGAATATTTAATTAGGATTCACTAAAAATTAAAGGGTATTATTTTAATTGGAGTTAATTGAACCGTTAGTAACAGATAATATCTATAAAAACTTGTAAAAACCCAATAAAATACCATGAAATAAAGCTCTGAGAATTAATAGTATGTTTGAACATCTGCGTATTTTTAAAAAGCTCATTCTGCGTAAATTTTGCAGATAACAAATGGTTTCAGAGAATGTTGGAGAAACCGTCGCTTATATTAACGGGAAGACTAGATACGGGGTTATTTAACCCAGATAACAGTCCATGTGGACTGAAATAATCGATAATAAGGAATATCAATTTGCACTAATAAGAACAGGGTAGATAGAGACAGATAATATGCGCAAGACCGAGGCACATATAGTAAAATGCGTGAGTAGAGCAACGTCATAGGGTTGCGATTGGTTGAAAGTAAAAGGCAAAATTTGAGAGGTAAAAATAACATTTCTGTATAAAATTCAATTAGTTATTTCCAGACGTTGCGTGCCGTGTTGAAATTTCTGAGATTTAACTGGGGCGAGTGCAAAATTCGTAAAAATCGCATGCCGGGCTGCGGAATGGGAACATAGCAGGCGAAATTCTTAAGATGGTCCGTTGATTCCTTCTGTTAATCGCCTCGGCTGCTCTTCTAGATAACTTCCATTCTCAATCATAAAATTAAACAACACATTCCTACCACAAACATCAACGTTAACTCTATTTACATCAATATTCAGAATACATTAAATTTTCAAATTAATTTGAACATAAAATTCAGTTTTAAAAGAATTTCCGGATTAATTTTATTATCATTTTACTGTGCATCCAAAATTAAAGTCCTTGTTGGATGCCTACTAATTAATATAACAAGATAAGCAGACCGGAGTCTGAGTATAAAGGAGCATCTACCACCCTTTACGTTAATTAACCAGGTTCGTCTAATTGAGCTCAAAGACATACCCAAAGTTTCATCCTATTCCCGAACATCAAAACAAAATACCCTTTTACTTAAACAAGCAAATTTCATCTTAAAATTAAATTTTTATGGTTAGAAAAATTCCACTAATGTCCATTTAAAGTAAATCAATTATAAAGTCATTCAATACACACAAAAATGTCAAACAAAATAGTACAATTTACCTGAAGGTTATTGTCCTCGTAGCTTCAGTGTAATCGTCCCTTTTGTAAATCACACCATTCCAAATTCTATTTACAGCTTCAAGTTGTCAACGCTTTAAAATGTTCTCCATCACCATTAATTTAAAGTTGTTTCTAGGCTTTTCCGGAACTCATCTGTGTATATCTGCCTCTGGTTCAGTGGATGCAGACAATTTACGAACCATTTAGTCATTAACACCCCGCAAAATAGCAAAGAAATTCATACTTCCTTTTACCAATATTACCAATATACGCCAAAACTGCCTACTTTTGGGTATACATTTGTCGTTGTAAATTTTACTAATTGGTACCGTGATAATAAACTTTTATTACCTTGTATCTAAGTGCACTGAAGTACATTCATGTTAGCACGTAAAATAACCAACTATTTTGAGTCACTAAAATATACTAGCACACTTTAAATTATTTAATCAAACTAAAATGCACTGTTTAATATCAAGTCGCGGATGCACGAGCTTTTAACGCATCGAATCGTCGAAAGTCTAAGAGTCTAAGAGAGAAAACACATATTCCCGCCTGTATATATAGCGAATAGCCGACACGTCGCTTTGTTCCCTAAAACGGGTAATTCCAACGAATTCCTCATTCTACGTTCCCAGTCTGTAGCCTGCACGTCGATTTTTATGAATTTAGTCCTCACCCCATTGAGATCTCAGAAAATTTCAACACGGCCCCAAAGTTGTCCGAGAAAAACTAATTACTTTTATACAGAAATTGTTGTTCTACCTCTGATATATGCATCCTATTTTTAACCAATCGCAACCCCTTGACGTTGCTTAAATCCCGCCCTTTACAATATGTGTCTTTGCTTGACGCATTTTCTTTCCTTTTCTAACCTGTTCGTATTGGTGCAAATTTGATTCTTTATTATCGATTTATTTTAGTCCACGCGGACTGTTATCTGGGTTTAATAAACCCGTATCGCACATTCTCGTAAATACTAAGTCCCGGTTTCTCCAAGATTCTTTAAACATTAATTATCTGCAAAATTTACGCAGAATGAGCTTTTTAAAAATACGCAGGTGTTCTGTATTTCCTGCTAAAGCATCTGATCGTTTCCAATATCCTTAGAATCAACATGTTTATCCAAACAAATTAACTTGAAATTGCCTTTTAAAAACACGCAGGGTGTTCAAACGTTACATTTTAAATAACCTTCCTACGATTTGACTATTATTGGGTTTTACAAGTTTTATGCTTATTATTAATAATGGTTCAATTAACTCCAATTAAAATTGATTTCCATCCTTTCATTTTTAGCGAATACAAATTATTATCCGTACGTTTTGTTTAATACCAGTTATTTAAAATAGAGTTCATTAATATAAATTTTGCACGTAATTTCCATTTGTTTAGGAATAATTAAATTATCCACTGCGCTTTTCAATACTGCTTCTTTTGATGTAAAGCGTCTTATAGATAATTTAAATTTCTTATTTTACTGAAACGACCGAGTTTATTTATGCTTCAAGGTTTTAATAAAGCGTATTATTTAATGAAATTCCTTATACACGGTAATTAAAATTATTTGATTTGATTATTTAATTTTCTACCCTGGTCTAAATATGAGTATTTTCCCCCTATTTGAATACAAATAATCCCACTTATTTGAATGCAAATATCAAATATTTAGACTGCCAAAAAATCTTTACAAAATTTTGCCTATCTCTCTCTATCCTTATCTATCTAACTTACCTACTTTGTCTCCAATCAAAAAGAAAATATTTACACCTACCTATATCCCTATCCTATTCCTAACTCTCACCTACTTCTATAAACTGAAATTATCCCTAACTTCATCCTACTTATCCATCTAATCCTATATACATCCTATATACCTATCCTATTCCTAACTTTTAACTACTCTTCACTATACTTTACTTCCCCCTACCTAATCCTATATGCCTATCCTACTCTTACTCTATTCCTAACTCTCCACTAATCTTCTATGAAATATCTATACTTAACCTATCTTATTTTCTTCCTACATTTACTCTTTATTCTCATCCTAAACCTATTCCTAATTATCTCCCATATTTATCCTATACCTAGCTTTATTTTCTATAAACACTTACTTCTACTTTTCTATATACACCTATCTCTATTTTTATCCTATTTAAATCTAACTCTCTTCTTGACCCTCCAAGTCTTCCTTCTCACCATCCTAATACTCTTCATCCCTATCTCTCCCCTTCTATATCTACACTTATCCTCCTATTATCTCACATACAATAAACTTATCATCCCTATTATCCTGACTCTTAAATATTACTTCTTCTTCAGTCCCTACACTTGTCTGTTTCTTATTCATTATCATTTCCTTTTCTGCCGACAAACCAAACGATACTACTTTACAATTATCGATTTTTCCTCTATGGAAAATCCTATGTACCTTCTAGAATTTTTGTGTAATGGAATCCGCCAGAATGAATTCCTTAAATCTACTTTATTAAAAACAAACTTGCCACTTAACCTCGTCAAAATAATTCTGCCTTCACCTGCTCCCTGATATGCTGCTTCTACCCCCACTAATTCTGCATTTTCTTGTACTAAAGCTTGAACCTCTACTCTCCTATCCTCTGGACATCTTATCGTGTTGATCTGTTTAACTTCATCATCCTCTACCTCTACTACATTAATACTTAACCCCGTGTCATCCTCTGTGACTTCATAACTGCCCTTCCATGGCACTACCCTATCCTTAATTCTTATTACCTTCCTTTCCATATCTATCAAAACCCTAACTTCATCATACAGTCAACACCTAAAATGCTCTGAAACTTCAGTCCAGGTACAATTACAAACTCCTGTTCACAGCTTAAACCTCCTATATCTATCCTAAGCACCACAACACTATTTACTACAGCAAACTTCTTTTTATTTGGAGCTACTAAATGGCTACGCTTTATAGGCATAATTCTATCACAAACCTTATCCCTAATTTTGCTGACGAATTCCTCCGATATTAAACTCGCCTCTGCCCCTGTATCAAGTAATACTTCTACATTATTTCTCAAAATTTCTAAATTAATAATTGGCAAACATAATTTTCCTCAGTTTCTGGCTCTACTTCCTCCTCAATTTTGAAAAATTCACGTGGATGTTCGTATACATTTACACAGAAATCTAGTGGTCTGTCGCGTTCTAAAATCCTGTCTCATCCTGTTTTCCGTGCTTGGTCCTGGTTGTCCTTCTACAACCTGTGCGTACGTCCTCCTCGTGTTAATATCCGTGTCCCTATCTCTATTCGGCGTGCTGGTCACAGTCCTGTTTACTTCCGGTAAACTGTTCTGTCTCGTGTAACTAGGTCTTGGCGTCGGTCCCCTAGTCGCACTATTGCTCCTGTATTCCTGTCCTCGTCGTTCCCAATTCGGTCGAAAATTTCTGTTGTAGTCAGGCCGTCTCGGATAATTCGGTGTCCTGTTGTCAAACCTAACTGTGTTAACGTTTCGTTCTCGTATCTCTCTTGTCCGTCCAACACATACATCGTCATATCTCTGTAAATACTCTAAAATGTCTCCCGTTCTGTGATGTTTTGTAAGGCCACGTGTTGTCTAATTTCCAGTTCAAAATGTCGTGATAGGTACTTGATAATCTGTCTGTCCGTCAATGGTGGATTCAGTTGTTTGGCCACACTGTATTTGCGGATGGCATATTGCTCCCTAGAACCTGCAAACTCTCCTTAAATTTTCCTGTAATCAAGTCGTCCCTAATCTGATCCTGTTTGTGATCACTCCAGTAGTGTTTTAAAATTTGTTTTCAAAGTCCTGATACGTGTCTATGTCCTGTCCTACTAAATTGTACCATGCTTCCGCATTGTCCTTTAATAAAGCCTTTATCGTATTTAGTTTAGTCTGTTCGTCAAATAAGTTTCCCACTAGATTTCTTACACTATTAATAAAAATTTGTGGATTTACCCTGTTATCGCCATAAAACTTCATGTGTTGGTCCAATGATACTCCACCTGTAGAAAATCTGGGACCATCCCCCGTTAAATTTGACATGTTGTATTTAATACTACTAACTTCCGTTCTACCCTGCCTAACTGATCCCTACATGAGTCTGTCACTTCAGTCATTTTTACATTAATCTCTTCTTCACAAAAAATGCGTACTTCGGACCTTAAATGTCCCATTTCCTGTCGAAGACCTGTAATATCACGCTCATTTTTTTCAACCCTATTTTCAACCTCCCCCATTTTTATGGTAAGACTATTTTAAACTCTGTAAATTCTTTAGTCGACTGCTCAATTTTCCCGCTTATCTGCTCTAATTTTTGGTTGGACTCCTCCTAGCTCTATTAGATTCATCGCTTAGCAGTTCTAATTTTCTGTTAGACTCCTCCTCGCTCTATTCGATTCTTCATTCATCCTCTAGCATTCTCATTATCATCTCGTTTCCTTGATCCCTGATTCCGTCCTCGACTGATCTCTACTGCCTCCAGCTTCTTCCATTTTCGAAATTTTCTCACACAATGCACTATCGTCACTTCCAATTTCCACTCCTTGACTCCTTAACCACTCCTTTCTCTGCATACGTTCAAATCACTCACACACTCTAAAATACTCTTAAATTTATACACACCAGAAACTCTCTCTCTCAGATCGCCAGTTTCCTGGAATAAAATAACAAAAATTTTATTTGGAACTCGAGCCTCACGTTGTGGTCGCCAAGAATGCTGTGAATCTTCTCATATCTCTAGGTACTGGCCCTTTAAAAAAAACATTCGAGCCCCACAGTTTGGGCGTCAAGAATGCTGTGAACCTTTTAAATCACCTGGTCCGTTGATTCCTTCTGTTAATCGCCTCGGCTGCTCTTCTAGATAACTTCCATTCTCAATCATAAAAATTAAACAACACATTCCTACCACAAACATCAACGTTAACTCTATTTACATCAATATTCAGAATACATTAAATTTTCAAATTAAATTTGAACATAAAATTCAGTTTTAAAAGAATTTCCGGATTAATTTTATTATCATTTTACTGTGCATCCAAAATTAAAGTCCTTGTTGGATGCCTACTAATTAATATAACAAGATAAGCAGACCGGAGTCTGAGTATAAAGGAGCATCTACCACCCTTTACGTTAATTAACCAGGTTTGTCTAATTGAGCTCAAAGACTACCCAAAGTTTCATCCTATTCCCGAACATCAAAACAAAATACCCTTTTTACTTAAACAAGCAAATTTCATCTTAAAATTAAATTTTTATGGTTAGAAAAATTCCACTAATGTCCATTTAAAGTAAATCAATTATAAAGTCATTCAATACACACAAAAATGTCAAACAAAATAGTACAATTTACCTGAAGGTTATTGTCCTCGTAGCTTCAGTGTAATCGTCCCTTTTGTAAATCACACCATTCCAACCGGATTCTATTTACAGCTTCAAGTTGTCAACGCTTTAAAATGTTCTCCATCACCATTAATTTAAAGTTGTTTCTAGGCTTTTCCGGAACTCATCTGTGTATATCTGCCTCTGGTTCAGTGGATGCAGACACATTTACGAACCATTTAGTCATTAACACCCCGCAAAATAGCAAAGAAATTCATACTTCCTTTTACCAATATTACCAATATACGCCAAAACTGCCTACTTTTGGGTATACATTTGTCGTTGTAAATTTTACTAATTGGTACCGTGATAATAAACTTTTATTACCTTGTATCTAAGTGCACTGAAGTACATTCATGTTAGCACGTAAAATAACCAACTATTTTGAGTCACTAAAATATACTAGCACACTTTAAATTATTTAATCAAACTAAAATGCACTGTTTAATATCAAGTCGCGGATGCACGAGCTTTTAACGCATCGAATCGTCGAAAGTCTAAGAGTCTAAGAGAGCGAAACACATATTCCCGCCTGTATATATAGCGAATAGCCGACACGTCGCTTTGTTCCCTAAAACGGGTAATTCCAACGAATTCCTCATTCTACGTTCCCAGTCTGTAGCCTGCACGTCGATTTTATGAATTTAGTCCTCACCCCATTGAGATCTCAGAAAATTTCAACACGGCCCGCAAAGTTGTCCGAGAAAAACTAATTACTTTTATACAGAAATTGTTGTTCTACCTCTGATATATGCATCCTATTTTTAACCAATCGCAACCCCTTGACGTTGCTTAAATCCCGCCCTTTTACAATATGTGTCTTTGCTTGACGCATTTTCTCTTTCCTTTTCTAACCTGTTCGTATTGGTGCAACTTGACATTCTCTTCATTATCGATTATATTTTAGTCCACGCGGACTGTTATCTGGGTTTAATAAACCCGTATCGCACATTCTCGTAAATACTAAGTCCCGGTTTCTCCAAGATTCTTTGAAACATTAATTATCTGCAAAATTTACGCAGAATGAGCTTTTTAAAAATACGCAGGTGTTCTGTATTTCCTGCTAAAGCATCTGATCGTTTCCAATATCCTTAGAATCAACATGTTTATCCAAACAAATTAACTTGAAATTGCCTTTTAAAACACGCAGGGTGTTCAAACGTTACATTTTAAATAACCTTCCTACGATTTGACTATTATTGGGTTTTACAAGTTTTATGCTTATTATTAATAATGGTTCAATTAACTCCAATTAAAATTGATTTCCATCCTTTCATTTTTAGCGAATACAAATTATTATCCGTACGTTTTGTTTAATACCAGTTATTTAAAATAGAGTTCATTAATATAAATTTTGCACGTAATTTCCATTTGTTTAGGAATAATTAAATTATCCACTGCGCTTTTCAATACTGCTTCTTTTGATGTAAAGCGTCTTATAGATAATTTAAATTTCTTATTTTACTGAAACGACCGAGTTTATTTATGCTTCAAGGTTTTAATAAAGCGTATTATTTAATGAAATTCCTTATACACGGTAATTAAAATTATTTGATTTGATTATTTAATTTTCTACCCTGGTCTAAATATGAGTAATATATATATATATATATATATTACTCATATTTAGACCAGGGTAGAAAATTAAATAATCACATCAAATAATTTTAATCACCGTGTAGAAGCTTTGGGAAAAGGTACGCGTTATTAAAAAACCGTGAAGCATAAAAATTCATTCGTTTTATTAAAAATAAGAGATTTAAATTATTTATAAGACGCTTTATATAAAGGAAGCAGTATTAGAAAACTTTACGTGTAATTTAATTATTCTAGTAAAGAAAACAAAGAGAAATTACGTGCAAAATTTATATTAATTAACCTATTTTAAGTAACCGGTATTAAACAAAATGTACTGATAATAATTGAATATTTAATTAGGATTCACTAAAAATTAAAGGGTATTTAATTGAGTTAATTGAACCGTTAGTAACAGATAATATCTATAAAACTTGTAAAACCCAATAAAATACTATGAAATAAAGCTCTGAGAATTAATAGTATGTTTGAACATCTGCGTATTTTAAAAAGCTCATTCTGCGTAAATTTTGCAGATAACAAATGGTTTCAGAGAATGTTGGAGAAACCGTCGCTTATATTAACGGAAGACTAGATACGGGGTTATTTAACTAGATAACAGTCCATGTGGACTGAAATAATCGATAATAAGGAATATCAATTTGCACTAATAAGAACAGGGTAGATAGAGACAGATAATATGCGCAAGACCGAGGCACATATAGTAAAATGCGTGAGTAGAGCAACGTCATAGGGTTGCGATTGGTTGAAAGTAAAAGGCAAAATTTGAGAGGTAAAAATAACATTTCTGTATAAAATTCAATTAGTTATTTCCAGACGTTGCGTGCCGTGTTGAAATTTCTGAGATTTAACTGGGGCGAGTACAAAATTCGTAAAAATCGCATGCCGGGCTGCGGAATGGGAACATAGCAGGCGAAATTCTTAAGAATTGTCCGTTTTGGAGACTCGACCGACAGACAGGCTAACCTCTATATATACCCAGGGGAATATGAACAAGCTCTCTTAGATTTTCGACTTGATTCAATGCGCTAAACAGTGCTTTTTAGTGTTCCGATTTTGATTAAAGAATTTAAACAGTTTGCTCGTATATTTTGGTGATTTAAAAACAGTTTGTTCTTTACGTGCTACAATGAATATACTTTAGTGCACTTAGAAAAGAAGATACAAGGTAATAAAGTGGAGTATCACTGTACCAATTAGTCTAATTTGCAACGACAAATGAATACACAAAAGTAGGCAGTTTTGGCGTATATTTGTGAAAGAAGTATGAATTTATTTGCTATTTTTCGGGGGTGTTAATAATTAAATGGTTCATAAACGTGTCTGGATCCACAAAACAAGGGTCAGATATACACAGATGAGTTCCGGAAAAGCCCTGAAACAACTTTAGATGAATGGTGGTGGAGAAATTTTAAAAGCGTTGAGAATCAAAAGCCGTAAATATAACCCAGTTGGAATGGTGTGATTAACAAAAGGGACGAGGTACATTGAAGCTACTAGTGCAGTAACCTTCAGGTAAATTATACTATTTTGTTTGAACTTTGATGTTTTCGTGTGTGTTGAATATCTTTATAATTTATTTACTTAAAATGGACAGTAATGAAGTTGTACTAACAACAAATTTTTAATTATAAGGTGAGATTTTCTTGTTTAAGTCGAAAGGAGTATTTAGTATTTATGTTCTGGATTATGATGAAAATTTGGGTATGTCTTTGAGCTCAATTAGACGAACCTGGTTAATTAACGTGAAAGTGTGGTAGATGCTCCCTTTGTACTCAGACTCAGGTCTGCATATATTGTTATATTAATTAGGAGGCATCCTACAAGGACTTTAATTTTGGATGCACATTAAAATGATAACAAATTTAAATCTTGAAATTTTCTGATACTGAAATTTATTCTGAATTTTTAATTTTGAAATTTTAATGTATTGTGAATATTGATGTAAATAGAGTTAACGGTGATGTTTGTGGTAGGAATGTGTTTTTTTTTTTTATGAATGAGGATGAAGGTTTATCTAGGGGAGCAGCCGAGGCGATGAACAGAAGAAAGTCAACGGAACAGTTGAGTTAATGAATAGCTTTTTGTAGAATTCACAGCATTCTTGACGCCCAATTCGTGAGGCTCGATTCTAATTAATAGAGGTTTCACAGCAATATATATATGTACACAGATTGAATTATTACAGCTTAAGTTAAATGCAACAATGTATAATTCAAGGACATAATAAAAAGGTTAATGAAAGTTCAACAAGCCAGACAGTGAGAACGGAAACAGACATTGTATTCCAGACGTAACGTGATACTGCAGGCGCAGGTCACCGTAGAAAATTAGAATTAAGATTGTGCCTTTGTATTATATAAATGAATAAAGAAAATAGCGGACATGAGCTCTGCAGTTTCCACAAACAGTGTGAGGGACAGGGATAGCATAAACACCCTCGAGATCCCAAGATGGCCAGTCAGTCTAGAGCTCAACTTTAACATTGTTGTTAGTTCAGCTACTCACCGTAATTTTAGTTTATTTAATTAAAGTAAATTTCAACTTAGAATTATTTCGATCTCCAAACGTTGATGAATATAACGTACTTGTAAATTGAAAATTAATTATAATTTCAGTATAAAATAAATTTGTTAGAAGAAGTTTTTTGGAAAAGTGTTTTAAAAAGTCGCGCCAAGAGGTCCAAAACCTTACTCGCTACAGTCTATAAACCGTTAATAGCAGATCCGACGTTCACTACATAGAAGAAAAATAATGAAATCATAGAAAGACTATATGATATTAATTGCATCAGTACAGAAACAAAAAAAAATCTATGCATTATCAATGCAGTAGCTCTTACGTTCTAGGCATTACCAAAAATCCACAAAAAATGAAGTTCCTCTGATACCCATTGTTTCTTCAATTAATACGTCCACTTATAAACTTTCAGTTTTTTTGCAAATATCCCTGCAAAGCCCTGCAATAAAATCAGATACAACGCTAGAGACTAGAGACTCGGTTTTCGTTGCCATGGAGTTCCAAAATTATCGCATTCCTGATGATTTTGTTTTGATATCCCTAGATGTTGTTTCTCTTTTCACAAATATCCCTTTGAAATTGTCACTAGAAATTATTACAAACAAGTGGGATATTATAAAACTTCTTTGTGACTTCACTTTAGAATTGTTTAGTGAAACATCATGTTTTATATTTCACTTTTAATAACAAGTTTTAGCTACACGTTTTTGGTGCAGCTATGGGTTCCCCATTTAGCCCTATCATTGCCACCATAATTATAGATTATCTTTTTGATGAAGTTATTCCCTGCCTACCCACTCCTTCCGCTTTTATTAAAAAGTATGTGGATGATGTCATCTGTGCAATACCTGAAAAGCTAGTTAACGGAACTTTATCTATTTTTATTATCTTCAACAAACATAGGATTCACCTTAAAAGAGAACATGGTAACACAATCTCATTTCTGGATATCAAACTAATCAGAAACACATAAAATATAATTATTTTAGATTGGTACAAATACCTACAAGTTCCAAAAAATATATTAATTACTTTTCTAATCATAGTATCTGTAAAAAGATTAAGACTTTTTAGGTTTAAAAATAGAATAACTAAAATCTCGCACCCGTCCTTACTTTTTAAAAATTTACATTTATTAACAGAAATTGCCATCAATAATGGTTTTTCTAAAAGTTCAGCAACAAAACTAATTTTTAACAGAATCCACAACAAAAAGCTTACCACGAATGTGACACCCTCTAAAGATGTTACTTACAACAAATTTTCTAAAATAAAAAATCTTAACTTTTAAATTAATAAATGTTCTACAGGATGATTCTGTAATAATTACTAGATATAATCCTTTCACAATCAACCATTTATTTTTTCTTATCAAAGATAGGACTCCTGTGCTTAACAATTCCAATATCATCTATTTTATTCCTTGTAATGACTGTGATAAGATCTATATCGGACAGTCTTCTCAATGGTTACGATCCAGAATTGTTCAACATAGGAGTGACTAAAAATAGGGAAAGATTCGTAAGCCTTAGCCTGGCAATTAAAAAAATATAATCAGCAACCCGACTTTAATTAGATTAAAGTTTTGGATACTGAAGTTAACTACAATGGGAGATTCTTCTTGAAATAACACACATCACAAACTACAGTAATGCCTTAAATTATAAATCGGATACTGACGGTTTAAGTGCGATGTATTTGTATATTTTAAAACTAAGTAATATAAACAGAAATAATTGTAGAATCATCATCATTCATCATTTTGTTTTCGACCTTACTTAAGCTCGGTTTGGCGCAGCTCTAACTTCTTTTCTATTCTGTGCTAATCTAAAAAGCTCTACATACCCTTCACAACCTAAATTTCTAATAATTTTACTAATATAGTTTGGTCTAGGTCTTCCTATATCCTTCTATCTTTTTCCTATCTAGCTGGCTCTACATAGATATTAGCAACCTGATGGTTGGTAAAGAACTCTAGCATGTTTACATGATTACCATTTATAAGGAAATGAAATATAACCTGGTTATCCGCTTCAAAAAGGAAAAGTGTTAAATTATATGTTATGGTAAGGCTTAAGCAACGAATCGCTGCCAATATGCCAGACCGCTATCTAATTGTGAGTTTGTCATGGTGACATTTAGTTAACTGATTTTTATTTTTTTTGTTTTGTTTTCGAACTTACTTAAAGTCGGTTTGACGCAGCTCTAAATTCTTTTCTATTCTGAGCTAGTCTAAAAAGGTCTACATAGCCTTCACAACCTAAATCTCTAATAATTTGACTAATATAGCTTTGTCTAGGCCTTCCTACTCTATTTTTATTTGGTAGTCTATAATCTAAGATTTTACTAAATAGTCCCTCATGTCTTAACTGGTGCCCTATCATTCTATCTCTCCTGACCTTCAATTGTTTTCACATACAGGGATCCTCACCTATCCTTCTATAAACTTCCTCGTTTGTTACTCTATCTGTCCAACTAATCTTTAACATTCTCCTATAACACCAAGTTTCAAAAGCTTCTATCTCTTTCTTATCTACTTCTTTAATTGTCCAAGTCTCACTACCGTATAGTAGAACGCTCCATACGTACGACTTTAAGAAACTTTTTCTATTATCTAAACTAATACTATTAGCTATTAGTAAGTTTTTCTTTTTTAAAAACATTTTTCTAGCTTGAGCTATTCTAGCTACTATATCCCTTCTGCTACGTCCATCCTTTGTAATTATACTACCTAAATAGCAAAATTCATCTACCTCCTCTAACTTGGTATTACCGATTTTTAATTTTGGTTTAGAACTAGGCTGTAACTCACTTGTCATTATCTTTGTCTTTACTGAATTAATTCTCATACCATAGTTACTCTGTAGTATCTCATTTAAAATATTTAAAAACTCTCTAACTCTTTTCTAGACTCTGCTATAATGGCTATATCATCTGCAAAACGTAACATGTCTATTTTCTGTCCCTGTACACTAATACCTATCTCTTTTCTCTCTCTAGTTAAGTTTAAAGCTTCCTTAATATAAACATTAAAAATCAAGGGAGACAGTATACAACCCTGTCTAACACCATTTCTAATCTTAGCTTCCTTTTCTATTTCATCAAATCTAATTACTACGCTTTGGTTTTTATATAGACTGTAAATAATTTTTCTATCCCTATGTCTTTACGAAAACCATATTGGTCTTCGCCTAAATAATTCTCAGTCAAAGCTTCTACTCTATTTTTAATTATTATTGTTAGTATTTTGGAAGCATGAGAAGTTAAACTAACCGTTCTAAAATTCTCACACCTATCAGCTCCTGAGTTTTTTGGGATTGGAATAATAATATTTTTTTCAAAATCTATTGGAACCTCACCTGTGTCATATATTACATTTACTAGTAATTGTAGAATAAGAACATCGAACTAAACTATACATTTTTATCACCTTAGTATTGTATCTGGCACTAATCAGTCGTTTATACTTCAACAAACTGTGACGATGTGTTTCAGGTTTAACATTTTAGTTTACGCTAGTTATTTGTGATATACCTTTACATTTTTGTTACGTTTCTGCTTCTACACTTACTTCAATACTGCAGTTTTTGTAAGTAATTTTAGCTACAATATTTTTAATGAAGTGTTTTAATCTTTATAAAGAACATAGAACTATAAACCCGTTACGTAGCTCATTTAAATATAAATTAAAAGTCGTTATTTTTGACATTTTATATATATTGCTGTGATAAGGGGTTGTTTAGGGATGTATTGAGTAGTAAGGGTCGTGTAGTAACCATAAATTGCAATAGGAACTAGAAAACTGCATTTATTTAGCAGAAAATTAAGTAATTCGTACACTATGTAAATAGCGAGCATTTAACACCCTGTATATAGACCGTAATTAACTTTAAACGATGCAAGTAAGCATATTTCACGACAATTGAACGCGTAATTAGCAGAAAAATAGGTAATTCATACATTATGTAAATAGCAATAAAACCTAACAAAGCTCAATAAACATTTTTGATAAGAAAACGTAGTTTCAAACACGCTTAAAAATACATAAACGACAATAGCATTGAAGTTACATCATTTATTTTGTTCAATTATCCAAAAGGCGATATCTATTCAATACAACAGACTTAAAGTTGAACGTCTGGCAAAGATAACAATGAATCAATAGCAAATAAACCTTACACGGAAAACCAAATAAATTACATCACAAAATGCAGAGAATGTTGAAGACAAGGCCTGGTTGGTTGAGCTATCTGCAAGACTGCTTGAAAACCCAGCCCACATGTAAGTGGGAAGAGCCTATATAACACAGAGCAATGATGAGACGGGTCGGTTTACAACTAATGCACGCCAAAGCTGCGTCACTGTTAACCAGAAAGTCACGCGTAATTTAAATATAATAGAATATCAAGTGTATGTTACAGTGATAATAGTGCTACAATTACGAAAACTTCTTTTACCGTTTAACGGTTTCGAATCTGTGGTAGATTTCTGAATATTTCGAATGTCTTGATGATAATAATTCAAATTTGGGTCGATATAACAATTCGAATGTGTGGTGTATTTCTGAATATTTCAAGTCTGAATATTTCAAGTATGCGTTGATGATAATAATTCAAATTTGGATCTATATAACATTTCGAATGTGTGGTGTATTTCTGGATACTTCAAGATGCAATATTTCAAATTTGGATCGATATAACATTTCGAATTTGTGCTGTATTTTTGAATAACTCAGGTTGCGTCAATAATAATATTTCAAAGTATGTGTCGACAAAAATAATTCAAATCTGGATCAATATAATATTTCAAATCAGCGTCGACAATTATATTTTTGGTACAATTCTGGTACAATTTTGAGTTGCGAGATTCAAGGCATATAAAATAAAGATGCACGAAGTAATTTTTGGAAAGCAAGGGGTAACTGTATTCAAATATTGGTTCAACTAAGCAGAGTGTTGGTAGACAAATGAGACCAACAAAGGGGTGTTGATCCACAACATATCGCAGGTCAGATTTATTTAATTTTAAGATATTTTTCTATTTAAAATTTTAATATTGAATTTGTTCAATTTATAGAAAACTTGTAATAAAATCAACAACAGACATTGCATACGTTAAACTTACGTAATATATTATAGAGACGTCTAGAACGTTTCAGGTTTCTTTGGTAAAAAGGAAGTTTTTGGTGACTTTAGATTGAATTCAAAGCATATAAATTTTGGGGATAAACAATACATATGATATTAATTGATTGAGGAGTGTATTTAAAGGATTTCAAAAATTGTAAATAATATTTCTTTTCATTATATAAAATTAATTGACTTCGTTTTATCAATTCAAACAAATAATCATAAAGGGGTGGAGAAGAGAAAAATTGATGATCGTAACGTTGTGCACTCTGTGTAGATTAAAAAGGGCTAGCCGTGACATAATAGTAAAATTAGTAAGATTAAATTTGGTTTGAGAACACAGAGCGGTGGAATTAAGTAAAAACGTCATTACACGGAGTACGGCGTTATCATATCAACATATACATATATGTATATATTTATATAAAAATTCAGAAAACTACCTGACATTCAAAATATAACACCCCAATTTGCCAAGATTTTGAAGCAACCTGACTAGTTTATCGCATTCGTCTATAAAAAGTCGATAGGTGGCGTGTTTACAAAAATAAAAGATAGCACAGATAAGACTCTGTGCAGTAACGTCATTTATCAAATACAATGTAGTTGCAATAGAACGTACGTTGGTCAGACAAAACAGTGGCTAAAGAACCGCATCACACAACACAAAAGTGATGCCAGGATTAGGAAATCTAATTGTGCTCTTATGTCGCATCTATACAGTACTAAACATACAACGAACTTTGAGAATGCCACTATATTACATATAGTATCTAATTATTATAAGAGACTTTTCTTGGAATCTTCCTCTATTCAGCAACAACCAAATCCACTAAATAATAAAGTTGATATGAACAACTTGAGTACGGTCTACTCTGCGCTTTACAAGTTTAATAACAGTTATTTTTGCAAACAGTGTAGAAATGTTTAATTATGTATTCTGTTTTGTGTGTTTATTTTATTAGTGTGGTTCATTTTAGTATTAAACTATTAAGATATAGGTTTTAGATTATGACTTACTATGGTCACCAGGTGACAACATGATTGATTATTAAATAGCATCAGCTTAATTATGCTTGTTGCGCCGTATGATGATTAGGTTTAAATGCATGTTGTTAAATGTTAATTTATTTATTTATTTATTTTATCTAATTGACTGTATTGGCCTTTTAATTGTGTTTGTCGTAATTGTTTTTTAAAAAATTTTACCAAGTTGTATGTCATTAATAGGTGTTGTTTTTTAAGTTTAAATCAGGTGTAAGTCATAGTAATTTATGTAAATACTGTTTGAATTTAACTGTAATAACTTCATTAAATTTTTCAGTCTATGAAAAAGGCATAAAGACAATGCGAAAACATCAATAAAAATTACAATTTGACGCTGTAGTTTTGTCTGATAGAACGAGTGTATCCCAAGATTTCACCAAGATTTCAATTAATACGAAATGTGTAAGCGACAATTATTGTAATGCTTCGATTGTGCGACATATTCTCTACAATTGGTCAGCGCAATAGGGATGGATTCGGGCCGAGCCGGGCCGGGCTTTTAGATGCGGCCCGGCCCGGCCCGAAATAATTTGCTCCGGCCCGGCTCGACGGCCCGGCCCGAATCAAAACGCATCGGCCCGGCTTGAGGCCCCGCTTGAATTTCGGGCCGGGCTTCGGGGCGGGCCGGGCCGATTCGGGCCGGAATGTAACTAAAGCCTTAAGTGATGTATAGATTTTTCAACATCTAAATGGAACGTATCGTTGGTTAATATATGTATTTTCAGTTGTGTAAAAATACTTCTTTACTATTATTATGTTTTTCTACAAAAGTTGAATATATCAACCTTAATAAATTATAGTTTATAGTATCATTTTAACCTCGAAGAATCTCAAAGGTATTTGGAGGTGATGCACACTTGCACAGGCAATCCAAAATAGAAGGTGGTTTGCGTCAAACTTCAACCTTAAGTAACAAAATGCATTTTAGAATTCATGTACTACTACTAGTATATAGTAAAATATTTCAAGGACGGTATTCAACATTTGATTGAATATTGTTTCCTCATATTCTAAACAAAGAACGTTGCCAATTTCCATTTTACAGATTGCTGGTGTATAGGTCTACATTTCGAGAATGTGCTAGCATCCGTTGAGAGAACTGATTATTCAAGTCTCTCGTATCAGGTAGACATTACTTTGTTGTCTATGAATATTTTTTTGTCGCATGCTTTACTGGAAATTTTAATTATTATGAAAAAAATGCCGCAACATAGAATATTATTTAGTATTTACATTTTAATTTTCTATATCCATTTGTTATTTAAAGCTATAAAAAGCTAATCGGTATGGTTTTCAACAAAAGATACATTCAAATAATTAAATCTAATTAAGCTGGCTTTTTGTAATCGGGCAGTTTTAAATATTTTTACATATACAGAGTGGTTTCGATTTATTCATAAATAATCTTTAGTGCGAGGCCACAATAATAAGATAATTAATAAGTATAATACAATAAACCCGCTCAATTAACATACGTTGCAATACTCCTTCAAATTAATTAAATATAACACCGACAATTTCTGTTTCAAAGTTCTTGAAAAGTGGAAAGAAGTGAATATTACCTAACGAAAAAAAATCGAAATTCACAAATCGGTTTAAATCAAATCATTTTCGTTTTCGATTTATTTCCATTATGACACACTTACCAATATGTGTGTAACTGTACCTGGGTGATATAAAGAAGAGCGTTAATTATAATTTTGTTTAAGAGGCACCTAAAGAAATCATTAAATGAAATTATTTACTAAATCAATAAATTGTATATTTCGTTATATAAACTTCGGGCCGGCCCGAATAGCCCGAAAAGCCCGAAAAACTTGAGCAGCCTGGCCCGGCCCGCCCCGGGCCCGACACGTGCTTGGCCCGGCTTGGGCCCGAATATCAAGTCGGGCTTCGGGCCGGGCCGGGCCGGGCCAAAGCCCGGGCCCGTGGCCATCCTTAAGCGCAAATATCTGATGACTTTGTTCGAATTTTTGTGTGGGCATCCATACGTTAAACGTTCATACACAAGTACTACTAGCTACCATCGAAGAGCTGAAAAAATGCTTTACAGAAACAATGACGCACAGCACCTGTGTACTTCTTACAAAAAGTTGGACGAGCATTCATTCTCCGATAGATTATACTATTTTCTAGTTGCTCATGTAGGACAGTTTGAGTTGATATTTTTAACCTGTGTTTGTTATTGGCTAAATTATATCAGTGTTAATCGAACAGAAATATTTTCATAATATTTTTACCTGGTTTCTATTTGAAACTTTGGGTTAAACGTTTATGTGTGGATAGCTAGTGGATACATATGCCAGCGAATTTGCTGCGACTGCTACAAAATAGGATAATACGTGTTCCATTAATATGTAAATCCGCATGAACGAAGTAAAAAGAAAACACGAAGTATATATTATCATTCATTCATTTGCTAAACGCGGATCGCGTCTTATATTTTTAAATGACATACATCCTTAATTAGGTACTGTGGAATATAAGCATGAGTAGTGTAGTTTGATATCGGATAAAATTTTGTATTCATACGATCTCAAAACTAATTTTATTGCAGTGTATATCGAAAATTCTCAATCTCAGATATGTGTTTTGTTATAAAAAAAGATCAATTGGGTGATTTACCTATTCTTTCTGAATCGACAATTACGTAATCGTCTACACCATTGCACTTTATGTACATCTGAAAATAAAGCGTCCCATTTGTCAATGAAATTTCTTCATTTAGGTTCACAAACTCTTCTCCAACTTTTGCAAAATCATTCAGCACGAAATCTGCCTCACTGGGATCATGGAATGTTGCATTTAATTTTCCATAAAATATAACCTCGCGAATGATGTTATAATGTGGAAGTGTCACATATATTCCTCTAGGCTGATATGCAATAATTCTTGATTCACCTTCACATTTACAAGGAGCAATAAAACTGCTTGCTAGAAATAATACTGCACTTTTTAGAAATGCAACTGACCACATTTCTGAGACTAATTTTAACTTATCTGTACACAAATATAGTCACTTTATGTGTAATACTACTTAGTTACTTAAGGTATTGGAGGATTTTATATATTAATTGTATGCGTCGGATGTAGCTCTTTATCAAGCAGAGTTATTGCCAGTTTCCAGATTAGGATATTTACATTCTATATGTGGTGCAAGGTTATCTAACCAATGACACTATTTTAAAATTGTATGGGAATTTTAAAACTGAGGGAGATACATATAGTGTTAAACGGATTTTCCAGATGTACTCATCAGAAGTGTGATTGCATTTTTTTTCAGATAAGAGAACTTCAGCTTCATCATGCCGTAAAGTACAGCAATCGCAACTAAATAAACTTGGGCTAAGCTTGATATAATGATAGGACTCCGATTACAGGGCAACGTACTATTAGGATTATATTGCTAAATAATATTTGCGTCGCCGAACTATAATTATATAAGTTTAACCCATTTGTGGACTAGGCGTTTTTATTTTAAATTATGAGTCCGGCGATAATATTTTTTACCGTCAGACATTTACGAAAGTACTGGTAACTCAGAGGTGTTTATTTTTTAATGTATTGAAAAATCCATGGGGTTTTTGTAAATATTATTAATCTATAATTTTCAAATGACTTTTGTTGGAAATGTATTATTCAAAACACTAATTGATATATAATTCGTTCAAGACCCTTACGCTGTTTAATTGGTCTTTTAGAATTTATGCGTGAAGTACAAGCAGATATAGGAATAGAGAGGTAAATGTAGACCTAGATCAGAATATTACATACAAATAGTGAAAGATACAGACTGTGAGAATTCTAGGGAAATGTGTAGGTTAACTCAGAATAAGACACAATGGAGGTACGCGTCTAACCGCTTCCTGGACTGAAGACTCAATGATGATGAGCTAAAGTAACGCAAGGTGGTGCTGCCCCTAATTTTTACGCCGTTTATGCATAATTAACAATAGATCGTGAGTTATATCCGAGTAAGAAATATAAATATACTTTTTTGCTGTTAATGAAACCATCTTTTAAGGGAGAATAGCCGATCTATTTATAAAAACAAATATATTAGTAATGTGAACCATCAAAGTGAAACTATACGAAAAATGTAAAATAATCATAGTTAAAACGCCAATCTGAAATCGAACAACTAACGGAACGCACAGTTGTACACCTTTCTTGATTTATAGCAAACAAATCCGTTTAAAAGTTGTAATTATATAAACTTTTAACGTTTCTATACTCTACAGCCAAAAGGGCAAATGCATAATCTACTCTCTAACATTGGTGATCGTTGATAATCCTTTCTAACCAGCTAAAGGATAGCTCTGCAGAACAATTTGTTGTCGGCGTTGACAGAAACATTGGAAATGTAATAAGTGCTTTCGGGAAAATCGAGTCAAGATCAAGTTCTTTTAGAAAGAAGCACAAATTCGGAAGATCAAATTGTTTGCTGTCTATTAACAGAAACTATAAATACAGGATGCGCTATTTCTTACACGTTGTATGGGTAACTCTGTTATTTGTGACATTAGAGAAAAGGTTAAATGGGGAAAGTAGTGCAGTTTTTAATGTCGAGTTCAGCCATGAAAAGATAAGTTACATACAGGGTGTAGCAAAAGCGTTATACCAAAATAACGAAATTTTGACCTTTTTTGTTTTGCTTCGTGGTTCATTTATTGTGATAGATACAGTAAAACGTTGTAGATGTTTTTTAGATTATTTTAAAAAGAGAATAAGATAAACTTATTTGTTTTTACATGGCTTTGTCATGTTCGAGTAAATAAGCGAGGTTATGTTTTTTTAAATGGAAACCATAATTGGCGGTAGTTCTGATAGAAAGGCATTTTTTTTCTCTTTTCAGTGATGTATTACAGTGTACATGTTCAACATAAAAATTTTTGAAAAAATTTTGTTTTTATGAAATACAAAACTTTGTATTAAATAATATGTGAATAATTGAGCTGATTTTAAGAATCAAGTAGCTAGATGACAAATAACAATAGATTTCACTTGTTTGAATAACAGAAATTAGATAGTAACTGTTATTTTGTGTTTATACGTACATTATTTTCTTCTAATAGTTAGAATGTCCTATACAAATGAAGAAAAAAATAACATGCTCTTTTGCTACTATTCTTCGAATCGTAACTCACGTGCAGCAGCGGATTTGTACTTTGAAAGATACATGGAACGTAAGCAACCACACTGTCGGATATTTAGCAAACTTGAAAATAATCTTAAGGCATATGATGCATTTACCAAATCTGAATTCTTACGAAAATATGAAGAAACTGTTGAAACGAATGTGTTGGCGTTTGTTAACTATAAACCAGAATCTTCTACTGCCGAAATTGCAAACTTCTAAGGAAACTGTGAGGTGTATTCTGAAAAGTCGGAAATATCATCCCTATCACTATACTATTTCGAATACATTGTATCCAGTAGATAATCAAAGACGGATAACATTTTGTCGTTGGTATCTTAATAAATGTGAAGAGGCTTCATATTTTTGGAGAACCATTATGTTTACTGACTAGACTAAATTTACAAATAACGGAATATTTAATCGGTATAACAAAGTATTTTATTCTCAAGAAAATCCTAAACGTGTGCGTAAATCCAGAGATCAACATCAATTTGGTATTAATTGTTGGTGTGGAATATTTTGTGGAAAAATTATTGAACCTTTTTTCTACAACGACAGTTTGACCACTGCAAATTACTTAAACTTCTTAAAACACCAACTGGAAGAATATTTAAATGAATTACCTCTTAACATCCATTACAGACTGAAATATTTCCAACACGATGGTGCCCCTGCAGACAATGGTACATCAGTGAAGCAATATTTAACTGATCCTTTTGCGCACATGATTGGTAGCAAAATGGAAATTGATTGGCCTGCTCGTTCACCACAACTTACGCCATTAGATTTTTATTTGTGGGGTGATTTAAAAAACAAAGTGTATTCTACTACTCCTCAAACGCTTGAGGATTAATAGCTAGAACCCAAACAGCAATTGCAAGCATTGATACACGAATAGTAGAAAAAGCACTTTGTAATGTTAAAAAACGATGTGAGCTGTGCCTTCAACAAAATAGTGGGCACTTTGAACACCTTATGAAGTGATATTATATTTAAAATTTTTAACATAATTTTTTTTTGATATTTTTGTTAAGTCATGCATAAATATTTTATTATTTAATACCAAGTTTCGTATTTCATAAGAACAAAATTTTTTCAAAAATTTTTATGTTGTACATGTACACTGTAGCGCATCACTAAAAAGAGAAAAAAAAATGCTTTTCTATCAGAACTACCGCCAATTATAGTTTCCATTTAAAAACCTTAACCTCACTTATTTACTCGAACATGACCAAAGCCTTGTAAAAACAAATAAGTTTATCTTATTATCCTTTTAAAATAATGTAAAAAACATCTACAACGTTTTACTGCATCTATCACAATAAATGAATTACAAAGCGAAACAAAAAAGATCAAAATTTCGTGATTTTAGTATAACGCTTTTGCTACACCATGTATGTTAACTATCTCTTCATGGCTGAACTCGGCATTAAAAACTGCGCTACTTTCCCTATTTAATCTTTTCTTTAATGTTACAAATAACAGAGTTACCCATACAACGTGTAAGAAATAGGGCATCCTGTATAGGCAACCATTTTCCAAAACGTAAGTTAAATGCAGTTTACAAAAATTTTTAGATGTTTTTTGAATATCCCCAATATTTAAATAATCTAACATGCTTAGAGATTAAAAAACTTTTAAGATTTATCTCAAAGCTAAAACATGTTCAGTTCTTCCAACAAATTTTCAACAAATTTTTGTTAAAATCGTTTTTCTTATTCCTTTCTTCAATCCTAGATCTTATAGAGTCAAATTACTTTTTTTCGAATGTTCTATAATTACAGCGTAACTACTATTGATTTCTACAGCTTGTTGCTTTCTGTTAGTGCTATTTAACCTCTCTGAAAAACCTTACCCTACAGTCACGAGCACATTTCCAAATTTTTTCAGCGTGGTAAGAATTCTGTCTTCCGTCTGCTATTCGATAGCAATAGTTTCTACCACTGCCTTATGTTCCTTGTTCCAAGTTTGGAAAGAATAATTTCTTGCTACACATCTTGCTTTTGATTAACTTTTATAGTAACATTATACTGATTTTGAAGAATTCCCTATCGGTGACTGGAAACAAAAAAAAAATAATTCTTTTGCAATAAAATAAAAACATTAATTAAAAGGGCGTTGAAGTGAACAACTATCTACCTATACGCCTACGCGGTTTCCCCTGCTAAAAAATATCGTCGTAAGAACCAACAAGTAACTAATACGAATAGGAGAACAATAACTTGATTCTGTTTTCTTTAGATGTAAATTGTTTCGTTTATATTGTATATAATTTACCGCTTAATGGATGTTCCGTTTATATTGTACAATTTACAGCTTAATTTATTTTCGAAGTTGAAATTATTGATTATTTACCTCCGCCCGGTATATCTAAAATGTTATTTTATGTACCAAACACACCGCCTGTGCAAAGTGCCGCGATATTGATAAGTCTGCTCTTCGCATGTGCCCTTCGCCTTCAATGTAGAAAAAAATTCTTTTTTCTTTTGTTTTTTGTAAATCTTTTTTTTTCGCTTTTTCATTTCCCTGCCCCCCGGCTTTTAATTATTTTTTTCTTTAAAATGCCTTGCATTTTGGTGGGCGGTTTGTGTCGTTAATATTGTATATAATCTACCGCTTAATGGACGTTCCGTTTATATTGTACAATTTACAGCTTAATTTATTTTCGAAGTTAAAATTGTTGATTATTTACCTCCGACCGGTATGTTTAGAATGTTATTACTTCAAATACACCGCCTGTACAAAGTGCCGCGATATTGATAAACTCTGCTCTTTGCATGTGCAAGAACATTCTTATCACTTTGGAAGACACACGAAGCATTGTAGTATCGATTTTCGTGGTAGAAGACCGCAAAATTACATGTTCTACGCTTCACGATTAGAAGAGTCGCTTTTCGTATTCCGTACGGACGCATCCAACAGTGTTTTTACAACCGCATTTTGTTCAGAACGACCGCTATAAAATAAACATGCTTCGGTTAGTTATAACCACAAAGGTAAGTGTTTGAAGTAATTGTTTGTCTTGTTTTAAAATCCTTAATTCTTTGTTTGTTTATTATCATTAATGTTATTTCGTATGTATGTCCACTTTTCTCTACCATCAGTAGCAATCGAAATTACCGCAAAAGTTACATAAATTATGTATTAAGATAGAGAGGTTTCTGGTATCACTTTATTTTTAGTTTCATCCAAATGTTTCAGTATCCCAGATAACAAAATAACGTCTTTCTAATGCTTTTTTGGTCGTACCAGATGTCTAATTCACCACAAAGATGCCATCATTATAACGGTAGGGTGACGTAATTATGTCACACTCCGATGACATCACCTAGCGACGTCAAAATCACGTTATTTTATGACGCCATGTAAACGCCACCACTGTGATGTCAAAATAAGGTCACAATGCGACGTCTAATAAATTCAATCTATGACGCAATAAAAACGTCAAGATACGGCCTTCATGTTTTCAAAACAACATGACATAGGGTCACGTCAAAATAGCTTCACTCTACGACATCCTAAACCGTCACATAGTGACACCAAAGTAACACCATGTTGCAGCGTTGTAAATGACATGAGGTGTACTTATCGCTGATGTTTTGGTTGAAATGGTTTTGAAATAATCTGAAATGCTAGAGGGAAATTTGATTGCTCAGAGAACAATTTACACTCAATTGTGTAGTTAGTAAACTACATAATTACCTAGATTCGTAATTAACGCAGATTAAATGGAAGTGAACGTATACAATATTGAACATGGCATCGTTCCCGTTCAATTTCCACGTTCGTATTTTGTTTGCACGCTCCGAGTGTTCTGTGCTGTGTAATTGGCTGTAAGTTAAGAGGGCATAGTAATTGGGTATGGAAAATTTAGTAGTCTAGAGCTCCAACATTTAAATATTTTAGAACTATAATAATAAAAGAAATTTATAACGCACAACAATTTTTTTTACAGAGGTGTTCCATCATCATCATTAGATCTTCTGACCTGGAACTGTTTGGACGTCCGCCTTCATTGTTTCCTATTCAGAGCTAACCTACACATTTCCCTGAAGTAGCAACGGTCTACATCTTTCATCATCTGTATGCAATAGTCTAATCTAGGTCTACTTCTACCTCTCTTTTATCCTTTTTTTGCTTCTAATATATCCCGCACTATTTTCTGCTTCCTTAGAACGTGTCCTATTTTCTTATTGTATTCCACGTATGTCTTTCTACTCCTACTACTTCTAGAACCTTTCTGTTCTTAATTTTGTCTGTCATAATATTTTTATCATTCGCCTGGAACACTACATTTCAAAAGCTTTTTTTTGTAATCTGCTGCCCCTACTGTCCACGTTTCACAGCCGTACATTGCTGCGCTCCGCACTTATGGTTTCAACCATTTTTTTCTTGTTTCTTTGTTTGTTGTCTTTATACAGAACAGCTACTTTTTCTTGTTAAGTGAAGCACGGCCTTGTGTTAATATTTTTGCTTTTAGATCATTTGCACTTTCCTCTCTTGCGTTACTGGGCTTTCTAGGCAGTAGAAATCCTAAACCTCTTGTAAATTCTCGTTTTCTATGATTTTATTCTGGTTTTACGCTTATTTCCTTTCATTACATACTAGTACTGTAGCTTAATTTTTGTTAGCTTTCATGCCGTTTCTCTCTCTGTTAGTACTGTTTCCATTTCATTAAGAACGGCTTCTATATCTTCGTTGCTAAATGCCAATACCTCTAAAGCATCTGTAAATCTAAGCATATAGGTCGTTTGTTCTTGCATAATAATTCCTAGTGTCTTTCTGTGTGTAACACTATTTACTACCTCCTCGATATACAAGTTAAAAATTAACGGGGATAGCGCACATTGCTATTTCACACCTTTCCTAATATTTACTTCTCTACGTTCCTGCTATTATTATATTACAGCTGTTTGCTTTTTGTATGGGCTAGGTACTATCCGGCTATCCTTGTAACTCATTCCACTCATTTTGTGTACTTGAATCATTTTTTTCTATTTTACATTGCCGAATGCTTTTTTTTAGATATATAAACACTATATACGCGCTTTCTCCTTTTTTTCATTGTTTTCTACATTATTACTCTTAAAGATAAAATGGCCTCCCGTGTTTCCCTGCTTCACCTAGACCCAAATTTATCTTCTTCTAATATTGCATTTTTCTGTTTTTCTGTCGTCCTGTGTATGACTCTAGCCAATATTTTTGACACGGGTGCATATGGAGAACCATTTAGCACGCACCAAACAAAATGTTTTACTTATAATGTATTGTAATATGTATTCAAGTTTAATAAATTTTTGACTACTTGGTTTTTATTATATAAAATTCTACGAAAACATAAATATTGGTAATAAACAAGCAGGTAGGAAATGCAGCTAAAAATATAGAAGTAATCAAAAAACTTACCCTTTTAAATTAGAATAAAAACGGCTGGAAATTACAGGTCACAAACATAAGCACAAACTACAAAAAACACTATAGGTACAACAGGTGTTCTTCTTTGATTATATACTGAAATCGATAATTGCATTCCTTTTAGCGTCACCAAATATGAGTTAATAATACCTCATGAAAAGTTACTTGTATTAAAAAAAAAAAGATTCATTTTCAAAGAAACCGATTGACCTGACCCCGTATGAATAATTATTCCTAGATTAGTAAACAATGTTAGTAAGCTTTTAATTGCATTTGCAAATGATGTACAAACACTTTAATTTAGTAACAATGCATGTACTTTCGCTTGGTGATTCATTTAGAAAAATAGTCAAATCTGTGATTTCCAGAAATATAACGTACAAGTTATTTAAAATTTAAACGTTTTTTTACTAACTACCTGTAGACAATAATCATGTACTTTCTCTCTTCAGGTAATCGATTTGAAACTAGGCAAGTCATGAATTCCAATACCGTGCATGTTAATCTATAAAATTTACGCTGACGATGATTTTAAAATACTTTCAAACCTAAATTGATTTTTAAGATATCGAGAGAAATCTATGTGTAAATGGTGGTCTATAGCACCTATAAGAGTCGATCTTATTTTTAAAATTTCTGAAGGTTTGGGTTTCCCAGAAAAATGTAGACCAAACTTTTGTGTCATACCCTAACACGATTTCGGGTGACTTTCTAAAATCAGAGGGTAAGGGTGGTTTGATTTCAACAATCTCGAGGGTTTTAAATTATCTGAGAAATTCCTGATTAAAGCGTATATCTCGGGTAACTAGAAAGGATTTAAAGATCGAATTAAAATTAAATAAACAAAAAATTTAAAGGTTTGGAGCTTTATAGGGGTGTAATTTTCTAAGGGGGTGCTCCGATTTGAAAAGTTTCGGCGGACTTAGATTGCCCGAAATACTTTGTATCAGGTTAATATGGTTAGTCGAAGAAAACTTTAATTTGGGTTAGATATGAATGCAATTAGCAAAAACTTGGGGTACGGGGCTTTAACAGGGTGTAACTTTGTAATGGGTTGTCCAATTTTGAAAATCCAAACAGATTTGGATTTCCCGGAAAATTGTGGATTAGGTACTTGTGGTTAGTCGAAGAAACCTCTTTTCTAGGTAAGATATGAATGAAAGGAGCCAAAATTACCTCGCAGCTTCAATATCCTTCTACTGTAAATATTACAGTTAATAAATTTCTAAACTTAGTTTATGCGTTTTATTAGGCTTTTTAAAATTATCCTGCAAAATGGAATTAAAAATGTTTTGAGTTGGTTTCAAATTGTTGGTGTTATTCCTAAAATAATTGAACGGTTTGCATATTGTGGTAAATATTGGACCACGTTATAACATTTCTGTAAATACATTTGATAAAAATTTGTATGGAGGGTTTGTGTTAAGGTAGGCGGTAGTCGGGAAATTCTGGATTAAAGCGTATATCTCGGGTAACCAAAAAAGATTTAAAGATCGAGTTAAAAATAAATAAACAAAAAATGTAAAAGTTCGGGGTTTTATAGGAATGTAACTTTGTAAGGGGAGGTTAGATTTGAAAAATTTCGGCTGATTTAGATTGCCCAGGAGATTTTGTATCAGGTTAATACGGCTAGTCGAAGTAAACTCTAACCTAGGTTTTTAATGTAGAGTGATGTGTATCCTATGGGTGGATCCCATAAGGTGAATCTGCGCGTCAACCGGCCCCATCCTCTACCTCTTAAAAACTTAATGTAATAGACTCTCCCGTCGGGGAGTTGGGCTGAAAAGGGACCTGAATTGATCTTGAACACCTCCATATGAGGATTCGAATGTTTGGTACAGAAAAGTGCAAAACGGACCTTAGATTTTATTATGAGAAAATACATGTAAACATGGTCGATTTTGTCCTCGTACGAAGGTACCTTACCTACTTATCAATACCGTTGAATATTTTTTGTAAAAAAGTATTGAGTTCCTCACAGCATTCATTAAACGGACTTTCACACTCTTAATATTAGCCTCCCATATTTCTCTAAAACGAAAAACCTAAGGCGGATTAAATTTCCAGGTAATGCGCCTTTGATTGAGTTCTTAAACAATGGAATTAAGATAATTTGAACTTTGGAAAAATCCTTTAATAACACTGGATGATATTTAGCACCTATAAAGTTTGTGCTGCAGTAAAGAAACGCATACATGCGGCAACAATTCGAAGATAAGAAATTGATTCTGGGTATCCTGGGAATCTGCCCAATTTGAAACACCATCAGTGTATTGCAAAAGGTAATTTATAATAAATATTCGATTGGATACCAAAGCTTTCTAACAACGAATCCAATCAATCCAACTAAGAATCATCACAGAATCAGAACAAAACAAATACTTGTTTAATAATGCATGGTGGAGAGTATATAAGAAAGATGCATACTAATAGTTTTGCAAATAAAAAAGCAGCGCATAACTCCAAATGGGAAAGAGTGACAGTTTTTATAGGAACCAACTTAGTTTTAGCGCATAGTAAAATAATTTTTTTACAGCATCTGGAGAAACTGTTCGCGCGTATACTTCAAGTTGCAAAAACGTAACTCCTGAATATTCAATGTGGGAAAATTGAAATATTTCTTGCTGAAGTTTATTTCATAAATTTTTAATATTTGCGGGGTTCTTCATCCGAAGACAACTTTAGTGTCTACAACATTTTGATTAATAGCTTGGCAAGAATTGTCACAGGAATTAAGAGCCTAATAGATCCCACATTTCAGATACAGCGAAAGGAATATTTGGTTTGGTACAGATTTTATTTGAACGTTTAACCGCAACGTCAGATCATATATCTTTGGATGTCATTGAAGACCAGAGTCTTTAAGAAACCGCTTTTGAAATCCCCAGTATTGTTTATTCAAATATTTTCAAATTTGTTTGCTAAATGCTGAGAATTTAATGATTATTTAAATAATCGTGAAAATACTGAGCATTGATCAATTTATAATAAAGGACTTTAGCAGTATCTAAAGATTCAAGCGAAGAAACTACGTCTTCTATACAGATATCTCTTTGTGCAACAGCAGATGCAAGTATAAAACCTTTTACTTTGTCTATTGCTAGCTGAATTACAAAATATGGGGAAGATTTTATACCAAAAAGTAACTCTTGCGAGTTGATCAATTTGCAATGGTTCATCTGTGTTAAGTAGCCACAGCAAACGTTAATCGGTTTGATGTTCTGAGCATAATTTTATTTCTCGAAATATCTAATGAACGGCATTTTTATTAACAAAAAAGTTATTAATATACAAAATTAATCGGTTAATAATTTTGGACCAATGTAGAGGCAGCCATTTAGCGATTTATTAAACTCATTTGTAGACGACAGATCAAAAATGATACGTAAAGGGGTAGAAATCGATCCCTTTCTAAGCACCCCATGATGAGAAATTAAGTATCCTTTAAAATGAAGATCACAGATTGGAACAAAGGTAATGTGACTTTCTTCATTGTGATCTTTCATCGCCGTAGTATAGTTTTTCGGTAGGAAAACCATAAAAAATATATTTCTTCCAGAGAATACAATCTGCTCAAAGTTATAGAAACAGAATTTACAAAATTTGACCGATATTCTGCAAAAAGTAAAGCAACAATGTAGCGATCACTATTCTCATGCTTTTTTGAAATATAGAACAACCCTTTGCAGTTAATATTATCGAAACTGCGAGCAACTCCTTCACCCACTTGTTAATGCTCCAAAATTTTTGCAACAAAGGTTCTACTACCTTGAACCCTTCAACGCAACAATAAACTCGCAAATTATTCGAGACATTCTGAACAAGAGTGTATCATCTCCAAAAGGGAACTTGATGCAGCATGTAAAGCGGAATTTGAGAATTTGAACAATTCCAAAATATGTTGTATATGTTCAACGTCCATAACATAGAGAATTTCTCCAGGGCGGTAGAAAGTTTTATCGGTTAAACGTAGATTGTTGAAATGTTTACAAAGTGCCGCCTCAACAAAATAAGATTTCAAACGGTCCGCGATTTAGTCTAATACAAATGCCTGCATTTTATATGTTAACATCTGTATTATGTTGAGAGGAAATAATATTTGTGTTTGACCGCAAACAGGTTTGTAAGATGCAATGATCCCTAAAATAGACATATAGGTTTTATTTAGTTAAGCATTTTAAGTTTGGCATATAGAGCTAGAATAAAACAGTAGATAGCTTTTAAAGACTTTATTGTTTTTTGAAGTATTCGCCACGAAGATTAATGCACTTTTGCATATGCGCGAACCAACTCTGCAAGCAGTTATTCCACTCGTTTACTGGTATAATAAAAATCGCATTATTGTAGGCATTGATTGCTTCTTCTGGCGACTTGAACCTTTGACCACGCAGTCCATCCTTAATTTTCGGAAAAGTATAGAAATCGTTGGGATTTAATTCGGGACTATACGGAGGATGGTCTAACAGTTCGATGTTTTGTTTCGTTAAAGATTCAATTTTCTTGCGAGTTGTGGGCAAACTTGCATTGTCTTGATGGAGGATGATTCGTCGTTTGAGGTTGTTTTTTCAAAGCTCCGCGATGACTTGCGGTAAACAAATGATTGTATTCCCAACGGCAAAAACTGTTCTTTGATCTCGTAGAAAAATAGTTACTACATGGCCTGATTTTGAGGCAATGCTGCGACCATCTTCTTAGAGACTCTTTGAGAACGGATGACTTTGTCGGCTTTTCTTCACCTTGGAGCACCCAAACTGACGACTGGCGTATATTTTCTGAACCCTGTGAGTAAATCCGAGATTCGGCACTATTCACGATGTTGTACACGTTTCTACAGTTTTCTGCGTTGAAGCGGCGTAAAGTTTTTGTGATATCAATTTTACCCTAGCTGCTTCGGTCAACAGATACGGTATTCAATCGAAAACCAATTTTTTTTACATACAGTTCTTCAATCCAAAATTTTTGAAATTAAAGTCTTTGAAATTCCCAATTATGTCTCCATTTCGCGTTTTTGGTGCACTAGCTCTTGAATAGTCGCTAAGACTAATCCGTCCACGTTTGAATTATTCATACCAACGAGAAACTTTAGACTGATGTGGTGCTTCATTGCCAAAAACCGAAACGAATTCGACGTGGTATTCATGTTGAGATAATTGTCTTCGAAGATTATAAACAATTATTGCGCGAAAATGTTCACGGTTTAATTGCATTATTCGATTAACTTGTTGTAGCTACAGTACTACACGTATTCCACTGAAACTTTGGATTTAGATTAACTAAAGATGAAGGTTAATTCTTAGGGCTGACTTTTGATTAATGCGCCCTCAATGTCGCAGTATGTAAAACATAAGAGGCGTCCCTCGTATATTTAATGCAAATGCATTGATCAGCACTGTCAATTATGAATCTCATACCCAGGTATGAGTCCAACCTTAACGATCGCAGTCGCTAAAGGCATCGTGTGAATTTTTATCTAAATCTTTCATAGTCGCTATTCAGCAATGATTAACATTAGCTTAATTTACAGAATTAAATAACAATTTATTATTTGTATGTACACTAGAATTACAAATGTGTAACACGGAATGAGGCGGTTACTGTACATCTGGCGTGAAAATTTAAAAGAACATAAAGACAGAGCATTCCAACCGAGACCGTTAATGCGTAATGTTTGTCTGAGCAAAAGAAATTCTTTGTTGCGGAGAAAAATCAAATAATAAGAAACTTAGGTAATCGATGCCTGCCTTTGCATAAACACATTTCAAACTATTATGACCTACTTCTTTTGTGCCGAAAGCGTGCAAAGACTTTCAACTTTTTTGTGTGAATACTAGTTTGCTTTAAACTACTGCTGGTTTTTCTTTGACGAACATGACTAGTTCATTTTAAGTAAGAATGGGACCAGCTTTCCCTACTGTTCAAAAAATCGCCCGATATGAATGCCTATCTTTGATAAAGTGATAGAAGTGAGAATAAAATCGGATAAGTTTGTACAGTTTAATTTACGAAGAGTCTTGATTGCAGAATCAACTTCTTTTCGATCTGTGAATTTAGACTAAAAACTTTTTCCATTTGAAGCGCTTAAAAATCAAAAACCTAAGAAAGATAGATTTTCGATCCTCGGTAACTTATCCCACATTTGTTATTTCAATGCTACACCTCATGGTACTACATTGACCAAGAGGCGAGTTTCTTTTACCTGGAAAATTTAAATTTTGCCAAACCCTTGCTATTCCAAGCAAGGTAGAAATCTTTAACGTGCGTGACAACACTCAAACTTAGGACCTACATTATATCACTCATGTGAATGAAGTCATATTTTTGTGAAAAATACTCGTCTGACATTTTCAGCGGTCCGTGTAAGGAATCGAACCCGGGACCTTAGGCATACCTTAACATACCTTAACATACCTTAGCATACCAGAACTTAATGCAAATGCGCGCTACTCTGTGATTTTTTCAATATCTAATGCATTTGGCAAGCATTATCCAAATTAGAATTATTAATGAATAAGGCTTTTAAATGTTTCATAAAAAAGAGGCAATTTCAGAAACTCGTCACGAAAATCATTTACATTAGTTTTTGGAAGACGAACTGTAGTCTTTGCCATCGAACCTGTTGATTGATTTCGAGAAAATTGATCGGTAACATTCGAAATTATTAGACTTGGGCGCGACAGTAAAAGTGTACATTTTAAAATTGCCACATTTGAAGAATTTATTGGTAATTGTATCCTGTACTCTGCTACTATGGTTCCTGTGAACAGAGTGGCCTTTCTCTCAGACAGGGTTGATGTATTATTTAATTAGCTAGGATTCTTACATTATCCTGTACCCGACCACATTACAGCAAAAATGAAGTTCCTTCATAGTATCATTTCGGTTTGAATATTAAATTTTCAATTCGCTAAAAATAAAATACATACTGTTTCTGTGCTGAATGTGTCAGTTAAAAATTATTGTACTCAATAGAGGTTGCCATTACTTACTTTTGTCGAGTTCAGTGTTCTCTAAGTGAATTACCTCTGTTCCTTGTTAGCATATCTAATTTAATGTTTCTGTGTCGATGGTTGTTGTAAAGCAACTATACCAAAGAATGTGGTGTTTACTACGTACCTCCCTTCTTAATTAAAAATTAAGGTTAAATTAATGCAAATATCTATATATAGATTTTAAAGTTCTAACACTTATAGTTCAATCCACGGCGATGAGCTTCTCTCAGGCTTTTCAATGGAATCTGGTTTTCTGCAGATTATTAAAATGCTAATCGCCTATGGCAACGGTAATACACTAAGATAGGGTAAGAGGGTTTGAACAAATAAGCGAACGCTACATTTCAGCAAACGCGATAACGCACCCCGAACAACGCAATTACTTCTCCGAGGTCCGGTACTGAAGTGACCAATTGAATTTCTTGTAAATTATCTTCATCGTTTCAGTACTCAATCGTCACTTCGCGGGATTGGTTTATTGATGTCCTATAACCAATTGGAATCGGGAACTTTGACACTTTGATAATGCGTGTTCACCATTCGTCGAGAGCGATGAAAACCGTCGAGAGCATCTTAAGGTATTTATACCATATTAAATAATTCTAAACCTACAATGTAACTAATAATTTATAACATACACAGGACCCAATTTAAGAAACAAGAGAAATTACGTTACTTTCCTACAAAAATAATAGATTTAATGAATATAAGGAAGAAAAATTGGTTATCTGATAACTAAAGGAAGTACGTTACGGTTTAAATCACTTAACTCGTAGCAAGTTAAAAAAAGGATGCAACCTTTAGATTAACAAAATTGAAGTTGTGCATGTTTAAAAAAAATGCAACCCTAATATTAAGAAAATTGAAGTTACGCATAAGTAAATTTTTATTTTGTTCACATGCCTATTGGTAACGCTGCACTCAAGGTTAATAACTTGTAACAGTTAAATGTCTTTTTATGCACTAATACGATTTCACTACACATATCTCTTCATTGTGTAAACTATGTCGTTATCCAATGACAACCATGTTTATTATTGAAGTTTATTGCTCTTATTAATCTTAAAGATGGCCGTAAAACCAGTTTCAGTTAAAATCTCCAAATTCTACAATTCCTAATGCTGGGTATTTATATGATTAAAAAAGGACAATTCCCCTACCACTCTTCAATTTTGCAGTTTTGAAGGATGTGAAAGAATTTTTTTAGTTCACAAAGAAATTCACCTAGAAAGTTATCTACACGGGTTAACTGTTCACTATTTACTGCGTTTAGGGCTACTATAAGATTCATATCTACATGCACACGGTGTTAATCATGAACTGAAAGAGGTGGGCCATCGAAAACGTTCACGGTATCGTCGCTGGTTTCGTTTATTTGTTTATGTAAACTGTATTGAAACGTTGTATCGCTTTTATTCTAGCGACGAATACGGAGCAATGAAATCTCCCGAGTTTCAAGAACGAAGTTTTAAATCTCCTTTGGCCTGCATTTCCAATAGATACAAGTCTATTAATTATATCTTTCAGAATCACAAGTATTTACAGAGTCTTGTTTATATTAACACTAGTTTAATCACTATTTGTAGGCACCAATTATTCTTCTAAATACGACAAATTAAACACTATCATAGCACCAATATTACTGGCAATTTAGTTATCTAACACACTCATATCACGTAAGTGAATTTTTATTTGCATTAAGTTATGTACACCGAACGTTTATTAAGACGGAATTCTAACTAACACTAATCTATTGCAACATGGTTTGCACGTATATACACTAACCTTTTATTTAAGAAAAATGTAATGGAATTTAGTATGCAAGTCATCAATCTTGTCAAGAACAATTTGATTGTATTACGATACCTGCCAGTCATCCATTCTTATTGCTAGACTGGTGTGGTCGTATTACGATTGTATTACTATTAAATTACGGCTGTATTACGATTGTATTACAATACCTGTGAATGATATTTCCTTACTGCTATACAGATATGAAGTCGCTTTAGTAAAGGTAGAATAAGCGTACATTCCAGAATATTCCGCATACCATTTAATTACTGCTACACTGCTCCCCCTCTCCTAAAATTGTTCTCTTTTAGATCGTTTTACGGGATGGAAGCTGGATGTCCCTGTTATGATTACAACATGAGCCATTTTCTGTATTGATGGAAATAGCGGTCGATGCTCTTAATAGCAGCTGCCGTCCAATATATGTACGTTAAAGCCGCGTACTAAGTTTTGCACTCCGGTGTTCTGAAGTATTCTTTCCAGCATGTTTTGTACTAATCTTTATTGAACCCAATATCAATGTTTGGTATATCCAATTTTTTGTCCCCAAACTCCATCATCCAGTCTTTGAGGTCCACTAATGCCTTTCACAGTTCCTAGTAACTAGGCCTACTAGAGGACAATTACTTTGCCATTAGGTAATAAATGCGACGACGTCCATCTCTAAGGTGTATGGTTCTGCCCATTTTTGGTTGTTGTTGGCGGAACCATCTCAAACAAGGCCTCTTCGGTAATCCCAAACTTCACCTTACTGGTACCATTATACACGAACATAAACTATTTATAATTTAGACCATATTTTGGTTTGTCTTCCTTGTTCCATACTCGCCTTACGTTCTCATGTCCTCCGGCATTCTCGTAGCCGTAACTGTCGCAAAATGCCAGTATGTTAATGTGTATCATTATTGCTCTGCCTTTTGGGAGCTTGAAAATACTTTATACTACATCGTTGATTCGTTTCAGCACTTCGTAAGGACCCTGCCAGTCTCTTTGTAACTTTGCAACATTCCGCGCCTCTATCATAGCTGGTTTTCATCCGGTTTCCCGCAATCTGAATATCCTCTCTTACGTCTCCATGGATGCCTTGCATTCTCCTCTTCAGCTTCTTGACAACTTTCGCCTACAATATCTTCTCCAGTTTACTACCAAACTCAAGCTTATAGTGTAACAATGATAAGAAATATACGGAAGTATTCGGATTTTACAAGGGCAACTTCATATCTGTCTAGCGATAAGAAAGCATGACTGACGGATGTCGTTATACGGTATAGTTCTTCTCGAAATGTTTAATGACTCATATTCTAAATTTCTTTTTATTATTTTAAATAAAGTATTATTGTATAAGTGTGATAGATTAGTAGTAGTTTGAATTTTGTCCTATTAAACGTTCGATGTACATAAATCAATGTAAATATAAATTCGCTTACGTAATATAAAAATGTTAAGTAAATAAATTACCGGAAAAATTAGTATTACGATAGTAAATAGGAACACTGTGGCACGATACAAATTAAAATAATTAATACCCTTTTACCACAAAAAATATTTTTAGAGACTAAATACCTATTTCGACCATTATGCGGTCATCATCAGTAGTAGATTCAAAAAATAAAAATCATTAAAAAATTAGAATTTGTACAGGAAACTCTTCTGAGGATATTTCTCTCATCATGTAGGCTGAAGTGATCATTTGCAACAAACAATTTACTAAATTTGTTTTGAACACTCTTAGAAATAGTTTTATTAGAGCAGATATTAGATTTCTAAAAAGTTGTAAAAAGTTTAAAGTTTATCTAAATTTCATTAATTTAAAAGTCAGCAGTATTTGTAAGTCCGCTAAGGCAAGAATCAGTTTTGCTAAGGTTAAATGGTTAAATTTAGAAATCAATTATCTATATAGCAAACTTAATAGGATCACAATAAGCCCTTCAAAAAACTGAAAATTGCTTCATCTCCAACAGATTCAATAGTGGTTAACGAGTCGTCGAAAATCTTTAATAATGAAGAATTAGCTTTTCTTGATCGAGGCTTTAATTTGGGTTAGAACTTACGAAAATCTCTTTAAAAGATATAATTGTAAGAATTGAGAGCTCTATTTCAAGGTTAGATGACGAATCAAAAAATTTCATTAGGAACCCCTGCAAAATTTAACTTCTGGATATCTTGCGTTCCTCCGTAAAAAAAGTCTCAGAACAAGCAAGAAAAGATTTTCTGATTATTAAAGAATTACGACAGAAAGATTGCTATTATTTAAAAGCTGATAGCGGTAATAGGCTGGCCATTCTGGACAAACAGGACTATGTTGATAGAGTAGAAACTTTGATATCCAAGGGTCCTTATAGACCAATAGTCACAAAGAAGAAAATTGAGATTCCTTTACATAAAATGATAAAAACAACAGTCTGTTTTGAACGAATGTGCAAATCTAATTTCACTCATATTAAAATTAAAATTGACAGTATCAAACCCTGAAATTCCAAAAATGTACTGCTTGCCTAAAATTCACAAGAACGATAAATCGATGAGACCAATTGTTTCAGATATTAACACGCCGACTTAGTGGTTATGACAGTGGTTGTCTAATGAACTTAAAAATTTAAAGATAAATTGCTTGACTATACAAAACTTTCTAGAGTTTATTAATAAAGTTAAGGGTATCACAAGGGGCGGACAGGTCTACCGGGATACTGGGATAAATATTGGTGGGCCGATGCATTTTGGGTCGAAGAGGAAATGATGATTAAAATAATATGAGTACTATTATGAACAAAGCCAAAGAGTTTTCATATACTCAACCAGTGCTCAGGTGAAACGCCGATTATTTCAATTGCGTTATTGCAACGAAAAAAGAAAAACAATAAAAGGCCATTTTGGTTTTACTGTTCTAATGTAATTTACAGGCGTGCAGTCTAATAAATAAGTCAGACCATTGATCTGCGCAATTAAAAAAAGTAAGGAAAATTTGATTTGTAAAAGGCAGATGAATGTAGCGTTATTCGATACCAACCTATTTCCAATATATCCATTTTCACATTATTTTGCATATCAGTCAGTCGGTAAATGCTAAATGCGTTTCCGTTACTTAGTACATTCCGATGTTAACGTTGTTTTGTTTGCTCTTTCTTACATATTTATTTTTAATTACAATGTCACGAACTATAAATAAGATAAAAGGAATATAATTTGAAAAAGATTCAAAAGCTTTCAATGAGGTGCAAAGAAGGTTTAGAGTTAATTGTTCTTTTACCGAGAAAAGGCGGTAGTACCTGTACTTTGGATAAGGCAGACATTTTACAAGGAATTCTACACAATGTGGTCAATACGGGGTTTAATTTGTGAGGTACAGGTATTTCTGATTTTGTGCTTATGTCGCCCTCTTGTCGAGAGCTGTTTGTTGCGTTATTTATTTACATATTACAGGAAATAAAACTACTGTTATTCATAAAATCCTAAGAGATCCTTCTCTTTACCTTGCTTTTACGCTTTTTGAGTTTTTTTGGTTGAGCATTTAGTCCCTTTTCGGAATGCGTGTAAATTATATCGGAATCGAGAAATAAATATAAATGTTTGTTTTAAGATTTTTGATTTTTAAATTTAGTGCTGCCGTACTACTTTTGTGCATATAAAAGTTGGCGACCATTCTGTGTACACAAGTTTATAAAATGTAAAAGTACTCATAATTATAGTTTATATTGCTTTTGGATTAAACAATTCAATAGACAATAAGTGTATAAATATGGAGCCACATATAAAAACTAAAGGGGGCGCGGAGAAACTTCGCGAAAAGAAAAGGAAATTATTGGCGGAAAAAACAAAAAAATGCGGAAATCTTACAAAGTATTTTCAACAAACGACCGAACAGGCAAGTTTGGCGGTGATAAAGACGCCAATTTTGTTGCAAACATTACAACCATCGACCTCCACTTACTTGCAATTCGCAGTAGAGCCACAAACTTTAGCATTAGAAGTTAAAAATACAGTAGCAGTTAAACGTCCAATTTCGTCAACATTTATGGTAGCAGAAAAAGATTCAAATGAGGATGAAGCAGCCGCTAAGTCGTCGTTAGATGTATTTGTTAAGCCTTCTATGTCCGATAGGTATCTATTTTTCAAATTGCATCCCAAGCAGCCTTCCTCATTCAGTAATTTATCTTTTCCAAAAAATATTTCATAAAGAAAGAGCTAAAGCTGTTGTAAGTATGCAACTTTGTCCACCTTTGGATATCACATTAGAAGAAACCGTAATCTTAATTTCATTTGATGCCGGTTCATTGTTCCCTATACCACGTACTTTGGCATATTTAAAGGATGTTCTAATAAATAGTTACGTTTATGACGATAAAATCGAAGAGTATATCAAGTTTGTTTCACACTGCTCTTACGTTTTAAAGTGCAAAATCGTACAATTTAAAAGTCGTAAATACAACACCGCAAGCACGGTTTGGCAGACACCACAACAGTTGGTAGCGCTAATCTTATACAGATTTGGCGCGCCCATCTGTCAATGACGTCACCAATGCACAAATTTTAATTACGCAATTACGCAATATATTAATTTAACTTAGCAACAATTATGTCAATAAGGTACTCACATAATAGGTCCAGATTTCCACGAAGTCCGCCGAGCGTCCTTCAAGATAGATAAAGATGGCGTCAGCACATACATAAGGGCTGCTGATGGCCGCCTTAAAGATAATTGCTGGAGGGTACGCCCAACGCTCTTCCAAAGCGCTCGGAACAGCTCCGGCAGTCGCGGTGGCTACCAGGACTCGTTCATCTAGGGTCGTGGCCTCCGGTTCTCCGGGTCGTGCAGTACGGTTCGCCCTAGGCGGCTTTCAAATTTCTTCTACCTATGTAGGGAAAGACGGGAACATGGTATAAGGGCGACAAACAAAGATAATCAGGCAAGGATATCTACATAAATAAAAATAACGCACGATACGATACCTAACACGACCACACTTCTTCAAGTCCCAAGCAAAAAAGCCACGTTACAGAGACTCACGGAAACACTTCTACCACTTTTTTCTTTCACGCGTCGGCGCGAAGTTATTCGTCCAACCCACTTTTGACGTGACGGAAATACGCGCACCCAGTCTTTTGAATTTATGGCGCGAAACTTCGCACATCAAAATTAACCTAAAAAAATGTTTAAGTGCCAATTTATTGGCACGGAACAATGCATGTCCCAGAACTGTTTTCAATTTACCAACAAATTGTACGAACAAACTGAAGGAACTTCAATGGGAAACAGTCTTTCACCATTCATAGCTAATTGTTTATGTCGCGCTTTGATACTGAGTTTGAAGGGAATTCCAAATACTCCCCAAGAATATGGATGAGGTACATGGATGACGCTTTTGCCATTTTTGACACTTCAAAATCAAGTGTTGATGATTTCCTTAATGAATTAAATTCAAAAGTAAAAAGTATAAATTTCACATACGAACTAGAGAATAATGAACAATTTCCGTTTCTAGATACACTAGTAATTAGAAACGGTAATAAACTAGAATTTGATATTTATAGGAAAAAATTAACGTGAATCGTTTTATTTTATCCTTCTCCAACCACAGTTTACAACATAAACTGGTGACTTTCAATTTTTTAGTAAACAGATTAATTAGTTATCCTTTAAATAGCAACAGGTTTAATAAGGAGCTGCACTTATTAAACAAATAGCGATTCACAATGGTTTTTCTATGGTTGTTGTAGATAATGTTTTAAGAAAATGAAAAAATATAAATAACATCCATAAATCAACGACTGAAGCCCTAGCATCACTAATGAAGTAGTCAAATATGTTGAACATCCTTTTCACAGCACAACTAAGAGCCTTAATAGGATATTTAAACAATTCAATTTCAAAATTGCTTATAATAATACTAATAAAATTAAATATCTGTTAGGTAATCAAAAAACAAAGCGAACAAGTTGTAAAAGTCGGGGATTTATGAGATTAGCTGTTCGGGACCAGGATGTTCTCAAAAATATATTAATCAGACTAAGTGAAATGTTACAACTAGATTTAAAGAACACATTGCTTATTTCAAATACGGTAAATATGAAAGATCTAGAGTCGCCAAACATATTTTTGAAACTAGCTACCCGGTTAAACTAAAAAATGTCAAACTGTTAAAAGCGGTACCAACGTATTCCTCCCTAAATGCTTATGAATCAATCAAAATAGTTAAACACAAAGGACTTCTGTTAAATACTGACAAGAGTCCAAGAGCGTCATCTGGATTGTTTTCCCTATTGGTTTAATAACTAATGGGAACGCATGATTGACCTTAGTTCCGCTCAAGCAGTTTTAATTTCAGCATAAATTATGGGGTTTTGTTTATTCAGGCAACAATTCCTCCAAGATCCCAAGTTCTAACACCAATAGCAGTTTTTCTTTAGGTTATTTAAAAAATTTAATTTTAAAAATCAATCCCCAAACAAATGGTGATTTGCAAAATAGCGTTTAACTTGAAATATCAAACATTACTGAGCAAACGAAAAATGGCTGTAAGTGTTATGAAACCTGTTCGAATATGCTATAGGAACATTGGGAAGTAAAGTTGTTTGGGCTCCTGTTCCTCCCTTCTTGATCCTTGTTAACCCCTACCTTTAAAAATCATGAAAGGACTTAAAACCAGACGAGGGTTGTGTGTTGTTATGTTTGAACCACCAGCAGTGACAAATTAGTTTCGTATCGTAAGTGCTCATTGACAATAAAATAGTGCCGTTAAGCTCGCTATACAGTTAACCCAATTACAGTCCACATAATCATTAGAGAAATTCAAGTAAGTGTTTATGTTAAGTAATGAATGATACATTCTTTGAACTAACATTTTGGTCTCCGAGGGGATTGAATTCCTTTTGTTAAATTGAATTTCACGCCTCAATTTCTTAATTTCTTTTGTTTTTGATTGGGAGGGTGCTATAAATTCATTATTGTTTTAAACTGTATAGACATTTGCCTAAAAGTTCTTAGAACAATTTGTTTGATTTGTTTTACAATCTAAGTAAATTTTCGTTTTGAATACTAGTTATTTTATGTAAAAGTTTTATTCGGGAATTTAATTAAGATAAATAGTAACGGTACTGAATAGCATTTTGTGTGAGCTTGTGAAACAGGGTCGGGGTAGCGAATTGTTAAACGTTCCGGGTTAAAGACACGTAGTTTATGGTTGCGGCGTTGTTATTCATTGTTATCTTTGCCTGTGCGGTGTTTTTACAGGTCTTGTTGTTGCTATTCCTTTTAGAAGATTAGGCATTTTTCAATTTCAATTTCGCGCACATGCATTTTACAGTGGCATTGTATTGTTTGTAGAAACAGTACTTGTCATTTATTGCTCAGACATCATTTCTTTGCGTGGTCAGAATAACGACCTTCTCCTATAGAATTTTAAAACTTATAGTTGCCGCTTTGTTGCTTTAGATGCTATTAAACCCCTTCACCATGGTAGTTACCACAGAAAGGTTGATTTTCCAAGGTAAAGCTGCGTTAAGTAGATTGATAGCATTACAAAATGCATTGTCTAATTTAGATGGGACCGGTGATACTTATGCCGAAATTGAGGCTAGTAGGCAACTAACTTCGCAGACTATAACAGATTTTGACAAATTGTATACAGAATGCATCTTAGACAATGATTGTATCGAAGACATTTCGGGTATTCGAATTAATTTAGATAAATACTTCTTGCAGATTAGAACATGGTTTACTCAATGTCAAAGGCAGTTTGAAACTAAAGTACCTCTAGCATCATTGGTGGATAATTCACACTTAGCCACAAACAACATACGCTTGCCGACAATTTTATTAATAAAGTTTAATGAGAAATTTAAAATTTTGAATCATATAACAATTCATTTCGTACTTTGATAGATTTAAATCAGAAACTTTCTCCTATTGAAAAGATTTGTTTATTGTTAAACAGTTTAGATGACAAATCAAACAACTCGTTAAACATTTATGGGTCCGTGACGCAAATTACGGCATTGCTCTAAAAATTATTATAGATCGCTATGAAAGTAAAAGATTAATTGTTACAAATTATTTAAATTGCATGGAAAAGGCTTCCAAATTGAATTCTGCCACGTCAGATAGTTTGAGGTCGTTATTAAACGTATTCGTTGAAAGCTCTTGCGCTTTAAAAATTTTTGAAAATGTCGATCTGTTTGATTTTGTTCTTTTCAATTGGCTATTACAGAGGTTAGATTCAGACATCGCCAAACGTTTCGAAATGCAAAATACAAGTGAAATACCACGTTTTGAAGAATTAAAAGCGTTCTCAGCTCAATCGTGTAAGGATTTAAAGATAAACGATTTGATGTCTTAAAAAGCACCGAAAACCGTCAACTATGCGACTAAAAGTAAAAGTAAGCCTTCAACTTGGAATAAACAAAATTCAACTCGTGGGACGTTTGTATCTACGAAGTCACTAACAAATGCATAGTGTGTAATGACTTGTACTTGATTTATGATTGCAAAACGTTCTTTGGTAAATCCGGACAGGAACGATTTGATTTCGTTAAAAAGAATAATCTCTGTTTAAATTGTTTGTGTAGTTTGCATTGTGTCAAAATTTGCCAATTAAAGGTAGTTTGTAAAAAATGTCGTAAACCACACCACACATTGTTGCATTTTGAGAATGCAAATACCTCTCCTACTACATCAGCGGATTATACAAAAAAAATGGTTGAAGGGAATGAAACAAGTGAAAAGCTTATTCGTTTTCGATGCAGAGGCCTGAAGGTAGTTCATTCTTTTCTCGTTCAGTTTTTAATACAACAACTTTGATCGCTACTGCTCAGGTAGCGATTATCGATAGTTTTGGTAAACTACAAACTGATAGGGCACTCCTAGATAATGGGGGTATGTCAAATTTCATAACAAAAAAGTGTTGTCAAAGCCTATTTTTGCAGAAGCATAAAAGGTTTGGGATTGAATGCGTCTACTATCAGTGGTAGCTTATCGTGTCGTATTCATTCTTGTAATCAAGCTGAAACTTAAATCAATTTCAATTTAGAATTTTTTGTTTTACAGGAATTATGTGGTCAACTGCCGGCCACACCTTTATCGAAACGCCATTGGGATCATATCGATGGATTACATTTAGCTGCTCAAAATTTTTTGAACCTGCGAAAATTGATTTGTTGTTAGGAGCAGACATTTTCGCACAAATTTTGTTGAATGAATCTCGGATAGGCCAACAAGATGAACTGGTGGCCATTCGCACCAAATTTGGTTGGATTGTGACTGGACAAGTAGGTTGTTCAGAAACTATTTCTACTTCGTTGTTTTGCTTATGTGGAGCCAATAGAAGAAACACTAATTTGTTTTTGAGAGCTGGAAAGTGTCCCTGCTCACATACAGAAAAATGCAGAAAACGTATTGTGTGAAAAGGCGTTTGTTAAAACTTATTCTAGAAACGATGCAGGTCGGTTTATGGTTTCATTGCCCTTTAAAGGACCAGAACCAATTTTTACTGATTCTCGTGCAATCGCTTTACGTCGCTTTTTTTGGTTGGAAAGACCTTTGCAGAATGACTCGGATTTACGAGCGTCATACAATCTCTTCATGCAAGATTACATAAACACAAGGAACATGAGTCCTGTACCTCTTCTTTCGTTGGATAGTAGTCCTGTTTATTACATTCCGCATCATGCGGTAATAAAGCCAGAGAGCACAACAATTAAATTAGGAGTTGTGTTCGATGCAAGTGCAAAAACCTCAGACGGTATTTCACTAAATGACATGTTGTTACAGGGAAAGTCACTACAAAAGGATATTTTTGAACTTCTATTGTAGTCGGATTTACAAAATTGCTTTCACAAATGTATGGTCAGATCGAGATTATACCAGAACATCGAGATTTTCAACTTATTTTGTGGGGATTTGATTCATCTGATCCTCTTGTTGATTATCGATTGAACATCGTTACTTATGGGATAAAAGCTTTTCCTTTTCTTGCTCTTCGTACGATCCAAGAATTAGCGAGATTGGAAGCGGTTCGCTACCACCGCGCTTCACTTGTTTTATCCTTCAACTCATATGTAGATGTATTTCATCAGTGGTTTTGAAACTGTTGAAGAAGCCAACTTGTTAGTTTAAGAACTGACTGAATTATGTAAGCTTGGTGGTTTTGAACTTAGAAGATAGAATAGTAATTCCACCTTGTCTTGTCAAATATACCCAATTCACAAATCGAACAACCACCGCTGACGTTTAGTCAAGAAAAAATTCCACTAGTAACGGTGTTAGGGCTCAAGTGGTGTTCCGATTCAGATGCTTTTTCATACGATATACAAATTAGTGAGCGTCCTTGTACAAAAAGGAACGTTCTCTCGACATTAACTAGAATTTTCAGTCCCCTAGATTTCTTAACTCCTGTTACATTTTTTATTAAACATTTCGCTTGGCGTTTATGGACTTTGAGAATCAATTAGGATGTCCAGCCTCCCGAAAAACTTATTCGTCAATAGGACAAGTATTTGTTGCAGCTTCCATTCTTATCTGAGTTGAAAATTTTTCATCAGTTGATTTGTAAAGATTTAAAGAGCATTGAGTTACATGCCTTTTGCGATGCTTCAGAAGCAGGTTATGCATCTGTTGTTTATTTTCGTTGTTTTGACAAAAATGATAATGTTTTCGTGTACTTTGTTTGTGCAAAAAGTAAAGTTGCGCCCATAAACAAAGTTTTGTTGCTACGGTTAGTGTTGTGCGCAGCAGTTCCACTTGCAGATCTCGTAGAGTATGTGAAGAAAACATATTTCAAGTTAGAATTTACAAGCATCTTAGCTTGGTCGGATTCTACAATAACGTTTTTATGGTTAAAATCGCCATCTAATAAATGGAAAACGAATAGAATTGCACAAGATTAATCGCTAGTTGCACCTACTAATTGGAATCATGTCAAATCACAAGACAACCTTGCCTCTAGAGGCCTTTCTGGAACTGAACTTATCGATCACCCGCTATGGTGGGCGAGTCCTGTGTGGTCAAAATTACTTTTGGAAAATTGGCCTAAACAACCATTTCTTGATAATTCAGCATCAAAATTGTCACAAAGTTCTGCCGAAGCAAAAGTCGTGTTGGTTGCCATTGAACCTTCGGATCACGTTTTGACTTCTTTGTTAGATACATTCTCCGATTTGCAAAAGATTTTGAAAATAATTGTTCACTGCCGCCATTTTGTGTTCAACCTCAAATCACCTAATGGAAAATTAACTGGTGCGATTACACTTCGAGAAAGAACAACAGCGTTAGAATCATTAGTTAAACATGTTCAAAACAGTGCATTTGCGGAAGCTTTGGAAAAATTGAATAGAGACATTTAGTTAGTAAGCAACTCCGTTCTCTTACTCCATTCGTAGATTGCAGGGGACTCCTCAGGGTTGGCGGTCGGTTAAAGCATTCGGACATCTCACATGATGCAAAATATCCTTTACTTCTCCCTCGGCTCCATCGTCTAACAACTCTTATTATACTGGATTGCCACATTAAAAATTTACATTGCGGTAATCGTACAACCCAGTCATTATTGCAACAGCATTTTTGGATTTTGTCTGCTAGGAGAGCCATAAGACAGTGTCTACGTGCATGTATTCCTTGTTTTATGCTTAATTCTACTTCTATTGTGCCTTCTATGGGAGATTTACCTACTCCGCGAGTGACTTCCGGAAAAGTATTTCGTCATAGTGGCGTAGATTTTGGGGATCCTTTTTCCATAACAATGGGTCGGGTTCGAGGAGCCAAAAGGTTAAAGGCATATATATGTCTCTTTGTTTGTTTCAGCACTAAGGCAGTGCATTTAGAATTAGTTTCAGATTTGTCGTCAGAAGCATTTTTAGCCGCTTTCCGTCGATTCATTTCTAAACGCGTAAGGTGTATCCACATATACAGCGACTGTGGTACCAACTTTGTAGGTGCTGAAGCTAAAATACGCCAACTGTTAGAACAATCTGCACACGAGTGGTCGTTAAACCACCCTTCTGCTCCGCATTTCGGTGGGCTACGGGAGACGGGAATTAAATCTGTCAAAACTCACTTATCTCGGGTAGTTGGTGAGCAAAAATTGACTTACGAAAAATTGAAAACTGTTATAGTGCAAATTGAAGCACTTTTGAACTCCCTATCATTAAGTTCGCTTAATTTGGATTCTAACAATTTATCTTGTTTGACCCCAAGTCATTTTTTAACCATCGAATCTATTTCTGTCATTCCAGATACGGACGTTACTGAGGTAGCGATTAATCGTTTAAATCGTTGGCAACTAGTCTAGCGGTTACAGCAAAGTTTCTGAAAGCGATGGCAATCAGAGTACCTTCATACGCTTCAGAAATAATCTAAATGGTTTGCTTTTGGGGAATCCCTAAAGCTTAATACCTTAGTGTTGATTCAAGAACCCAATTCCTCGGCTCTTCATTGGAGATTGGGCAGAATCATTCAACTGCATACCGGCAAAGATAACGTTGTTCGCGATGCAACTGTGAGAACGACACATGGGACACTTAAAAGACCTGTGCTAAAGCTTTGCCCTTTGCCCTTCGAACAGTAATTGTTTGCTTGCTCTTGTTGGCGTATTTGTGCAACAAGCTCATAGGGTTAGATACTCTATAGCTATTTAGTCTACTTCCGTATAAATTTTATTTAGTATTGTACATATTAGTTGTTTGCTTTGTTTATAAATAAATTTATATTTATTTTGGTGGGCAGGATGTTCGGGCTCCTGTTCCTCTCTTCTTGATCTTTGTTAACCTCTCTTTTTAAAAATCATGATAGGACTTAAAACCAGCAGCCGACAAGGGTTGTGTGTTGTTATGTTTGAACCACCGGAAGCGACAAATTAATTTCGTATCGTGAGTGCTCATTGACAATAAAATAGTGTCTTAAACTTGCTATACAGTTAACCTAATTACAGTCCACATCATCATTAGAGGAATTCAAAGTAAGTGTTTATGTTAAGTAATGCATGATACATTCTTTGAACTAACAAAAGTTATTTGTATTGTAATTTGAACATCTTTGTATAAAAATTTTATTAAGATTAATTTTTTGTAATACATTCACTTGATCAAAAAGCGGGTTGCGTTCTTTTTGAAGCATTCGTTAGTATCCTTTGGTTCCTTATATGTTACACTTTCTCTGGACTTATACTTTTCATTCATTAGTACAAGCATATTGTACAACTCAATTTTACATTGCCTTGTGATTGAATTGGCAGTGTACGTATTTAAGAACATACGCTGCTATCATATTTGCTTGTTACTACTAAATTCAAATTCCTCTGTAAAAGCTATGGGTCAAACGGAAGTTAATTCGAAAGGTTTGATAGCAAAAGCAACAAGGTTTTTTCTTGTTCTCTGGTCCTTTATAAAGTAGTGTTTATCCTTATCTATGCTGTTCCATTCGCAGCAGTGGTGTAATTCAATTACGTCACTAACAAAAGTGCTATTACTTTTAAATTACCACATATAATCTGCGCATATTCTATATACTTAATTTTTTCAAGTAAAGTTTTCATATTATCATCGTTTTCTTTCTTATGTACTGTGTGGGTAATTGGAGAAGAGGGTACGAATTTTCATTGTGGAAGGGAACTTCCTTCAAGCTTAGGGTAGATGAATCAATAAATAATCTTCAAACATTAGTCTGGTATTTACATCTTAATGCATTTATCCATTAGTCCAGAAAGATCTACACTAACTGATCACATGATGTAAAAATGAAGACAATCTTGTTTACGTCTCCGGTATGTGGAAATATGCGTACCACCTTGTAAAAGATTCCAGCCTTGCAATCTGGATTCAACAGTACGATTTGAGCTTTTGACAAATATAAATCCCGTACTAAGTCGTTAAGCTCATCTTGTGGAAGTACATGTGGAGTACCTATAAATGGTTGGAAATCAGGATTCGTGTCTTTTTCCATAGGTTCAACAATATTACCTTCAGCTGCATTCATGTCACCGTCAAGTGTATATGATTCTGGGCGTTTGGGTCAGATAAATTTTGGCTGTAAAAACTGGTGTAAGAAATTATTGCATGATTAAGTACTGTATAGCATACTGCAACTTCAGTAAAATTCAAGTTCTCTTCGCGCCATAGGCACTGCGAAAAGGCAATCACTTACCAGTATCATTGAGCCATCCTTTTAAATTCACAGCACATATTGCGCAAATGATATGCAGCGCCCAAGGTTTTTTTGATTTCATAAATTACATCCCAAACAAAGCTTAAACGCTTTTTTGATTAACGTAGTTATTGTCTTTTTGTGAGATTAGATCTTATACTAGCCACATACGTGACAAAACGTATCCATTTGATTTAAACACTTTCACAATATTCTGTATAGTATATCAGCAACATATACCGTATAGTTAAATATTCTTTTCTTATTTATATTTTATATCTGCTCATTTTCTCCTCGGCGCCTAACTAGCTTAAGCTTATTACTAAAGTCTTGGACAGATATTATGACGCTGATTACATTCCAATGATGAGTCAACCACGGATTACGTATTAACGAGTATCTTAATACCTGAGGGCTATACGAAAATTCTGAGTGCAGATTCGATTTTAGCGATCAAAAATACATAAAAGACATCCATCAGATATCAGGATCTAGAAAACGTGTTGGTCTGTGTTGTTTTAAAAGTACGCCTTTACACCATGCTGAAAAAATTGTTTTTTATTTAGTAAATGTTTTTGGCGGACTTAAACTAGTAACTTACAACTATTAATTTCTTAAAACTACTTAAACTATTACTATTTTTAACGTACTAGGCCCACTATCAGTGTTCTCAACTCTGTACGTAAAATCGCAGTCCTCGATTCTTACATAAGAAAGTTTAGTAGCATCGAATTTCTTCTTAAAGTATACGTCGGTGCTAAAGTTTATTACAACGTCTTTAGCATTTAAAACCACGTTGTTTCGACACTCCTTAGCTGAAACAGCTTTAGATCTGACTGTTTTAGTTACGTTTGGAGTTGTTGATTCTTCGGATGAATCCTTTTCGTATGGAATTTTATCTATAACATATACCAATGAAAAATTCTCCATAATATAAAAATACAGCTTAATCTAATTTGAGAGAACCTAAAGTAATTCTTTTTATAAAACGCTAAAACACTCAAGAGAAATTGTTTTAAAAATGACATTCGGTCCATCTTGAGTATGTGGTTTAAAAAATATAATTATCCACCTTTTTGCCAAAAAACTATGGTTAACGTATGTTTCATGAATGCTAAGATAATTCACGAAATAATAGTACGATGCTTTTCATAAATCTTAACCTAGATAGATACATAATGGGCAAAGTATTTAAAGTATAGAACACTAACGGTTTAAAGCTTTGTGATTTGATCTTGCTAAACTTTTTAAACCTGGCTTTTTAAATCTTTTGCACGGCAGAAAGTACCAAAACAGCAATAATAGAAGCACACTCTTTGGAATTTAATTTTTATATAGTCTGTTTATTAAATATATGCTAAATTTTCAATATTATTAAAACTAAAAACAGGTTGCTTTTAGCTAAGGCTAAAAAACAAGGTCTGACAGTATTTAAAATTGATCATTGCTAGGCCCCAAGAAAATAATTAACTCAAAAGATACCTAATCCAAGATGTGGAATACTTGGAATATGTTGTGAAACCGAGTCGTATTTATGGTCTAAAAGGAGTTAAAGCATCCGAGGTAAGGTTTCACGAAAACAGTGAAATGAAGGCGAATGTTAAAAACACCTCCGCGAGAATGGAAAGAACTACTGTGCATTTATATTTCCAATGCTCCACCCAAAGGTACTACATTGGCCAGGAAGCGAGTTTTTTGTTGCCTGGAAATTTCGAATTTTGCCGAACCCTTGCCGTTCCATGCAAGGTAGGGATCATTAACGTGCGTGACAGTACTCACACACGGGACCTCTATTTAACCTCTAATCCAAACGAGGGCGTAATTTTTGTGAAAAATGCTCACCTGCCATTTTTCAAGCAGTCGGCCGTGTCGGGATTCGAACCCAGGACCTTGGGATCCGTAGTCTTACGCTTACTACATTGATCCGCGGCGACGCCGGAAAGAACTACCGTGCATCTACATTTCCAATGCTTCACCCGAAGGTACTACATTGGCCAAGAGGCGAGTTTTTTATTGCCTAGAAATTTGGAATTTTGTCGAGGCAAGGTAGAGATCTTTAACGTGCGTGACAACACTCACACACGGGACCTCCAGTTAACCTCTCATCCGAACGAGGGCGTAATTTTTGTGAAAAATGCTCACCTGCCATTTTTCAAACAGTCGGCCGTGTCGCGATTCGAAACCAGGACCTTGGGATCCCGGAAAGAACTACCGCTGTACTTATACGTTTGAAGGCAATCTGAAGAGGGCAAGAGAAAAATGCTTAGCATGGTAACTGATTCCATAATATTGTATGGAGACCAGATATAAGAGAAAATCCTGAGGTTAAAAAAATATAAAAATATGCTAAAGAGACAACGAAGGAAACAGGCATTTAAAATCTTCAGTGGCTTTTATACAATTTTTTTGTCGGAAGGGATGCATGTGATAGCTTCTACCTTACCTGTAGAACTAATAATGGAAATAAGGAGAAGAAAGTATCGGAAAGACAACGGAATAAAACAAACTATAACTAATCAGGTGCTAAAGAGCTAGCAAGCAAGATGTAATTCTGAAACCGGAAAGGCAAAACTAAGAGCTATTTTGTGTGGGTTAACAAAAAATACGGTCAGATGGATAACTATCTCACTTAATTTGTAAGTAAGTATGGGTGTTTAAGTTGTATCTGAAAAGGTTTAGAATAACAAACAAAGAATGCAAGAAGTGGACGCCTAAAAGACTGAAGTTAGAATTAAGAGAGTTGATGAATTGACTACATATTATTATATTTATTATATATATATATATATATATATATATATATATATATATATACAGTTTTTGTTAAATAATTATTCTTTAGGGTAACTTTAACCATAGTTAGTTTGGCGAAGGCGTGTAAAGCTTTCCGCATATATCGCTCTCAATCCGAGTTCAATCACAACGAATTAATTTTCAAAGCCCAATTTAAAATCACACAATATTGAAAACTTTGGTAAGCCATTTTAGTTAATTGAATATTTTAACAAGAACCGCTGTTTCAAAAACTATTGCACATTGTAGAGAACTTATACGTGAGCATGACTTATGATCTTTGATTTTATATCAACTCTAAATAAAACATTATCTATTGTGCATGGTTCTAAAACATAGACTGGGTTAAACTTACCTTTGATAACAAATTTTCCGTGAGGATATGAATACGTAGAACTTCCTAGTTTTACGTAGATGATAGAGTTCAGAACATCTCCGACGTTTAATTTTACTTTGTCATCGAAAACAGTCCAATAACGATCTATTTTCTCAAATGTAGACAATTTTATATCAGCGTTGTTTCGGTTATCGATTTCCTCATTTATGTTTGCCCAAAAATAAAATTCGTCAATTGCTGTAGATGCATATAACAATAAAGATAGACCTTTAGGATCATATGCGACAACTACAATTTGAAGATCAGGTCGTGGAGGAATAACGAGAGCTTCAGTAGTACTTGTCATTTCAAAAGTTTTGTAATATTCAAACTGGTAGTCAACAGTTGTTGTTTCTTCGCCTGTATAATCAACCAAACCTATGTCTTTTGTTGTACCTTTAGTAAAGGGCGTATGAACTGTTGTATAAGATGTGGTAACACTAGCAGGCTTTACCCGCACATCGTAGTCTACAGAGGTGTTGAAATTGTTTAATAACTCTGGGAAAGATTTGGGCTCCATTTCCCATTCATCAGTATCACCTGTTGACGATGTTGTTACGTTGGTTGTGTTTATTGTAATAGGCGGGGCATGAAATTTATAACTGCTTGAACTTGTAGTTCCCAACGAAACAGGCGTATACGGATACCATGGTGTTGTTTCGACATTAGTTGCTGCAGTTACCGGTATATCAGCACCTGTAATTGTAGCATTTTCAATAACTGTTTGAATTACTGCATTTGTATTACTATTTTCTGCTGTTGAGTTTTTATATTGTCGTATAAACGGATCTTCCTTAGTTCTTGGCACATTAGGCGTATACGAGTATAACGGTTTGGTAGGCCCTATATCAGTTACTTCAGTCAAGGGATTATCTGTATTTGCAGAAATGTCAATTTCGCGTACTATTGGAAATGTTGATTTTTTATCAGCATTTTTTGCCGAGGTTCTATAATTTGGAGTAAAGTGATCCTCGTTAGTTTCTGGTAAGACGATTGTGCGCGAGTCTGTTAGTTTAGTCGGTCCTGCATCTACAGCTACCGTTGACTGGCTAGCTGTGACTGTTTTAGTTTCAGCAATTGTTTGAATTGTTCCTCTATCATCAATTTCCTCTCTTGTCCTGTTTTTATATTTAGGTGTGAACTGATCTTCTTTCATAAACGGTGTAATTTTTGGTTCGATTTCTAATACTGTTGTCATAGTAGTAGTGGACTCAATTTGTACGGTAGGATATAAATTTGGCACGAGTTCTAAACACAATGCTAGTTTTATATAAATATTTTACTAAATATTAACACCTACTCACCCGTAATTTTGAAGGCCGGCAAATAAGGATATTTTTCCACACTCCCATTTCTGCGAATATGTACCGCAGGATATATAAAGTCTCCAGGAAGGAAACCAATATTCTGGCTTTCCACAATCCAACTTCCCTCAGTTGCTTCTAAGGCAGACGTGCGTATAGTTGCACGCCTTGTATATAGCAAAGGCTCATTAACATTTGCCCAAAATAGAAATCCTTCAACTGCTGTGTCGTTGAATAAATTAACCCGAAACCCTTGTGGATCAAAAGCAGTGATAGAGATAGGGTACCGCACCAAAGCTGAAATAAGATGTAGTTTAGACGTAAATCACTTATTTAGTTACACATAAAATAAGGTGTTAATTTTGCATTTACAATCACACAAAGGAAATGGTAATTTAAAGGAATGTATCACCTACCTTTCACTGGTTGTAGTTGTTGATTGTACTTGCACTGCTATCAAATAATTATGGACTGTATAATGTTCACTAATTGTTGCTAATTATTGATGCTCGATGCACCAAACTAAATCGCGAACCAAAAAGAAGCGAGCACGAAGTTGAATAGCGTCCACTCGTAAATTACCAACCCTTTTATGTCGTTGCACTAAAGGTAGGGATAATGGAGGGGTTATATGTGTGAAATAGTTTAAGGAATTAAATTAATTGTGATTGACATAATACAACTACAGACAAAATACTTATAAAGCCTTAACATACCGCCCACCAAAATAAGTATCTGCTTCCAATATATCCCACACTATACCTATATGCCCTGTAGCGTGTACTATAATCCTATCTCTCCTATTTTTTACGCTTTTCAACAGATATCTTTCTTCCTACTATTTCTAAAATCTCTTCCTTTTTAACTTCGTCTGTCCGTGATATTTTCATTATAAATCTGTAGCACCACAATTCATGTCCTTTCTCCTACGTTTCACAGCCGTACAGTGCTGTGATCCACGCATACGCTGTCTACAGATTTTCTTTGTTTCTATGTTTGTTGTATTTGAACATAACAGCTGCTTTTTCTGGTTAAAATTAGCACAACATTGTACTAATCTTTTTTCAATATGTCTTGCATTCTCCTTCTAACATTTTTAAAAATATACCTTATTTAACCAATATTGAAAGGTAAACGAATGTGTGTAAGTAACCTGACGGTTACTAAAGCACTTAGATATGTACCAAATCGATAGTTTACCAACTATTCCATTTGCACTGTCAACATTTTTTGAGAATATTGCAAATTCAACACGTATAGCTGGTACGATAATCATTAGGTTTAAAAAGAATTATGTTTTTTTTAAATTAGGTTTTCCGTCATGTAACTGGTTGAAGGTGTAGTTCCATTATTTTCCAATCTAAACTAATCTACACATTTCCATGAAGTTTCACCAGCTTACGCCTTCAACCATCTGAGTGCAATAATCTAATATAGGTCTACCTCTACCTTTTCTTTTTCCTTTCCCTGTTTTTAATTTGTTACGCACTATTTCATCATGTCTTAGTATGTATCCTACCATCCTATCTCTGCTAATTTTTTTACTGTTATCCACATATTTCTTTCTTCCCTTACCATTTCTAGTAGCTTCCTGTTCTTACCCTTGTCTGTCTATATCTTCATCATACATCTGTAGCCTGAAATTCCAACAGCCTACGTTTTTCACTATCTGTGAGTAATAATCTAATCTAGGTGTGTTTCTACCTCTCGGGTTTTTTTCTCTTTGCTTCTAATATATTCTGCACTATTCCCTCAGGTATTAATATTATACTATCGCTCCTATATTTATGGTTATTCACATATTTCTTACTTCCCCTACCATTTCCAGTGCATCGCTGTTCTTAACTTTGTCTGTCAATAATATTTTCATCATACATCAATAATATCACATTTCGAGGGCTTCTTCCTGTCCGTTGCTCTTACTGTCCACGTTTCACAACCGTACAGTTCTGTACTCGACAGCTTTGATTTCAGCAATCTCTTTCTTGTTTCTATGTTTGTTGATTTTAAAGATAGTAGTTGCTGTTTCTTGTTAAATACAGCACTGTTTTGTGCGAATCTTTGTTTTATAACCTCTGCATATCCTCAACCTTGCAATATTTGTCTTCGTAAGTATCCGAGATCCTTAATCTCTTGCAAGTTCTCGCTTCCTATTGGTATTCTAGTTTCTGATATATTTTCCCCTCCTTTAGATACTAGAACTTTAGCTCTATTTTTGTTAATTTTCATTTCTTTCTGTTAGAACTCATTCCATTTCAATAAGAGCTGCTTCTAACTCTTTCCTGCTAGATAGTATTATCATTATTTGCAAATCTCAGCAACAATCTTTTGTCTCTGCGTAATAGTTTCATTCTGCATTTGACAGTATTCGTTGCCTTTTCGATATACAAGTTAAAGATTAGCAGGGATAGCACTCATCCTTGTCTTTTGTATTACGCCGTCTCTCAGTGTAGTTGACCAACGACGTCGAGTAAAATTTGTGTAAAGGTCAAATGTCCTCGGAATCTGACCCAAAATCGCTAAAATGAAACTATCCATTTGCAAATAATTTTTATACGACAAACAAAAACTTCTTTTAGCTTAATCTACTTAACATACACAAATAGTAGTTTTAGGTTTGGAACAAAGTGATACTTGCGCTGTAAGTCATTAATTCATGCTGATACTATAATCTTTATGATCGCCTGTCTTTGGCTATTTAACAAATTGTTTCCATTAGAATTTCGAAACATTTCTGGTTCCATATTTTTAGTTTTCCATTTTTATTTAACTTCTATACGTCGAAATAAATTGCCTCAGCTTTAGAAAGTACTTTTACCGATGAAAGTAGCGGGTGATCCTTCACCAAGACACCTTATAATTTATATTGGAGCAATAAGTCGTGGTTCCATAAATTAATTATCCACCAATGAACGAATGCCTCACAATTTATTTTCAAAACTTCAATGTTAAATGTTGAAAGCCAAAAGAATGTATGAATGCCGACCCTCATTAAAGTCTACTTTATATAATAAAATTCCAAATACGTCCTAGGCCTCGAAGCATTTGATTACATTCTGGAAGTATTAGTTATCCGCCTGATATAATAATTTACCGCAATTTCATGTTTCCTTATCTATAATGAGCTGTCAGTTTTAAAATTTAAAGCAACCATAATGGTCTTTTCTACGAGCCTTTGTATAACCAATAAAACTCGTTATCTTACATTGTTCTATAGTCTTTTTTAATGTTATCTCTTTCCGCAAATCGAGCCGCTTATTCATGCTAGATAATTAGCTTGTTAACGTAAATATATTTTATTCTAGAACCGTCTCGAAATTGACTGCTTTGAAAGAAAACTACTTTCCACTAATACTCGCAATTGTATTGTAACATTTTGAATAAATGACATTTATTGTAATATTCTTAAAGGGGGACTTAACTTATATTTTGGACTCGTTTATGATATTTATAAATGCGCTAAAACTGATACTTTTCAGGAGAATAGGTCTTTATACACGAATTTTTACATAAACACAATCAGTGAATGCTCTAGTATTTTTACGCGACTAAATTTGTTTTCAAAGTATTCTACAAAGAATAGATATTGACACACGGATTTTGAAGCAACGAATGCTTGATTGAGTTTTATCTTAAATGGTACCTCACAACAGTATATGAACTTAAAGCGCGTTTTTTTGCTTGAGATTTAATGTAATATGCTAAGGTAATGAGCTTATCCTTCTAGAAATATTATACAGGGTAAAATTTATATATTGAAAAAATATTACTTTTCTCCGCTTTGGGTCGGTTTTTGTCACAGAATGTGGTTCCCAATAATCTCTTGTGACCTCATTATCAATATATACTATATATATATATATATATATATATATAGATGTGATAAGGGGTCACGAGACGTCATTGAGGCCCAAATTCCACAATTAAAGCCCACTTAAATATAATAGAATCCAGAAAGAATAGAAATTTCCGTAAATTCATGGTTACGTCCTGTATGATACAAGTGTACTTTAATTCACTAAAGTGCCAAGCAAAACCGCAAATTACGTATATAAATAATCACGCTGTATAATATAAGCGTATTGTAAATACATAGCAAATAATGTCGTATATGTAATAATAATTAATTCTAAAAAACCTTAGAACGCATTAAATGCGAACCCAAATCGATCATTTTAAGTTAAATACAAAACCATTCGTGTGTAATAATATTAAAATGCCCTTTGCGTGCATAAAAATAATTCTGTGTCTCAATTTTAGCTATTAAAAACGTTTTACCGTGAAAGCAAATATTTTCTATAAAAATGCAACTAATTTGCATTATAAATCCATTAAAGCTTAAATTAATTACATAAATTCATAAATAAAGAATTTTATAAAATAGGAGAAATACAGGATGAATTTGGCATGACTTAATAAATAAAGAAACGTTTATTCCAAGAAGCGGCCGGAACTGTAGAAAACCCAGAAAATGTAATAAAAATTGAAATTTGATAAGAAATATTTATGATCTTTCACATTCACTGTACGATAGAAAGACACCGCAAGCATTAATTTTAGGTATTAAGTAAAGATGGACAAGGCACATAAATCAACACTAACGAGGTAATAGAATGTGTCGATTTTAGATATTAATGAGTTTTTCTGGGAAATCTTAGGTCACTACGGTGTAAAATATTCCATACAATACTAGTGTATTCTTGAAAATAGATAATTTTGTTTATAAAAGAAAGCGTTTATTAAATAGATTCATTAATAATTTTAATCGCGAAAATGTCACATTGGGAAAACAATTTTGAAGCTATTGTTTTAAAGTATGCAATACGCATACTGTAATTAATATTTCCCATGCGACAGTGAATAACGAAGTAAGTTAAATGTAACCTGCACAGAAATATGAAAATTGATAAATGCAATTACTTGATCTATACCAATATAAAAAGCTATTTAAAATTTTATTGAATAATCACACAGAGGATGTTTACTTTGGTATTTTATGTAACAGGGATTGAAGTGCCTGTAGATCATTGCAAAACAAAAACATACTCGGTTCACTTGATAAGGGCAACAATTTTTATCGAATCATTTCTATTAGCAACCATTATTCTTTTGTTGTGCATACTTTGAGGTGTTTAAGTGTTCGACTAGTCGGATGAATTGAATCGATTTCTAGGTATGAATGGTCAAATTCCATAAACTTTATGTCATAGTTTTTGATTGTTCGATTTAATACATAGCATGCAACATTGCAGCCGCAACAAATTGGTTGCTATTTTGTCTTCCGTGTATATCCGAAAACTGGAAACACGAGAAACAGTTTATGGTAAGCTGATGTAATAATTTAGCAGGCATGTACCTATTTCTGACGCCCCTTTAGAGCCAAGAGTCTCGTCCTAAACAAAGCAGTAGTGACTATGACCAATTAAAAGAATAAAATATAGTTAAATTAAATACTGAAAATGTTGCTTGTAGTCTGTCTGTCAGTCAGCTTGTGTATCAAACGTAATAGCTCTGTGAGTTATACGAACGTCTCTTAAAAATTCTTATTTACCTTTCTCATTCATTTTTAGTGATTGTTTTCCTTTTTGATGTGAAGTTGCAAGTTATACTCAAAATCCGTTTTGCTTGTGGCGACATATGAGACATATGATATGGAGGGATAGTATAAGTACATAACTTTGAAATTTTTCTCAGTAAACATCAGTGGATACAGGCCTGATTTTTTTATAGCGGTAGTACGTTTCAATGTATACATTGTACATCACGATATTTATATCTGGCCCTAGATACTGTTTTTAGTATCACGCAGGTCTTAGTAAAATTCCACATGGGAGAGTGCATGACTTTTGTCTATCACTATTTATATAAGTACCGCCCGAACTGCTTGTACCTACATCAATAACTTTGAAACCAATACACACTTAAATTTTAAGCACACGCGCATATTTGGTGTCTATTCAGCAGGTGTATATGCGCGATTTGGTATTTGTAACTTTGTTGGTAAGTTGTCTTTTGCTATGACGTTGAACACTATTTTCTGTTGCTAAGAAATAGAAATGTGCTTTTTAGCAATTGCCGTCAGAAAAATCGCGCACATATGAACATATGGATTTCAAACTTTACGGCTATAAGATTGAAATCACGTAAAAGATACAAGCATGTGGCCATGAAAACAGTAAAATTTTATTGCGATTAGTTAAACATCAAGTGCTCCATGAACTGATATGGTCTACTGAAGGAGTAAATTTTCAGTTAAACGATTTTGTAAATTAACAAGCAAAATGATCGATATTGATGGACTGAAAATACGAAGCTGATTTATGGACGATATCTTCATAGTGCATGTGTAACTGTATGGCATGCAGTCTTCTACTAGCTTAATTGACCCGCTGCTTTTTGATGTTTAATGAAGGGTTGGCATGGTTTGGCATTTTAAGTGATCAAGCAGTAAGATATCTATCAGTAAACTGATTTCAGCACACTGGGGCACTAATCATGGAACCAAAACTTTTTCCAAAATGCAGTGCTGTGCTTGATATTTATACACGATATCAATAGCGTATATGTAGGAACGGTGAATATTTATTTATAGCATACGTGGCATCATAAATAAAAGTTTTCAAAATTAAGGATACACTGCATATTTTATTTTCAAGGGGACGGATTTTTATATAAAATTCACACCCGGAAATCTTATCCATGAGGGCTCAACAGCTACCCTGATTTTTTTTATAGTTGCAAATAGTGTCAAGTATCATCAATTGCGAGATAATTTTCTTCTCCATTGAGTCCTATAGAGCATTAAAATTCGTTTGATTAAGTTTGAAGATGTTTTAGAATGAAATATTTATTTGACAACATAAATAATATTACAACAGAGCTTTAAAGTACTTGAAATTCTGAATGTATTGATCAAAATGATCCGCACCAATCTCCATGGAACGATGCAATCTGCTTTCATGGTCCACATCCGGTTGTATGGTATTTTTGCCCAAATATTTTTCTTATTATGATTTTGTGATTAAGACAAAAGTAAGTGCATCCTTATTAGTTTATGAAATTCCAATGCGTTACCTTAAATTTGAAAATTCTGGAATTATATGAAAACAGGGTATTTTATAGGCAAAGATTAGAAATTCTTAAATTATGTTATTTCAAATATGTATGTGCTAATTTCGTAGCAAAACCTTTTAATATCAATTATCCGGAAAAAGCGTAGGTTCGGAAATTAATGGATAAGCTGTAACGCACGGGTTCTGCTTACTGCAAAAAGCACGAAATAGAACGCCTCGTCTAAAATGAATCAAATGAGTTTGTAACCTTTATAATTATTTACCTTTCTAAAGAAATTAATGAGGTTAAAATTTTCTTGTTAAAATATACATGAACTGCCCTCTTATTTCAAGGCCTACAGTGGGTTCTATAAATTGTTATTCCTACTAGTAAAACCTTACATTCGATTCAATCCAAGTTCAATAAACATTATTTCAGTGACTAAAAAAATATATTATAAATAATTCTTTAAACCAATGATATGTACAACCAATTTTTTTTTATATGAATGTTTTTACAATATTTACAGTATGGAAATGTTGCCACTTGAAAAATAAAACTATAATAAAAAATTGCTGCAATACAAACGGCATAAAAAATTTGTTAAATATTTTAATATTGAATCAAGTTGTCAAGTATTTAAATCGAGCTGGTTTTAATTATTTCATACTTGTATAAAATTGAAGTCCCTAGATTAGTAACTAATTCAAGCAAAAAAATTTAGGTTAATGAAATTTCATGTGCTGCTTTAAAAAATGTTATAGTACAGTTTTAACTATTTAGCGAATTAAAATTTTACTATTATAAAAGAAATAAAATTGGAAATACCTGATTGCGTGTTTGGTTGTTGTCATCTGATTTAAGACGTTGATATCGATGTTACCTAGCGGGCCTCAACCAGAACTTCCTATTATTGATCGACCAAAGACAACACCTGTGAAAATAACAGCTTCAAAAACACAATTGGATAACTTGATCGATTAACGGCTTTCCATAATATACAATTACATCACCAAAACGCATTTTTTGTGGATTTCATGCGAAATAACTTATTAGACTGTAGATTGGTTATACTGACAATTGTTAAAAATACTCTTCAGAAGTGATAGCTGCATTGCAAGTTGCGTTCGAGAATGGCAACGAATAATGTTTGGGTTGTTCCAAACTCAGGGGTTAGAATTCACCATGTGCGATTTCTATTAAAAACATATGTATTTTGGATTCTAGAGTGAATAAGCCAGGACCAAAATTATTTTCACGTGCTTCCGGGAAAAATTTAGTATTGTGTAGTTCTCGCAATAATTTAATGACACGTGAACCCGTAACTAAATGCCATTTTCGTGAATCCGTAACTAAGTGCTGAAGTGAAAAACCCTCATTAGATTTTACAATTTTAAACTAATAAAATCGAAGTACACTTACCCACCTTCGGCATTGCACATTATTACAGAGTGAATAGACTAAGTTATGAGCACTTAGATACCTGATGCTTTTCAGGCTAAGTTCAAATTCACAATTCCAAGATTCATTTTTGTGCAGTGTTTAAATCAAAAATGAAGACAAAATTCGCGTATCTAACAAAGTAGGTAATATCCCTCCTAAGCACAGATGGTTTCTAAAAATGTTGTTTTCGACCAAACACGTTCCTACGAGATCTGTATGTATGGCTGTCTATCTATCAGAATAAGTAGAATACATTACCTAACCAACAGTATAGGTAACAGAAAAATTTTAACTGTTACAAGTTGCCGTGTTGGGTTATGTATATTCGACAATATATCGTGTAGGTGGCTTGAGCTTCTAGTGTATCGGCATTCAATGTTCGTGGAATTGTGAAGACTCATAAATTACATCTCTACAAGGTTATTTAACAAGTTACAGGAAGAGGATCCTGTTTGTCGTCGAAAAGTTGAGTGAACAATTAAATAACAACCCAAGTCTATTGTAAAATGTATGTTTTGTTACAGGTTATTTTTGGCTTTAAGAAAATCATTTCAAACAATACAATTATTTGTATTAGTAATTTAATGCAAAGTCCTTGATGTTATCACTGGTTGATAAGTCGAAGAATACAATCAATTTCGTGTTTTATTTGTTGGTAATCGTGAATGAAATTGGAGGTCATTCCTTAAAAATGTTGCCTAGTGTATTTTTGTTTTGAGTGGTGTATTCCGTATAATCGTGATTGTTATTGGATTTGAGCGATCTGACTAGAGCGTGTTAATTCTTAATTGGTCATTTTTTGAATGTTCTAATTCGTGTTTCGGTAATCAGCCAACCTGGTGCGATCGTGGATGGTCGGTGGGACATTTGAAAGTTCGTTGTTGGACAAGACGGTCGTAGTAGAAACGTGGTTTCAGGTATTTTTGAAAGCTGTGTTTGAGCTTTCCCAATTTGGTATTTTTATACTTGCAACTTTTACACGAGTTTCCGTTTGGTGTATGAAGACATCGTCTGGCTTGTGGTTTAGCCGTTGGAAACTTGGACCACCCGTTTATTGGGGATTTTACGAATCTACTTTGACCGCCATTTTTGGCAGCGACTAGAGGCCGTTATAAGAAACCTTTTCTGCAGAATTATTATAACGCTCACACTTCTCTGATCATTGCTTCAATCCAGAAAAGGTAAATAAATCAAAATAATTAATTAATTTATTAATCACGAAATTTTCAAATACAGTGTTTACCTTCCTAATAATTAATTTGTGTAAGTTGCATTACAGAACTATGGCTGTTGACTTTTTTATATATGTTTTTTATTAACAACAAAAATTTTTTAATAATAACACAAAAGGGTGTTGCACCCAAACTTAGTCAGTTGTTTTAGCAAATTGTTTTCGTAGGTTTCGACCTTCGGGAAAAGATTTCAAGTTCAGGTCGCAATTAAAAGTAACCTTGCAATTGGAGTCTGTGCGTGCAGTCTGGTGGTGGCTACAAAATTCAACGCTCTCGTTGTATATAGATTGCTTGCAATTCCATTCTGTGCATCCGTATCCACCGAAATATATTCAGGTCGCCAAGGTGAGCAGATCCTTTAGGCAAAGTAAGGTATATTATGTAATTATAAATAGTCTTGGACCATCTTGATAAGATTGTTTTTCTGTGTTGCATTTTACAATATGTATAAATGCGTATATTGAATGTAAATTCTCTAGGTACTTATAAGAAACAAGTTCAGGCGTACACCAGCTGGTTATTAGTAGATAAGGTAAGAATCTAACAAATTTGTTTTCTCCTAATGTTATACTGATTAAATATATTCGTTAAACGTGTAAGTGTGGTAAAACTTTTCTTGCGTCAACCTACTAACTTACCCCCCTTTTGTGTAGAGTTTTGTGCGGCCTCATAGGAGCTAGTCGAGGGCACAATTTGGCACAATTTATAAGGGTAACTACCAAGATTATCCCCTTCCAGTTATTATTACATTGAAGGCAACTTATAAATCAAAAGTAGCCGTAACATAAGTGACGCCCAACCATCTGTTGGCTCATAGCTAGTGGTTTGACGATAAGATTAGAAATTTAATTTGGTATTATTTAACAATAAGTACGATATTAGCTTAATTGTGTATAAATTTTGTTATCTGCATAGCTTTCGCTAGTATGAGAAGTAAATTCAGTGAACCCAGCACCACATTTCCACCAGCATCCACATTTCACATCTGGACCAAATTTACATGTAAATTCGCACTATAAAGTCTTATTGGGTTAGATGAATCTCCTCCTGACTCCGCACTTGCTAATCTCCTTAGGCTCGAACACCCAACCATTTTGTTTATCACACCCATTCTTTCCCCGCGAGATAAATCAATTTCTCACATTTCCACCCACGAGATAAAACCTATCTTGTTTGGTATCAATTAATATTAAATTTTCTAGCTACCCGAATCTCTAGGAATTTTTAGATTGCATCATCCCCAAGATTGCTACCCTAATTTTAAGATTTCTTACCTGTAGCGACTTTTGAGCGTTCTTATACAATTTTTTAGTCATGCGATACATCTTGTTAGCTAAAATTTTATGTAGAATCCGAATCTGTAAACAGATTTGAAATCGGACCACGCCCTGCAAAGTTATAACCCTTTAAAGTCCTGATCTTCTAATTTTGCTATTTGCTCTATAAGCAAACCTAACAAATAGTTTTCTTCGTCTAGCCATTGCATCTTTCGAGATAAACCTATCTTGTTTGGTATTAATCAATATTAGAATTTTCTCAGCTACCCAAATCTCTAGGAATTTTTAGATTGCACCATCCCCAAGGAGCTACCCTAATTTTAAGATTTCTTACCTGTAGCGACTTTTGAGCGTTCTTATAAATTTTTTATACATGCAATACATCTTGTTAGTCTAAATTTTACCATCCGAATCTGTAAACAGATTTACCTCGGACCACGCCCTGCAAAGTTACAATATACCCTCTGCGAGATAAATCTTTCTCCACATTTCCCCACGAGATAAACCTACCTTTTTGGTATCAATTTATGTAATTTCTCAGTTCAAATCTCTTTAAGTTTTCAGATAGCACCATCCCCAGAGCACCCCATTTTAAGATATTTATTGCTGGAGCGATTTTTGAAAGCGTTCTTATAAATTTTTATACATGCATTACATCTTGTTAGTCTAGAATTTTATTAGAATCCGAATCTGTAAACAGATTTAAATCGACCACCCTTACCATTTAACAAACCCTCTAAATTATAATTTGCTGCAGCTCATATTCATAAAGAAAATCTAAGAACCATTCTTAAAACTTTTATACAGACAATTTTACTAATACAGTTTAAATTTTGTAAACCATTTCAAATACATATTCACCATTTTTATTTTCAACCTAGAACTTTCATATCGGTCATACTTATTAATATTTTTTGAAATAGAGCACTTTTCCAAAGACCAACCGGACCCACATGTTTCAAATTCCTCTGATTTTTCTTATGGTTTGTTAAGACCTCGTACATATTTTCCAGATTACTAGAAGACGTTATAACCACATTTTTGTGTTAAGGATTTGCATCGGTAGTCTCTTCCCCATTTTGGTGTAAACGCCGTAGATTGTAGACTTTTAATGCTGTATGTTGTATTCTTTTTCATTAATTAATCGAATAAATCGCTCTTTCTGCTTCAAAGAAACTCAGTCACTCCATCGTCGACACTGGCGTTCTTTATGCGATAGCTAGCCATACGGTTGTTAAACGCTGTACTAACCATTTCTACACCATCTTCGCTAGTAGCGGTAACTGATGCATTTTATGTCTGTTGCTCCTTAAATGTGCGGCATAGTAGTCTTTTCCATTTCGAAATCGCATACTTTACACATAATTCGTGGTTGTTTCGTAAATTTCCCTTTAACAGCTGGCGGAGCTGAACGTTTACGGCTTAATGAGTACGTGCTGTTTTCCTTGTGAGCGTAAGATGTCCATTCTCGTAAAAGCGAAACCGCAAGTCCCAGTTTAAGTACTTTGCTGCGACGGTGTTAACGTCCTTGACGATGTTGCACCAGACATTTGTTCTGGTGCCGTTGAGACATTGTTCCAGGTATAGGAAGCACCGCATAGTTGCACTTAAGACGTTTGCAGATACCATTTTAGTACAAAACAAAGCTGCACTGAAGACTTGACTTGTATTGAATAACTTAACTAAAGAGTTTACTCTTGCGAACCTGCTTTATGTACCCTATAGAATGCAAACCGAAGGTTTCGAAGACATCAACGAAGTTGAGGATTCTGGGTAACTAAATGACACATAATCCTTGCTGCTCGTCCAATACATTTAGCGCTAATGCATGCACCTGGTTCGCTTCGTCTTGCGAAAGCCGTTAGTAGAAACACCGGAAAACGTCTTCCATGTTATACGGATCGCGTGCATATTAAAAATCCAAAAGGGTGGTTGTCACGCACACAATTTGTGTGCAAGACGTGCTTAGAAGATGCAATTCTACTTACCTAAAACACTTTAAACCATTACAAAATACCAACTTTTGTCTACAGGATACTTACAACAATTTATTTAAATAACTTCTACGTCATATTTAGGAAGTGCGACTTGAATATTTTCCAAATGAATCACCAAGCGAAAGTATATGCTACTGTATTAATTACCTGTAATTTCCCATTTTACGACCGTGGTATTATAGATTAAATTTAATTTCCGCACGTTCGAGCTTCTCGTAAACTAACATTTTACCGCAACAATGCGCTGTGTAATATTGCATACCCTTCGCCGCGCTACTGCTCTCTTGTAATTGCTAGAAAAGTCACTTTCCTTTTAACTGTTAGGACCTTAAAGCACCATTTTTATACTTTCTATAGCATTCGCGTTTTTCCGTTGATACTTGAATTTTGCTTCTGTAGACTTTTACATTTCATAGCGGTCGTTCGACGTAATGATTTCTAGAACCGGTAAGACTCACTATCGTCCAAATAGGAGTTAGATGCTCGATGTCTGTCAATTCCATTCCCTCGTAAAGGTAGAAAAACTCGTCAATCATCCATTAAAGTTCGACCCGCTACCTTTTGATAATTTCGAAACATTTTCAAACGACAATGGCTGAAACATTTTAAACCTCCGAGGGATCTTTAAGTCGTGATCAATTACACATCAGCTACGCGTAAACTAACATATTTTGCAGCAACTGCTAATACTTTGCATACCTTTCTCTGCGTACTGCTATTCTTGTAGTTCTTGGAAAAGTCTCGCCCTTTTTACTGCTAGGACAGCATGAAAGCACCATTCCATACTTTCTTTTAAGTGTAGCGATCGCGCACTTTTGTCGGATAATTAAATTTTTGTTTTATGTGGCCTTTACACTTTGCTTATTTAAACATCTAATACGATTGATTAACCACTTTCGATTATTCTAACGAGTGACCGAAATTACAACCGTTCTTTAAATAGATCCTATGGGCTTCCCACTAACACCTGACGTATCTTTCCTACTATTTGTTAAACAAAAACTACCGGTATCGCCATTGTGACGTAAACAGATGTTTGTGGATTGTACGAGTATGTAACCATATACATTAACCAGTCTAAGCTATTTTATTTAGTCTTCTAAAACTACTATTTTCTAACGACAATTAATAATCGTCTTTATAGGTCAACCTTTCACCATTTCCCAATGACTGGTGCTACGTACATGGAAACTTTAATTTTAATTGGAGAATTCTTATTCTCACGCACTGCTGCTTAGTTGCATTCCCATTCCATTGGAGGTATATGCTCGTTATAGGTTGTAAGACCCTCGGTTTTACTGAGACAATTCGTGAGACCCTTTAATCTTTTTAATCGTATCTTTCTCGCCTACAATACAGTAGGACTTAACATTACTACCAACAAATTCTAATACTGGACCCCATTAAATACGTCTTTAATTTTCCTACAACTTTTTTGTTGACAAGTGTTATATTTATTTATTATATAGGTAGTCACTCTTTTAAGATAAATATATTTTGCTAGGTATCAACTAATATTAAATTTTCTAGGGACCCCAAATCTGTAAATAGATTTTAAATAGGACCACCCATACAAAGTTATGCGTTTTAAAGACCCTAAATTTTGCTCATCTTTATTTAACACCATTTTTAAAACCTTTTTGCTACCAAGACATATGCCTTACCAACCATCTCCCGAAAATCTAAAACCGCCGTGCCCGCGAATACCACGTGGAGATAACACGTATACTCTGTCAACCAGGAAGGCCGGAAGGATTTGGAAGGTGGAGAAGAACTTAAAATTATGGAATCTTAAAACTAATATACAATAGATTTACAAAATTTACAAATATAAACAACTATCTTATATCTTTACGCCCCCCATGCGTAGATTGTTGTACTATTAGGAATGATGTACCTTTGTCATCTTCCCTCGATAAACTAATTTTATTAATAACTGCGTTCAAATCGTATTTTTTACTCCGGATACATACGCAGGCAAGTACTCGATACCATCAAATAAAAATTGGATGCTTGGTGACTGTTAACATCCGCTTCCCTCGTGTACGCCCAGACACATCCCAGCCCATGGCACCCCTGCGCATCACCCCTGCCCCGCCTGCGTACCACCCCCGCCCGCCCCCCTTTCTGTGCGACTGCTATTTCGGGTAACGTACAGCCTTTTATAAATAAAGAACAATGTTATATACTATTATAAAATGTTTATTCTGACATTATACATAACAAATTTAAAAATATTTAATCCAAACATGGATCATTTAAACTTAATTTTAATACAAAGTTATACACAGAAGACAGTCCTTTCTTTATGTTTTGTTTGAGTGGTTTTAATTTTATCTAATTTTATTCGCAGCTTAAAATTTAAATCGACACCCAAGTCTTCTATCTCCTTTTCTAACCAATAGTTTGATACATAAAGACCGTCTAGGTTTTCGAATTGTAAAATGTACCGAAGTTTGCCTCTATATTTAAAGTCTTTGATTCCGACAACCAGATCCATTCCTTCGTGTAATTCTTGCAGCTTGTGACAATCTTTTAATCGCAGCTTTCCACTATATCCTGCATACGTATCTTGTTAGCTTGATCGACTTCTTCTTGTCGGTATTGGAGAAATCCTTTTTCTCCCACACACTGTTGCGTAGTTGCATGTCCACCACTTTTGGGAATATATGGTTGTTATAGGTTGTAAGACCCTCGGTTTTAAATGATCCGAAAGGTTCTTTACTAGGAAATATACAATGTTTCGGAACCCCTTTGCGTGTGGTGTACGCCAAGGTTACGAAACCCGCATTCCTTAGTTCGTCTTTGTTATCTGCCATTTTGATAAATACGTTTTTAGAATAACCTTTTAAAAGTATACGGATTTAGTACCATCCTTTTCTGCAAGAACCCTACATAACTAAAAGTCTTTCTTACTAACCGCAAATGCATACACTTGTACAACCGGATGTATCTAAGTCATCCATCGACACATAAAATAATCTTTTAATTCTTCCTCATTTTCTCTAATAAGATGTTCTTTGTCTAACACATCTTTGTATTGTTCGCGTATTGTCGCAGTGTTTTCCATGTAGTCAATTTTCGCCTTTTGCATCCATTTCCTCTAATTCAGTTGTCTTTTCCTTCCACTTACAGCGTATGGTATACATAATGGGCAATTTCCTTTAGCGTAAACGGATAGAGTTTACTACCAATATTTACGCGTTGTCGTACAACCTCTGGACGAATGTTAGGGTATTATCAATCCCAATTCGAAATGACTATTTCTTTTGGAATTGTAGAATATGGTGTTGCAGATTGTGTAAAATATGTACTACCTGCTTTAATGTAGCACTTGTGTAAGATTTTATTTTATCTTGGCTGTCCTCCTCTACTATCTCCAAATAATTTACGGTAAATAGTTAAAACTAAAGCCAAAGCAATACTTTATCAATGTTTCCTTTCTTTTGGTTTTCGGACAACTTAATTTGCAAGCCCGTCAATTTCTTTGTATACCATTCCCCAATACACGTACTGTAAGGTTATTATTCCTAAACAGCAGCTATTTTGTAGCTTGTCCGATAGCTTACTCCACATTTTGGAATGGTAGAGTACATTGGCGCCTTTAGGAAGTATAACACTATCTTCCAATAAGGTTAAACAGTCTTTTAAGGGTTATACACCGTTCCGCACTGACATAGCTTCCAATTGCACAGTTGTATATTGTCGCTTCCAATCGCGTAATACCATGTTCTTTGGCCAAAGTAGACGCAAATGTTTCCCTTAAACGTACATCTGGACAACGTAAAAATCTAGTATATGATTGCCAAGTTGTTTATTAACACCAGGACTTGTTATCTGACAACAAATTTGTTGTATATCTTAATTCTTGCATTGGTTGTTAGCCATGTTAAACAATCAATCCCAGTTTTATCGTTGTCAACTATAATATTACACTTTTCTTCGTATTCCCTTATAGCAAAAGTTATGGTTTGTAGTTAAATAATTACACATCTCCATCTTGCTAAATATGCCCGCAAAATCTTGGGTTACATCCATGTCAAAAGATAGAAATAATCTTTTCGACTTCGTCTAATATATCTGGTAGTTCCTCCAATAAAGTTTCCAACTTAACATCTGCTAGTTCCACTTTGTATGGAACACATATAGGATTTTGGAATTTTTATTAATGCATTCGAGGTCTTCTTTTCCGATAATTTCTTTTACTCTCTGGCCCATCTTGTTAGTGCTTTCCAAGAAAACGGAAGCTTAGCTTTAACACCATGCCTAGCGAAACAAATCGGTTGAACTTTCTTCGTAGATAGCTGTTAAATGCACACAAATTTCTTTTTAGGATAAACATCCTTTTGTTTGCAGATGCTTGTTCGGTGTCAGAAAGGTCAAATTTTAACCAACATTATATTGTCACAAAATGGTTCTGTAATTGGTTGTGTAGTCCACCAGTCAGCATCTGTTCGCCTTCGACATAACAAATATTACCAATATCTGTTACCAGATTATTGTTGCACATATTTTCTGTCAACAGCCATAATCCAAATCGCTCATTTGTCGGTTTCACTTTATTCCCAAGAAGTTGAGAAACGTTAATCACCTTGGAGACGCTCATGTTTACCGTTCTAGCTACTATCGAATACTAAATTGAATACGAAAAATTGTTCTCTTAGTATTCTACAGAGTGAGGACGTATATTGCCGAAGATAGTCGAATATGTTGTTATCCAACCTAAGCCGACAGGGATGCGCATCGACATATATCCGGATTATGTAGGATGTAAAGCTTGTTGAATTACACATGAGTAATTCCACATATGACAAAATTTGAATGATTACAAACCATAACCACATGACCACAGACCTTGCCATGACCACTGACCCATTGTAATGCCTTAGACCTTTGTTTTAATAGTTTTCTTAAAACCCATTAACAATTGCTTTTTTAATGAGTTTTCCATTAAAAACAAGTGTGGACCTAGGTTAGATAAAAGGAAAATTAATAGGTTGGGTCAGCGCCGCGGCGCTGCTAAATCCGTTTAAAGGATCTGTAAAAAATTCCGGAATTTGGTGTGTGGTGCTGAATGTTCATTGGAATCAAAAATGATCCTGAAATTGGCTTGTGGTCATCTGTTATTGAATTGCGGCAATTGGAAATTGCCGCCGGGAAAGTGGCGGCTTTTTTGGCTATTGGGTGTTGTGCCAATTCGGTATGACTGTGAGTTTTGCTGGCGCGTTGAGGGGCTTAAATCGGTTTGGTGTGCGGGGGTTAAGCCGTGGGGGGTTCATTGGTGGGTGCGAAAGGGGGGGAAAGTAAGTGGTTTTGTGGTTTGGTGGCCGAAAAGTCATGTGATTGTCTGGGATGTTTTGCGAAATGATATTCAGGTTCAACTGCTGGGTGATTGGTGGCTAAGATGAACGTTTCTTTGGGGAAGGCTGGCGCCGTGATCCGTGGCTTATTGGTGGATTAACTTGTGTGTGGGCGGTGGGTATGGTTTCGAAATGGTTAAAGGGTTGTGGTTTGTCGGAAAAAGTGGTTTGGAGAATTTTAATTCTAAGTTTTGGCTGAATTTTATTTGGCGTTAAAGGTGGGATGAAATGAACTTACCGGAAAAGGTGGTTAAACATTTGTGGAAATGCTTGGAGAATGAATGTGGGCGGGATGTAGAAACATCGTTAGTAAGCTGGTGCACGTGAAGGAAAAATGGTGCGGAGGGGGATTTAAAAATTGGCGTCAGGCAGTATTGAACTGGTTAAAATGAGAAAGAATGGTGTTAGTGCTGGAACCGTGTTATGGCTGAAACTGTTTGTGGGTTTCCAAAAATTGGCTAACGGAGGTTTTAAAGGTTTAGGCGAACGTAATCGGGCCAAGGGTCAAGTGGGGATGTGCTCGGTGTTAAGGTTTGGATTGTTAATCAAATGAGCACGATCTAAACCTTGGTCAGGAAAGTAACATGCCAGCTGCAAATAATGGAAAAACCCCGAAAGGGGCCTTTGGGAAAGGGTAGCCCGGGGGGTATGAATTTTCATGGGAAGTTAAGGGGCTGGGAAAAGGGGGTCCCGCTTGGGAGGGGGGTTTTTTGGGCTGGGGTTTGTGTGTTTTCAAACGTTGGGGTGGGGTTTTGTTTCGGTTTTTTAAGGGGTTTTTGGGGAAAATCGGTCTTTTTTAGTTTTTCTCGGTTTTGGAAAATTTACGGGCGGTTTTTTGGGGGTTAAACATTTAATTTCGGGAAAAGTGCCTTGGGGCTGGTTGGGTTTGTGGGAAAAAGGGTTTGGGGGGCCCTTTTGGGCTTTAAAGTGGGAAGGGGGGGGGGTGTTTAAAAGGCTTTGGGGTTAAAAGGGTTTTAAAAGGGGGTGCCTTTTTTTTTTATAGCAGTAGCGCGGCGAAGGGTATGCATGTATTATACAGCGCATTGTTGCTTAAAATATGTTAGTTTACGAGAAGCTCGAACGTGCACAAATTAAATTTTAATCTATAATTAACCAGGTCGTAAAATGGGAAATTAATGGGTAATTTAATACGTAAGCATATACTTTCGCTTGGTGATTCATTTGGAAAATATTCAAGCCCCCATTTCCTAAAATATGACGTAGAAGTTATTTAAAATTAAATTGTTGTAAGTATCCTGTAGACAACAAGTTGGTATTTTCTTAGTAATGGTTTAAAGTGTTTTTGGTTATAGTAGCACTGCATCTTCTACAGCACGACTTGCACACAATTTGTGTGCGTGGCTACCACCCTTTGGATTTTTAATATGCACGCGATCCGTATAACATGGAAGACGTTTTCCGGTGTTTCTACTAACGGCATTCGCACCATCGACGAAGCGAACCAGGTGCATGCAGCGCTAAATGTATTGGACGAGCAAAGGATTATGACGTCATTTAGTTCCCGCCGAATCCTCAACTTCGTTCGGGTCTTCGGAAACCTTCGGTTTGCATTCTATAGGGTACATAAAGCCGGTGCGCAAGAGTAAACTCTTTAGTTATAAGTTAGTTCGCTTACAAGTCAAAGTCTTATAGTGCGGATTTTGTTTTGTACTAAAATGGTATCTGCAAACGTTTTAAATGCAACCTTGCGGTGCTTCCTATACCTGGAAAAATGCTCTCAAACGGCACCAGAACAAATGTCGGGTGCAACATCGTCCAGGTTGCTTATACATCCGTCCGCAGCAAAGTACTTAAACTGTGGGACTTGCGGTTTCGCTTTACGAGAATGGACAACTTACAGCGACACAAGGAAAAACAGCACGGTATGTCATTAAGCCGTAAACGTTCAACCCGCCAGCTGTTAAAGGGCCTTGTACGAAACAACCACGAATTATGTGTAAAGTATGCGATTTCGAAATGGAAAAACTACCTATGCCGCACATTTAAGGAGCAACAGACATAAAATGCATCAGTTACCGCTACTGGCGAAGATGGGTAGAAATGGTTAGACAGCGTTTAACAACCGTATGGCTAGCTATCGCATAAAGAACGCCAGTGTCGACGATGGAGTGCCCGAGTTTTTTGGAAGCAGAAAGAGCGATTTATTCGATTAATAAATGAAAAAGAATACAACATACAGCAATAAAAGTCTACTGCGAACTCTACGGCGTTTACACCAAAATGGGGAAGAGACTACCGATGTGAAACCTTTAACACAAAAATGTGGTTATAACGTCTTCTAGTAATCTGGAAAATATGTACGAGGTCTTAAGCGAAACCATAAGAACAAAATCAGAGGAATTTGAAACATGGGGTCCGGTTGGTCTTTGGAAAAGGTGCTCTATTTAGAAATAAATATTAATAAGTATGACCGATATGAAAGTTCTAGGTTGAAAATAAAAATTGTGAATATGTATTTAGAAATGTGGTTTAAAAATTTAAACTGTATTAGTAAAATTGTTGTAATAAAAAGTTTTAAGAATGGTTTTAGATTTTCTTTAGTATGAGCCGCAGGAAATTTATAATTTAGAGGGTGTGTGTAAAATGGTAAGGGTGGTCGTTTTAAATCTTTTACAGATTCGGATTCTACATAAAATTCTAGACTAACAAGATGATTGCATGTAAAAAATTTATAAGAACGTCAAAATCGCTACAGGAAAAAAAAATCTTAAAATGGGGTAGCCTCTGGGGATGGGCTATTGAAAATTTAAAGAGATTTGGGTAGCTGAGAAAATTCTAATATTAATTGATACCAAACAAGGTAGGTTTATCTCGTGGGTGGAAATGTGGAGAAAGATTTATCTCGCAGAGGGTATATGTGTAACTTTGCAGGGCGTGGTCCGATTTAAATCTGTTTAAATTCGGATTCTCTAAAATTCTAGACTAAAAGATGTATGCATGTATAAAAAATTTATAAGAACGCTCAAAAGTCGCTACAGGTAAGAAATCTTAAAATTAGGGTAGCTCCTTTGGGGATGGTGCAATCTAAAAATTCCTAGAGATTTGGGTAGCTGAGAAAATTTAATATTGATTAATACCAAACAAGATAGGTTTATCTCGAAAGATGCAATGGCTAGACGAAGAAAACTATTTGTTAGGTTTGCTTATAGAGCAAAAGCAAAATTAGAAGATCAGGACTTTAAAGGGTATAACTTTGCAGGGCGTGGTCCGATTTCAAATCTGTTTCAGATTGGATTCTAATAAAATTTAGCTAACAAGATGTATCGCATGACTAAAAAATTTATAAGAACGCTCAAAAGTCGCTACAGGTAAGAAATCTTAAAATGGGGTAGCTCCTGGGGATGATGCAATCTAAAAATTCCTAGAATTGGGTAGCTAAGAAAATTCTAATATTAATTGATACCAAACAAGATAGGTTTATCTCGTGGGTGGAATGTGGAAAAAGATTTATCTCGCGGGTGGAAAGAATGGGGTGTGACGTAAGAAAATGGTTGGGGGTGTTCGAGCAAGGCGGAGAGCAAGGGGAGTCAGGAGGAGATTCATCTAAAATAAGACTTTATAGTGGAATTTACATGTAAATTTGGTCCAGATGTGTGGAAATGTGGATGCTTTTGGGTGGGTTCACTGAAAAATTTCTTTAAATTGCATATTGATAGATTGGATAAAGGTGAATTAGAATACGAATTGCTAGTTGGGGTATACAAGAACCAGATCTGAATGTAGACGAACTTCGTAAATGTTTAAGAGGCTGTATAGCAGCGCAAAATGTGGTTTATCTACATTCGTTTACTGCTCCGGATGCTGAAAGTGAAATTTTGATTTGTGAGAGTAAAATTAAAACCATTTTGATCTTTTAAACGAATTCACTAATACACCTAATCAAATTAAAAAATTGAAACTAAATTTGCACATGTAATTAGTAGACTTGATCGCCTTAGTAGCGAAGACGAACCAATTATTAAACTGCGTTAAATTCTAAAACGTTGCTTGCTGACTTTGAATAAATTGTTCCCCTGTTCCGGTTAGAATTTCCAAAGCCCCATTTTGTATTGAAGAATTTAAAATAAAGGGGTATCCTGTTTCATTGTCCTATCCATGTTTTTATTGAAACCCGGCGTTTTGCAAATTGGTGCAACCAGCGTTTTCCGTACCGGAAAATGGCAAAAATTTGGGGCTATAAGTTTTAATGCGTTTTTGGGAGGGCCTTGTTAGTAGAAATATTAGTAAAGGTCAATTATATTCGTCGGCAAGAGATTTATTTACGGATAATGCGTTAAGAGTTTATAATTTGTATAAAATCGGCATTAGATTGGGATAGTTTAGTTGGGTTAATGAAAGATGAATTTGTTCCGTCACCAGATATTTTATGGAAGCAAATTTTAGTACGCACTCAAGGTGGTACAGAATCAATTGGATTATACGTAGTAATTATGACGGGTTTATTTGATAGAATGCCTACCCCAGTCCCAGAAAATTTACGCATGCAAGTACTAAGAAAAATATTTTACCTTTTTTCAAAAACGTTTATCGTTATTAGAAATACGGAATCCTTTTCATCTAATTGAATTGTGTAGGAAGATTGATCAAACTAGGGTAAGCATTGATTCATTTAAACCACCCAATTCCTCAGAACTAACCTTGGAGCCTGATTTAGCGTATCGCCCTAATGTATTGATTACTTCGAAATCTAGTAAACCTTTTGTGCATGAGATGCAAATTCGGGAAGTGAGATGTTGGCGCTGTGGTGCAGAAGGCCACGTAGTTAAAAATTGTCAACGCGCAAAAAAGGTTTTTAGATGCTTTGGTTGTTCTAAGATAGGCTTTACAAAAGCTACATGCCCGGATTGTAAACATAAAACTAATAGTTCAACATCTAACAACACTGCTAATAATTTGGAAAACGGCAAAAAGGAACAATGTTAAGCGACCAACATGTTCCTTATTCATCTACGGTCGCACAGTTTCCTGTTAAACCTATTCTTGATTTTATGCTGGCTCAGGTGCAAGATGGTGAATGTTTATATATTTCAGTGGATATTTTAGGTTGTGAATTTCTTGGCATGCTAGATAGCGGAGCAAAAAAAGTGTTTATTAATTAGGTAGGTTGGAAGATTCTTCGAAAAGTAGGAATAAAGCTAGACTGCAGTCGAAATACTAACTGTACAGTGGCAGATGGCTCTGAAAGTCCTTGTTTAGGTGTTGTTACGGTGCCTATTAAATTAAATAATGTAGTAAAATTAATTGATGTCTATGTAATGCCGCAATTGCGTCACACATTGGTGCTAGGATTAGAGTTTTGGTACCGAATGGGTATTGTTCCAGATGTTCGTAAGGGTGAATGGAAATTTTCGACGGAGATTTTGTCAGTTCCCGTTTTAAATGGTATCATTGCAGAAGATGATTTAAGTATGAGTGATGTAGCTCAACTTAAAGAAGTTCTTGAAGGATATTTTAATTCTATTGTTCCAGATACTCTTGGTTGCTCAAATACTGTACAACATAGGATTATTGTCCGCCCTGAACAAGACCCTATCAAGCAGAGATACTACCCGGTATCTCCCTTTAAACAAAAACTTATAGATGCTGAATTAGATAGGATGTTAAAACTTGGTATTATTCAAAAGTCTAAAAGTGCTTGGTCATCGCCCATATTATTAGTTCCAAAGAAGGACAACAGTTGGAGATTTTGCGTGGACTTTCGAAAACTTAACCGGGTGACGGAAAGGGACGCGTACCCCCTCCCCTATATTTCAAATATTATGAGCAAGTTAGGTGGAGCAAAATATATGTCATCAATGGATATTAAGAGTGCGTACCATCAAGTACTATTGGAACCAAGTAGTCGACAATACACAGCATTTGTTATTCCTGGTAGAGGTCTGTTTGAGTACATCCGGATGCCTTTTGGGCTACATAATGCACCCGCTACTTTTCAGAGACTGGTTGACTCTGTGTTTGGACCGGAATTAGAACCATATGTGTTTGTGTATTTGGATGATATAATCCTGGTTACCCCCACTTTTGAAATGCACATTTCTTTGTTAAAAGAGATTTTTAGACGCCTTAAAGAGGTAAACCTTACCTTGAATATGGAAAAATGTTCCTTTTGTAGGCCCGAGCTGCGCTACCTGGGATACGTTGTAAATAGGAACGGTATTTCCGTCGATCCTTCAAAGGTTGAGGCTATTGTTAATCTTCAAAGACCCACCACGGTGAAAGAAGTACGCCGTGTATTAGGTATGATTGGGTGGTATGCTAGATTTGTGGATAATTATACGGAAACCATTGCTCCATTAAGGAAGTTATTGAGGAAACATAAAATATTTCTGTGGGATGAGGAATGCGGTAAATCATTTCAGAAAATTAAAGATGCGTTAATATCTGCCCCAATACTCAGCAGCCCAAATTTTAAAGAAGCATTTTATTTGCAGACCGATGCGTCTCGCGTAGGTATCGGTGCTATTCTAACGCAACGTTATAACGAGAGAGCATGTAATATTTATTCTCCAGGCCCTTGAATAAGGCGGAAAAAATTATTCCGCAGTTGAATTAGAATGCCTAGCAGTTTTATGGTCGGCAGAGAAATTAAAATGCTATCTCGATGGTTATAAATTTTTGTAATCACTGATTGTCATTCGCTGTTGTGGCTGGAAAATTTAAAAGACTCTCAGAACAAATTAGGTCGTTGGTGTTTACGCTTACAACAATTTGACTATCAAGTCATTCATAGAAAGGGAACGGAAAATTCATTCCCTGATGCCTTATCTAGAGCACGTGTTATTATAGAGGAAACCCCGAGTATAAATGTCGTACAATTGAAACATAATTCTCATAGTATGGATTCTTCTTCAACTACCGATCAGTGGTATTCGAAAATGTTGGATTTGGTTAAGGAAAAACCTTTACAATTTATGAAATGGCGCGTTGAGGATAATCGTTTATATAAATTTGTAAGAGTGGAGTACTCGAATTTAAGAGAACAACAAGATTGCTGGAAATTAGTTGTTCCAAAGGACTTTAGGGAAAAGTTGTATAAAGAATATCATGAGTCGTATACTGCAGGACACTTGGGTATTTATAAAACATTTAATAGATAAGGCCAATCTTTTTTATTGGCCTAAGTTAAGACAAGATGTATCTAAATTTATATCAAGATGTCACACTTGTTTAAGCACTAAACCGGAACAAAAGAAACCTGCCGGACTGATGGGTAAACCCTTAGTGGCGTCTAGGCCATGGGAAATAATAAGTACCGATATCTGCGGTCCTTTGCCCAGAAGTATTTCTGGTCATACATTTATTCTTGTGGTTACCGATACTTTTAGTAAGTTTTCGTTATTATATCATTTACGAAATGCTACCGCACAAGCAGTTATCAAGTTATTAAGGGAGCATGTATTTATGTTGTTTGGTGTTCCTGCTATTGTAAAGTGTGATAATGGCGGTCAATATATAAGTAGACAGTTTCGAAATTTATGTAATACTTTTGGTGTACAGATTATTTTCAACCCGGTTTATTCGCCCCAATGTAACCCTACGGAAAGGTCTAATAGGGTAATAAAGACTATGATATCGGCGTATGTTAATGAAGATCATCGTAAGTGGGATGATCATCTTGCTGAATTAGGTTGCGCTATACGTAGTGCTAAATACGAAACGACAAATCAATCTCCTTATTTCGTGAATTTTGGTAATGAGATGATAGTTCATGCCAAAGAGTATAAGTTTAAAATTTCTAACTCTGTGCCCAACGATGACAAAGATGATACATTTTTTGAAGAACGCTCTAAGAGTTTTAAAAAACTAAGAGAGTGGGTTCGCAATAAGCTTAAAAAAGCATACAGTGCTTCATCAAAGCAATATAATTTACGACGTCGATCTGTTGTGTATAATCAAGGCGACCTTGTCTGGAGAAAAAATCACATATTATCCAGTAAGGTTGATTTTGTATCAGCTAAGTTAGCGAAGAAGTTTGTCGGTCATTGTAGGATTTTAAATCGAACTGGCACAAACACATATGAGTTAGAAGAAGGTGGTAAACCATTAGATTGTACCATGTTAAGGATTTGAAGCCACACCCACATTCGTATGATGGCGACTCGTCGGAGTAGGTCGCGGGATTTGGACCTAGTCAAAAAGAAACAAGTTTTTTTTTGACAAGGGAGGAGAGGTGGTGTGTTACAGGTTATTTTTGGCTTTAAGAAAATCATTTCAAACAATACAATTATTTGTATTAGTAATTTAATGCAAAGTCCTTGATGTTATCACTGGTTGATAAGTCGAAGAATACAATCAATTTCGTGTTTTATTTGTTGGTAATCGTGAATGAAATTGGAGGTCATTCCTTAAAAATGTTGCCTAGTGTATTTTTGTTTTGAGTGGTGTATTCCGTATAATCGTGATTGTTATTGGATTTGAGCGATCTGACTAGAGCGTGTTAATTCTTAATTGGTCATTTTTGAATGTTCTAATTCGTGTTTCGGTAATCAGCCAACCTGGTGCGATCGTGGATGGTCGGTGGGACATTTGAAAGTTCGTTGTTGGACAAGACGGTCGTAGTAGAAACGTGGTTTCAGGTATTTTTGAAAGCTGTGTTTGAGCTTTCCCAATTTGGGATTTTTATACTTGCAACTTTTACACGAGTTTCCGTTTGGTGTATGAAGACATCGTCTGGCTTGTGGTTTAGCCGTTGGAAACTTGGATCACCCGTTTATTGGGGATTTTACGAATCTACTTTGACCGCCATTTTTAGCAGCGACTAGAGGCCGTTATAAGAAACCTTTTCTGCAGAATTATTATAACGCTCACACTTCTCTGATCATTGCTTCAATCCAGAAAAGGTAAATAAATCAAAATAATTAATTAATTTATTAATCACGAAATTTTCAAATACAGTGTTTACCTTCCTAATAATTAATTTGTGTAAGTTGCATTACAGAACTATGGCTGTTGACTTTTTTATATATGTTTTTTATTAACAACAAAAATTTTTTAATAATAACACAAAAGGGTGTTGCACCCAAACTTAGTCAGTTGTTTTAGCAAATTGTTTTCGTAGGTTTCGACTTTCGGGAAAAGCTTTCAAGTTCAGGTCGCAATTAAAAGTAACCTTGCAATTGGAGTCTGTGCGTGCAGTCTGGTGGTGGCTACAAAATTCAACGCTCTCGTTGTATATAGATTGCTTGCAATTCCATTCTGTGCATCAGTATCCACCGAAGTATATTCAGGTCGCCAAGCTGAGCAGATCCTTTAGGCAAAGTAAGGTATATTATGTAATTATAAATAGTCTTGGACCATCTTGATAAGATTGTTTTACTGTGTTGCATTTTACAATATGTATAAATGCGTATATTGAATGTAAATTCTCTAGGTACTTATAAGAAACAAGTTCAGGCGTACACCAGCTGGTTATTAGTAGATAAGGTAAGAATCTAACAAATTTGTTTTCTCCTAATGTTATACTGATTAAATATATTCGTTAAACCTGTAAGTGTGGTAAAACTTTTCTTGCGTCAACCCACTAACTTACCCCCCTTTTGTGTAGAGTTTTGTGCGGCCTCATAGGAGCTAGTCGAGGGCACAATTTGGCACAATTTATAAGGGTAACTACCAAGATTATTCTTCCTTTTAAACGCAAAGTGAGTACAAATAATTTTGGTTATTAAAACAAGACTAGCCCTCAGTTATTCATGAACGCACATACACAAACTTCCCAACAATTAAATATTGGTTTTGGACTTTAAGAGAACTTTATTTTTGGACACTTCTTAATTGACGGATATGTCAACGAAATAACCTACTTACCTTTATTGGAAGACCATAGTGTCTTAATATTATTGACGTATCGGAATATGATAATAATCTTAAACAGAACAAGCTGACGATTCAACACCATTGGTTAAAGTTATCATTAATGTTTTTCAACACAGGAAGCATAGGAAATGGAACTGTATAAATATAATTGCCTGCAAAACCTCCAGCGAGCAGTGCTCCCCGTAGCCTGCTATACTTCAGCGCGCAGTGTTCTCCATAACCTACGTATTCTCCGACGGTGACGCTGTCCGCCGTCGTACCTAGGGCACGTCACAGTCAATAGCTAACAAACTACGTATGTGCATTAAGCCCTGTTCCATAGTTCACCGACAAGTCGTTATTGTGATTGCGTCTGTCAACTCTACCACCGGGACGACACCCCCGTAGAGAGTTCCACGGCGACGTATTCGAGGAGGCCTAAGCCACCACTACCACGACGCCTTCCGAAGGGTTCCGAAGATCACCGAAAACCTCCAAACCCGTCCAAGCTGTACATACGTCCAACCATAATTCTTCATACCTCACGTTGTCTCACAAGAGAAACCTTCCGAAGAGTTCTGGAGACCACCGAAGACGTCTGAGCCTCTTAAAACTGTAAATATTTTCTAACCATCGCTGTTCAAGTTCTTACGGGGCCTCACAAATAAATTCCGAAGCCTTCCGGAGAGTTCCAAAGACTTCTGAACCCTCTATACTTGTATATATTGTCAATTAGTAGTTTTTAATTTTATATAATAATTCTTTGTAACCTAACGTTGTTCCACAAATAAAACACGAAGCCTTCCGAAAAGTTCCGAAAACCGCTGAAGACGTCTGGACCTCTTCAAACTGTAAATATTTTCTAACGAGCATTATTCAAGTTGCTACTCGGCCTCACAAGCAAATTCCGAAGCCTTCCGAAGAGTTCCGAAGGCTACCGAAAACTTTTACACCCCGTTAAACTGTATATACATTCATTCAATAAGTATTTAAATTTATTTTTGTTCCACAAGCAACCACGAAGCCTTCCGAAGAATTCCGGAAATTACCGAAGACTTCCAAACTGCTTCAAACTGTTAAAATCATTCAATTTTAACTATTTCACTTTTATTTTTATGTATTTATGAAACTTATAATTATTTTTGCTTATACTTATTAAACAAATAATCAACCCAAGCCTACACGCTTTCACACGCCGTCCATCCGAACGATTCAAGAATAATTTTACCTCTGCGAGCAAAAATCTCAGATCGACCCCATTTATTCGCATAGAAAGTTTCCCTAAGCTTATAATGGCCATCTTTCTGTAAAATTAAATTAGAACAATAAATTTATAGCTATTTAATTTACTTACAGATTTTATCTTCAATTTAAAATACCCTTATTTTTAATAAATCTATAAAATGTGATTTGCCCCTAAATCACATTTTATAAATTAAAATCGTCGCCACTGCGAGTCCGAAGCAGAAAACCTACATTCTCTGGTACCCTTCTGGCGAGTTCCGCAGAATTCCTTCAACAAATGGAAGCGATTGACGCGGATGTACCTATAACAACCGCTCAATTCTGATGCCAAGCGGCCACATGGTTGGAAGCATACGCGTTGTTCCAGCCCACCTACAGCAAATTCAAAGGGTTCTTTCTGGACAAGTACCACAATCCAACCATTAGAGCCAAAATAACCTTCGAGTACTATGGATAGAAGCAGATGACGTCTCAACCAGAAGCCGCCTTCCTCGGCACTAAGGTTCGACAAGCCCACCTCCTAAAACTAGACCCCAACCGGGACATAGAGCTGTTCACATATCTCCTCCTGCCGATACCGAGCAACCCAATTCATTTTTTTTTATTTATTTATTCTAACGTTACAATTAGTCTGCTACCCAAAAATTACAGCAAACCTGTTACTCCTTAAAAATCTAACGGAATTATTTGCTACCTTAAGTTATATTGGTTAGTATTATATTATTTGCGTTTGGAAATACTCTTGTTTGTCTGTGTGTGCCTGTGTGTGTGCGCATGTGGGTACGTGAGTGTGTGTTTCTGTCTGTGGCAATGTTTTTGGGACTGTTTTACTTCCAAGCTTCTGACCGTCGGCAGCCGGAAATTAGAAACGGAGAGGTTCGCATTCCTGTACGTGTCCTAGCAGACGGCAGTCGGAAACCAGAGGGACCACGTACAGTTCCTGCTGTGTATGTGTATGTGTGTGTCTGTGTGTGTGTATTTGTCTGTGCGCGCGTGTGTGCACGTGAGTGGATGTTTCTATCTGTGGTAATGTCCTTGGGACTGCTTTCCTTCCCAGCTTCCGACCGTCGGCAGCCGGAAAATAGAAACCGAGAAGTTCGCATTCCTGTACGTGTCCTGATCGTCGACAGCCGGAAACCAGGGGGATCACGTACAGTCCCTGGGGTGTATGTATATGTGTGTGTGTATGAACGTGCGTGTACGTGGGCGTGTGCGAGTACGTGCGTGTATGTGCGTGCTTTGGTGTGTATATGTGTGTGTTTTTTCGTGCCGGTGTGCTATAATGGTGTGTGTGTTTGCGTTTTCTTGTATGTGTGTCCGTGTGCTTATGTCTGTGGTGAGGTCCTTGGGATTGTTTCCCTCTCCCGATTTCCAACCGCCGGTAGCCGGAAATCAGAAACCGAGAAGTACGCATTACTGTACGTGTCCTAGCCGTCGGCAGCCGGAAACCAGGGAGGCCACGTACAGTCTCTGTTGTGTGTGTGTGCTTGTGCGTGTGCGTAAGCGTGTGCGTGTATGTGTGTATATTGTCGTGCTGATGTGTTGTACTTATGTCTCCAGAATATTTCCCCAGTAGTAATTTCTAGCTGCGCTACAACAAACCCAATTCAGTGTCACATGCCGACAACAGTATGGGAAATGGTCTCCCGCCTCACAAAAATCGAAGAAAAAATAAAAGAGGCTGTTATCAAAGGAATGATGATAAAACGGCGAAACCTTTTTAAGCATATATTTTTTTTTTTTTTGTATAACAACAATGGTGATGATTGTGATTATGATGATTATGCTAAAAAACTAAGTCGTGTTCATATCAGTTCCCAGAGTAGATTCTATAAGTTTTATTACAAAGTTCTTTTACTAAAAAATTCTAGAACCCACAAATGCCAAAACCATTTCTCCTTTTTGTTACCCTGCCTACTCCCCAAACTTTTTATTTTAAGCCAATTTTAAATAGTTAGATGGCGTAACCCAACTATAACTCTAAACATACAAAGGTGACATAAGTCAAATAATTAAAACTAGAAAGCTGTTTCTGCTTAGCCACACATTGTTACACTACATCCAGAACAGCTACTTTCGTAGCAGGACGCGTATATGTCCCGTTGATAGTTTTAACCACCACTTGTCTGACTTGGTCGGAGTGTCTTCCTCTGTGCACTTCCACTACAACTTCTTTTACCCAAGAGTTTCGCTTTGTCTCTTCAACAATTACCACAACGTCCCCTACTTCAATTGGCTTCACCTTCTGAAACCACTTTGTTCTTCGTGCTAAGGTCGGCATATATTCGTGTAACCAGCGTTTCCAAAAATGAAGTGCCATTTGCTGTGACAACTTGTAATTTCGACGCATCGCTATTACGTCAGACTCGTGCACCTCTTCAAGCGGTTTTATTCCTCCTGATGATCCCAAAAGGAAATGATTAGGTGTAAGTGCTTCTGGTTCATCAGCACTAATAGGCAGGTATGTAAGTGGTCTAGAGTTTATAATACTTTCGACTTCTAATAAATAGCAACGTAGATTCTCGTCGTCAGGTCGCTTAGTAGGCATCATACGTTCAAGACAACACTTTACCGATCTAACTAATCTCTCCCAACTCCCTCCCATATGGGGAGCTGCGGGTGGATTTAACTTCCAAGTTATATTCTCAAAGTGCGCTTGAATTTCATCCAATGGAATTTGATCAATTAGTTTTTCAACTCATTTTTACGCCTATGAAATTCGTTCCATTGTCTGTATGAAGCTCAATGGGCATACCGCGTCGAGAAATGAAGTTCCGAATACACATCATACACGAATCCTTGCTTAAAGAGTGTGCAAGTTCAATATGTATGGCTCGTACTGTAAGACAAGTAAACATACACACCCATCTCTTCTCTACACGACGCCCTACTACTACTTCCAGTGGTCCAAAGTAATCTATTCCAGTATAGGAGAACGGTCTTGAATATGCACCTAATCTAGCCTGAGGGAGGTCAGACATCTGGGGTGGATTAGGATGTGCGTGTAGATTTTGCAAAACTGACAACGTGTCCGTATAGAGTTCAAAACTACACGCAAACGTGAAATTACATACAATTGTCTGAGCTCGTTCACCACTGTTTCGTGATTCGCATGTAAATACTTCTCATGGTAATGCATAACGATCAACTCGGTTACTTTATGGGACCTTGGTAATATTATTGGATTTTTTACATCAAACGAGATTCCAATTGCTCTTGACGTGCGTCCTCTCATCCGAAGAACGCCTTTCTCATCTAAAAATGGAGACAACTGATACAAGAGGCTGCTTTTCTCCAATGGTATGTCAGGATGGTTTTGTAACTGATTTATCTCTTCCCGATAACTGTTCAACTGTGCTTGTCGGTACATAACTTCTTTTGCTTGGCGTATTTCAGTTGGTAAAAGTACACCCGATCTTTTAGATTTATTTTTAAAGTTGTATAGTATTCGCACTATCCAACCCATAGTTCGATATGCCTTCCTCCATTGAGAACATTTGTTTATAAATTTTTCTAATAAGTTAGGTGTTACGTCACTGTGGAATAGTTGTAACTTTAGGTCGTTTTCAGTTTTCATATTTTCCTCCTTGTTTCTTGTAAACCATTTACTCTCGGGAAGATGTAAAAACTGAGGTCCAACAAACCATCTGCTAGTAGAGGATATCTGCGATTGTGATTTCCATTTGGTTGCATCGTCTGCTACGTTGTGAGCGGATGGAACCCACCGCCAATTTGCAAGGGTTGTGGTTTCTAGGATCTCAGCTATGCGAAGAGCCACAAACTGTTTATATTTCCTTGCATCTGAACGCAGCCAAGCAAGAACATTTGACGAGTCGGTCCAAAAGAAAACTTCTTCAGGTACAATATTATGACCTGATATAATGGTATTTGCTAATCTAGCTCCAAGAACAGCAGCTTGTAATTCAAGCCTAGGGATCGATACTGGACGAAGAGGAGCTACTTTTGACTTTGCTGCTACTAATGAACAGCAGACAGCTGTTGACGCTTCATATCTAAAGTACGCTACCGCCGCGTACGCTAACTCACTGGCATCTGTAAACACATGTAATTGGAGAGTCTTATAATCATACGAAAAATAGCATCTCGAAATCTTAATTTCTCCTATCTTAGGAAGTATTTTAATCCATTTAACCCAGTCGGTAAATTGAGAGTCCGTAACTAACTGGTCCCAACCTATTTCAGAGCGCCAAATGTCTTGCAAGAGAATTTTAAGACCAATCAACAGGGAGGACAGGAAACCCAAGGGATCAAAACCATCATAAGCGTTCTCAAAACTTCCCGCTTAGTGGGCTTTCGGACTCCTGCTACTACTTCCTTGTCTAATCGACCAAAGTTGAGGTTGTAGTAAAATTGGTCGTCCATAGTGCTCCACCACATACCTAAAACTTTAGAACCAGCAAATCCATCGTTGCCGTTTAAATTCTTTAGTTGACTAGTGTTGTCGTCCTCCAAATTCAGCTGGGAGGTAATCAATTTTGAATTTGAAATAAAGTTTCGTATAATGAACTTGGCTTCTTTATGTATCTCAATTACGTCGTTTGCGATCTGCAGAGCTTCCTCTTCTGAACCAAAACTCTCAAGCCAGTCGTCTACATAGTGATTTTCAACAATAGAATTCACTGCTTTTGCATTTGATCCTCCGAACCGTAAAGCATTAATATTCTTCACATATTGAGCGACCGTGGGGAACATGCAGCCCCAAAAGTCATTACCCTCATGACGTATGTGATCGGTTCATCGTTTGGAGAATTCCGCCAAAGGAATCTTTGGCTTTGTTGGTCGCTTTCACGTATAGCCACCTGATGATACATTTCTTTGATATCGCCTGATAGGGCGAAACGCTTTCTCTAAAGCGAAAGAGTACGTTGATTAAAGAACACAACATATCGGGACCTTTCAACAACATTTCGTTTAAAGAGGTTCCATTAGCCCCTGCCGCAGCATCCCACACAATCCGAACTTTGTTGGGCTTATTCGGGTTGAAAACGGGAAATATTGGTAAATACCATGTTCTGTCCTCAAGTTTAGCAGCTTCCTGATCTGTAAGCTTTTAGTTTAACCCTTATCTAAGTAAGCTTGCATTTGAGTCTTAATATTCTCCGCTAAAACGGGATCCTTAGCCAATCTTCTTTCCAAGCATATTAATCTCTTCATAGCCATGTCGCGACTAGACGGCAATTGAATTGAATCGAATTTCCACAGTAAGCCCGCTTCATATCCAAATTTAATTTTGCGTGTTGTTTTGCTAGAATACTCATTGCTCGCCGATCGTCTTCAGATTGCAAATGAAACACAGGACTCTTTGTAGTGAGTGACTCAACGCAAAAACTGTTTTACTTGGTCGTGCAAGTCGTCTTCAAGTCCACAGTCACAGACATGGTAATGATGATTTAGATTACTATTTACTTGATCTGCGTAGTTTCCTAGGATAGTCCAACCTAACTTCGTTTTAGTGGCGATTGGTTCTCCCCATTGACCTTCTTTAATCTTCAGTGGTAAGCCCAGTTGCCAGTGTTCAATACCAATCAGTATGCGCGGCTTTGCATCTTTATAGCTAGCAATTGGAAGATTTCTTAAATGGTTATATGGGGTTTCAGTCGGCTTATACTTTAACGACTGAGTAGTTAGATTTAATCCTTGCACAGTACGAACATTGGAGATACGGTACCTTTTGCAACTTTCACTATCACCTGATATTTCTAGAGACACACAACGACTTTTTTTGCTCTTCTCGAGTCGTATCTCCAGTCCATTTTAAATGCAGTGAGCTGATAGGGCCTTTGAGATTTAATTCTTGCGCTATTTTTTCGTCTAAAAGTGTACGGGTTGACCCTTCATCCAGAAATGCAAATGTTTTTATGACTGTACGCGGTCCAAACAATCGTACCGGAATTACACGAAAAAGCAGTCGACTTGGAACTAAGGAGTGAATGGAAATCGTATTCGAACGTTCATGTTCTCTTGGCTGGTTTGCTATGGGTTCGATAACATGTTTTACATCATCATGAAGTAAATGATGATGTTTAAATAAACAACCGTTCACATTGCATTTCGTTTGGGAGTTGCAGTGTTTCCAGAAATGTTTAAGAAGGCATTTTCTGCATAAACCATTCTTTTTAATTATCTCCCAACGTTCCTTAACGTTGGCTTTCTTAAACGCAGGGCATTCCGCGATTTCGTGTGCGTCGCTAATACAAACACAACACTTTGAACCAATACGTTGGGCAGACATTATCGATGGATTTCCATTGTCAACGTGAGAATAGACTTTACCCTTTGTTTTAAAGGAACGTTTCTCAAGTTTTCTCCGGATTTATACAATATGTCAAGACTACTGGGTAATACCGTGCCTACTTTATCTGCCTGTATCGTCAACCAGTCATCCAGGGTAGATAAAGTTTCCAACTCAGAGTATTCCCCATATTGCTTTAACTTGAAATCAGCCCATTCAAGCTTAAGCGACCCAGGAGTTTTGTACCAATTCGTTTAACAATGTCGGATTGGTTAGATGATTTGTCATGCCGCAAGCTTGCATGGTAACACAGAGGTGTTGCACCCCTATATGGAGATCCAACAGTGAATCTAATTTTTCTAAATTTACTCGAGGAGTGCCTGAACGTTTGCTATTAACTCGCTGATTACTTGATCAGGTCTACCAAAACGAATCCTTAAAGCGTTAATAGCTTTAGGTACAGATTCTTCATAAGTAAGATATCCCTTGACTAAATTTAAAGCTGCCCCTTTTAGACATTTTGTAACCGACATAGGTTATCGTAGTTGCTTAACTTTAAAGCCGTGGTTGACCTCATGTAACTTGTAATGAACATCGGCCATAGATTCGGAGAGCCATCAAAGATTGGCAAATCGGGCGTTTGTCTAAGTACATCTCTATAGAAAGGTGTATCATTATCATTTGTCGCACAGCGTTGAGCACTAGTAAGAAACTCTTGCTGATTTTTGCGGTTAACCACGGCAATGGTGCCGACGTTAAAAAGTCTGATGTTTATTGAGTAATATATTCTTTGGGGCACTCGGGATTTGATAGGTGAATTCACATCCTGTGGACTTAATGGTACTTCTTGGCTTTCTACTACTGCTTTCGAATGTGCTTTAGCCCATTTTTCAACATCAGCATTTTTGTTTCAATATCAATTGACACGGACCCGACATCCGAAATGTTTGTACTACAAGCGTCATCCATCTGACTAATCAATAGCTTCTTTTGTGTGAAGTATAACTTATCTTCTTCTTCACGCTGTTTTCTCGTTGCTACTATCATACGACGTTCCTCTTCTAGCACCTCTAGAAGCCGTTGACTACTTAGGCGTTTACTTGAAGCGTTCGTAGTAGATGGGTGGGATCTAAGCGTGGGCTCCTTGGCTTTGTTCAAAACGAGCACCTCAATGTTTGCACGGTTTTCATTTTGAGTAAGAGCGTTTTGACATTCATCGATGTTACTGCTGTTCTGGTTTCTACTATCAGCAATAACTTCAAAAACCACGCTTGTGTCCCTTGCCTTTGCTCGCTTAGATTTACGACTCTCTTTTTGTTTGTTGTCTTTTATAGCTTTAGTAACATGCGCACATTCAAAATGACTCCAGCTGAGACATTTTTCACATTGCACCATATCTCCTTCTTCTGGATATTCACACAGATTACAAACACAATCTGAATCATTAGGGTTGTTCATATTTGAAGTACTTTTCTGGTTCATATTTTCACTGGTTTATTTTGTGGTGTTTGTTGCAATCAGAGTTACTAGGTTCTAATTCAAAGCATATACAACCATCCACCAAATTAGTCCAAGTGTCTTGTAGCACCAGATTTAGTTTTTTAGAATGTTATCAAAGAAATGATGATAAAACGGCGAAACCTTTTTAAGCATATATTTTTTTTTTTGTATAACAACAATGGTGATGATTGTGATTATGATGATTATGCTAAAAAACTAAGTCGTGTTCATATCAGTTCCCAGAGTAGATTCTATAAGTTTTATTACAAAGTTCTTTTACTAAAAAATTCTAGAACCCACAAATGCCAAAACCATTTCTCCTTTTTGTTACCCTGCCTACTCCCCAAACTTTTTATTTTAAGCCAATTTTAAATAGTTAGATGGCGTAACCCAACTATAACTCTAAACATACAAAGGTGACATAAGTCAAATAATTAAAACTAGATGGAGTTCCAACAGAGGCAGCAAATGGGATAGCCGTCCCCACGCCAGCAACAAAATTTCCAGGAACAACGAAGCAGCTACTAAGGTGCACATTCTGTCCACAACGACATTAGCACCGAGCCCAACCAATGCGTGGTGAAACGGCCCACCGGTCGAGTAACGCCAGACTGCAGCCCGTTCGGGCGAAACAAACTGACGCGACTAAACATCACCCACGATGACTCACTACCAAGGATCCCCGTCACCATACAGAAGATAACCTTCGACGCACTACTGGATACAGGAGCATCGATCTGCATGATTAGGGAAGATCGAATACCCGCAGGTTTACGGATGGAACCATATCATGTCTTTGCCGATCTAGCCGAAGCAGGGACAGAAATGGCAACCAAAGGCAAGTTCCGCACGCCATTCACCTTCGGCAAAGCGATGGACCACGAAACCTTCTTGGTAGTAGTAAACCTCGCTGAGAATATCTTTCTGAATCTTGATTTCAACACCAGAACGTGGCGATGGATTACAAACACGGCTCCATACATTTCGGAGCACATAACCGTAAGACGCTCCACTGGAACGATACGGTGACGCCCGTTACCGCCAACAGGCCCCACACGCTAACTACCGCTCACCAGCTTCCAGACGAATTCTTGTCCAGCAGCATTCGGGAAAATTCCAACCAGTAGTCAATAGGCCAACACAACCAACTACCCCAGGCAGCACCAGCCTATTACAGCTGGACACCGAAACATGCAGACCACGAGCTAACGACGCAGTCCTCGTCGAGCTGGCCAATTAAGTGCAAGATGCACAACCAAAAAGGCATACCTGTGAGCGGAATCCCAAGAAGAGGTACCATTTCAATCACAACTATCCCACCCAGCGTTGTCCCTCAAGTAAAACAGGAAGCTTTCCGAAGTGTTTCGAAAACAGCTGAAGACGTCTGGACCTTTTCAAACTGTAAATATTTTCTAACTATTATTGTTCAAGTTGCTACTCGGCCTTACAAGCAAATTCCGAAGTCATTCAAAGAGTTCCGAAAACTACCAAAGACTTTTACCTTCCAAAAAATTCCGAAGATTTCCAAAGGCTTTCGAACTGCTTCAAACTGTTAAAATCGTTTAATTTTAACTATTTCACTTTTATTTTTATGTATTTATGAAACTTATACTTATAATTATTTTTGCTTATACTTATAAAACAAATAATCAAGCCAATCTTACATGATTTCAGACGCCGCCCACCCGAACAATAAAAAGTGGCGCCCAACGTGAATTTGGGTTTTTGACCACCGAAAGGGGTCCAGTGGAGTGGGTTGCCTAAGTACCTGTCCTTTTGACTTGTGATTTTTTACAGTGGGGATACTTAAAATAAAAAACAGCCACTCCTACTATAAATCTAACAAAGTAGCAACTGAGTATGGTCACAAGATGGCGATTGCTGACACTGGACGTATTGGCCTATGTTAGAAAAAGATTTGAAACTAGATTGCATCATCGCATGCAAGTCAGGGAAAACAGTCTTAAGCGATAAAATCGTTAATTTTAAGCAATTCAAAGTATTGCTTTGTTATTATTAATATTCCAGAATATATACATTAATCTAAAATACACCCAAAGTTAATCAAAATATTTTTAGAAACCTTATAAAGTTATATAAAGAAAAATACGAGTTTGCAAATGGTGTGTTGTTTAACCCAAAGTAGATATTGAAAATAATTGCGGAGTTTCCGCTGACTCCGGGGATTACATTTCTGACTGTAAATTGTATATTAAAATTCGATCTCTTGAAGATAAAATATTACCTATTTTTTAAATTTTGAAAAACTCACTTGTTTGAGAGTTTCTGAGATGTCAAATTTTCGTCGGTGCACCTTGTTAATATTACGTTAATATTATTCCCGCTTTCTTGGGGAACTACATTTTTTGTCCATATCTTGGTTTATGGAGGACCCTAAAAATGCAAAAATTGATATTTTGAAGTTTGAATTGAACTATACCTTTAAATTTATCTGGTTAAAACATTAATAATGGTGCAAATTGGTATATGGCGGAAGTATTTGTTTTACTGTTACTTTAATAACTATTGTAAGATTTGTGCAGATGGCATAGATTTTGAGTGACAATTGTATTTATTTTGCATATCAAGTAACTTCTGAACGTCGGTTTTGTTATTCTATAAAGAATCTGTTCTATACATTTTTCTAAAATTGAAAGAAGATACCATTAAGGACTTTCAAATTTACATGGAATATTTATATGTAACAAATTTTAAGAAATATTGTATATTATAATTGTACATTATATCTTTTAGAGGTATTATCCTCCTCAACTGCATGTTTATATAAAAAATCCGCTCTAGGTTTATGGTTAGGTTTACAGGCTTTTTACAGATTCCAAAAGAGTTGGCTTGAATAATTTCAACATTAATTTGCATTACACAATATATGCCAATATTACTGACTACAGAACGACACGATAGCTTTCTGATTCTTATTCTATATTCTAAAATGTAAATGCAAAACATTGGTAATAATAGAACTAAACGAATAAATATAAAAAGATGCTAATTAGCAAATTACCTAAATCCGTTGAATGCGTATGATTTATACGTTCCTTTCCAGTTTTCGTTATAGTATATATGAGATGTCCGTTAAATAACTTAACGTTTTCATCTAATGCTACGAGTCGTCGATCGCACTTTCGGAAATCAGTCAAACGAAATTCAACTGCCGCAGAATTATTTAGACCCGAACTTAGTTTTCCATAAAATTTCACATTTTTAATTTCATTTTCATAAGGAATGCTTATACTAACTCCTTTTGGACTATATGCAACAATATCAACATCTGACGAGTTAAAGCAGAATGAGGTACTGAGGCATATTGCTAGAAGAAAAATATACTCCGTATATCGTAGTGAATACATTGCTTCTGTTGTTCGAATTACGATATTTTTAGCGAGCGCATATAAATAAATGATCTTTGATAACCTATTTTGCAGTATCAATTTTAAAGGGCTGACGAAATCAATAAATAAAGTGTATTGCCAAAAACATATTTATCACATATTTATGAAATGTAAGTAAAAAACCTAACATTAACCGATAACTGAAGTATCCAGAGTCCTTTTAAAGACACAAAAACAGCCTATGGTATTATTCGGACGTACAAAACTTTAATTTCTGCTGCACGAAATCAGAAAACAACAATAACCGTAAAAGAGGTTGTCCAACCACCGCACAAGCTCCTGCATCGTCTTCTTATCTTTAGGATTTCTCAACTTTAATCAATTTCAATCTTTAACTTTTCAAAATCTTCCTCTAAGGTTTAAGTTCAAAGTAAAGATACCAGGAGTTTTCAATTTTTGGTGGTTTTTTCACCAAGAACCACATATGAAATACAGCTGCGCTATCGGATTATTGAAAATATCTGAGGATACTTTAAAAACGCATGACGCTATTGGTCATAAAATTATGTGTACCTTATTACACTATATTGGATTTTCTGATGATGTTTTGCAGCTTATGAATTTATTTTCTTAAATCCGGATACAGACTGTAAAGAATGACACGTCAAAGTTTCGATTCGTCACCTCTCGCGTACCCCAAGGCTCCATTTTACACTCTCCTTTATTTCTTACCTACACATCTCAATTATCTAAACTACTACTACACCTATCTTGTAAATATCACTGTTATGCAGATAACGCTCAATGATATCCACATTTCCACATTTGCACCTTACGAGATTCAACAAGCTATATCTGCTATTAACTATGATTTGCCAGAAATTTTTGAATTCTCTCAAAATCACGGACTTATTGTCAACGCTAATAAATCTTACATAACCATGTTTGGACCGAAATTTGACATAAACAGACTAATCGACAGCTCATAATACAAGGGACACTATTTATGTCTTGCGAATAGAAAAAATAATCAAATGAATTTGATGAAAAATACTTTTATTGCTTTTCAAAGTAATCTCCTTTAAGATCTACACATTTTTGCATTCGATCGAACCACCCTTCAAAGCACTTTGTCCAGTCAGAAGATGGTAGCTCTAAAACATGCGTTTTGTAGGCCTCAACCGCTTCTTCGGGCGATTAAAATCGTTGTCCACGCAGTTTATCTTTAATTACTGGAAACAAGAGGAAGTCATTGGGTGCCAAGTCTGGGCTGTAAGACGGATGACTAATCAATTAGATCTTTTGTGTGTCCAAATACTCGTTTGTTGCATGTGATGTGTGCGAGCTCGCATTGTCAAGATGCAAAATGATTCGTCGTTTTGGGTTGGTTTCTCTCAATTTACCGAAAACTTCATGCAAACAAGTGATTATATACCACGCTGAATTAACAATTTCTCGATTTTTCGAGAGCCACAGTTGTCACAGGATCGGTCTTCGCGAACAAAAATGCCACCATTTGCTTCTTAACGCTTCGAGAACGAACAACTTTTGTTGGCTTTGCTTCACATTGACTGGTCTTTTCTTTTTGGCTCATACGCATAAATCCACGAATCGTCATCTGTGACGATCTTGTATACCGCTTTGGATGCACCACAGTTGTAATTTGAAATCATTTTACGGCACCAATCGACACGAGCATTTTTTGATCATCTATCAACAAATGTGGAATCCAACGCGCTCATAGCTTCTGAACACACAAGTGTTTGTGCAAAATCTTATGTATGCTGGTCATAATAATGCTTAAATATATCTCGATTTCTTGATATGTCACATGACCATCTTCTTCAATTAGTTTTCGCACAGCACTGATATTTTCCGGCACAACGACAGATTTTGGACGACCTTCTTTAACTACGTTCATGAGCGAATTATGTCTACGTTTGAATTCAGTGTACAAGCGATATACAGTGGCTATGGATGGTGCTTCATCGCCAAAAGTTGAATTGAGTTGATTGAGGCGTTGTTCTTGAGTTACACCACGTCGAAGGTCATAATAAATCATAGCTCGAAAATTTTGGCTGAGATGAAATTTTAAACACGGCAAAAAATACAAATAGTGGTCGCACGTTAAAACGTTTTAAGTACTTATAACCTCAAAAATGTCAAACTTTACGATGGCAATTTTAGATTTCACCTGACAATACCAGTGTTGCCAGTGCTCAATACATAAATAGTGTCCGTCGTAACGGTTAATAACTCACTATGCTTTACTTGGATAATGTTAAAACTATTGGTGTAAACTTTGACAGAGGCTTAAGATTTACCAGTCATATTTCAAAGCGTTAAAGGAGTACCTATTACGTATAATCCAAAGGTTATTTTCATGAATAAACATCCTTCGAGTTCGGATGTGAAAACTTTATATGTAACACTTTACTGATAAGTTATACTGACTATTCTGACACTGTGTATGACTCGCATCCACAAGTACTTCGATGTCAATTGAATATAGAAATTTCAAAATTCGTGCCCAAGGATGATACGTGGCAACAAAACTATCAACCAGTTTCTCATAAAAAAGCTGAAATAGAGTGGTTGACCATGATTAAGTTTCGCTCCCTGCACTGTGTGTATCTTTATCACAATATCATAATCAACAAGTCAGCGTATCTATCCCGGGTTCTGCAACAGTGCGTGGTTCTTTTATAGCTCTTATAGAAAACATGTTAGGAATTTGGTTCTTTTACAGAGCTTTAGTATTCTCCAGACTGTTTCTCAGGAAAATATTTTCACTTATACAGTGTGGCCCAAAAAGTGTGCCACTTCCGATTTTTGGTGTTTTAAATGAAATGCCCAATATATTTTTTGTTTTTTGGGTTCTCCGGAGATTCTTTAAATATTCCTAGAGTACTATCAAGATCAATTCAATATTCTCGGAGAAAAACGTATTCAAAAAAATTTCTGTGTTACTGAGTTTAAAAATTTTTAAAAACTATGACAAATATATTAAAATCTAAACTGAGTGGGAAATTTATTTGAGGTCTCTAGTTGTCGTAGATCTAAATATATCAGATTTAGGTTTCACAGTTTGTCTAGAATTAGGTGCTATTGTTTTGGCAATTCAAAGCAAATTTTTCCACTTTTTCAAATGCAACACCCAGTATATTTTTTCACATGCCAATTAGGCATTAAAAAACAAACGTTTTTGACCTTAACACTTTTTAATATTTTTAATGGGTTCGTAGTTATTTGCCAAAAACTCTCTATTTATTATTATTTTTGTACACAGCAAATTTATTTAAAACACTATCGAAAAAAATACAATACTAAACAACAAATAATACTGAACAAAAATACAAATAACAACGCTAAAACAAGAACATTATCTTAATACATGTGAAGAATTTCTTTCACCTTGAATCAGACATTTCAATACCCCTGCTCTAAAAGATTCGTCAACACTACGTAGAACTACCAATATTAGCAAATGAATTTATAATTCTTTGTCTCATGTTTTCTACAGTGGCAGGTGTAGTGATGCCGTTCGAAATCGAGAATTTTCGTACTCGTCTAGACCTCGTCTCGAAATTCGAGACGACATCGAGATGAGAAACGAAAATCTATTTCAAGACGGAAACGAGAAACACTTAACTCTCGTGTCGACCTCGAGTCGAGAATTCTCGACTATTCTTGAGTTCTCGAAATATCCAGTACACAAAAACAAAATTTCAGTAAGTAAGGTAAAGGCTGTGTCAGTAAGAACTTTGGAATTCTTGTATTAAATAAAGTTCCTATTAAAATAAGAAGATGTTTAAAAGATTGAAAGAGTTACATTTATTTAAGTCGATATTAAAACAAAAGTTTGCTTCTTCAACTGCTTAGTAGCATCCGAAGAGCATCGTCAATGATATTGTGTTACTATAATTGTCATCAATGGCAGTTCAATTGTTCAAATCTGGCAAATCTCACAAGAAACAAAATTTTTAACCAACTTTACAATTCTGACTCCTAAAACTTTGTGTATCTATTTATTGTGTTAGTTTTAATAGTTAGTTTTAAAACTATGCTATAGACACAAATTTTACTATTTGCAGTTTCAACTTTAAATTAAGATACAATCGTTTGTTACAATTAGCAATTATAAAATGCTTTTGTGATTTATGAACGTAAATATATCTTTTTGAAAGTGTTATTTTTAACAAGGATGCAGTGTTAATTAGAACAAACAAATTATGCATGATCAATTTTACTCCATTTAAAGAACGTTGTTCAATATTTATTAGAATATATGGGTAAGCTGTGAAAACAAAATATTTAGCTAATTTCACATTTTTGATTTTATGATCTTAAGACAAAGATGTATTGTGACGAAGTAACAGTTACTTCGCCACAAGACACCTTTTGGCTTTGAATGGGCTAGTGAGTCTGCTAGTTCAGGAGTAATTCTTTTCTTGACACTATAACTTGTCTACTTAATATTATCATTCTTATTTTTATATTTTTATTTTATTATTTATTTTCTTGTCCTGACGAAGCCCCTTACAAAAGTGGGCGAAACGTCGACCTTAATTTATAAAATGACACGGTCACAACCCTGAACCATAAATAATTATACTGGATAAACAGATTTATAGTTCTTCAACCATTTTAGAATATCTTCGCTTTTATTTTCTCTGGGACAATTTAAATAGTTGTCAATTTCTTGACACCAATTGTTATTCACGATTTGATTTTTTCATAAATGGAATACACATCTAATTCACCATCGTCACTTACATTCATATCAGAAGTTTCAACTAAATGAGTTGGTTGGGGCTGCGATGTTACGTAGTACTTTTCCTTATATCTATCTTGAAATTTTTTTATTGACGCTTCTTTCATTTCTTGCCCTCACGTGGTCAAATTAAATGTTTGAGTTTTATGTCGTGAATGTAGAATAAGGACGGCACAGTAGATCCAATTTTACGTTGATAGTTTTGGTAGTGGTATGTTAGCTATGAATTGATGTAGTGTCGTTTGATGGGCTGTTTTAATTTTAAAGGGTTCTGTCTCTACAAAATCTAAATAATGCTTTTTACGGTTCGGGGGCTAATTAGTGTTTTAGAAGGTCCGGTATCGATTAATAGTTTAAGTTCTGCATGGGGTATTTATATGTATGGCAATATTTGTTGATTGATATTATTTAAATTGATTATGTTTGGTCGTTTAGAAGTCGGTCTATCTGAAAACTCAAACACCCGTTTTCCTCGTCGTCCTCTTCGTAATTTTCACGTGGTTTGTTATGTTCGTAAGTTTCTAAATGATTTGATTCATCGTCTCTATTGAAGTGTGTGTAATTATTATGGTCATTGTTAAATTCTGCTATTTCTTGGTGAAACAGTTCTTCGGAAGTGAAGTTTCGTTATTGGTTATGGCTTGGTCGGATTTGCAATATTTTTGTATTTTGTCTGGTATTACCAGATGAGGTGTCCATAGGAGTTGATTTGTTGTAACTGTTGGGGTTATTATTGTTATTCATTATCGGTGTATTTCGGGTAGGGTTTGCGCCGAATGTTTGTTTTTGTTGGTTTATGTTTTGGCTGAATCTTGGTGCAAACGTGGGTTTCGTAAAATTTGAGTTGAATGTTGGTCTCGGAAATTGTCTAAATTGATTGTTAAAGTTTGTGTTATTAGAATTTAAGTTGTTAATTTGCGGTTGATTTATTTGTGCGTTAAATGCTGTAAATTTTGGTTGGGTGGATGTTTATCTCGCGGTTTGTATGGTTTTTATTGGTGAATAGCTTTTATTAGCGTTAGGGTTGTATAGTCTATTTTGATAATAAATGGCGATTAGGCATTTGATGTTTCTTTGGTCGCCGAAATATGCTATTGGTATGCGTTTAAAATCTTCCCACTGTTCAAATCGTCTAGACTGGCAATTAGCGTTAGTGCTCTTTCGGTCAGTTTACTTATTATTAAGCGTATAAGTAGAACATTTTGTTCGTTATCTCTTGGTTTGTAAAAGGTTTTCAAATATATTTCGCTCGCGGTAATGAAATTTCCTAATATAGTTGTCTCCGTTATATTGGGGGATGCTTCCGAGATAAATCTTCATATCTAAACTTATCGTCTTTAAAGGTTGCTTTTGGTTTTAATTAATATTAAATTTTGTAATAATTGAGATTTATTTTTCGGTTTCGTTTGTTACTTTTCAGTTTGGATGGTGTTGGGTTATTTAAAAAATCGCTTTACTTATATTTTATTCGTAGTTATACGGTGTTACAATTAAGTTGAAAAATTCGTGTTTGGTAATGTCTAGTCAACTGCTGTAGCCTTGAATTCGTATATTTTTATACTTCGCGGATGTTATAGTTACCCGAGTTTTAACTTTCTGAAAGGTTTTTATATGGTTAATAATTTCTTGCAATAATTGCGTTATAATTTGTACGTTTTTGTGCCAGTTACATTTTTATTTCAATCTTGCTGAGTAATTAAGTGTCTGCTTTAATTATCTCGTCTTGGTAGGTATTGTATTGATAAGTGCATAAAATGTTTCCTTTATAATTGCACAATCTCGTTACCTTGAATGTCCAATTATAGAGTTTTAAGTATTCAGTCAATCGTTTTGTTACAATAATTGCATCAATGTTTCCTGAGCGATGTTATTTCATTCTTGGTAATAAGTTGCAGTAAATTTGCATAAATGTTTCTATATGATTAGATATCCTCGTGCTGAAAATATTTAATTATATTTTATAATGTTTTCATGAGTGTTACGTTCTTCAGATTTTTCTGAATAGGTTTTATTCAATGATGGTTTCCGGTAATAATTTGTATGAGAATTGCGTTTTAAATTTCCGCGCTTTGTTTCAACTTGTGATGGGTTATTTTAACGATAAGTTACAAAGATATTTATATAATAACGCACTTCTGTTAATTTGATGCGCTGAAGTTTATAATTTATAGAATATGATAAAGGTTTTGAATATTCGTTTCTGTAATATAATTACTTATAATAAGAATTGCGTTTTATTTATCCATTAAGCTTTCGGTAATAATATTTGCTGTACATAAAATCGTAAAAATTAATTGCTTTCTATTTTTATACTTTAATTTCAGTTTTGCTGCATTAATTCGTTTCGTTTTATATTAATAATTCTTAGTAATTTGTACTAATTTGCGCATATAAATGCGTCTTTTATGTTTTTTTGTTTAAAATAAATTCTCTTGTTTAAAAAAAAGTTCTGGTAATAATTCAGTATATTCTTTACATAAATGGCATAAACTACAATAATAATAAAAAACATATGTACATACATAAAAAAATTTTCTTACTAGTTAGCATCAATAAATTTGTAAACAGAATAAATTAGTTTAGGATAAATATACTTACATAATTTTCATCGTCTTTTTCATTTCTTTGGGTTCGGTCGATTTTTGTACCTTGTTAAGTTTGTTTCCTTTGGGCTCGGTCGATCTTGTATCTCGTCCAAATTTGTTTGGTTTTCCAGATTGGGAATTGAAATTCTTGGTCACCAGTTCTCCGATTTTTGGATTAGTAGTGCCCTTCTGGATCCTACCGGCTGCGCCGGTTACGTTTCGGGCCTTAGGAGCTGCCTTTTAAAAATCTTCTTCCAAAACGTCTTATAACAATTTATTTATTATTCAGAAATTACAATTGGAATTTTGACAAGCTTGATAAAATTATACTAAGTCGAAATTTACTATTAATTGAATTTAAATGAGGGCAAGTAGCCTAAGCAAACAACAATGTAAAAGCTTAAATACTCAAACCTGACTACTCTGATTTGGGGCTCCCGGTGTATTTATGTTGTTCCTGCCCCTCACATGGCTGTGGGTACTTGCAGATCTCATATCTGCTTATTTCTTTATTCTATTCATTATACAATGTAACAATCTGAATTTCTAATAATTGCGGTTTCTTAACCGTCTGTGACCGAACCTACAGTATCACTTACGTCTGGACTTCAATATATTCACATCCGTTCTCACAACTTGCTTGTAAACTTTCAATAACCTTGTCTCATTTATCCTTGAATTTACAATGTTGCATCTAATTCAAGTTTCTTAATAATTTTTTAATAATTTCTATTTAATTATACATATTTGGATTGGGGCATACGTAACTTGCGTAGTAGGCTGTAACACTTTGACAAATAAATTTTTGCTTGTCAGTGTTTGCGATATTAGTTAAAACGTGTAGATAATATATCATAATGAAAATTTGTGTAGTCGTGGGAAAATTATAGTATTCTACTCGCGAGTTATGGCCATTACTCATTCGGATTACGCCGCTCACCATCCGGGCTCGTAGCGCAAACCTTCCGAATGAGTAACGGCAAACATAACTCGCTCGTTAAATAATATACTATTATCCTTATGCCCAATGTAGACTATTCCATTCTATACATAAAACATTTTTCCAACCAAAAGCTTGTTTTAAGGACGTAAACCTGAATTCTGTTTAGTCTTTTATCGCCATAATATTTGATAGTTACAGACCGGTTAGTCATTAGCATTTCTGTGTGTAAGTGTTTTGAATTTAACTTATATTGATTGAAGTTTATTATTCCCACCGATTGTCATTAATCCAACCCCATGACAACGATCGATGTGATCCTCAAAAATTCCATTACTACTAGCATTAAATATATCAGTAATATTTTATTTAATATGTTTACCTTTTTCTTAAGGGAGACTATGAGTTCCTGAGCTTGAATGTAGACTGGGTCAAGCATTGACGAAAAAGCAGTGACCAGTGGAGTATGTATTGTAAACTTTTGCTTTTGGGTTTAGAACATCATATACTAAAAGGTAGGAAATAAAACACGTATCTTATACAGCGCTGAACTAATTGTTTTTTATTCTGTAAAAATGTATAATAAATTTTTGTGGGATTCATATTTGAAACTCCTACAATAAATAATTTATGAAACTATTTAAACTATAACTAATCTTAATGTATTGGTTGCACTATCAGAATCATCTATTCTGTAGGTAAAATCGCAGTTCTCAATTTTTAAGTAAGAAAGTTTTGAGGAATCCAAATTTTTCTTGAAGTGCATGTTAGAGTTGAAGCTTACTACAACGTCATTTGCATTTAAAACAACATTGTTTCGACATTCCTTAACTGCAATCGTTTTAGGCCTGCTTGGTTTACTTACGTTTTTAGCAGTTGAAGTTTTTGTTCGTTGGGTAGTTGATTCTTTAAACCTATCCCTTTCCAATGAAATTTTATCTGTAAAATATATCAATGAAACATTCTGCATTCTATAGTTAAATGGGTTGAAATAATTTCAAAGAGCATAAAGCTAAACTTCTTGTAGAACGTGAAGCGGTTAAGAAGAGCAAAAATCAACTTTAAAAAACGATATTCAATAAAACTTAAGTAATTGGTATACATAATAAAATTAGCTGCTTCCCTAAAAAAGCATTGGGCTTTAACAAGGTTGTCATAAATGTTTAAATAATTCAAGAAATAGGAGCACAAAGCCTTTTTTAAATGTTACTTTGTATAGATGCACGCAAGGGTTGACTTTTGTATTTCGGGATTTCTTTAAATTAGTGCTACCATCAGGCAACTGACGTTTCAACCGTCAAGTTTGACAGTTACGATGGTATGCTAGCATTAACATACGAGCGCTACTTGTGATGTTTACAATAACTTGAAAAATTCATTTCGGCTCAAAATGCAATAAACTCGTGAACATTTTCCAGCGATTTTTTATAACGTGGATTAACCCAAAACAGATAATTTGCGACAAAACATCATCAAGAACTACCCTTTATCCATGATTTGCGAACTTAGATCGTGGCAGTAGTTTGGTTAAGGGCGAATTTCGTAAAGGTAGTCCGAAAACGCTTGTTGTTTCTGAAAACCCTGATGCAGCACGTAAACTGATACTGCAAGATCGTCGTGTAACTCATCGTGAGATTGTGACACCCTTGCGTATTAGTGGGACCAGAATACATTCAATATTGTTTGAGCAATTGGTCTTCAAAAACAATTGTTCGCATTAGATCCCGCATAATTTGACAATAGCTCAAAAACAAACTCGTGTCAATTGGTAGAAAGACATCGTAGCACGTGACGAATAGGAGATCAACGCGTATGAACCCAAAGTACGCAAAAGTCGACTGTATGAGTCTTTCAAAACCAGCCAAATCCAGCAGAAGCTGCTCTTGCATGACACACTTCGAAGCAAATGGTTCCTTACCTTTCAGGAAAACTGGGCGTGTCGTAACCGTTTCTTTTGAGAAATCTAGAACAGTCAATTCTGAATGGTACACAGCCATCTGTTTGCCAGTAGTTTTTGAAGAAAAAGGAAAACCAACTGCTTAATAGATGTCATTCTTGTCCACCACAATGCGAGTTGTCAAAAATAAGCACAAACAAGTGCATTTTTGAACACTAAGATTTGATGGGTCATCGTGCATATAGTCCTGATTTGACACCCAATAATTTTTATTTATTCGCGCATATCAAGAATAAATTGCGAAGGCAAGGTTTTTTTGACACCTAAAGGTTGAAACGTCCAAGATGCATGTTTTGGAGGTTTCTCAATCAGAGTGTTAAAGTACTTCGAAAATTGGTTGAAAGGCATACGCAAGTGTAATAATTTTCATTGAGGATATTTTGAATAACAACAATGCCATCATTTTAGAAATAAATATAAAGTAAATATAAAGGGCAATCCTCTATTAGAAAAAGTTTTTTTTCTGCGACGGGAAAAAAATGTGACATTTAATATTTCTTGACAGGTAACAAAATGTCACTTTATATAAAATTACTTTTTTCCCCGGGAAAAAAATGAGTACTTTTTTCCCTGGTAAGTGCAAATAAGTAAGAACACGAAGATATTTAATTTTAGAATATTTTATTATGTATAAGTTACGTTTCCTTAATGTTAAAAGTACAGTTATTAAATGTACATTGCCTGAAAGACATGTTTTTTGAACAATTAGGAATGTCTGCTACAGTGGAATTTTCTTGATTTGAAATAATATTTTGTGCCACTGACACAACTGCCGTTGATGTACTTGTTCGCAAATTGGATTCTGTTTCAGCTGATGCACTGCCACACAAACTAAACAGTTTCTTAGCTATTTCTGTCTTGTGCACTATCGATTCATCAACATACCCTTCAGCGACCATTGATGACTTCCAACCACCATGTTTCTTTAGTGTCATCAAGTCTCCCCAGATTCAACTAAAAGTGTAGCAGACGATCTTCGAAATGCATGACCTGTATATGACTTAGCATTTTAAGTCGAAGAAAATTGGCTACTATTTCAGGTACCTTATAAAACTGATTTCTACCCACAACTTGATTGACGCATTTCCCATTGCGATATGCATAAAACAGGCGGCGATCCTTTGCTGCTGCTGGACGAAGTGCCATGTACATTCTGTAAAATTTAATATATTCTTCAGTAACTATAAATCTCCTATTTACATCATTCTTTGTTTGCTTAAGTTTCACAATTAATGACGTTCCACGTCTTCAATATCATCTAATGTTACCTGGCTAATTTCACATATTCGACAGGCTCCTGCAATCCCAAATACAACAACAACCTTGACCAATAAATAAACTTCATCAGGAGCATTATTTAAAAATCACTAATATGTGTACTCGTAAATATTGCAGATTTTTGGGCATGTAACCTTTCCCATTTTGTTTCAGAAACGTAATTAGTTTGCAATATTTTGAAATGTCTACGTTATTATTGACTTGTAACATACTTTTATCATTGAATAATTCGACCACACTGTTGATGGCTTTTGTTGTTGCGCTAGTTCCGAAAATAAACCAATAACACCGTCTCCGAGTAAGAACTACATGTCTTTTCGCCTTCCATTCCATGAATCTTGAATACGCAGTTTCGTAAATTTTTCGTGATTTAGCTGGCAATAATTTTATTGATGCTACTTTCGCTGCCTCTACCAATTCCGGTGGAGTAAGAGAAACTTCTGAATCAGTACTGTCCATTTTTGAATTTTGAATATTCAAAACAATCGATATAAACAACTTAAGTTCGCAATTTTTGTAACCACTCGCAAAATTAAATTGACAGATATTTGATTACTTTAAAGGTTTCCTTAGCAACGCAGATCTAACTGTCCCTATAAGTACATCAGCCTACCTGTTTGAAACTTCAAATTTGACATAGATTGATTTTTTGACTTTAATATAATTGGTAATATTTTTAAATATTAAATCATTGTTTTGCCAGTCACAGAAAAAATAGTGTATTATACGCGGGTAAAATGTAGATTTTAGCTCTCGGTGTTTGTCTCCCTCCGCTTCGCGTCGGGAGACAAACACACACCTCGAGCTAAAATCTAGTACTTTTTTCCCTTGTATAATAAATAACTATTAATATATTTGACTCTTTAGAATAACGGGATTTACAATTTTAACGTTTGATCTCCAATATTTTTCAAACTTCAATTCTTTACTTTTTTTATACAATGAAAACCAAAAAAATATTAACAAAGTAATATATTCCAAAAACTGTATTTTTTATGTAATCGTTTGTTAAGTATATGCTAGTAAGAACTAAAGTAAACAATTAATTGGTTTTCGTAAAGCGGAAATTTATTTGACGCTTAAAAACATGCCTAATAGAGGAAGCGAAATACTTGGTGAATGTTGTGAAAAATAAATTGTACTTTTGTATGACACACGTTGAACAATTTAAAAACTTGCAACACACCCACGCTAAAACTCTAACGACATCTTTATTTTAGATTTTTTCCCATACACACTTTCTCAAATTGTCATTAATTATGTATAGTTTTCAAACAACTACTAAATGCAGAGGTACACTGAAATAAATAATGAATTTTATCTATTATGGCAGATTGGTAAAAGTAGCTCATTAGCCAAATTAATAGCAATAATCCTAGTTTCTTAATGAAAAACAACATGTGATACACCATTTTCGAATCTATAGTAAACGGGTTAGTTTTATGCCAATTGGCAACCCGCGTTTACACACATTTTCTTTACAATTGTGAAATCACAAATTTCAAGATTTGATTTTTCAAAAAAAATTCAAGAGTTACGCAAAAATAGTAATGTACCTCTGTTAACACCACTACTCAAGAATAATATCAAAAAAGCAGAACGAGTAAATTACACCATTACACCAAAGAAGATGAGCAAGAGAGTCAAGTTTGGAAAATCTCAAAAAGTTCTTAAAAACTGTTAGACTTTTACTGAGCATAAATTTACATTTTCTGAACAGTCACGAGGCCCTCCAACAGCAGCTAAAGTATTATCCACTATTCACCGGACACCCTACATATTTTATAGTATAGAAACCAGGGTTACTCTTTTCGATATTCAGGACTATTACATTTCCATGTTGTCAGCATGGGGTATTAGTTATACTGTCATGTACATTTTATAGAAATGGTACAGCACTAAACGTCTTACACTATTCGTAGAAATTGCATAAGTAGTTTAGGTGGCAAATAAAGGTACAAGAAAGGTTAGAGATATTTGAAATAAAAATTGTACACAACAAACATATGCAAATCAACTATAAAGTTCGTTCAAAATGTATGAAGATGAATGGAGATTGTATTTAACCAAAAGATTTACAAAAATTAATGGCGGTGGGGCTATATCAAACGGATACCATAACCTAAAGATTCATAAAAATTAAGTAGTAAGGAAAATGGGTTACACTGTCTCCGTCTAAAAGGAACGAATAAAATATCCTAGCCTATTCAAATTGAGAACTTATTGTATTTTGAGCTAGAGCGACTTCTTTCCGTTTGCGCATTTCAGATTTTTAGATGATCGAATACCAATAAATGTTATATAGCTACAAAAAGCTATTGCTCAGTTATTAAACCAGCTTTCACTAAATACCTATAAAAACTTTTACAACTCGTTGAGGTAATGAGATACAGTTTCTGCAAATATATCAAGCATTCTTCGGTAATGCTCTAATACATTTAAAAACTTGCACTTTTGCAAACTATTTACCATTCTAACACTCAAGCATTTGTATTATTAGAAGTTTTTTATGTTTGCTCTTTATTACCATAATTTTGCATTTTATGTTTATTATAAGTATTAAAGATGCCATTCTAACCCGTTAAAAATCGTTACGCTTTTCTTCTACCATTTCATTTATTTAATTTATTATTATTTAACTTTACTGATTCATTGTTTTTCGTAGTTTATTTGTCCTCGAGTATCTGTGATGTTAGGAGAATAAATTCTCTTACTTTTTTCTGTTAACCAGCATGGATCTGAAATGTTGTTGCATTCATAAATCAGTTATTTGCTGGGAACCCGCCATTGGATTGACTTATTTTAGCCACAATTGACTTTGACGCTTATTGACAAGGTCTTGCAATAACCTTTGCATGCGCCTTAAAAATCATACGATTTTGTGGTTTGATCGTTTGTTATGTTTTGATATATCTGTTTGTTTTGTACCATACAGGAAGCGAGAATATGCCTACTAAGAAATTTTGGAAAAAATTACAAATAGGGCGAAGTAGGTTATGTGTTGTATGAAGCTTGGTCCTCGGTCAATTATAGCAACAAACATCGACAAAAGTGGATAGATAAAATCAACAATTCCGGTGACCTGTACTATAATGGGATTGACACATCTCTGTTTACTGGTACATTTAGTTTTGAGTTAGTGTGTTACTTAATAGAACAGTCGTAGCCTTCGACGGATACATTGTGCGTATAAAACCATCTACCACATTTTGACATCGTTTCGTGTTTTGTCCCAGAATTGCTGGTAAGTAAATAACTTGTAGATTCTAAATGTTGTAATAGAAATTTATATGGATCACTCATCGGGTTATTTACATAAAGTAGGACACCATTTAGGAAATTTACTGCCTGAAAGAGTTCAGGTGTGTCAATATCCACCCCCAACAATTGCGTCTATGTGTTAGCATCTCATTCAGTTCACTAACATCTGGTGTCACCTTCATCGCAGAATTAAAAGGCAAGGACTAAAAGCATCAGACCCTGACTTCTCATGAACTTTATTGCCTCTGGAGCCGCCTAGGAATTTCAACTAAGTTGTCAGATTCCCGAAATTGTTGTTAATCGTAAGCACATTTGTTGCCTGTATCTGTAACGTCCTTTAGTTTTAATTACTTATAGTAACTGAACCTACATTATGTCGCTTTGTGATTTGAGTAACCTATCGTGACTAATTTTCTTTTTAGGGTAATTTAGGGAGTTGAAAGTTTCCTCTCTAACGTTAACTATAAGAGTAATATAATGTAATGTTGCTAAAAGCACACCATGTCTGTTTTTTAATGCGTGACCTGATATGATCACATCTTGTGTTGGAGTACCCTTGTTTGCGCGTTTTATAATATTCGGACTTAAACTAATTTCTTACCGTGTTGTGGTTGTTTTTGCTAGTTGTACAATTAAGATTCAGAATTTAACTACTAGACCTAAGTTTTTTTGAGGTTAATAGTTGAACAAAATTAGATGTACGAAATTCCTAGTTAAATTTGCATTAAGCCACTTTGGTTACGTACCCGTATTGGTATAGTGTGTTGCCAATACGTGGTATTCTGACGTGTCATTAGAATTGGTGTAGTAATCATTGTGTTCCTGTGTATCAGTCAGTACATGCTGTCGCCTATTAAAAGGGATTCTGGTTATTTTGATGTATCATATCTTTTTTGTAATTTACGATTCATCCTTCACTGTGGTTTCATATAAGAGCATAATACTTCTATTGTGCTAAATAGTTTTATTTATCTTTATTTGCATAATGTTTTACGAGTGTGTGAAGGGCTCATCCACAGGTTGTAGAAAACGATGGTCGCCCGCTGTTTTTGTCGCTGGATCAATGAGTTCTATTTATCCTGAGTACGATATTACGAAACCGCTATAAGTATCTCGTGCTAATTCAGCTACCCGAGCGCTTGACTACGTCACCAGTTCGAAGAACTATCCCAATACCTGCATCAAGCTTTTTTCCCGTGACACCGTCCTGTTGCAAAATGTACCAACCACAAAAAAAGATTAAGCTTAATATTAGTTGTCTGAATTCGAATTTCTAAAACAAGGTTTTGCCTAAAAAGCTTATTCTTTTATATAGAAAAAACGCTTTCTAATTCTCTTTTTTCTGTTAAAACTAAATTAAAAATAGCACTATAGGAAACAAGATTAAACGAGGTCTACTTTTGTGCCAATAGCACTTAAAGGGTATTCTAACTTGACTAAGAAGTTTAAGAAATTCAAATCCAGTAATCAACAATATACAATACAAATTAAGAATCATTTCGCAAGTACGGTCCCCGCCGCTGTGTGGAGACTTTAGAGCCAACGCAGATCCTTAGCGTTGTTATACCATTATTAAAATCAAATTTTAAACGACAACTGGTAAAACCTCGCTGATTTAAAAGTCTTTCAACGACCGGTATTTGTATTTGGTACTGTCGTATGTCAACGTATGAGGTGTTCTTCTTAGCAGAAGTTCTCTTGGCCTTAACCCACGAAATCTTTTCATCAGATTACAAATATATTCTGAGTACTTTAAACTGCAAAGAGTTTATTGTAACGTACTGATTTATAACTAAGTACTAGCCTTATATAACTCAAGCATTTTATCATATATCATTACTGACCTTAAAATGTTCTTATTTACAGTTTGAGTACATTGCGTGAAGACATTCATTGTATACAAAGAGTTTTATTTGTCAGATTTTAACAAGACGCGAAGTTACCTCACGAAATTGAGATATTGTTTTTTTTAATTATACAATAGATATTTTTTTCAAATTTTAGATCACTATAGAGCAGAGACCATTTATGTAATCACTAGTTATTTTGCCAACATTTTTTGGACCAATCTCGTTTAAAGTAAATCTGCTGCGAATACTAGAAGGTTAAGCAAGTTTTTATAAAGCATCACGCGGATATGTGATTAGTTAACAAACTTTACAGTGCTAATAAAACTTGCGTAGTCGAATGTGTACGAACCTTAAAAGTTATGATGAACATATTCAAAGTATGCACAAATGCATATATACCGGAAATAAAATACTTCAACAATACAATGCGGGTCATAATAATACAGAACGACATCGTTATTTGTAGACAAAAATATTTAAGAGATATTCTTAGATTCTTGTTCAGACATATAAAGATAGTGATACACTAGAAACGTAGGAAAGCAATTAGTAAACATTATGTCTGAAAGTAAGGCAAAAGAAAATTTAAAGTAAGTAATTTGTGTTAATTGGCATCCTATCAGATTTTATACAAAACGAACATTATACAAATATAAGAGCAGTTTCTACAAGCCACAATATGTAAAAGGATCCAGAAACTTTTTTTATTTGAAGAATTTTAAATAGAAAAGATGATAAGATATTTGATGAATAGAAATCTGTGAGGATAAGCATGACAAATAGGTTACTGGAAATAAGGGTAGCTAATTATCTAGGTATAGATATATACACTGCAAACGACACGCGGTTTTTATTTCTCAATAATCCTTATCTATACTCATACTATCGGCTGTCTAGCACATTTATCATCCTTAGGTTTTCAGTCTTGGAACTTGGACGTATACCTCCATCGCTTCCTATTCTGGGAAAACTTACACATTTCCCTGAAACTCACACTGCCTACATCTATCACTATGCGTGTAATAGTCTAACCTTCTTCCACTGTCATTTCTAGTTTCTCTTTGTTTTTAACTTTGTCTGTTCATAATATCTTCATTATACGTCTGTAGTACCACATTTCAAAGGCTTCTATTATCTACTTGTCCGCTTCTCCTGTGTCCATATTTCACAGCGTAGAGTACCCTGCTTCACACGTATGTTTTCAGCAGTCGTTTACTTATTGCCCTGTTCCTTGTCTTTGAACATGGTAGCTAATTTTTCTTTATAAATGCAGCAAATCTTGTGATAATCTCTGTTTTATATCATTTGCAACTTTCTTGTCTTGCGTTATTTGGCTTTCTAAGCAGCAGAAATCCTTAAGCTCTTGTAAATTCTGATATCCTACTTTTACTCCGATTTGTGACTTTTTCCCCTGTTTTACATTCTAGTACTTTAGTTTTAGTTTTGTTAATTTTCATACCGTATCTCTCTGTTAGTACTGTTTCCATTTGATTAAGAGCAGCTTCAAACACTCCCTTGCTAGATGCTAATACCGTTATATTATTTGCAAATTATTTGCAAGATTAGAAAGGGTTTTCCATAATCCATACGAGAGTTCCTCAAAAGCTCGCAATGCCTTACAATAACTAAAATCCAACATATGTCACTTTATTGTTCAGTAAGAACATTCTTCTATGAACAATTATCAACGAATTTCTCTTTAAGGTTGATTACGTCCTAATTACAGTGGTTACTACGGTATGTTTTATTCAATTCCATGCATATGTCCCTGTACTTTATGGCTTTCAAATAATACTTTAATATTTTAATTTTACATTACTAAGACTCAATTAGTACAGTATATGTCACGTAATCGAAGAGTCGGTTGGTAGCATTACTGCAATGCAGATGCATGAAAAGTTAGCGAACAACTGATTGGAACTTTATCACCAAAGCTGCACCGTAGCAACAAACAAAGTCAGTACCTTAAATTTTAAGTGTTCTGTTTATTTATCTATTGTATATTTGTCGTACACACGTACTGTCTAGGACATACATTTTCCAGTTATATAGTTGATGGTCCACGAAATAACCTCCAACCTTTGAACGTAATCATTCCCACAACAAAAAATAAACCCCAAACACTGCCCCTCCTCCTACCTAATTCGTTATCAAACATAAATACTGTTTTCCACTCCTATAGAATACACCGCAGAGAACAAAAATCACGAAATTGCAATAAGTAGTGAATTTTCGGGGAAATTTCGAATAATTTATGCATTTTCCTCAATTTGCAAATTGCAGTTCAACTTGCTATATGTAAAGTGTATAATTTTGTTCAATTTTCAAAGCTTCTACATAATTATTTGGATGTGGTCACGTTTTTTAAACAAACATTTTCAATTTCTTTCACTATTACCAATTGCTTTTTACATATTCCAACTGTGTAATAATGTAATCAAACCTGAACACAAAGTATCGTTGATTTGCTTTTCCAAGCATTCATTAAACAAAAAAATTAAATATAAGTTTCTGCCGTTAACAAAACCCGTTCTTATAAAATTTTCGTATGTAGAAAAGCATTCGAATGCTAAAACGAGTTTTTAACTGCTACAGATACGTTCTTGTCGTTTGGTATCCGTTTAGACGCAACTCTTGATTATTCTAATCCAAAAAGCCAAATATATATTGTTTGCCTATCACCTCTTTACATCTTTTTTAATTTTAGAACTTGAACGTCCTTTTTATAGTTTTATCGTTGCGCGTTATCTGGAATCTTATCCATTTATAAATTCCCGGTATGATTACATTTTTGTTGCATTTCAATGATGCTGATTGTTCGAAAAGGTTTATGGGAAAACTATTAAATCGGCAAATGTTCAAGTGTTGGGGGAACTTGATAGTCCCAGGCTATTTAACTCCCTTCACATACCACTGAGTATCGGTGAAATAGGGTATATATTTACAAAACAATAGAAGGAGAGCTAAACTGTATCTAACATGAAAGAGTAACGGCTATGTTCGAAGACAGCAAAAATAGAAACACGAACAAAAGTGTTGGAAACACATGTGTGGGGTATAGCACTTTACACCCAAGACACAGGGACAGTAGGAGAAGCAGATAGAAAAGGAAAGAAGCATTTTGGAATGTTTTGCTTCAGATGTATAATGATGATAGGGTAGAGAGATGAAGTTAATCACAAAGAGGTTATGGAAATAGTAGGGGAACAAATAGGAGAAATAGAAGGGCAGGATATGTTCCAAGGCAATTTTGGGGAATAGTGCGGACTACATTACAAGCAGATATAGGAAAATGGAGAGCTAGATGTAGACCTAGATGAGACTACTGCACGCAGATAGTGAAATATGCAGACTGGGAATTTCAGGGAAATGTGTAGGTTAGCTCAGTATAGAAAACAATGAAGCTACGCGTCCAACCAGTTCTAGAACTGAATACTTAATGGTGATGGGTGATTTTTTAGTTATTGTGTATACGTACTTATTATGTTGATTAGGAAAAGCGATGTTCAGACACTTAATATTTTAAAAATACAATTTCTTGAAACAAACGATCTGGCTCAAATTATATCGGATGATCCAACCAGAGTTGTTTTATTTAAATTCAAGCGAAATTTGACTTGCAACTTTACAAGTATACCGATTTTTGATAACGATTTTAAACATTTTCAGCGTACATTGACTTATTTAGTCTTGTACATAACAATCATTCTCTCTTAAATATCGAGAAACTCATTTATCTGTTCAATTCGACTTCTGTGAAAGCAAATCGCTTACTTTCAACCACTCCTCTGTCAAGCGACAATTATAATATTTACTACGAAGCATTGAAAAATCGTTATGCCAAGTTACGTTTGATAACAACATTATACTGTTGCCTCAAAGTATTCCTCCACTCAAATCAGAAGTTTCTAACGTATTCAGGGCACTTATAGATAACCTTTCCAATAATTTGAAGTTTCACAAAATTTAAAATATTCAATTTATTAATGAAATTTCGTTTTAGTCGACCTACTTTTGGAAAAGCTCGATCCTTATACACATAAATGTTTAAAACTATAATCTGACTGTAAGCAATTCTCTGATTTTACTAAATAGAGACAAATTTTAGTTCACCAATGCACGGTTTTGGAGACATCCTTCCGTTACTACTACATTTTAATCCTTAACCGTTCCAAGTTTTACGACCGATCAGCGCCCCAAAAATCCTCTGCGATTTGTTCTAAACCGAAGGTTTTCAGAAATCCTGCTTTCTTAAATACGTCACACAACCGAAACGTTAAGAGAAGTTTATTTTCGACCACTTATCCTTTTTGCAAAGACCAACCTTCAATTTGTTTTTATCAGATATTCTTAAAAAATAATTCGTCTAATCGCTTTAATACTGCAAAGCAAATACAGATTTGCATAAATTGCTTACGTGCGTACCACCTGTGAAAGCAATTCAAATCAAAACGTACTTGTCGAAATTGTGGTAAATCCCACCACACGCTACTGCATTTGATAGTAACCCGAATACATAGATACACAAATGGATAAAAATAAAAGTACATGCAGGGTGCAACAAGCATACCCTGTCACTGGAAACGCATTATTCTGGCAAACGAATTCTCATTCTGGGGTAACTGTCTTGCTGTCCACAGCTCTAGTAAAAGATCTAGATAATCGTGGTATTTTAAGCCAGTCCGGTATTTGTTAGATTCAGGATCCCAACCGAGCTTCGATCGTGACGATTGTATTTGCAAACTTGGGCTACCGCGCAAACACTAACAAGTTCCAATATTTGGGGCTCAAGTCAAACTACCTTTGTCATAAATTGTGGTGTCGGTAGTTGCACTATCGGGTGTATGTCTGACCCTGAAACCTCTTTGGGGATCACAACATTTATTCTTTCTTTTATTTTAAGTAATCTTTTTAGTGCGGAAGTTCGTAATAAATGAAATTTGCATTTTCAGATCCCACTTGATACAAGCCAGCGGCAACTGACCTTCTTACTGTGGTAGACGTTTTTTCTTTCATCATTAATAGTTGTGTCATTCAAGACAAGTTTCTTCAGCCTGCCATCAATACTATTTTTGGTTCGACAGTCATATACTACTCGAACCCTGCAGTCGGATACCGTTCAAGCATTTTTAGCCTCTATCGAAAATCTTGTGTACCAAATCCTTCGCCGCTTTAGGAAATTGGGGAATCATCAGGTTTTGTCTGATGAGCAAAAAACATAATATTTTTGAAAACACATTTCGTCGAGATCTTACTTGCCATTTTACCATGTCGCATCCTTTCAATGTAGCTACTTTTATTGGCACGTTTGAGACTGCTCGAAGTAAACTCTTTTTCGGTCGAACGTAAGTTAAACATTCAACTTGAGTTATACACTCAATACGACAATTTATGCAGGACTATCTAGATTCTAATCACATTACATTGTGAAAATTTATGCCTGTGGGAAATGATCGTTACTTTGTACCTCATCACGCAGTTTTTAAGGATGAAGGTAATAAATAGAAAACGTGTTGTTGTTGACGCCTCAGCTAAAGCCAAAAACAGCATTTCGCTTAACACACTCAACTTGCCAGACCTAGCCTCCAGAACGGCACATCGGCAATTCTACTAAAATTTCGAATCCAACCTTTTTTATACTAGGAACATATCGTCAAGTTTTGATTACCGAGTAACATCGCAGATTTCAATTAATTTTATTCGTTTCTCATTTGAGAAACCCCTTCACACGTTTCAGTTAAATACAGTTACTTATGATATCACGTCATCACGCTATTTAGCAATAAAAGCCCTTCAGAAACTACCTAGGGGCGAAGGTAAAAGGTTTCCGTATCACCCGTCCCCACTATTTGCAATGAACATGTCGAACTTCTGAAACCTGCGGTTTGAACTTCGCAAGTGGAGCTTAAATACCATATCCATCTTGGAAGATATTCCTGCTGATTTTTGCCAGTCAAATCATTTCAATTTTGATTCCAATGGGTGTATTAAAATATTAGGTCTTCAATGGTCTCGTATAGAAGACTTTTTCATATAGGGTTAAGCCGTTGGACCTAATTTGTACAAAGCGCAACATATTCTCTTAAGTAGCGGCACTTAACGTTAAAAAAACGCAAAACCTACTCCATGATTGTTGTGCTGATTAGAAACGGTACTGGTACCTTTCAGTCTCTACTATGTTTTTAAAACGTTAATATTTATAAAACGCAACTGAATTATTGAAAACAAAGAAATGTTGAGAGATATTTCAAAATACCGTATTTTTAAGGGGTGAATTAAATGCAATTCATGCAGAAAACTACGCGAAACGACATCAAAATACCCGCTGGTGGAAGAGGAAAAAACAATTTTTCGTAAGTTGTAAGATTTAATTCATCTAGTTCAAAATATCAAACAAGATTACTTTAGAAGAGGTTTCATTTCTAAAAAACTTTATTTGATATAAAATTAGTCCATAACGAATACTCTTTAATTTATTGTTCGAACCCAGTCGGCTATTTAGCTTTAGTATTCTTTAGTACACTTTCGAAGGCATCCTTATACTCAATTAAGTTTGGTAAATCACTTATTTTCACAATTCTTCCGCATCTCTAGTGGCAGTATCGCACAAATTAGTTTCTAGATGCCGGTGTCCAACTGATTCGGAAATACATCTTATAAGGTTCAAATTATTTCCACTCAAAGTGCCAAATACGGTTTTTAACAAAATATTACTCCTTAAGGACTTTTAAAGCACGCGTATGTAAGGAAAGACGCATACATCCTTGCAATTATCGCTTTTATTCTGAGTGCAGCCTAAAGGAGTTAAGTTTCAAAAATTTATTTTTATACCATTTATAAAATTTGATATATGAATGAAACTTGAGACATTGGATGATTTTTAGATTTCTATATGGCGTAATAACACCGTGAAAAACTGTTAGATATAGAAGATATCTTATGTTTTGGTATCGTGATCTTTGATTATATTTTAACACTAAATAAAACTTCATCAATTTCGCAATTATGGCGCACGCTGCTAAGATAGACACGGTTGAAAAAACTTACCTGAGATAACGTACTTTTTAGGGCCACGGAAATATGAAGTGTCTCGAGACCTTACACAGATAAAGTAGTTCAGGACATCCCCTACGTTAAGTTTTATTTTGTCATCAACCACCATCCAAACATCATCAATTTTCTTATATGCAGACAATTTTATGTCAGCATTATTTCGTTTATCAAATTTCTCATTTATGTTTGCCCAAAAATGAAATTCGTCAATTTCTATAGACGTATATAGCATTAAAAATAAGCCTTTAGGTTCGTATGCGATAAATAAAACTTGCATATCAGGCCGTAGAAAAAAATTAATGGCTTCAGTGCTACTTGCAGTTTTTGAAGTTCTGTAAAATTCAAACTGCTGACTGAAAATTGTTGTCTTTCTATCTGAATAATCTGTCGAATTAGTGTAATCTGTACTACTTTCAGTAAACGGTCTTTGAGATGTCATATAAGATGTACTGACACTAGCAGGCGTTGCCAGCAAATTGTGGTTTACGGAAGTCTTGGCATTGTTTAATGGCGCAGATTTAGATTGCGGCCCCATACCAAATCCATCAATAACATCTTCTGTCGATGTTGCTAGATTAGTTGCGTTGTATGCAATAGAGGTGGCCTGTAATTTGTAATCAACTGAACTTGTGGTTATTGACGAAATTGGTGTGTACGAGTATGATGGTGTAGTAGGTGTCACATCAAAATCTTCAGTTAATGGGTTATCTGTGCTTGTGTGGATAACATCTTCATTAATCGTTTGAATGGTTGCTTCTGTAACAATATCCTCTGGTGTTGCGACTTTGTATTTTTGTGTAAATCGATCTCTCTTAGTAAACTGAATAACTTGTGTATCGACTTCTACTAATGTTGTCATACTGGTAGTTGACTCGATTTGTGTAGTGGAATATAAATTAGGCACAAGTCCTAAGGGCATTGTTATTAATATAAATTTTACTGATGGTAATACCAACGTACCTGCAATATTCAGAGCCGGCAAATACCGATACTTTTCCAATCTCCCACTTCTGCGGATATATACCGCAGGGTAAATAATATCTCCAGGAAGCAAACCAATATCCTGATTCTGCAATATCCAATTTCGTTCAGCTTCTAAAGCTGACATGTGTATAGTTGCATGTTTTGTACTCAACAGCGGCTCATTTATATTTGCCCAAAATAGAAATCCTTCAACGGCTGTGTCATTGCACAATGTAACTTGAAATCCTTGTGGATCAAAGGCAATAATAGAGATTGGGTACTGTACCATATCTAAAACAAAGTGTAGTTAAAAGTGTATATTTTATTTGCACATAAAAATTCTACTAATTTGCCTGAACTGCATATTGCGGACTTCTCTCTGTATTGTTTTATGACGTACTCAAGTTTATATGTGTAGTTGAAAGCGGGAATATGCTTGCTGTGGGACATTGGAACAGTCGTAATTGATCTAGTTGAAGCATAGCAAAAATATCCAGTTGAATCGAAACGGTTTAACTCTACCGAGAAACAGCGATCACATTGAGTTTGAGCATTACGACAAATAAAAGTCAGATGAGAAAGAAGGTAAGAAATTTAAAGCGAACAACTTATTATTAAAGCACCCTGTGTAATTTTAATTTCAGTGTAATACTGTTTGAGAAGGTAGTAAATAGTAATTTTATTCGTTAACACGGGTAGGTACAACGTGTAAGAACATCCATTCCACAAAGAAAATCAACAATCCCCTAGTTTACACGTCGGCCAGCGAAAATTCTATTACCCCAGAGGTCGTTGGCGCCCTTTAAACTTGACGAATTGAAAACCTAACAGGGCAAGTGGTTACTTTATTAAAAATAGATAAATATGTTAAGTTAATGATAATAAATATTTTCTCTAATTGCACTTTTTGTATTTATTTCACTCTACGATTATAGAGTGCTCGTCCTGCAAGATTAGGAAATACAGGAGAACAAAAAAATGATGCAAAACTTCAGGTTTCTGAATTTTAGAGTTAGGGTTCCTTTATTAATCGATCTTAGATCAGATCAAATCGTAAATTCGATCCGACCTTTGATCCGATTCACCGATTTTTTCTTCAATCCTATCTTCGAACCGATGTGGATCTTTTTACGCCTCGATTCTATTCGATCTGAACGCAAAGATCGAATCGAGTCAATTCCACGTTAAGAATTATGTACCGCGGTTTTGTTATCTAATTTATTTCGTTTCGTGATGGAATCTTATCGCACTTTGATTGATATTTCTCAAGTTTTTGCAAAGAGTTCCACCACTGAAGTTCTCAACTGATTACATTATTTTACGTTTTGCCAGAAAACGTTTGTGGCAAACCGTGTTAACCACATTCAAAAGATTATCGTACCTAACTGATAGTTTTATATCAAGTCCTCAAATAATCTGGTGGATTCTGGTCCTGGAGGATTATTGCCGAGTTGGTGCTCGCATGTTCCCTTTGGTTGGCCGGAACTGATTGGCTTCGGCATCTCAGTAAATCATGGTTGTCTCAACCAACCCTTTATGCCTCCACAGCGCAGGTAACTTCAGAAAACGAAATATTAACCTTTCTCACATAAACAAAGTCTAACATAATAGATTTTTTTAATATTTTGTTTTTATTCTTTTTGCAAAATTAAAAAACTTTTAGGTCAGGTTTATCGATTGTTCAAACCTAAGGCACAGCGACCTGACAGGCTATTAACAGATCCTACGCTACACAATATCATAATCCCAATTCGTAAAAACGTCAAAGTTGTCACATTTTCTGGAGAAATCGACGCGTTCAATGTTATATTACTTATACCTCAAGCACCTGCATTTAGAGATAGATACAATAATATTTTACTCACGTATAACCTCAAATTCATTCGGGGTTAAATTCACCGAGGCGATAAAATATTTTGCTAAGTTATTAGGGCTACACTTACCCACGATATCTTGATTCTGATGAAGCGGTAAAACGGCTCTCTAGGAATTTCGTGGTGGCTTCCTGTTGTCCTGGTGTTTGCCTGGCTATAGCCCTCATAGACGATGTGTCAAACCAAATGGGGTAGATACGAAAGAGGGAATCACTTATCGATAGATTAAAGCACTATTACACACGTCAACATTCGAAGGAAGTCGGTAGTCTAGACGAAAATGTCTATCCCCTCTAAGTGAGGTTAAAGTTCCCTGGTGCATATTGGTGGGTACAACACCGTTGAAGGCGTGAAAATGCAATCGGTGCATATTCTCAGACCACAAAGGCAAGCCAATGACCGGACACTCGGTGCCAACAACAACTTCATGTGTTTTTCTAGTACATCTGCATTAAAACGTTAAATGCTGTGAATTTTTCAAAGCGGGGTTTTAAAAAGTACCCTAAATCTAACTAATACAATAACGATTAAAGCTTTATAAAAAAAACCGCAACAAAATACCAAAAGCCTTCCGAATGATTTATTCGTTTATCGATTCGCAAAATATTTTAAGGTGGGCGGACGCTTAAAACATCCACCACTTCCATACCCCGAAAATTTCCGGGCATGCTGTTGCGCACGTATAAGTTAACCGAACTATTTTTTTGTTTTACGAATCAAATTTATCCTCATCCTGGGGTCTATACAGCAATGGCGTCGCCGTGGATCAATGTAGTAAGCGTAAGGCTACGGATCCCAAGGTCCCGGGTTCAAATCCCGACACGGCCGACTGCTTGAAAAATGACAGGTGAGCATTTTTCACAAAAATTACGCCCTCGTTCGGATGAGAGGTTAAATGGAGGTCCCGTGTGTGAGTGTTGTCACGCACGTTAAAGATCCCTACCTTGCCTGGAACGGCAAGGGTTCGGCAAAATTCTAAATTTCCAGGCAACAAAAAACTCGCCTCCTGGCCAATGTAGTACCTACAGGTGGAGCATTGGAAATGTAAAAATGAACGGTCTATACAGCAGCTAATCTCTTTCAACAGAATTTTTGGATTGTTCTTATCAGATCTCAACTCGAGGTTACTTATTATCGTGCTGTAAATATTTTCGCACCAAACCAGTCCCGGTAGTAGCCCCGTGGGTAATTTACTGGCGACAGTGGTCAATAAAATCAAGCCTTTCAGTATTGTTGGAGTGAATGTTGTTCGTAGCATTTACATTAAGGCTACCTGTCTTAGAGACGTCCAAATTTTCACGATTTATATTTGCATATTTGCCTGTCCTTCTCCAAGGCAAGTCATATTGAGTTTGTCTCAGATGTTTCAATGGACGCGTTTGTTGCTGTTTTGCGACGAGCTCGTTGAGTATGTTGTACACCTGTCTTAGAAACGTTCAAATGCTTAAAATTTATATTTGCATTTTTGTCTGTTCTTTTACCACGGCAAATCATATTGAGCTTTTCTCAGATGTTTCAAATGACGCGTTTGTTGCTGTTTTGAGACGAGCTCGTTGAGTACGTTGCACACACTTCTTAGCAATTGCGACTCTAATTACGTAGGTGCCGACCTACAATTTACCAGTTACATACATTTCACGGTCGCGTGTAAAGATGTAGCGTGATCATTTAATCCTATCAGCATCCCTCACTTTGGAAGTTTATGGTAGACCGTGGTTAAATTCATCAAGATATATGTGGACAGAGTTATCGGCAACCAAATCTTTACCTTTTGAAGAACTTTATACAGTTTTAGCTCTAATTTAACGTAGGTAAAATTTCATGTCATTTCTTTAACCGCATGGCTTTTCTTTCCAAAATTCAGCAAATTTGGTGAATGGTATGTTCCGTTACAACAAAAGTTAGTGTAAATCATTTTTGAGCTTAAAAGTCCTTGAGTAAATGCTCGAGCCAGTGCGGTGTAGTGCGCCTTATAGGGCGGTCTGCAGCCTTTGCACACTGCAGTCGTCCAAACAAACGTGCTCAACCACGTGGCACTTTGCCACCAAGGTGCACTGAAATATGTCCTTATACACAACACAATCAACAAAACCAACTTCAGTGCTGACTCTTTGGTTTCTTGATCATATTTTTTATGTATTCAATAACTTTTCTTATATACACGTACCGCCTGGATACTTATTTTCAGCTATTTAGCTGGCGGCCCTGTTGGCAATATTTCATTTTGATCCTAGCTTGTAAATAACAAACATTCCTTTACCTGTCTAGACAGTAGTTGATCCCGTACTTATGTGAATAAATAACAGATTTTCACTAAAAACTGTATTCTTGAAGTAAGAGACCATTCACATCTACTGTAATCCAATAGAATTTGCACCTACTGTTGTAATGTAATAGAAAGAGATGCTTTGCTTACAATTCTGTCATTGAAAGTTTATAAGTGAACTTCAACCTATAAAACCGTTTAAAAAGATTATATTTTGTTGTTTTAATAAAAATGAATATGAATGGAGTTGCCGTGCACGCTATATATTGAAGGATTATTAGTATTGCACGTTCCATACTCATTTTATAATCGAATCCCCTTTTCTGATCCCCCCCACCCGTATCGACTTTTAAACATACGATAAAATCCATAAACATTTTCAAACGAACCTTCCTGGGCTCCGGAGCATTCTTTTGCCGTGCCTCGTAAATTATTTAATGCTAAGTCTAGTTGTTTTTTATGCTGAACGCCGGACTCTTCAAATAATTTCTTTAACTTTTTTAAAAACGTCATAGGGTGTAAATTTCCCCAGGACTAAAAGTAACCCTTCAAATCGCGGCATAATCCAATATAATTACGAATTAGTACACTTTCCCACGCTCTCCTTTCACGCAATTATTTTTGTTCACAGTGATTGCAAGTTTATTTATACTCAATTACATCTGTGCCATACCATCTGCTAATTCACTAACACTACTTCAAGTGAAAGTTTACTCTCGCATTCTTCAGACCTCTCTTCACTTTATTTGTTTACTTTTGTTTTTGACTGCGGCATGTTTACATAACCCTAAGTTTTAACGGTCTTCTCAGTTTATATAGCAATATTCCAACTACTAGTACCCTAACTATAATAAGCCTAAAAATCAAACTATACCCCCTTCTTCTAAAGCTTCAATCACACCTCATCAAGGGTAAGCAAGCAATAAACAATGCCTATCAAGCCCCAAGTTCGGCGCCAATTGAATTGTGTAGGGATTGTGGGCGCGAATAAAATGAGAAAAGGGACCGCCGCCGGGGATGCTCAGCAGTATTACAAGACTCTGATGAATATTCTTAACGTGCCAAAACAAAATGGCTTGACAAACACGGGAATCTCATAGTAATGGTTACAGGTAAATATAATTGAAGCAACAGTAGGTACGAGTCAATTTATTCAAATATCGTGCAAGTTCACAGAATGATATAAAGTCAAACGGGATGGTTATCCACAAGCGACCACTACTTACTATTTTTAACGATAATCATAAATGTACTTGATACCTATCCTTGATATATTACTTAAATCTTTCAATACTGAAGACAGTACACATTTACATAAACACCGTACAAATAATCAGTCAATAGAATTAATAACTTAATTGAAACCTACTGCAACATTGTAAGTGCAACGAACACGTGACGATCAACTTAAATTGTTTTTGTCACAAAGTTTAATTAGCCTATTTTTCTTGTCCTTTTTCGTGCCTAAACCAAATAAGCCTACAACCTCTCCTTCCCTACCCTTACCTACCATTGTATTAAAATCCTCCGTAATTATTAAATTTCCATGTCCTTTTAGCATATTAGTATGTTTTCGTTATCTTTGTAGATCGTTTCTACTTCTTCCTTACTGTAGCTAAAGGTGAGTAAGCATGCTTGTATTATTACTGTAATAGATTTTAATCTAACCATGAGTACCATTTCGTTCTTCTGTAATTAGTTTTCTACACAGTGTTTTTTTGTTTTCGCATAACTGTCGCCACACACAAATTTCTTTCCTCTGAAGCTGTATGAATAACCCTAAAATCTCCTCTCTAAAAATCATACGCCCTTGGTCACCGTACTATGTTAATTCCTACTATGTCTAATGCTAACGTATCAATTTCATTTTTAAATTCTCTAGCTTAGCTATTTGCTTCATACTTCTGACGACATTTCACGCTCCGACTCTTCTTTTAAATTTTACGATTAGATCCCGCGAAGAAGTTCCCTCTCGAAGCTCCAAATGGGAAACTATTTTAACTCCGGAGTCTTCTACCCCAGAGGGTGTCACCATTTTAATTAACAATTTAAGCACACTGTGTACTTGGGGGGGTAATGAGGTAGTTTCCCGTTACTTTCCACATCGCAATAGTGTGCCTTAGAATGCCATACCGACCAGTGTCGCTTCTGGCAGTCTAATTACTGAAACAGCTGCTGCCCTCTTTCGGGAAATCGGTCAGTCTGGTTCATCACTAAAGACTCCTCAAGATTTGGCTAAACCTACTGTTCGGTTTTATAGATCACCGAACCTCGTAAGCCATTCTACCCGTTCTAGTAATCTAGAACTTTTTCAAGGTGCAGGTCCATTTAAAACGGCAGTTTTTTACATATTAGTTATTTTATTAAATATGCATTTCTTAAGAATATGATAAGTTACCTTTAGTAGCGGTTTTGGCTGTTAAAGACCTATAACTTCTTAATCTTCTTTGGGGATTAAACCACTCATAGTTTTTAAAATTATCTTTATTAACGTTTCGATCCATAACCTAGGATCGTTTTCAAAATAATTTTGAATTGAATTGATTAAACCACTCATAGTTTTTAAAATTATCTTTATTAACGTTTCGATCCATATCCTAGGATCGTTTTCAAAATAATTTTGAAACGTTAATAAAGATAATTTTAAAAACTATGAGTGGTTTAATCCCCAAAGAAGATTAAGAAGAATACTAAACAAACCACAACAAACATACAGGGAGTATTGACCTATAACTTTTTTAAATAAGCATAGATTTTAAAAATGTAATGTGTTAACATTGTGTAAATTATATACCAAACACGCAGTCCAACTAATAGCAAACCAATAGGGAATAAAATGGTGGATTTTTATCGGTTGTATGGGTGCTCGTTTTTAAACTACATTTAGACCTAGTTTGATTAAAATAATGATGGTATTATTGGCTCGGCATGGTCCGTCAGCTTTTATGACATGAAATGATCCGAAATGACCCGATATGGCCCGATATGACCCGATATGACCCTCCAGGTAGCGGTATAATTTTAAACTGCTTAAGTATCACAACTCGATTAATTTTATTATATGATTCAAATTCCTCTGTAATAAGAAGATTTTTATGCAGAAAATAAACAGCGTTTTAGAACTAAATATAATTACGTTTAAAAATGATAGACATCCCAGGAGAAAAAAGATGAACATCGTTCCGGACGCCTTGTGAAAGTGTCTACCCCCGAAATGATTGACAAAATCCACGATATGATTTTAAATAATCGACGAGTAAAAGTGCGCGAAATAGTTGAGGCCACAGGCATATCGCAAGGCACAGTCGCTTCAATTTTGCACAAATAATTGCTGCGAAAAAAATCTTGGCAAGATGGGTGACGCGTTTGCTCACAGTGAAGAATAAACGCAATTGTGTGGTCGATTCTGAAGCTGTTTTGGCGCTTTTACGTCGCAATCCTGAGGATTTTCTGCGTCGATACATAACTGTCGACGAAACACTCCAGATACAAAAGAACAGTCAAAACAGTAGATTTTTGAAGGCAAACGGGCTTCGAAGAAGGCAAAGACGGTAAAATCGACCGCCAAGGTTATGGTCACGAACTTTGCGATGTGCACGGAATCATCTACATCTATTACATGGAAAAGGGAAAAACGATAACAAGAGAGTATTATGAGTCGTTATTGGACCGGCAGAGGGAAGAAATCAAGGAAGAACGTCCTCGTTTGAAACGGAAAAGGATCCTCTTGCATTAAGACAATGCACGGGTGCACACCTGCGCAGTTGCGATGACCAAAATTATTACAGCATCCACCGTATTTGCCAGATTTGGCCCCCAGTGACGTTTTCGTATTTCCCAACGTGAAGAAATGACTTGACGCACAAAGGTTTACGCCTAATGAGAAGATCATTGCCCAAACAAATGCCTATTTTGAGGAGCTTCCAAAATTTTAAACGGCTTAAAAAATTTGGAAAAACGCTTAGAAAAATGTATAGAACTAAAAGGATATTATGAGCTGTAATTAATCACGCAAAGTTTGTACAGTGGGGGCTCACTTGGCGATTGATAGATTTTAGTAGATGCGGTGTTACTTTCAAGCGGTAGGTGAAATAGTTTCCATAAAGTAGTACGTTGAATGTATTTTGTATTAATTCAAAAAATTAATTGTTAAAAATATATCTGTTTTACTCTTCATTTGTTTTATAGAGTTTTGTTTTAATATTAGATATAGAATTTTTTTTTAATCCAAAAAAGAGAAGGCTATTTCCCTTTGTTGTTTTTTTAGTATAAACTATATTATTATGCACGAATTTTGGTTGTTAGGTTCTTATGCACTGTAGACGAAGAACCTACAGTTTACTGTATGTAATTCGTCGAATAAATCTTTCCATACATTTTGAAGAGCGAGTGATTATTACCCTAACCAGTGAATCTTCGAGGAATCAGTCTTAAACTACCTTAGTGTATTGACTTGTACGTTCAATGCGTGTTAATGTGCAGCGAAGTTTATCTGTGTGTTCCTTACCTTCCATTCTATCATAATATTTTTTGTGTTCCATAATGTTGTAGGTTTCAACAACCAACGTCACTGCAAAAATTTTTGAAAACAATTTTAAAACCAACTGAAGACCCTGCCGTACTTTTGGAAGTCAGAGCAGCCTCGATGAGAAAGAAAGGATGCTACACCAGCTTTAACTACCTCTATAAACAAAGGTAATCCGTTGCGTAACTAATTAAATTGTACTTCATTGCATTAAAATTTGTGTAATGTTGCTCCCTCTACAGAACGATGTCTGGCAATACTGTAGGTATTTGACAGTTACACGTGTTTACTATCTTCATAAATTTTTGTAAGCGGTAACCACAAGGTATTTGTGAATACAAGGTATAGCATGTGGAAGATAGATAGTATGGTATGTGTTATGCACCTTGTGCATATTACTTGATCTACAAGCAATCGCAAACCTGTACCTAGATACACTATCCATAATGTCAAATGTTTACAATTAAGTCTCCAGAATGGAATGAGTTAGGTGCCAGGTTTCAGTCAATCTAAGAGATTGTGATATGGTTCAGATAAGCACCTTTGACCACAAGAGTTGCACAATTGTATATGCCCACCTTAGTTATTGAACGAAGAATAGCTTATACGATGTCAAGTTGCACTTTATGTAGACTAAAACGTATTTAGTTATTATAGCAGTCAAGCTGTATACAACATACACCTCAAACCTTCCTGGTACCATGGGTTTAGTAGTACTATCGATAACAGTTGGAGGAAACGAGAACAAGTTACGATTTTTCATCAGTTTCTTAATTATGATGTTTTGTGCTTGGTGGAGGCAAGGGAATTGGTATCTTTGTTCTAAATTATAACATACAAATACATTTGCCCCTAGCGGAATAGTTTGTCAATCCCACTAAAACTAATGGAGTAATTTTGATTATTGTTTGGCTCTTAATAACTTTTATTTGAACGTCTGGTTAGCTTGATGGTTTAGGTTCGCTCCGTATTGCTAATCTCATAAATCAATCTTATCTAACTAACATAAGCCAAAAGCTACAGAAAGTGAAATGACCGTCAATAATGCGCAATAGAGACAAACAGCGGTTAACAGTAACTCAAGGCGGCTCCGTGGCGTAGTTGGTATGCGTGTGACTACTACGCCTAAGGTCCTGGGTTCGAATCCCGACACGGTCCGCTTGAAAAATGTTCGGCGTGCATTTTTCCTAACAATACGCCCTCGTTCGGACGAGAGGTAAAATGGAGGTCCCGTGTATGAGTGTTGTCACGCACGTTAAAGACCCTTTCCTTGCTTGGAACAGCAAGGGTTCGGCAAAATTCAAAATTTTTCAGGTAAAAAAACTCGCTTCGTGGCCAATGTAGTACCTTCGGGTGGAGCATTGGAAAATCACATGTAAGGTTAATAGTAACTCCTAATAAACACTAGCAGCCAATAATTAAGGGGTATTGATTTCTTAAGGGTGAAAGTTTGGTTTTGTGTTCGGGCATTTTTGTTTTATACGTTTTCATCACCACCTCCATAGGATTTTCAGAGAACATGTTTTCTACGTCACTTAGTATTTAACGGTAGCAGAAATGGTCAATGTGAACTTTTCATTTACTTTCTCGTAATTTCTTGTTACTAAAGTAAAACTAATGAGAGGTTTGCACCGACCACTATTAAAAAATCTGGGAAGCAACAACTTAATTGCAAACATTGGCGATATTTGCTTTACCGAAGATGAAGGTACGTAGTGTGCAGTCACTTTTACAACCTAACTATGAAACATTTCTGTTATAATATAATGTTAATTAAAATGTGCGGTATTGTGGATTGCAAATAATTAACAAATGTGCAAATTTGTCGTTTAGAGAAATATATGTAAAGCCCTTATTAGTTACCTACATGGTAAGTTATCAAAATTTGCATCTCCTAAAGATGGATGGAGTAAAATCTATACCTGTACTCCAACTAAATCGGAAACAACATGACGCAAGAAAGCCCTTATTAGTTACCTACATGGTAAGTTATCAACATTTGCATCTCCTAAAGATGGATGGAGTAAAATCTATACCTGTACTCCAACTAAATCGGAAACAACATGACGCAAGAATCCAATATGGATTCCGAACAGTATGAAGCTCCTAGGTATTAAGTTGTAGGTGTGTTGGGAGGGCTTTTGGATATATTGTGACAGCTCGAATAAAAAGATTTCCATTTCCTTGATCTAAATATAATTCGAGATTTTTGTGTAATATTTAAGAGTGCAGTTAAGTTGATCTCAAAGATTTTCCTAAACATTAACGTTACACAATGTCTGCCCATACTCTCAACTACAGAGCGCTCTGACTATTTTTTTGGGGCGGTTTTTATTTTCTAAAATGACTATATAAATACAAAACCTAGGTACCTATTGAAGTAAATAAAAAAGTAACATGATGAATGTTAATTAGCAAATTACCTATTTCTGTAGTAAAAGTGTGTTTTGTACGTTCCTTTTCATTTTTCATTATAGTATATAAGAGATGCCCTTTAAATAACTTAGCATTTTCATCGAATGCTACGAGTCGGCTGTCATACTTCCGGAAATCATTTAAACGAAATACAAGCGATTCAGAACCGTTCAAGTTCGCACTTAATTTTCCATAAAATTTTATATCCTTAATGGCGGTTTCGTAAGGTATGCTTACACTAACTCCTTTTGGACTATACGCTACAATATCGATGTCTGATATGTTAAAACAGAATGCACTGGGTAAACATATTGATAGAATAAAAATATACTGCAAACTTTGTACATAACCCATCGCTTCAGTTATGTGGATTAATATGTTTGTTGCAAGCGCATATAAATAAATGATCTTCGATAACCCTTTTCGCAGCATCAAGTGAAAAGGCCGACGAAATCTATCAATTAAGATTGGAAAATTTATAGGTATTGACAAATACATATCTTGCAAATATGTTATTTTGTTTCTTGGATTGAATGTATTCTAATTTTAAAATCCCAGACTTAGGTAATATGTAAAAAAAAATAGACTAGTTTATAAGCAAGATTCTCTACCTTATAAATATACTAAAGATTTAAAAATAACTTAACAAAAACTTTAAGTTAATGACATAAAATAATCTACAAGTTACTACAATCACATGTGTACAACATAACAAGTATATAATATTAGCTTAGAATAAAATCAATGAAAACGACACCTAGGGCGTTATTCATAAACCATTCTTAAGGTTCACCTCAACTTCAAGAATACTTTGCTTACAAAATCACGTTTCATAGTCTACACCTTCATACTTAAGTATACCTTAAATCTAAGGTAGGTTTAAATCATCCTTAAGAGTTCCTTTATTGGTTTCTAGGTTAGGTGCTGTTGTTTTTAATTGGCAGATTTCCATTTCAAATTTGTTTATTAACTTTTTTTAATTGTTGCCGTATTTTAATAAGCATAAATGGATGACGAATTATTAGATTTTATAGAAATTATAAATATTGAAGAACAAAGAATAGTTCGTTTAGAAAACAGATGCATGTACATTGCTGTTTAATATATTAAATTATATATTTGTATCCAAGAATTCCAAAGCGGTACATTCGAGATGCAGAAGATCCGTTAGAATTTTATCGTGAAAGAGAGTTCTTATTACGCCATCGTTTTTCTAAAGTGGCTATACGAGGTATTGTATTGCCACTAATAAATCGTCCAGCTAATATTAACAATTCTGCAATTGGTAACCTTAAGATTCTATGCAACTGGAAGTTTTCAGGTGACACATCCACATAGGCAGTTCATGTAGCATATACTTTTTTTAATAGACTATTCATGGAGACTTGAGAGGTATAAGCCAAGCTAGTGTCTGACAAATCACTAAGAACGTTTCTGTCATGTTCGCAAACAAAACAACACAATTTGTAACATTTCCAGATACAGAAGGCAAACAGCGTAATAATATACAAAAAAATTATAAGAAACATGGATTCCCTTCGGTTTCTGGATGTATTGACGGAACGAACATATCTATTGTAAATCTGGGCACCGATGCAGCAGAAGTTTTCCGCAACCGTAAACGTTTTTTTTCGAAGAATGTTCAGGTAGATATTTAAAAACGAAGTATGTATTAAAATAAAGCAACCAATGCAATAGGTTGTTTTAGGACCAAATATGGATACCCTGGATATTATTGCAAGGCATCCTGGTTCAGCACACGATAACATCATATTTGAAAGGAGTGCTGTACCTATGAGGCTAGAACAGCATAACATACATGGATTACTTCTGGGAGATATTGGTTACGCTTGTCGGTCATATGTTGTAACTCCAGTTTTAAATCCAAGCACGCCAGCTGAGATTAATTATAATAGGAGCCATATACAGACACGTAGCATTGTAGATCGGTTGTTTGGGATATGCAAACGTAGATTTCCATGTCTTCGAAGAACGCTTGGTACAACCATACAAACATCTGCTGCTATAATATGTGCCACTGCAGTTCTTCGACTCCATCACCTTGGCCTCCCTCCAAACGATTTATTGAAATGTAACATGTGCACCAGAAAGTACTAGTTTTGCACCACCTTGCACGACCAAAATAATAGCTTGCACCATGCTGGAAAAACAATTGCGGTAATTTGTTTATGAGGCGGGCTAGAATGACGCTAGCCCCCCTCTATTCTAATTGCAAAAAAATTATATGTGCATCAGTTAGAGAAAAGCTTGCCCCACCTTGCACCACTAATTGCACCCGTTCAGAAAACTAGATACAGGGCCTTTTTCTCGAGGGGACTAGAATGACGCTAGCCCCCCTCCAATTGAATTTCAAAAAAATGATATGTGCACCAGTTAGAGGAATGCTTCCACCATCTTGCATCACTAAATTTAGAGCTTGCACCGCCTTCAATAAGTCGTCACATTAATATTTTATATTATTTTACATAAACTATTGCCATACTCCAACGTTTCTGAATTGCACTACCAAAGGAATTCTAAGCAGATCCAATACTGAAGTGCAATTATATTTCATTTATTTATAGGAGTATTGTCTAATAACGAGGTGACTAATAATACGGGCTTTAGGACAGGATCAGGACGTTCCTACAAGAGGCTCACAAATGCACTTGCAAGGTATTACAGAACACGTAATATAACTGCTTGATTTAGGGGTGTCAAATTTAAGTCAAATTACAACCAAATATAGCAGAATTCAGTTTTAAGCAGCATACAGAACTAAAGTCGTAGACAGATACTTCCGGAGAAGTCATGCATACATTTTTTAATTTAATTACATTTCTATCTATCTATTTACAATACACTAACCCCTCCGGTTAGATTTCTATGAGTTTCACAAAATTTTCTTTCTGACTTATTACTGACGACCATTCTTTTTTTTTGTAAAATGTCACTTCCACCGTTTCTTAACTACGTCATAACTGACATTTGTTAAACTTTGAGTTTCAAATCGTGCTGGATATTAATTTTTTTTATTAACCTTTGAATTTCAGCACATGCGGTACATTTATTTAATCTTTTATTTTTAAAATTGCGAAAAAAAGTCTCATCGTATGTTGCGGGATTTGAACCCGGTTCCGTTTGACTGATTGCTTGTCTTGGTATGTATAACTCAGACATCTTGGATACCAAAAATTTATTTTTACATTTTTGAATTATTTGAATCATTTCCAGCAACCTACATTTAAAGGGTTTTTTATAAAGATTTGAATAAAGCTAATATTTGATCTTTTCGAAAAAATCACTTTCCCACTTTTCTCAAATATCTACGAAATGTATAAAAAATTTTGAATTCCAAATAACGTTTATTACTCAACAACAACGTCTACAAAACATTTCCTATTTAACCAATTTTCAATCTCTTCAGATAACAAAGCCAACCATCCAGTGCTATCCAGAATGAGACACCCTGTAGCATCGCTTTGATAGTGGTATTTTCAGTTTATCAAGATTCCCTGCTGAAATAGCTTTATCAGAAGTAACTAATTCGGAATAAGTCCTTTAATTGGGATCGTACGATGAGATTGTCAAATACACCATTATGATAATCTAAAAGTGTTTTACCTGAGCATAACATTTTGAAGAACGCAAGAGTTTTTGTGGATATTATGTCTCAATATTTTCTGTAGTTGAAAATCTTTTCAAATTTTCTAGAATGTTTATTAAACGAAATTTGATCACTATTTTTATAGTAATCTTGAAATAGTCGATATTATATATGGAAATCGGAAAAGGTTTGTACTAGTTGAGATTGAATTTATTGCTGAGCATTACTTAGAATCATAGGTAGGTATCCTCATTATAGTTAGATTGATAATTAATTTCACTGCTGTTGTTTAGTTTATTTTTCACCTAAAGATTTTTGCGTATTATTTTCTTATATATGAGCTATATACTTCTATAAATTTTGAAATTGCTCAAATTAAGTAACTAATCAATAGTAATTAAATAAATAATTTTATTTCAAAAATTCAAACACATAAAAATGTTAAACTGAATATTAAAATAATTTTTTAAATATCTAAATATAAAAGACTAACCCTTATTCGAACAAGTTTTCTCAATTCTAAAAATGTATATCACCTAATGGATAAAATTGATAATGGACAGTACAATTAAAAATATATCTCTTAATACCTACATTGTTAAAAGCAATTTTTGAAATTAAAATTAATTTTCTGATTATAAAAAAGATTAATACTTATTGGCAATAGCTTTCACATTTCTAAATATTTTAGCAAAAAATAAACGAAATTGAAAGAAACAAGATTGATAGTGAATTAAAATACATTTCTGAATATACTTAGGAAAATTAAACATTAATTTAAATAATAAAAGGCTTCAAACTATTAGTTTCAAAAAATTCAGTACTTAAAACTTGAACATATTTTTTCGGTAAATTTTGAGACTAAACTTCAAAAATCACTTGCTAATTTATCCTTGTATTTTTGATGAACTTCTAACTGTGTGACAGATATAAAGCTCTACCATTTATAAGAATGTTTCCAATCCCATTAAAGAAGAAATGGAAATGTTCAAGCGTATATAATTGTTTTACGGCTATTTTGATTACAATAACATCATCTTTCATAACGTTCTGTAATTATACCTCATTTTTATGCTAATACAATACTCTTAGTTTTGAATATATTGCACATGGGTTTGTTGAATAGCAAGTCTCATTTCAAATACTCTTGGTGGTAACAGGCAACAATGTTCCACCAAAAAAATCTATAAAAGCTACAAAATTAAACCGATGGGAGGAGGGAGCAAAAAACTTTCTATTGCGATAAAGTATTTCGGTACATAATTGATTACAAACGAGAACGAAAATTTGGGAACGCTTTTAAAATAACGGAGCAAGTGGGAGTGGAGGTGGGGGTGTCGTTTCGCCAGCACCCCCACACCTATTTTTCAAATATTTCTAGAAGAGTGGAGCCATAAAATATTTTGTCGAGAAGAAGGGAGGTACAAAATACTAAAGTTGCGGTACATGTAGGTACAAAACGGGTACAAAATTTTGATAACGATTTTAAAGCAATCGGAGCAAATGTGAGGGCCGTAATTAAGCCCCCCCACCCTTTAAAAAAGAAATTGTGAAACTCATAGAAAGTTAAGCGTAGTTACTGTATTGTAGATAGATACATCCATAGAAATGTAATTAAATTAAAAAAAAAAATTGTCTACGACTTTGGTTCTGTATGCTGCTTAAAAGTGAATTCTGCTGTATTTGGTTATAACTTGACTTATATTTGATACATCTAAATCATGCAGTTATATTGCGTGTTCTGTAACACATTGCAAGGGCATTTGTAAGCCTTTTGTAGGAACGGCCTGATCCTGTCCTAAAGTCGGTATTATAGGTCACCTAGTTATTAGATATTACTCCTATAATTAAATGAAATATAATTGCACAATTTTAAATAAAAGAAATGCAATAAAAATATTTCAGCATTGGTTCTGCTTAGAATTACTTTGGTGGTGCAATTCAGAAACGTTGGAGTATGGCAGTGTTTTTTGTAAAATAATATAAAATAATAATGTGACGACTTACTAAAGGTGGCGCAAGCTCTAAATTTAGTGGTGCAAGGTGGTGCAAGCTTTCCTCTAGCTAGTGCACATATCATTTTCTTGAAATTTGAATGGAGGGGGGCTAGCGTCATTCTAGCCCCCTCGAGAAAAGGCCCTGTATCTAATTTTCTGAACTGGTGCAAGCTTTAAATTTAGTGGTGCAAAGTGGTGCAAGCTTTTTTCTAACTGATGCACATATCATTTTCTTGAAATTCGAATAGAGGGGGGCTAGCGTCATTCTAGACCCCCTCAAACAAGTTACCGCAATTGATTTTCCAGCATGGTGCAAGCTATTATTTTGGTGGTACAAGACTAGTACTTTCTGTTGCACATGCTACACATCAATAAATTGCTTGAAGGGGGGCCAAGTTGACGGAGCCCAGTTCTTCACAATATTATTATTGCCAGTAGTTTGGATGATATGACTGATGAGCCTCCAGGAGCAGAAGATATTAACGAAAATGTTGCAAATGATAATGTTGCGGGACTGGCATACAGGAGAGCATTTATCACAACGCATTTTTAGTAATAAGTTCTGTACTAATTTTACTTCTATAAAGTAAGAATAAAATAGATATGTATCTAGCTTCATTTAATAATATATATTATAACCACAACTCATTGTTAAAAGATAATATAATGAAAAAAAATATTTGAAAATTATTGTAATTGGCCATCTTTGAGTAATTGTAAACAAAAGCTTTTGGTATTGTTCTTCAGCTTTAGCTGCTTCTAACCAAATAGCATGAATTTTACGTTGCTGATCAATGGACTCTTTTAATTTTTTAATTCTCGATTCTTTTTCTTCATCAATTTGTTTAAAAACTTTCTTCCGACCAGTCCACTTAGTAGATATACTTTGTATACTTGATTTAGATTCTACAAGAATTACGATCTTTCTAGTTTTATTTAAAAAATTTAAAAATTACCTGATCCTTCTGTTAAGGTTCATAACTGTGTCATATGGGGCATACCTGTATATGTGTGATCCCAACCTGTAATAATGCGTATCTTCGTTTAAACATATTATTTTATTTGCGGTTAAATAATTAAGAAAATTTTTTAAAGCGCATAGCCCTAGTTCAAACTTTTGTAGTGCATTTATAATGTAAAATGCATTTGTAGTATTAATATTAATCTTACAATTATAATCTAACTTCCGTACCTTCAGACTGTAATTCCTTTTGAACGGTAGATGAAGTCACACTGTCAAATGAGGTATTTTCTGTAACAATTCATGAAAATAACAATGTTTTATTGCACATGAATTTGCAAAACCCTTATTATAATAATTATTGCAATCCCATGAAGAAGGAATTTCTATTTCCACATCAAAATTGGGAACAATATCATCTATCATATCCATATCATCTTTATTCGGTGATCTAATGGGTGGTCTATGACCTGTTCTCAAAAGGCACCTCCTTTCCAATGTATTTAATTTTCGTTTCCTGCAATTATGTGTTCTTAACGTTTTATTTTAATAATAAGTACTATTGTTCTAAATTGTCCCAGCATTTTTTCAACTGTTTATCGGATTTCGGAGCAGACACTTCCGGTTGGGCATTAAAAAATGTTGCAATTTTTTGCCAGCATTCTTGTTTTTTTATGTCAGGTTGCTCCATCGGTGGCTTTATTTTTTAAAACACTGGCAAATTCTTGTACGTAGGAGGCCAACAAACTTTTTTCTTTTTCCGAGAAGGGCTATTTACTTTTCAAACTACAAATTACAATAATTAATATTAAATCAATAATTATTAGAAAAAAACTAACCTTATATTCATGTTGTGAAATTTTTTACAAATACGAAGTATTAGTAGCTAAAATAAAATTAGTAATTTTAGCACAAATATCCCTAGAATCTACCTTAAACTATACTTTACACGAGAATACCCGAGGTGTCGTTTATGAAAAGCATTTGTAGCTGGAGTATCAAGATCACCTTCAGTAAAGCTGACTTAAGGTTGACTTTGAGAATTGTTTATGAATACGGCCCCCTAGACTGTGCTGACCCAAACAATGTCGCATGATGTAAAGGAAAGGAAAATAGTATTTGCGCGCTATATACATACTCTCACAATAAGTTTCTCTGTAAGTAAATCATCATCATTAAGTCTTCAGTCCTGGAACTGGTTAGCTGCGTACTCTCATTGTTTCCTATTTGGTGCTAACCTACATATTTCCCTGAAATTTCCAGTCTGCACATTTCACTATCTGCGTCTGATCTAGGTCTACCTCTAGCTCTATTTTCTTATCTCTGCTTGTAATATATCCCGCACTATTCCCCAAAAATGCTTTAAAACGTTTCCTGCCCTTCAATTTATCCCATTTTTTTGTTTTCCACAGATATCTTTATTCCACTACTAATCCATAGCCAATTATTAACTTTGTCTGTCCACGTTATCATCCTCATATATCTGGAGCACAATATTCCAAAAGGTTTCTACCGTTTTTCTGTCTGCTTTTCCTACTGCCCCTATTTCACAGACGTATTGTTCTGGGTTCCACACATATGTTTTCAACAATTTTCTTCTTGTTTCTATGTTTGTTGTCTTCTAACATAGCCGCAGCTCTTTCTTGTTGGATGCAGTTCGGTTCCCCTTCTATTGTTTACAAATATATATCTTATTTCCCCTATATTCAGTAGTATGTGAAGGGGGTTAAGCAGCCTGCGGCTAGCAAGATCTCCACCACTTAAACATTTATCGAATTAATGGTTTCCCAATATATCCTTGCGCACAATCAACATTAGTTAAAAGTATTTCAAAACCAACACTTGTATTTGTTTATAATAATTTTCAGATTTAAATGCAATTACTTTTTCGTCATTTGGTTTTCCGCCTTGAAACTGGTTTGACGCGTAACTTCACTTATTTCTATTCTGAGCTAGCCTACACCGCTTGTTATCATTATCGCAATATTAACCTTGTAGCCATTAGAATTAAATAGCATATGTTGTGTATTTGGTTAAAACAAATTTAATGCACATTCGGTAGAGTTGTTGGTTGTATTTAATTTTGTGTGCATCAAATTATTGTTTAAGGTTTGTAGAAACTTGACATCGATTTCGTGTTTTGTTTTGCGGGTTCTAGCTATGGGAGTTTGTTTGATATTTTAACGGACTCGCTTAACTGAAATTTTTAATATCCTTTTGTACAGATTGTTTATTGTATTCTAGGCAATACTTGGTGTAACTATTTGATATTTTAAACTAGCAAATACCTTCCAGATGGTATTTCTGTATAAAGCTAAATAGGAGTAAGTAATAAATTTTTCAGTTCTTAGTACTAATTCAGGAAAGAGATATTTAATGACTTATTTTGTTAATCTGGTACATTAAGTTTTATTGTCGTAATAACGTTTTGGGATCAGTTCAGTGATTTTGTTTTTCTGTCCCATTTTATTTTATCGGCAGTGCAACACAGCTATTTCTTTAGTCTAGACGAGACTTGTCGCTTTAGCAGTTTAACATCATTCTCTAGGTTAAGAATACTGTAGTTGTTTTTGTTTACTTAGTGTAGGTGAGGTTCATAAAGGAGCCTATCACTCTAGCAATTTTTGCATTGTACAGCTTCTATTTGTTTCAGCAGTTTAATTATGCATGGAGTAAAAAGCTGTCCGCCAGAAAACTAAGTTGTAATTAGCTATTATAGTAAATAATTTTTGTGGAAAATTTATTTATTAAATTACAGGTTATACCCCTGCCTTTATAAATGTTTTCAATTTTGCTCATCATACTCCTTGGTCACTAAATTGTTTTTGAAAAAATATTTTTTAGACTGACTGGAAATTAGTATATCCCTATTTTTGTTCTAATAGCGATAGCTTGGAGGGATGTTGTTTGGATTAAAATTTGTTAAATAACTTACACTTATAAGTTCATTCATTCATTCATTCATTCTTTGATTTTGTTTTCTTTGATAAAAATTTTACTGTGTAGTATGGAATAGTAACTTTGTGGTTCATTTTTAATTTACGCATTATCTATAGATAGAAGTTGCTAACATCGTAACCCATCAACTATTGTTTCCTAGTTAAGGTTTAAATATTCTTGTGATATATACACATTGTATAGAGCAATGCTTGATTTAGTATCTACTCTATTGTATGCCGAGTAATGATTTGTCTAAGGTTGAATTCCATGATTTGTTGGAAACTAAATATTTTTTAGTTTATATTCGTGAGTGATAAATATTCAACACTTAGAAATTTTTTTTTTCAATAGGTTTATGCTAGTAAGAAGCATTAGTATTTATGTTGATAAAATTGAAGAAAATAAGTAAAGTTTAAGTCTCAATTTCAAAAAATCTATATATAAATATATAGACTCCTTTTGAGGTTGTAAATCTTTTTCTGCTTGTTCATTCCATATAACTCTCCGTGCATTATATGAATGCAGACATTCCGATTCAAGTTTCAACCGTTTATGACTTCTACCGAGTTTGCTTATCCTCAACTTAATTACTTTCGAACGTGTGGTACAAGGAGTAATCTTCTCATTCATTTATTAATCCATTGGTCGCCTTAGTCCCTAAGTCTTCTAGAAATTTTAGAGATAGTTTTTCATAATTTTACTTTTATTCAGTAGTCCTTTCAGTTCATTGAGTCCTCCAAAAGTCCAAGGAATAGTTTTTCATAATTGGTTATGCAACACAAATTTTTAAAAATATCTTTGTAACTACTTAGTTTTTGGGAATACCATTTGTCTTTTTTGAGAGTAGTACTCGGAACTTTTTCATTCTTATTTGTGTTTTGAAAGAGGGCTCCGTAACCATTTTTTTTGCGTGTAACGAAATTTCCTTACAATATAAGAAAGTTGTATTAAGCCATGATAAGAAAAATGAAAAATTTCATTAAAAATTATTTTGTTTCAAGCCAATATAAGTTTTCGGATTCTTAATAACTTGCTGGTCCAATATGGAAAACAACACTTATAGTTAAATTACTAGCCGTGAAAATCCTCCCCGTTTCAGTTCAAAAGATATGTTAAATATCTAAACTCTCCTAATTTTATTGATTTTGCATGACTACATATACTTGTCATGAAAGAAAAATATTTAGTTAAATTTTATTGTATTTGAAGCTCTGGCTTACGAGAACCTTAAAAGATTTTATACTTTATTAGTAAAGAAATACCGCTCTATTAAGATTGCTTAAATTCCAATTTTTACTAAATTTGTAAGTGACTGCCACATCTGACAATCATTCAAGGCCTTGAGTATTTTGTAACGAAAATTTTGTTCAGATATTTTAAAACTAAAAAGTCTGTGAAATAATTTATTTGTTAACAATTGCTGCTAGTTGATTCAAATTATTTGTTGTGGAATAGAAGTACTATCATTCCGGCAATTTTTCCTATGTTAAAGAAGTCTGACCAATTATCCAGAAATCTAATTAAAATTTTTTTAGGATAATCAACTACGAAAGTGTTTCTGTATTTACCCTGAAATAATTAACTTTTTGATTGATACTTGCTAGATAGACTGGTGTCCAACTTAAATTAAAATGTTTTCAGTTTAACTGAAAAAGTTTTTACCCACACCCACTTCATACTCTCCTTTACGGTAATAGTTAAGTTAGCCATGGGCAAAACAGTTTTTAGTCTTTCCATCTAGTACGCGTAAAAACTTTAATTTTCTTTAAATTACGTCACCAACACGCCCCACATGCAATAGTGGTGATTAAGCCCGCTTCAATAATTTAAAGCTTGTTTTAATAGCGCCGTATCGTAGAGCACTCCTAGCCGTGGCAGGGTGACCGTATAATAAGTACGCTTCGTATTTAAAAACAGGTACAATGGCGCACAAAGAACGGGGCTCTCTTTTACACTTTTAGTATGATTTATACTTGTTCGGGGCACGCATCATAAAATATTAAAGTTGTTACAACATAAGCTATTCATCTTTAATGGCGACACAAATAAATCCACTTCCATCATGATCAACGCAAGTTCCAGCAATTCGGTTTAACAAGAAATAGAGTTACGCCTGCTTTGGTTACACAAAAAATTTATTTAAAATAATTTTCTTGAAAACTTCTTGTAGAATTAAGTAGGACATGATGCATTATAAATGTGGTTTTGATATTCCAATATTGTTCGGAGAATAACCTATAGCTTAATACTGCATTTTCTACATAGGACGTGCAAAGAAAAGCAGGTGTTTACAATCTGCTAGAAACGGACGCCAAAATTGAAGTGATGAGTCAGTCCGTGTAATGCAGTGAAGTTACCTTTCAACTTCTACCTTCTCCTAATCTATTAATATCTATATGTTCCCCTTTTAATGTTGTAGATCAACCAAGTTCTCTGTTTCTGTTGTATAGAAGCCACTGTATCCATGCGACCCAAATACACGCGCTAGAAGAACAATACGTAGAAATTTGCGCGGCCATTGCCGTACTACAAAGATTCTGTAATTGGCTCTATATTAACTATGTGTATGAAGGTAAGCTACTCATTGATGCAAATTATTACCCTTTTTGCATTACAAACTCTGTGCATTACTGCTAGGCATTTTGTACAGCTACGCAATGAATTATATTACCCTTATAACTGTCCATTTAACAAGTAATAATTTGGCGCCTAAATCCTGATGTACAAAATCACTTAAGTTTGTGCTTCTAATTTGGTATTATATAACACGCTATTGTGAGAAAACGGATTTATCGGATTCCGATTTCTATATTGAAATATATTACTTTACCTAAAGATGTCTAATTAATAATAAAAAGAATTATCAGGTATTTGAATTTTCAACTTTACTTTTTAGTAGCCTTTGTTGATCATTTTTCACTTAAAAATTGTGGTTTTATCAAAACCGGGTTACCAACTTTATTAAGAAGAAATTTCTCTGTTAGTCTTAATAGCAATAATTTCTTATGCTTCGGTAATTAATGGTACAACTCTATTTAAATAAACGCATAACACATTTGGACCCAAGCACGAATTTTGGTGCTACATTGCGTTATAAAATTTATTTTACAGTTAAAGTTTAATTTACACTTAAAATTCTACTCGCACGAAAACTAATTTTTAAAGTAATTGTTAAACTAATAGATTTTTTTATCAAAAATCGTATTAAAGTTTGAAACTAATCTGAAAATATTAAAGGAGCTGTCCCTTCGCTGGCAGCTGACGGAAGATTGTTGCTCGTCTGCATACGAACATCCATCATCGAATTAAATGACGTCTGTGTATCTAAATCTTGCAGTCCCCCGCTTTTTTCATTGCCTGAAAATTAATGTTCGTTTATAATTTACAGAATAATGCCAGTTACCTTCTGGGGAAGCGTTCGTTACAACATCCTCCTTAATACCACTAATTGTATACGGTACAAGTTCTGAAAACATAATTTAGTAAATAATTACTAGTTTGCCAAAGTAAATACCCAAAATTTGTAAAGGAGGTAGGTATCGGAATTTTTCCAATTTTCCATTCCTTCTAATATGTATTGTAACGTAGACAATATCGTTAGGTAATAAGCTTACATCTAGGTTTTCAGATATCCAACCTTTATCAGTGGGTTCAAAAGCTGACAGCCGCAAAATTGCTCGTTTTGTAGTTACCAAAGGTTCGTTCACATTTGCCCAAAATACAAATCCTTCCACACCTATGCCATTCAACAAGGTAATGCGAAATCCTTGTGGATCAAATGCTGTTATTGCAATTGGATATTGCACCAAATCTAAAATACGTACTCGCATAAATCATTTAAAAGTGTGGTAGACTCAACTAAGAACATTCATAAAATTTTGATACCCACTTTTGGACACATCAATTTTTAGGGAAAACCCAAGAAAGTATCATAAAACACGGTTGGACTAGCTATTTGCACATGCTCGCATATAATACAACTTTAATCTGGTGTTTAAAAATCTAGGTGCAGCTTTGTGGAAAGTGATATATTTTGATAACTACTACAAACACACACGCGCGCGCTCACGCACACATACACACAAATGCACGCACGCTCTTACGCACGGCGCACACGTATACAAGCACGCACGTACGAACTAAACCATCCACCCAACTTACACACAAACGTATCCGCCGCGAATGAAGTGCTTCTTTAGACTTTGCATAAAAGTCTAATTTATTATATATATATATATATATATATATTATATATATATATACATTTAATTGTGTAATTCAAAATCTGTGTGTAAATATTATTTATTCTACTGAACAATCAAAGTTTTATTGCGCATGTGAAGACCGAAAAATATTCACTTTAAATAACTTCAATTTTGGGTTATCTCCTTTAAGATCCGAAGCCAAAATCCGTACTTTGCTAGAACAAAAAATTAATCTTAAAGAATACCACAATAAGCGTTATTTATTGAAAACGCAATACGCCGTATTTACTATTTTTATGAGTTTTAATAAAACGTTGCTTTATTACAAAAATGTTAATTCTAGAATTTTGGAATATATACATTAACTAGACAAAGGAATACGTCATATGCTTCCAGAAAGTTTTTGAAAACTATTAAATCAATAAATTAATTATGCATGAATATACATCGATTCGTGGAACATAATATTACCGGAAAGGTAATAAAATAGATAAGATAGTGCATTTAATATCTCTAATTATAGTATTGAAATCGTAAAAAAAAATAGCAGGGGTGCACTTTTTATGCATTAAGAAAGGATGGAAGATTTTTGCCAGCGCTATGAATTTTTAAACTTTAAGCTTATTAAAGAAAGAAATGCGAAATCGGGGTAATTATTGCATCATGTGGATGTGTGATACTTCTAGAATACAATAAAAAGGAAATCGAAAACTGGCGTGTTGAGTTTGTTTTAGTACAAAAGACGGAAGTAGTTAAGAACGATTCATTCATTTTTACGACATGTACATATACGTTTTCAGTAATTTGTAGTTCATTCGTTGATAATCTGTTCTGTCGGCATTCCACAAGTAGCATAAAAGTTTAAACATGAGTTATGCAGCATAGTTATTTAAAAAAGTATAACGAAGATTTATCCCATCAATATAAATAATCTTGGTACCAGATCAACTGCGAATTTTAATCTATTAAAAATAAATGCACTTTACAAACTAATATTTCTACGTCAAGACTGGTTATAAATGGAAATTTGAAATAAAACCAGAAAGCATTCAATGCCGTTAGTTACAACGGAAATAATTCTTTATATGCGCTATTAAGAAATGTTGAAGGTAGTATCCGTACTTTAAATATAAAATTTCAAATTAATAACACTAGTTGGAGTATAAATCCTTGTGAATTTGTTATAATGCCGTCGCAGGGAGTAAAAGAAGCGATAAAGAAAATGCCTAAGGCTCGCCATAATTATAGCGAAGATGAATTTTGAGAGGTCGCGGAAGGGGCCGTAGTAAATACGAATTATAAGGAAAAGTTATTCAACTTACTCAAGGCAAAGAGTAATCTTTTCCACTTGCCAGGGCTGGTGAAGGGACACACCCATGAAATCCAAATGTTAGATGATTCGATTTTTAATGCGCTGTCATACCCAATACCTATAATAGTATATAGGGAGTCGGTAGATTTTCAAATTAGAGAAATGTTAGAATGGAACGTGATTAGAAGGGAAAGCGGAATACGTTTCGCCTTTGGTCTGTGTTGTCAAGAAGGATGCAGAAGAATTTTATTAATCCACCTAATCCAAGGGAACTGCTGCTTTAGTTTAAAAAGGGCATATATTAAGTAGTTTGGATTTAACGCTAACTACTGGCAGCTAGAAGTAGACAGGAACAGTACGAAATACTTAGCGTTTGCTTACGAGGGCAAAACCTACGCTTTTCAGAGACTGTCTATCAGGCTGAGTTCGGCAATGGCTAATCTAATCCGATGTTTAAAGGCTGTGTTAGGCGACAATTGTGGTTAGTATACTTGCGTTTATGTTGATGACCTGCAGGTGTATTCACCGGATATAGATAGTCATTTTCGGCATTTGGGAATAATTTCTAATAAATTAGAAACTGCCGGTTTTACAATGAAACTACAAAAAACTAAATTTATGACGGAAGAGATTACGTTTTGGGCTATATTATTTCTGCCGCAGGGGTAGCAATCGACCCTCGGCGAGTAGCTTGTATTAGTAACTTTCCAAAACTGCGCAATAATAGAGAATTAAGGGGTTTCCTGGGGTTAATCAATTACGAACAGCGTTTTTGTCAAAATTATGCGGAGTTGACACTGCGGCGTCGCCGTGGATCAATGTAGTAAGCGTAAGACTACGGATCCCAAGGTCCCGGGTTCAAATCCCGACACGGCCGACTGCTTGAAAAATGGCAAGTGAGCATTTTTCACAAATATTACGCCCTCGTTCGGATGAGAGGTTAAATGGAGGTCCCGTGTGTGAGTGTTGTCATGCACGTTAAAGATCCCTACCTTGCCTGGAACGGCAAGGGTTCGGCAAAATTCTAAATTTCCAGGCAACAAAAAGCATTGGAAATGTAAATGAACGGAGTTGACACTGCCTTAGTTGAAACTTTTGAAAAAGGGATCTAAATGGAATTGGGATGTAGAGTTAGATGAGGCATTCAGGTCTATTAAGACACCTTACATCAAGAACACTCTCAAAATACACCCGAACCTGTCTGCTACATTCTACATTCAATGCGATATTTCGAATTATGCTGTGGGGGGTACTTTATGTCAGCTATCAGAATCGAGTGTCAAGTGCGGTTTTAAGAGAAAGTCATCTATCATGTACTGCTACTTAGAAGGAGGCGTTGGCAGTCGCTCGTTGTTTACGTCATTGGCGCACATTGGTATTGGGACAAGATCTTGTTATTATTACGGATAACAAAGCTTTAAGTTTTTTAATGTCATGCAAGCTACGCTCTACGAGGTTATCTTGGTGGATCTTGTTCATACAAAAATTCAATTTTAGAATTCTACACTGCAAGAAGTCAGCAAATCTCAAAAGGGGAATGTTAGGGGGGCCTAATATTTGCTTACTTAAGTGGAAACTGGTTAGAATTACGATGAAAATTTGGGATGGTGGAAACAGTGAACGGGGAATCTCAAAGGAATCGAATAAGGCAGGAAGTGGTTTTGTGGCACACAAAGGGATATTGTTCAAACGGGTTAATAATTTCGAGGTAGGATTTAAATTATGCGTACCGAAAACATAGATGCGGGATCTTGTTTTGGCACATCACAATAACATAGGGTATTTTGGTAAAACTAAAACGAATTCGTATACACGTCACTTTTTCTATTGGCCTAGGATACAAAAAGATGTACAGCATATTGTAGCCATATTCGATTTATACCAAAAGGCTAAGTCACCAACTTCTAGGGGCGTGTTTAGCGCAATTATAACCATCAAACCGGGGGGGACTTGTTTGCTTGGATTTAAGCGGCTCGATACCAAAGGTAAGTGGTGGAGCAACATAACAGACGCTTACCATAAGCACTCTTTCAAAGGACTTTCCTGAAGTATCAAGGTCAGTGCTTTACAAGATTGTTTTTGAAAAGTTAAACTGCAGGAAACTGTGCTCCTGTTGGGTCCCTAAACTCCTAAGGGAGGACCACAAACTCAAAAGATTCGAGTTTTCGCTAAATTTTTTGACTCGTTATAATAAAGAAGGTGATACCATGCTGAGTCGGATCGTAACGGAAGACAAAACGTGGGTTTCTCATGACATGCCCGTGAGGCAACAGAGCATGGAAGGAAGACACACACACTTTTGTAAAGGTCAAGGGCAAACAGACTCTGTTCCAGCGCAAGATCATGGCGTTCATATATTGGGATAGGCATGGTGTTTTGTTGGTTGCCCTCATGCAACGCGGAACCACCATAAATGCGTTAGCCTACGGCCAAACCTTGGAAAAGCTACGAAAAGCGATTTAAAACAAAACGTGCGGCATGCTGACAAAGGGAATTTTGCTACTCCATGACAATGCAAGATCGCACACCGCAGCTCACATTTCTTTTGGCTGGGAAGTCCCCTCCCACAGTCCTGACCTTGCGCCGAGTTTCAGCTTTTCCGCTATCTCAAACATCATCTTGCCAACAACCACTACAATATGACGAAGACGTGAAAACAGCCGCGACCTCTTTCTTATCGTAACAGGCGACTAGTCTCTATAAAGTGGGTATTCAAAATCTAGTTGTAAGGTACGATAAGTATTTAAACAAACCTCGCGGCTATGTTGAAAAACAGAGAAATGCAAGTCGAATCTGAAAATAAATTTGGTTTTTGAAAATTTTGTTTCATTGGGTTTTTATTTTCAAATGGCCTTTACTTAAAATCATGCCTCGTAGTTATGTGGGAATTAATAATAATAATTTTTTTACACGAATGTTTGTGAAACCCATGGAAAATGGGTGGTTTTATATAAAATTTAAGCCGCTTTAAAATAGTCACGTTTATCAAAGATTTATAGAAGGTAATAGTATATTATACAACGACGCTATATTGAAGGCTATTATTTCCGAGAATGAAAGTTGCTACACGAGCGAGCAAAGCGAGCGAGTCTAGTAATCATTCGAGTTGTATACTATACTTTTTCTACAACTAAGTATCAATATAAGAGAGGATAATTTATATAACTTGACTATCCAAATTTTCGAAATTAAATTAGCGAAAACCACGGCTAGTTATTTTCGTTATTGTATTATGCCACAATACGTCCTGTCATTTTTAAGGAAGGGGGATTTAGTCCTCGTTAGAACGCATTATTTGTCGTCTGCGGCGGGCAAATGCATTAAAAAGGTCTTCCTATTATATGAGGGGCCCTTTTATGTATTGCGTCAGGCTGGGCCAAATTCTTATGTAATTAGTGACTCTTAGGGTAACGAATTGTCAGGGCAGAACGTAATCAATCCTAAACCATACAAAGCTGCCATGTCTGCCGAAGCTCAGGGGAGGAAACTTCAAGTTGTTCTTTTGACTATTTTAGGCATGGTCGAATTCACGATTTCTATAATAGTTTCTTTCATTGGTTTTTTGAACGTGTATGCTTATTTTGATCGGTGGCTGTTATTCTATTAAAATATTATTACATGTTATTGTATTGTCGTTTCTACTAATACTTCAACGTATGTTATGTAAAAATTTGATTTAAGTAGGGTTGGGGGGTTGTGAGGTCGTTCCAAACTCGAAGATAATGAGTGGGGAAAGAGTGAGAGGCAGTCGAGGAATGGTCGTGCGTGAGAGTGCATATGAACTAGCGCTGTCCATACGCCACGAGCTAATAACGCGATACTAATATTATGATAAGTTGTTGAATTATAACCCGATTTGGTGTTTTAAGTGCTGTGTTTTACAAACACGTTAATATTTTAGAAGTTTGTTTTTGTGCCATTTAAATTGCTGCACCTTTAGATTGGAATACAAATTCTGTTTTTTATTTACACGTGTCCACTGATAAAGAACCTACCTAAGATTACCATCATAATTATTCTTCTTATCTTCTTTGGAAATTAAACCACTCACAGTTTTTAAAATCATCTTTATTTACGTTTCGATCCATGACCTAGGATTGTTGTCAAAATAATAAAAACTTCAATTTGTGTCATAAATGTCAAACTTGAAATTTTTATTATTTTGACAACGATCCTAGGTCTTGGATCAAAACGTAAATAAAGACGACTTTTAAAACTATGAGAGGTTTAATTCCCAAAGAAGATAAGAAAAATACTAAACAAACCACAACAAACATACACAGTACCATCATAATTAATTATAAACCTCTTCAGGAGCGAGGTAGGTAAGGACTGCATTTATTATTTTGTGAAGATTTTGTACCATAAATCCTTCGGGATTAACACCCTTGACAATATTTACAATTTGTTTTATAATTCACACATGTTATGGGTTTGGTATTTCAGTTTAAATTGTGAAAATAGTGTTTTTTATCTTCACGAGCGCTCATGTTATGTACTCCATCCCTATTGCTAATCCATTTGGATTTATCCATGTTACTCGTTTTTCTATTAATGTTTCCAACTTTTTCTTTCGTTATCGGTTTATAAAATTTTGGCGGGTGGTTATTCTTGTTTATGTTTTTTGCGTTCTTTATATTTCAAAATGAACATTTATTGTGGGATAATGGATTGTTATTTCCATTAGGTTATTAATTAAATTCTTTTTGTATAGTTTGGGTAGATTTAAATTTAAGTTCAATTTCTTCCTCTTCGTGGCTTTTATAATTTTAGTTTGTGAAAATCTTACCAGCGTTGTCATATTTTATTGGAAGGTATATAATATTAATTCTTCTTAGGCGTTGATGTGGTTCGGCTATTTTTATTAAAGTGAGACTAAACACCATCTATTTTATTTTTACTGCTTTGGGTAAAATAGCAAGTACAAAATACTAACAACGTAGTCTCTGTTCTGGAAATTAATTGGGGTAAGGTGAGATAAGAACAGAACCACCTATATTTCTCTCAGAAGTTTAACCACAGGTGTTCCTTTCTCCGTATTAACCGTAAGTACTTATGGAGACTTCCGGACCAACTCTAAACTCCTTAGCCGGATGAGGCTAACAGGGGGGTTTCTAGAAATACGGAAATGTCAGGCGCCACTAAACTCGAATGTTTAACATAAGCAAGACAGCGTTACTAAAGAGAGTGTAGAAACTTTAGTAACGATTATACGCAACTAAAGCACAAGGGCTAAGATTGTTATATTAGTTGAGCATTTGAGCCGGTTTTCTCGTCTCATTTCTACCATCATCCCCATTTCCACACACATTTTACATGTAAATTCCCATAAGGAGGATTTGAGGAGGGATTTCCTCCTTCCTCCCTCCTTGCTCCCCTCCTTGCTCGGACACCCAAACATCAACCATTTTGATCAAGTCACGTCCGCCTTCTTTCCACCCGCGAGATAAATCTTTCTCCACATTTCCATCCACGAGATATATCTATCTTGTTTAGTAACAATTAATATCACATTTTCTCAGCCAGCTGAATATTTAAGAATTTTTCAGATTGCATATCCCCCAGGGAACTACCCTCATTTTAAGATCTTTTTTACCAGCAGCTATTTCTGACCGTACCTATAAAATTTTTAGCCGTCCGATACATCAAATTAGTCTAGAATTTAAGCAGAATTTAAATCTGCAAATAGATTTAAAATCCGGCCACCCCTAACAATTCTACTCACATACCCTCTAGCAGACATATTAAAGATTATTTCTCTTAAGATAAATCTATCTTGTTTGGTGTCAATTAGTATTAGATTTTTCTCAACTACCTGAATTTCTAGGAATTTTTAGAGGTCATCATCCCCCAGGGAGCTACCCTCATTTTAAGATTTTTTACCGGCAGCAATTTCTGGCCGTCCTTATAAATTTTTTAGCCATGCGTGAAATCAAATGAGTCTAGAATTTTACGTAGAATCTGAATCTGCAAACAGATTTAAAATTCGACTGCCCCTAACCATTTTACTCACATCCCCTCTAGCATACATATTAAAGATTATTTTTTTAAGATAAATTTATCTTGTTTGGTGTCAATTAATATTAGATTTTTCTCAGCTACCTGAATTTCTAGGAATTCACCTTTGCGTGTGGTGTTTGCTAAGGTTACGAAACCCGCATTCCTTAGTTCGTCTTTGTTATCTGCCATTTTGATAAATACGTTTTTAGAATAACCTTTTAAAACGTATACGGATTTAGTACCATCCTTTTCCGCAAGTGCGCTTACATAACTATAAGAGTCTTTCTTACTAACCACAAATGCATGCAGCTTGTAGAACCCGGATGTATCTAAGTCAGTCCATCGGCAAATAAAGTAATATCTTAATTCTTCCTCATTTTCTCTAATAAGATGTTCTTTGTCTTACACATATTTGTATTGTTCGCGTATTGTCGCAGTGTTTTCCATGTAGTCCAACTTTCGCCTTTTTGCAGCCATTTTTTCTAATCCAGCTATCTTTTTCTTCCACCTACAGCGTATGGCGTACATAATGAAGCAATTTCCTTTAGCGTAAACGGATAGAGTTCACTGTTAATATTTACGCGTTGTCGTACAAACTCTGGGCGAATGTTAGGCGTATTTATCAACCCAAATTCCGAAATGACTATTTTTTTTGGAATTGTAGAATATGGTGTTGCAAATTGTGTAGAATATGTACTACCTGCTTTAATGTAGTACTTGTGTAAGATTTCCATTTTATCTTGGCTGTCTTCCTCCTCTACTATCTCCAAATAATTTACAGGTAAATTTATAGGTAAAAAACTAAAAACCGAAAGCACATACTTTATCAATTTTTCCCTTTCCTCTGCTTTTTTGGACAACTTAATTTGCAAGCCAGTCAATTTCTTTGTATTGCTATTCCCCCAATACACGTACTGTAGTAGGTGAGTATACGCTAAACAGCAGCTATTGTGCAGCGTTTCCGATAGCTTGCTCCACATTTTGGCAAGTAGTACCGAGTACATTGGAGTCTTTAGGAACTATAACTTACTATCTTCCAATAAGGTTAAACTGTCTTTTAAGGAGTTATACACCTGTTACACACTGACATAGTTTCCAATTGTACAATTGTATATTGTCGCTTCCAATCACGTAATACCATGTTCTTTGGCCAAAGTAGACGCGAATGTTCCCCTTAATTGTGCATCTCGACAATGTAAAATCTAGTATACGATTTCCAAGTTGTTTAGTAACTAATTCTCGATTTGGTTGTTAGCCATGTTAAACAATCGATTACCACAGTTTTATCGTTGTCAACTATAATATTACAGTTTTCTTCTTATTTGGCCTTGTAGCAAAAGTTATGGTTTGTAGTTAAATAATTACACATCTCCATCTTACTAAATATGCCAGCAAAATCTTGGGTTACATCCATGTCACAAAGATAGTAATAATCTTTGTTGAGTCCATCTAATATATCTGGTAGTTCTTCCAATAAAGTTTCCAACTTAACATCTGCTAGTTCCACTTTGTACGGAACACATACAGCATTTTGGAATTTTTTATTAATGTTTTCGGTGCCTTCTTTTCTGATAATTTTTTTTACTCCCTGGCTCATCTTGTTAGTGCATTCCAGAGAAAACGGAGTCTTAGTTTTAACACCATGCCTAGCGGAAACGAATTGGTCAAACTTTCTTCGTAGATAGCTGTTAAATGCACCACAATTTCTTTTTTAGGATAAACATCTTATTGTTTGCAGATGTTTGGTCGGCGTCAGAAAAGTAGCAAATTTTAACCAACATTATATTGTCACAAAATGGTTCTGTAATTGGTGTGTGTGTGTGTGTGTAGTCCACCAGTCAACATCTGTCCGCCTTTGATATAAGAAATAATACCAATATCTTTCACCAGATTATTGTTGTACATTTTTCTGCCAGCAGTCACAATCCAAATCGCTCATTTGTTGGTTTCACTTTATTCCCAAAAACTTGAGGAACGTTAATCACCTTGGAGACGCTTATGTTTACCGTTCTAGCTACTGCCGAATACTAAATTGAATACGAAAGATTGCCTCTTATGTACCCTACAGAGTGGGGGCGTATATTGCCGAAGATACCCGAATATGTCGGACACCGCCATATCGCTTACATTCTCTTGTTTAGGAACAGTTTTGTTATCCGACCTAGGTCCGATTTAATCCGAGCTAGGTCGCACAGGGTAGGGATGCGCATCGACATATGTCCGGATATATGTCGGATATATGTAGGATGTTAGGTTAGGGTGAAATTGCCTTATAGGGGGAGATTGCCATATAGGGTGAAATTGCCTGCGACCTAGGTCAGATGAAAATTCGACCTACATCGGATTAATCTGACCTAGGTCGGATTTAGTTCGAATGTCGAACATATGTCGGACATTTGGCAAACAATGCTGACATATGTTGGACAAATGTTGGACATATATTGAACGTATGTCGGATATATTGCGGGTATATGTCGGATATAGATTGAATGTTTGTCAGATGTCCGTCATACGGATGCGAAAGGAAAGAGAAGGACATAGTAGGGTGGAGGGAAGGGTTTAGGTTAGTTTATGTTTGTTTGGAGTTAGGTCAGTCGGTGCTGTCTGAAGTTAGGTTAGGTTAGTTGGACTTGTTAGGAGTTAGGTTAGCTAATGTTGTCTGGAGTTAGGTTAGTTGGAGTTGTGTGGACTTAGGTTAGATAGAAGGAAAAATTGATAGGTTAGGTCAGCGCCGCGGCGCTAACCTAACCTATCAATTTTTTCTTCTGTCTAACCTAAGTCCACACAAATCCAACTAACCTAGTCTAACTAGTGCTCTATCATTCTATCTCTCCTGACCTTTGATTATTTTCAGATACAGGGTTGCTCACCTATCCTTATATAAGCTTCCTAATTTATTACTCTATCTGTCCAACTAATTTTTAACATTCTCCTATAATACCAAGTTTCAAAAGCTTCTACTTTCTTCTTATCTACCTCTTTAATTGTCTGAGTCTTACTACCGTATAATAGAACGCTCCATACGTGCGACTTTAAGGAACTTTTTTTATTATTTAAACTAATACTGTTAGCTTTTAGTAAGTCTTTAATTTTTAAAAATATTTTTCTAGCTTGAGCTATTCTAGCTACTGCATCCCTTCTGCTATGTCCGTGCTTTGTAATTATACTTCCTAAACAGCAAAATTCATCTACCTCCTCTAGCTGGGTATTACCTATTTAGAACTAGACTGTAACTTACTTACCATTATATTTGTCTTTCCTGAGTTAATTCACATACTATAGTTACCTTGTGGTATCTCATCTAAAATATTTAAAAACTCTCCTAACTTTTTTCTAGACTCTGCTATAATGGATATATCATCTGTAGCCTTTTTCTACTTCCAATTTAGTTTAACGAGAATTTCCGATAATTAAAAAGGAGCCCACGGCAAATTAAGATGGAAGGTGGCTCTAAGTTGAGGAAATCTCAAAGGCAAAGCGGCTAGTCGAACTATATGCTCTGGGTAGAGAATGAGCTGTGGGTCGGGGTGTAATTGCAACCACTAATAATAAAAATAAGGCGCCACCGTATTTTTTTATACTGAGAAGACCTGATACAAGTCCCTTGTACAAGGCTAATGCGGAAACCTTTCTCCTATAACCGCTATATAATTTTTAAAGACCACCTAATCTTTGAAGTTTCTTACCTTATGGCTCGACCTTGACCTTAGCAATCCTCCATTGCACCTGTGAACAGATTAAACAAAGAAAAGCACTGTTTGTGCATTCAAACTCAAAAATAATTAAATACAATCAGAATCGATTTTCATTCCTCTTAAATAAAAGATAGTCTTTAGTCCGAAAATAAAATCTATTCTTTTGGTATCCAATAAAGTAATTTTTACAAAAATATGTCTTCCTTTATAAGTTAATTTAAATTAGGAAGAGTTAATTACAATGGTACTGAATATATCCGTACCAATTACTATTTAATGAAGTTTATATAACAGATTGACAAAGCATAAAATTGCTTATTTATAGAAAGAGTTAATTATGGTAAATTTACCTTAATTTCACAGTAAATAATTACAGATAATTGTTCATAAAATATCAAATGTAGAAATTTAATTTCTAAAGGTTCAAAATTATGAGAATTTACTTTATCTAATTAGTAGTGACATCTTCTGATGTTTCATTGAGTTAATAAAAGAATTTGTAGGAACAAATTACAGATTCATATCGTATAACTACGAAAAATATAATTGAGGTCTGTCCTTGACCTGTTCAAAGTTAACACAAGCCGGTTAAAGTAAAATTTATCTCGTTACTACGTCGACAGTTCAAACAACATACGAACATAATTTTTTGTACATACCAGAACTCCAAATTGCACCTAAATACTTGCTTGAAAGCTGACGTATGTATTAACAACGGAAAATTCCATTCCAAACAAACAGCTGCGCTGCATACTGAAAAACTCGTCACTTGGCTTCCATTATCTGCGTTTCAATTTACAGATGTTCCAGGCGTAATTCACACCACAAAAAAGCAAATGTTGTTTGTAATTAACTTGAATAAATTATAAATGTGATTCCATATTATACAAGAATAGAATTGTTTTCATTTAATTTTCGCATGAATACTATTCAGAAAAGTGCTTATTTATAATTTACGTTGCAATATATTTTAAATTAAATTATTCCCAAAGTTACACTGAAAATTTTAATTAATATTGTTATAGAAACAAATTCACTTACTGTTCCTAATGGTCTTTTTAACAAAAACTTCATCGTTCTTCACGACTGGTTTCAACACAAAAATGGACCATCCAAAACAATTTATGAAGATAGCATACACGTGCAATCTTCCATCGTGCACGCTTCCAACAGCAAAAATCAATGACGGACATCGCTCCTAAGAACAACTTTCGACCTGCTTGAACCCCAGCTGTGTTAGAAGTGCCGGTTGAGCTTGTTGCTGCTTGGTAACAGCGATCCTTGCGGTTCCTGAGTAGAGGGGGCTTTAAGAAGGATACCAAACAAAAGCTTTTATATTGTCTCCGTAGAATTTACTTTTAACATGAACTAAATACTAGTTCTTTATTGGACAATAGATTATATTAAATTAAGTGGATTGGATAACATTATAATGTATTATATTATTTAATATTTAATAAAAGGATTGATTATACAGATATATATATTAGGTGGAAAATAAAATTGCTACACATCTGCAAAACGTAATATGTCTATTTTCTGTCCCTGTATACTAATACCTATCTCTTTTCTCTCTATAGCTAGGTTTAAAGCTTTCTCAATATAAATATTAAAAATTAAGGGAGATAGTATACAGACCTGTCTAACACCATTTCTAAACTCAGCTTCCTTTTCTATTTCATCAAATCCAATTACTACGTTTTGGTTTTTATATAGACTGTAAATAATTTTTCTCTGCCTTTGAGAGATTCCTATTTTTGGCAAAACCCCGAACATAACAATCAAATTAACCCTATCAAATGCTTTTTCTAAATCTACAAACACGAAATGAGTCTTTTTATTTTTTGTAACCTTTTTTCAATAATTACGCTAATCATTAGTATTAGTTCTCTAGTCCCTCTGTCTTTACGAAAACCATAATGGTCTTCGTCTAAATAATTCTCAGTCAAAGCTTCTACTCTATTTTTAATTATTATTGTTAGTATTTTGGAAGCGTGGTCCGTTCTAAAATTCTCACACCAATCAGCTCCTGACTTTTTTGGGATTGGGATAATAATATTTTTTTCGAAATCTATTTGGACCTCATCGGTGTCATATATTACTATTACTACTTCATATAATCTGTCTAAAGTTTTCTGACTTGCATATTTTATTAATTCTGCGGGTATATTGTCTATCCCCGGCGCTTTATTTAGTTTAAAATCCCTAACAGTTCTATCAAATTCCTCTCTTAATATTGAGAACCCTATTTCTACGTCCTCTTCTTGGTCGTTCTCTAACTCATCCATATCGTCTTCCTAATATAAATCTTCTAAATATCTTTTCCATCTATCTGCTACCTCAACTTTATTTATTAGAAGCTCATTATTCTCATCTTTAATACCATTATATTTTTCGTATGTTCTTGCTTGCTTTCACCATCCCCTCCTCTGAAAGGTTTAAGTTTTCTTCTATTCTCTATTAAATCTAATATCTCTTTTGTTACCCAGGATTTTCTCTTCTACTTTTTTCATACCTATAGTCTGGGTTGCTATATCATGTACAGCCTTTTTTATTTCTTTTCATCTATTTTCTACGTTCCCTCTACATCTATCTCTTTGATCTTTTATTATAGATTATAAATAGTACATCGTATAGTTAGTTTCAAAATGATCTGATTATCTAATTGCATTCTACACAATCTTAGCAATTAAGGTTATTACAAGTATAACACTATTATTCAACGAGCGAGTTATGATATCCATTACCCATTTGAAAGGTTTGCGCCGCAAGCCCGTCAGGGTGAGCTGCGTAATCCGAATGAGTAACTGCCATAACTCGCAAGTGGAATACTACATTTTTCCCAAGACTACACAAATCTTTTTTATAAGATATTTTCTAAACGTTTTAACTAATATCGCAAACGCCGACAAGTAAAACTTTATTTGTGAAAGTGTTACAGTCTACTTTGCATGATACGAAAATTATACCTCACGTATTATGAAAATGAAGGTTTGTACTGGATTGTACTGATTGTTTGATTATGATCATAATCCACGACCTGAATGTTCCTGATTGGTTAAAGGTGTCGGATTATGAATTTATATACACCTACAGAATAATGAGAACTATTATTAACCTATTCTTAAATGTATAACAGATGCATTACTGAATAGTCTTGAGAAAACAAAGTAACTTAATTTATTACCTATTTTTGTGGAGCCTGCATGCGTAGAGGTATTCTGCCCAATTTTTGTTAAAGTGTATGAGAGGTCTCCATTGTTCAACTCAACGTTTTCACTTACTGCTACCAATCGCATTTCATACTTCCGAAAATCTGTTAAATAGAACTTTATCACCTTGGACTTATTTGAACTTGTATCTTGAGATGCATAAAATTTCAGGCTCTTAATCGATTCTTCATGTGGAATATTCACACTAACTCCTCTTGGTTTATAGGCAACAACATCAATATCTGAAGCGTCGTAGCCAAGAATAGCCCCTGAGCATAACGTAAGAAACAAAATATTTTGACAGTTCTGCTTAGAGAGCATTGCGTCTATTAGTTTATTTAAAAATAACAGAACGTTCTCTTTATACGGATAATAAACTTTTATGACCTAACCCGAGATAACGATTACAAGTTTAACCAGTTTTACACAGAATAATAATGCTAATAATTTTGAGATGATATATTTCAACTACTACACTAAATGACGTGAAAACATCGGAAATACCATACTGAGGCTAGAATTGGAGGGAGCAATAAAAAAATAAAAACAGGATAAACCAAAGGCAATATACAATATGTAATCGAAAGATAATGAAAAATCTAACAAAAACGTTTTGATCAGTTATTACGGTAAATTGATGTGATACTAAAATATCTCGTCATCAAAACTAACTTCTATAGTAATTTAAAAAAAAAACTACCTGTAGGAGGAACTTTAACACAGCGTTCTTGTAGATATAGAAAAAACGATGGGGATCGTTGGAATAGTTTATTTCAAATTTTTGCGTATCTAAACACATCTATTTCGTCACTTTGATGGCATCGAGTTTCCAATGTCTTCACTTCCTTTTCCGGCACCCATAACCTGTACCCGGAAATAATACTCGTTCCTTTCCTGAAAATCAACCCTGTGTGGGTAGATTAGTTAAGTCTATTCTGCTTTAAGGAAAACGGTTTTCTTAATGAGATTCAGTATGGGAATTCCATGGTCTGTTTTGCAATTTTTCGACCTAATTTAGCAATTTTTGTAAGACGGAGCCAGGTTCATTCTAACAATATCTTATGTTCGTGAGACAATTTGTACACATTGCCCAACACCAATGATTAGGCATACCAATAGGTCAAAATAAGGAAATAAATAAACAAATATTAAAATTTATTAGATGGATTTATTGCAATTTTCTCTTGTACAATGGTATGAACGCGATGCTTTCTGTAAGAGGTCAAGCTGACGTCACGGTCTTCTAAAAATAAAGAGCAAGGTAATGCTATTCTAAAGCCTTATTGTAATGGTCGATAAATAACGTAATTTAAAAACATTTAGCCTGCTAAGCATGGACCCCTAATAAAACTTAACCTTAGTATCAACTTACGCACAGAAAACTTTTCACTATGTTTGTTCGCAGTAGTTTTAATTTTATTCAGTTTTATCAATAGTTTAAAAGTTAAATCTTTTTGCTTCTTTTCTAGCCAATAATCGGATGTATAGAGATTATCGAGATTTTCGAATTATAAAATGTACCATAGTTTATTTCTATACATAATCTTTGACTCCATAGACAATCAGATTCGCTTCTTCGTGTAAATCTGTAATCCTGTTCTCCCACATACCGTTATATACATGTATTTCCACTGGTTTTGGAAATATATTACCCTTATGTGTTGTAAGATCTTCGATTTTAATAGATCCCTAAAGTTCCCTTTTGGGTAAATGGACAATGTTTAGCCGAACCCCTTTAGGTGTTATGTTCGCCAAGATTACAAATCCTATTTTCCTTAAGTCATCTGCCATTTTGATAAGTATGTTCTTTGATAAACCTTTTAAATAGTATACCAATAAAGTGCCATTCCTTTCTGCAACGACTCCCAAATAACCGAAACAGTTCTCCTGAGTAACCACAAATGCATATATCTCAAAAAACTCAGATTTAAGTAAATTGGTTTACGGACACATAAAGTAATCATTTATTTCTTTCTCATTTTTCTATAAGATGTTCCTTGTCTAACATATCTTTGTATTGTTCTCGTATCGCCGCAGTTTTTCCACGTAGTCCAACTTTCGCATTTTTTTGTCCATTTCCTCTAATTTCAGCTGTTTATCTCCCACTTACAGCGTATGGCGCACATATTTGAACAAGTTCTCTCAGCATAAACGGATAGGAGTTGTTATCAATATTTCCGCGTTGTCTTACAACTTCGACGCAAATGTAGGATTTTGAATCAACCTCAATTCCGAAATAATTATTGTCTTTTGAGATCGTAAATATGCTGCTGCAGATTCCGAACTTTAGGACTTAGATTGTCCTCCAGAAATTTACTAATGATATCCATTGTGTGTCTTAAGATATCAATTTTCTTTGCTAACCTAATTTTCCAAGACGGTTCTCTTATGTAATAATTCCATTTAACTGTTTCATTAATTGACGATTGTCAATTTATCTGTAAACATATTAAAAAAGCAAACTAAAGTATTCCACATAAAGATGTCAAGTCAAATTAAAAGGTTTTCTAAACGTTTTCCAAGGCTTTATTTGCGTTTGATAATATTTCTTATGTTTTACTTTTGTATTTTAATTTTAGTAATCTTGGTCGATTGTTGGGGTTTGGGGGTTTGATCCTTGACAGAATTTCAATTTACTTAATATTGTAGGCACCTAACAAACTTTATAGGCGTCATAGAAACACAAACGTGAACGCCTCTTAATAATAGACTCGCCAATCAACACACCTCAAAATCGAATAGACTGGCCCGAGAATTCTGATTCTTACAAAACAAACATTAAGTATAATGATCAAAAAGGCGAGCTTTCGTTTTTTGTTGGAAATATATTGACAGGCACCAGCCAGGAGCAATCAATAGCTTCTGATCTTCTGAGTTTAACCTTTGTTTACTGTACACCAAAGCCTGTAGGTTAAACAGAAGGCTGTGCGTCATGCACTAACGTGGATACTCCACGCCCTGTCGGCAATGTGCACCAAATCCTACCACCAGGGTCTGGCCTTACACCTTACATGAGATTTTTCAATGCTCGGCCCGAAGGTACTACATTGGCCAGGAAGCGAGTTTTTTCTACCTGGAAAATTTAGACTTTTGCCGAACCCTTGCTGTTCCAAGCAAGGTAGGGATCTTTATCGTGCGCGACAACACACACACACGCGACCTCCATTTTACCTCTCATCCGAACGAGGGTGAATTTTTGTGAAAAATAATCGCCTAACATTTTTCAAGCGGACCGTGTCGGGATTCGAACCCGGGACCTTGGGCGTAGTAGTCACACACATACCACTACGCCATGGAGTCGCCTTCTGGATTTCTACCAAAGGAAGTTACATCGTAAAACATTTTGGTATCAGCATCTGCTGCTGAACGCGGGTCACCGAGACCTGATATCAAAGTCGTCCGTGACATCCTCGTCTTTGCCGCCCACCATCACTGAAGCGGATCTACTGCATCAACGTGTGAATACCACACCCCGCACCAGTTTCGACACCTTTTACAAAGAATCCGCCATCAGTATGCTGTTCCACGCCTCGTATCACCGATAAGGGAACTCGCATCGTACATGGCATCTGCGTTGATCGACTTACCACGTCGAGCGCCGTATATCGACGTCGATCCAACACAACTGTTACCCGTAAATTCCAGACGATAACATATCTGTGAGTACTTACTCCCATGTTAATACATTTTAACGTAAGTTTCTTTTTGGGCCGTGTTTCTTAACAGAAACACGCATCAAAGTTCAAAGTGAACACAGTGCGCGAATTTCATTTATTTTAGTGTCCAAATATTACATGCATTTAAATACGCACTATAAATTTTCTAACGCTAAAGAACATTTGCATTTCTAGCGTTAATAAAATTTGTTCTCATAAAAGCTCAATTCTCATGCATAAATTCAAGGATAATTGCATATTACATGTGTATATAGAATCTTATGTAATTGTTATTTTCAATTTCAAGTTATTGTATGTATTTCTTGCAGCCAATGTAAATAAATTATACACACTTGTTGTTTCTATGCATTAACCGAACAAAAGGTGATCCAACAAAAATACAAAATCGTGACCGAGCATCCACAATATCAAATCGTTGACAGAGTTGTCTGTCAATGTTACATTATTATTTGAATTTTGCTTAGGCGTTCTTACGCTTCTTGCGCACTTTGGTAAAGTAGAAAATTTTGACACTACATAGGATGGGTTTTTAGTCAAGAAGAGTTTGCAGAGAAAACCAGCCATATGTAGATTTCGTCTGTCATCAAGTATAAGCCACCCCATCTTTATGTAAGGTGGAGTTACATGATTTCGTTTTTAGATTGTGTATGAAGTGAATACAACTCTTTTGTACTCGTAGGAGTCTTGTGCAGAGTCACGTTGATAAACTTAAAAGTCTAAGTATGGCATTATTGAACTTTGAACCATTCGTAGCTTCAATTTGAATGTGTAAAAATCGTTTAAACCAGTTCAAAGTGCGTGTTGCATTAAAGACCCTGTGACAAATATGCGCTACTTGTTTTCGCCAACTCGGTTATTGATCAATGAAAATTCCTAGATCCTTGACTTAGTCGGATGGCTCTACTGTGCTCATACCAAAACAATATCGACCCAAACCAAATTTAGGAATAACAGAATCGAGGATACACGTTGACGGCGCTAGTGTAATAAATTTTCTGCAACCCCACACCGGTGGGCAACAATGTAACAAAACTTTTGGGGGGGACGCGAGTGTAATGTTTTTCTTTTTAAGGATGGTAATTGCTATTCAACGGAGATTCTCTGAATATTGGTGCTATCCCAGTTTGAAATTGGTTGGAAAGCCGCTAAGAGAAAAAGAAACTTCTATTTAGGTAACCGGTGCTACAAGTCCTTTTTCCATGGCGCTAAACGCTAATAATACAGACACTTGGGGTTTCTAACTTTCGGAGGTGAGCCCAAGTATGAAAAGCTAAAGGGTGGCTACAAAATTATAGAAGCACTTGTTACTTGCGGGCTAAGCTTAAGAATTACCTTATGCGAAGAGACATGAGTTAGGGTCATGGACGATTTTGTTGACCAAAAAATATTTAGGCGCCACTGCGTTTATGAAAATACCAACAAAGAAAAAACCACAAGGGGAACTCAAAAAGTTTCTGGTATAACCAAAAAAATATTAATTACTAACCCACCTCATCGATGGAAACCACGGCTAGAGTGTATCTAAAAACATTAATTTTAAACCTGAAAAATAAACAACATAATTAAAATTATCAATGAAAGAGCTCTTTTTGCGTTCTGACAATAAATATTTGCTTTCAGAAGTCATTCGAACTCAGAAATAAAAATTAGATATTTAAAGTGGAGAATATGTTTACTAAAATTTTTATTTTACAGGCATTATTAATTTCAAAAAGAAGTTTAAGGGTAAAATTCATTCAATTCTTGATATACACTAAAACAATTGAATTATTTACAACAAATGTTATTCCAATTAGACAGGCCAGGCTTGTTTGGGTCACAAATAAACCATAAGTTGCTTGTCACATGTTAAAATTTAGCGTCTGGACAACAAATAGGAAAGTTTTTCTTGGAAACTCTTCTGAAAAATAAGACAGTTATTTCTATAAAAATAAAATTCTGCTTAAAGCAGCTGCAGAACCCCTAATTTTAAAATTTTTTTCACTTGGTCGAACCAAAAGCAAGTTCGCTCATGACAGGTAATAAACTTAAACTTACACATAGGCCAGTCTGTCACGCCAACAAGCATTTAGATATTAAGCCAGCAAACAAAGACACAGAACTCTTGATAGTCTGTAAAACTAAGAGCAACATAATTTAATGCCGTTAATCCTAAAACGATAGTAGAAAATTTTGTACATCTAAGTAAAACCATACGCTTATAAGAGCAAGTAGTTTGCTAAATCTCTAAAAAAGCGTATACATACCAGAAGGACGATATATTCTAATAAATACACACACTGCAATTGCTAACATCTGGCATGCAGCTAATATGGTTAGATATCCAGTTAAGTAGATTAATGCATATTTATTTAAGAGTGGAGTAGATCCACTAAAAACATACTACAATAAAAAGAATGAGATCTCCCCTTCATTTAATCGACCCTTATTAGAAATCACTACATTAAGCAAATTTATCACATCTAGGAACCAATCCTTCCTTTTAAAGGAAAGGCTCCACTCTAATACATTATTTTGTACCACGTCAGTATGTATAAATATCAAAAGTAAATTAATAATTATTTGTCACATTCTGTTGTTCATAGTTTTATTTATCTCCCCCATTTCCGTACGCTTGCACTAACACCTGATAAGACACAACTCAAAAGTGACATTGTTTATGTTAATTTCAAATACACCTGACTTGAGACGCAATTTAAATAAGAACCAATAGCATATTACGATAATATTAGTATTTATATTAATTGTTTAATACTTAAGACGAACTGTGAAACCAAATCAGTGTAATTTAATGTAGTGACAGCGCAGTTATATATCAAAATTTGCCCCGAGATTTTAACACGATACAACGGCTAACTTTCAGTGGTCTGGTATGAGACGAGGTGATAGCCAGTTTTTGTTTCAACACTCAAAACATTAAACGGAAGGGCGCCTCAGCGTTTAGATTATAACAATACAAAAACAAAAGTTCTGGGAAAAAACGTAGAAACTCTTCGACTCTTAAATGGATTTCGACAATAAGAAAAGGAGTATTCTACCAAACCTACTCTATCGCTGGAAAGAAAATATACAATCAATTAAACCAAGACCATCATTTCTAATTCTCTACCTAGTCATAATAAGTAAATATAAAATAGCACTTTACTGGAATGTAGATGGTTCACCAAGACTCTAATTTTAAAGTATTAACATTTAGGGGTCATATATCACTTTGAAATGAGCAACCATTTTTAAAACAAAAACAAGTTGAAAATGCAAGGCATTGTCGCAACGAACTTCCAAATGTAGACTTACTTTAAAACAATTTAAAGAAATTAAAATTATTATGTTGTAATAATTATAAGTATTCAGATAAAATAAAAATTAATTCCCCGCGGGGGGGGGGGTCGGGTATCCATGGTCAGATTTTGTGGGGGGTACCATATTTCGACTCAGCTATGTTAGGGGAGTCCAAATATGTATCGCACATTTTTTTGGACCTATTTGAAATTTTAATTTTCCCGACGGAATATCGCGGGGGCACGGCGTCCCCGTGGCCCGATTTCAACTGACATCAAAACTTAAGCTCAGGACACCGAGCTGAATCGATTGATGTATCACACATTGATGTCCGACCAATAGAAAGGCCTCGGACGGACAGACGGACAGACAGACGGACGACAAATCGATTTCATAAACGAACGAAGTTCGTTGATTAAATTTATTGGTAAGTTTTAATAATTAACGTAATTAAAAACGGTGGTAACTGTATCATGGAGTGGATCTTAATTAATTTCGTAATACAAAGTAAGTTCAGGCAAACGTCCTCTATGAAGCTATTTAACAATCCAACAATATCTAAATATAAGACTATAATTCATCATAAATCTCTTGTTTACAAATTATCAAATTGAATTGATCCTTAGAGTTACTAATAAACTAAGGAATGTATTTTGTTTTTAATCCAAAAAGAATTGAGCGACTAACAGTTAGTCTCTTGTTAAAAATTATAATTCAGTGGTCATAAGCACTTAGGGCCCTAGACCTTGATACAATTCTCAATTTTATATTTTCGGCTTCTAAAAAAGGGAATGTAACAGTTATATTACTCTATGAAAATTGACATCACATCAGAAAATTTAAAATATCTGATGTGTACATTTGCTTGAAAAGCACAAGTATCGCATGCAAGTTACTCTATACTAAAAATTCTCAGCTTCAAAAATGAGGCGTATCCACGTCATTTCAGACAACATACAAGGAAATAAATCACCTACGACTTTTTATAGATTTAAAATTGGGAGGAACAGCAGTACTCACAGGTGGATGGACGATAACACCTGTTACGACTTTAGGATATTTGACCTTAGGAGCAGCGTTAATCTCCAACCAAGCGCTTTTTCTCCAACCTTATCTTACGACAGCATGAACTCATTTTCTATTCAATCCGACCATAATCTAGTTTTAATTACGATATTTTTATTCGCAAAAATTGTTAATTTATTCGAAGTTTTTTCCAACGCAGTAAATTTAGTGATTACAAATTTGTAGTAGTACATTAGTTTAACCCTAGTTTGTTGTACTGAAATACCAAAAATATTAGTGTCCGATATATAATCAATCTATACATTGAAAGCTTAAGGATGGAGAATATAATTGTTGGCCGTCATGCAAGGAGAATCATTGCTTTGCGGCGCCTCTAAGCGAAATTTCGGTCCAATGCCGTCCTTCCCATTCAACAGATCGCGTTGAAGTGCTTGGACTAGGCGGTATATATAAGACCGACGATCCAAAAAGGCAATCGGGTCGCAGATTTGATCCACACAACTCTAAACAACCTATGTTCTCATTAACAAATTGGATAATCCCAACGGATTTTGTTCGATAACATGCAGTATTTTTAACGTTAATCTTGATATTTTAAAAGTGTACTCTTTATACAAGTAGGAGGACGTAAATTCTATAACGTTCCATAATATTCTAAAATAAATACAGAATGATACTGAATTTTGTTTCTTAAGATTTTATATATGCTTCACATTATCTGAAGCCCGAAACCACTTTTCGAATCCTGTCCTGGACCCTGTATTTTCCATGTTCCAATTACTAGCTGGATTTGAAGTGTTATTTAAGCTTTGCACAAAAGTTCAAATTATTTCATCATATTAACTTATCATCGAAATACAGATTGCCTTGTGCAATAGCTAATATTTTTAATTAATAGTTGACTTAAAGCCGTGATTTTAAGCGTCGTTTTCTATCTATGTCCAACATAAGTTAAAAACTTGACACTGTGAGACATGAATGACAAAAATGTCAAATAAAATTGAAAGTTAGGTTGATGTATGGTTAAGTACATGATTTAGACCTATATATCGTTCCAATTGTCAACAGCCGTTCGGTCGGCGTAATTGTTAAACACATCGACCGCGATAGCGTAAGATGCACGTTTGAATCATGTTATCGCCCTTGTAATTTCCATCTTTCAATTACTAGCTCGATTTGATGTGACAATGTGAACTTTGCATAAAAATTAAGCTATTGTTTCATCTTATTAACCAACAACATTGAAAATCATTTTACCATGTACAATTACTAACTTTTGTAATTAATGGTTGGCATAAAGCAGTGATTTTGAGGGGTGCTTCCTGTCTATATCTGACATAAGTCAAAACTTAACACTGTCAGATATGATTGACAAAGATGCCAAACGTAATTAAGAGTTAGCTTGATGTATGGCAATCTATATGATCTATATTTGTAAATCGTTTCAACTGTCATCACCCCTTTGCGCAGCGTAATTGGTATAGCATCGGCCGCGAAATCCGAAGATGACGATCGGATTCCTGTTCTGGCCAATATCAGGTCTAAATAAGCTAAGAAAATTAGTCATGAGTGCATTAAATGTTTTAATGCAAATCCTAAGTCTTATAATCCGCTAATGGGCAATCTGCCCTCAAAAAGAATTAAATTCGGTACTCTGGTGTTCCACAACTTGAGAATTGATTACGCGGAATCAATATGTATTAAAGATTGCAAGACGCGTAACCCTAAGGTTTTAAAGGGGTACATATGCCATTTTGTCTGCATGGTGACAAAGACCGTGCATCTAGATGCCTTTTTGGTTGTTCTAAAACGATTTATAAGTCATGGAGGAAAACCAAATTCAATTACTTCCGTTAACGCCACTAACTTTGTTGGCGTGTCCAACGAGTTACAGGAACTCTATCACTTTTTAGATGATCGCACTAATAGGGATCGAATATCCAACTTTTTAGCAAATCAACCTATTACTTGGAATTTTAATACCCCACGAGCTCCTCGCCAAGGAGGCTTATGGGAAAGTGGTATTAAATCCGCAAAAACTCACTTAAAGCGAGTCTTAGGCAATGCTACTTTAACTTACGCAGATCTTCAAACCGAATTGATACAAATTGAAGCAACATTAAACTCACAACCTTTTTCCTTTTTATCTACCGACCCCACTGATATCAATCCCTTAACTCCCGGTCATTTTCTTATTGGTAAATCGTTAACCTCCTTACCTGAACTTAACCTCCTGCATCTGACCGATAGTAAACTGGATTTGTACCAACTTATGCAAAAACGTGCAAGATGTTTAAAAGCAATAAAGCCTACAAGTAATTCCGGAAATGCAGAAAAGCGTAAAGTGGTCCAAAAGTCTTCCTCAGCTTCTAAAAATTTGTTCCATAGTGTTAATAAAGGAAGAAAACCTACAACCCCTACAATGGACTTTGGGTCGAGTAACAGAATTGCATCTTGCATTTGACGGAATATTGAGGATTGTCACCATCCGCCTACTTAATGGGCATTTTACTAAACGCGAGTTATGTATCCCCCGATTTACCTATATATTAAATAATAGAATCTAATAGGAATTATTAGAAATTGTTAAATAAATCATAAGTCAATTGCAACAATGTAATACAAGGATAAACCAGACAGGTTATTAACAGTTCATGAGAACGGATATGCAACTTTGTGTCCGAGTCGACAGTGATACTACAGGTGGCAGGTCACAGACGGTTAAGATATCGCAATTACCTAGAAATAAGACTGAAACAATGTAACAAAGTGTAGAATTAAGATTAAGCAGGCATGAGATTTGCAAGTTCCCACAGTCATGTGAGGGGGTGGGAATATTATAAAAAGCCCGGGAGCCCCAGTTGACAGCAGTCAGTCTGAGTATTACAGCTTTTGCATTGTTGTTTACCTAGGCAACTCGACCTAATATTAGTTTAAATAATTAACTAATTTCGATTTAAAGTTATTTTATACAGTTTGTCAAAATTCCATGATAATTTTTGTTTAAGATAAATAAATTGTTAAGAAGTTTTGGAACTTGTTTTTAAAAACATCGCTCCAAAGGCCCGAACCTTAACTCGCGCAGTAAATAAATCGTGTACATTATCAGAAGTGAACTGCTGTTTAATCAAGTTTGATGCGTCGTTTATTTTTTTACTATAGTGTAATATATTATCCAAGTTTATAGTTAAGAAAATGTAGTTTTTATTATTTTTAGTTTTTTCATGATATGAATTTTTTTGTCTATGCTTTCTAAATCTTCGAGATTTCAAGGTGGCCGGCCTGTTATAATTTCAAGAATTACTTATGTTATAATTTCAATAGTTACCTAACTAATGTAAATTGTATAAATATAATGTGCAAGAATCTTAGCCCGTGCGTTCATCCCCATCTACATGACACTATAGTTATGTAAGGGATGAAGCTTTCTCGTCTCTGAAGTCCGGTTCTAAAATTTGCTACGAAAGGGTTTATGCAGGTTGAAATATGTTGAATCAGTTATTATTAAAACTACTTAAAAAATATGTATTGTTTTACTTTAAATAATAAAACCACATCCACTAAATCTAACATAAATAAATCTTTAAAGTTTAGATTGGAATTTCCACCACATAGATTAAACTAATGACCAGACATGGAAATTTCGTTCAGAAAATGTAATGAATACCATTTATGTCCAAGACAGTGTATAACTGAGTTAAAAAAACAAGTATTGCTTAAATTTTTTAAACCACGTGTTGACAAATTTTTTACAATATTGTTTTTTGGTGGTTGGTTAAAAGTTTTGTAATTATATACTTCTTAAATATGTTACATATCTACGCACAATAACAATATAACTTTAAAATAAATGTATTATTTAAAAAGTCAATGGGACTCTAAATACTTCAAACCAGGAAAAATGCATTATTGCTTTAAAAAAAATGTACCATTATATAATTTTTAGAACAGCGTCTCTAAAGACATGCGACCTTGTGCTAAGTCACAACTTTGCCAACCTCACGCGACAACGCTGGAATTACTTACAACTAAGCTACTAAATATGCTATTTAACATTTATTATGAGAGTATTTGATTTTGTAATGCAGATACTTAGAAATTCTTGAGCAAACTATTCTTAAATTGTAACTTAAGTTTATGGCAGAATTCCTTTAACACTTTCAATTAATGGCTACTTTTAAAGGATTCTAATAAACGACGCAGATTTGATTATTGTAATGACGGTGGGTGGTATAGTATGAGGCTAGAACTAGAACAGATAAGAACAGATATGCACAGATTCTCTGAGTTGGCAACAGTGAACGTCAATAGTGATAACTATTTTCAAGCAACTCGAGGTCGTAGTTCAAATATATTAATAACAAAATGTTATGAAACGTAAAAGTTTCTCGAGTATTCATTTAATGTGATTCGAATTAAACGATTTGTTAATTGTACGATCCATTACAATAAAAATGAAGTTGTTTGCTTGTGTTTTTGTTCTTTGCGTTAGTTTTGGAGTTTCCTTGGGTCTTATTAAATGCGAAATAAAACTTAAAGTTACAGGCTACGAACCCCGTGGCATAAGTGTAAAATTCCCAACTATTGACGATTTAGAAGAGTTTTACTTTTGGGGAAATATTAATGACGAAATTGATAACAGAAATAATGCCGACATTAGGATTTCAACTTTTGAATCTAAGGATGGCGAGTGGTTAGCGGAAGACCAGATCACGGCACTTAAGAAGCAGGATAAGATTAATTATATTTTATATTACAAAGTAGATGGAGAATTAATTAAATGTGAAGCAGCGTCGCTTACTGTCGATGGTAATATAGTTTTCTTCCTGTAACTAATCATTTCAAACTTTACTGTTATATAAACCTTTACTACAATTTAAATATTGTTTTAGATATTAAAACATCTACATACGTACCAGAAGTTGTAGAGCCGAAACCAGTTGTACCCAAAACACCATCCCCAGTGGATAATTGTCCTCATATCAACATAAAGTCGAAGGACGTGGTTGTTGATTTCTATGGACATAGTGACATTGAAAGGGCAAATCTTGACAAGCTTGCATTTTTGAAAATTTCTGACTGCAATGTTGACTACAAGCTAGCTACTGGCACAGACCCATCTTTGCTAGAAATCAAAATAGTGTAAAGATTCTATTTCAGTGCTTAACTACATTTCCATATTGCTCATGCAATAAAAGGAAAGAGATTTTAATAAAGATTTACTTTCTTTTAGCTTTTATTATTCAATAGGAGGTTTTCATTGAGGAGTTGATAAGATGCTTGAACGCTGCAGGTTATATATTTTTGTAAAACTTTAAATGACGAGTTGCGCATATTAACAGTCTCCTAGGGACTTTTCTGTTGCGCACATTATAGTCAACTTTATTATAACAGTTCCAAATCAACCAGGATATAAGTCCTTGAGATTGATATTTAAGGATCAGTTCTACCGTCTAGTATCACGCCATTTAGCTGATAGACTAATTAAACCAAACATTACACAAATCGGTGATTATTCTGTTGAAAAAAAACAACCCTCATTCTCCCATTACTTTTATCACGTCACTAATTGATATCCTGACAGTACGCAATTAAACTATGTTTACGCGTCAGTGATCGATATCCTTACACGACCCAATTACTCTATTTTTTACATGGCCATTGATTAACTATCTGACCAAATATCTAGTATCCGTCAATCAATTTATTCGCAGACTTTTGCTATAGTGGTTTACAACTGATGTATAGTGGTAGTCTCGGTAGCCATAACTTGCATTTTAGTTACCTAAGAATTGTCATTGGTTGAACTTAGTAATTTTCTACTGCATACCCATACATTTGACTTTATTGGCTAGCAAGCGGGATTTTTTTACCTGAAAAATTTGAATTTTGCCGAACCCTTCATATTCCATGTAAGGTAGGGAATTTAACGTGCGCGACAACACATACACACGCACGCATGCACGTACGAACGCACGCACGCACGTACGCATACGCAGGCACTCACTCACGCACGCACACACGCACCCACGAACCCACGCACCCACGCACTCACGCACCCACACACACGCATCCATGCCCCCCACACATACACACACGGGACTTACATTTTACGTCTCATCCAAACAATGGCGTATTTTTGTGAAAATTGCTCGCTTAACATTTTTAAAGCGGTTCGTGTCGAGAATCGAACCCGGGACCTTGGACTTAGTAGTCAAACGCGACCCAAGTAAACCACAGAGCCGCCTCTAACTGTTTACCACATTAATAGGTTTTACAAAATAAATACCGGTTTCGTTTACTAAATTATTCACGTACACATTTTGATTTTCTAAAAGTATTAATGTGGCAAAGGAATGCGTTATATTAAATTCATACAATGCCAGAGCGTAGTTAATATGTATGTCATTATTTGACTACTATCTGTATATAGTTTTAACTTTTCCAGGACATGATCATATTCTTGTTTCAACATATGCTCTTCTATATTAAGTTGAATAGCATAAGGTCCATAATCTTGGTCTGTAATCTTTGTTTAACGTTTGCTATTTGCAACTTTTAGCTTATAATGTTTCAGGTTATTCATAAATAGTTTCTTTCTGTTTTATTCTATCAATCAATATATCTTTTGGTATATCTACCTGGACGTTTCTAGGGGAAGTTTTTCGAAACCTTAGGTGCGATTCATAGCCTAAAATCGCCAAACACATTCATTTGCTTGCACGTTCAATACCTGTGTGGAATTTGATTACCTTCATTATGCCTTGGTGTTGACACTCATCTTCTTACAGGTCTCTAAATCGGATTTAGGCATTTACTCATATTAAATCTAGCCACAGTGCTTATAAAAACCTCAGCTTTGTTTGTTTTATTATGAATTAATAAACTGGTCTACGTAGTCATTAAAAAAGATGCTCATAAAAAAACTAATTTATTTAATAATCCTGCCTTTCACTACTCGCAATAAATTCGAATTATGTACTAATCCACCTTTGTCGTGCAGTATACCCAATTTGCCGCAAATTTCATCTTTGCATTTGATACGGTTCCCACAAATATGCTGTGGTCTATTATTTAAACCTTCCGTTAGGCAAGGCAAATCACCACTGGCGTTATCATATTTTGCTTTTCGCGCATTTGTTTTTGCAACTCTTTAACTTTAGTTGCTGTTTACAACCACAGAAAATTATTTTGTGTCACTGTTAATAGCATACAAACTGCTACGTACAATGACGTAGCCGGAATAAAACGTAAATATACCGGGCTAACTACCAATGCGGTGAGGGGAGGGGTACCTAGCAATACAAAAACAAGTTGAAAATGCAAGGCATTGTCGCAACGAACTTCCAAATGTAGACTTACTTTAAAACAATTTAAAGAAATTAAAATTATTATGTTGTAATAATTATAAGTATTCAGATAAAATACAAAAATTTATAAACAACAATAGAGCCATTTAAATATTTTTTTTTTATTGTATAAATATTTTAAAAGCTATATATGTGTGTGTGTATGTATGTATGTATGTATGTATGTGTGTTTGTGTGTGTGTGTGTGTAAATAAGGGGGCATCATATTTCGATTCAGTTTTTTCAGAGGATTCTAAATATGTATCGCACATTAATTTTGGACCTATTTGAAATTTTTGATAAAAAATCAATTCCCCGGGGGGGTCGGGTATCCGTGGTCAGATTTTGTGGGGGGTACCATATTTCGACTCAGCTATGTTAGGGGAGTCCAAATATGTATCGCACATTAATTTTGGACCTATTTGAAATTTTAATTTTCCCGACGGAATATCGCGGGGGCACGGCGTCCCCGTGGCCCGATTTTAACTGACATCAAAACTTAAGCTCAGGACACCGAGCTGAATCGATTGATGTATCACACATTGATGTCCGACCATTAGAAAGGCCTCGGACGGACAGACGGACAGACAGACGGACGACAAATCGATTTCATAAACGAACGAAGTTCGTTGATAATACATCGCAAATGATTTTCTGTATATAATAAAAAAACACAAATATAGAAATTTCTATCGAAACAGCAAAACAAAATTAACTAAGGTTACTATATTTAATAAAACAATTTTACTCTATGGACAAATTCACTAATTGTTCTTCGAAGTGCGCAATTCGTAGCTAACATGCAATAAATCTAATCAGTACCAAAAAGAATAATGCTGATGATACTTTCGTATAATCGGATGGGTGAATTAAAAAAAAAAAAATTTGAAAACTACTATGCCCAAGGTCCCGGGTTCAAATCCTGACATGGTCCGCTTGAAAAATGTTAGGCGAGCATTTTTCGCAAAAATACGCTCTCGTTTGGATGAGAGGTAAAATAGAGATCCCGTGTGTGAGTGTAGTCACGCACGTTAAAGATCCCTACCTTACTTGCAACAGCAAGGGTTCGGCAAATTTCAAAATTTCCAGGTAAAAAAAAACTCGCTTCCTGGAAAATGTAGTACCTTCGGGTGTAGCATTGGAAAATCAAATATAAGGTATGTGACGTGGAGCAAGCAGCTTGTGGCTGCCAAGTTATCTCAGCACTTGAAGATTTGTCGAATTCATAGTATTTCCAATATATCATTTCGCACAACCTGTAGTTGTTTATGATGATCATCAGATTTAAGTGCACTTATTTTTTCGTCATTAGATTTTTCGTCTTGAACATAATTGGGCGCGTACCTCCACTTATTTGTGTTCTGAGCTAGCTTATACAGTTTGCTGAAATTCCCACAACAACCTATATACAGCTAGGGTCCGCTTCTATTGTTTTCTAATTATATGTCTTATTTCATTGATATTTAGTAGTATGTGAAGGGGTTAAGCAGTCTGTGGCTGCTAATGATCCCCCAACACTTAGAGATATTTGCCGAATTAATAGTTTTTCAGTAAATACTTTCGTACAACTGCATTAGTTGAGAATACTGCAAGACCAATACCTGTAGTTGTTTATAATAATCATCCTGTTTAAGTACATTTATCTTTCGCCATTAGTTTTTCCATCTTGGGACTGGTTGGATGCGTACCTCCATTGATTTCTATTCTGAGCTAGCCTACACATTCCTCTGAAATTCCCACACCCTACAACTTTCACTATTTGTGTGCAATAGTCTAACCCAGGTTCTCTACTTCTCTTTTCTTCTATCTCCGCTTCTAATATATTCCGCACCAATCCCTCGTGTTTTAGTATGTGACCTATCATCCTATCTCTCATATTTTTTACTGTTTTCCACATATTCTAGTAGCTCTTTGTTCTTAACTTTGTCTGTTCTTGATGTCTTCATCATACGTCTATAGCACCAAATTTCAACGGCTTCTACCTTTTTCTTGTACGCTTCTCCTACTCTCCGGGCTTCACAGCCGTACCGTGCTGTGCTCCACACATGTATTTTAAACAATCTTTTCTTTGTGTCTATGTTTGTTGTCTTTGGACACAGTAGTTGTTTTTTCTTGTTAAATGTAGCACGACCTTGTGCTAATCTTTGTTTTATATCTTTTGTGTTTTTCCTATTTTGCGTTATTTGGCTTCTTAGCAGAAATCCTTAACCTCTTGTAAGTTGTTGTTACCTATTTGTTTTCTTGTTTTTGGTTTATTTTCCTCTCCTTTGCATTCTAAAACCTTAGTTTTATTTTTGTTAATTTTCATACCGTAATCTCTTTGTTACTGTTTTCATTTCATTAAGAGCAGCTTTTAACTCTTCTTTGCTTGATACTTGTAACGAATATTTATTCTATAGCACCATTTTTGCAAGAATCGCATCAGTATAATTTTATTCTGTGGTATTTAATTCTCGTATTTGATACTATTATATCTAAGAGAAACAATTCTATAATGAAACAGGAAATCATGTTCGCTTAAATAACTTAAATGCTTTGCACGGAGGTATTTAATAATATTATACATTCAAGGAACGTATTTATATAGGGTCTAGTCGTTTGTGTTGCCTAACTTGCAGGCGAATTGTTCCCTTTCATTCGTTAGAATTAAGATAGCGCGTGCGTGTATAGGTCACGGGGTAATGCGCCACGCAGATAAGGTGCCGTACTAGAACGGAACGAGGTCGGCCATTGCTTTGGTAAATGTAGTCGAGTTGGCATTGTTCTTAAAAGCATGAATCTTCAGGCCTTACATAAATGGGGCCTCCGGATAGGCGTGCTATGGTAGTTTAAACTTGAATTGTTGTGTCGGAATTTGTTAACGCGTATGACGGAACAATATATTAGGATGTTGCAATAACATAATGATATGGTAGGACGGTGATAGATTTGAATAAAAGATTGGAAAGCTATTCGCTTATCAGGGCAACTACAGCTGTTGTTTAATGTTTTGTTACGACAATTTGATGAGCAGATTTTAGAGGATGTACGTCGCAGATTCATAAGTAAGGATGAAGACATCAACATATACAGGTATCAAACCTTTTTTTTCGTTTGTGAGAACTTATGAATGCTCACATAAATCGTATTCAAGGATTGTTTGGTCAAGTTAAATTTTGTGCATATAGAACAACGTAGGAGAAAATTGCCACGAAATGCTATAGTAATAATTTTGTAAAATTTGCAGAAATTCACTTGTTAAAAATATGAGACTTCAAAGTCCATTTCTTGCTTTTTAGAAAATTTATTTGCAGATGTTAAATATTAATAAGCTCATAATACCTGAATTAAATGAAAAGTTGTTTGTCCAAGTTAACTGCATGTGATTCAAATTTTTCAAGAAATAATTTATGAGAAACATATGTGAACCAATAATCAGATCTGAGCACTTGGTGTCAAAACTTGTTTTAAAATATTATTAACTTAAGGTCTTGTTATGTCAAAGGCAGATGTATAGAAAAACCAATTTTATTAGTTCATTTTGTATATATATTTAAAAAAATCAAGAAAGAGAAACTATATTAAATTTTATTTTAGACTCGAGTCCTTTATTCCATGCATAATAAATTTTACTAAATTTTTAAAGAAAAGAAGTTTGTTGAATAATGAAATTATACGAATGCTGAAGTAAATTATAAAGCACAGATATGCTACAACTGGTTTGTTCTAGGTATTCATTTTTGATTTAAATATCTTTGGTGTGGTAATCTCAATATTATCCACCTGTAATTATTAGCGTGTTTTTTTGTTGGAAAGCACAAACTGTGTCTTTCTAATTGAGAATTTGTTGTGCGTTTTTTTTCCAGGATCATCGAGATCGGAGAGGTCGTAAGTATGTTCCAGAGGTTTCCAGATACATTAGTTCAGTAAGTTGTAAGTTTTTTATTGTGTTCCCATCCCGTGAGTTTCTGTATCTTCTAATAGGAGTAATGAATCTTTAGAGTAACCGTTCATACAGATACAGTGGCGCTCAACCCATTTTATTTTGTTAGTTTATTGTAGAGTTTAAACCATCCCCACACCCTTTCTCATTGCTCACCCTTGGGGTAATTCCCAGACTTAGCCGCGAATAATTAAAGCTTCACTTATCCAGCGAGTGGAGGCCAAAAAAAAAAAGGTAAAATAAAAAAAACAATCTGCTTTATACTAATAGCGCTATATCATCTGCAAATCACAGCATATCAATCTTTTGTCCCTGCATAGTAATTCCGAATGTCTTCCTGATTTGACAGTATTCATTGCCTCTTCTATGTACAATTTAAAAATTAATGGGGATAAGACACATTCTTGTCTCACCACTTTTCTTATATTTACTTCTCTAAGTTCCTGCTCTAATTCTATTACAGCTGTTTGCTCTTTGTATAAGCTATCCCTGAAACCGATTCCAATCTTTTTGAGTATTTTGAACATTTTTTCCATTTAATATTGTCGACTGCTTTTTCCAGATCGACAAACCCTATATACACGCTTTCCCCCTTTTCCATTGTTTTCTCCATTATCACCTTCAAAGCTAAAGTAGCCTCCCGTGTTTCTCTGTTTTGCGAAAACCCAAATTGATATTCTCCTACTATTTCTTCAGCTCGTTTATCCATTCGTCTTTTGACACGTGTGCTGTAAGACTTATCCGCGCCTCTCATTTTTAGTATAGTTATTATGATGTTACGTTTGGAATCTTTGGGTATCTTGTCTCACGCATACATATAGCTAACAAGTTGGAAAAGAACTTCTGTTACTGCTTGTCCAGCGGCTTTTAGAGTTTCTGTTTGCACCTTATCTGAACCCGGCGCCTTACCATTTTTCAGAAATATTAATGCTAATTCAAACTCTTCTCGCAGTGTGGGATATCTTAAGTCATCATTTTCAATGTCTTATTACTGTTCTAATGCTGCTAGTTCCTCTCCTGAATATAAATTCCCTATGCATTCCTGCCACCTAACCACTTTTTCACATTTTTTATAATGACATTTCCTCTAGCGTCCCTTATATTTTTGCTATACGGTTTTATATCCCTAAAATTGATTCCAATTAGTTTGTATGCTTCGTCTGTCTTTCCTATTTCCATCTTAGTTAGTACCTCTTTGCGGTTTTCTTCAATCCATTGTTCTTTAGCTTTCCTGCATTTGTAAATAATTTTCCATTTTATGGCTTTGTATCTCTGTTTCCTGTTTCGTCTGATCTACTTTTGTATTTTGGTCTTTCTTCTATTAAATTCAGGATATCGTTTGTTATCTATGGTTTCATATTTTCTTTTTGTGTATACCCCAGAATATCTCTGGCGGCCATTTCTAAGCTGGATTTAATGTTATTCTATTCTGTTTCTACTTCCTCAGTATCAGAAATTCTCCCGATTTCATTCAGCAATTCCTTTTACTTTTTTTTTTAAATCTTTCCTATTTCCATCGTAGTTTGTACCTTTTTGCATTTTTCTTCAATCCATTGCTCTTTAGCTTTCCTGCATTTGCAAATAATTTCCCATTTTATGGCTTTGTATCTCTATTTTCCAGTTTTGTCCGGTCTGCTTTTCTAGTTTGGTCTTTCTTGTATCAAATTCAGGATATCCTTTGTTAACCAATGGGTTCTTTTTTTTGCATATACCCCAGAATATCTCTGGCCGCCAAGTTTAAGCTGGATTTAATGTTATTCCATTCTGTTTCTACTTCGTTAGTATCAGAAATTTTCCCGATATATTTCAACAACTCAATTGATTTGTTTCAATTCTTTTGCGGATATTTTTCCTTTTAGCTTCTCAAAGTCAAAGTGACTTTTTTCGTTCCATTGTTTCAAAACTTTAAATTTAAGAGTGGTCAGTATATCTGCTTCTGGGTAGGTTCTACAGTCTTTTACTTGATTCCTAAATCGTTGTCTAATAAAAATGTATTTTATTTGATATATTTCTATACCCCTGGCGTCTTTCACGTGTATCGTCTTCTAGCATGAAGTTGACATAATGTGTTTGTGATTGTTAAATTGTTTTTGTCGCAAAATTCTACCTACCTATTTCCCTTGTCCTTTTTACGTGCCTAAACCAAATAAACCTATTACCGATCCTTCCTTACCCTCACCTACCACTTAATTTAAATTCCCTGTAATTATTAAATTTTCATGTCCTTTTACGTATTTTAGTAAGTCTTCGATACCTTTGTAGTTTGCTTCTACCTCTTCCTCACTGTGTCTGGAGATGGGCATTTATGTTTGTATTATTACTGTATTTACCGGTTTAGATTTTAATCTAACCATGAGTATTCTATCGTTCTTGTGTAAGTAGTTTTCTACACATAACTATCCCCACGTCAGAATTTCCTGCCTCTAACCCTTCATGAATTACCCTAAAGTCTCCACTCCAAAAATTCCCTTCTTCTGGCAACCGAACTTCGCTTATCCCTACTATGTCTAGTGCTAACCTATCCATTTCAATTTTTAAGTTCTCTAGCTTACCTACTTGCTTCATGCTTCTGACATTCCACGCTCTGACTTGCAGAATGTTCGCGATTCTTTTTCTAAGTTTCCCGATCACAGCCTCCAAAGAAGTCCTCTCCCGGAGATCCGAATGGTGGACTATTTTACCGGGCGGCTACGTGGCGTAGTTGGTATGCGTGTAACTACTACGCCCAAGGTCCTACGTTTGAATCCCAACACGGTTCGCTTGAAAAATGTTAGGCGAGCATTTTTCACAAAAATACGCCCTCGTTCAAATGAGAGGCAAAATGGAGGTCCCGTGTGTTGGTGTTGTCACTCACGTTAAAGGTCCCTACCTTACTTGGAACAGCAAGGGTTCGGCGAAATAAAAAATTTTCCGGTAAAACAAACCCGCTGACTTGCCAATGTAGTACTTTCGGGTGGAGCATTAAAAAAATCACATGTAGGGTGACTATTTTACCTCCGGAACCTTTTACGTCAGAGGATGCCATCATTTTAAATACAATTTAAGTTCTCTTTGTACTTGGGAGATAATGTGGTTGTTTCCCGTTGCCTTCCACATTGCGGTAGTGTGTTTTAGAATGCCATATTGATCCCTATGGTCTGTGCCAATCTAAATACTGAAAGAGCCGCTGCCCTCTTTCGGGGACCTGTCTTAGTCTGATTCCTCACTAACGACCCTATTAATATGGTTCAACCTGTAGTTTGATTGTTTAAATCAATGGAACGCGGAAGTCATTCTACCTGTTTTGGTAATCTAGAACTTCGGCAAAGTGCAGATCCATTCGGAATGGGATAGTTCCACTAGACTAAATAAAATACTGATCATGGTAATGGTACAAAACTTCACTGGATCTTTGCAAAACCGCGTTCATTTGAAAGTTGACTCCAGCGTAAAATGTGGGTCTACACAGTGCTATTCCCTCGTCTTAAAATAAAATGTTATCAAGATTTCTAGAATATTTAAGAGTGTCCAGTATTCGAAAAGAAAATTATTCAACTCATTGGTAGAATTTGCGCAGCAGCATAACTTCTTCTTGTTTGAGTTCACCCTTCCGAGTGGGTAAAAAAATGTAAAAATAATTTATTAAACATAACTTAATATTTTTGTGTCGTGCAATATATAAAGGTTAATAAATAAGATTTTTATCATGCAAATAGCTTGCTGGACAGATTTGCATTTTCAGGAAACCTATGACTGTTCTTGCAGAAACTTTTGGCGTGCACTGTTTTCTCAACACTCTCTAGGTTTAGTCCAACTGTATCATATTTCTGGATGCATATTATTAAAAATAAGACACTTCTGTCTTTAACTAATTTAATAATTTTTACTAAACGAGAAAAATACATAGATTGGCTTACATCAAAGGCGAATACTATTTTTTAGCACCCAGCAAAAGCTATTATTATTGTTATCCATGCCTTCTTTTATTTGTACTAATAATACAAATTTAAGACTTTAGTCTCTACTATTGTATTACCAAAAAGGGATTAATTTTGCTTACATTAAAAGACATGAAGATCTAAAGTAGTAGCGAAGGAGACGCCAGTTGCATATTGATAAGATACAGAGCAGTCGTTAATAGTTAGTTGAGATATTTGATCGAAGTTCACATTATCTAGAACGATATCTCCGTAGAAGTCAAGTGAAAAAGAATTTGTATTGATAGCATTCTTACGGGGACATTGACTTTGTCTAGAACCTCCATTTTGCAACGGTCTGAATATGTGTATGTCCATGTAGTTCAAGTTACCATTGTCAATTGTGTAGCTTGCAGAGCAACTATTAAGGGTAAATTCTGAAAGTGTGTCGGGATTAATATGTGATATGTCATTGTTGCCGTAAAAGTTGAAATATAAGTTATTTGATTCCATTATTATGTTGTGCGTGCATTTTGCTCTTGTATAGATTGTTGTAGCGCGAGTAGTCGTTGTAGTTGTTGGTTTGGTGGTGGTCGTTGTGGTAGTTGTAGATGTTTGTGTAGTAGTGACTGGAGTTACCGCTATACTTGTATTTGTTGCTGGTAACGTTTTTGTTGTTCCAGGAGATACATAAGGTTTCGTAGCTGCTGCTGTTGTAGTCGTAGCTTCTGTCGTCGAGTTGGGTATCGCAGTATAATTCTGCACAGTTGGCCAGGATTTTGGTGTTACTGAGGTTACGACATTTGTTACAGGTTCTGTTGATGATTGGAATTTATCGCTAGTTTTGTTTGTGAAAGCTGATATAGTATTTGTGCTAGGAGTAGTTCCGGATGTTAACGTATGACTTACGTTTATTGATGTTGTATTATCGGTCACCCCAGACGGACTTGTAGTATTTCCGTGTATGGGAATGCTAGTTGCTACTTTTGTAACTTGAGATGTTGATGTTACCGTAACAACAGGTGTTGTTTCTGTAGTAGAAGTTGTAGCGGTTGCAACAGAAAGTGAATGAGTAAAATTCCCCGTACTTTGTGATTGTGATACTTCTGTTGTTACAGCCGGAGTTACAGATACTACGGTTGTTTCTCGTGATTTGTGCTGTTTGAGAAACGGTGTAATTTCTAAAACCAAAAATAAGTTTTAATACAAATTGCATTCAGAGTCTTACCTTGTACTTTAAACCGGTGCCTACGGGTGTATGAAGACCCATCATTTTTACGAATCACAGCCATGTAGAAGACAACATCATCTCTGCCTAGACGCAGTTCCTCATCATCGATGATCCATTCTCCATAGGTAGTTTCAAAAGTTCCTAATTTAATTTTTGCGTTATTAGGAATTAACAACGGTTCATTTATGTTTGCCCAAAAGTAAAACTCCGTTATGTTATCATCGCTCCCTATATTTATTCGCACTCCCTGATATTCACTTGTTTCAATAGTGATATCTTCCAAAATAGTACTACAAAATAAACTGTGAAAATTAATATACACAAAAATAGTTATTAAGCTCTTCATCATTGTTGTAAGACATTCATAAGTAGCAGATACAATGTGCAAACCTAATGGTGTAATTCTTGATTATGATAACCTACCGACATTAAGCAATATTATGATACTTCGAAATCATGCGTTATTTATACGAGTGATAAAAATTGTCCATGGAATACCATGTTGTTCAACTTTTTAAAATCCAAGATATATTAGGTTATATATAAAACTTAGAAATAAACAGCATCAGACCAGATATCAGTCGAAACTTCCACACTACAAACATATTACAGAAGCAGTTACTAAGTAGCAGTCAGTTTATTTAGAGAAAGTACATAACTTGATCAATCTACTAAACACTATTATAATTATAATTTAATTATATAATTGAACTATAATATTGTGTAGGTTATACACAATATCGACGATCAGATATTATTCAACCTTTAAGTAGTCATCACTATAACCCCCAGAAAGATATCACGGTATCTAACGGTCAAAGTTATGACTAAAATTGTAGGTTGCCGCAATATGTCAAATTTGTAGTGCTATAAACTCACGTCAAAGTCAAAACTGGATTATTTGAAAATTTCTACATATTTTAAAGTATTACAAAAATCTTGAGCTATATTTAATTTTTGAATTTTCGAGTGAACTACCAATATCAAACGAAAAAATAGAAATCGTAAGAAATTTAAATTCAAAGATCTTAAGTCATTCATTCATGTATACAAAATAAATGAAAATGGATAGTGGAATCGAATGTGAGATACTTAAAACACTGCTATGTTATAAAACTGATCATCTGACTGATTCCTTTTTATTTCCTATAGTTATTTGTCAACTATTAAGTTGTTATAGTTACACTTATTTGGTTTAGCAGTACCAATATTAATCATAGCTGTTAAGCATTCAGTCCTGGAACTGGTTGGACGTGTACCTCTATTGTTTGCTATTCTATACTAACCTACACATTTCCCTGAAATTCCCACAACCTAAATCTTTCACTATCTATGTACAATATTTTAATCTAGGTCTACCTCTACCGCTCTTTTTCTTCGTCTGCTTCTAATATACACCGCACTATCCCTCGTGACATAGAAGGTGTCCTATCATTCTATCTCCAAAGATTTTTTACTGTTTTGCACATATTTCTTTATTACCCTAAAATTCCTTAATTTTTGTTCTTAACTTTCCTATACCCGCTTCTTCTATTGTCTACATTTAACAGCGGTCCAGCGCTGTGCTTCACACACATATGCTTTCAAAAATATTTTTCTTGTTTCTATGTTTGTTGCATTCACTATAGTTATTGTTAAATGCAGCCACGGCCTTGTGCTAATCTTTCTTTTCTATCCTTTGGACTTTTCCCCATTTGGGTTATTTGGCTTCCCAGGTATCAGAAATCCTTAGCCTCTTGTAAATTCTGGTTTTCTATTTGTGCTTTGGTTTGTGACTTATTTCCCCCTCCTTTACATACCAGTAAATTGTCTTTATTTTTGTTAATTTCTATACCGTATCACTCTGTTAGTACTGTTTCCATTTTGTTAAGAGCTAATTCTAACTCATCTTTGCTACATGCTGATACCGCTATATAATGTCTGCGAATCGAAGCATATTAATCGTTTGTCCCTGCAAAATAATTTCGAATATCTTTCTGCCTTTGACAGTATTCATTGCCTCTTCGGCATACAAGTCAAAAATTAACAAGGATATCGCACATATCCGTTTCACCCTTTTCATAGTATTTACTTCTCTACACTTCTGTTCTAATTCTATTACCGCTGTTTGCTCCTTGTATAAGCTATGTACTATCCGCCAACGCTGCTTCTTATCTCCATCTTTTTCGAATTTCGAACATTTCTCCCATTTTAATTGTCGAATGCTTTATCCAGATCTACAAACCCTATATACTCGCCTTCTCATTTTTTTATTGTTTTTCTCCGTTATCACCCTTAAAGCTAAAATGGCTTCTCGTATTCCCCTGTTTCCACTTAACCGAAATTGGTTTTCTTCTAGTACTTTCTTAGATAGCATATAGTATTATAACAGAAGGCGGAATTTTAACAAACGTGGGAGATTAAATGGACATTGGAATGAAACCGGAGAAATACAAAATTATCCGTCAATAGAAACGGACGCGCACGGTGGCCTTTTGGCAAAAAACAAATATGTTTAAGTAACAGTGAACGTGTTCTAAGCATCAAGGCAATGGGCCCTCAGAGGCCGATATCGAATTATTTTGAGCTTTACCGGATACGCAGGGGCCAGAAGGTAAATCGTGAATTTATATTCGTGTCGGTCGGAATGAGTAACCAAGAAAGGATAATGAATTGGTTTCACTTGTTAAGAAAAGTTTAAATTTTGAGGTGATCTATCGTGCCGAGGAAGTTCATACCAGGTACATCATTGGCGTCCCTTCACATTTTGCGTTGATAGTTTTAAGAATCAATTAGAACATTAGAACCGACAGTACTTTATGAGTTTTTCTTTGGTTGTGTATAATACACAGGGGTAATTCTAAATGATGGACCCATTTTTAAAAATTCGTATTTATTAAAGTACAGTTCCAAAATGAACAAGGTTTTCTGCCTTCTTGAGTTCGCAAACAGTAGTGCAGCGGGCAATTCGTACCAAATTCGGTATTGAGCCACTAACTAGAAGAAGCATTAACCGATGGTTTAAGCAATTTCGACAGACTGGAAGTGTGCGTAAAGGAAAAAGCACAGGCCGACCGCGTGTGTCAGAGGATGATGTCAGACGGATTGAAGAAAGTTTTGTTCGCAGTCTACGTAAGTCTACCAATAGAGCTAGTGGAGGATTTGGAATATCCCGACCAACTCTATGGAAAATACTGAACCGGCGTTTGCTGTACAAGCCCTACCGATTACAACTTTTGTAGGTTCTCAAGCATAATGGCAAAGAGAAGCGTCTCGAATTTTGTGGTTATGTACTACAAATGATGAAGGATGACGCGTTTGTACGGCATATAATTTCTAGCGATGAAGCGACTTTCCACCTTAGTGGAGAAGCCAACAGACACGATGTTCTCATATAGGGTTCGCAAAATCCACATTCAACATTGTAATATGAAAAGACACCGAAGATATACGTGTTCTGTGCCTTATCCCGTACAAAGGAGAAAATTATTTAAATGGAATGTTAGTAATACTTTGAAATAAATATTTTTTTGAAGTTCTGTTAATAATATCTGGCGATATAGATTAGGTTGGTTGCTTTAGGATTAATTTATGTGCAATGATGGGCTTTGGAAATTTACTATTACTAGAGTGTAAATTTAGATGGAATTTTATTTGCAATTAATTATAACATGGTTATAGTGAGCATTGTTCAAAGAATCCAGTCATTCCAATGATGAAGTCGAATTTTGTGAGAGGCATTTATTTTAAACAATCGTGTTTACTTTGATAAAAAAAATAAATGCGTGTCTTTAAGGTAACTAAAGTTAAAAGATGGGAGAACGAGATTGAAACACTAAAAGCAAGGACAGTTATCCGGAATAACTGTTTTCCGCGTAGCCACAAAATTGCTAGAATATGACGGTTTGGTGCCCTTAATTTTGACAGTTGGTGTAGTCTTTCAGGCTACTTTAAAGTAGTTTTGTATTTCGATCATTGTACATGATGGATTTTACTATTTTTATCGTTTTGTCACAGTAACCCACTTCCGCACCACTGAAACTTAGTCGGTGCACCTTTAGAATTATTATGAGTTCCCGCACCTTCTGGGCAATTCAAAAAGGTCATTTACCCGTAACAAATACACAACGGTTTAGTAGTAAAAGAAGTTCAGTTTTGCATATTCACTTTTATGTGAAGCAAACACTATATGAACTTATAAGTTTTTTCCTGGATTCACTTTGTAGATTATGAGAACAGCCTGTGACAAAGAATCTACTTTAAAATTGCAAATGTCCAAGAGGTAATTTTTTACGACAGGTAAAGTTTTCTCTTGCATATTATTTCATAATGCTGAGTTAGAAACACGAGTTTTTAATCCAATTTGCTATAAATTTTAATTCGAAGAGACAAGACGGTTTATATAATTTTGCGAATGAACTTTTGCTCCCTGGAAAATCCTAATAAAAATATATTACCAGCAATAACAAGTTTCACGATAATATTACACCTGAAATCCCTAACACAAAGGTAGCATTAAATTTTCATTAGTTTCAACTCCGTTAATTAAAATATGATAAACACATATGTATTCAAAGCAGTGCAGCTTGTTCCCGAATAACTATTTCCCAAGAACAAAACCATATACTGTGACGGTAGTTATCGATCATGTTAAGTTCTACAGTATACGCTTCAAATATTACATTTAAGAGTAAAGCCTCTACAGTGGAAATGAAATGCCATTATTGGATTAAGTATTCAAAGCATAATGCGAATAAGGAATTATTCTGTATAGTTGCGAAAGCACTTTCATTAGAATAACTAAATAAATATCTCGTGCAGAATGAGCAACTTAATGCAATAATGATATACATGGCGTTTATATGGCTACGCAACGATATACAGTTCTCTACTTGACAGAAATGGTTAAAACTTGAGTTTCTACAATACCGTGTTATTTTAATTTATCCCACAAATATGTAGCAGTTGTCATTGCTTTCTGGGTTTTAATATAAGCAGTACCAAATTTTAATAACTATATAATGGAATAATTAATAAATTTTTAAAATCAGCATCTTCAATAAATAAAAATGCAAGTTGAAAATAATTGTCCTAAAATGGTCGAGAAATAGTTTTCACCTATATCACGCACCTCTCCAAATAAGAGTTTGACACGTGGGTATGATAATTAATTATACAAAGCCTAAGGTTTCTTATATACGAAAGTTTTGTCTATCATCCACTATTTCAATCTGGCATAATTTTGATAAATTCAAAAACAACTAAACAATTAAATGGTTGTGCAATGGGGATGGCACTATCCAATGTCATTGCACAACTCGCTATGGAAGAATTGGAAGACCTTACTATTAATAAATTAATTTTAAATTTCTCAGACTTTTTTAGCTTATATATTAAAAGATTTTATTATGTACGTTTCAGTTCTTATAAAAATTAACATCTGCTCATTGTATATTAGTTTAATTCTTCTAATGTTTAAAAGAATTTTTTGTTTTTCTGCAGATGTTACCATTTTGATAAAGACAAGATCTGTTTAATCTTCTTTTATGTATACGAGCAATAAACTTAAAAAATATCACTACAATTGTCAAGTTTTAACAATGACAAAATACTTACTCTAAATTCTTTATCAAAATATTTCTTTTAGTTCTCGTTATAGGTCTGCGGCTTTACACACCCACGTGATTTTACCTAAAATGTACCATTTGTGAAACTAAAAAAAACACTTCAAATTAATTTATGCTTTCCACTTTTCTTTTAACAAAAAAATTTCAAATTATACAAACAACAATACTTAATTTACTTTCCTACAAAACTTTGAACTTTTTTGTACTTGTCCAAGGGCTCCGCTACTACATCTTACATCACTACTCCTAAACCGGCTGTTTAGGTATTCAGATTCTCCAAACCTCCTGAAGTTGTTAATGCATCTTGTTTTAAAACGAAAATGATGCACTTTTCATCATATAAAATTATTAATAATAATAATAATAATGACTGCTTTATTGAGAACTTGTACATTTCTACAAGTGTGCATAAATTAGAAAAAATAATAAACTAATTACAAAGTTCAGAAATGGTGAATTTATCGCTTCCTTGCAAATCAACTTAGTTGGACACAAATGTAGCATTAAAATTGACATTTATTATTATCTTTCGCTGCTCTACAGCAAAACGTGTTTACAAAATCTTCAGAGTTTCTCTTTACTTATTTTTCATTACCCTGGCATCTCAAAACCTAACAACTACAAGCCCACTATTTCAAAAACGTTAATCAATAACTATTCCTTAACTATTATTGCAACACCTTGTTAATTGTATGTAGAATTAATGCCCCTAATTCTAATTCCTTTACAGTTTCTGATTGGTCAGTTCAGTACACTTACGATTAAGTAATCCTATCGGGTTTTGTTTTATTGTTTGGTACATTTTGGTGTTACTTACTAGTAATCGATCTATATTACACTAAACCCTCTACAAAACAAGTCAATTATTTATAACGTATCTTTCGCCTGGTAAAATACTATATAAATCTATTCAAAATTACACACACACGCGCATGAACGCACGCACGCACGCACACAAGTAAGCAAGCACGCACGCACGCACGCGCACACGCACACGCACGCACTCACGCAAGCGCACGCACGCACGCGCTCACGCGTACACACACATATATATGTATATAAAATTCATAATTGATTTGTGGGTTTGAAGTCACTGGATTAAGTTGAAAACTCTGTTTTCATAGCCTAAATTTTCGAATTTATGTTAAATTCTTGATCACATGCTTTCTAAAGTTTTCTATACGCTAGATTATAAATGTGGTATATAAACTATAAACTTACAAACTTGAGGTTATTTGAAAACTAGCATAACAAACATAATAAAAATCTTGGAAAAGCTTGTAAAACTAACAAAATTAGAAGTTTGTAAATATAAATTGTAAACATTAAACTTGCAAACTCTGCAATAACAAATGGAGGTTTCCACTTAAACTTTTAAAGTTGCCCCACCCCTACCCCCAGGGGGTGGGGGTAGGGGTTCAATTTTGGGGTTCTTGGATAGCTTTTAAAAACATATTGAACACGTATTTTTTCATTTTTTGATGCGATGAGTATTTCTCAAAATATTTGACCGTTCCGGGACTTTTCTACCACTCTGTATATATATATATATATATATATATATATTTTGCTATGTACTACTGGAATTATCGAGCCCCGTCGTTGGGCTGTTATATTAATATTGCTATGAATAAACAAGAATTGTAATTATCTCTTCCGACGTTGAGCTGTCTTATTAATATTGCTATAAATTCCCTCCAGAAACTTCACTGGATTTTATCTTGAACCAACCTTGTCTTCCAATAACAAAATTTGATACGTTACCGCCTTACTCGTTATCAATTTCGTATTCAACTTATAGCTCCTCCGTGAACTGTTTAAATTAACAAATCACTTCCATTAACTTTATCTTATGACCTCAACTAGCATTTATTTGGAATTATAAAATTCAGTTAATTCGATTCTATATAATGAACAGTTTTTGTAAATTATTTAAAATACACTTTTCAATTAATTAATGTTGTAAATCTCATTTATTAAAAATCATATACCTTTTTACTCAAAACCCAAAGTCACCAAAAAACCTATTTTCTTTATAAACGAAGTGTAGAACGTTCCAAACTTTTTATCGTATTACGCACTTTATACGTATTCAAATCCTTTGTTTTGGTGAACTTCGTCACATTACTTTATATTAAGCAAATTCAATATTCAAATAAAATTATAGAAAAACAATGTCTTACAACTAAAAATCTAACCTGGTCTATTTTCTTCTTGCAATTGACGCATCCACTAATATTTCCCATGCATTAAGCCATCCATTTGAATACAAATTATTTTTCCCCCAATTCAGGATTATTACATGCCCATTTGAAAATATTGTCTATCCACACGCTTGAACCATTGCATTTAAATCATTGCCATCACTCTCTGGACTACCATTAACATATATTTATGCACCCCAATTTATTGTCATCTCATTCGGACTTATTACTTCATATCAATTTCCCCAACTTAGAATTGGATTATCATCATTTATTTTCCCTTGACTTAGAAATTATATTATTCTCCCACCAGGACTCGTAACTTGGATTTTTCTCCCCGTCTTTAGAATAGAATTCTTATTATCATTGTCCCCTGACTCGAAATTACATTTATTCTCCACGGACTCGGAAGCCCTATTATTATTATGTTTTAGTTTAAAATAAAATTCCCCTAAATCTACTTACGTTTAATCGGCAATCGTAATTTTCATTTTCGCACTTATATAATTTTTCACTTTGCATTATTATTACGTATCACTTTATTTCATAGTGGCGCACCTCGGCCTATTGTTGAGTTGAAAACTGACATCGTTATCACTGTACCTGTTAATATATCTTTTCTACCTTACTTCGTCAGTGGGTATGGTCTACAAACTCGTCGCCCATTTTAACCAATCAAATAATTACATTTAAAGTAGTTTCTGATGTAATTTTCTATGCTTTCCAATAATTGTGACCTGGTCGCAGCTGTCTTCGTTATCAAACATGCGGTGTTTTGATGAATCTAATTGCTTTTCTATAAACAACTGATGCAATTCGACTTTTAATTTTCATATCTGCATGTTAGTTACGCAATTTTTAATTTTCTTTCTTATCAAAAATGGTTAACTATTTGTACGCATTTATATGCTTCCTGAAGCTCTATTTCTTATCTCCGTATTAACCTAATCGTTTGGAACTCTTTTGAATGCGTGTTTAATTACACTTTTTTATGTTTAGTTATAAATACGCGTGCTTTCACTGAAAAATATCATCACTTGCCTTACCTAAATTAACTAAAACTTTATCTACAGGGTATTAAATATTTACTATCTACTTAATGCATGTATTTCTTATTCCTACGCTAACTATGCGTCTTCCTATGTTTATTTTCGTCACTTAAAATTATTTATACTTTATATACAGGGTGTTGACTGTTTACTATTTACAAACTATCTCCATTTCTCAATCCTTTACTAAATAAATGCAGTTTTCTGCTGCCTATGGTAATTTCTCATTTCTAAACGACCTTTACTATAAAGTACACCCTTAAACAACTCCTTATCACAGCATAATTCTCCCAAATTAAAATATAAAATTTTATAACAATGCCTTTTTTGGCGCCCAACGTGACCTATACTCACATTGGTATTAAATTGTTATATTTTTATTTCTTTTCATAAAACTCTAACTTTTGCTTTATTGAACCCATATTTACGTTCATCTAATCTCATGTCTATGTCCTATTATACTACATTATTCATACCTATACCTATTCTTATATTCAAGTCCTATTCTATTATCCTATATATACCTATTCATAATTTTATTTTACATTTTATTCATCTATTCATGTTCCTTTTCATGGGTCAATTAAATTACATTCATTTCTAACTTCCCTCTTACTATTCTTGAATCTGAGTCTTTTTAATTTATATTTCCTACTCATACTTTTAAATCGGGGTCCTTTTAATTCGTATTTCCTAATTCTATTCTTAATATTTATCCTATAACCTAAAAATCTAACCCTACTTTGAAAAAATTCACACTTTCCTAAATTCAAAATCAAACCAGCTATATTCAGCTCTAACAATATCCTATCTAGATGTACGTAGTGTTTTTCTACACTATCACTAAATATCAATACTTCATCCATATAGTGGATACAAAATTCCTCATACGGTCCCAAAATATTCTTCATCACATTCTCTAATGCTTCCGTACTCGAGGACAAACCAACCGGGACCACCCTAAATTGGTATAACTTTCCTTCTACCGAAAAACCCGTATACTTCCTTGATTCTCGCGCTAATGGAATCAAACAAAATGAACTTTTTAAACATAATCTGCTATAAATCTTCCTATTACCTATTCTTCCTAATATTCTATCTATCTTTGGTGGACAATTGTATTGCGGCTTCGTTCGCTTATTAATTTCACTTGTATTTATACACAACTTAATACTATTATCATTTTTCTTCACGACGACTACTAATGAATTCACAAAATTCGTACTGGAGCTTTCTATAATACCTTCACGTAACATTTCTTCAATTTCTTCCTTCACTCTATTCCTATATGCTACTGGAATAGGATATATTTTAGTATTAAACGGTTCCTTATTTATTATTTCCAACTTGTGCACATAACCCGTGGCAATTCTCGACTTCGATCCAATTAATTCAGAATGCTTATTCAATAATATATTCACCCTATTTCTTAAATCATCTGGACACTTAATATCTTCATTTTCATTACCCCCATTATCTATTTCATCACTAAACTGATTAATATTCACGCAGTCGTCTTCTATTTCAATATTCTCCTCTTCATACCATTTAATATATTTCCCATTACACTCAATCTCTTGGCATTCCGCATTTATCTTCAACCCCAACTTATCTATCATATTCATCCCAAATATAACATCTATCTTCAGTCCAGGTACTACCATAAAAGCATTTTCCCATATTTCATCTCCCATTTCACATCTCAGAATTACCATTTCATTTATTACACTAAATCTCTTATTATTTGGAGCCACCAAATTACACCTTGTTATAGATATCGCTTTATCCCCCAATTTTTCTCGTTTAACAAATTCTTCCGCAACAAGTGATGCCTCTGCCCCAGTATCAATTAACACTAACTATTTTATCTTCCACCTTTAAATTAATTATTGGTAATAAGTTTCTTTCAAATCTTTTTAATCCATTATCTATTTCATGTTTAATAAACTCGCGCTGGTTTCTGTATCCGTTGATTCGTAGAATTTTCCTTGGTTCGTCCGTACTAAAAAATCCTGACTTCGCGTTGAAGGTCCTGCCTGACTCATTATCCCTGTATCTGTGCAATTCGTATTCCTTATTTGCGTGCTATTAATATTTCTTGCTTGTGTTCGTCGATCAACATTTTCCTGCCTATTTATTCCTCTACCATTATAATTTCCTTCATGATTCGTTCTCTCCATTTGTTGCCTTGGTATCTGACCAGTATTCCTGTTTTGCCTACAATCATTATTAAAGTTGCCATAGTTCCCCCTATTAAAATTTCTTCCACGATCATAATTATAATTGTTCCTTCGATAATTATTCGAGTCTCATCATTATCTCTCTGCGTCCTTACAAAACTCATGCGTCGATCCCTAACATTATTTTCTATTTTATAATCAAATTCCAAATCATCATATCTCTGCAAATAATCAATAAACGTATCTCTATCTACTATATTCTGCGGCGTTATGTATCGCTTTACTTCAGCGTTAAAATGACCTGCTAAATATCTTATAATAATTTTATCTTCTAAAGGAGGATCCAATTGCTTCGCTACAGTAAATTTCTCAATCGCATATAATTCTCGCGTTATTCCTTTTGCCGAATCGTATCTTCCCATACTCAAGTTACTTCGAATTCGATCTTGCTGATTGTCACTCCAGAATTGACGTAAAAATTTGCTTTCAAACTGTTCAAATGTTTCTATCTCACTCTCAACTAAATTGTACCACTTTTTAGCATTTCCCCTCAGTATTGCTCTGATTAAATTTAATTTGTATAATTCATCTGTAGATCCCTGTATCATCATATTAAAATTTTTCAGAAATATCTTAGGATTTAATTTTCCGTCCCCGTAAAATTTAGTAAACTGTTCAATTGAAAGGTTTGTTTGAACTAGCCTAATTGGTTCTCTATTAAAATTTATTGGATTACTTTTTAAATTATTTATGTCTTGATTTATCGATCTGAACTCCGTTTCGCAATTTTCTTCAATTTTATCTAATTTAATATTTAAATCCGTAATTTTATCGTTGGAGTCGTTTTCGTATTTTTCTTGTTTTGTTTTAACTAATGTAATATGGTCCCATACACCGTCTATTTCCTCAGAAACTCTCCCAATTCTTTCTTGCATCTGTGCCTTAATTTCAGGGATCGTTTGGTTCGTTTCTTTCAGTCCATTACTAAGAATTTTGATTTTATTCCCCAATTTCTCGCTGTTTTCATCCATTTTTGTTGTAATTATTTTTATGGCTTCTTCACTCCTGTCCATCTTATTGTTTAATGCCATTAAGATCTCCATCATTTTGGTTTCTTGTGAAGTTCGCCTTTCTTCAATGGAACTGGTTTCCTGAATTATCACACTATCCTGGGATCCTATATCCACTCCTTGTTGTCTTAAAGCTTCCCTTGTTTCCCGTATTCTTTTATCCATTGTTATATTTACGCTAAACTTTTAAATACTAAATAAATCTACCTAGCTTTAATTACTGTACAAATTTCTTGATTTTTCGCTAATCGAAACTTTTTAAATCTCCGGTTTAGTTTAATTACTTTGTTTTAAATCTCGCGATCGAATTTTTAAATATATTTTTTTATTTAATTCGTTATATTTTATCGTGTTTCAATTCGTGTCTCTTAATCTCAGGTTGTATTTTTATCGTGGTTTAATGCGAGCTTTAATTCGAGCCCTCACGTTGTTGCGACATATTAATTATACTATGTACTACTGGAATTATCGAGCCCCGTCGTTGGGCTGTTATATTAATATTGCTATGAATAAACAAAAATTGTAATTATCTCCTCCGACGTTGAGCTGTCTTATTAATATTGCTATAAATTCCCTCCAGAAACTTAACTGGATTTTATCTTGAACCAACCTTGTCTACCAATAACAAAATTTGATACGTTACCGCCTTACTCGTTATCAATTTCGTATTCAACTTATAGCTCCTCCTTGAACTGTTTAAATTAACAAATCACTTCCATTAACTTTGTCTTATGACCTCAACTAGCATTTATTTGGAATTATAAAATTCAGTTAATTCGATTCTATATAATGAAACAAATATTATGTACAGTTTTTGTAAATTATTTAAAATACACTTTTCAATTAATTAATGTTGTAAATCTCATTTATTAAAAATCATATACCTTTTTACTCAAAACCCAAAGTCACCAAAAAACCTATTTTCTTTATAAACGAAGTGTAGAACGTTCCAAACTTTTTATCGTATCACGCACTTTATACGTATTCAAATCCTTTGTTTTGGTGAACTTCGTCACATTACTTTATATTAAGCAAATTCAATATTCAAATAAAATTATAGAAAAATAATGTCTTACCACTAAAAATCTAACCTGGTCTATTTTCTTCTTGCAATTGACGCATCCACTAATATTTCCCATGCATTAAGCCATCCATTTAAATAAAAATTATTTTTCCCCCAATTCAGGATTATTACATGCCCATTTGAAAATATTGTCTATCCACACACTTGAACCATTGCATTTAAATGATTGTCATCACCCTCTGGACTACCATTAACATATACTTATGCACCCCAATTTATTGTCATCTCATTCAGACTTATTACTTCATATCAATTTCCCCAACTTAGAATTGGATTATCATCATTTATTTTCCATTGACTTAGAAATTATATTATTCTCCCACCAGGACTCGTAACTTGGATTTTTCTCCCCGGCTTTAGAATAGAATTCTTATTATCATTGTCCCCTGACTCGAAATTACATTTATTCTCCACGGACTCGGAAGCCCTATTATTATTATGTTTTAGTTTAAAATAAAATAAAATAAAATTTTCGCACTTATATAATTTTTCACTTTGAATTATTATTACGTATCACTTTATTTCATAGTGGCGCACCTCGGCCTATTGTTGAGTTGAAAACTGACATCGTTATCACTGTACCTGTTAATATATCTTTTCTCCCTTACTCCGTCAGTGGGTATGGTCTACAAACTCGTCACTCATTTTAACCAATCAAATAATTACATTTAAAGTAGTTTCTGATGTAATTTTCTATGCTTTCCAATAATTGTGACCTGGTCGCAGCTGTCTTCGTTATCAAACATGCGGTGTTTTGATGAATCTAATTGCTTTTCCATAAACAACTGATGCAATTCGACTTTTAATTTTCATATCTGCATGTTGGTTACGCAATTTTTAATTTTCTTTCTTATCAAAAATGGTTAACTATTTGTACGCATTTATATGCTTCCTGAAGCTCTATTTCTTATCTCCGTATTAACCTAATCGTTTGGAACTCTTTTGAATGCGTGTTTAATTACACTTTTTTATGTTTAGTTATAAATACGCGTGCTTCCACTGAAAAATATTATCACTTGCCTTACCTAAATTAACTAAAACTTTATCTACAGGGTATTAAATATTTACTATCTACTTAATGCATGTATTTCTTATTCCTACGCTAACTATGCGTCTTCCTATGTTTATTTGCGTCACTTAAAATTACTTATACTTTATATACAGGGTGTTGACTGTTTACTATTTACAAACTATCTCCATTTCTCAATCCTTTACTAAATAAATGCAGTTTTCTGCTGCCTATGGTAATTTCTCATTTCTAAACGACCTTTACTATAAAGTACACCCTTAAACAACCCCTTATCACAGCATAATATATATATATATATATATATAAAGTTTCTTCTATTTTATCTTCAGGAACTGCTGTTATGGTGTCATCGACAAATTTTTTAAGAAAAGTTATTTTAAATGGTAAAGTAACTGTGACATTGTCCAATAGAGTACTCATAACTAGATCAGCAAGTATCGGACTGATGTTTGAACCGATAGAGCATCCAAATATTTCCTGAAAAAATTTATTATTAATACTAAAGTAACTATTCAAAAATAAAATCTATATTATCTAAAAAAAGTTTTTTGCTAATTTTGTAGTTCAATTCTATTTTCTTCCAAGTTAGTGATACATTTTGTTTTACTAAGTTTTTGAATTACAAATATTTGTCTTAATTATTTTCACTTTATATATACATATATATATATATATATATATATATATATATGTGTATATATATATATATATATATATATTGCTGTGAAACCGTCAAAAGCCTCACCAGAGTAAAAAAAAATATTCGAGCCTCTCGAATTGGGCACCAAGATTTGCTGTGATTCTCGACCTTTTGAATCTCTTCTGATAATCGCCTTTTTACTCTTTCTGCCTCGGCTGCTCACCTAGTTAAAACTAAAAATTTGTTGTTTATACAAATTTACTACTGTCCATTTTTTATCAAACAAATTATAAAGATATTCAACACACATCAAAACATCTAACATCGAACAAAATGCATAATTTACCTGAAGGTTACTGCACTCGTGGCTTCAATGTACATCGGACTTGCTTATTCTACCATTCCAGCTGGTTTTGTGTTTACGGCTTTAGATTCTGAACGCTTTTAAAATTTTTGTACACCACCATTCGTTTAAATTGGTTCAGGACTTCTCAGGAACTCATCTATGTATATCTAAATCTTGTTTTGTGGATCCAATCACGTTTACGAATAACACTTGATTACTCACTCCCGAAAATTAGCAAAGCAATTCATAATTCGTTCTCGCTATACAAAGCGGCATACTTCAATGTATTTATTTATCGCTACTAATTTAGATAATTGGTACAGTAATACCCGCAAATATAACTAGACTTTATTACCTTATCTATCTTTTCTAAGTTCACTAATGCATACTAACTTGTATTGTAGCACGTATTCTGCTTGCAGTATCGTATAACATCAAAAAATAAAGAGCAAACTGTTTTAAAGTATGCAATAAAATTAAAATCTAAGAGAGCGAAACTCCTATAAACACGGGTTTATATAATAGCCCGCTTGCAAGTCGATTTTGTCCTGCAACGGACAATTTTTAGAATTTCGCATTCTATGTTCCCTTTTGACAGTCCGGCATAGCGATTCTCCTAAGAATTTTTCACACGACACGCAACGCGTCTGCGAAAAACTGATTAATTTTATACAGAAATCGTTACGTTTATACCTCTCATATCTGCATCTTATATCAACCAATCGTAGCCCTAGTGAAGCTTCGCAAATCACGCCTTTATTATCAGTGTCTCTGCTTGATGCGTTTTAGTCGTCCCTTTCTACCTTGGTCTGAGTGGTACAAATCGATATTCTTTACTATCTGCTATTTACCTCCACGTGGATTCGTACGTGAGTAAAGTAACCAAACATCCGACCGTTTCCAATATACGTAGAATCTGCATGTTTATCTATTCAAATTTATTAGAATTTGACATTTCAAAGTTTGCAGGTGTGTGCTCCTAATGAACGTTTTAATATAATTCTCCCAGCTTTGTTTTCATGGTATTTTAACCAAACTTGGATTTTCACAGGCTTTTGTGCTTATTATATATTACTAATGGTTCAATTAACTCAAATTAAAATAATCATGAATGGCATTGACTTCTACCCTTTAATTTTTAGCGAATACTATTTAAATATTAATTATTATTTGTACACTTTGTTTAATACCCGTTACTTAAAATTGAATTAATTAATATAAATTTCGCACGTAATTTCTATTTGTTTCTTTATACAAGGTGATTAAAATTGTTTGATTAATTAATTTTCTACCCTGGTCTAAATTTGAGTAATATATATATATATATATATATATATATATATATATATATATATATATATATATATATATTATAATTATTGGCTTATAACCGTATCTTTGAACGTCACTTCCTGTCTATATCTGACATAAGTCAAAAACTTAACACTGTTAAATATGATTGACAAAAATGCCAAATGTAATTGAAAATTAGGTTATGTATGGTCACATACATGATTTAGATTTGTAGAATTTTCCAATTGTCAATAACTGTCCCGATAGTGTTATTCGAATCATGTCTGGAAACCTATTGCTTTCCATCTTTCAATTACTAGTTCAATTTGACATGATCATTTAGACTTTGAATTAAAGTCTAAATTATAATTTCAACTTATTCACTATAATTAACGCATTTATCAACTTACCTTGTATGTATAAATACTCGTAATAGTTGCTCTAAATTGGGGTTATTTTCTTCAAAACTAAACTTCAAAAAGTATAGAAAACTCAGAACCTCTTCAATAATTGTGTATAATTAATCCAATAAATAATAAAACAATGCCAGTAGCTACTAATTTCAATTCCTAACTCTGGTAGCATCTTTAGGTTTATAAGTTAACGTTATTACTGTAAAAATTGAATATTAGTGTTTAAACATTTTTTTGAAAAACGTGGTGAACTTACCATGGAGAAAAAAATTACATTATAAATTGAAAAATTAAAGTATCACTAGCATACTAGAACTGAGTAAAGGCACAACAAGTACCATATTCTAAAATTCAATATCTGGATAGACTTAATTTAACCATTCTACAGTCAAAAATTAGATACATTAAATTAGTCGTATATCCACAGGTGCTGCCATTTAAAAGAAAGACAACGTTTGATATGAACATATTGTTGAGAATTGACCGCAATTAAAATTAAAAAATCTTTTGTCTTCACTGGAATGCACAAATGATATTGTGGCCGTTGTACAGTAGAGTTGATGAATAATTGCATCTTAAACTTTTTTGTGTTACCACGGAGTAACTATGATGCTTAGAATTATGTATTGAATATATTTATATCTTGTTAATTAGTAAATTCATATGGAACAATTCTAGTTTGTGTTTTACATTTTTCTGATGAACTGTCATAATTGTGAGCTCAGCCGCCTGAGAGTAAACATTCAATTCAAATTAAATAGAATAAAGTTCGCAATATAAGTCTCCCGCGTTGAGGTGACCTCAAGATTAACATAGTAAATGAATAATCAAGGCAACGCAAAAAATAATCATAAATTCTACAAACAAAAAAATAGAGAGGTAATGATCGATAAATGCGTAATGAAATAAAACACAGTTGAATCTTATTCTACACTAACTTCCAGGCAAGATGCACAGTTTAATCAGAGTACGCTCCTGCACACCACTTACAGATTTCACCGACACCACTCGGACTACACCATCTTGTCCAGGATGAGTGTCTAAGACGCGTGCTAATTTCCATTTTGCAGGTGTCAAGTTTTCTTTTTTTATTAAGCCATTGTGCCAGGAAGTGCAGTCAGAATTCTTAAACCATTTACGACGCTGCTAGAGCTCATTGGTATATTCCTCAGACCACCTTCTCCAAAAGGTCTGTACAACTTACTGTACTCTTTGAAATTACGAAACACGACTTCTATTTATCATAGTTAATTCACAGTCCGGTACGGTCATGAGACTACGGCCGATTAAGAAATGAGCTGAGGGTTAGAGGATCAAGATTATTTGGAGCAGAGAATAGAGGTGTTAACGGTCGAGAGTTAGCCACCGCTTCAATCTGAGTTAATATGGTACAAAATTTTTCATACGTAAATAGAAAATTATCAGTTACTTTTTTCAGGGTGATATTTTATTATGCTAACCCCAGACTCCCAGATTCCACCAAAGTGAGGAGATTGAGGTGGGATGAAGCGCCACAATATGCCTTTATTATTCAAAATGGTTTCAATTTTGTTATTTTCTATACCAGAATACATTGTTTTAAGCAATTTCTTTATTTCTGTATTAGCTCTTACAAAGTAGGTACCGTTATCAGAGTAAATTATAGCAGATTTGCTTCGTCTACTAGAAAACCGTCTTAAAGCAGCAATGAAAGCTTCTGATGTTAAATCAGATACTAACTCAACGTGAATTGCCTTTCTCACGAAGCACACAAAAATGCAAATATAGTGCTTTGATGATTTGAATCCCACGTCCCCTTTTGTTTTTAATTAATACAGGACCACAATAATCGACTCCGCAAGTGTGGAACCGAAAATCAATCATTAGGCGCTCTTTAAGCAGAGGACCCGCTAAAGGTGTATATGACTTAGGAGATGCTTGAAAACACGTATTGCATTCTCTAACGATTTTATTGACTCAACCTTGTCCTGAAATTAGCCAAAATGTTTCACGTGCATGATACAATAAAGCCTGCGCACCAGAGTGCAATATTTTCTCGTGATCGTGCTTAATTATTAGATATGTCAGTTTAAGCTTCCAAGGCAATAGCAGTGAATCCTTTTTGAGAAAACTGTGAATAGTGAATTCTACCGCTAACCCAGGGTAAACTATCATCATCTATGTAAGAATTAAGTGATAACAAGCGACATTTAAATTTTAAATCTTTGTTATTCTTTAAAGCAGTTATGTTATGTCCGACTGAAAGTTCCGCATTTGTGCTACGCACACTAGAGTTTTTGTAGCTGCAGTCAGTTTTTCACGGGATAAAAACCTGAATGTTTTTCAGTTACAACTGAGGAAGCATTATGTTTGAAGCGCTTAGCATATGCAGTAAATTTTCGTACTTTCTTATATGAAGAAAATTGATCAAAAATACTATTATTGACATTTTTCACTGTGAAAGTCTTGATCGACATATGCTCTTGGAAAATATTATCAGAGATGTAATTGCTTGATTCCGGCTCAAGTGAAGGCCGTTGATTAGAGCATTTGGTCAACCATACTGGACCATTCCACCACAATTCGGTGATTAAAAACTTGGGTCAGACACAGCGAGGTATCTGATCAGCGGCCAGCACCCATCAACAGATGGAATGTTTCCATTTTTTGGTGTTAGTTATATCTTGTATCTCGGACACACGATTTGAGACACAGGTTTTCAGAACGCTAAAAGAATTTTTTAACCATGCTGAAGTGATAATTAAATCCGTCCAATAGGTTACTGGATTGCCAGCAATAGAAAGAGCATTGGTTATTTTGCTGACAAGTTTTGTGGATTTGTAATTGCATTTAATTTTTTAGTATCTAAGCATATCCTAATTTTTTATTTCACAGACTTGGACACTATAACCATGAGATTCATAAACGCAGTCTTAGTTAAGATTATAACATCCTTAAGCATTTTATAAACTTCTTTCTTCATTAGATTTCTTACATAATACGGTATCGGATAAACTTTTCTATAAAACTTTTTGTCATCAATTAATTCTAATTTATGTGTGTATTGTGTCGCGAATCTAGCTTCTTTATTAAATAAATCTACGTGCTCATCTAAGACAATACATAGTTTCCTTCCTGTCTCTTCATTGTTTGTCCCTACTTGGTCTCTATTAAACATTATTGCAAACAAACTACATAATATGAATGTTTCTAGCCCATCGTTTGTATCGTTAGTTCCTATTCGCCTTTCCTTCTTCAAAATCTTTATATTTGTTGCTATTCTTATACTATCCCTAATATCCATACCTAAACTTATACTGTCCTTAATGTTGTCCCTTATATCGTTCTACCTTTCCATTATATCCATACCTAATCGCTTACTATCCTTAATCTCATCTCTAGACTCCTTGCTATCATATGAATCTATTCATTTACTTCGTACTTCTTTTATCTTCACACATTCATCAATCCTATTAACCACAATACCAAATTGTCCTATAATACGTACGCCCAATATAAAATCTGAGGCAACCTTATATCTACTAAAGACTTGACTTTACCTATTCAATTATCTTGTACACACATCATTTTACCTATCGTTGACAGTTTGTTCACCACACATTTAATCTTTATTCTTTAACACCCGTACCTGTAATATTTTGCATGCTTAAGAATGATTGCTTCTTTTATTAACGATATTACACAACCATTAGATCTGATTATTGGCTCACATATGTTTCTCATAAATTATTTCTAAAAAATTTGAATCACATGCAGTTAACTTGGACAACAACTTTTCATTTAATTCAAGTATTATGAGCTTATTAAAATTTAACATCTGCAAATAAATTTTCTAAAAAGCAAGAAATGGACTTTGAAGTCTCATATTTTTAACAAGTGAATTTCTGCAAAGTTTATAAAATTATTACTATAGCATTTCGTGGCAATTTTCTCCTGCGTTGTTCTATATGCACAAAATTTAACTTGACCAAACGATCCTTGAATACTATTTATTTGAGCATTCACAAATTCTCACTAACAAAACAAAATAAAGGTTTGATACCTGTAGATGTTGATGTCTTCATACCTAGTTATCAAACAGCGACGTACATCCTCCGAAATCTGTTCATTAAATTGTCGTAACGAAACATTAAACAACAGCTGTAGTTGCCCTGATAAACGAATAGCTTTCCAATCTTTGATTCAAATATATCACCGTCCTACCATATCATTATGTTATTGCAACATCCTAATATATTGTTCCGTCATTTTAATTCTTCATTCTACTCCGTCATACGCTAAAGGAATAAAAATATTTTATAAGTTATTTGGTTAATGCGATCTTACCGTTAACAAATTCCGACACAGCAACTCAATTTTAAACTACCATAGCACGCCTATCCGGAGGCCCCATTTATGTAAGGCCTGAAGATTCATGCTTTTTCGAACTATGCCAACTCGACTACATTTACCAAAGCAATGGCCGATCTCGTTCCATTCTAGTACGGCACCTTATCTGCGTGGCGCATCACCCCGTGACCTATACACGCACGTGCTATTCTAATTCTAACGAATGAAAGGGAACAATCCGCCTGCAAGTAGGCAACACAAACGACTAGACCCCATATAAATACGTTTCTTGAACGAATATTTTTATTAAATATCTCTGTGCAAAGCATTTAAGTTATTTAAGCGAACATGATTTCCTGTTACATTATAGAATTGTTTTTCTTAGATATTATAGCATCAAATACGAGAATTAAATACCACAGAATAAAATTATACTGAAGCGATTCTTGCAAACATGGTGCTATAGAATATATATTCGTTACAATATTAAAAAACGCTGCATTATCGATGGTCCTAACTGCTTTTGAGCTACTCTAAGGAAATAAGATTTTATGCCTTACATTACTTTCCAATACGTCCAGTAACGGGGTTGCATTAACAGTGTTCATCCTTTGTGTAACATAACTAATATTTTTGAAAGTAGTCTTGACCCCTTCTACAAATTATTCTGTGGGCGGCCTTGCTGTTCACCTGTACCATCTCTATCCTGTCGTCTCCATCATTGCTTGCCTCCTTTACTGTTATTCTTTGTACACGTACATCATGTTCTTTTTCTGGAGCTTAACCACGCCCTTTCTTACTATAATTGGTTCCATTTCAGTCCCCATTCGTTCTCATATTTATTGTGTCATATACACAACCCCGGTATCCACCCTTCCATTGTTCATATCTATCTATACTATTTCCTATCAGCTTTCCGATTCCATGATCCTTGGTTCCTGTATTGATTGTCATTCCAAAATTTTCGGTCCTGGAACCTTTGATTTCTTAATTTTGAAATGAAATTACTTTTATCAAATCTATGTACCAAATTTGTTTGTTGATTTGTCCCCTGACCAAATAATCTGATTATAAGGAACACTTCTCTAAATAAAAATATCAAATCGTCTATAATATTTACCTCTATTATAAAATATAAATATAATCTGCTCTTAAAAATTCAGGTTCACCTAATCTATTACTTCTTATGGTCACTTATACACACATTATTTTACCTATCGTTGACAGTTTGTTGATCACACATTTACTTTAACACTTTAACACCCGTCCTTGTAATATTTTGGCATGCTTAAGTATGATTGATTTTTTTATTGATGATATTTTCGAAACATTAACTACTAAAACCAAATAAACACTGCCCTCTAATTTAAATTATAAAAATAGCCTTTTTCTATTTTAAACACAACTATATAACAAGTTACAGACAAATTTACTGGTTATAGCTATTTCTAGCTCTGCATTAAGTGTTTTTAAAAGTCGATGTTTTTATTCCACCAGATACTTTACCGTGCACCTGTACCATCTCTATTCTGCCCTCTGCACCATAACTTGGTTCGCATATTGTTGTTCTATGTACCCGTACATCCTGTTTGTTTTCTGGACCTAAGCCAAGTCCTTTCTTACTATAATTAGTTCTATTCTAGTCTCCGTTTTTTCTCATATTTTTGTTTCATACACATAATCCCCGTATCCACCCTTCCACTGTTCATCTCTATACCATTTCCTATCAGCTTTCCGATTTCATGATCCTTGGTTGCTGTATTGATTGTCATTCCAAACTTTTCGTCATGGAACCTTTGATTTCTTAATTTTGGGATAAAATTACTTTTCCCAAACCTAAGTACCAAATTTGTTCTTTGATATGCCTCTTGACTTAATACTCTGATTATAAAGAACACTTCCCCATTTCGTGGTTTCGTTTAACTTCCTGAACTTATTTGTATCTTTCCCCATCCCTCTAGCTATGCCGTAATTTTATGTAATTTTTAAAAATTTTATTAATGCTTTTATATTTTGTAACACAACAGTCCTGTTTAATTCATTTTCTAAGTGTCTCGCTAAAAATTCTATAACATCCTGCTCCGGCACCTTAGGTGTAAGTTGTTTAACTTGATTGTAATTTTCAATTATGTACTTACACTTTCCTTGTTATGTTGCAGTTTGTATATTTGCCTGTGATCAATCCTATTCTAACTCTCGTCTGTGGTACATTTCTTCAGTATTGTAGCATAAATAAAATTCTAACTTCCTCACAAGACTTATAACTTTCCTTAATGACACTATGCCACTTTTCTACATTCCCCAACAAATCTAATTTTATAGTCTGAATTTTTGCTTGTTGCGGTTCCAGTTTAACTACCTCATCCAATTTTTTCAGAATGACTAATGGTTGTTGCCACTTTATACCTTCAAAATTTGGAAATACATCCTTGCGTTCTTTTAAAATTGTATCCCCCTTCTACCACCCGTACGTGTATTTGCTCTTCCCTGTTCCAGCAAATCAAATCTCTCTTGCATCTTTGTCAGAGTTTCATCAACAGTACCAAAATTCTCGTTTACTACCATATTCGAACCTGCCATCTTCTAATCCTCTTTCTTACATCATTCTTTTTAACCTTTTCCATGCTTTCTAACAAATTATTTGTAAAATTCTTCTCATCCGCCTTGAGCTCCCTAACTACATCCATCCACATTTCAATTCTTTAATTAACTTTTTTACTTATCTCATTTCGAAAATCTTTCAAACTTTACCAAACTACCTTGAGGTTAACTACAGCCTTAGTCTAGATTTTCTGCCCAAAACTGTTTTGATCAATTTCTTCACCTAGTTCCTTCTAATACACCTGGTCCTTTTTCATCTTCTGGCCTAACTCCTTCATCTTATACCCTACTTCCATCTGAAGCATCAGGCTCTTTACCATTTTCTTGCCTAATTCATTCTGATATACGTAATTTTTCCATCTTTTTGACTACTTATGCTTTAGATTTAAGACTTATCGAGGAAGCTTGTGTTCAAGTAACCCCTCCCTCCCTTTTATAAGGATATTTGGCATCGGTATTTTGTATTCTACCCTTTAGCTCCATGCCTTGTGTACTCGAGGATACATTTTGAGAAGTAACAATTAAGATAGTTTAATTCTGCTGCGACGAAGACGTACGCTAGTACATCCACTTATTAAATCCTTGTGATAGAGATAGACCGAAGCACTTTAGTTATTAAAAATTGACCACTGCTCACAGGGTTTTGTTTAAATATATATTCTGTTATTTAAAATAAATGGATATCTTCAAATATTTTCAAAATGCTAATACGTGTGTAATGATCTAAACCAAATAAAATGTGTAAAACCACTTCTCCTAATATAATGTACGAGAAAAGCTTAGACTACTACAATTCGTTTGTAATCCATTTACGTAAGAACCGAACCGTAGTACAAGAAAAGTTATTGATTTAATCTGGAAATGTCGTGAAATGGCTGACAATTTCATTATCCCATCCGTGCGACATTGGTGCGTGTAATTGCTTACCTCATCTTAATTGAGCGAAATTGTATAGCTGGGATACGATTTCTATTAGTTGCATGGAAAGAATAATGTGCCAGAAGTTGCTTGTAACTGTTACAGGAAGCTCAGGAAAGTACGTATATTAACTCCAACATGTCACAATGTTCTATCGCTCCATCATCATCTAGTTCGCAATTGCCATTTGTCACTTGTGTAAGCTTACGTAACAGTCACCAGGTGGCTAATGGATTTAATTTTCTTTGCATTCAGAAAGGCGGTGATCAATTTTAAAGCGGCGTGACATTTTAGTGCAATAAAATGGAGCCCATAATATAGAACATAATAGTACGTGACAAAAATTTATCCGTTACGTAATGTAAATAAAAATATGTCTCATTTAAAAGATATATTGCTTAGCTTAGAAAATATGTTATGTAGTGAAAAATTTTTATTAAGAGAAAGATGTTGGAAGAAATCGTACAGATTGCTATGTTCCAGAGACAATTGTGGTATTAGTCAGAACTTCAAGATTTTTATGGAAGTGCTGGCCTCATTCTTGACACAACGTTGATCCTTTGTTACAACAGCAGACGTATACAGACATCTAATTAATAACGTTCGTTTTAATGTTCTACATTGCATTTCAGGAGAATCAATCAGTTTTTCATATAATTTTGTTCAAAATTTGTTTCAAAGAGAACTTTCAACGAATTTAATCAGTTAGCTATAAAGTAAAAACCTAAGTTAAAGTAATAATTCTGCGTTAAAATTCAGCAAGTTGTAGGAGTATGTAACGAATCATACTCCTAAATAACTGACCGACAAGCACGCAACTTGCAAATAAATAGTAAGCACGCTGAAAAACACCCTTCAAATAATAATGGACTTGTCGACACCCTTCGAAATACATATAAAATCGCCCGAACGCACAATATAAACAAACCCATGATGTAAAAACAACTCTAGACGCTAGACAATATTTCTTAATTATTGTCCTTTTAAGATAGTCATCAAACTTCTTGGAGGAAACTTAAGAATAGTGAAAGACGGAAGTCACCTAACTCCTCGTGCCGTACGAGCTTTCAGTCAAATTACTTCGTTGTTAACACCAAATCTAAAGGGATAAAATGAAATAAACTCTCATGACTACACCATAGACGCAGAAACTCGCCATGACACAGCTTGGATCCGCTCCATCTCCTAAGCCACCTGGACCACTTCCTAGAGCACGTGACGCCAACATGCACGCCAGGATTGGAAATATTCCGTAATCAGCCCGTTCTAATTTCTACCAACAAAGGATGTTGCCGGTGTACCAACAACTCCGCCTACCAACCGCATGGTACCGAATCATGTTAATCCTATACCAGTCATCGCCGCTAGGTGCCACATCGAATTCAGCTTAACCACGGACATCATTCTCTACACAACTCATCCAGGTTTTCGTCATGAAACCGCAGCATTCAATTCTTCAACATTGAAACACATCCAAGAACTTTACAAACTAAAGTGTTTTCAATGTTAAAAACATTTGTAAAACTACGTACAAAAAATTTTGTAAATATTTTCTTTATGCGTCATACTTTTAATGTATAATTAATTTGTATTTTTAACCTGTAACTAAATGTTATATCTGCATTGCTAGGAATTAACGAGGTGAGCACTGACAAAGCAGAACGCCACAAAGTAATTGGAAGTACGTATTGTAACATAAGATTTTATGATGTGATAATAATTGTTTTAATTAGTTCATTTCGTTGTGTAACTCTAATTGCCCGAACACACAACTATTGTTTCAAGTACTTTCTACAGTTATACTTTTACATATTTTGATCTGACTACCGAAAAAGTGTAAAACTACATTTTTCCTTAAAGTATAAAAAGTATTCCATGAAAGCACAGCACCGAGCACAATGGTGAACAAATGTTGCGGTAGGTGAGAAGCAATGTAATTCAAGAAAACGTTTGCTATGATATTAATAGGAACAAATAGGTAATTATAAACTGCAGCATTTCAGTTTAACAGGCAATTTATTAGCAAGATTTTGTGTGTGTGTGTATATATTCCTCTGAAATTCCTAGGTCTGTTAACTCGAGCACCACGGTTGGGCGTCATTATACTCTGAGGTTCAGCTGTTGAAGACACCAAAGATCTCCTCCAAATGCTGGGTAAGCAATAGGTGATTAATTCCGTAAACTTTCGCACAATATTGATTTAACAATTGTTACAGAATCGCTTCAAAGGCCTCTGTTTTTCTCTCGGCAGTGCCGTGGGGTGGTGGTGGATGTTGGATGAATCGTTGGAGGATGCACCATTGGGCAATTATTCTTTGGTTATACTAAGGCTTCACCCCAAGTATTTACTTGACGTTGGCGTGGTTAATGCTGCATCGGAGGGTGCTCAATGGGACGGTGAACTATTGGATAATTGAGAGTAGAGGTAAGGGTATTTTTGAAGTTAAAAAGAACATACACACTTGATATGTCATAGTTTCTAATGTTTCTCTTTTAAATCAGTATAACAATTTAGCTCGTGGGGCTGCGCTAGACCTTCACCTCCGAATTTTAAATAAATGTAACATATTTAATTTTAGCTCGGGGTCCTCGCAGCAGTGGGACTTCGCCATGACGAGAGCTTCCATTTCAGCGGTTATTTTTGTTCGTGTGGATTTGAGCATCATCGTCGTTGTCGTCATCGTCTTTGTCGTCGCCGTAGTCGTAGTGAGAGGCCAGCGCTCCTTCCGCGAGTGTTGAATGGGGCTGTGCTCCATTTGACAACTGAATAGTTGTGAATAAAGGTTTAGGTTACTGTAAGAGAATTAGAAATGAGCAAAGTTCCAAACAACCGTGCTTCTATTAATGTGAAATTCATATGAGTCATTGACGTAATCATCATATATAATTTAGGTTGGAGGCCCCGCAGTGCTAGTATATCGCCCCGAAAGCCTCAGTTTCAAGGGTCTTTTTTATATTGAATATAAAGCAGCATGAAATGTTTAAAAGGTAGAAAGCAAGAAAAATAAACCTACAGTTTTGGCCATCCTTCACGAATTAGAAACAAGTAGTTTCTAAAAGTTACACACATTAATGTTAATGTTTCATTTTCAAAAATTACACTTTTAATTGCATTTTTGTGGAGGGGCAGCAACAGGTTCTTCTTAATTAAATTTTCTTGTTTTTGCATCTTTGTACCGCTAGAGTCCTATCAGTTTAACAAGCCTCCATTTTAACGGTCATATTTGTTCATGTGGATTTACGAGTCTTCGTCATCGTCGTCGTCATCGTTGTGGTGCTATAGTGAGAGAGTAGCGTTCCTTCGGCGGATGCTGAATGGGGCTATGCATCAGCAAAATTTCAAATAAATCGGCATCCATTAATGTGAAATTCAGATGAGTCATTGACGTAATCATCATATATATTTGCTAGGGCATCGTCCCGAGACCCCCCGTTTGAAGGATTGTTTTTTTATATTAAATATAAAATATCATGCACTGTTTTAAAGGTTGTAAGCATGAAAACATACTTATAGCTTTGTCATCCTTCTCGAATTAGAAACAATTAATTTTTAATAGTTACAAAGAACACATATTAATGTTATTGTTTTATTTTAAAAATTACATTTTGATTTGCCTTTTTGTGCTGAGGCAGCAACATGTTCTTCTTTATTAAATTTCCTTGTTATTGCATCGTTGTCAGAGCTAGAGTCCTATCAATTTAAGAAAACTCCATAAAAGTTACATATTATGTATACTTACTTGCTTACTTACCAGTTTAATTGATTTGCTGCAGAAGCAAAACATTTCTTTACACAGCTCACAATACTGTGTACCGTACATTCGTATTCTGGAAGTTAGATTTGCGGTTTCCCTATTGTTGCAATTATAATCATTATAATGTCACCACAATCGGATACCGCACTGTATTTTTTTAATAAATCTGATATACAGGCATGTGTGCGTATGTGTGTTGAAAGGATGTGACTGATAGCATGCAAAACGGGAAAAGATGTGATTTGATAGGATAAGTTTTGCGATAAGAAGTTGTTAATTGTTCACAGGGATAAAACAGCTTGCATTATCTATTTGTTAATCTACTATTCATACATTGGATAAACAGAATATTTTTATTGGGCTGTGTTACATCGTTTCGGCCCCGTACGCCAGCTTCAAATATATTAGCAATTCTAACTTTAAATATTAATTTAATTTCATATAAGAAAAATATTTTACTTTCATTAAAATACATTTAAATATATTAATTTTATTATATATTCAATTTATAAAATAAGAATCAAGTTTCTTTTATTTTATTTTTAGTGGTATTGGTGATCACATGTAGATGGGGTGTTAGACTTTGTTTTATATACAGCTCATTCAATTGAATCATTATTTCAATTTGAACACTCAAATCAATTACTAAGCTCCAGCGCCAATACAAGGATAAGTAATATTTTACTTTTCCTTATTTGTTGTTATTATTGTTGTTTTCGACGCTTTAAATTTTCTTTTGTTAATCTAAAAAGAATGGCAGTTTAGATATTTTATAATATTTTAATTTAGGCTAGTAGCAAGATTTTTGTTGTTGTAGATGGAGCAATTAATATGAAACAATAATATAAAGTTAATTGCAGGCCCTAATTCGGCAAACTATTACAGCGAGAAATTAGTACATTCCAAATTTTGATTCCCTGCCATTGAGTTGGCTGAAAATAACACATTCACGAAATAGGTTCAGGGAAATATTCAATAACCGTGATATAGTTGGTGGACATTAAAAGACCTAAACTACTTTTTTCCTATGAAATTAATCTAATACAGAGAGACAAAAATAGTTGGTACGTTTTTTAATTATTGGTAGTTTAAGTAGTGAAATTGTTAATAAAATCAATAAGGTTGGTAGTATTTTATTTCAAAATTATACGGTTAGATAAGCTAAACTTTGGCTTAAGCTCATCATACAACTTTTGACATTATTTTTAAAAGCGATTAAGCATGTAGACTTAAATTCCGTATAGTTACGACAATTACAAGCTAATATGCGGTTATTAAAAATATAGGGCTATCGATTAAAGATTTTCATGTGGGAAAAAGAGTCCAGTCTGTTTCACCACCACCACCACGTCTGCGGGTCAAATAGATAAATTTAATTTTAGCTTCTGCGGGTAGGGTTAAAACGGGTATTATAGTTAACTTGCATGACAAGGACTTAATATCATATTTTAATGATTTATTTAAGGCGATTGAAATTAGAATAGAAAACAGTTTGACAAAATTAAATTTAATTAAAGTTAATGTTACACTTTGCGGCGAGTTTATTAAAAAGTCCAATTCCGATGATAATAATATAACGGATTTAAACACTTTATTTCCAAAAACATGATAATTGACGTAGGGACAGATTTATCATTGTTGTTTCACAATAATGCAATTGATAAGCTAATAACAAAGCTGTCTGAATTTTAGGAACCTATATCAGGTTGGGTGTTAAAAATATTGTTTAGAATAAAGGTTAATATAAATAAATATGAAATGGGCAATGGGCGTGTTTCGTGACACTGCAATGCTTTCGCATGTTCTACATTATTTTTTCTAAAAACTGCGTTATTTATCATCAATTTGAATAGTTTTTCAAACTCGTTTCTAGCTCGTTTAAGGAGTTCTGTATTTAAATCAGAGTTTTAATTTAAGTACCCTGCGAATAACTTTTAATTTGAATTTAAAGTCAATAAATGAAGAGAAAAAAACTGTAATCAGTCATACCAATGTTTGTTACATGCAAAAGATTTGTTTAACTTGTTTAGATACAATGTATTTTTGTTAAAGATGTATTGTTATTTCTTAAATAAATTATTATATACCATTACTTTTTATAACAACTATAATAATTAAGTTGAACTTTACGTAAGTAAGCAATTACGATAAAAAATTGTCAAGTGTAGTGTAAAAACTACGTATTTTGTTACTATATGCAAGTGTTAAAAGATTACGTCTACTGGTATATAACACCATTAACGGATCAGCTAGTTACAATTAATAAGCGAAATTTAAATTAATAAAATCCTGCAGTTTACTGCTTAAGATATATACCTACTTTGATGTTATAGTAATGTTATAGAATGAAGGTAGGGATGTGGTTTGTAGTAGTATATAATATTTATTTTTAGTGGTTTGTTCAACTTTATACAGACATTGATCGATTGCAGCATCATAATCAATATCTACGAATAATGCAGATATATTTCAAACTTCAAACATTGCTACCAACTTTAAATTTTATTTCTCCCATTACTTTTAAGGCATTAAACATTGATAAATATGTGGATTTAACGACATCTTTAGGCTTCATTTTAGTTTTTGGATATTTTTTGTTATTACACTGTTAAGTGACGGCAAGCAACACATCCAGCCATATGCATTTACCTCTCAGGCTAAACTGTTTTTAAAGTGCGTTCTTTAACGTCTTGATTACTCGTATCGCTATGACAGCCTCTTTGTGTTGTATGTAGGGTAGTGATTAATGTTATGCTTCTTCATTAATTTTTCATTGTTGTTGTAAAATTCTTTACCATTATCGGTTTGCAAATTATGGACAAATGTTCTTCATTTATAATGGATACCATTGCCTTACAAACATCGATTGCACCTTCTGATTCTAAAACACGGGCCCATACATATTTTAAATAACAGTCTGTTACCACCAACACAAACCTGTGATTGGCATTCTCCTTAAAATACTGGCCAAATCGGCTTGCTCGAGATCGCCTCTGTGTTTAATAATAATATGTTTTCTAGGGAATTTTTTCTGACCGTTCTATACAATTCTTCAACAACGGCAAGCTTTGAGTTAAATAGAAAGCGCACAATGACGGGGAACTATTAAGATCTTTTCCTCTTGATAGGTGGTGGTAAGTCAGAGCATTTGTCTTCAATAATACTAAGGATTGCATCTTGCCGCGTTACTGCCGCCAATTCTAATGTTGGACGTGGTAAAGCTGGTGTTGTGCATGTTGATGTTGGTGTTGATGATGTTGAGGTTGATGATGTTGTTGAGATTGGTGAGGTAGATGAGGTTGATGAAGTTGTTGAGGATGGTGGGGGTTGGTTAGGTTAGTGAGATTGAGGTTGGTAAGATTGGTGAGTTTGTGCCGAATTTCAAATAAAAGTGCACGTGAAAATTGGTGTTGTGAAACTCTTTACGAATATCGGTTTGCAAATTGCCTGACACGCGTCCTTCATTTAAAATGGATGCCATTGCTCTGCAAACATCGATAGCATCTTTTAAATTACAACAAGAGATAACTTAGGATAAGTTGTTTGATTCAAAATAAACAATTAAATTTATTACCAGACATTTTCTAGAAACATTATCAAATTATAGTCTTAAGGAATATGTATGTATGTATAAATAAATAAAACACTACCACTTATTGTAATGTGTTGGCTAGCTTTTTTATTAGAAAAATGAGTTAGTGGCTGTATGTACAAAACCAATATTTGAACACCATTACATTTGTGGTTGGACAATTGAATGATGAGTGTCGTGTGGAATATAAAAACACTTTGATATACTGGTGTAATTCTTTCATTTATTTAGAGGGGACACTATGAAAATTCCGTTAGTACCATAGCCGTTTTTCTATACCTCTAACGTAGACACACGCTAATCTGGTAAATACAGGGTCTAAAACATGATGGAGGCAGCTGTATGCTAAATCGCTATCTTTCCAAAATATGCCATGAACTGCTTACCCATACGAGTTGCAGGATTGTACCAAACTAAACGATCGTGTAGAATGAGACAGTACGTTGTAGTGTGAACTTTAATTGCTTCCTTTACTTAAAAGTCTAATCGTCCGTCAACGGCGTCTACTGTTACTATTTCGTTTTGATGGTAACAATCGATGATTACAAGTACTACATGCGTTTGAAATTCATGGGGGGTTAATATGAGTTCGCTGATGTCGTCGTAATACGATTGCTGAAACTGTGCATACATTTCACACAGAAGTCAATGTTAAGATTATCGTAAGAATACATAGCTGAACACAGATGTAATTTCATATTGGTCAACTCACATAAGTGAAACCGAATGTGTCCTCTTTGCGCGATGTATCGGTTTGAAATTAAACGATAACGAAAAACGTGGATTTTCCACATGAGAAGCCGTTTTGACTGCCCACGTATGCGTGTGTGTTGTATGTAATCCTGGGTATAAAACACTCGAAATTCAGCCACAATGAGAATAGTCGACTATTTATCAAGGTTTATATTCCATATTATTATAATGTGTAGAAACCACATACCAATTATTAGCAGTTTGTTTTTTAATATAATTGTCTAGAATAAATACTATCAGTCCGTTTATGACTAGCTTTGATTTTTGTATTTTCTCGCAAGTTGTATGTTTTTTTAACTAACACTTCATCCGTCGTCCCGTAGTAATTGCATTAATTTATTGACAATTTCATCAAGATACTTGTATTGTTCCCTTGCATCTAAAAGTGTTTTGTTACTTTATGTATAGATTCGAGATACTTATTGGTGCTTATACCTGAATATTTCTTATAACCATAAACCCACATGTGTCCGATTTAAATAAGTATGGAAAAAATATTGATAAAATATAAAAGAATCAGCATCGGTTATTAACTGGCCAATTAAAGTTCTTAGCTGGGGTGGTGTTGTAGTGAAAATGTGCCTCCAATATTTACGGCCCTGTTCCTCTTGCTCCTATTCTATTTTACTACCTTTAAAGGTATTAAACCTAAAGATTTTTTTTTTATTTACAATTTTGTTAGGATTTTGTAATCCGTTTTTATTTATATGTCACGTTCATGGCAATCTTTGTGTAGTTTTACCTATAATACATTCCCAAACAAGATGAAATGCAGTAAAATCATCGAACATAAAAGTATTTGTAGTAATTAATCTAACTCTATTTTTTATGCACAAAAAAGGTTTTAAATAAAACTATATCAGACCCATTTAAAAAACAATAGCTTTTGGTACTCCACAACCATATTCATCAACTATCGTTATTGTAAGCAATTGAAATCCGTACTGGTTTAAACCATAAGTACCATCAATACAGGTTTTTGTATTTTTGATGGAGTTAATGAATTTTCTTAAAATTTAGTCCGCATTACGAGTATAAAGTCCTCCTGTTTAAATGCGCTGTCCCCAATTTCATCATGTCTCTTATAATATTGTAATAAAAACTTTTTTGTAGTGATGACAGTTTTTTTATTATCAACTGATTACACAAGCTTATACAACAACTCCTAGCTACAGTGAAACTCTAAAGCATTCACTACAATTTATTTTCAGCTAATAGCTAACAGAACAACTACTCACAAAGAAACCATGCTATCTCCCTAATTACTATAGAAGCACTATAATTAACTATCTAAGCACTAGGTATTGATTTGTATTAATCACTATAATAATTTGTATTACATAAAACTATCTGTGTAAACAGTGTGTAATCACTAATTTATTTCATATCACGTCTTTATAATACAAAACTCAAATGTAAATGAGTATTATTATAAAAGCTTGAATTAGAAATGAACTCAAATTGCAATGAAACGGCAATTTATATACATATTTAATAATTCTCGATTATTCTAAGAACGTACAAGTAACATCTAGAAAGTTCCTATTATAAGTTTAATAAAGTTCTTAAATGTAACCTCTTGTAAACTATCGATCAAGTCCGTTTGAAAGTATAATGCTACAGGGTGGTTATTTACTATGCTATGTGTACAAGTGCCTCGTTTACGTTTAGCTGTATTATTTTGGTTAAGGGTAGAGTAAGTAGTGTCTTGTTACATATAAAACTATTTTTCTAACTTCTTCATAGACTCTAACCACAGTTTCACAATAATAGCATTATTTTTATGCCTTTTTTAAATACGCTAGTATAATCACACATAAAATTGTGAAAGTTCTTCTCTCTAGTAAATTAATTCGTTCTATTTGACTATGTGGTAACACTTTCTCAAATATTATTTACTCTTTTACTAGTACTCCTTGTGATTATTTACCTTTCTATAGTAAATGTATGTGCGTAGTTGCATGCCTGGTGGTAGTGTTAATACCAGCGGCTCCCTGGCGTAGTGGTATGTGTGTGAATACTACGCCAAAAATCCCGGGTTCGAATCCCGACACGGTCCGCTTGAAAAATATTAGGCGAGCATTTTTCACAAAAATATACCCTTGTTCGGATGAGAGGTAAAATGGAGGTCCCGTGTGTGAGTATTGTCACGCACGTTAAAGATCCCTACCTTGCTTGGAACAGCAAGGGTTCGGCAAAATTCCAAATTTTCCAGGTAAAAAAAAATTCGCTTCCTGGCCAATGTAGTACCTTCGGGTGGAGCATTGGAAAATCACATGAAAGGTAGTGTTAATATAAAGTACAATAAAATTTTGTTGTGTTTTTGTGTGATAAAAAATAGTATATTGAGCAACAAGGTTTCTAACTCAGTCTTGGTAGAATTTGACAACAATGAGGTGTGTGCATAAAATTTTGTGCACATCGGGTGCAATATACTATTTTTAGGCTGTGCCATCGTATACCAATAACCGCTTTTGACGGCAGTTGTAGAAATTAGTGTTCACAACGTGCTTGATAGTGTATCATAGACTTATGTGTAACTGAATTCCCAGATTACTTTGACTTTTTCTTCTTCACCAAAGTTAATACTGCTCACTTCCGAAACTTGATATTTAAACATACTATATCATGTGATTGAAAATCAAACAAACTGGGTCTCAATAATTAAACCAACCTAAATTTAACTCGCAAAATTTGTACAACATTTGAATGTAAAGTAGTTGACATTAATGACCAGGGGAGTACAATAAACTTGAAGACTGAAGACTGTTCGACAAATTGAGACTAGCCATATACAGCTGAGCAGCATCTTAAAAAGAGAAAAAAGTGCTAATCCCTATTAATTTGATCTTGCACTACTCTTTGTTTAGTTTTCAATCACTTGTTATTTCTATATGCTTGTTATTTTGTTTCTATCTGCTCCGTCATTCTTAAACAACCTACTTCTTGGATATGGCCGATATGTGTGGGATATAATAGAACTAACTGATATAGATACAGCAGAACTTGTGATAATAAGAATTTATGGACATGTCCGACCAAGCTTATTTGTGCCCTCCGACTTAAGCTTTCTTATGAGGGATTCTGACAAACGCGGAACCGAAGGAAAACTACATTCTTAGTAAGTTCAAATACCTTCTATTACAGGACTATCATCAGCTTTTGTTGCATAATTTGTTTTTAATTCCAATTGCTTTTGTTTTCCATTTGTTGAATTTTACAATGAAACTGACGTGACTGACTTTTTCATCTTTGAAACCAAAAAAACCTAGTGATATAATTTCTTAAACAAAATGCTGTGGCTGCATTTACAGTCGACGTGAAACAATTTATTTTCATGACTTCGCAAAAGCAATACTCTGTATATGTACTTTCAGTTACCCAAGTCGTGATGTTATATGAAGCCCAAGAAATTGCTCCACACAAAACAAAACTCAGACTTAAATGCGCAATATTTCATGTCGGATACGAATGCAGCCATTTCGTAAACAAAACACTACCAGCATTAATTTTGATTTCATATTTTTGTTGGGTGTTTCTTCGACTGTGCAAATTTAGGTAGCTGTTGAACACTTCTTGACATTTTTGAATCGGACAATAGCTACTTTTCATTTTATGGATATTCCGAGTTTTGACGTGATGAATTAGTTCAGTTTTATTATGTCAACTTAATCCAGAGTCATGACACTTGTACAACACAACAGATTCTATGAGATGTGCTAACAAAATAACCTTTTTCTTATGTGCTTCAGATTTATGCAACTGCAAATTTCGCTCAGTAGTAAACACAATGTTGCAGATTTTGCATCCATAACACTTTTCCACATAAATTCCACGTACTTGCCTATCTTGTGACCCTATAGCAGGGAACAAAGAATACTACTATAGTAAGCCTGCTTATTGTGAAAGGCGATTAAATGAGGCAGCAAGGGGCAGCAGTTTTGCTGGCTAAAAGATGTTGGAGGAGAGTCGGTTGGTCTTGAGCGATCCTCAATAATTTACAAGGTTGGTGGGGATTGACCGTGGCTGGTACAGCTTGTAACATTTTATTTTTCCAGTCGTAATTTAATTGCATTGAATTACACGCTAAGCACGCTAAACGTTTATTGTTCTTTAGGGATATAATTATATTAATATATCTGTGTCGCATAAAGCTATTTCCAAGTAAATATCTATTTGATTGTTTCGTGTTCCCCCCTCTGACGGCGCGACCGCTCGGCTCTGGTTTCGATGAACAGTCGGCCACGGGCAACAGCTTTGTCAAGATGTAGTTTTGGCTAAAGGCCGGCAACCTTCGTATCAGTTATTAATTGTGGAGATATCTTCTAATAACGGTTGGTAAAGTATATATTATACGAACTAAATTAATTTGAAGTAATATATTTAGCGCGACCTTTAGAACACGACAACGACAAAATATAATGCAACAAAATATAATGCGACAAGATATGATTCGACAATGTGGAATGCAACAAATATCATTCGACAATTAAGAATGGAACGAATATAATTCGCCATCTAGGATTCAAAGAATTAACGTTATTTAGGAACAGTCGATTTAAACTTTGCCTAATAAGAAATTTGTCTGACAAGGAATTATAGAAGTTAATTTGGATGAAATCGTTTCAAATTAGGAACGCTGTTAACTTTGCTTGAAGAAAATGGAAATACTGTCTCAGTTTGTTGTGAAGCGGCTAATGCAGTTCGTAGTTAGCTATAAAATCTTTTTTTGCATGTGTTTCAAAGTTTAGAACATGTTAACTTGCGTTTATGTTTAGTACACGTAAATTGTGTAAACTTCAATTAATTGTTGATCTGGTTTTACAAGCTGTAAAACTAAATTTTGTTGAATTAGCTTTCTAAAGGAACATGCTTTGTTCCATATGAACCGTCGATAAGTTCAACATGTGTTTTCGACGTCATATTTTTCTATTTTGTACAATTTACAGATGTTGTCTTGAAAGCAAATGCTTTGAGCAGCTGTAATGCAATTTAAACAAACGTGCCTATTTTTGTGATCAGCTTTATCTATACATAGATTATTAGACGTAAATTTGAAAGTTCAAATTCTCATTATGTTAGGTTCTAGTAATTTGTTATCTACTTGAAAAGATCTGCCCAGGTTAGAATTTAATTCACTGTGTTATGCTTACCAATCATTATCACTTTAATTTGTATAACAAGTTCATGTTTAAAGTAAAGTCGGTTGATTAATGAAAGAAAAAAAGCAAAGTTAAAACTTTAATTTTGATGTAGTTGATTATGACCGTTTTTTGTTACAAGTTCCGATATTTTAAAAGAGTTTTTTTTAGGAAACATTTAGTTCAAAATCTAAGACTTTTATTTTGGTCAAGTGCGATCAAATCTAATTACATAAAGCTAAAATTTTTCTGAGTAATAATTTGATGCTAATATTATATTGGAAATACTTTTTTATTATTTCTTTATATATGTTTACAGGACACAAGTGGTGTTCTACTTTTTTTATTTATTTAACCATTGCAATTTCTTACAGGAGCTGCGTCTTATTTTGTTAAGACGGGTTTTTGTTAACGCAGGCGATCGTTTGTTCTTTGGGTTTCCACGTCCGCCCTTAGAACTGTGCTTAGCAATTACCGTCATTATCTCAGGACATGGTGGCGCCTATTTGATTTAGCTTAACCTTGGTTTGCAAACAGAATTCGACTTCCCCCCCACTTCTCATTGCTCTACCCTAGCTTTGTCGGAAGACTTTGTTCTCTAACGCCTTAATATAGAAAAAAAAGACGTTCCAGTCTTTTGTAAAACAGAAGTCGTTTCAGTGGCACCCATCCAACGTAAGACCTAGCAAAAATAGTTACACTGGCGTCACAACGTGAGGCCAGCCAACTTCAAAATTCGTATCAAGTTTTTTGCTAAAATCTTTAAAAACTGCGTTGTAGAAAGATATGGGAACCAACCACAATATTTCCTTGGTATGCGTGATCTAAAACGCGAACTGTGTATGATGGAGAGCTCACAAGTAAAATTCTTGTCCGAAGATAAAATACACCCGATTTCGGATCTCCGGGAGAGTACTTGGGGCTCGTCATTGTAAGAAATTAAAATAACGGTTCGATTTAGTGATAGGAACTTGGAATGTAAGGTCATTACTTAGAGTAGATAAGTTAACGAATTTATTAGTCGAAATGAGAAAAGGAAAGCTGGACATTTTAGGTATTAGTGAAGTGAGATGGTCACATAGTAATGACTTTGGAAAGATAATTATAGAAAAACTACAACTTCTTCAACTATCAGACAGGCAGGGTTAGAAATAGCGTTAGGTAAAATATTATAACATAAAGTTAAAGAGTACTTATAATTTAGTGATAAAATAATTATGATTAGATTGAGCACGAAACCCACAGACACTGTTTTAGTACAGGTATACATGCCAACAACTCAGTACGAAGACGAGGAAGTAGAAAAGATATACGAGGATGTAAATAGTATAGTGAGAAAAGTAAAGGGAAATGAGAACTTAATAGCTATGGGCGATTTTAATGCGTCAGTGGAAGAAGGTAGTGAGTAAAAAATGGTAGAAAAATTTAGGTATGGTCGACGAAATGATAGAGGAGAAAGATTTGTTGAGTTTTGCCAGGAACATAAATTAGTAACTGTAAACACCCTATTCGAACAACATGTTAGAAGAAGATATACCTGGAAAGCGCCAGGTGATAGGACTAGATACCAAATAGATTATATTTTAATTATACAAAGATTTAGAATCCAAGTTAAAAACTGTCGTAGTTATCCAGCAGCTGACATAAATAGCGATCATAGCTTAGTTAGAATCAAGTGTAATCTAAAATTCAAAAAATTGAGAAAGGCTAAAAGAGAAGGGTGGGATCTAGGTAAGCTTAATGATAGCGAGGTAAAATAAAGGATATAAACAAGTATTAGATAATAAGATCAAAGCAATAGCTATAGGAGGGAACGTAGAAAATAGATGGAAAGAAATAAAAAGGGTTGTACATGATACAGCAACACAGACTCTAGGTAAGAAAAAGGTAGAAACGAGAAAGCCCCGGGTAACAAAGAAGATATTAAATTTAATAGAGAATAGAAGAAAGCTTAAACCTTTCAGAGAATTTGGATAGTGAAAGTGAGCAAAAATATAATAGAGTTAGAAATAAGATAGTATATGAGTGTAGAAAAGCTAGAAATAAATGGATGGAGGAGAATTGCAATGGAATACAAGATGATTTGAGAGTAGGTAAGACAGACAGGGCTTACAGGGTAGTTAAAAACTTTTTCGGGGAAGATAGGAAAAATATAATAGTATTAAAGATCAGAATAATGAGTTTCTAATAAATAAAGTTGAGGTAGCAGATAGATGGAAAAGATATTTAGAAAATTTGTATATGGGAGACGATATGAATGAGCTAGAGAACGACCAAGAAGAGAATGTAGAAATAGGGTTCTCAAATTTGAGAGAGGAATTTGATGAGCTGTTAGGTATCTTAAACTAAATAAAGCGCCGGGGATAGACGATATACCCGCATAATTAATAAAATATGTGAGTCTGAAAACTTTAGACAGACTATATGAACTAGTAAAAGTAATATATGACACAGCTGAGGTCCCAATAGATTTTGAAAAAATATTATTATGCCAATCCCAAAAAAGTCAGGGACTGATAGGTGTGAGAATTTTAGAATGATTAGTTTAAGTTTCCACGCTTCCAAAATACTAACAATAATAATTAAAAATATAGTAGAAGCTTTGACTGAGAATTATTTAGGCGAAGACCAATATGGTTTTTGTAAAGAAAGAGGGACTAGAGAACCGATACTAATGATTAGGGTAATTATCGAAAAAAGGTTACAAAAAAATAAAAAAACTCATTTCGCGTTTGTAGGTTTAGAAAAAGCATTTGATAGGGTTAATTGGATTGTTATGTTCAAGGTTTTGCAAAAATAGGAATCTCTCATAGGGATAGAAAACTTATTTACAGTCTATATAAAAACCAAAGCGTAGTAATTAGGTTTGATGAAATAGAGAAGGAAGCAAAGGTTAGAAATGGTGTTAGACAGGGCTGTATACTATTTCCCTTGATTTTATTGTTTATATTGAGGAAGCTTTAAACTTAGCTAGAGAGAGAAAAGAGATAGACATTAGTATTTAGGAACAGAAAATAGACATGTTACTTTTTGCAGATAATATAGCCATTATAGCAAAGTCTAAAACAAAGTTAGGAGAGTTTTTAAATATTTTAGATGAGATACTACAGAGTAACTATTGTCTGAGAATTAACTCAGGAAACACAAAGATAACGACAAGTGAGTTACAGCCTAGTTCTAAACCAAAATTAAAAATAGGTAACACCGAGTTAGAGGAGGTAGATGAATTTTGCTATTTAGGTAGTATAATTGCAAAGGACTGACGTAGCAGAAGGGTTTATAGTAGCTAGAATAGCTCAAGCCAGTAAAATGTTTTTAAAAGGGAAAGACTTGCAAATAGCTAATAGTATTAGTTTATATAATTGAAAAAGTTTCTTAAAGTCGTACGTATGGAGCGTTCTATTATACAGTAGTGAGACCTGAACAATTAAAAAGGTAGATAAGAAAAAGATAGAAGCTTTTGATAAAGAAATAATTTCTGGCTGTGTACACGAAATTTTTCCAATATAATCCAAAAGAGTGAATTCTCGTGAAAAAATATAATATTTACAATATCTTTAAAAAATTACAGCAGAGCGCTTTTGGCGTTAGCCTACTTCGGTGCCATGTCAACGTATCAGTCATTTTTGACCATACTGTCATAAAATATAAAGAAATAATTCCTGGCTGTGTACACAAAGTTTTTCAATAAAATCCAAAAGAAAGTATTCTCGTGTAAAAATATAATATTTAAAATATCTTTAAAAAATTACAGCACAGCGCTTTCGGCGTTAGCCATTTTCGGTGCCATGTCAACGTATCAGCCATTTCTGATCATACTGTCATAAAGTATAAAGGAATAATCCCTGGCTGTGTGCACGAAATTTTTCAATAAAATCCTAAAGAGAGTATTCTCGTGTAAAAATATAAAATTTAAAATACTTTTAAAACATTACAGCAGAGCTCTTTCGGCGTTAGCCATCTGCGGTGCAATGTCAACATATCAGCCATTTTGACCATACTGTCATAAAATATAAAGAAATAATTCCTGGCTGTGTACACGAAATTTTTCAATAAAATCCAAAAACCAAAAGACAGTAATCTCGTGTAAAAATATAATATTTAAAATATCTTAAAATTACAGCAGAGCGCTTTCGGCGTTAGCCATCTTCGGTGCCATGTCAACGTATCAGTCATTTTTAACCATACTGTCATAAAATATAAAGAAATCATTCCTGGCTGTGTACACGAAATTTTTCAATAAAATCCAAAAAAGAGTATTCTCGTGTAAAAATATAATATTTAAAATATCTTTAAAAAATTACAGCAGAGCGATTTCGGCGTTAGCTATATTAGTCAAATTATTAGAGATTTAGGTTGTGAAGAGTATGTAGACCTTTTTAGACTAGCTCAGAACAGAAAAGAATTTAGATTTGCGTCGAACCGACCTTAAGTAAGTTCGAAAACGAAACAAAAAAAATAAATAAATAAAAATCAGTTAACTAAATGTCACCATAACATAACTCACAATTAATTAGCGGTCCGGCATGTTGGCAACGATTCGTTGCTTAAGCCTTACCATTTTTCTTTTTTTGGAGGGGATAACCAGGTAATATTTCATTTCCTTATAAATGTGAATCATGTAAACATGTTGGAGTTCTTTAACAACCATGAGGTTGCTAATATCTATGTAGAGCCAGGTAGATAAGAAAAAGATAGACCAAGCTATATTAGTCAAATTATGAGAAATTTAGGTTATGAATTAGAGCTGCGTCGAACCGACCTTAAGCAAGGTCGAAAACAAAATGATTATGATGCCTATTTTGTCTAATCAATATCTTTTTAAAAACATGCGTTTTCTCGCAGGAACTGCACTTAAACATTTTATTTTACACAAAAAAACTTATTTTCAAACTACACCATTAGCTTATGTTACTTTGAAATTCTTGATATTTCATTAATCTTAATGTTCTCCAACCAATTTCCTTACTCATCCTGCGCATGTGCATCAGTCTGATCTGTGACTACGCACTAACTTTTGAAGCGGTTTCTCATTCAAAAACTATGAATTCACTAAATAGTAAAGAATCTGGCCTTACAACATGAGCTCATGAAATACTTGGAAATTATAGAAACCAAGCTTGGGTTTATAATTGGTGAGATTTTTTAGGCATCAATAATCACTTCAGTAATGTAATACATATTGCACCAAAGCACTACGATTAAAATTTTTAAGATATCGAACAATCACGGTACTAATTGCAAAAACAAGTACATGTATGTTGATCGTGTATGAGTATTAATTATATCACCAGTGGCAACGTCGCATATTAAGCAACTAGAACGTCATCCTGAAAGTTATTGTGAATAAACTGTAGCGTAATGATACTATTAAAAAACGAGTAAGCACCGACTATGGAATTGCATAATTAAAACTCCCTTCAGGAAGAGAATTTTAAATTCGAGGTTAACTAACTACAACTCCTATATTAACAATGAGCATAAAATAGTCTGCATATATGCGAAAAATTGCACTCAATATAGGGAACGACTGAATACATAGCCTTAGAACGTCAACTACGCAGTAATTGTGGGGATAAAGCGTATTGTGATGCTGATGCCCTGAGTTATTGATATATGGTCTGGTTAAAGGGCTTGTTTTTGCATTGTTATGTCAGGCAATTTGTGCAGCCGGCGTACAGCCAATCAAAAATAATGATGTATTCAAGAATTCGAACAGCTTGTTACTCAAATACGTTAATAATACAACGAGGAAATGCATTTCCAATTTAAATTTTTATTCTGAGATATTCGAATTTAACGAGGTGTTGAATTTTTTAATAAATTTGAAGGAGAAGACTGAATATCGAACGTATCCCTCGTTGAATCTTCCGCACGAAATGATAATATATTGCTCCAGCGTTTGATTACTTTGTGCTTGTGGTCGGGGTGCGGGAAATGTACTCTTCTATAGCCTTCATATTCGCATGCAGGTTATGATTCGACTTTCTGATCCTAGCGCTATCAGTCGCGACGGCTTATCAATATGTATGCGGTTCCAGTTGTTCAGCGCCACGTTTCGGCCAAATCACATCAACGTAACATTGGATGTCGCAACTTGTTTTTATTTGGTATCATAAGGGTTTTATTAAAAGAAAAATTCAGCACTACGCTAGCACCACGTACTAGCTAGCGTATTATATTCGAAGAGATTGAAATTTGTCTGTCGTAAACTCACGGTTATAAATGAAATCAATTCCGCAGACCGAGCGCGTCGCCGCGTGTTTGTTTTTCGTAGGGAACAAGTCAATTTTCTGGAAAAGGAGTCGATTATTTGTATTGAAAAATTGATATGACAACAAATTTGAAACGTATTCTTCGTCTTACTTATTCGCGCTTTATGTGAAAAATACAATTTGTGCACGAAGCCTTCTATTCTATAAAATGGAATAAAGGAAAGTTTCTATTGAAAACGGAATTTTTTAATCAAGAGCTGCAGTAAATGGTTCTTAGTTAAAAGCGATTATGTATACCTTTATTAAAATCATCCAACATCTCCAGAATGATACGCAAAAATTTATTCACTTTTAGCCTAATAACTATAACAGAAATTTTTTAAACACAATATGTCCTTTGACATATGAGCAAAATTACAAGAAAGCACAATCTATATCATTCGGTTTAAGGTGGATATAGAAATTTGTGTATATTGGATGTTTTAAGATGCAGGTGTTTTGATATCATATTGTATCGAACTTCAAATTACTGTTCTTTATTGGGCTGTTTACTAAAAAAGAGAATTTTTAACGTGCATATGATAATCATTACAGTGTTTACTAACAGTAACTTCGTTCTGAACACGACGATTAACTACTTTATAGTTAAATTAGACTACATAATTTATCTAGACCAACACTAATTTATATCCGTAATGAACGTATTTATTGTTGCGATCCACTATTAGGCAACCCGTCAAACATACAAACGCCCGGGGCACAGCGTATTCTTCAGCATTCGAGAATCCTTCTACAAAGTTCTAGATAATGAGTCATATCTTAATGCAGGGTATATATAAGGCCGCTTATGAATGTAAGAGTTAGTCTATTCTTGAATGTCTAATATAAATTATGTCGTTGTAAAGTAAACGTAGTTGAGTTTTAGAATATATACATAAATGATATGCTGTGTCTAATGTGCATGCAACTTGCAGTATACATAAATAAATAGAAGTGTATAAACAAATAGTTGTGTTAGTGTTGTTAATGAACTTATGGTAAAGAAGTTAGTTTAAGAAGATATTAGTGCTTGTAAATTCATTAGTGTAATAGTGCTTCATTGTTAAGTGGACTGAAAACATCTATAAATAAGGCATATACTGTTAATTAGACTTGTGAACAGTGAGTAATAAAGACCATTATTATTACTTGTTTTAAATTAAAGAAACGCGGTAGTAATAGCGTGTTACACTGGTGTCAGGCTGTGTTGGGTGATTAATTAAGTCTAAAGACATTTAAGTAGTTTGTATATGCCTGTTACAAGAAACCAAAGTAAGATGGAGGCAGAGACTTTAATGAATTTCCTTAAGGATTTTAAATCCGGTATGGAGGAAAAGTTAAGCGAAAATACTACGAAATTAGAGGAAAAGTTTAGTGAAAATGCTGAGAAAATGGAGGAGAGGTCGGCTAAACTGGAAGTGACACTAAAAGAAAAGTTGAATGAAAGTACAGCCACGTTAGAACAAAGATTAATGGAAAGTTCCATTGCATTGAAAGAAGATTTCACTGAACAGGTAAAAACAGTTGAGCAAAAGTTGGATAATAAATTGGTAAAAATGGAAGAAGATGTGATGAGGCTTCAAGAACAAATGATTTCACTAACAACGCGACCACTTGAATTACCAAGCCATGTTGTTAATCAGAACATTCCAGAAATAAGAACCATGGAAAGAAGCGAGTCAATTCCGTCTAAATTTAAAGTAAAACCACCTACGTTCGATGGTAAAACACCTTGGCCCACATATTTGAAACAATTTGAAGCTGCTGCAATAGCCAACGGTTGGTGCAACAAAGAGAAGGCCATCTCCTTAATAGTGGCCTTACGGGGGGAGGCTCTTAACATCTTACAAACGATTCCCGATCACCAGCAGAATGATTACGGCCTCTTAACATCAAAGCTTGAGATGAGATATGGAGATGCTCACCTTCAACAGGTTTACCACGCACAAGTTAAGAACCGCTCGCAAAAGACAAGTGAAAGCCTGCAAGAATTCGAAGCTGACATTGCCAGGTTAGTTAGATTGGCATATCCGACGGCACCAGATAGCTTCCTCGAACAACTTGCTGTCCAAACATTTGTGGATGGCGTTAAGGATGGCGAAATACAGCAAGCGCTAAGACTAGCACGTCCAAAAATGTTGGATGACGCACTGGCCCATGCGCTTGAATTTGAAGCAGCTAAGCAGACATCACACAGGATGGGTCACAAAGTTCGGTCTGCCTTAGAGGAACCTGGTCAAGCTCAGAACAGCATAGATGAAATAGTCAATCGTGTGTTTGAAAAGCGAAAGGCGGAAAGGCTGAAAAGACAACGACCGCGGAGATGGCGTCTACGATGCTGGAGCTGCGGTGAAGTTGGCCATATGCAGAGACGCTGTACTCAACCAAAGAAACAACCGGTTGTGCCAAAGCTGGTTCATGTAAGGGGGCGAACTTCGACAGCACAGCGTAGTGCCCCGGAGATTATCATCCGTGCTGCATCGTCGGTGGAAAGTCTGGACGGCATTTATATCGATGGTAGAATTAATGGTAGGGTTGTCCGATTACTTGTGGATACAGGAGCGACAAGAACTATTGTGAGACCAGATTTGGTTGGTCGTGGAAAAGTGCTACCTGTATCGGTGTGTCTCCGAACGGCAAGTGGTGAGAAGATTGGTACTCACGGAGAGACTGCCGTTATGTTGACAATTGGGGACAAATTAATTAATCATCGAGTGTTGGTAGCTGAAATTACAGAAGAAGTGATCTTGGGAATGGATCTCATGAGAGAATATGGGTTTCATGTAAACATGAAAGAAAATGTGCTTCGGATAGATGATGATGAGATTCCATTTCAAGGTAGGAGTAACCAGACGATGCAAGTACGAATGATTTGCGATGTAAAATACCCGAGAAGGCGGAAATGATAGTAATGGGACACCCGGATGGTACGCTCCGGGAAGGACAAGTATGCATGATGGAAGCAACTGAATCGGGAATGGGTCAGGAGGGACTTCTGATTGGAAGAACGCTGGTAAAGTCTCGAAACATGGTACCAGTAAGGGTGCTGAACATTAATCCCCATACAGTGACCCTGAAGAAAGGCATGATTGTGGGAAGTTGCATTCCAGTATGTCATATTAAACGTTGTGTGGACGACACGAAAAATAAACCAACCAACGGTTGCTCACAGAAATTGCTGGATATGTTGATACCCTCGTGTCAAGGATTAAATGGCGACCAACTGGGCAAGGTAAAAGAACTGGTCGGACGATATCGAGGTGTGTTTGCACTGGATGATAGTGAGAAAGGAAGGACGAATGTTGTGCAACACAAGATCAATACTGGAGATGCGCAACCGATAAGACAACACCCCAGGCGGCTTCCTTTGGCAAAACGTAAGGAAGCTGAGCAAATTATCACCGATATGGAAGAACAGGGAGTGATTGAACCCTCGAATAGTCCATGGGCATCCCCGGTAGTGCTTGTCAAGAAAAGGACGGGTCGACAAGGTTTTGTGTAGACTACCGGCGGCTTAATAATGTGACAAAGAAAGACAGCTATCCTTTGCCCAGAATTGATGACACCTTAGATACTCTATCCGGATCTAAATGGTTTTCGACCTTGGACTTGAAAAGCGGATACTGGCAGGTAGGCTTGGAGCCAAACGATAAAGAAAAGACTGCCTTTACAATTGGAACTGGATTATGGCAGTTCAAGGTCATGCCATTTGGATTATGCAATGCTCCTGCTACTTTTGAACGATTGATGGAGTCGGTACTGCGTGGACTGTCCTGGAAGACATGTCTGGTGTACCTGGACGACGTGATAGTGTTAGGTCGGTCTTTCGAAAACATCTTAAGAACCTAGAGGAGATATTCCAGAGATTAAGGGGGGCAAACCTTACATTGAGCCCCAAGAAGTGTCACCTGTTTGGAAAAGAGGTGAAATACCTAGGACATGTCGTTTCGGAGACCGGAATAAGAGCTGACCCTGACAAAATAAAAACGGTACAGGAGTGGCCTACACCAGCAGATATACACCAACTACGCAGTTTTCTAGGATTGTGCACATATTACCGACGTTTTATACTTGGGTTTGCGAACATTGCCAAACCGTTAACAAAATTAACCGAAGATGGACAAGAATATGATTGGAATGACGACTGCCACAGAGCATTTGAACAACTGAAACGGCTACTAGTTACAGCACCAATTTTGAGTTATCCACGGATGGAGGGAAAATTTGTGTTGGATACCGATGCCAGTAACACAGCTATAGGAGGCGTTCTTTCTCAAGTGCAGGACGGACAAGAAAAAGTTATTGGGTATTTCAGCAAGGTCTTGTCGCGGCCAGAAAGGAACTATTGTGTGACAAGAAGGGAGCTGTTGGCCGTCGTCAAATCCGTAGAGCACTTTATAAGTACTTATACGGCCGTAAATTCCTGTTGAGAACAGACCATGCTGCACTGAAATGGTTATTGCAGTTTCGAAATCCTGAAGGGCAAGTGGCAAGGTGGATAGAGCGGCTGCAGGAATATGACTTTGATACAGAACATCGTGTAGGAACTAGCCATCGGAATGCAGACGCTCTATCAAGGAGACCTTGTCCGATGGACTGCAATCATTGCTCCAAGATGGAAGAGAAAATAAGTGTCATCCATAGAATGACGGTAACCGATGATACCTGGCAACTCGAAAGAATACGAGAAGACCAGGAGAATGACGCCGAATTGGGACGTATTATTGAGTGGAAAAATAGAGGACAACGGCCAGCTTGGGAAGAAATTAGTATTTCAAGTAGGAGCCTGAAGGCATACTGGGCACAGTGGGACTCCTTGATGATGGAAAATAGAATCATGAAACGACGCCTGGAATTTGAAGATGGCACTGAGAGACTTCAAGTGATAGTGCCAAGAAGCAGAGTGCCGGAGGTGTTGCAGCACTTGCACGATGGTATTTCCGGAGGGCACTTTGGCGTGAAAAGAACTCTCGAAAGAGTGAGAGAAAGATTTTATTGGGTGAACTGCAAAGAAGATGTGAAGGAGTGGTGCCGGAAATGTGAATTGTGTGCCTCTGCAAATGGCCCGGTCACAAAACGGAAAGCCCCAATGAGACAGTATAACGTCGGGAATCCTTTTGAGAGGGTAGCCATTGATATAGCTGGTCCGTTTCCTGAATCAGAGAAAGGAAATAAATACATCTTGGTTGCGATGGATTATTTTACCAAATGGCCGGAGGCATATGCTATACCTAACCAAGAAGCCGAGACGGTGGCAGATGTACTAGTCAGGAGTTGTTTTGTCGTTTTGGAGTACCGTTGGAATTACACTCCGATCAAGGTCCAAACTTCGAATCGGCGTTGTTTCAAAACGTCTGCAAGCACCTTGGAATCAGGAAGACTAGAACCACGCCACTTCATCCCCAATCGGATGGAATGGTTGAAAGAATGAACAGGACGTTAGGAAGTACCTGACCAAAGTTGTCTCTGAACATCAACGAGACTGGGACCAATATTTACATTTGTTCCTACTGGCGTACCGATCTTCGGTACATGACAGCACAGGATACTCGCCCGCTTGCGTAATGCTAGGACGTGAATTGCGGCTACCATGTGATCTTCAGTTTGGATTTAAACCTGGAGAAGAGATCGCAGGTGAAGATTACGTTAGTAAGCTTCGTGAAAGATCAAATAGTATTCACGAAAACGTCCGAAAGAATATACAGGCAGCAAGCGATCGAATGAAATCACAATATGACACGAGAGCGCAAGAAGGTGGTTATCAACCTGGAGATTTAGTGTGGTTGTACAATCCACAAAGAAAACGTGGATTGTCGCCAAAACTACAAAGACAATGGGAAGGGCCGTACGAAGTGTTAAAAGGATTAATGATGTAGTGTACCGGATCAGAAGATCCCCGTGGTAAACCGAAAGTGGTACACTTTGACCGTTTAACATCCTACGCTGGCAACAACCAGGAAGACTCGAATAATGATGATGGTGTTCGGCAAGTTATTAATCATGAGCCAAATGTAGATTTTGAGAGCTTTATGGCAGCATATGGTGGTTCCGCTAAGGCGAGATTTGGCGTTGTTGTTGAAAACAGCAAGATCTGTTTAGAGCACCAGAAGAGTATTCCTTGCACATTGCGTAGCTCAAGATTTGGCAATGTCAAGGGAATAGCTGTTGTTTTCAAGAAAAAGTTTGGACGTGTAGATGAATTAGTACAACAGCAGCCAACTGTAGGAAAAGCTTTAGTTCTTCAAGATAACAATCGTTATGTTTACTATCTGGTCACCAAAAATTCTTCATGGCAAAGACCTAGTTATGGACATCTATGGGAGGCTTTGCTAAATCTTAAGGCGCAGATGATGGAAAATGGAGTAACGAGACTAGCGGTGCCCAAGCTGGGCTGTGGACTGGATCGCTTGGATTGGAGGATAGTCCGAAATATGCTAGAAGTAGTTTTCCAGGGAACCAACGTCCAGGTTCTTGTTTGTTGTTATCAACCGGTTGCCTACCAAGACCATGAAAAGAGTGTTGACTGTTACTTCCAACGACGCGGTGGATGCACCAGAGGAGATAGCTGCCGATACCGTCACCAGTCATCGAATTGGCGTCAAGATGGATTTACAGTTACGAGACGTAACGGTTTTAAAGAGGGGGCAGTGTTGCGATCCACTATTAGGCAACCCGTCAAACATACAAACGCCCGGGGCACAGCGTATTCTTCAGCATTCGAGAATCCTTCTACAAAGTTCTAGATAATGAGTCATATCTTAATGCAGGGTATATATAAGGCCGCTTATGAATGTAAGAGTTAGTCTATTCTTGAATGTCTAATATAAATTATGTCGTTGTAAAGTAAACGTAGTTGAGTTTTAGAATATATACATAAATGATATGCTGTGTCTAATGTGCATGCAACTTGCAGTATACATAAATAAATAGAAGTGTATAAACAAATAGTTGTGTTAGTGTTGTTAATGAACTTATGGTAAAGAAGTTAGTTTAAGAAGATATTAGTGCTTGTAAATTCATTAGTGTAATAGTGCTTCATTGTTAAGTGGACTGAAAACATCTATAAATAAGGCATATACTGTTAATTAGACTTGTGAACAGTGAGTAATAAAGACCATTATTATTACTTGTTTTAAATTAAAGATACGCGGTAGTAGTAGCGCGTTACATTATTATAACAATTTATGTCATAATTTATATCGTAATAATACATGTGAAATCACACATCGATAGAAATGATTTACTCTTGTGAACTGTTTCGTTATAAATAGTAATTTATAAATTTTCAGGAACATAGCTGGTTATTCGTTTCTATATACTTAATCAGTTCCTTTAAGTGTACTCTTGAAACTGTCAATCAATCCATTGTTGGTTTAATGACTTTGTTAGGTTTATTTTCGACGATAGATTCAAATACGTCCTTATTTGTAATAATTGGTTTTTTATTCACCTAGCTTCTGTTTCTATTCAAAACCTCATTTTGTATTTTTCTTTGTTACAATAGTACGTACAATTATAACATTTCTTTCAAATCTATTCATTCTAAAACGAAAATTTATTCGATAAATTAAATAGTCAATACCTTGTTTTAGGTATCCGTTAGTTTGTTAAACATTCCGATAACGGATAATTGTTTTCTCTTGTGTTTCCCATTTAAAAAGTTGTCGAAATAATAGATCCTACTATTATTTGATAGCGTGTTTTCCAGTTTGCTAATCGCGCTTTGATAACGCGAGGCTTGCAGTTCAAACTCGTTGTATTTGAACCAATTTTTGAATTTGATTCTGCAACTTGTGCGTTGAAATATTTTCTACATTATTCGTCACGGTACTTCCATAAGCAATGCACGTTTTTTTGTTCGACAAGTAGGAGATATCTTGCGTGTATTGCTCTTAGCTGAAGACCAAATTGGTTCCTTTTTATGTAGGCTCAAGTGTTCTTTGCCACAGATCGACTGCCACTGCCTGTAGATCGCTAGTGCCGTTATGGTAACAGGGTAAATAGATCACGACGGCCGTGGCGTTGCTGTGCTGACTCACCCCCAACGGGTTGCAAGCTAAGTATTCAGACACATACAGGTAAACAACTTGTTTTCTTTTGTATATATCAATGGCATATTCCGTATCAGCGTTTGGTGTAGATACGTAATAAGAAACGTGACATTGTAGAACTATTGTTTGTTGCTGATAATCGATATTATCGCTCTACAGGTGTGATGTACCATTGTTAAAAATGTTTGACAGACACACGCTTATTCTTTTCTACTGATTGGTTTATTTTTCAAACGGTATTAGGTGCAATTTTAAGAAACGCTTGACAAAAGTTCTTACATGTTTATTTACTACTGATTAAATTTATTTTGTGTAAAATACGTGATGCGCACTTCGTATCTAAAGTACTAAATTGTTCGTTTCACCTAATTGTTTGCTTTGAAATAGTAACGCTTAATTTATTGCTTTTGCTTGTTTTGTACAGAATCCTATATTTATTTTTATTTGCTAATAGATACTCGTGAGCAACGTGCTTTTTTGGTTTTCTTGGTATGTTGGCGAACCCCCAACTCACCGCGTTTGATAGTTAGCCTGGTACTTACTTTTCTTCCGGCTACGTCTAGGTACGTAGCAACTTTGTCACCTTGTTACAGCATTACTCATTTTTGCAAATAAAGTTTCTTAGAGTATAAGCAAAAACCAAACTTAACTCATTTGTTTCAACGGCATCGTTTAAAAAAAACATAATACAATTTACTATTAAATGCAACCTCATTAGATATACCGGCAGATAAAAAACTATTCATTCTCGGTGCGCAATAGTAGATACGATAGGTTCAGGTTAACAAAAGCCTTAGTAACAAAACACTAAGCAAGTAGTTACATGTGTACTTACCCTAAAAATAACTAGAAAATCCCTTAACACTAAATGTGGCGTTGTCAAAGTAAATCTTAATTCTCTTTTAAAAGATTTTTGACGTCAGCATTTAACTGAAGAAGTAAAATAGTTTAAAATTGTTTCCCAGTATAAAGAGAGGACTGTTTATAAGATTTAAGTTTGTGTTCCCCGTTGCGAAAGACACTCTTCTTTATATTCTAAGAATGGAAATGCTATTAAGTGGGTAAAATTACTTATTTTATGGTAGTTGGTTCCTAACTTAAGTAGATAGGGCACATGCGCAGCAGCATTTCTGTGCTTAAAGAAACAGTTTAGGTAGGGCATGATAGTCTGCTATGTGCCATTCTATCGCCTATCAAATTGTCTTCAAAATTTAGCTTTTAATTGTAATTTCATAATAAACTTATGTTTAAATTAAACACTTTTTCTGAACATTTACATGACGTCTCGTTGGGAATTATACTATAGACTCTCAGTACTCGCGTGACCGTCGTAAGCCAATGCGAATTAGGTCTTTAGCCTGAGAGGGTGGTAATTGCTTTCTCGGCAGTTAAGTAACACTTACACTTTCTGCCTTTACCTTTTTATCTTTAGGGCCCTTCTCAAGGAGGTGTAGCATATCCTGTGATATCCCCGAACTCCCCTGAGGATTATCTTATAGAAGCTAGGTTATAACTTGTAACTATTATTTGCATTAAGTTGCTATATATTATGTTAATATGGCATTTTGTTTAGCGCGATTTTGTATTTTAAATGCTGCGCCATTAAGTGAAATTAATTCCTATTTATATCGTCAAATCTCAAAGTGTAACAAGTCCAAGTTATTTAACCTTTTTAGTCGCTGTTGCAGTATGGGGCCATTTTGAATTTTAGATCTCACGCCTTTAGAGCAATATTATACGCCACAACAATATAGGCCTTAAACATTAAGTATATCTGACGAATCTATTTTAACTTTTTAAAAAGATACAAAATAATATATTCTGTTAAGGTTGTTACGGTAATCCGTGTGAACAAGAGAAAAGCAAATTACAGTAAGTAAAGTAACAGTAGCCCGCACCGAGTACCGCAACAAAATAACGGGGATCGTGGGAATTAATGCCGAGCTAGCTAAAAACCGCGTAAAGTGGGGCTGGTCACACAGAAAGAAAAAGGAAACCTCAAGAAAGAATTTTATTTGCAAAACCTAAAGAACACAACATGATACAAAAGAAAAGCAATTCTCAAAGAAACATATATCTAGAACCTCCGCGAGGATTTACACCGCACACAAAATCTACGCAAAAATAATATTTTATTGCAAAAAGAGTGTATACCTTCCATTAAAAACCTAAAGCTAAAATTTTCTTTGTTTAACTTCAACTTTAACATATAAAGTGCCATAACAGATAAAGATGTCCAATTGGAACAACGGTGGTGGTTACCTCGAAACCAATGAAACGCTTTGGACTCACACAAATCCACCGCGGACTCAAATAATTCAACCTCCGTGAATTTTCGGGCTCTTCGGGGCTTTTGCACTCTTTCAAAAAAAATTACTATTATTATTATTATTACGTAAGTTATGTTTCCCCAATTACATATATATATATATTGATATATTGAATCTAATAGGAATTATTAGAAATTATTAAGTAAAAGTATAAGTTCAATGCAACATTGTAACACAAGGATAACCCAGAGAGGTTATCGACAGTTCATGTGAACGGACATGCAACTTTGCATCCGTGAGGGCAGTGATACTGCAGGTGGCAGGTCACAGGCGGTCAACAGACCGCAATTACTTAGAATTAAGTTGTTACATTGTAATAAAGTGTACAATTAAAGAGAAACGCAGACATGAGATCTGCAAGTTCTCACAGCCGTGTGAGGGGCAGGTTATTATAAAAGGCACGGGAGCTCAATGCCCGGCAGTCAGTCTTCGAACTCCATACTTCGTTGTTCAAGCTACTCAACCGAGTCAGTCTTCAAACTCCATACTTCGTTGTTTGAGCTACTCACCAGTACAATTAATTATTTTTTTATTAAAGTTATTATGAACCAGCTATTCCAAATTTCTTGTAATTTCTGTTTAACTTATTAAATAAAAAATTGTTAAAGTGTCGACGTTTTTTTTAAAAACCAGCTCCAAAGGCCCGAACTTTAACTGGCGCAGTCGTAACGGATGTCAAAAGGGCACTGATAATCCAAAAATCGGAAGATTGGTGACCAAGAATTTTAATTCGAAATTTTGGCAGAACCCAAACCAAGTTGGAGGAAGAACACAAATCGTCTAAATCCAGCAACAAACCAAGTTGGACAAGGAACAAGAATCGTCTAAGGCCAACAAACAAACCAAGGTGGACAAGATACAGAATCGATCGAACCCACCAAAGAAACAGATGAAATTAATGTAAGTTCATTTCCATACCTTTCTTTAACCAAAAAATATAATTGATATATGCTAGTATTATAATTATTGATTACCATTTATTTATCATTGTTTATGAATTTATTTTATAAATATTGTTTTGATAATAATTACAAAGTGAATTATTTCCAAAAGAAAAAACGAGACTGTATAACATTTTATGAAACTTGAATGTTAAAGAGATATTTTTTCTTTAAAAAGCAAATGAGACTTGAATTTTAAAAGAGATTTTCCTTTTAAAAGTAAATGAGAATTGATACTAAAAGATTCTTACCACAATTATTAAAAACAAACTCAAAATAATCCAAAAAATAACGGGCGCACATTCACTAACACCAAAATAAGAAACATTAACCAGCGCGATTCAAAAGCACGTTTTCATTCCGATAAAATAAAAACACAGAACGCGAAATTAATTTCAAAGCTAAAGTTAATTCTTCAAAAAGCAACCACGGAACGATTGATTAAACCATTGACCTCTATAATACTGAATAAATCACAGCAAAAAACACTCTGCAATAACTGAAACTAGGGTAATTTAAAACTACCGTAACCCAAAACCTCACCTAAGATAAGCAAAGTCTGCGAACGCAATATCATTATTACCTTAAAGAAATAGCTTTCAGGATCTTTTGCACAGTACTAAAGTATAATTTCAATTTGCATCATAAGTAATAAACTCATCACGAAATAATAAAGCAACGCAGTTCTTGCATTTAATACCTACAAGTAATTAATCCATAAAAGCGTGTACAATTGCAACAATCACGGTATAAAATCTAAACGTTTTTCAACTAATTAACCAGCATTATAAAGTGCATTATTTCAATACGAAAATAGAATAACGCTAAACGCTCATAATTGTAAACCTGAAAACGCACGTAACGAAGAGTTCAATTTCAAGTCGTGAACACCGAGATATCTAAGAATAAAACTAGACATAACACTTTATGCAAAAGCATTAGCAAGTAAATTAGTAATTCCTATAAACTGAAAATAACACCTGTAAGTGCAATTACCTCAACGTACGTGATTAAATAACAAAGCCTACAACTTAAGTATTTAAATTGCGACAATAGAGTACAGGAGCAATTAACCTCAAGTTATATTTAGAATATAAGACAAATTAAAAGCTGCATAAAAACAAGCAAATCCAAGACTACGGTAATTAATCTAACATTATTGAAATAAACCTTACAAGTACATCACCGCACTGTGTAAATAAGCACAAGTAACAGCGACTACGATTCTAAAAATAATCAAACGCAGTCTAAACTTAAAATTAATAAATCAAAACCAAAATTAATACTACAAGTACGAAATTAATCTCAAATTTTTACCAAATTTTTATTTACTCAATCTAAACTGAAAATTAACAATTCCAAACTAAAAATAACGCTGAAAAATAACAAAATAAACCTCAATCTTTACAAAATTGGAAATTACCTAATCTAAGGGAAAAATTAACAAACCAAACCAAAGTTAACGTTTCAAATAGCTAAATCAACCCTAATTTTTACAAGATTCAAAATTATTCAATCCAAAAGAAAAATTAATACATCCCAAGCACAATTCACGCTACAAATAACAAAACCAACCCCGATTTCTACAAAATTTGAAATTTTACAACCCAAACGGAAAATTAATAAATCCGAAGCAAAAGTAACAATACAAATAGCGAAATAAACCTCAATTCAAAAAAAAAAAATAATAATAATAATAAAATTTTTTTGAAATTTTCCAAAATCGAAAACAACCCTTAACCAACATGAGTAACACAGACTTGCGACTCTATTTGGAGACAATCCAGATATTTGATGGCACGGAAGCCCATCTCTCAAATTTCATTGGAGCAGCCGAAATGTTCCTAAAAACCTTCTACAAACCCGGAGATGACGCAAGAAATTCATTGCTTATACGCTTGGTAATAAATAAACTAACCGGAAGGGCACTAACCTTAATCGCCAGTAGGGACGATTTACAGGAATGGCAGGAGTTTAAACAACTACTAATTGCATATTTTGGGGACCAACGTAATATAAAATGCCTGGTACGAGACCTAATAAACCTTAGAATGGAACACAATCAATCCCCCTACCAATTCGGAATGAAATGCCAAGACGTGAGAAGTTTAATTTTAACAAAATTAAAAATCGAAGAAACCGATCAAAACGTTAGACATTTAAAAACAAAAATGTATGACGAAATGGCACTAGACACGTATATAAACGCTTTACCAGAACGACTATCGGATAAAATCAGATTCCAAAGACCCCAAAATCTAGAAGAAGCTATGAGCTTAGTAATAGAAGAAGAAAATGTAATGTATTACCGCAACAGACTATACAACCCCAACGTGAATAAAAGTTATTCACCAATAAAAACCATACAAGCTACAAGACAAACAACCCCTCAACAAAAATTCACACCCTTTAACGCACAAACAAATCAACCGCGAATTAATAACCCAAGTTTCAACAATACGAATTTTAATAATCAATATAAACATTTTTCAAAACCAACGTTTAACCCAACTTTTACTAAACCCGCATTCCAACCAAGATTTAATCAAAACCTAAACCAACAAAGACCAGCATTCAACGCAAACCCTAATAGAAATACACCAATGACTAATAATAATAACAACCCTAATAATTATTACAAACCAACACCAATGGATACCTCATCTGGTAACACCAGACAAAATACAAAAATAACACATATCCGACCAAACCCTCATCAGAAACGCAATTTTACATCAGAGGAATTATTCCATCAAGAAATAGAAAAATTTGACACTGACCAGAATAATTACATTGAGACACCTACGAACAATGAATCAAACCATGCAGAAACTTACGAACGTGACGAACAATACGAAACTTACGAGGAGTACGACAAAGAAAACTCGAATTCAAATTTTCAAATGGACCCATTCATAGACAACAAACTTAATAAACTTAAATAACATAAATCACTTAGTATTACCATACATAGAAATACCCCACGCCAAATTCAAACTATTAATCGACACTGGATCCTCTAAAACATTAATTAGCCCCAGAACCGTACAAAAACAATATTTAGATTATGTAGAAAGAGAACCATTTAAAATTAAAACAGCCCATCAAACAACACTACACCAATTCGTAGCCAATATACCCTTACCAAGAACATTTAATGTTAAAATGAAACATAAATTTTGTGTATTCGAATTTAACGATAAATATGACGGATTAATCGGAATGGACCTTCTAAGAAAATTAGGAGCCAACATTGACATTAAAAATCGCTTATTAAGGACAAAATACGGAAAAATCCCAATTAAATTTCAAAACACACAAATTGAACAAAATACACTATAGAACCCCGAACGGAAAGAAAAATAAAATCCCAGTAAAATCTAACAAAATTTAGGAATAATAAATCATATGACATTTCAGCAAGGAGTAGAAACCCCAACCGCCTTAGTGCAAATAAAAGATAATTATGCAACCACAACAATATTAAATTCAAACGACTATCCCGTAGAATTATCATTGACAGACCCAATTAACGTAGAAGAACTAAATTTTAACGAAATGGAAATAGACGAGAATTTAGAAAATAATTACAACCCAATAGAACATGACGAAATGTTAAGAGAAAATTTAACTAACATCCGCTTTAACACCGATATCAATCAAGAAGAAGAAAGAGCAATTAAGAACTTATGTTTCGAATACCGCGACATATTCCATTGCGAAGGAATACCATTAACATTCACCAACACAGTAAAACATAATATCGAGTTAACAGACAATAAACCAATCTTTACAAAAGCATATAGACTACCTCATGCAAGCCAAGAAGAAGCTGACAGACAAGTAGCAGACCTATTAGACCAAGACATAATCCAGCACTCCAATTCACCATGGAGCAGCCCCGTGTTAATAGTACCTAAGAAATTAGACGCAACCGGAAAGAGAAAGTACAGAATGGTAATAGATTATAGAAAGTTAAATGAAAAACGGTAGATGACAAATATCCACTACCAAATATAACCGAAATTTTAGACAAATTAGGCAAATGCCAATATTTTACAACATTAAACCTAGCATCAGGATACCATCAGGTAGAGATGGAAGAAAAGACATATCAAAACAGCCTTCAGCACACCTAGAGGACATTACGAATACAAACGAATGCCATTTGGACTAAAGAACGCACCCGCTACTTTCCAGAGAGTCATGGACAATATACTACGAGGAATACACAATGAGAAATGCCTTGTATACCTTGACGACATCATAGTTTATTCCACATCATTGGTAGAACACATAGAAAGATTGAAGGAAGTATTCGAAGACTTAGACAAGCACATTTTAAAGTACAATTAGACAAAAGTGAATTTTACAAAACAAGTATCATTTTTAGGACATGTAATAACACCCCAAGGAGTAATGCCAAATCCAGACAAAACAAATGCAGTTCTAAATTACCCATTACCAAAACAACCAAAGAAATTAAAGGATTTCTAGGACTTAGTGGTTACTACCGCAAATTCATTAAAGGTTACGCTCAGATAACCAAACCCTGACAAATTGTTTAAAAAGGAAACAAAATTGAACACACCCCAGAATTTATTAAAGCTGTAGACAAAATTAAAACATATTAACGAATCACCCTGTATTAGAATACCCAGACTTTACAAAACCATTTATACTGACGACAGACGCATCGAATGTAGCATTAGGCGCAGTATTGAGCCAAGGAAAAGTAGGTAGCGATAAACCTATCAGCTACGCATCCAGAACCCTAAATGAAACCGAACAAAAATATAGCACTATAGAAAAAGAATTATTAGCCATAATTTGGGCAACAAAATATTTTAGACCTTATTTATACGGAAGAAAATTTTACATATACACCGATCATAGACCACTAGTATGGCTATGCAAACTGAAAGAACCAAATTCGAAATTACAAAGATGGAGAATCAGACTCGAAGAGTACGATTACGAAATTATATATAAAAAGGGAATTTATAACAACAACGCAGACGCTTTAAGCCGAATCCAACTCAATGCATTAGAAACGGAATCCATTATAAGAAACGTAGACGAAGCAGAAATAAGAGAAGATCCAGACGAGATCGACACAATACATTCGACACAAAACGAAGAACCAAAAAACGCGATTAAAATCTTAAACGAAGCAATCGATATGAAACCTAACCAATTTATAATAACAGAAGTTTTAAATAACCCCAATCCAGTAAAATATACAAAGGTAGATAACAAAAAGAAAAATTCAAATTCAAATAACTAAAGATGACAACGAGGAACAAATTATTAAAATTCTAAAAGAATACACCCCCGAGAAAAAACGATTTTATTTTTATTTCAACACCGAACATTTATACCAAAGATTTTCAGAATTATACATTAAACTATTCAACAACTCTGGACCTGAACTCATCAGATGTACTAGAAAACTAATAACACTAGACGACCCTGACGAAATAAACGATGTAATTAGAAATCAACACGAAGGAAAAACCAACCATCGTGGAATTAACGAAACAATAAAACAACTCATAAGACGTTATTATTTTAAAGACATGAAGGACTTGACCACATATTTCATTAACCAATGCGAATTATGTGACAGAGCAAAATACGATAGGAAACCCCCAAAGATACCCTTAATGTTAACCAAAACACCCGACAAACCATTTCAAAAACTACATGCCGATACTCTAGTAGTAGAAGCACAAAACTATCTAACAATTATAGACGCATTTACAAAAATAGGCCAAGCAATACCAATCACATCCAAAAATAGCATTGACGTGACCCAAGGATTTTTGCAATATTTCACATTTTACGGAACACTCGAATCAATCACTTTAGACAATGGTAGCGAATTTAAAAACGAGACAATACAAAACACTTTAGAACTACACAAAATAAAAATTCATTTCATAACGGAAAACCACCCTGAATCAAACGGACTAATTGAACGATTACATTTAACCCTGTTAGAACAAATTCGATTATTAAGAATAAATTATAAAAAGGAACATATAACCAATTTAATGTCATACGCACTAATCGCCTATAATAATACAATTCACTCATCAACAAATTTTACACCCTTAGAATTAACCTTAGGACATTCAGATTCACGAAATCCCTACGACATACACTACAATAAAGAAGTATATCAACAATATGCAAAAGACCACAAAGAAAAATTAAAAATAACTTACGACAAGGTAAAAGATAAATTAGAAAACGATAAAGAACGTATCACCACAACCCGAAACAAAAATACCGACTCAAATAAATTTTCAATAGGACAAACCGTGTATGAGAAAAACTTTCAAAGCAAGCGACATAAAACAGCACCCAGAAATTTAGGACCATTTAAAATTAAGAAAATATCAGATAAAAACATAGCAGTAGTAGACAACGGTAAAATAACAAAGTACATTCATTTAAAAAACCTAAGACACCCTGTAATTTCAGATGGACAATCATCACCCTTACCGTCAACCTCCACCCAGGTAGAACGGACAACCAAGTAATGATATAACAAATAAAAACAACCCCGGTATACTACCAATTAAATTAGTCAGTATGCAAAACCCAATTAACATTTTCAAAATTAAATACCCTACACTCTAGTATTATTGAACCAACCGATTTATTAAACGAATTAATAAGAATTAGATCACTTATAATTAACAGTAAATTACCTTTTGATGTAACAGAATCGAACATTCTAATATTTGAAAAGATAGCTATAGTAAAAGGCTACATTAAGAATAACGAAATAATATTTTGATAGAAATCCCGATAGTAGAAAGTAACAATTATCAATATTATCATTTATTTGCTTTTCCAACAAAGGTTACTAGCACATGCCAAGTAATCATACCCAAAACCAAATTCCTATCCCTAAATGAATTGAGATATGGTTATACAAACGAAAAATGTACTGAAGTAACACCAAACCAATATTTATGTCAATCGATGACGACAACAACCATTCAAGAAGACAGTCCTTGTGAAGTACAACTATTAAAATTCTCAAATCATTACGAAAACTGTGAAACCAAACAAGTGCAAATAACTAATATGAAAATTCAAAAAGTTACAGATAACAAATGGATAGCCATTTTCCCAACAGAAGTAATAGCAACCATCCACTGCAACCAAGATGAAAATAACCAAGCATTAATCGGAAGCAAACTAATTACCCTCAAAGAAGACTGTTATGTGAAATTGAAAGGAGAAGTAATCAGAGTTTATCAAGATCCCATAACAACAAAGAAACTTGCAAACCTACCGGAACTACAATTCAAAATACAACAAGAAGACAAAGAAATAATCAAGAAACCTATGAAGCTAGAGCATCTAGACTTAGACGACCTCAAACACGCCGTGAAATTAGTGGAAAGTTATAAAGAACAATTAAATGAACTCAAAACGCCAAAGTTACATTATAATAATATAAGTATTTGGACAATTGTATTGATCATTTTAGTAATTTTTGTAATCATGTATGTATTATACAAAATGTACCTTAGATATAAGAATGAAGGAAACAGTTCTAGATTTAAGGAAACAAAAGAAAACAAAGAAACGACAAGTATACCTTTAGAAATAATGAATTTTAAATGAAATTGAATAATGTATTTTATGTATTTAAAATTAAGAAAACCTTAATTTTTCATTTACGGTGGAGGAGTTATGTATCCCCAATTAAATATATATATATATATATATATATATATATATATTGATATATTGAATCTAATAGGAATTATTAGAAATTATTAAGTAAAAGTATAAGTTCAATGCAACATTGTAACACAAGGATAACCCAGAGAGGTTATCGACAGTTCATGTGAACGGACATGCAACTTTGCATCCGTGAGGGCAGTGATACTGCAGGTGGCAGGTCACAGGCGGTCAACAGACCGCAATTACTTAGAATTAAGTTGTTACATTGTAATAAAGTGTACAATTAAAGAGAAACGCAGACATGAGATCTGCAAGTTCTGACAGCCGTGTGAGGGGCAGGTTATTATAAAAGGCCCGGGAGCTCAATGCACGGCAGTCAGTCTTCGAACTCCATACTTCGTTGTTCAAGCTACTCAACCGAGTCAGTCTTCAAACTCCATACTTCGTTGTTTGAGCTACTCACCAGTACAATTAATTATTTTTTTATTAAAGTTATTATGAACCAGCTATTCCAAATTTCTTGTAATTTCTGTTTAACTTATTAAATAAAAAATTGTTAAAGTGTCGACGTTTTTTTTAAAAACCAGCTCCAAAGGCCCGAACTTTAACTCGTATCACACTTTATTTCATAGTGGCGCACCTCGGCCTTTGTTGAGTTGAAAACTGAGTTCGTTATCACTGTACCTGTTAATATATCATTGATCTCCTACTCCGTCAGTGGGTATGGTCTACAAACTCGTCGCTCATTTTAACCAATCAAATCTTTGCATTTAAAGTAGTTTCTGATGTAATTTACTATGCTTTCAAATAATTGTGGCCTGCTCGCAGGTGCTTCGTTATCAAACATGCGGTGTTTTGACGAATCTAATCGCTTTTCCATAAACAACTGATGCAATTTGACTTTTAATTTTCATGTATGCATTTTATTTACGCAATTTTTAATCTCCTTTCTTATCAAAATGGTTAACTATTTTGTACGCATTTACACTATGCTTCCTGAAGCTCTATTTCTATCTCCGTATTAACCTAATTGTTTGGAACTTTTTTGAATGCGTGTTTAATTACACTTTATTGTTTACTTACAAAATACGCTTGCTTCCACTGAAAAATATCATTATTTGCTTTACCTGAATTAACTAAAACTCTATTTACAGGATGTTAAATATTTACTATTTACTCAATTATGATTTGAATAAGAGCCGCTATACTTGCGGCCACGTCCCCAATGCTCCACCCGAAGGTACTACATTGGGTTTAAATGCAAAAAATAAACGTGCTTCTAATTTATTATAACTTCATAATTAATCCACTCTAAATAAAAATCTAACAGATTGAAACAAAAACTAAAACAGGGTTTAAATAATGGTATCCCTAGCCTTGACTTTGGAGCGTGCCCGATCAACAAGACGAGCAAAAATGAGAAGGGGAGGGATCCGTAGTCCCGGATAGCAGACGCCGGCTCTGCTTACCAGTGCGACCTGAAGGGTCGACTTAAAACTATCCAAATCTAGCTAGCTAATTTAAAATGGATTCAAATTCCTAAGCATTTACCAAATGTATTAATAGTGAATCCAGCTATTTTGCCTGCTTTATAAATTTACAAATTCGTCCTCCCTGATCTAAGTATTTTATCCTAAATTTGTCCCTAACGTTCCCTATCATTCCCTAACTGACATATTATATATACAATCTTCTTTCCTATATATACTGCGACCAAAAATTGGCGACAGAACGTCATACGAATTAAATCAAGCCACAAAACAATACAATGCAGGCAAAAATATAAGTGTAAAAATAAATATAAATATAATATAAATATATAAATATACATATAATAAATATATAAATAAATATTTAAATAAGCAAAAGCATGTAACAGTGCATGTATTAGCAAAAGCAAATACATTATCAGGTGCACTCGCATGGGCATTATATCGACTAGCGCCATTACACAAAAACGTGCTTGACTATTTACTTAATGCATATCTTCCTTGTTTCTACGCTAACTATGCGTCTTCGTGTGTCTATTTGCGTCGCTTAAAACTATTTATACTTTATATACAGGGTGTTGACTGCTTACTATTTACAAACTATCTCCATTTCTCAATTCTTTACTAAATAAATGCAGTTCTCTGCTGCCTATGGTAATTTCTCATTTCTAAACGACCTTTACTATAAAGTACACCTTAATAACCCCTTATCACAGCAATATATATATATATATATATATATATATATATATATTGCTATGATAAGAAGGTAGTTTAAGGGTAGATTAAGTCATAGGGGTCGTAGGATAGATATAAATAACTTTAACTTCAAGAAAATCAAATAATTTTATCAATTATAGGAGTAAATTGACCATTCTACAAAAAGTCAATTGTGAGGACACTGTATATAAAGAATATTTGATCTAATGCATGAGAAAGAAGCTCATTTAGTAATAATCCGATACCATTTAATTAGACTAGTAATGTGTGCGTCGTATAATATGTTTAAGCCTAGTTTACGAGTAAAGAAAAGGTTTAGAAGCTACTAATTGCATCAAAATTAATTATCGGTATATATAGATAAATTGGCATTCCAAATATTTAATAATTACGTCGAAAATATCAACACATGTTTAAGAAAACGCATTCTAATACGTCACTAAATACGTGACTAGAAAGAATACAATTGTTCAGAAGACCAACATTCTGTAACGAACAAATAAATACCAGGCGGTTCATTATATAATAAGTTTTGGACTTATAAACTACAAACATAAAATTACGTGATTGAATGTGGGTAATAATTGGGAATCCTGAGAAATAACCATATAATACAGAACGCATACGTCACCAAGAATTCGACAGGAATTTTCAGAAATACCGAGTTCTGCCAGAGATAAGGCAAAGTACAAACCTTGATCAATAAATACGCCAATGGAAACAATTAGTGGAAAGGGTTTATCAATACAATAGGAAATGAATAAAGGTTCAGTTCATATTCAACCAAGCACAAACTATGCTCAAATGCAGTAGAAATGTACGTGATAAAATTAATTAGTGAAACGTTATAATTCAGAATAAGTAAAATTTGAAAGTGCAAAAATTATGCGACAAAAAATAAGCCGATCTACAAATAGACGGCTTTTGTTGATGCCATTTTGTTGATGCCACTTTCGTTGATGTCAGTTTCGTTGATGTCATATGTACTAAGTTGATATTTAAGTTTATATGCAAGTCGATGTTCATTTCGAGATCCAAGCCTTAACACAACCCTAAAAATACGTCTGAAAGTGCGATCAAAAGGGTACTCAAAGTTGATTCAAGGAAAAATACAAGAAATCAAAAATGGATAATCCTGACCAATAAGTAGAGCGGACATAGCAACTCCAGTGACCGTTCTAGGTTAGCGATTTTTAAACATTTATTATTTAAAGACTGTTTCAAATTTAATATTTGTTATACATTATATATTTGTAAGGGTCATCAAAAAGGTCATTTGAAAATATGAAAACAGGGAAAGCATTTTAGAGCGTTCGAAGATAGTTGAGAGTAATTAAAAGATATTTTTGCTGGCTTTCAGGAAAGCATAAATTTGGTAAATGTAAATATTTTATCCAAGAGAAAATTTTAAGGTTACAAAACATTGTACATGTTATCAATTATTATATTGTGTCATCTTTGAACTGCCTTATTTGAATCCATTTAAAGGATAAAATAAGATTTATTATTAGGAAGTCGAGCATTCAGTGAGCTAGTCGTGGTGAACAAATAAAATATAGCGTACAAATCGTGGGGCTGTATAGGGCATATCACAACAATAACATAGGTTTATCAAATTTTTATGACATTCAAAACACATGCATGAAATATCTTATATCTAATAACGAATCAAACTGCTTTTGTTGCTCCACGATAAATCGAGATGGAAATTTATATTCTTCAAACAAAGCTACCAGCCATTTCTAACTAGAGACGACTGCAATCCAAACTAACATCCATAATTCCTAGTTAACAAATTTCTTAGTAGACAAATTTCAAATCGACAAATCCTAAGTGACGAATTTTAAATGATGAATCTTACATGACGCGCTAAATAAATTAAACCAAATTAAATTAGTTCGTAAAATATATACTTTACCAACCGTTAGTAGAAGGTATCTTAATAGTTTCAGGTCGAGTACGACCTGACCTGCTTACTTTAGTAACTGATGCGAAGGTCGCCTGCTTCTAGGCGGGAATACATGTTGATAAAGCTGTTGCTAGCGGGCGACTAACTAAAAGAAACAAGAACCGAATAGTCGCGACGTTAGAGGCGTGGAATATGAAAGAAACAACTAGAAATGCGCGTGGATATAACTTTATGTGACACAGATAGTTTAATATAAGAAGATTAATAAGGAATAATGCACGCTTAGCGCATTATTCTCGAAATTCAATGTGAATAATTATTACTGAAATTAAACATGTTACACTACCCCTTCCCCAAAAGAAAAAAATCTTTTATAACAAAAAAATTTTAAGCGAAAAACAAAAGATTTATTTTTAATAAAAGCTTTTATCAAACTCCTAACATCACAATTATTTGCTAAACATCATAGTTTACGAATTAGAAATACTTATTTAATCAACATCCAGAATAACCTCGAAATTTATGTAAACGAGAGGGACTAATTTATACAAATTTGAGTGTGCCGGTAACTACGTGTACCAAACGTCCATTGGGAGACAAAATCGGGAAGTCATAACCGGTATAGGTCAAAATCGAGAGAAGTCAAATCAAAAAGTCAAACACTCCACGGGACAAAAAAAATTAATTTAAGTTTTAAGGGAATTCTTTTATCAAGGCAAGAATGTTCTTACTCTTACTGAAGCCTGTACATACTAACTATAACTAAACACAACATAAAATGTCTAAACTTTCAAAAATACTAACTCCACTTCTTGGAGTTTTAGCAACTTCACTAACCAAAAAGGACGCTATTATATCAAAACAGCATCTTAATACAAAATACTTCAGCTCAAATTGATAACCAAAACCAAGATAAACTAACCAACAGGTTACTTACAAAAATGGCGGTGAGTGCTCATCACCACTACAACTCAAAGTGTTAGAAGTTTTGTTTCTACTAAACTTAAACTTCAACACAAATTCTCTACAAAATGTAACTCTTAATACAAAACCGACCGAACCAGTCAGGGCTGAAATCTTTTTCACCCTACTGATTATACTATCACTAATTTCCAAATATCATCACCTATTAGTGACTGATCAAATGGTAAGGTTTACCATGCGCAGGTTAAACTAAACTAGTATGTACATCAACGTACACTACAAAACTACTACTAAACTTCGACTACAAGTTTCCATAACCATACAAAATTTCTATGTAAAATAAGTTGCAGAAGGAAAATCCTCATTTAGTATAAGTTATAACCATACTAAATCAAAAATCAGAACAAAACGAAACAAGCAAATAACTGATTTACTTATAATCAAAGAAATGTCTAAACTGAAACTAATCTTCAGGATCATCTTCCTCATCTGATGTGTCAAATGCAGCAAAGGGCTTCAAATCTTTGAGGTGCCATCTACCGGCTTTAGAATCATCAATAAAAAACTAATCACGACGATAGCTAACAGAAAAAATTTAGAATCATCAATAAAAAACTAATCACGACGATAGCTAACAAAAAAAATATCAGTGTTCAGATACACTCTCACCCTACTACCAACCGAACTGTCGAAACAACTACAATGCTTCACAACGCCTAAATTTGCTAGAATGACAACTCCTCCACGAGTCTTACCTAGACTAACAATCAAAAATTACATCAACTCAAAAAAATTATGATGCATAAATTACTAGAGCGACTAACTCACCTCAAGTGTCGTCTAGACTTACGTAATACTGAGCGACCAACTCTTCCTGAGTCCCGTCTAGACTGACATACTGCTGAGCGACCAACCACGACGACAAGTTCCGCCTAGACTAAATTGCGTTGCAATGCCGATCTAAATTAAAAATTTGCTGTCAAAAACAAAAACGTGCCTATGCACAGGAGCAATTCTCAAATGATATGACGACAGCTCAAATCGGTGTACCCTTAAAAATAGAATCTGTAGCATTATCATCAAATTCGAACAAAATATTTTTTATTGACTCAAGCGAATTAAACAACCAGGTCCTTTCACTTATTACACCTCTAATCCTAAGTTCATATTCCAGTTCCTCTTTAAGTAAACAAACAATTTGAAATTTTTCAGACATATTTGTAATAGTCTAATATTTTAGTGAAATTAAATTTATAAATCTAAATGATTCAAGCTTTAAGAAAATTGTCAAAGCAAATTTTGGGCAACGAAAGGTCAAAGTCAGTGACTTTGGTAAAAATAGATTTTTGCCAAAACAATATCAAATAAAACCTTTATTAGGCCAAAGTAAAATTAAAGTTAAAAATAAATTTGGCTAAGGTAATTAACTGACTAAAAGAAAGTCAATGTCACAACTAAATTTGTGCCAAAACAAATTTCGAGAACATTAGCTAATTTGAGCAAAAAAATTTGAAACTAATAGCAAAATTAAGCAAACAAATTTCGAAGCCAAAATAAAATTTAAGCAAACAAATTTCGAAGCTAATAGCAAATTTAAGCAAACAAATTTCGAAGCCCTACACGTTGCGGCGTCATTGAAACGACTTTTGTTTTACAGAAGGCACCACGTTGTGAGCGCCACTGAAACGTTATTTCTTCTACGTTGAGGCGCTAGTGTAACTTATTTTTCTTAATGGGCGTCAGTAAACAAAAATCTTCCGACATAGCTAGGGGTCTATTCCTGGGTAGAGCAATAAAAAGTGGGGGGTAATTCAAATTCTGTTTGCAAACCAAAGCTAAGCTAAATTAAATAGGCGCCCGCATGTCCTGAGATAATTACGATAATAGCAGAGCACAGTTCTAAGGGCGGACGTGGAAACCCAAAGATAAAACGATCGCCTTCGTTAACAAAAACCTGTCTTATCAAAATAAGACGCAGCTCCTGTAACAAATTGCAAAGATTAAATAAATAAAAAAGTAGAACACCATTTGTGTCCTATAAAAGTATCAAAAATAAAAATGTATAGCCAATACGATATTGGCACAAAATTATTACTCAAAAATTTTACCTTTGTGTAATCAGATTTGATCGTATTTGACCAAAATAGAAGCCTCAAGGTGTAACTAATTGTTTACTAAAAAAAACTCTTTTTTTTAAATTTTAGAACTTTTTAACAAGTAACACAAATTTATCATTAACATCTATATCAAAGTCAAGGTTTTGACTTTTTAAAACAACCAACTACACTTTAAATATGAACCTGCTTTAAACATTTGAGTGAAAATAATTTGTAAGCATAATACACTGAATTACGTTCTAACCTGGGTAGATCTTTTCAGGTAGATAACAATTTCTAGAATCTTATACAGAGTGTCTTTAAATACTCCCTGTATGTTTGTTGTGGTTTGTTTAGTATTCTTGTTAATCTTGTAAATCATCCTAGGTCATGGATCGAAACGTAAGTAAAGATAATTTTAAAAACTATGAGTGATTTAATCCCCAAAGAAGATTAAGAAGTGTCTTTAAATTTTCAGATTTAACTTTTATGATTTACATGTAGATAAATGCTAATCACAAAAATAGGAATGTTTGGTTTAAACAAAATGACAGCTGCACGAAGCATTTGTTTTCACAACATCTGTCAATTGTGCAACACAAAAAAATATGACGTCATAAACATACGGTTAAATTATCTAAGGTTCAGATGGAACAAAGTTTGTAATTATAAAAACCTAATCTGACAAAATTTTGTTCTACGGCTTATAAAATCAGTTCAACAATAATTGAGAATTACACAGATTACATTTTGAAAACATAATAGCAACTTTACGTGCTTTATATGATAGTCTGTTTATCAAATTTTTATGACATTCAAAACACATGCATGAAATATCTTATATCTAATAACGAACCAAACTGCTTTTGTTGCTCCACGATAAATCGAGATGGAAATTTATATTCTTCAAACAAAGTTACCAGCCATTTCTAACTAGAGAAAACTGCAATCCAAACTAACATCCATAATTCCTAGTTAACAAATTTCAAAACCGTTAGTAGAAGGTATCTTAATAGTTTCAGGTCGAGCACGACCTGACCTGCTTACTTTAGTAATTGATGCGAAGGTCGCCTGCCTCTAGGCGGGAATACATGTTGATAAAGCTGTTGGTAGCGGGCGACTAACTTAACGAAACAAGAACCGAATCGTCGCGACGTTAGAGGCGTGGAATACGAAAGAAACAACTAGAGATGCGCGTGGAAATAACTTTATGTGACACAGATAGTTTAATATAAGAAGATTAATAAGGAATAATGCACGTTTAGCGCATTATCCTCGTAATTCAATGTGAATAATTATTACTGAAATTAAACATGTTACAGATTATCGCTCCAAGCGGACAGACAGCGTCAACTTTCGCTTGTGCAAATCCGACAGGAAGTATTTATAGGAAGACCATGACGAACAAGGAATTTGCTTTTGTCAAAACATGAATATTGTTTGTTATATAGCTTTAGCAAAAGAATGAAAGTGTCCTTTCATCACAAGCAAAGTCTAATTCAACACGTTATCAAAACAGGTGTGCGTAGAATTTGTAGCAAGTCTTTATCAATTGATAAAGCCAGTCAACATTTCGAGGAGCTGCATGCAATCACGCAACGTTAATAAACCAATACAAAGTATATTAATACGACCTTTAATTAAACAAGGTACAGACTACAACCAATTTTACAAACCTCCAAATTCGCTGTGAAACTGGTTTGAATAATCGTGTTGAAGTGCACAATATCTATAATAACGTATTATATACGAGGTCGTATTTGAATATAAAAGGAAATCTATACAAATTGTACTTGAATAAAGTACTGTACAAACGACTCCGCCTCTGGCGGCGGCACGTAACATTTCTTAAAATGATATGACCACATTATACAAAATTACGGTTAGAATTATTTTGTTTTATCTATTTTGTGGTTTAATATAATTTATGAACCTGAGATACATTCCCATATTTATTACCTAGAAATAACACTATGCTTGTGTGGTTTTTCATTTATGACCTGAATTTACCATAATAGAACAAACAAATTTATTAAAATGTCATGCTTAATCAACACTGTTATTTTTGAAATTAAAATACACAGGATATATAATTATTAACTTGTCCGTTTAAGATTAAATTACCTCTTTTGTATTCGATTTTTTTAACCTAACGCCAAAGCGCTACAAATGGTACGAAAGTAATATTATATTCCTTCTCATTAAAGTAAACAACTAAATTCAGCATTAACTGTAATGCTTGTGATCTCAGTCCCGTCTCTTTGAATGCCATTATAAAAACCAGTTTTAAAAAACAGTTCTAGAAAGTTTATTATAGAAGAGTAGAAGGTTTAACAAGGCGAATCGTGGTAGCCAGCAATCCAAATACAGTATAGTCAACTAGCTAAAGTGAAAAATTTTGATCCGACAGTAACTGCTCTATTTATTCTGACAAATACCAAAAATTGTGAGCGTATATTTGATCCTGAAATTGACTTTTCCCCTTTGTTAAGTGAAGTTGTAGTTTGATTTTCTATTTGGACGTGTCTATACTAGAATCAGACCCAAGTGATACAACCGACATATGTTGTGCCTTTAACTACATTTTTCGTAATATACTGACAGTAGAAAGATAATAATCTTCAGTTAGTTTTGCTAACTAATACACATTTAAGCAGAATCCATCTTGATTCTTTAGTAATATTAAAGGCCGAAATTTTTTTATTGTGGTTTTAGTATTTATTGTATGTTCAGCAAGGAAACCGGTTTTCATTTGAACCGACTGCGATGTATTTCTATTTCATCAGTTTAATTTTATTAAATACAATAATTTATATATATTTAGAAAACGACCACTATAGCATCTAAGCGTATGTACTCTGTTTAACTGTCGTGAAAAGTCGCATATAATGAAGTTAAATGGAAGCACCTAATAAGCTTCTAGGTCTCGCATCACATTTCAAACTTCAGCTAGATTTAGTAACAGGTTCTTAAAAGTTTTCTTGTTGTAAAACTAAACATTGTTAAAGTTAGCACTGCATGAAATGCCACATCTGATTTATATTATGCTAAAGTTTCCTACTAACGCAAAACTTAGTAGATACTTACTCTGAAACCAAATGTTTCAAAGTTCGAGCGTCGGTTAGTCTACAATAACTCTAATTGTTATAGGTAAAGTTAGTGCGAACACGGGCGATTTTATATTCGTGGTCTATTAAATACGATCCGGCCATAATTTCAGGCTGACGTATCTTCGTGAAACTAAGTTTAACTCTGAAAGTTTGGCGTCGTCATTTAGCACGGCAGGCAACAGCTCATGACGCCTTTGCTATATAACAACAGCTCCAACAATGCGCACCTGCAGAGTACCTTGCCATTATCTTGATTGCATGTCGTGAAAGTCACCTGTAGACTCTGATTGATGATTGCTTTCGGCACTACACATGATTACGTCACTATAGAATGTCATCGTACGACTTGGCGACGCTAAGAAGTTTTACTGAATCTAAACTTGTTGAAATTTTATTACAAAAGTGAAAAGTTTTTTTGCTTTCACAACATTTTAACACAAGAATAGCAAAAGGTACTTTCTTAGAACAACTTCTGAACTAAATTTATATCAAAGTTGAGGTATTGTAAATCTAATATAGAACTGTTCCTAATCAAAAGTAAGGGTTTCGTAACTACATTACCTGGACGTGATCTATAAGACACGGTTTGGTCAAAACTGCATTTCGAAAGTAAATACGTGATAAAAGAAGTGAAGTTAGTAAACGCTAACTCCCAAGATTAGACAACTGAAGGAATTGGATAAACTCGACTCTGTTTGAAGTAAAATTGAAAACAAGTCCAAAACACATCTTGCAAATTATTCGTTTTTAGAAGCCGCAAGAAAATTGCTTAGTTAGTAAACTCATCTTAGATACGTAATAGTGTTTCCTGGGTTTTAATTTCTACAAGGTTCGTTGCGTGTCTTCGTGTACGATATTTATTTATTTGCTGGATGCTATATTTTTATACGAACTTGTAGGTCAATTTTGATCTTTCTGCAATGGTTGATTAAATGCAATAGTAGAATACATATACAAGGTAATCGTAAAGATCATGTACATAGGGAAGGGTGTAATTCTTTGGATTATTTCACGCCTAACAACTCATATAAAAATAGGCGCGCAAACGCTTCATTAGTGATCTATAGGATGTTGAAGTTTCGAGATCCTTTTAGCTTTTTCCCTATAGCTCCTGTAGCGGTGCACCGCATAAAAGTTTAGGGGATGAATAGGTGACAAGCCCCCTGAACAAATACCACACTGTAAATTGTCACAGTCATTTGACATGCCCGATGATGTAAGTCCTACGGCATAACTTATACTACAAATTACATTGAAGTATTTAGCGTGTATGCGTTACTTTAAATATACACCAGATAAGAAGAAATAAATATTAAATTTGGATGTACGGACTAAATATAGACATACTCAGTACAATAAGATTTCAAGAACAATAAACGTTTATTAAGCATGACATTAAAGTTTTGTTCCTATATGGATAAATTAGATGATTAGGTATAACATGGTTTCTCTTAAACACATTGTAGGCGTATTATACCGCAAATAAAAACAAATGAAGGTGTCACATATCACGTATGCGTTTCTTACTGAAAAATAAACTATAAATAGACAGTTGTACAATACTCTTTGATTCAGCGAAAATTAATTATGTTATATTGTGTGAATGAAGTTTGACAGCGGTTAGAATGGATCGGAAGAAGGTGAGATGTTATATAACGACTAAACTCAAAAACGCTAATTGAGTTAAAAGTAACACTGCTTTAAAGTGTAAATATGGAATTACCTGGTACAAATAATCGGGTGTACGAGCTCTTGAATTAACTTCGTTTGCAAGTTTGGAAATGAATGCTAACCCATGCAATGGATTTGGAAATTCATGTCACCTACTATAAAAAACTTTTACACCTGCGGATTATTTCAAAGAAGAGACTGTTTTGTGTTAAGAGAGCTGTTGTTAAAAAGGCAAACAAGATTAAGTGTTTCTGGGAATTTTTAGTTTCTACAAAATAACTAGAAATTAAACTGGAAGTAAAATATGAGCTTCTTTGATTATACTTTATAATTATGTACATGTGACTTAAGAGTAAGTGTTGTATCTGTGTAGTAGAAAATTACCAGATTGTGAAGATGACTATTTTGTTGGACTATGAAATAACGACGGAGCTGAATTAGTTTTAAATTTAAGTTTAAGCTTATCGGGAAATGAAGTTTGAACATTCCGAAAAATTAAATGATGGCTATGTATTAGTTTTAAAATATTTTTCTATGAACAATTGAATGATGAAGTGCAAAGTTGGTTTTCTACCATGTTGTTCTTAAGGGTATCTCCAGAATATCCGGTATATCAATATTGGAAACTCGAACATTGATGTGGTAGTATTATATACTGATTTAAAGTTTATCTTTAGAATTTTAGTAACCTGACGAGTTTAGTGTTAAGAAATTAGTTTTTTTTAGGAAAATAGTTTATTGGCATTCTAATTAATTATGTAAAGTTAATAGAAGATAAAGTGAGGTTAAATTTTATTTAGACTTATTTATTATCTAAAAAGAATAAATTTTTAAAAAGATACCCAGCCACCCCAGTGATGAAGTAGTATTTGAGAAGAGGTCATTTTACAATTTTCTTTAATATGGCCTTAATTTAATGAACGCTTTTACGATGTAAAACAAGGTAAAATAAAATGTAATAAATTTTCGAAAATAAAAAAAGAGACCTTTTTGGAATAACTGTTTTCCGGGTAGGGAAAATATCAAAGAAATTGCCGAGGAGATGGTTTGACACTACTTAATTATGACAATAAAAAACCTTTCAAAATATGTGGATATTGTAACTTAGTTTTTGTATTACAGCTTACAGCCGTTTTAAATATTTATTTTTGTTGCTTTTATTATTTTAGTCATAGTAGAGATTGTAGTAAACCGGCATACCCTTAACTTTGTTAAGGGTTCCAGTCCCTTCGACGCAAATCTGAATTTCTAACTTAACGTCAGTGTTATCCATAACAATATCTCAAAGACTGCTGGATATATAAAAGAAAAATCAAAAAGTTCTTGAAATTTCAACCATGTAGATCGATAAGGAATCATTTGAGGACCTATGTTTAAATGAATTTTCAGTCATGAAGTAAACCAAAGAATTACTCTCTTCCGTATATGCATGATAAGCGGGAACACCCGGTATAACTATATAATTGTATATACAGGGTAGCGTATTAGTGTGAGGAAGTCCAGTTTTTCGCTTAATATTTTCCACATTAGAAGGATTTTAAATAAAAGTCGTGGGATGCGCACAATTACAAGCTGCTTTGATTAATCGGGTCTCTGTGCCGGTTTTTTTAAATTGAACAACCTATATTTTACGTTACATTTCTATCTCCTTTTAAATTCTTTATTAGCGTATTTTTTTTTAAATGGTATAATGTCAAGTAATAAATTTTTTGTGGAATACCTGAAAAACATGGACTGATAAAAAATGTGTAAGCTCGTTCAGTTTTAAATTTTTGAGTTAATATTTGATATATCTGTTATTCGTTGTTTCATATCTTCCTTCATCGTTGCATATGATTGATATTGTCTTCTAACATAAGCCCATATGAAAAAGTCAACTTTAGATAACTCTGGCAATCAGAGTGGACATTTCATCGGTCCTCTTCTAACTGTCCATCTCTCTGAAAATGAATTATTTAAAAATGTATTTATCTGTACGACAATATGTACTGTCGCTCCGTCATGAAAGTAATACATTCTCTGTTTGACTTCACTGGACAAGTGTTGTATAATTTGATGTATTTGATTTTTCAGATAATCCAAATAAAGCGCCTCAGTTACACTGCCATAAGAGAAATATGGTTCAATAATATAATTTCCTATTACACCGCACCAAACATTTAGGGACTAGCTTGTATAACAAAACAGCCCGTACTGACTTCAGTTGGTCGGTGTTATAATAATGGCAGTTATGTTTAACAATCCCATTTTTATTAAATGTAGTTTCATGAGCAAATAAAACATAATTAAAAAATTGTCTGTCCCGTTGACTTTTTTCTCAACCCAATTCACAAAACGTTATTCTTTTTCAAAATATTGTTGCAATACCTTTTGCGTTTCTTATATGCGAACTTGTATAAATAACAACGGTGCGACTTAAGTCATTTCTTCAGCTGATATCTAAAGATCTCCAGTAAATCTAACTGTCATCTCATTATTCTCCTCTAAATCTAGTCTTTGTTCTGTCATGTTTTCGATACGTTACATTTTTTGTTCGTATAGACACGTACGTGTGAAAAATGTTAACTAGAATTGAACAAAGCGGAATAAAAAACAGAATGAAAAAATATTATGAGAAGATCAGTTTGGGTTCAGGCGAAACAGGTGAACACGGGAGGCCATTTTAGTTTTAAAAGTGATAATGGAGAAAACAATAGATACAAGAAAAAGCGTGTATATAGGATTAATAGATCTGAATAAAGCATTCGACAATGCAAATTTTAAAAAATATTCGCAATTTTCAAAAAAATAAGAATGAGTTATAGGGATATATGGGTAGTACATATCCTACACGAAAAGCAATCAGTGGTAATAGAATTAGAGCAGGAATGTAGAGAAGTAAATATCAGGAAGCGGGTAAGACACGGATGTACGTTATCACTGTTAATTTTTAAATTGTACCCCGAAAAGGCTACGAATGCTGTGAAATGCAGAGAGACATTTGGAGTTATTATGCAAGGACAAACAATTGATATGCTTAGATTTACAGATGATATAGCGGTATTATCATCTAGCAAGGAGTAGTTAGAAGCAGTTCCTAACTAGCATAGAAATGCAATATCAAAATCAATAAAAATAGAACTAAAGTACTGGTATGTAAAGGAGGGAAAAATAAGTCAAAACCAAAATACAAATAAGAAACGAGAACTTACAAAAGGTTAATGATTTTTGCTACCTAAGAAGTCATATGAAGCCAAAGTGGAAAATGGAAGAAATATAAAACAAAAATTAGTATGAAGCTGTTCTGCATTTAACGTAAAAAAGCAACTACTGTGTTTGAAGACAACAAACATGGAAATAAGAAAAATATTGCCGTAAGCATGTGTGGAGCATAGCACTGTACGGTTGTGAAACGCGGACAGTATGAGAATCGAACAGGAATAAGATAGAGGCCTTTGATAAATGGTGGTACTACAGACGTATAATGAGGATATCGTGAACAGACAATGCTAAGAACAAAGAGGTACTAGAAGTGGCAGAAGAAGAAAAAAATATGTGGGAAATAGTAAAAATAGGAGTTATAGGACGATAGGACGTATTCAAAGTATGGGGGAATAGTGCGAGTTAGAATTTTGGCCTTTTTGAGCGACTTATTAAAAAGTATCTTCAAAAATATTTTTTTATCGATTTTTAATTATACAGATTTACAAGTTAAATTTTTAATTACAAGTACATTATATTCATTAACGTATTGAGATCAAAGTTACCCTAAGTTGATATTCACTGAATTAAATGAACAAAAATTAGGATGAGTAACTGAACAACCAACAAGGTTGAAGTTGTGAAGCTCAAGGCTGACTGGCCATCTTGGGCTCTCGAGGGTATTTATGTTGTCCCTGCCCCTAACATTGCTTGTGGGGACTGCAGAGTTCATTTCTGCTTATTTCTTTATTTATTTGTACAATACAAAGCAACAATCTTAATTCTAATAATTGCAATCTTATTGTCTGATGTAACCTGCCTGCAGTGTCATATTACGTCTGGAATGCAATGTATTCACATCCGTTCTCATGTCTGGTATATGAACTTCCATTAACCTTTTATTACTTGTCCTTCAATTAATTATACATTGTAACAATCTAACTTCAAATTTAGTAATTCCCTTTGTTTACCTGTATATCCTAATTTGGGGATATGTAACTTGCAGAATATATTAAAAGCAGAGAAAGGAAAAGAGATGGGTAGATATAAACCTAGATTAGACTATTGCACACAGATAGCAAAAGATGTGAGGGCTATGCGAATTTCTAGGAATGTGTAGGTTAGCTCAAAGCAAGAAACAATGTAGGTACGCGGTCAATCAGTTCCAGAACTAAGAATCTAATAATGATGACAATAAGCAATGTGTGTTCCTTGCACTTATGCAACTAGTCAGGAATTTCATTTGAAATTTAGTTGATACAGCATTTTAAATTTTTTACAAACTTCGTTTTCCGTCTTACATAAAGTACAATGTGTATCAAATGATTTTAAGAAATATCTAGGAACCTCATATAGTTCATTTGTTGGTCTCGTCTAGTAATTAATTTTTGCATCCTTTGTTTTATAATCACTATTTAAAGGAATCACGTTGTTACAACATATCGCACTGTTATTATCTTTCACAATAATCATGTCATAAATATTGAAATTTCCTATTTTAAATAGGGGATGACCAGGTAATCCCAAATAAACCCACTGGTGCACGCTTCTAGCGTGTCTTGAAAGTTTTTGTTGTTTTTTAGGATTTTGCAACTTGAAAGCAAAAAACGAACCATTATATGATCGCTGACGTATTTGTCGGTCCGTCTGTCACAAAAGTTTTTCTCAATAATCGTCTAACGTAGGCAGTTAAAATTTGGCACAATATTACGTCTTGATACGCCATATATATATCGGCCGCAACAACTAGAAAAACGCATTTTAGATTAAAATATGTGTGCATTTTATCAAAAGAGAAAAAAGTTCTAATTAATATACCGTGTAAAGTATCATTCGAAAGACACACCTCTAAGGAATGTAAAAATATTGGTTTTTTCATTTTTGGTCTATTAGTTTTAATTATACAGCTCAAAATTTGCTATAAATGACTTCTTACTCACCTCTTTTTTTCTTCTTAGATGTATAAAACTAACATTTACATTTTATTAAGGTTAACAAATATTGAGTCATAGATTATTCGAAAACTACAGGTTTCTTTGACAGTGAAATAGCTGCCGGAAAATATTTTAAAAAGAAATAAGTTGTGCAGAATCTTGAGTTAGTATCAATTCAGGTACATTTGTTATAATATCTAGTATAAATAATTTGCTGTCTGTCACTGTTAGAAATGTCATAATAAATGTTGCGTTCGTTATATAATTTGACGTAATAGAAGTTCAAGAGTGCCAGTAGTCCAAAGAAGAATTAATAATAATGGTGATTGTGTTTGAGCCAAGGACAGGCAATATGCAAAGAACTTTGCTGAAGTATATATCACTCTAGTATTGGTACAGAGCTCTGACTGTGCGAGCCTGGGCTCTTGGCTATTCTTTTTTGACTGGTTTATGTAATTTGGTAGAAGTTTGAGCACATCAACTTCTGTGCATGTGGAATTTAAAATTGGACATAAATCTTAACACAAACTTCCGAATGCAGGTGGTATCCCACAATCGGAATGCGGCTCCGTGGCGTAGTGGTGTGTGTGTGTGACTACTACGCCGAAAGTCTCGGGTTCGAATCTCGACACGGTCCGCTTGAAAAATGTTAGGCGAGCATTTTTCACAAAAATACACCCTCGTTCGGATGAAAGGTAAAATGGAGGTTCCGTGTGTGAGTGTTGTCACGCACGTTAAAAATCCCTACCTTGCATGAAACAGCAAGGGTTTGGCAAAATTCAAAATTTTTCAGGTACAAAAACTCGCTTCCTGGCCAATGTAGTACCTACGGCCGGAGCATTACAAAATCACATGTAGGGGTACGTTCTTGCTGTGGCGGCTCCGTGGCGTAGTTTGGTATGCGTATGTCTAATGTACCCAAGGTCACGGGTTCGAATTCCGACAAGATCCGTTTAAAAATGTTAGGAGAACGTTCTTCACAAAATTGCGCTGTCGTTCGGATGAGAGATAAAATGGAGATCTCGTGTATGATTGTTGTCACGCACGTTAAAGATCCCAAGCGTTCGGCAAAATTCCAAATTTTTCGTGTAAAGAAAACTCGCTTCCTGGCCAATGTATTACCTTTGGGTGGAGCATTGAAAAATCAAATGTAGGGTATGTGTTTGCTTGATATTTTTTTTTCTACGGAAACTACAACTTAATCGACCTTCGGCATAGTTAGCTTTTTTTTTTTGGTTGTTCGTTTAATACGGTTTCTTTAACCATAGCTTGAAGTACCTCAATTTTTCTATGCAGCATTCTCGTCGTTTCGTTGCATATTTTGAGGCTTGACAGTTGTTGTCTCGTTATGGTTCGTACTGTTGGTTTTAATTCTCGTTCCTTTACTTGCTTTTATGGTTTTTTGCGAGAAACGAATTTCTTTTCTTGTTGTTGAAATCTTTGCTATTCTCTTACTATAGACATCTGTCCTCCTACGACTTTTGCTGTGTTATACCACCTCATCATTATCTTCGATGATTACTACCCTATACCTTTCCTTTTTACTATATCCCTTTACACTTGTTGACTTGATACGGTGTACGCGATTTTCGAACTAGACATTTTTTTTGTTGATAACTACGCCAGTGCTCTAGTTTTTCTTATGTGTGTTTTTGGCACGATAAATGACACTTCCGTTATAAATTTAACTATTAAATGTGAGTACGAAATGTGATTAGGTGATTGTTTTACAAGTAACAATTAAGATAAACATAAGCTCACATTGAAGCAATTTGGAAAATTTACTAACTTTAACCTATGGTTTAGAAAATGCTAACGTCAACAACTTGTTTACTAATTTAAGCTAGGATAAGTTTATCACTTAGTTATCCATAAAACTTACTTTAAGGTTATGGTCACGCTATTACCCTTAGGTTTTGTTCCGCAATGCATTTCGGTAAGTAGCAGGCAAACATCTTGGTATTACTGTATATATTGTGTCTAATTTTCTTCATGTATTTATTTAGGGTTTGGACCATTGTTTATTATACATTTACGTATTATTTATTGTTTAAGAATTTATATGACTGCGAACTAATCCCTAACTGATATTTGTTTAGATTTTATGTATATTGGTCGTGTTATATGTGAGTTGACCTTTTCGTTTATATCGTGTTTTAACAGGACGCTACGTAAATGTTCGGTTTGGTTTTTATAAATACTTCTTTTGATATCATGTTTGTTAACTAAAGGTTTGTAATTAATCTATTTCTTGAGGTTTCCTATGCTTATTTCTGTGTGACTCACCCCGTTCTACCACATTTTCAGCTAGAACGGCACAATTCTTTGGATTCAACTTGTTTTGTTGCGGTATTTGGTGCGATCGTTTTTCTTTGCTTACTTTGCTATATTTTCTTGTTTTCATGGAAGACCGTAACCGGCCGTTTAATTTTATTAAAAATAAATAACCACATTAGAAATTGTAAATTATAACCGAGTCGAAGGAGGAATTTTTAATTGATTGTTTAAATTCAACCTAAATATTTAACAAATACAATTTTTTACATTAACTTTAGGTCATTGTGTGGAAAAAATGTACATTTTTAGAGGAGCAACGACATATTTAACAGCAGTTAGTAAGAACTGACAGAATAATTAAGAATGTCAAGATCACAACTATACTTCTGCTCCCCGATAAGTTGTCAATATGGAATTTCGAATCAATAGCTGATAATGTTCCCAACATCTCCAATCTTGTTGAAAAATTTGAGGTATAATGTTTTAATGGAAGAAATTGACCAATAAATTAGTAAGTTATTAATTAAAAGCAGACTTTAATTTAATTAATAATTCATCCAATCAATTTTAGTGTAACTGAGGAATTTTAAAAGACCGCAAAGATAAACATCTCTAAATGGCAGCAATATGTCAGGACCTGATCAAACTCGACAAACCCGAATTTACTCGCTCTGCACACAAAAAGTTGAATCCAATTTTCCACATGGTCTCCCACAAAACTTTCTTTTGCAATTTTGTCGGGAAATAAAACAATTTGGAACATATTGTCGCATTGGACAGACGGGATGAAAGTAATATAGGAAAGATCATGTCCGCGTTTATATAAAAGTCGCGTTCTTTGTTTCTCGAATAATAGTTTCCAGTAAAATTGCAATTTTCTGTTAGTCTCTTGTTTCCCTTTCTACATCCCTATCGTTACCTTTTTATTTCTCAATTCTACAAACGTATTTCCTCAATACAAATATAACAAGTTTAAAGTGCAATCTTTTGAATAAAATCACGCGGAATCCACGTAAATCTAGCAAGCATTGTTTGGTAGTCATCCTCTCAAATTTGCAAGAAACTGTGAGAGTTTCGGAAATGTGCTGAACATCAATTGAAAAACAATTCTATTGTCAGATCGAGGTTCGAGAGTTAAAGCTTAACTAAATCCCCGGAGCTTCCAAAACACGCGCTTGTGCTTCCAATTTCAGTTGAGCAAAATAACAGTATTTAGTTACCACATGTTGATTAATTAATTCTTATTCTGTGTAACAAGAACTAGGGATTTAATTACGTGTTTATCATCTTAACAGTTCACCCGCTTTCCTTTTCTTTAGCTTACTAAAGTTAAAGAGCAGTAATACAAAGTTAAATTACCGATACGTTTGAGAAGGTCAATTAAACAGTAAAGTTTTGATAGGTGAAGCAAGTGTTAATACATTAACAAAACTTTGCTAACTCAAAATAGAAGCACCGGTTGCCGACAGGATCATATACAATCGATACCAAAGTATCACTAAAACCTAATTTGGAGCGTATAGCAGAAAGCGGTTTAAAGAAAAAGCAAGTGATACCCATCAGTTGCTGGACATATTAGGCTTCCTACAGATACATCCCTCGAAAAATTTGCTTCTAGAAATTGTTCTTTCAATGCATTTGAGCTTGTATTGAAGGTTTTGATACCTGTAAGCTACATAATAAATTTCCAATAGTAGAGCAACTTCCAAGAAAGGGAGTGTAACGTACTTCCTGGAGCTGGATTTTGATTAATTTTTTTTCTTTAGGAGAGAGTTAACATATAAACCAAGCGTGATAAACGTTTTAACCCTGAGATAGTAACATCCTTTTTTGTTCTTTAGGTAACGCCCGCCACACTGTCAGTATTAGCTATTTCTCTCAAAATTTCCGCTGCATACTAATTTAAAAGGTAATCTTTAGTAGTAAATAAACGTTTGTTTTATCAATGGCAAATATAAAAGAAATACGTAAAGTTTTCCAAATCGGTCACTTAAAGACTAAACATATTCAAAAGAATTCTCCCGCACAATGGCAGAATCTAGTAACTCGCATTTTTTTTAAAATGTGATATTTGCACATTTGGAATCTGCTAGGTTTTTGCATTTTACTGGTATTCGTTTCGTACTAGCAAGTTAAAAATAAAAGTGAAATTTTAAAATAATATTTCAACTTTTATTATGGAAAAAAATAGTAATGTAATTTACTAGGTTTTCTCTTTTTTATACGTAGAACAATATGCTCCAGATAAATATTGTAACAGTACTTACTAGGTTTATTCTTGGTAAGTGTATGAATTTTAATCATATCAACTAATCCACGCTGCAGTTTGCTAGGTTTATTCTTCGATTCGCCGCACTCACTCTCTAATGCTACTCCTTGAAGTGATTCTTTCGTTACAACATTTACCTTGGTAGTTTTGTTCTGTTTCCGATTTGGACAGCTCCCAACCAAGAAAACGTTTCGAATTCCAATGACCAAGTAAGAGTTGAAACGAATTTTGATTATGTATCCTGTCAAGAAGTTTTTAACTGAATTACAACCGATGGTACTCTGCAATGGTAATTCTTGTTCTAATATATATTTCAGTATTACTATTTAGAGTCCCTTTTAGTACAAAATCAAGACTATGACAAAATTAACAACTGCGGGAGCGAAAGCCCACTAGATGATTAAGATCTTCATCCCAATTATGGTCCCACAGCAACTAAAAAAAATAAAAATAGATCAACTTTAGGAGCAATAATAAACAATCTAGCCGTCCAAACAAGCGATAGTAACAACCAAGAAAAAATTCTAAAAGTAAGGAGTCTAAAAATAGAATTATTAGTAAGCCCTGTATTCGAAATGGAAAAGGAGATGATACTGAAATAGATGGTGAGTAATTTCATTTTGTTCAAAATACCAAGTTTAAGTATGAAACTTACACATAAAGAAACACCATAGTTCCAAAAAGCGGGCTCGAACACAGAAGCAAAAAATAACCCGTAATTTGGATAAACACAAGGTGCTTCCTCCATGTGAATGTTTAAAAAACTGTTCGCAATATTTTACCGAAGAGAAGCGATTGCAAATATGCCAATCATTTTGGAAACTGACATCTGGTGAGAGAAGGCAATATTTGGACGGTCACATAACAAGGCAAGATGTAAAACGAAAAAAGGTAAACACTGTTAATAAAAGAAAATGCTTGCTAATACATACTATGGTTATATCTGACGGAACAAAGAAAGTGGTATGCAAAACTATGTTTCTTCATAGTCATGACCTTAACACAGATGGAATGATAACAGAATTAATAAAACAAATAGATATATCAATTAATACTGGACTTGAGAAGATGTGCGTCGATCAAAGAGGGAAATTAGCTCCATCTAATAAAAAAAAGTATCCATGTTGAAAGGGCATTCTAACTCCTACCATCCGCAGGTTTCTCATTACAACCTTGCTCGCGCTCCTAATGAAAGGTACCTTTCATCTGATACTATGTGGAAAGACTATTGCGAGAAATTTGAGCACATATGCCATGAGAAGGACAGGCAATAGTTGAATGCCGAGAATATCGGATTTGATCAAACCAGTCAAGATGACTGTGATGTTTGTGCACAACATAAACATCATGAAAAAGTAGGATGTATAAGTTTTACGGAAGGTAAAAATGAGGCTTCTTCTTGTTCGTCATGCCTAACTTTTGATCTGCATCACACGTTGTATACTGATGCTAGGGCGACATATCAATCTGATCGGGATAAACAGTGGGATAAGTAGATTAGTACTAGTAGTAGATTAGTTACGTTCAATGAGACCTTTGTTGCTTTAAATAAGCCATATAAAAATCTATGTGTTTTTATGGCATGATGTTATCAGCGGGCGAAATGCTGAAGATGTTACATCGAGTTTTTGTGCTGCCATCAAACGCGCGGCTGGTGACATTTAAGAATTTTATATTTTAGTGTGATAATTGTAGTGCGCAAAAAAATATGGTAATTATACACCGCGCTCATTTGCCTTGTTAACGCTGACTGGGACCCTTCGACTATCACTCTTAAATACCTTGAAGCAGGCCACACTTTTATAAAATCGGATGCAATACAGGAAAGTTTCTTTAAGTTCTTGTATATTGCTGCATTGTGATTTATATTTGCCCCTAAATCCCTAACATATATCGGCTCAAAGTATCTCAAAGCAATGGAACATAATTGTGTTGAATCTGATACAATGGCGCCATGTTCGTCTTTTAATTTTGAGAGATTTCGAATACCTGATGTGTTTATTTTAGTAATAGTTGGTCTGTCGCTCTTAATTAGCTTTTCATATCCTAACTTCAGCAGCTGTTTTTCAGTGGTACGTCTATAAATATTTGATATATCTCGAGTGAGTTGTGAGTATTGTTCTATATCTTGATTTGTTGTAATCGAGATTTTTGATAGCCCTTCTAAAGCCTCTTGTAGATTTTTCAAATGAATTAGGTTTAGTTGTCGTTTTTGTCTAGTGTAGAGTATGGTCATTGCTCTTATACTTATTTTTAGATTTTCCCACCATGAAATAAGATTGCAATTTCTAGGAATGTTTTCAATTTCTGAGGTTAAAAAAGTGTGAATCATTTCGTGATAATTTTTCTGCTCCAAAAGCAAATTGTCCAATTTCCAATAAGGTGCTAATAATTTCGTTGTTCCAGTGAATTTCATAAGGATAGACACTGCCAAGTGATCCGAAAAAGACCCCTCCACTTTAATAGATACTAATTTTTGTCGTAGATTTTGTGTGCAATATATCCGGTCAATTCTTGATGCCGATTGTGGTTTGTTTTGCGAAATGTAAGTATATCCACCTTTTTGGCTGTTAAAGTGCCGCCAGCAATCTTTCATGTTAGGAATATTTAGTGCTAATTTCAGTGCCTCTGCGAGTTGTGGATATCGTTCTACTGAACACAGTCTATCCAATTGATAGTTTAAGGTACAGTTAAAGTCCCCTCCAATAATTATTCCATCGTGGTTGTACTGATAATTTTCCAGGGTGTGCCTACGCGCAACTACTACATCTAGAGCTATCTGTAGATCTTGAGGTATGTAGATAGTTAAAACAAGAAATTTTTCATGGCTTATTTGAATAGTTACTATTTGTAAATAAGAATTGTATATTACTTCATGTCGTAAAATTTTTAAATTTACGCTGTGTTTTATCGCTATTAATGTTCCAGAATATAATGTAACAGATGGGTTAATGAGGAAGGTATACTGTTTGCATGTGGATATAATAGTGATAGGTACTTCCTATATATTAGTTTCCTGTAATAATAAGATATCTGGAGCATTATTTTCTAGAAATGTTTGTAGTTGAAGCCATTTGAACTCTCCTTTGATACTTTTTCCATTAAGGGTGGTTATTTTGAGTGGTTTTAGGTGCGGCATAATGGTACTTGTTTTATTTTAACAACTTTGAGCGCTGTCGGTGCTTAAGGTCGAAATCGTTCTTTTTAAGGGTTCTGGCGCAGATTTTTTAAGACCAGACGAAGAATTTGCAAAATCATCTGTTGCATGTTCGCCTGCTGCATGGTTTAACTTAACTGATAATCTTTTTAGTCGTTCTTTTAAGGCCCTTTGTGATATTAGTGTAATAACTGCTTTTACTAATTGTAGGAGTCCGGGAATATCATTACAGTACTTTTGCGCTACACCTATAGGCTCATCGCTTCCTTTAGCTTCCTTCAAAAATTGTCGAAAGTCTATAAATGTTATAATTTGCTCAGGATTTTCAACCCAAAGATTTTCAATCCCGTCATAACAGTCTTGCGAATGTAATAGATCTTCTTCCGTTTTTCTACGTTTACTATCTTTTTTCTTTGCAGATGATCTTTTTGGTGCTGGACTTTCAAATTCCATTGAGTTAGACAAAGGCTCTAAAGTTTCTGTAATCGTTGTCATTGAATCGATTTCTGGTTCAGTGGTGCCGTCTGATATGGTTGATGTGTGGAGTCTTTTGTTTGTAATTGGTTGTGTATTTAAGTCTTGTGCATGTTTAAGTGTTGTTTCTGTCCCATTCGGGCATTTAGATGCAATATGGCCATACTCCTTGCATTTGAAACACCGTGGTTTTTCGTCCGATAGAAAAATCCGATATTCTTCCTCTTCATAGGACAAAACAATTGATGACGGAAGTATTTCGTTTTCTTCACTAGCGATAAAAACTTGTCGTCGGAAACTACAAACGTGTTTATATTCTTCCAGGCCTATTCCAGCTCCGACATAGGAGATTGGGGAAACAATTTTCAAATTATAGGACTTCAAAGCGTTCTCTACTATATGGTGAGGAATACAAGTGAAACGTTGGATAGTAGTATTCTTTTAGCTGGCAGAATAAGCTTCGGGCTGACACATACACATCATTTATTTCGATTCCTCCGTGGCATTCTATAAAATTATTTACTAGCTCTTTACTTCTTAGGTAAATGCATATCCTACTATTAGACATTCGGGATGCGAAAAGTATGTTTTTTGGTTCAACTTTCTTACCAGTTCCTATTACATATTCCTTTACTTGTAAACCGTCAATTGAAGGAAAAATTATTGCCTGATCTTTTTTAGGACATGCCGCTACCTTCACAACATTTGAAAAAGAAAGTGGTCGGTGCGCATTCACGTTTTCGTTTAGGTTGGCATTTAGCATCGGAGCTTCGTTACTTACAGTTGAGTTTTCATTTATAGTGTTATCCCTGTAGTCAGAAATAACACTAGTTGAAGCAGGGGAGTCCTGCATTTTTAAATTTTCTTGCTACAAGGTATTGTAGGCATAATATCAAACGTTGTATGCCAAGCCGTCACTGCTGGCTTTGCACGTACTTTAAACTTGATGATTACCCAGCTGGTTGGTAATCACTTTGATAACAACGATGAACTCGTTTATTTATGCAAAGGTTCAAATTTATATACAAAATTATCGTCCGTTTACTTAATAAAGCTAGAATTAATGTTTAAATATTCACTTACACATTGATTTATTAATCAATGCAATTCAGCAGATCTGTACTACACTAAATTCACCACTGTGAAAAAAGTTCTACCACTTAAGCGCTACTAAAACTATATAAATTCAATAATTTTCACGAGTAACCGTAAACACGTCCGCTCAGTACGAATACTTGTGTGTGTGTGTGTGTGTGTGTGTGTGTGTGTGTGTGTGTGTGTGTGTGTGTTTGTGTATGTGTGTGAGCGTGAAGTGTATTTGAGATGTTAATTTGTGTTTATGTTTGCCCAGGTTACTAAAAGGTTGGATTAAATTATAATTTTGTACATGTTTGAACTTATACTATTACATAAATAAAAATTAGGTTCTTTCAGAGGAAAGGATTTGTTTGCTGTATTGTTTGCCTCAGGTATGTGTAAGTTCTTAAAATTTAGCGTTAGTTAAAAAGAAAAGAAATTCCCTATTCTACTACTTAAAATTAACTTATACTACTACTTAAAGTTAACTTATACTACTACTGTTGGTTATTATTTGTTAGAGACAGGGTTGCTAATATGTAGAAGCATGCAAATTCTACATATTAGGGGGCTGGATCGTTTCAATGTCGGGTTGATGGTTTGATCTTGTTGCTTCTGGTCGTCAAGAGCAAAGCTCTTGGAATTCCAAGAGATCGGTCTCCGGTCTCCGGGGCAGAGCCTGGGTTCGAGGAGAGGTGGTACTTTTATGTCTCTGTCCGGGTAGTTTTGTTTGTGTCTTTAATCCGTCAAGATAACGTTGGTGAATGAGTGCCGTGGTTTTTTGTGTGAGTGCATTTAAGTGTGGAAAAAGGTTTTCCTTCCAAATCATCTGGTGTAGGATCTTGTTTAATAATGTTTGTCTATGTGCGTAGAGGTACGGTTGTAAGTCATTACACTCGAATACTACATGTTCCGGTGTACCTATTTCTCCGCACGTGCATATGTTGTTGTCAACTGAGTTCATGCGTTTTCTGTATGTTGGATAGGGTCCGTGGCCAGTTAGGTAATGAATAAATCCCCGACTGGGCACCAGGTATTTGGCTTTTAGCGGTCTTTAATATTTGGGATTATTGCGTATATCCTTCTACCGGTTGTGCTTTGATCCCATCTTGTCTGCCATTCTGCAAGTATGAAGTTCTGTATTTCCGTCTTTGTCGTGGGCAGTTGGTTTGTGTTTAAGATGCGTTGTAGTTGTTGGTTGTCATTGTGTGTAAAATTGTACATTGCAGCTCGCTGTTTCACTACTAGGTCCAAGGGCATAGTTCCCACCAGTACATGAAGTGCATCATGTGCGGTAGTCCCATAAACCCCCGTCAGTCGCAGTAAAACACTTCGTTGTGTACTGTTAATTTTTTGTCTAGGTTTGATTGTATTAAGGCGATGTCCCCACTCGCTCGCAGCGTATGATACCATAGCACTGAGCACACTGTTGAAATATAGCCTTACGCAATTAAGTGGTATCTTATACGTCCTTTGGGCCAGCGTTGCAATGTTCTGCATTGCAGAAGTTGCACTTGCACAGACGGTGTTTATATGTGCAGAGTAATTCTATTTTTCGTCTAATGTTAAGCCCAGATATTTTGTGTTTTGTGTTCTACTTATATTTACACCGTCTAGTTTGATGGTGGGGTCCCTTGCCAGGGTTCCTTTCATCACAAGGTATGTAGTTTTTTGTGGTGTTATGGTCATTTTGTTGGTTTTGCACCAAGTTTGTGTATGGGTAAGAGCGATGTTAGCTTTACGTTCGATTTCCCTTCTGGAATTGCCTTCAACCACCAGCAAGATGTCATCAGCGTATGCAATCGTCGACAACACTTCGTCAAAGGTGTCCAGCTTTTCCAAGAGTTCATCCATTACAATATTCCAAAATAGGGGCCCGCATATGGATCTCTGCGGGCAACCTTTATTTATATGTTTGGTAATACTCTCCGTGCCTTGTAGGGTTACATACCTGTCCCTGCAGTAACTCTTGAAAGAGTGGTATAGTTGTGAAGGACAGTTTATGGTCGTAAGTCTTGTAAAAAGTGAAGGCCACCAAAGGTTATTAAATGCGTCTTCTATGTCCACTAATATTAATAGGACGTATTTTTTGTGTGATTGCTGGATGATTTGTATTGCTTGGTTTATGTTTATGTAAAGCCGTATTGTCTTGGATGTACTCCTGTGATTTGTCTGTGGTCCTGCATTCGTTTACATAATAGTTTTTCATACGTTTTTCCTAGTGTGTTCAAAAGGCATATGGGTCGGTAAGAGCCCGGTTGTTTGAGGTCTTTACCTTTCCCTTTAGGGATAATCACAACATTCGCCTGTTTCCAGATGTTCGGAAAAACAGCTTGTCGTATGCATTCATTGTACAGTGCTGTTAGCGTCGCTGTTAATTTATCATGTAGCGCTATGCCAATCTCCGCAAGAATTCCGTCCGGTCCAGATGCTTTCCTGCTCTTCGATTGCCATAGTGCGTATCTCACTTCGTCTTCTGTGAAAGGATCTAAGTTGTCGTCTTGTCTGTTCCATGGTCGGTTACCTACGTGGTTTCTGTCGATTACTCCTTGTCGTCTGAGTCGTTGTTCGTTAGTGTCGTCTTGAACGTTGTCATCAGGCAAAAGTGTTTGTCAAATAGTGTCGCAGTTTCACCTCAGTCTTTTGTGTATGTACCGTCTTGTTTTATTAAAGTTGAATAAGTCATCGGTGGTTTGATTTTACCCTGAGTGATTTTATAGGGTATTCCCCAGGCGTCAGTTTGTAAGTGTCTTTCCACAAATAATTCCCATGATCTCCTCTTCATGTCAGTCAGTTCTTTTTGGTATATGTCTTTTAATTGTCGATAATTTGTTGGGTGGTATGCTCTCTCGGCCAGTGTTAGGGAGTTTTGGTAGCTTTTTCTCGCTCGCTGTGTTTCCTTTTTTAGGTTTTGTAAGCGTCTTGTCCATTGAATTGTCTTTGTGTGTCGTGTTTTCCGTTGTTTTGGAAGCACTTACTCCATTGTGCATATAATTGTGTTGGTGAGTAGTTTTGTATACTCGTGAACGTTTTCATCTGCTCTTATATCTTGTGGGGGTACAAATGTATCCCTCAGTTAGTTCCAATTTGCATTTCGTATTTTGTATCGTTGTACTTTGGTGAAATTTTGTGGTGTGTCAAATGGCCTGGTTGTCATATCAATGTCGAACGTGATTAGGTTGTGGTCACTAACAGTTTGGTGTTCTAATACCTGCCAGTCTTGTATGTAGTTGTACGCCAACCCATTTGTAAGTGTAACGTCTATGTTTATATATATATATATATATATATATATATATAAAAGTAAGATGTATCTGTAAACAAACTCTTATGAAAATAATAAGAGCCATTGACAAATACAAATCGGGCTGGTAGTTATATAGCCATTAACTACCAGCCCGATTTTTTGTCAATCATTATTTTCATAAGAGTTGTTACAGATACATCTTACTATACATTTTCTTATAGCGGACTGCAGATAACTTGTCTTTGTTTATATATATATATATATATATATGAAGTAAAGGATAATATCAAGTGACTCAAATTCAGCCACGAGGGCATCCTGTCGACGCGTTTCGCCTAATTGGGGCTCATCAGGACAGGGTAGCAAAGTTGTAATATTTAAACAGACACCTTATGGGAAACAGCATCACCAGCTCACAATTTGTGTCTTCGTTGAGCCGGATCTCCTCCGTGCCGACTGTTGTTTAAACCTGCAATGTTAGGTGAAACGATACGAAGACACAAATTGTGAGCTGGTGATCTACCATAAGGTGTCGAAAATTCGACAGGACTGCCTCTGTCCTGAATTTGATCCCATTAGGCATTAATCACATATTTAATTTAAGACTCATTAAACTACTTCTCGTTTAAATTATATATATATATATATATATATATATATATATATATATATAGTATAAATTTTAGATATATGGTAAATGACCTTTTGATGATATGTAATCATTTTGTAAACATACGGCGCCATAAAGCAGATTAAGAACCAAATACAAAAGAAAGAAATACTCATTTTCATAGAGAAATGTAGTTATTGAAGCGCTCAGTTTATTGAGTATATGGATGACTGATTTATGGCATGAAGTTATGTAGCTCGATTTTTAACACATCAGACACAGGATCCCAAACCTAAATTCAAAAATCCACTTCCTCGATTGTCTCAGTTAGCAGGAGACTAAAAAGTCTCTCCAGTTTTAATAAATCGGTGTATTGAACCTTTACTAACATTACAAAGTACAAGTGTTAACAAATAATATTATACGATATAGAAAAATAAAAAATTTTACAGTGTAATGTCACATAAAAATAAAAAAGCTAAAGTTTCAACTTACACCAAAAATAATTTTGGAATTAGAGCATTCTGAGTATACTCACACCACCGTATTTACACTTTTTTTTTAAGATATACCTATACTCCACAGTACATGTAATTTGCCATTTATTCTACAAGTAATTAACTTCTAGAGTGAATGTCATGAATATTTAAATTGATTAAACCTAAAAGTTACCACCTCTCACAATATAAAACACTATATAAATTGCCGATTCAAATATTGTCATTCTTATAAAAGAAATCACAAACCTTGAAAGCTATTTTAACTTATCTTTACAGATGCCTTGAACTAATTCCAGATTTATCAAGCATCCAAAAATTCCATACAATCCAACTATTAAATTTCCTTCAATAAGGATCTCGTCAACATATGACTTACTATCAAATCTGCTTTCAATAACACTAAGCCAATAAAGTTAACCAAGGGTAAAATAAAGTCGATTAGGTTTAAATTTAATCAAATTGGATTAATTTTAATCGAATTAGAAATGACGTTGAAATTAAATTAAGATTTAATTTTATCAAACTAGTGTTTATGCCATTTTTTTCAAGTTTGACGGAGGTTAACTAACTGCAGACATTTTATAACTATTACAAATACTCATACTTGCAATAATTTTTATTTTATTGATCACTTTTGAATTCTAAAATCGCTGTATTTGTCAACAGAACATCAGGAATAGTCCGCTTTAAAATTATTCTCGTATTTAAGACGTATTATTTAGAATGTAAACAACAACATCGTTCGGAAAATCCGCTATTCGATAAAAGTATCATACTTGCTAAAAATTAAGTATCACAGCACCAATAATTGCGGTTTTAGCTTACAACAAAATATCTGATTGGTTTAGCGCTCTTAATAATGCAAAATCAATCTTATTTTCCATACGTAAATTCCAACCACTTCTAATTATTACCTATCACATAAGCAATTTCAAATTCCTAAATGTTTCTTTCTAAATAGAATATTTGCCTTTGATATATTAGCTTATCTCTGCAAATGTTAACCTTTATTGAAGCGATTTCTAGTAAAATTATTGCCGTTTTCAGTGAAATAAATGAAACGAATAAGACCAATAAAGTATCCATTCATTTGAATAACATAAAACGTAGATTCATATACAAAGTGTTTTTTTTAACCATATAACATCTTTTGGGTTGATTGCACCAGCGAGTCTGGACGTCCAGAGGTATTGTTCTTAAAAATACTACTTTGTTGAAATATATCTTTCGCCTTACTTGGGCGTGTGAGTATGCATGATTGGACATAGTATTCCACGTTTTGTCCTGCTGATGTCCCATATAAGAGTGTGCGAAACGTCAACATTATTAGTTTGACATATAGCATGGTCACAACCTGGAAGCATGCTCTTTTTTACCAAGTATTTCAGTAGTTAGGCACCTATAAACTTTGTATGCAATTAAGCAGAACTGCTTCTAGCATCTTTGTTGACATAAACGATTTAAATGAACCCACATTATCTTTTTTATTTACTCCTTTTACATAACTCATTTAAATAGATGTTGGAATACAAGTGTACTTAACGTATGTCTTCCGGAGATGCTTGGCTTATATGCTTTGATTGATTGACAAGCTTAACTTCCTACAAGCTTTAAGGTTTGTCGAATCCTGTGTGCTAAATAACAATATTTTCTTTAACAGGAATTACCCTGAATAAGTGACCCTTTCTTACTACCGAATCAAAGACCCCAGTATACAGTAATTGGTTTACAGCACATTTAAAGTCGTGGGTAAAGTAGGTTTATTACATTTAATTCGCTCTTCTATATTAACCGTATCACGTACATAGCGTGCAAGATACCATGTTGTTCTCAAACACGGTTTTAAGCAAATCTCTGGTGGTAGCAAAAGGACAACCTGTAATTCCCTTTGCTACTTTATTTTATGAGTTGCCATACAGTTTACTAGATTGAGTATGAAATATTTCATGAGCATCGTGGTATAAAGTTTATGTTTTCGCATTTCTAAAACTAACAGAACCTCAAATTTACGGAATGGCAAGTAAACGCTTTTCAGTAAATTTAAAACTGCGCATTAAATATTTCTTTTCAGAAAATAGGTTGCCACTCTGTTTCTTTGCCTCTCGAAACAGATTTAATTTACTCGAAGCGCCTGTTCTTGACACATGTCAGATTACGTTTTGATCAAAATAGTTAAATCTAGAATATTAAAATAATACAATTTGAAGGAAAATTCGGTTTCTGTTTAATGGAGAAAGCAACGATGAAATTTTTTCCACTTTTCTCTATTAGAAAAATTTATGAAAAATGTCAAAATCGTAAGAATAGAAAATTACTGGAACACAATCGGAATAAAGGAATTTTACGTCTTAAAGTCGTTTATACCATCGTATAGAATTAACGCCATTTCCCTTCATGTTAAGGGTGACTTTTTCGAGTTTCTAGTCTTATGACATAATATAAACTGTCAACGACAAAAAAAATGACGTCCTTCAATGAAAACAGAAAAGAAGACACTTGTATTTTAAAATGGCATGCAAGAGTTTACCTTACTGTGTTTGTACTGTCACTAGCATGAGGTATGTATATAAACCACAGTTGTTTCAAGTTGTAGTTGGTTAAATATTCAGAAAGTAAACTCTATATAAGTTTTCCTACACACAGCAAATAAAACTTTAGTGCTGTTGAGAATTAAGCAAATAGTTGGAATAGGAGCGTTTGTAAATCCTTTTCATAATTTATCGGCCTTATATATAGTACATTTTTAGACATGTGTTTGAATAATTAGGCCTTCTATTCAAATAGCATTCATACCAGGTGGAAATAAATTTGGAATAATGGTTGTAATGTGTTAAGTACACTTTCTATGAAAAAGTCATTAGAGGTACCTATAGGAATTTAAATTATAGGACATTGTATTATAATTCAATTTTCCTAAATCTCAAGATAAATACGTATGTGGTATCTATCTGAAAACTTCACAGACTAATATTAGAAAATTTTGTAAAAAATGTATTACATTAAAGTAATAATACCAAATAATAAAAATGGCAAAACAATTATAAATTGTAAAGCTTTAACGTTTGAACTATAGATGTTCAAAATGTTTATCATGAACAATTTGGTAGTGTCCTAGCCGTAGTAAAAAATATTTAGATGATCATCAAAGAAGTATGCTCTAAATTGCTCCGATTTATGCTTGATTCAGAATCTAAGAGCTTCTACGCGGTTTAACCTTTTAGAATTAGTTTCGAGTTCTAGACGTTCCCATAAAAAAGTTTGTATAGGTTCCAAATCAGGTCAGCAAGCTGGTGAGTAGTTACATCTTTTGCTCTCCCTATCCACCTGGCCCATATGTTGCCTCACAGATAAAACAGAATGTGGTGGTGAGCCATTTTGTTGAAACCATATGTTTAGACATACCTTGCTCCTATGTCAGCGCTTAAAGGTGTGGCTGGAACAATATGGTTGTGTAAATAACTCAAATAGCATTGACCAATCAATCTGCCGTTAACAGAAAATGTAGCGATGTGCTATGTGCCAAAACTTACCACCAATATACAATTTTTTTATTAAAATTGTTATGATCTTTGATAAACCAGTAGAGATCATTAACAAGTACTGCATTAAACTTCATTTGTACGTTAACAGTTGTCCTAGAGGAATATTTTATTGCGCCTTATACACCATCGGTCTCTCTAAACGTTTAACTGTACTGCTCACTATCTACTGCGTAATGGAATTTGGAACTGGATACAGATACACCTTCCTTGTTTGTTTTTATATTATCACAGCCAACCCCAATAAGAATCTCAATGCTCCTTTTCGCTTAAGCGTATCATTTTTCAAATTATCGTTTGCTTAACAACGTATGAGGTATCTAACAAGTGACGTGTCTTTAAACTGTTTTGAAAAAAAACTGAGTTTCTCTTATTTCTTATGATAGAAAGACCTTCAATGGGTCTTTCGGCGCTCGGAGCACTGGCCGACGGAGCGTCGAGCGTTGCAAACGCCATCAATTCGGCCAAAAATGCAAAAAGGTATTTCGACGAGAACGCGCGTCACAACAGAGCCATGGAAGAGAAAAAGTCGGCGACGGATTGTATTTAAAGCCTCACAAGAAAGGTAGCGTCTTCTACTTGAAACCTTATCCGGTGGATTCAAATAACGGATGACTTCGATGGTGTCGAGGAATGCTAAGCTCGCCACCACCACCATCCTTACACCTCCCATGCGCGCATTGACCGATCTCGATCTGCACAAATATGCTAAAGGTGTTCCGTATTTTAGAGGCGTGTACATGCGAGACGAGTTGCCGCTAAAAAGACGCTACGTAAGCTTAGCACCGCCGTGGCGAAACGAAAGTGGCATTATAAATTTAGACGATGGATCCGGTCCGGGCACTCATTGGGTCGGTTATAAAAAAAGGGCCAATACGGTGATATACTTCGATAGTTTCGGAGACCTAAGGCCTCCCGAGGAAGTCTTAAGATATTTTCACGGTAGCGATATATATTATAACGTGGAAAGGGAGCAAGACTTTAACACGATCGTGTGTAGTCATTTAGTGTTGAAATTTTTACATAAAAGAACCATAATGCCCTCGGAGCGCTACATTCATGTCTAGGACATTCACGATCTTCGGGTATGGAAATACCATCAGCAGCGGTACGCTAAACCCACCTGTGAGACTGAACGATGGCGGCACGTACACCTGCGGCTTGGTGGGTCTTTACATGTGCAACACTGTCCGAAATATTTACGAGGGAAATAATAAGTTCTATTACGATAAAGATAAAGAAATCACCATCGACGAGGGATGCTACGAAATAGACGAGCTAAACACGTTCCTGAGAAAAAAGATATCAGAGTCGGCTAAAGCCAACAAAGAAATTAATTCGTCCGTGACTTTGGACGACGACGGATTGGATGACGGCTTGTTTTTCTTTAAGAGCTAATAATAATACTCTAAAGTGCGAAATTTATTTCGTCTTTCATAGGACCAATGACTTTTTATTAATTAAAGGAATTTTATAGATGTTATCGGGATCATAAGCGCTCGTATCAAATTTTTCTAGATTCGTCTTTATACACTCTTTATAGAAATCATTACACGTCACACTATACAAAAGGCTGTCGGTGTCCATGTAGCATAATTCGCAATTATTTGCAAATTTTGCCTTCATGAAATTGTAGTGAAAATTATATAATTCAATTTTTGATAATTCTAAGATGGCCATACCTATGTAGATAGGTTTGTTGAACTCTATCTTTGTTTTGCTTAATTCAATCGCGACTAGATTTTTGTCAAAAATCGTTGCCGAATGGAAATTTGGTTTGGAAATTAAAGATAGAGCACCATACCGACCGCTCCAACTAGTTACTAATTTTATGACACGTCTATGAATCTATGAATCTGAACGTCACATTTGCGTCGTTGTATTTTATAGAAAATGTTATGTATTTTTCATTATTCAAGGGTATTATATTTATGGGACCTTCGAAAGCATTAGCAAGCTCTTTAATAATGAAATAAGCATCATAATTGCTCAAATTATGATAGACTACGGGAATAATTGAAAATAACCTAAAATTTAAATTACAGCTACTATGCGCAACACCTCTTACAGAACCATTCATGTGATCGTGATCGATAACCTTTTCGTCGCCCGGCAAGAAATCGACTTCGCAAATAAAGCACGTCTTTGCCGTCGAGACATCTATAGAGGACGTAGCAAGCTCATTTTTAAAAAATGCGCTCCCATAACATATGGCAATATGTTTTAATTGCCGCACAAACCAAGAAATGCAGTCTGTGCCTGTGTATGAACTGTAATATGAAAGAGATTTGTCATATCCACAATAAAAATAATATCCTATTGAAAACGGAATATGTTCCTGGTATTTGAAAGTGCGTTCTGATTCGGAATCTCGATCGGTTTTTTTAATAAGGCATTCTATGTCGGAATAAACCACCATCGGCACAGGTATTTTATACCTAAAATCTTTAAATTGTAAATATTTGTTTTTTTCGGCGGGTAAAATAACACGACACTCGTTAAGTTTTTCGCATACTTGCTCGTGGGCATCGAGACGTTTGCGATCATAGAAATAGGAGAGACATCTATCGCATACCTAAAAGTGGCCAGTATGTTTAGTTAATTGGCCTCTCACAAGTGAGGCTAAATTTTTTATAAGACAATACTGATATCTAACGCCCCGTTTATAATCTTTAATATTTTTTTTCAATTCTTCCAAACTTTTTTCAACTTTATCGGCCTCGTCGCCGTCGTCGTCGTCGTCGTCGTCGTCGTCGTCGTCGTCGTCGTCGTCGTCGCCGTTGACGTCTTCGCTGCCGTCAGAATTAAATTTTGATGACTCGTCGACATACACATCATCAACAATTAACAGATTAACGTGTTTATCTCGTTTTTGGCTAGTTAATTGTACCGGTGTTACGATGTATCGAGCGCGTTCTAAAATAAGAGGAAAAACATTTACAGAAATATTATTCTGCTTTTCGAATTTCGATATATCTGATATAGGCATGGGGCTGACCAAATTTTTCATATTAAAAATTTCTGCAAAATGCGGATACGAAGTTGTGCGACTAGCATGTTTACCTGCTGTAGGCTTAACTATTCCAGCAAAAACGCTCCAATAAAAGCATGAAAAGTCATTGTTTCTAATGTTTAAACAGGCCATTTTGTTTTGAATTGCGATAGGAAGAGGCATGAAACAACTCGCGTGAAACATATAGCATTTATTAATATTAACGTTTAGAAGTAATATTTCGGATAGCGTGAATCCTGAACCGTGCATTGCGTCGTTCTCTATTTTATCCAATAAGCGTGTTGCGACATTGCACGCAAACCACTCGTTGAACTTCTCTAAATTGCCGAAACAAATTAAAAAGTTGGGCGTCGAAAAATACCTAGTTTGAAACTCATTTTCGTTGAGCGCGACGGAAAATTTGAAAAAATCGCACGCTAACACGACATTAATTTTAAGGTTTACCGAGTGATTTTTAAAAATCGTATACAATTTGGATAAAATTAGTTTTTTACAATCTTCGATAAATAACCTAAGATCTTTATGTGCAACATTAATAATTTGAGCTGTTTGAATTCTCGATTTAAACGCAGACATGATTGGCTTCCAAACCAATTCAGGATGTTGAGGCGTGCTCTGAGAACACATCCATTGTTTAGGAACATTCTGCCGCAGTAGTTTTTTTAATAGATTTTTAAATAGCATTTTGTATCTTTTCATATGGCATAGAAGATTTTCGAATAGGTTCAGATAACTAGCCGAGAGCGAAGAAGTTTGTTTCCCAGTTCTTAAAATCGATTCGGTGTTGTGAATGTGTGATTTTAATATTCGAAACCAATTACGAAATACTTGAGTTTTACGACATTTCATTAAAATTGCGTGCACTTTTCGATACAACTGTAGCATCTGATTACAACACATTGAAACGCCCACGTCCGCTTCGATTTTTCTGTCAGTTAACATTTTTTTCGTATTTCAATGCCAACTTTCTGTATTTTGAGCCGTGCAATTTTACTAATACGTTTGGCGTATCGTCTTTGGGCAATAAATCGCACGACCGTAAAATGGCTTCTAATTCGGCATGCAGTTCCCGTTTTGCTCTAACAAGTTGTATGCGTTTAAAAATTGTATACAAAAGGATAAGGGTATAACATATTTTTCTGAATCTGTAATTTTTAGATGATTTTACAGAAAAGATATCTGTCGTTCTAATACATTTACTATAGACAAATAAATTGCCGAGTTCATGCAAGCGCATGCGGGTGGGTTTTCTACAAATCAACAAAGAATTAATAAATTGAGTTGAAAACACAAATTCTCTATTCTTTAAGTCCACGTATAGGCAATCGGTTCTTAGAGCTGCATAAAAGAAAATGTCACTTTCACATTTATACTGAAGATTAAACACTGTTTTTAATGGTGATACGGCAGATTGATCTACAAATCTAAATGACCTAATACCGACCGAGATGCTTTCGCTAATATTATAGAATACTTTTCGGTTGTAATTACATAATTCAAAGAGCTTTTCTTTCATACGAGACACGTCGGTAAAGCAAAACGCTACTGTGTTAAAATCCAAATATTCTAAGCACATTAAATAGTCGATCAAATTAAACTGCATGCAAAATAGAAAAAGGGCTCGAGACCCAATTAAAAAACCGTCCCGATATTTAAAGTGTTTTAAATCAGTAGGCAATTCCTTGCATGCGATTCTATAAAAATTATGCGGATAATCCGCAATTAGCATATGACGATTGTAATAGGTTGCTGATCTAATTCTATATTTAATACTCATACCTTTAAAAAATCAAGATGGAAAAATACTAAAATTATAAAAATTAATTACCATGTTTAACTAGGTATTCTAGTGTGATGACGATACGGATGGCTTTTGCTCTTGCTGTTCTTGATTTTCCTTGGGAGGATCCGTGAGGGCTGATGATGGATTTTTTTGTTTTTTGCCCATGCAGCAGAAGGAAATGCTCGCCGCAGGATTAGGTTTACCTTTAAAATAAACGAATTTCATATTAGTTTTTTAAATAAAAATTAAAAAATTAAATACTAACCAACTTCAAATGCTCCTAGGTAGTGCAAGCAAAGGCACTCCTGTTTATTCAGATCCTCGATATCTTTGTCGCTAATTACGTCCACGATTCTCTGCGGAAGGAACACAACGCATTCTTCTCATTCGACAAGAATGAGCCGAGAATTTTTTTTTGACTGAAGAGACTTAATGCTCAAAACCTGATAAGGGCGCTGTAACTCGAGATCCTTAACTTTTACGGTCATTTTCTTATCGATTCGGCTTACTGAATTTATCCTTTTAATTAAGTCCATGTTATTTCTAATTACGAATATAATTACATAAAGTTAAAAAAAATATTTAAAATTATTACCTGTTTTAATGCAGGCCGCACAATAAAAACACGTTAACGATTCTCTCAAACTTATTTTACAAGATAAAAAGCCTTACAAGCGATCCTCTATTTATATCACTCCTAAAAAGACATACAATTTATTACGCATCTGATTAGCGCTCCCAAGCGCATACACGATGATAACATTAAAAAATAGCAATTAATTAGAATTAAATAGCATTGCCCTTGTCTGGACAAAAAAAGCTCATTAAATTAAAACGATCACTTTTATTAGTCGGATATGGAAATCACATAATTATGCATACTATTTATGCATATTTTATTCAAAGATGTAGTTGAGCAATTTTCCCCGACTTGGTATTGATAAGTAACATAAAATTTCAATCGTCTATTATTTCGAGGATCTATAAACCCATATTTGTTAAAAATAATAGACTCCTATATAATTAATTATTCAAACGATGTGTGACTGAAACTAAAATATTCAATACTCATTTACATATAAAGGCTACTATAACTAACACAAATATATCACGCACAATGTTGCAAATTTTTTTCAGTTGAAACAAATTAATTGATTACATTTATATTCCGTACACATATTACAATATAGCTCTATTCATCGAGGGGGGAGGGCTTCTTTGATCTGTATAATTACTAACAGATATTTTTAAGCAGACTAAACATTTATTCACGATGATGTAATGAGTATTTCTTTACGCGTTCAAAGAAGCTATCTTTTATGCATACAATGTTAAATCAAAAGCGAATAATAAAATAATTATAAGACACACGCACATACTTGACTTTTTATATTGAACTTCTAAAAATAAACGATTCCATATCAATACATTCGTCGTCGTATATACGCTTTTGCTTCATACAATGTATACGAATTTACGAGGAGACTTTTTTATTTTTCTGCAAAAATACAATTCCGTCATCGTCTATGCATTGATTCGTATAATGTATACGAATTAAGGATGAGACTTTTTTATTTTTAGCAAAAATACACACGTCATAAACCATTTATACTGAACAATTCAATTACTTGAACAATTCAATATACACCTTTATATTTTTTATTTTTTTATTGACACCTGTAATAAAAACCTTGCGGTTATTCCCAGCCTTCTTCTTATACTTTATCATAATTGCCTACGACGTATCGAGCGCTACACATTTTCAATTATTAAAAGATTACTTGAACGTCGTGCACGTGACCGACCTTTTTTAAGCTAATCATGACCCCGTATTTTTGCCGACAATCTGGAATCTCTGCGTTATTTAAATTATTACAAACTCACATACAAAGAAGTCGCCGCCGCCTACACATACTTGACCTTTACATTGAACCCTTATAAATAAACGATTCTTATTACCCCAATACGTCCGGCGGACCAGACAGACTTTTGTCATCGTCTATGCTCTGATTCATACAATATATATACGAATTAAAGACGACACTTTTCTATACGCATTCTTAAAACAAAAACACATTCGCACAACTTACGCGGCCGTTACAATATTTCATCTTAGACTAAAACAATGCAACACACACTCACACACACAAAATTACACGCCTACACGTACACATAACAATACATACCTTTCTTTTCAAAAATAAAACAACTACCAGATCGATATTTACACTTTTATCATAAGGGCGTCGCAACTTCTAAATTAACATTAACCACCCATACATGCTTACACGAACACACACACACACACCTGCACATACATACCCTTAACACGCATACTTTTCTTTTCAATAATACACATGCCTTTCACAAGATATTTACACCTTTTTAAAAAGGGCTGTCGCAATTTCTCCATAGTTATCCTCAAACCTAACAAATACAAACACACACACACACACACACACACACACACACACACACACACACACACCTACACATACATAACCTTCACACATACATACTTCTTTTTTCAATAATACACATGCCCTTTACAAGATATTTAAGACCCTTTAAAAAGGGCTGTCTTAGTTTCTCCATAACATAACTACTTATGCCAGTTGCTTACCAACTTTACCCAGGTGAAGTTTGGTTTTTTAGCGAGACAGCGCACCGCTATATTACCATCAAGACGTGTGATAATTCCTGAATAAAACGTTTATTCAGAAATAAATAGGTCGACGATTTGGTGTTGAGTAACCAACCAGATCTATCGATCGAAAGGCATCAGACCTTTTTCTGTAGGGTACTTCGAAGAACACTGTTTACGCCACAAAATCATGTACGCATGATGCCATGAAAGAGGTGATTGTGATTGCCTATGAATATCGTTCTTATGAAAACTATATCACATGTTTGTCAATCTGTTTCTCAACGATCCAGACAATATATTTCTGCCTATGAACATTTTCATCACTAGAACATTTTGAACATATCGGTGACCTAAAAATCATATCTTTTACTACTTTTATTCGAGTTATTATAGCACAAACAGCATAAATCCCTTCGCGGGACACTATATTTAGTAAATGGTTGATTTTCTAACCTCTTACCACTTTTAGACCATATAGATTTAAATAGTTAGTGCGTTCCTATATAATGTTTAATTCAGTGGCGATTTCTAAGTTATTTTACAAAAAAAAAGCAATTTTTAATACTTGGATAGTTTATTTTATACATAAAGGTTGACCAAGATTTTATTACGTAACTCCTTCACAAAGAATATGGCATTGTACAATGAATGAACTTGAAGAATCTGTTGATCAATGTTTAATTACCATAATATAGTGTCAATTCAAATCTTTCTCCTTTCTTGAAAGCGTTCAAGATAAGATTTTATTAAAGCCATTCGGATAAAGTTGCCATAAACTGCTTTTTAAACAACCCTTGTCTGAACTCATCGTTGTCATATAAAATTTCCCAACATTTCATCCTCTTATTGTATAAGCCATTAGGTACACAATTCGTAAAAGCATTTCGGAAATAGGTATATTAAATATGCCGAGTTGTTGATATATACCAGAGATACCGTTTATATATCATATCTAAGACGACGTACATTTCCTGAGAAGTTGCGACAAAACAACAATAAATCAAACAATTTGCTCCAAATTTACCCCTCCAAATCGCTCGGGTCGCTTCGACGCACACGTACTAGAAGATAGATCACGTCCTTGTAACGCGCGTGCTGCCCGCAGCTAGCGCAACAGCTAACTCTCGAACAATATCAGCTAGATTAAAAACGGAAATGTTCTCAACGGTTATTAACAACTCCATGACAGGTGTCGGAGAAGGATTACTCATTGTACAGTCTTCTATTGTCGGGATATTTTAATAACAGCGCATTCTATTGTGCGTTTATAGAACGTTCCAATTTAATGTAAGAAATTACAAAACCCAGCAGGGTAGAGAGATTACAAAAGTAATTTGAAGCGCGTTCGTAAATATCTACTTCCACGTTACGTAGAGAATTTTTAGAAAATGTCTGACAGATTCTTATTGTCAACGAGCACTCTTAATAATGGATTGATGACTCAGGAGAACATTTCAGGAACCTGATACCAATTAAAACTTTTCTGCAAATAAAGCATCTTTTATTTACAAGGGGTAACTTCAGATGTACTTGTTAGTTAAACAAATTTGATAGCTTGTTCTATAGGAATTACCGATTTTTTTATTTCTGGCACATTATTAAAAAGTTTCTGTTTTGTCCTTAGTAGAGACGCAACAATAAAAACCGAAAAACTTTCAGCATCTTTGACACTTTTACACCAGTCTACTGAATAGTTTGATTAGTACGTTCTAAGTTTCTTGTGTAGTTATTAATCAAAATGTACAACGTAACAAATGTTATTCAGATGAACCTTTCCAAATCTTACGTGAAATAAATTATGCACTTCCCAAACTGTTGGTAAACAGCGCTGGTAATTTTTTCAAAACCATTACAGTCGTGAATAGTAATATTTCGGAAGGTAAACCTAAGCTTACATCTACTGAAATATGTCCAGAAAATTTATCAACAAGAATTCACCGCCAGCAATTCACCGACAGCAGATCAGCGAAACGCAATTCATTCTCACAGATATTCACCGCCGTAACCGCCATCACTTTAAATATATATATATATATATATATATATATATATATATATATTGATGTGATAAAGAGGTTTCGAGAGGTCATTGATACCCAAATTCTATAAATAAAACCCAACCAAATAGAAGGAAAACGGAAAAAAAATATTTCCGGACATTCATTATTTCAACCTGTATAAGATAAGAGTATGACATGTACAAAGCCATTATATTCATTTGCGTTAATAAAAAGCACATTTTTTTGGTGCGTGTAAATTAAGCCTTCCTAATAAAAACGAGTTTCATTCGAATATATAAAATACAAAGCTATTTAAATTCATCCGCATTCAAAACAAACGGTATTTCAGTGTATATATATAACATTTAAATTTACTGTAAGACTTTTAACAAAATACAAAGCTATTGCGTTTATCAACGAAGCCGTCATAAATTAAAACACCAAATAAGTTTTCGGTGGGTAAAATATGTTAGAGTACGTTTTATTTATCGTACCCCAATAGTTTTTTGCAGTTATTAAGATGCAAACCTTTTTATATTTGCAAAACCGTTAAGAAAGCAATTAAAACTTTAATTAATTATAAAATAATACTGAAATCTGTACCTTATTAGTATACAAATCAACCATAAAAAAATCAAACGTGTACCTTAAGTATTTTTCCTTGTATGTATAATATAAAAAAATAGAATATTCAATTTAAAATAACAGTTTAAGAGTTTTACATGGACTCAAACTTTAGAACTTTTGTGATTAATAAAGAAAAGTACGTCATCTTTACTAGAAATGTTTTTAAAAGTCATTAAACAATTAATCATTGAATGAATGCCCCAATATTAAGAGCGCGACAATTAAAAATGCCATAAAATAGATAAAAATTAATTATAGCTTTTTGTGCAACAATAAGATAGAAGGAAACAACATGAACGCCTTGCATTAGACAAGGATCGTCAACGCCCTTGAATGCTCGTAAATCAAATGGGTCGCGGTGGTTTGACACACACACACACACACATACACATATATATATATATATATATATATTGCTGTGATAAGGGGTTGTTTAGGGGAATATTAAGGAGCAAGGGTTGTGTAGTAACCATAAATTGCAATAGGAATCAGAAAACTGCATTTATTTAGCACAAAATTAAGTAATTTGTATATTATGTAAATAGCAAGCATTAAACACGCTGTATATAGACCATAATTTGCTTTAAGCCATGCAAGTAAGCATATCTTACAACAATAGAACGCGTATTTAGCAGAAAATAGGTAATTCGTATATTATGTAAATAGCAAGCATTTAACACTCTGTATATAGACCGTTATTAATTTTAAGTAAGGCCAGTGAGCATATCTTTCAACAAAAGTACACGTATTCAGAAGAAATGATAGTACATGTAATTAAACACGTGTTGAAAAGTGTTTTAATTAGTTATACAATAACGACGCCGAAGATAAAAGATAAAACCTAACAAAGCTTTATGAAATTACAATAAACATTTTTGATAAGAAAACGCAGTTTCAAGCACGCATAAAAATACATAAATGAAAATAGCAATGAAGTTACATCATTTCTTTTGTTCAATTATCTAAAGGGCGATATCTATACAAAACAACGTCTGGAAATATTACACGGAAAACCGAAGAAATTACATCAGAAACAACTTCGAAAATGCAGGGAATATTAAAGACCTGGTTGGTTAAGATATTTGCAAAACTGCTTAAAAACCCAGCCCACATGTAAGTGGGAAGAGCCTATATTAACACAGAACAATGATAAGACACAACTCATGCAGGACGAAGCTGCGTAACTGCTAACCAGAAAGTCACGCGTAATTTAATATTTAATAAAATATCAAGTGTATGTTACAGTGATAGTAGTGCAACGATTACGAATCTGTGATATAACATTTCGAATCTGTGGTACATTTCTGGATATTCGAATGTGTTGATGATAATAATTCAAATTGGTGGTGTATTTCTGAACATTTCAAGTTGCAATAATTCAAATCTGGGTCACTATAATATTTCAAATCAGCGTAGACAATTATATTTTGGTACAATTTTGGTACAATTCTGAGTTGCGAGATTCAAGGCATATAAAATAAAGTAATTTTTGGGAAACGAGGGGTAACTGTACTCAAACATTGGTTCAGCTAAGCAGAGCATTGGTATACGAATGAAGAGGGTGTGTTGATCCACAACCCGAACAAACATATAGCAGGTCAGATCTATTTAATTTTAAGATATTTTTGTATTTAAATTTCAATACTGAATTTATTCAATTTATATAAACTTGTGATGTAGTCAACAACAAACATTGCATACGTTAAACTTACGTAATGTATTATACAGGGGTCTAGAACGCTGCAGGTGTGTTTGGTAAAAAGGTAGTTTTCGGTGACTTTAGATTGAAATTAAAGTATATAAATTTTGGGGTAAAGGATACATATGATATTGATTGATTGAAGGGTGTATTTAAATATTTTTCAACAATTGCAAATAATATTTTTTTTCATTATATGAAATTAATTGACTTCGTTTTATCAATTCAAACAAATAGGTAATCATAAAGGGGTGTAGAAGAAGAGAAAAATTGATCATCGTAACTTTGTGCACGTTGTGTAGATTAAAAAGGGCTAGCCGTGGCATAATAATAATAAAATTAGTAAAATTTTAAGTGAAAACAGAGCGGTGGTGTTATGGTAAAAACGTCATTACACCGAGTACGGCGTTATCATATCAATATATATATATATATATATATATATTTGCAGTAGTCCGCAATACGAAATTGTATATAAAAAAGATGTATCTGTAAACAAACCCTTATGAAAATAATAAGAGATATTGACAAATACAAATCGGGGTAGTAGTTATATAGCCATTAAGGAAACATTAGCTTTATTACTTCACAAGGGAGGAAACATCCACTGACCGTCGGTTTCGGTTTTGTTAAGCTTCATCAGAGCAAATTAGTTTCCATCCCTATAAAGTAATCGAAGCTATTATATTGATATAATCTCGAAACAATCTCTGTACTATGGCAAAAGTAAATAAAACCGCCATCAAATGATAAAACACCAACACTACTAAGTGTGGAAGTACAGAATTGAATCGAAATTCGAAACTACATAGTAGATTCTATAGATGGCTATAAAAGTACGTCTGGCCTTTGAGATTTGCAGAATGTTACAGCAAAATTTATTTGCAAACGAAACAAACCTTTTCGTAGCGACACCCGGGATCATATCCCAAAGGCAATTCGAATAATAAAAGACAAGTTATTTGCAGTCCGCAGTAAGAAATTGTATATAAAATAAGATGTATCTGTAAACAAACTCTTATGAAAATAATAAAAGCTATTGACAAATACAAATAGGGCTAGTAGTTATATAGCCATTAATAAAACATTAGATTTATTACTTCACAAGGGAGAAAACATCCACTTACCGACGGTTTCGGCTTTGTTAAGCCTCATCAGAGCAAATTAGCTTTCAACACTTGAACATTTGCGGAATTAATAGTTTTCCAATAAATCAATTTGCACAATTGGATTAGTTGAACATATTGCAAAACCAACACATATGGTTGTTTATAATAATCATCAGGTTTAAGTGCAATAATTTTTTCGTCTTTAGGTTTCCGTCTTAGAACTAGTTGGCCGCGTATCTCCACTAATTTCTATTCTGAATTAGCTTACACAGTGCCCTAAGATTTTCACTGTCTGGATACAGCTCGGTTCCAGTTCTATTGTTTTGTAAATATATACCCTATTTTACAGATATTCAGGTGTATGTGGAGGACGTTGAGCAGCCTGGGATTACCAAAATTTCCCAACTCTTGAACATTTGCCAAATTAATAGTTTCTTAATGAATCCTTATGCACAATCAGGATTAGTTGAAAATGTTGCAAGGCCAACACCTGTATTTGTTTCTAGTGCTTATCATGTTTATATGCAATTAGTTTCTCGTCATTAGGTATTCCGTCTTGAAACAGGTTGGAAGCATACGTCCACTGATATCTATTCTGAGTTAGCCTACGCAGTTCCCTAATATTCCTACAACCTAGATACAGCTTGGTTCCCCTTCTATTGTTTTATAAATATATGTATTAGTTTGTGACCTATCATCTTATTTCTCCTAGTTTTTACTGTTTTACATATATTTCTTTCTTCCCGTTCTATTTCTAGAACTTCTTTGCTATTAACTTTGTCTGTCTATGATATTTTCATCATGCGTCTGTAGCACCACATTTCAAAGTATAGAAACTTTGAAATGTGGTGCGCTTCTTTGACTGTCCAGGTTTCACATCCGTACAGTGCTGTGCTTCAAACATATGCTTTCAGAAATCCTTTCCTTGATTTTAGGATTGTTGTCTTTGAACACAGTAATTGCTTTCTCTTGTTAAAGGTAGTAAAATCTTGCACTAATCTTTGTTTTATATCTTTAGCCCTTTTCCCATCTTGCGTTATTTGGTTTCCTATGTAGCAGAAATGTCTAACGTTTTGTAAGTTCTAGTTTCCTATTTGTATTATATTTTTTGTTTTATTTTCCTCTCCTTTGCATATTAGTATTTTAGTTTCACTTTTGTTAACTTTCATACCATATCTCTCTGCTAGAACTGTTTCCATTTCATTAAGAGCTGCTTCTAATTCTTCCTTGCTAGATGCTATTACCGCTGTATCATCTGCAAATCTAAGGATATCAACTTTTTGTCCCTGCATAATAATTCCAAATGTCTTTCTGCATTAGACAGTATTCATTGCATCTTCGATGTTCAAGCTAAAAACTAACTGAAATAAGGAACATTTCTGTCGCACCGCTTTTAATATCTACTTCTCTACGTTCCTACTCTAATTCAATTACAGCTGTTTGTTTTTTGTATAAGCTATGTACTATCCGCCTATCCCTAGAACTCATTCCAATCTTTTTGAGTATTTGGAACTATCCTTGAAACTCATTTCAATCTTTTTGAGTATTCAGAAAATCTTTTTCCATTCTACATTGTGGAATGCTTTGTCTGATCTACTAACCTATATACACGCTTTCTCCTTTTTCTATTGTCTTTTCCATTATCACTCTCAGAACTAAAATACCCTCTCGTGTTCCCTGTTTTGCCTAAAGCCAAATTGAACTTCTCCTAGTACTTCTTTGACCCGTTTTTCCATTCGTCTTTGTACTAGTTAATATTTTTGACACGTGTGCTGTCAAATTTGTTGTTTGAAAATTTTAACATCTATTCGCACATACTTCCTGTATGTTTGTTGTGGTTTGTTTAGCATTTTTCTTAATCTTCTTTGGGAATTAAATCACTCATAGTTTTTAAAATCATCTTTATTTACGTTTCGATCCATGACCTAAGATCGTTGTCAAAATAATAAAAACTTCAAGTTTGACATTAATGACATAAATTGAAGGTGATTTTGATTTATTGGTGTTTGAAATATTTGGTTTGAGTACACTAGGCAAAAATTTTTAAGGTTTAAAAGAATGATTGCCTTCAATTTGTGTTGCAGCCTGGGACCGACTTTTTAGGTAGCCAATACGCTTAACGTGAAATCAGCTGATTAATTTTTATTGGTGAGTTTTATATAAATTCAATAACTTGAGGATTGGAAAAAACCTTTTTTAGCATGTTTCTATTTATGCAATTGAGAGGATAGTTATTAAAGAATGCGATTACGTTACCGTAAGGCTTAAGTAGTCGTTTTTTATATTTATTTTGAAGGGGAAAAATCATTATGATTTAGGCTACCTCTTTGGTAGATTTTAACATGTTTCTGAGGCAACCCTATGGCGGGTTTACACTTGTCAGATACCAATACTGTTTAACGGAGATTGTATATGGTTTTGAGGTAACCCTATTGCGGTTTACACTTGTCAGATACCAATGCTGTTTTACAGGGGTTGCTAATATGCTTATTGTTATGTAAAGTTATTGTATGTATAAATGGAAATCATGTATGTAGGCTGTATTTCATGTTAATATCGCAAGGAAATCCCAGGAAAAACTTGCAATGCTACCTAGATATTGTGGGCATGTGATTTTCATTTGTTATTTCTTTTGTTATTTCTTTTAGTAATGGAATCTGTTGTTTACTGACAGTCACGGATTCGTTTGCAACGCCGTTATTTTTATGTAGGGTTACATAAGCAGCTTCTTTGATTTTGCGTTTTTGGGGGTTTTCTTCTTTGTCTATAATTTTTACGTCCTCCCATTTTACTTTATGACTGGAGTCCCATGCATGCTAGCAAATCATGGATTTTTCAAATTTTCTGTTTTTTATATATTGTATATGTTCTTTTAATTGTGCTCTTAGTGTATTGTTGGTTTTAAATACTGTTTTAATTCTGAATTTGTTTCCTATTCTTTGAATTTTTCGGAGAATCCTTTTATGTATGGTATTGAGAGTATTTTTTGGTGTGTATCGTTGCTTTTGTTTTCTTTTTCTTTATTTGTTGGGTTTTTATTCATTTCTTTCTCTATTATTTTTTTAGAATATTTGTTTTTTATTAGTGTACATCTGATTAGGTCTTTCTCTTTCTTTAAAATTTCTTCGTTTGATGATATTAATTTTGCTTTATCATATATGGTTTTGATAATTCCTCGTTTGGCACAGTGTGGATGGTTTGAATCGAAGTTTAAGTATCTGTTTGTGTGCGTTGGTTTTCTGTATACCGATGTATTAATTGTTGTATCGTTTTTGCTAACTAGATTATCTAAAAACGGAAGTTTTCCATGTTGTTCTGATTTATATGTGAATTTAATACTTTGTTCTATTTTGTTAATTGAATCTACAAAGTTTTTAATTAGTTCTGTATTATGAAGCCAAATAGCATAGACATCATCTACGTATCTCGACCAGATTAGTGGTTTCAATTCTTGTGTAAATATTATATCTTTTTCGAATTCCTCCATGAATATATTACTAAAGATTGGCGATAGTGGACTTCCCATCGCCATCCCGAAGCTCTGTTTGTAGAATTGGTTATTTATTTAAAAATATGTGGTATTGACGCATAAACTAAGTAATTTCATAATCGATGATATACTTAGTTTTTTTTTTCTTAATAAATTGAGGATCTAATATATGCTAAATGCGATAACGAAGGGCTTTCACAGTACTTACTTTGTGTTGTGTAGGGTGATTGGATTGAAAATTCAGGTACCTACCACAATTATTTTTATTTCATAAATAAACTTAGGTGTTCATTAAAGTCATTAAATGTTGTGACAGCTTGGTCGACTTATGGATATGTTATGGATATACTTGACTAGAAATGGTATCTCATAAGGTAGTCTAGGTAAAACGATGGAGAGTAGGTTATCCATAATAATTTGAGCGGTTATAGGTGACAACGGTAACTCCATTAGAGTTCCAAATAGTTGTAGATAGAATTTATCTTGAAAACAAAATAAGTGCTGTTAAACACCAGGTTAACGGTAGCCAAAAACAAATCTCCTGACAGCTTGCAAAAACATTCAATTTTATTCCAGTTTTATTTGATAATATTGGTGACTAAAGGTTGTGACAACAACTTGCGACTAGTTTATAACAAGCTTAGTAAAACGGGGTTAAGCCCTTAAATATTTATAGAGCATGAGACTGATACTTTTAGAACGGGGGGGTGTTTGGTCAGCTTAGTAGTATCAAGAGAAAACACAAGTCAACACAAAGTAACCCTATTCGTCTTTACAAAATATTTACATAAATGTAATCAAGCAATAATTGACAAACCTTAAGTACGACACACAAGTAAAGTATTATTTTATAACTACATGTTATCGAAGCAATGGCTTACCTCTTTGCTTACTAAATAACTTACGCTTCACTGGCGAAGCCGGACATGAATGACGGTATTGCAGAATAAGACATGTACCATAACGCAACGGTGGTTGCTATAGTTAAAATGTTACCATAATTTTTGTATATTACAGTATGTTGATTATTGCAGATCTGCAAGGAGCTGCAGAAGTTGAACGCAGTAGTAAATGTTTAACGATGATTTTAGAATAAAGATGAAACTGAGGATACAGATGCGAGGATGCCCAGTGCAGTTGGTGAAACCTGTTAATACAATTGTTTCAACGCAAGGTACTGGATAAGTTGTTACTAGTAAACAACTAAATTTGGATATTAATATAAATATTTTAGGGTACTTATCTGATTTAAATTTTATTCTGAACTAAAATGTATTATTTCAAATTACCTTAATCACGCTGCAGACAAAGAATTCCAACATCTGCGTACAAATATGGATTTGTGTGATTACGCCCCCAGAGGAATAATATCCCACGAGGTTACTAATGCAATTCCAAAGCCACAAGCTTACAGGTTTAACGTGGAACTTCAACGCACAAATCAATGCAAAATTTGCATCACAATGAAGGCCTAGTGGAAAGATCCCAAACGGAATAGCCAAGATAAACGACCATAAAGCTCCACTAGGACCATACCAGACTGGACTCGTCGGCAGATCACACCACACTCTACAAGATGGAAGAAGGAAATCCATTTTCTTTAACATACCAGCCAATCCTATTCAAGACTTGAAAGAATTATTGTAAAACTGAAATTCAGTCTAATTTATCCAATAAGCTTTTGACACAACACGAAATTACAACCACACCCAAAGTGAAATGTAAAAGATTAGGATTGCACTACAAAACTAGAAAGTCACTAGTATTAAAATGCAAGGACAGAATAAGTCAATCTCGACCAGCGGCGTACATACAAAAATGTAACAACACCTAACAGCTTTAAAACCCGAATATACATATGAATTATTAATGCTCGTATAGCTAATCATAATAACCTTTAGAGTTATTCATTCAATAACATCACAAATACAACAAATAACTCCGATAAGTAAATTCTTAAATTAAATTCCACATGCACGCTCATGCAAAATAATACCAGAACTAAAAAATAACAGGACTACCAAATAACCAAATTAACATTAAATTACTAACATACACGTTACTTGACATAATGATAGAGAAGTGAATATAGATACATACCAGCATAACAGCCAAATACATAAAAAAAATTTACAATTAGACCGGCAATTTATTGCAACGTTATAACTTGAAAATAAACCCGTAACAAGGTAAAGGAATATTAGTAAACAAATAAGCTACATTGAATGAAATAAGAATATGATCATTGGGAAGGTGAAAATTCTTTAGTTGTCGTACAAACAAGAAACTATCTTTTACATTATATACCTCGATTGGGAAAGCCAGTTAGCGAATGTTAGCCAAAAAAGAAACAATAGTATAGGTGGGTGTATTTACCATACAGATGGTAGGTCTTAATGCGAGGACTAGTTTGTGTATTTTAGGTGAACCATAATATTTACCAAGGGGTCGAATTGCAAATACAGAGTAGGTTCTTTTCAGAATCATTCAACATCCCTCTTTTATGCAGTACCTAAAGATGTTCGTTCACCCTTTTTTGTGTAGTAAACGTCGGATCCCACTGTAAGGGTTTCTGTACAGACCTATCTGACAATAGATCGCGAGACTTATTGATATATTGTTGTTTATTCATTATAACTGTGACAGCACCTTTGTTTGTCTTAGTAACAACAATCTCTGGATGGTCACCTAAGTATTCTTTAACTTTATAATACTGTTCATTTTGTCGATTATAATGATAACATTAGAGATGTTTCCTCTAAAGATATCCTTTCTTCTTTGGGTAAGTCCATCACTGTTGATGTTTTATTGTTGGACTATACCCAAAAAATTCTTTGACATACCTTACAATATATATATATATATATATATATATTGCTATAATTAATATATATATATTGCTATAATTATAGGGTTAATTAAGGGGTAGGTTAAGTCATAGGGGTCGTACAATAAACCAGAGAAACTCCCAAGTAACAAAAGTACATAATTACAGATATTAGAGGAGCAAATAGGTCATTGTAAATATAATTAGTTGAGAGCACACTGTATATAGTAGTACAAACGATTAAAACGCATATCCAAAAGTAGATACGAGCAAAGATAAAAATTTAAAAATGTAACGAAACGCAATGAAATTAAATCAGTGAAAAACCTGCATGAATTGGCTAGACAAATATTCAAAAAGTGCGTTAATAATATCATCTTAAATGCACACAGAAGTTATGCATTATTTTAAAAGCGTACCTGATCTAAAAGTATCACATTTGTTCAAAAATCCAATTTATTAGAAAATAAACAAACACCAAATTTATTCCATTCAGATTAGAATAATACCAACAACAATAGTACGTAATTTGTTGGACGAAGTTTCTTTGGATTTCTGAATTAAATGTGAGGTATTATAATGAATTAAGTGACTTTCTTAGCATCGTTTTATGTAATTGAACTACACAATCGGTAAACTTTCCCAAAATAACAAGAGATAAGACACTTGATCTCGCCCAGCACGTGAAGTCAACGAATCACAAACAAAAGGGGCCGATCCTATAAATATCATGACAATTGAATATTGAGTTAGTATACCTTAGAAACTGGGCAGTCACTATACTTGAAAGTGCTAAATATTTACGTGAATAGTAAATTAAATTAAATTAAAAATTAAAGAGTGTGAAACTGTGCAAGCGAACCATACCTCTAAGATGTATGTAGATCAGATTTAGTGAAATTATACCATTTCTAATAATAAATAAAACAGGGCTTTTAATTACCATCTTAATCAACATTTTAATTACCATCTTAATTAACATTTTAATTACCATCTTAATCAGCACTCTTAATCACCACTTTTAACTACAATCTTAAATTGCAATCGACATAACGATCCTAATAAAGATTCCTGTTAATTACGATCTTAAATACAAGTTTGGATAAGAGACTCTGGATAATACTGCCTGTTCAAGCAATTTGATAATCTCTGAAAATGTTAAATATTCTATTACAAAAATAAAAAACCTTTCATTGGAATAATCTCACTAATAACGATTTGAATACTAATTTGGCTGGATGTCGACTTCAATTCTGGGGAATGCAGAACACCTACTAAACCACTTCAGGTTATATATTTTGATTCGATTTATTTCTAAAAATGTTTTTATCTCAATAATAATTCAAAGTATAAGAGCCGGCAAATTGGGGTTTTTTGTATAAATTTGTGAAAAGTAATAGACATCTTGAAACGTTTCAATAGGTTTCTAAATGTAATAAAAAGCTCGTTTTGCTGGCTTGATTTTCTAAGAATCTGACATATGTATATAATTTAAAAGGGGAGAAGATATTTTAAAAGGTTGTAAATATTTAATCATTATACTGTGTATTGTGGAGGTGCTTTGTTTGATTGAATCAGCTAGTCGAGGCAAGGAAAATTATAAATTAACATTTTTACAAGTGCTTGTTAACCCTAAATAAAATAACACAGCATTTATATGACAAGCCCAGCCGTGGGGCGAACTAACTGTTATATATATATATATATATATATATATATATATATATATATATATATATGTATATATATATATATAACAGTTAGTTAAAAGTGACGACCAGCAGTGTATTCAATTAATAATAACAGGTTATTTAGTCTTCTAGTAGTAAAACGCTTCTTTTTTTCCGAGCTTGAGGTTTATTTGAAATCTTCTTTAGGGTGCTGCAGAGTAACTGTGATTGTCATTGACATAAGTACTCTAAAGCATTACTTACAAGAACTGGAGTTAAAATACTATCATGGTTTTGACAAATATCACTCAAACTTAACATAAATAACTGAAATAAAACATTTGTAAAAAAGCACAAGAAACAACTAATCACGTCCCACACAATACACGTTACAAATTAAAATTTTATCATACAGTCAAACAGATTAAGCTGTGAAATGTAAATCATTTTTCTTTTCTCATTATACAAATATTAATCGACTTCGTTTAATCATTTAAAGCAGAAAAAGTTTTAGGGAAAAGGGGTAAAACTATTTGACTATCGTAACGTTGTGCACTCTGTGTGAATTAAACTGGGCTAGCCGAGACAGATTTAAAAATTCAGGAGATTAAAATACACAGAGCGGTGAATTATATATAAATATATATATATATATATATATATATATATATATAAAAGACAAGTTACTTGCAGTCCGCAATAGGAAATAGTATATAAAGTAAGATGTATCTGTAAACAAACTCTTATGAAAATAATAAGAGCTATTGACAAATACAAATCGGGTTGGTAGTTAAATAGCAATTAACAAAACATTAGCTTTATTACTTCGCAGGGGAGGAAACATCCACTGACCAATGGTTTCGACTTGTTAAGCCTCATCAGAGTGAAATAGTTCCCAAGAACCTTATGAAGTAATCGAAGCTATTATAATGATATAATTTCGAAACAATCACTGTACTATGGCTAAAGTAAATAAAACCGCCATCAGGTGATAAAACACCAACAGTACTAAAGTGTGGAAGTACAGAATTGAACCGAAACTACATAATAAATTTTATAGATGACTATAAAAGTACGTCTGGCCTTTGAGATTTGCGGAATGTTACAGCAAAATTTATTTGCAAACGTAACAAACCTTCTCGTGGCGACACCCGGGTTCATGCCACAAAGGCACTTCAAATAAATAAATTATAAATAAAATAAAATAAATAAAAATAAATTAAAATAAAAAATATAATAACCCGGGTGTCGCCACGAGAAGGTTTGTTACGTTTGCAAATAAATTTTGCTGTAACACTCCGCAAATCTCAAAGGCCAGACGTACTTTTATAGTCATCTATAAAATTTATTATGTAGTTTTGGTTCAATTCTGTACTTCCACACTTTAGTAGTGTTGGTGTTTAATCACCTGATGACGGTTTTACTTACTTTTGCCATAGTACAGTGATTGTTTCGAAATTACATCATTATAATAGCTTCGATTACTGCATAGGGTTCTTGGGAAGTATTTCACTTTGATGAGGCTTAACAAGCCGAAACCATTGGTCAGTGGATGTTTCCTCCCCTGTGAAGTTATAAAGCTAATGTTTTGTTAATGGCTATATAACTATCAGCCCGATTTGTATTTGTCAATAGCTCTTATTATTTTCATAAGAGTTTGTTTACAGATACATCTTACTTTATATATATATATATATATATATATATATTGCTGTGAAATGCCCTTTGGTCACGGGCACTGGTACTTTCCTACTGATCATTCGAGCCCCACAGATTGGACGTCATATATTGCTGTGGAACCACCAAAATTCGGGTCCGTTGACTTTCTTCTGATAATCGCCTTTTATTCTTTCCGCCTCGGCTGCTCACCTAGTTAAAACTTTCATCCTCATTCATAAAAAAACAAACACATTCCTACCACAAACATCAATGTTAACTCTATTTACATCAATATTCATAATACATTAAAGTTTCAAAATTAAATTTCAGCAAAAATATCAGTATAATAAAATTTCAAGTTTAAATTTGTCATCAGTGTTAATTTGCATCCAGAATTAAAGTCCTGGTAGGATGCCTACTAATTAATTTAACAATATTTGCAGACCTGAGTCTGAGTACAAAGGGAGCATCTCCCACCCCTTTACGATAATCAAACAGGTTAGTCTAATTGAGCTCAAAGACAGACCCAAATTTTCATCATAATAAAGAACATAAACTGCTAAATACTCCTTTCTACTTATACAAGAAAATTTCACCTTAAAATTAAAAATTTGTTGTTTGTACAAATTCACTACTGTCCATTTTTTAGCAAACAAATTATAAAGTTATTCAACACACACCAAAACATCAAAAATCGAACAACAAAGCATAAGTTACCTGAAGGTTAATGCACTTGTGGCTCCAATGTACATCGTCCTTTGTTAATCACATCATTCCAACTGGGTTATGTTTACGGCTTCTGATTCTGAACGCGTTTAAAATTTTCTACACCACCATTCATCTAAAATTGTTTCAGGGCTTCTCAGGACTCATCTAAGTATATCAAAATCTTGTTTTGTGGATCCAATCACGATTACGAATAACATTTAATTATTAACACCCCCGAAAAATAGCAAAGAAATTCATACTTCTTTCACGCTATACCCCAAAACTGCCTACTTTTGTTTATTCATTTATCGTTACTAATTTCGATAATTGGTACAGTAATACTCGCAAATATAACTAGACTTTATTACCTTGTACCTTCTTTTCTAAGTGCACTAATGCATAATAACTTGTATCTTAGCACGTAAAGAGCAAACTGTTTTAAAGTATTCAATAATCACCAAAATATAAGAGCAAACTGTTTAAAGTATTGAATCAAAATCGAAAATCTAAGAGAGCACTGTTTGAAGCATCGAATAATCAAAAATCTAAGAGAGCGAAACTCATATTAACACGGGTATATATAATAGCTCGCCTGTATGTCGGTTTAGTCCCGCGACGGCCAGTTTGTAGAATTTCGCATTTTCTGTTCCCTTTCGACGGTCAGGCACAGCGATTCTATTAAATTTGCACACGCGCCAGTTGAAAATCTAAGAAATTTTTCACACGGCACGCAACGCGTTTCCAAACAACTAATTAATTTTGTATAGAAATCGTTACGTTTACACCTCTCATATCTGCATCTTATTACAACCAATCATTTCCTCGTGACGTTGCTCAAATCACGCCTTTCATTATCTGTGTCTCTGCCTTGCGCATTTTATCTGTCTTTTTCTAACTTGGCCTTAGTGGTGCAAATCGATACTCTTTACTATCGGTTATTTCAGTCCACGTGGGTTCCTATGTTAATATAAGCTACGGTTTATCCGACCGTTTGCAATATCCGCAGAATCTGCATGTTTATCAGCTCGAATTTATTAGAATTTGACATTTAAAATACGCAGGTGTTCAATCGTAACATTTTAAATAACACTTCTACGATTTGAATATTATCGGGTTTTTTAAAAGCTTTTATGCCTATTATACCTTAATAATCGTTCAATTAACTCCAATTAAAATAATAATGAATGGCATTGACTTCTACCCTTTAATTTTTTAGTGAATCCTAATTAAATATTAATTATTATTTGTACATTTTGTTTAATACTCGTTTCTTGAAACTTGAATTAATTAATATAAATTTTGCACGTAATTTCTATTTGTTTCTTGGAACAATTAAATTAAATACACCTTGAGCATTTTAATTCTGCTTCTTTTTATAGAAAGCTTCCTTATACACGGTGAATAAAATTATTTGATGTAATTAATTAATTTTCTACCCTGGTCTAAATTTGAGTAATAATATATATATATATATATATATATATATATATATATATATATATAATTCACTTGATATATTCGCATGATAGGGAATTTGAAAGCTTGATTGTTAAATAGTACGTATGACACATACATAATAGTAAGAGCGCAAGTATTGAATTATAGGTGACTCTATCTTTATGAAATGGTTTAAACCTGAGCCACTACTTACAAAACCATGAACGTAGGTAAGCTTGAATTGTAAAAGCTTTCTTGGAAAGCATGTTTGATTCTATTCCCAAGCTCTAAATATGTTTGATATTACAATCGTTATACCTAAAGTTTTTATACAACAAACAACAAAAAGTTGAACAATTAATTATCCTAAAAGGATGGCTAGGTAGTATAAAAATATACTAAGTTGTTGGAAGTTTTTCATTATCATTTTGATACAAGTTCCAATAAGTGATAGAGAAGAGTTCGTTCATTGATGGTAAAGGCAATGAAATATTTGGAAATCGAATTTAATGTTCCTTTATAATTTAATTCAGGACATCCAAGTTTCTAATTTCTATATTCTTGGTTTTATAGCAACTTTTATGCTATCAAGTTCCCGAATGAAACCTTCAGGATTAACCAATCTAGTTTAAGAACAAACAAAAATGAAAAGAAAAAAGTTTTAATATTGCTTATAGCATGCAGAAGAAATGTTTGCGTATTTTCTCAAAATTACGCCAGCAGTAATATCTGGCATAACTACGATACATATTTCGCCATATTAAATTTAAATACTGTATAAGACCACAATAGACGACTGTCTTATTAAAATTTCTTTACGACAGCTTATACAATGGGTATTCCAGCTCTGAAACCTGTCACGGGATTGTGTTTTCAATGTGAATACTTTCGTGTTTAATCTGTTGACAATGTTTAGGGTGCTAGCTGTAGCTATAGCCGTTGGTAAAGACGTGACCAACCTTTCAAATAATTGTGCGTCGAAGCGAGTGATTTGTAGAACGCAGATTGTATGATTTATAGTTGGTTTATCGTACTATTTCACGAAGTCAAGCTTATTTTAGTACAATATATAAAGTGTATCTTTCATACAAATCAACAGCCCGGTCATGCTTGATACATCTGCTTCAGCGATATTTTTAGGAAATTTAATCTTTCAGTTTCTACTTGAGGATAAACTGTTGAGTAATTTCGTCTGACAAAGACAAGTTTGTAACAAGGCTGTTTATCAAGCCTGGTCGAGACCTGCTATATAACACTGTTATATAACTAAGTTATATAACGCGGTACAAAGCTTTAAGGAAAATGCAGCAGATTTTCTAGGTATATATAACATGTTGCACGTAATCCATCTCGAGTCGGTGAGATCGAAAGTAGTTGAGTAGCACTGATATTTTTCCAAATTACGAAAGCGTCCACTCTTGTTACATTTCAATTTCAACAACTGAAGAATTCAGTGCAATGTATAAACATTTATTTTATATGTATAAGTAAGTGAACGACTATTGAACTATGGTGTATAATAATGGAGTGGAAGATGGAACAAACAAACAAATTAATTGAATTGTACATGGCAAATGCAAAACTTGAGCACACAAACCTTTGTATAAATCATTATCATAAGGTCTTCAGTCCTGAAACTGATTAGACGCGTATCCTCATTATTTCCTATTCTGAGCTAACCTGCACATTTCCCTGAAATTTAGACAGTCTGCTTCTTTCACTATCTGCGTAAAAAAATCTGATCAAGATCCACCTCTGCCTGATTTTTTCTATTTCTGATTGTAATATATCCTGCACGATTCCCCAAAAATGCATAGAACCTATCCTGTTCTTTAATTTCTCCTATTTCCTTTTGTTTTTTTACAGATATCTTTATTACTCCACTATTTCTATAACCTCTTTGTTATTATCCTTGTGTCTATCCATGCTATCATTCTCATATATCTGAAGCACAACATTACAAAAGGCTTCTACCGTTTTTCTGTCTGCTTCCACTACTGCCCCAATTTCTTAGTCGTACTGTGCCTTCAACAATTTTCTCTTTGCTTCTATGTTTGTTGTTTTCGAACATTGCCGTTGCTCTTTCTTGTTAGATGCAGTTCGGTTCCGCTTCTATTGTAAACAAATATATACCCTATTTACCCTATATTCAGTAGTATGTGATAGGGGTTAAGCAGCCTGCGGCTACCAAGATCCCCCAACATTTGGAGATTTGCCAAATTAATAGTTTTCAAATATATCCTTTCGCACAATCAACATTATTTGAAAATATTTCAAAACCAACACCTGTAGTTGTCTATCATAATCGTCAGATTTAAGTGCACTTATTTTCTTCGTCATTAAGTTGTCAGTCTTGAAACTGGTTGGACGCGTAGCTTCACTTATTCCTATTTTGAGCTAATCTACACCGTTCCCCGAAATTACCACAACCCAGATACAACTCGGTTCCCATTCTGTTGATTCCTAATTATATTCCCTATTTCACCAAATTTCGGTGTTATGTGAAGGGGCTTAAGAAGCCTGTCACTACCAAAAGATCCCCCAACACTTAGACACTTGCCGAAGTAATAGTTTCCCAGTAAATCTTTTCGTATAAGTAACATTAGTTGAGAGTAATACAAAACTAATACCTGCAGTTACTTATAATAATCATTAAGTTTTAGTACAGTAATTTTTTTCGTCATTATGTTTTCCATCTTGGAATTGCTTGGACGCGTACATGCACTCTAAGCTAGTCTACACATTTCCCTGGAATTCCCACAGCGTAAATCCTTCACGATCTGTGTGCAGCAGTCTAACCTAGGTCTACCTTTACCTCTCTTTTTCTCATCTCTGCTTTTAATATATTCCGCACTATTTCCTCATACCTTAGTATACGGCCTATCATCCTATATCTCCTATTTTTTTACCGTTGTCCACATACTTTTCTTTCCCATACAATTTCCAGTACCACTTTGTTCTTATCTTTATCTGTCCATGATATCTTCATCATACGTCTGTTGCATCGCATTTTAAAGGCTTCTATCTTTTTCCTGCCCGCTTCCCCTACTGTCCAGGTTTCACAGTTGTACAGTGCTGTACTCCACACATATTTTGTAGGCAGTCTTTCTCTTTTTTCTGTTTGTTGTCTTTGAACACAGTAGTTGCTTTTTTTTGTTAAATGCAGTACGACCTTGTACTAGTCTTTGTTTCATATCTTTTGCGCTCTTACCATCTTGCGTTACTTGGTTTCCTAGGTAGCAAAAATTCTAAACCTCTCATAAGTTCTCGTTATTTATTTGTATTCTAGTTTATAATTTATTTCCCCTTGGTTTTATGTTTGTCAATTTTCATACCGTATCTTTTTGTTGGAACTGTTTCCATTTCATTAAGAGCAGCTTTTAACTCTTTCTTACTAGATGCTAATACCGCTATATCGTATGCAAATCTAAGTATATCAATTTTCTGTCCTTGCATAGTACTTTAAATGTCTTCTTGCATTTGACAGTATTCATTACTTCTTCGATGTACAAGTTAAAAATTAATGTGGTTACGGCACATCCGTCTCACCCCTTTCCTAATATTTACTTTTCTGTGTTTTTGCTCAGATTCTATTACCGGTGTTTGCTCTTTGCATAAGCTGTGTACTATCCGTCTATCCTTAAAACTCATTCCTATCTTGTTGAATATTTCAAACTTTTTTTTTATATCGTCGAATGCTTTTTCCAGATCTACAAACGTTTGTTAATGGGTATAGCATCTCTCGATCGCGTATCATTCTTGTAAATGTTTGGTTTAATTATATATATATATATATATATATATATATATATATATATATATATATATATATATATCAAATGGTTGAACTCCGACTGAACAATCTGCAGAAGTTTTCAAAGCTGTTCTGTAAGCCTTTCTGCAATACATGGAACCGAAATCGTTTTGTTTTAGATCCAATGAACGGGTTCAACTACAACGACTTCTTCATTTCAGTGCAGGTCGAACCCGAAACCGCTATTCCGTGATTGTTTCCTGCTCTTCTAAATATAATTACGCACGCTGTTGCCAAAACATGTTGATTTTCTGAGATTGAAGAACTTATCTTAATTACACCAAGTGTGCAATAATCATGTTATATAGCAAAGGATATGAACAGAGTTATATAGCAAAGTTACGTAGCAATGTTTTAACGTCTTTGCGTTAATTTAGATAGAAACTGAATAGGAAAGGAGAAAATGTATCTTAAACAAATAGAATAAATACGGAAGTACTATGCATCCTAAATATTTTCGTTCGATTTACGATAATCTCAAATGTTCTCACACTATAACTTTTACATTTTGTACAACTACCTGTTGTAGAAGCCCCTAATCATGCATCTTAATTTAATGACTCGATTTGTTCCTATAAAGCTCATTCCAATATAATTGAAAGAAGCACTTGTTCAACACCCTGTAAATTGTTATTAGTGCATTTAGTTTAAGTATCCATTTATATAGAAGATATTTTCTACATGTGTGATTAGCGAAGTCGATTGAATTTGCATTTGCCGTGAACTACGTCTATTTATGCATTACGAAGCCTCTAGAAGTGTTATTTGACATGTGGTATTCTAATATTTCAATCGATTATCATATCGTTTTTTAAACTGGGTTCACTTTGATCCTGTTTTTCGTCAGGACATGTGTCTTTTGCGTGACTGATTCTATTATTTCAAGAGTGATGCACGCCTTTTTGGGAAGCTTCTATCCTCGGTGCATTGGTAAGTTTCTTACGTTGTTATTAATGACTAGAAGGAATTTCTTTTTAGTTTTTTTGCTTAGACCCGCTGTTGCTGTAATGACCGCAGCGTAAATAATCCTGACTACTGTGGTGATGATCCCTCATTGATTTGGAATCAATATGTTTTGCCGTTTTTCCACCGCTGATGTATGTGCAAAATAAGTGTCTCGGCACATGTTGTTTTTTTCCTATATCCAGAAAATTTTGTTTATCCATTTTTGATCTTTCTAGGTAACAAATAAACTACGGATAAACTCAAGTCACATCGTTTCGACGAACGGAGCAAGTTTACAAACCCTCTTCGAAATTAGCTTTGCTAGTGTTTTCTGTTACGTTTTAAAATATTTAGTAGAAATGGTTCTGAATTTAATACTTTTAACTTAACAGGCTTACCTATAAGGAAGCCTATAAACATTACTTTTTCTACTACCGTTTTTTTAAATGTTACAATTCAAAATACGCACTTCGTATCAGAATTTTTTTAAATTGTGTGTATAATATAACTCTTTCTTTAAATATAATTTTTTTGTTTTCATTGTCAATAAAAATTCGACGACGATGTCCTTTCTTTGTCTACGTAAACCAGCACACTCTCCGCATTTGTAGTTAGCACCGCATTTTTAAGTTTCCTTTATCTTTTTATACACGTTATCGTGATTCATGCGGGTCTTTACTGTTCTTTCTGTCTCGGCCTGATCTGTGCGTTTCATGGTTACATGTTAATAACGATTTTAGATTAATTAAAGAAATAAATAATAGTGGGATTATCAATATGTGTGATTGATATAATATTTACTTCAAAAGTAGACGAGCGTTTTACGTATTTTTACGTATTCGCTTCCATCTATGGGTGTGCCTCCTCAACGATTGGAGCCAATAATTCAAATTAGTAACGTTGATAAAATTTTACCTGCTTCTGTTCTTTTATATAACGTTGATACTCCTAAAACCAATGCCGTTCTCTTTTGTAACGTTGATACACTTACTGCCAATGCTGTGCTGTTATCTAACGCCGACCCTGTAATAATTAATTCTAAAAATAAACAGGTTTCCATAAAGAATAATGACCTTTGTAAACCGTCACAAGCACTAAGACCACCATTGCAACCACATACTCAACTATGTGATACAACTACAACATCACCAGTTGTTCTTGTTTTGCAGAAAACTGCCCAACCATTACCACCAACTGTTCTGGTTACCTAACCAACGAAACCGGTTGACAAAGAAAATAAGAGACAGATAACATTTGATGTTGATTCAGAACCCGTAGATGTAGGTCGGCAAGAATTAGAACATGAGGGAACATCCTTAGCTATTTAAGACATCGGGTACCTCAAACCTGCCAATACCGACAATCCTGATTTTCCTGATCCCGCTTCGTTTTCAGGTGGGCACGTAAACGTCTTAAATCCTATTACTACGGGTTCGTTGAAATAAGCTAGAACGTTATGTTTGTTAAACACCAGCGTTTTTAGAGTGGGAAAATGTTGGTTATAAATAACGTTACTACGAAATTATATTATCGCGTTAAAACGATATATTCCGTTATCAATAAATTGTTCGCCGGTACAGATTGCTTACAAAGAAATTGCCGACCTGCTTATCTCTTCCCGGTATTATTATTCAAAATAGTAAATTTTTATGATTTTATACAGAATATAGGCCACCCGTCATATACTTAGCTATATAGTTCTGCAATGTAGGTTGTAGATATGCCTAATACATTAAAACAGACGTTGTCAGGCGGATATGCTTCGTAGAAGTCTTCATGTTGTATTGATGTCATTCGTTTTATTAATTGCGCTTATCTGCTGCTGGTGCTTTGAGAATACTTTGCAGGTGGTTGCTTCGATAGATGGGAAATATTTTTGAAAGTAAAAGACGTTACCACCTAATAGCTTATCTCTACATATATATATATATATATATATATATATATATATATTACTCATATTTAGACCAGGGTAGAAAATTAAATAATCACATCAAATAATTTTAATCACCGTGTATAAGGAATTTTATTAGATAATACGCGTTATTAAAACCGTGAAGCATAAAAATTTATTAGTTTCATTAAACATAAGAGATTTAAATCATGTACAAGACGCTTTATATCAAAAGAAGCAGTATTAAAAGCTCTGCGTGTAATGTAATTATTCCTAAACAAATGGAAATTACGTGCAAAATTTATCTTAATTAACTCTATTTTAAGTAACCGGTAGAAAAACAAAGTGTACACATAATAATTAATATTTAACTTGTATTCGCTAAAATGAAAGGATAGAAGTCAATTTTAATTGAAGTTAATTGAATCGTTAGTAACAGATAATATCTATAGAAACTTGTAAAACCCAATAAAATGAAAATCCTAGAAGTGTTAGTTAGAAGTAGGATGTTTGAACACACCTGCGTATTTTAAAAGGCAATTTCAGTTTAATTTGTTTAGATAAACATGTCGATTCTAAGGATATTGGAAACGGTCAGATGCTTTGGCACGAAATACAAAACAGGGTTTATTTAAAAGCTCTGAGAATTAATATTATTTTGAACACCTGCGTAGTTTAAATATCACGTACGGCGAAAATTGAGTAGATAACAAATGGTTTCAAAGAATCTTGGAGAAACCGGGGCTTAATATTCACGAGAATGTGCGATACGGGGTTATTTAACCCAGATAGTCCACATGGACTAAAATATAATCGATAATAAAGAATAACAATCTGCACCAATACGAACAGGTTAGAAAAGGAAAGAGAAAATGCGTCAAGCAAAGACACATATAGTAAAAGGCGTGATTTAAGCAACGTCACGAGGGTCACAATTGGTTGAAAATAGGATGCAAATATCAGAGGTAGAAACAACAATTTCTGTACAAAATTAATTAGTTTTTCTCGGACATGTTTGCGTGCCGTGTAGGAATTTCTGAGATTTAAATGGGGCGAGTGAAAATTTCGTAAAAACCGACGCGCGAGCGACGGACTGGGAACATAGAATGAGAAATTCTTAAGAATTGTCTGTTTTGAGGACAAAAGCGACGTGCCGGCTATTCGCTATATATAGAGGGGGTAATAAGAATTTCGGCCTCTTAGACTTTTGACTATTCGATGCGTTAAAAGCTCTTACATCCGCGACTTGATTCAAGATGTTAAACAGTGCATTTTAGTTTGATAAAATAATTTAAAGTTTTGCTCGTATATTTTAGTGATTAAAATAGTTTGTTATTTACGTGCTAACATGAATGTACTTCAGTGCACTTAGATACAAGGTAATAAAATTTAGTATCACTGTACCAATTAGCAAAATTTACAACGACAAATGTATACACAAAAGTAGGCAGTTTTGGCGTATATTGGTGAAAGACGCATGAATTTCTTTGCTATTTTTCGGGGGTGTTGATAATTAAATGGTTCAAATACGTGTCTGGATCCACGAAACAAGGGTCAGATATACACAGATGAGTTCCGAAAAAGCCCAGAAACAACTTTAAATAAATGGTGATGGAGAAAATTTTAAAAGCGTTGAGAATTAGAAGCAGTAAATATAATCCTGTTGGAATGGTGTGATTAACTAAAGGGACGATGTACCTTGAAGCTACGAGGACAGTAACCTTCAGGTAAATTATACTATTTTGTTTGACATTTTTGTGTGTGTTGAATAACTTTATAATTGATTTACTTTAAATGGACATTAGTGAAATTGTACTAACCATAAAATTTTAATTTTAAGATGAAATTTGCTTGTTTAAGTAGAAAGGGGTATTTAGTATTGATGTTCGGGAATATGATGAAACTATGGGTATGTCTTTGAGCTCAATTAGACGAACCTGGTTAATTAACGTAAAGGGGTGGTAGATGCTCCTTTTATACTCAGACTCCGGTCTGCTTATATTGTTATATTAATTAGTAGGCATCCAACAAGGACTTTAATTCTGGATGCACGTTAAAGTGATAATAAAATTAATCTTGAAATTCTTTTTAAAACTGAATTTTATGCTGAAATTTAATTTGAAAATTTAATGTATTCTGAATATTGATGTAAATAGAGTTAACGTTGATGTTTGTGGTAGGAATGTGTTGTTTAATTTTATGAATGAGGAGGTTTATAAAATTAGGTGAGTAGCTGAAGCGAAACCAGGATCACAGCAGTTTATGACGCCCAATCGGTGGGACTAGAATTTTTGTTGAAAGGACCCAGTTCCCGCATTCAAAGGAGTATATCACAGCAGTTTATGGCGACCACAACGTGAGGGCTCGAATTCCAGATAGTGTTTAACTATTCCAGGAAACTGGCGATCTGAGAGAGAGAGTTTCTGTGTGTGTATAAATTTAAGAGTATTTTGAGTGTGGGTGAGTGAGTAGAACGTATGCAGAGAAAAGAGTGGTTAAGGAGTCAAGGAGTGGAAATTGGAAGTGACGATAGTGCATTGTACGAAAAAAATTCTAAAATGGAAGAAGCTGGAGGCAGTAGAGATCAGTCGAGGACGGAATCAGGGGATCAAGGAAATGAGTTAATGATGAGAATGTTAGAGGAAATGCGATTAGCTAGGGAGGAGTCCAACAGAAAATTAGAACAGCTAAGCGATGAATCTAATAGAGCAAGGGAGGAGTCCAACCAAAAATTAGAGCAGATAAGCGGGAAAATTGAACAAAATACTAAAGAATTTACAGAATTTAAAGATAGTCTTACCGTGAAACTGGGGGAAGTAGAAAATCGGGTTGAAAAAATGAGCGTGATATTACAGGTCTTCGACAGGAAATGGGACATTTAAAGTCCGAAGTACGCATGTTCTGTGAAGAAGAGATTAATGTAAAAATGACTGAAGTGACGGACTCATGTAGGGATCAGTTAGGCAGGGTAGAACGCGAAGTTAGTAGTATTAAATACAACATGTCAAATTTAACGGGGGATGGTCCCAGATTTTATACAGGTGGAGGATCATTAGACCAACACATGAAGTTTTATGGCGATAACAGGGTAAATCCACAAATTTTATTAATAGTGTAAGAAATCTAGTGGGAAATTTATTTGACGAACAGACTAAACTAAATACGATAAAGGCTTTATTAAAAGACAATGCGAAAGCGTGGTACAATTTAGTAGGACAGGACATAGACACGTATCAGGACTTTGAAAACAAATTTCTAAAGCACTACTGGAGTGACCACAGACAAGATCAGGTACGAGACGACTTAATCACAGGAAATTTAAGGAGAATTTTCAGGAAGTAGGAGCAATATGCTATACGCAAGTATAGCATAGCAAAGCAACTGAACCCACCACTGACGGACCGACAAATTATTAAGTATTTATCACGACACTTCGAGGTAGACATAAGACAGCACGTAGCACTACTGAACATAGTGGACAGAGAAATGTTTTTGGAATACCTGCAGAGGTACGACGACGTAAGTAGTGGACGACCTCAGGAAAACAGGGAAAGACAGATCAACACAGTTAGGTTTGACAATAGAAGGGACAACTACGCTAGACGGGGGAATAGTTACGGATACCAGCGACAGAATTGGGAACAGCGACGACCATACGTTCGAAGTAATAGTTTAGGAAGGGGACCTGCACCGAGACCGGGACCTACCAGAATGAATAGTTCACCAGACATGAGCGGGACTGCTAATACAGACACGGAACGAGTGGAAACGCCTAGGACATACGCTGAAGTGACGGCTAGACCAGGACCGAGTAGGGAAAACAGACCTGGACAGGATTTTTAGAACGCGACAGACCACTAGATTTCAGTGTAAATGTATATGAACATCCACGTGAATTTTTCAAAATTGAGGAGGAAGTAGAGCCAGAAACTGAGGAAAAATTATGTTTGCCAATTATTAATATAGAAATTTTTGAGAATAATGTAGAAATATTACTTGATACAGGGGCAGAGGCGAGTTTAATATCGGAGGAATTCGTCAGCAAAATTAGGGATAAGGTTTGTGATAGAATTATGCCTATAAAGCGTAGCCATTTAGTAGCTCCAAATAAAAAGAAGTTTGCTGTAGTAAATAGTGTTGTCGTGCTTAGGATAGATATAGGAGGTTTAAGCTATGAACAGGAGTTTGTAATTGTGCCTGGACTGAAGTTTCAGAGCATTTTAGGTGTTGACTGTATGATGAAGTTAGGGGTGTTGATAGATATGGGACGGAAGGTAATAAGGATTAAGGATAGGGTAGTACCATGGAAGGGCAGTTATGAAGTCACAGAGGATGACACGGGGTTGAATATTAATGTAGTAGAGGTAGAGGATGATGAAGGTAAACAGATCAACACAATAAGATGTCCAGAGGATAGGAGAGTAGAGGTTCAAGCTTTATTACAAAAACATGCAGAATTAGTGGGGGTAGAAGCAAGCACAGCGTTAGGCTATGAGCACAGATTGGAAGTGGATAATTCAGAACCGTTCAACGCAAAGGTTTATCCAATTCCAGCAGCATATCGGGAGCAGGTGAAGGCAGAATTAAATAAAATGTTGGAAGATGGCATAATAGAGGTATCAAACACTCATTTCATAAATTCGTTGGTGGTAGTCAAGAAAAAGAATGATAGCATTCGTTTATGTTTAGATGCACGAAAAATTAATCAACGGACCAAACCGCAATTCCATTGTCCAACATCCATGGACACATTTTTGACGAGGTTAAGTGGCAAGTTTGTTTTTAATAAAGTAGATTTAAGGAATTCATTCTGGCGGATTCCATTACATAAGAATTCTAGAAGGTACGTAGGATTTTCCGTAGAGAGAAAAATCGATAATTGTAAAGTAGTATCGTTTGGTTTGTCGGCAGAAAGGGAAACAATAATAAATGAGAAACAGACAAGTGTGGGGACTGAAGAAGAAGTAATATTTAAGAGTCAGGATAAGAGGGATGATAAGTTTATTGTATGTGAGATAATAGAGATGTTAAGTATAGATATAGAAGGGGGAGAAATAGGGATGAAGAGTATTAGGATGGTGAGAAGAAAGACTTGGAGGGTCAAGAAGAGAGTTAAATTTAAATAGGATAGGGATAGAATAGGTGTAGATAGAAGAGTAGAAGTAAGTGTTTATAGAAAATAAAGCTAGGTATAGGATAAATATGGGAGATAATTAGGAATAGGTTTAGGATGAGAATAAAGAGTAAATGTAGGAAGAAAATAAGATAGGTTAAGTGTAGATATTTCATAGAAGATTAGTGGAGAGTTAGGAATAGAGTAAGAGTAGGATAGGCATATAGGATTAGGTAGGGGGAAGTGAAGTATAGTGAAGATTAGTTAAAAGTTAGGAATAGGATAGGTATATAGGATGTATATAGGATTAGATGGATGAGTAGGATGAAGTTAGGGATAATTTCAGTTTGTAGAATTAGGTGAGAGTTAGGAATAGGATAGGGATATAGGATAGGTGTAAATAATTTTTTGGATTGGAGACAAAGTAGGTAAGTTAGATAGATAAGGGTAGAGAGAGATAGGCAATTTTTTTTATAATTTTTTTTGTCTAAATGCTTAATATTTGCATTCAAATAAGTGGGATTATTTGTATTCAAATAGGGGGAAAATACTCATATTTAGACCAGGGTAGAAAATTAAATAATCACATCAAATAATTTTAATCACCGTGTATAAGGAATTTTATTAGATAATGCGCTTTATTAAAAAACCGTGGAGAATAAAAATTCATTCGTTTCATTAAAAATAAGAGATTTAAAGTATTTACAAGACGCTTTCTATAAAAAGAAGCAGTATTAAAATGCACAACGTGTAATTTAATTATTCCGAGTAAAGAAACAAATGGAAATTACGTGCAAAATTTATATTAATTGATTCAAGTTTGGGTAACGAGTATTAAACAAAATGTACAGATAATAATTGAATATTTGATTAGGATTCACTAAAAGTTAAAGGGTATTATTTTAATTGGAGTTAATTGAACCATTAGTAACATATAATATGTATAAAAGCTTGTAAAAACCCAATAATATTCAAATCGTAGAAGTGTTATTTAGAAGTAGGACGATTGAACACCTGGGTATTTTTAAAAGTCTCGTTCTGCGTAAATTTTGCAGATAACAAATGGTTACAGAGAATGTTGGAGAAACCGTCGCTTAATATTTACGTGAAATGCTAATAAGGTGGGTTATTTCACAGTCCACGTGGATTGAAAATAACCGATACTAAAGAATATCGATTTGTACCACTCAGAACAGGGTAGATAGAGACGGATAATATGCGCAAGACAGAGACACATATAGTAAAAGGCGTGATTTGAGCAACGTCACTGGGTTGCGATTGGTTGAAAATAAGAGGCAAACATGAGAGGTAAAAATAACATTTCTATATAAAAATTAATTAGTTATTCTCAGACGCTGCGAGCCGTGTGGAAATTTCTGAGATTTAACTGGTGCGAGTGCAAATTTAATAAGAACCGCGTGCCGGGCGGTCGAGATGGGAACATAGTATGCGAAATTCTAGAAACTGCCAGTTTTGGGGACAAAAGCAACGTATAATAGCTTCGATTACTTCATAGGGTTCTAGGGAACTATTCCACTCTGATGAGGCTAACAAACCGAAACCATTGGTCAGTGGATGTTTCCTCCCCTGTGAAGTAATAAAGCTAATGTTTTTTTAATGGCTATATAACTACCAGCCCGATTTGTATTTGTCAATGGCTCTCATTATTTTCATAAGAGTTTGTTTACAGATACATCTTACTTTATATACAATTTTCTTATTGCGAACTGCAAATAACTTGTCTTTATTTATTTGAATTGCCTTTGGGGCATGAACCCGGGTGTCGTCACGAGAAGGTTTGTTACGTTTGCAAATAAATTTTGCTGTAACATTCCGCAAATCTCAATGCCCAGGCATACCTTTATAGTCATCTATAAAATATATTTTGTAGTTTCGGTTCAATTCTGTACTTCCGCACTTTAGTAGTGTTGGTGTTTTATCACCTGATGGCGGTTTTATTTACTTTTGCCATAGTACACTGATTGTTTCGAAATTATATCATTATAATAGCTTCGATTACTTCAAATCACCTGATGGCGGTTTTATTTACTTTTGCCATAGTACACTGATTGTTTCGAAATTATATCATTATAATAGCTTCGATTACTTCATAGGGTTCTTGGGAACTATTCCACTCTGATGAGGCTAACAAGCCGAAACCATTGGTCAGTGGATGTTTCCTCCCCTGTGAAGTAATAAAGCTAATGTTTTGTTAATGGCTATATAACTACCAGCCCGATTTTTATTTGTCAATGGCTCTCATTATTTTCATAAGAGTTTGTTTACAGATACATCTTACTTTATATACAATTTTCTCATTGCGGACTGCAAATAACTTGTTTTTGTTTATTTGAATTGCCTTTGGGGCATGAACCCGGGTGTCGCCACGAGAAGGTTTGTTACGTTTGCAAATAAATTTTGCTGTAACATTCCGCAAATCTCAATGGCATGACGTACGGTTATAGTCATCTATAAAATTTATTATGTAGTTTCGGTTCAATTCTGTACTTCCACACTTTAGTAGTGTTGGTGTTTTATCACCTGATGGCGGTTTTATTTACTTTTGCCATGGTACAGTGATTGTTTCGAAATTATATCGTTATAATAGCTTCGATTACTTCATAGGGTTCTTGGGAACTATTCCACTCTGATGAGGCTAACAAGCCGAAACCATTGGTCAGTGGATGTTTCCTCCCATGTGAAGTAATAAAGCTAATGTTTTGTTAATGGCTATATAACTACCAACCCGATTTGTATTTGTCAATGGCTCTTATTATTTTCATAAGAGTTTGTTTACAGATACATATTACTTTATATACAATTTTCTTATTGCGGACTGCAAATAACTTGTCTTTATATATAATTATATATATATATATATATATATATATATATATATATACAGGTTGAGCGTCGAAAGAAATTCTATTCTATGCAGCAGCCTTTCACGGAAAGAGACCTGAATAATCGCGATGTTTACTTAGGATGCTCCCTTTTAAGAGGAATTGCTTTGCTTCGGTGTTATAAAAAAAAATTAGTTAATGTTTTGTAGCAAGTGAAATTGTTTCACAGAAGTATTTGGTTTGTTGACAGTTGAAAGTACGTACTTTCAGATGTGCTACGATGGTACCAGAGTCAGACTGTTAATGTATGATTGGGTATTTACTGAGCGAATATTCCCCTCGGAAGACCGTCACTACTCTTTGGCACACAAACGGACTTCAGGTAGGAATACCCTGGTTTTTATCGATGCTTTCTATGGAACCTAGTTAATTTTATTTTTATAGAGTTGATAACGACGCCAATGCTTTAGTTTTCTTCTTTCGCGAAGTTAAGACACGATAAATTGCAGAATCCGGTTCTAAAATTTACTGTCAAATGTTAGTGCATTAAGTGATTACGCGATTGTTTCATGTCACACTTAAGATAAACATAAGTTCACGTTGAAGCAACTTCACTTACTTTAACTTAAAATTTAGGAATGTTAACTTCAATGAATTGTTTACTAATTATAAACTAGAATAAGTTTAGCACGTGCCTTCAGTTTAGGGTTACACTATTACTTTCAGAAAATGCACTTTGGGTAAGTAGCAGGTAAACAGCTTTGTATTACTTTAAATATTATTTCCAGTTTTTTCTTGTATTTATTTAGTGCTGAAAATATTGTGTAAGTATACATGTACTTGATATTTATATTTTAAGCATTGATGTGGTTGGAACACAATCCCTATTTGATATTTGTTTAAATTCTATGCATATTCTGGATTTATGTTGTTATATGCGAGTTGAAGTTTCCGTTTATATCATGATTGAACAGGACGTTACGTAAATGTCCGGTTTGGTTTTTATAAATATTTTTTTGGCACCATGTTTGTTAACTAAAAGTTTTTAATAAATCTACTTCCTGAGGTTTCATATTTTTCTTTGTGTGTGACCTACCCTAATTGATGACGTTTTCAGCTAGAAGTGTTTTAATGATTTGGATTCCTCTTGTCTTGTTGCGGTATTCGGTGGAGGCGATTTTCATTGATTACTTACTTTTCTTTCTTGTCTGCATGAATTAATTAAACATTAATTTTTTAAACTTTGTGTTTGCTTATTATTAGCCTATTTTACATCATTCTCTTGAGAATTAAATTCACTACAAGTTTTGTTTAAACAGTTTGCGGGTTTATTACCCATTTAACGAAGTTAATGCAGTTTAAATATGAAGCATTGTTTTCGAGATCGAATTTTGCGTATTTTGTCTGATCAGATATGGGTGATCCTAGAGGTGTGGGATATGTTTTATTCAATTTTTCAGTTCACTTTACATAAAAATCCAATAAATCTAACACCTCGCTTAACGCCATTAAAAAATCAGTTTGGCTTTATTTCCGTTCTTTCCCAGAAAATCAGGCGAAATATTTCGCTAGCCGTAGCTCGCTAACAAGGCATTTCCAGACATATGTTTATATGAACTTTTTTCATCAGTTTGATGAGAGGAAACCACCTTAGAAGTTTGTCGGGTTCCTTGTGGGACACCCCGTATAGTAACATATTTTATTCAATATCCAAATCACTCCTAATTTTCATTTGTGCCATATTATTACGTATTGAACGAAGTGATGTTCTGCAGCGATTGGTAAGTCTCTCTTACGTATTTATATTATTATAATAATTACGTATATGGTCCACTATCGAAGGTGTTCTATATTTTTGAATTTTGCATTCACGTATTTAACATAGCACATTTGCTTAGGCGCAATCGGAATATAAGCTGTGTTTTATGGAAATTAATATATATAGTATATTAGTAAAGACATCCACTATATCTTTTAATTCGTTGTTATCTTACTGAATGCTTAGGTACCTAACTACGTACCTTTTCGCTATGATTTGAATAGTAATTTGATAACGTTAATTTACAGGATTATTATATTTCAATCATTGCAACTCAGTGTTCGGTTATTAGAGATAAATAAAATTTTAGTTTTAAAGGATAATAGTTATACGGTTTTTTAATTTAAACCTAAGATAGTATAAAGCATTGAAACTATATACATATTCGTGATTGCATAGGGACAGAGAGTTAATATTGTTAATTCTTACTCTAACTTAAAAATTCTCCTAAGTGTTCGTTTGCTGTTACAATTACTCTGCATGCTTTCCAACGCAATCAAAATTATATTATTGCACGTAATTAGAAACTATTTCATGTGCTTTGGAAATGATACGTAATTATCAGAATCCAAAAGATTTTCTTTTGCGAAATGTAATCTGTCTTTCATTAGGATAATATTCTTGATTTGAGTTTTGTTTTGTGCAGTGTAAAAAAAAACGTACTGATATGCCCAAAAGTTTTTTTATTGCATGATAGGTCTTTCTACATAATTATACGAAGTTGCAAGCTTCCAATTAATTCTAGTTTGGCTCTGACGTTTAAACAAGTTGCTCTTCAATAAGATAATATTTGATCAAGTAGAGCTTATAAATTTTACAAGTTCGGAACTCGCTTGAACTAACTTTACCTATTGCGCCTACAAGCAAGATAATATTATCTTACCTGCATCGTAAAATATTGATAGTGGTTCTATCCAAGCAACGAAAGTGATAATGTTTGCCTCCTTACAACTTAGTGACCTGGGTTCGGTTACGAAAACTAGATTATAAGCAAAACAATCAAATTTGCGAATGATGTTAAACCGCGTTGAGCAATATATAAATAGGTATTTGCATAGGATATATAAATACGAGACATAAATTTTCGTATCATGCATGCTCAAATGCAAAATATCTGAGATATTTTATTATAGGTACTATTTATTTAGAGTCATTTGTTCGAAAATGTTTACACGATGTGATTTAAGGTATTAATTGTGATGTGGTGATAGTTGTGAATACTCGTGTTTACTACTTGCTTGTCAATCGCTACAATACCTGTTCTACAAATGGAAAGTATCTTATTAATTTGATTTTAATAAACCTGACACCGAAGATAATCTACGATCTGCTACTTCACACAGGGATGAAAGAGTTGATGCTCTTGCACAACGTATTGTTGAAACTGTTCTAGCTTCACCTACATTTATCGAAAATTTTTCAAACAAAATAACTAAACGAGTTTCTTATAAAATTGAGAACATGTTTAGAACATTCACTAATACAATTCAAGACCTACGATTGGAACTTCGTGCTGCACAAAAGATTATCAGCATTCAAGAAGACAAACCCGACATCTTAGAGCAATACACCAGATGTAATAGTTTGCGTAGTTATGGCCTGCCGGAATCCTCTGATAAAAGTACTGATTTTATACTTATAAACATGTTTCAGGAAAAACGAGGCGTTGTGGTACCCACATGTTCCATTGGTAGAGGCCATCAAATATTTCAAAAAGTTGATGGTAAACCTAAACCAATTTTTATAAAGTTTAATCGATATCAAATACTAAATCTTGTTTATAAATAATGACTCAAGTAAAAAGCACATGACATTACTATTATCAAAGAGGATTTAATATTGACTCGTCAAAATTTGTACAACAAAGTTTTGATTATTTGCAATAACAACAGTTCTTTAAATTTAAACTGATTATACAACTCTTAGTGACAATGAAATTTGCTAAATGCTTTTCCAACGCTTTATTTTCAGCTAATCGCTAACAGTACAAGCATTATATTTTTAACACTACAATGCTATTTTCTAGGCACCGTAATTAACTACTCAAGCACTAATTATTAATTTATAATAATTTATATCACATAGTAATTTATATCGGCAGTCTGTAAAGCCTCAAACTAGAACATATTGTAAGCGAGGCTTTAATCAAAACGGACTGCAGAACGCCTTAACGGTAATTTATAACTTGTTCAATGTTCTAGATTATTATAAAATGTACATCATCATTTTGTTTTCGACCTTACTTAAGGTCGGTTTGACGCAACTCTAACTTCTTTTATATTCTGTGCTAATCTAAAAAGCTTTACATACCCTTCACAACCTAAATTTATAGTAATTTGACTAATATAGTTTGGTCTAGGTCTTCCTATATCCTTCTATCTTTTTCTTATCCACCTGGCTCTACATAGATATTAGCAACCTGATGGTTGTTAAAGAACTCCAACATAAAATGTACAAGAATTTGCAAATAGTATTCTCTATATTTCCTATTGTTATCTAAATAAACCTTAAATGTGAAACCCTTGTACATGTCAATCAACTCTATTGGACGATGTCATGCCACAGTACCCACAAATTACCTTTTGTGTACAAATGCATTGTTTACGTTCTAAGCGAGTTATCTGTGACGTGCAGAGTGACTTAATCTTACTTGAAGAATGTTTTCTTAGTTGTAACCAATCAGGTTTTACTTTTCTGGAACAGGAAAGTCAGAATTATATGACAATATCGATCAGAATTTGAACGTGACTGCGGTTATTCTCAAATAAACGCGGGTCTATAGCCCCTTGGCCTGATATTACATCCCAAACGACAGCCTTAGGTAAATTTTCGGAAATCCAACACTTACATTTTTGTTTATTCACGTGGTTGTTGGTTTGATAATTAGATTCATCAAAGAACCATATGTAATTCAAGCTTCTCAGACGAATTCTTTTTGTCCTGCCGAATTCGACTCGTTTGTCATGATCAGCGGGATTCATCTCTTGCACAAAAACAATTTTGTAGGGATGAAAATGTAAATCTTTGCAAATATTGCGTGGCACCGTGGATTTGTTCAAAGCTGAAAAACCCGCTCGCAATCGTTGTAATTGTTGTGGATCGTTAATAACAGATTAAAGAACACTCTTGACATTTATAATCATGCTTGATGTCTTTTTACGTCGTGTTAATTTATCAGTAGTGTCTGCAGTCTTTTCAAATTGGTACACCCAGTGGTTTATTAAATTCGCAGTTGGCATATTTCTCATCTTTGATATATTAAAATGAGTTTCTGTAAAGACGCGAACTACAGTAAAAAAATTGTTGTTTTTATAAAATGTTCATACTCAAAATGGTCGCTGCGATCCTGTGAAGCGAATTGTTGCTACTAAACTACACAAGTTTGCCAAGGGTTTGATGGCGTGTAACGGTCCAATCGAAAACGGAAAACATCATAAAACATTCTTTACCTTACTTCAATCTTTTTTTGTTTTGGAAATTAACTTAATTTGTATTGTTAATTAATTTATATAATCCAACCTTATATTTATATTTAGTTTTTAGTTTTAATTTTCTTCGCACCAATCGCATTCTTTGAGTGTTTATATATATATATATATATATATATATATATATATATATATTTCATATTATATACACAATTTCAACTATAGCTACCTAAACAGTAAGTTGTTACATTCCGTCCCTGTAATTAAATAATATAGCGCTTACTTAATTTAAAAGTGCATATTCAGTATTGTTTACACGGTTATCTTGCGTGTATTAGTGGGCTTGTCCCCTTTCAATTTTAAACAATCATTTGCCTAACATCCTGAAAAATTGTGTTAAATATTCAGTTATAAAATTTAAGGTACTTTAATTTATTTCGCGTTAACTGTAAAATCTGCGATTATTATTGTTATTAACAAAGTTAAATCTTTTGAATCTATTCTATTTCGATAACATGCTAAACGTGTGACAATCAGTTTTTGATAGTTTTATTGTCACTGATTTTCGTATATATGTATCTGTGTTTTTTTGTATTAAACTAGGCTTTAGTAATGTACACAAGAGGTAGTTTGGTTGCCTACCATACTCGTGTTTATGTTTAAGTGTATATATCAATACAAAATTATTTACATATAATTTATTATTAAGCGTTTAATATTGTGTTTAACAAAAGTATTTAATAGTAAAATGATATTTTTAGTTTCTAAATTAATAATTATTTGGTTTCGTTCAAAACTAAAAGGTTGATATGTTCATTTGTAAATAGATGTCGTTATCATATCGACAATTGTTAAATCACGCGCAATGCATCCTTAGATATAATTAGCAGTGCCGTGTTGGTTTCTTATAGCAGTGTATTTTACTTGCGATTTATTTGATTTGTGTTAGTTATTGAATGCCAATTGATTCGTTTTGTAACTGATAAATTGTTCATTTAAGAGAACAAGCTCTTCGATAACAAGAAGTACACTTTCTTACTCATAAGATTTACTCGCCATATCAAAGTACGAATGTCAGGATGTTCCACCTATGTTTACATTTTGTTAGGGGAAAGGTTGATTTCTGACTGTCAAATTCTATTAACGAGGTCCGTCTATTTCTTTTAATTGGACCGCCATGCACAATAGATCAAGTGAGCTGCATGCATGCTCGTCTATAATTATTCTAGTGTTATTGAATTTATGAATATTCATCCAACGGTAGTTTGTAAATTTAAATAGAAGAAGCAATAATGTACCGAGATAAATTGTTATTTTGGTATTCAGCTTTTGTTGCTGGAATTTATGTATCTACCTGTCTGTGTGCATATGAACCGCGTGTACCTTTATATTTTCATTTTATTGTTAATTATAGTTTCATCATTATTGTATTACTGTTTGATGATGCTTGGTTGAATGTCGTATGTTGAGAGTACAAAGGTAGAAGCCATATGTTGGTACATTGTACTTAGAGTATTGAACTTATTGTTGTTAGCGTTGGGAGTACAAACACAGACCAAGAGAAGAGTTGAAGTTAGATTTGACGTGTTTGGAGTGTTACCGATCCTTTATCCTGCAACTTATTTAAAGGACAACTTAATAGTGCTGCTTCAAAGACCAAAGTTGGATAAGAAAATTATTTATTTTTCCAAAGTTGAGTATTTGTGTTACGATTATAAACTTCCTTTGACTGGTATTTATTTATATTTAAATAATGCTTTGTATTCTTGAAAGCGTTACAATAAATATTAACTCACCTTTCTTATTTTAGTTGATGTAAACCATTTGCATGCATTTGGTCAATTGTTTTTTAACTATTTTTACGTTTAGTTTACTTTTATTTGGAGCAGTTAGTTAGAACGTGTTTCCAATAGATGTCTTGGTATAGCTCAGTCTTAGCAATCAACAATAGTTAAATATAATAAAAGGACAATGAACCTGCTCTGACTAAGAGTCCACAACGTTCTCAACTTTAGAGGGATATCGGTAGGTTATTCATAGATAGTCTGGGATTTAGGTAAGTGCATTGAGTTGCCCTTAAAATATCAGCTTCTGTATTATTTCACTGCCATACAGTGAAGCAGCCCCTACAAGTATAGTTAGTTAGCATATCTTGGAATTTGTTCCTACTTCGATAACGTAATAAATTTAATATAATACAATCCCTCCAGTTATAAAGAGAATTTTACTATTGTAAATTTGGTTTATAACGTACTCCAAAATCCCCATAGTAAACGTCGGGTTTTATTATTACGAAGTCTGGAAATCTATTTTGGTAATCAAAGGTTAAATATAGGGATTTCTTTAATAAGTTTAAGAACGTGGTTTTCGATTGTTAAACCATTTATTGCATTCGTTTAGCGACGTTTTTCATCCATTAGATTTCTCGTTATTAAGTGTTGTTCGCTTTGAGTTTGCTAATCTGCATTCATTTTCATTGTATCAGTTCCTTACTTTGAAAAGAATACATTGGTGGTACGAGCGATTTCGGATGATCCTTTTTTTAAGAAGTTTGAATTCGTTTGTTAACATGATATAATGGGTTAGAAGACAAGTATTTGCTCCAAATAAATTCTCTCGATTGCAAGCTTGCAAATATTCTATTTTCTTTAATACGGAGGACACAGAATAAGCTATTCATAACTGAGGATTCATGAGAATTTCTGTACTATATTGTATTTAGTTATATTGGAAACTTTGAAATAATATCATTAGTAGATAAACCGGTCATTGATATATTCTTGAGGTGTTCTTGAAGGCAAATGCAGAACGTCATGCTCAGCTATATGATTGTGTTTCCTTTGTTAAGATTTTACTCCGCTCGAATCGTCGGATTGTGCCTACGGCGATCACTATTATTGGGGGAGCTTTTATTAATAATAGATTCACACTAACTGTTTATAAAATTGTTCTTTTATACATTTTTTAGGGTTGTTCTCCTGTTTGGGGTATATTTTGTTTGGGAAATCTATGTAGAAACATTTTGGTTAAGTTGTAACTGCTTTGATTTCATGTTAAGAATATGCTAATGACAACCGTTTTTTTTGCTTTGTTTAAATGTGCTTTTTTATACAGTGTGTACAGCTTAAGATGCAGTACATGGGATCTTGAAACCTGTAAGAGATACGATCTTGGTTGAATTGGACGAATGTAGCACAATAAAAGGAGTGTCCCAGATCAGTATTCAAACCTCAAAAACTTGTTACTAGATGTAGGTAAAAAATACAAAATTAGTGATTTTTTTATTTGCTTGTAGTTAGACTGTTAATTAAAATAGAATGCTCAAATATGTACATCATGGTAATTCACCAATGCACTTCACACATGTCTAAAGCGCATAGACTTAGCGTGACGATATTCGACTTTTTATTTTCTAATAGGTGCTATATTTCATTTTTACATTTACGAAATACTGGCAAAAAATCCTTTCCGAAGAAGTATAACGGAGCTATGTGTGATTGATTCAAAATAATAAAAATCCCAAACCATGTTTTGGTCGTAGTAAGCTTAATTTCCATTATGACAAAAGAAACAATTGCGCTAAAAACTTTAAACTTAATTTGCAAGGCTAATGAAAGCAATTATAATTAACAACAATGAAAAACATAAGAATAGTCAGACACACACACACATTATTTTATTGGTTAAAATCAAATGTTCAAATAATTCTCAATTTTGTTGAATACACAGCTGACAACTTCTATAAACAGCTTCACAAGACCGTCATCATAGGTGAACTTATTTCCCTTACGGCGTCTTGAACTGCTTGTCATAAATGGACTGCACTTTTGCACGTTCTTGAATACACACAATTTTTTTAAATAGCCCCATATAAAGAAATCAACAGGAGTCAAGTCGTGATCTCGCTTTGCCACTTGATTGATCCCCGATTTCCAATCCAGTTTGCATTATACAAAGAATTTAAAAAATTTGCAATAATCTGAACATCATGTGGTGGAGCGCCATTATTCTGAAAAAACAAATTTTGCTATGTAGCAAGTGAGAGCTACATCAGTCTATCCCACACCTTTCCCTGCAATAAATCCAAGTCACAGAGTTTAAATTTGCATAATAAAAAAACGGACCTATGATATACCTTCCATTAATACTAATCCATTTTGCAGATCCTCGAGTAGAAAACAACTGCAATCGTTCCTGTGGTTAAATAATTTTTACGGAGAATTTGTGGAAAGCTTTCTGAATTTACTTAACTGTTGTCGGAATTACTGAAAAGGGGTGCAACGTAGAAATGGGAAAACAAAGAAAATGAGTTTGTTCTAAACTAAAGGCCGTTTTTGTAGAGACGGTGATGCTTCGTCATTCAGATTTTGGGGAAATCTTCCTTTATAGGCACTGATGGTTCTATATTGGCAGTCGGTGGTGTGCTATATTTAAAAGACGAAAATCAGAATCTTCTAGTACCGGTAGCATTTGCTATCCTGGGGCTAAGAGGAGCAGAAAAGAGATATACAATAACTGAAATTGATTGTAATATGAAGCGAGACTAAGTTAGAATTTAATTAATGCCTTTAATAGGTAAATCAGCAGTTTTGTTATTAGATGTTAAGTAGCTGGCGATTTTAACTAAGCAGTTATATAACCAAGTGATAATTGAATTCTGCCAGCCACACAATTATACACCCAAATTTTCAGTGAGTGTAATTTAGCGGTATATCAAACACGTTAATACAGGACCACTCCTTTTTTTAAATAAAATGAGCATAAATTGAATTTTCAGTATTTTGCTGTTGTAAGAGTGTCAAAGTTGTTAATTATCGTAGTCTTATATCAAATCGGAATTTTATTAAACTTATACTAAGGGCAATTTTTTTTGTTGAGAAGTTGGTATTTTCAAAGTTGATTCGATTCATATTTTGTGTAATTTTATTTAAATTCCAACATGAGCAAATCACTAAAAGATGAATTGAGAATACATGGTGTCTGTTTTGATTCCGATAATAGTCCTTTGAAGAAGGAAATAGCTACTTCAAACCCCATCCGAACAAGAAACGGTCTTAGTTACACCAATTTCGGAACCAGCACCAAACTGGCAAGCGGACATTATGGCTTTCCTAAAAGGAATAAAGTAGCAAAATGAAGAAATGAACAAGAAAATAGAATCGATAAAAGAAAATAACGAACAGTAGAGGACTGAAATGAAAGCAACGCAAAATATATTGGAACAGGGTCTAGAAGAGACTAATAGGCGCTTTGAAAGCTTCAGTTTACAATTAAAGGAAGAAATCCAGGATATAACTGATAACAGAATGTTTAAAGTACGAGAAGAAATTGCTACTCCACTGGATGAAATCAATGTAGACATGGAAGCACTACACAAGAACTTATAACAAATAGAAAAGACATCCAGTTAACAGTTGAAAAGTTGAGGCTGAAAAACACAGAAGTGCAAAATGAAGTATTAAAATTAGATGAAAGCAGAGTTTGTTTGAAGAATAGACCCACAGCTATATTAGAAAAAGGCGTCAGATACAACGTTACCAATATACCTCTAGGGCAATCTACTAAATTCTATGGAGATGGTAAAATAAATTCTCAAATTTTCCTAAGCGACTTAAAAATAATTGTTTACACGATTCATAAATCTCAACAGAAATTGGATGTGTTTTGTTCTGTGTTAAAGGAAATCGCTGAAGTATGGTTTCATCTTGTAGAACAAGAAATGGAAACTTACAAAAAATTCAAATATAAATCTTTGATGCATTTTTGGGGGGACAACGAACAGCATAAAGTCCTATATACAATTCTAATGAAGAAATACAATGGAGATTTTGGGCACACGCAGCGTTACAGATAATATATAAAGAATTAAAATGAAAAATTTTGGTTTTTGGTCTTTTAATTTTAATTTTGGGAGAAAAAGTGTTGTGAATTGACATTCCCAGCATCCAGCAACACCCTGTATACTTTAACACGCCATCTACTAACCATTAGGAATACCCTGTATACTTGAATACATCATTTACTAATCATTAGGAACATCCTCTAATTACAACAAAACTGCTTGTATCATGTTCATTAAAGAAAATGCAGAAAACTAAAATTTGTAGCATGACCGAACACGCGATATTATTTAATACACCATTTATTAATTATTATGAACACTCTTTATCTACAACAGAAATTCAACGTACCTTAAACTATTTGCATTACAAAAATGAATAGTGCCATTAAATAGTGAAACAATATGTTGTTAAAACAGATAATGTTATTGACATTGATAAAGCTTCCGTGCAATATGTCGGTACGTGAACAAAATGAGTGAAACATATTAATACATACGTACAATTTGCATCGAAAATGCATTGTACTTTTCACACCGAAATAAATGTTGACAATCTATTTGTGTATCAAATGTAGGATTGAAGTTAAATAGAAAAGTAATTTTGTTGAGGAAAAATTTTGTTAAAGTTTTGCCAGATTTTTAAACTTGGCAGTGGGAATAGAGAGCAGAAGGAAAACAAATGAGGACTAGGAACAGAAATCTGGAAATGGGAGATTAAAAATTTGATTCTAAAATCAGGTCGGTTATTGAAAGCAGCAAGCTGTGGAATACTTTGTTCTACATGGATAAGCATTTATTTTGAAGATACGATTATTGTTGGAACGAGGCATTTTAGGAAACCAGGATAGCATTGGAAGATCTACGTGGACTTTTACGGTATATTTAATAATGGTTGCAATATTTTATTTTATTTGACTTCGTTAAAACGTTAATTATTCATCGAATTGATCTAAGCTTTTATGATCTTGTTGGAATATAATTTAAACCATTATTGAGTTATGACAATATTTTATTGAAAGTTGATTTATTTTGTAAACCAGCATAAATATTGTTGCACTAACATTTAAAAAGATATACACTTAATTTTTAATATTTCTATATAAAAATTTGTGATTGATAATATTTGAAATAGATTTTTATATTATTTGTATTATTGAGAATTTTATACATCTTTAAAACAATTCTTAAAATTATAACAAACTTGCATTTAATAAATTATACTTTTTAATTCTGAAACTTAAACATCTTGACACGGATACCCGGAGATTAAGTTTATCTTTATGTTGAGCTTAGCATGCTGTGAAAGTTGTCTGGCTTAATTCCATTCTAGACAATTTCGCAACGACAGCGTTTGTGAAGGTTATATCAATATCACAGCAATATATATATATATATATATATATATATATATATATATATATACATTGCTCGGAATCCAACCGCATTTATATAATGCGTACTATCGTACTTAATTATATAAAAGTCCCCAACGATCAATTATTAACTAAAATGTTCATGGAACGACTTTAAAACGTAAAAAACAATAACGCGTAATTTTGAATTGAAGGTGTTTATGGTATGTAATTTTTCAAACAACATGCGTTACTTAAGTATCAAGTCGTACCATTGTTTTGCATAATTTTATCATACTGTTAAGACGTGATTTAGATAGTGAATCAGTAACACTTTCCAAAATATAAACACGTGTGTAAGGATCAGAAAAACTGCCACATTAATATTTTGATAATGTACTCAGATGCAATTGTTTTTCTCTTATTTGATGTTATGTTTGGAGGATTTCTTTCTGCACTTGGTAACCAATGGCAGTTTTTTGCATGCACACTGATACACGAATCTAAATGAATTTTAACTTTTAGGTAGGTTTGCTAGCAGCGAGTGACAATTTACACCCCAAAAACATAAAACAGTCTGATTGTGAATCAAATGTAGTAGACTGGAAGGTCGCTGGGGAAATTTTCACTAATGCCATATTCGTTTTTTTCATGCACTGTATATACGTTCAGTTTAGTCTGCTGTATACGAGTTCGCAATAACAAAAAGTTTCTCGACACGTATTTTATCAATTATCTCACCCCTTTATTACATAACCTACAAGCTTCAGACGATTTAGTACAACACCACAGCGTCTACGAGTTTTCAGCAATATAAAGGATTTTGGAGACGCCTGTCGGTAACAAATACACAACAACAACTTTTTAAAGTGGAAAGGAACCCGTTAAAGGAATACAAAGCATTTCGCTTTATTTAAAGCGGTTGCTTGACGGCTTCATACATATTTAAACTAAATATCTAGCGTTTCAGTGGCACACATGTATACTTCAGTTGTAATGGCAGAACCAAGACGTGAGAGTTTTATCAGCATTGTATTTCGCTCTGGGATCAGGTGTACAATTCCTATAATAAATAATGATGAATTTTCTTGTACAATATGGTTAGGAGTTTGGGACCTCTTGTGTGTTGCATTCCAATTTCTGTAATATAGCAGGTATAAAATTGACAAATGCTTGGATAGAAACTATAGGATCTGTGAAGTATTTATTAAGGCATCTGTAATTGCGGCTTTGATGAGATGAACTGTTTCTGAACACATTTATGTTATACAATTTCGTATTCTGTCGAACAGCAAATGTCGCATTTAAAATTTTGTTATGCTATTTTGCTGCCAAAAGTGTAACATCCCATGCCATGATAGTCAACGTATTGTAACAATAATTAAGAAATGTATGGAACATTTTCGAAAAAACGCAGATTCAGTTTTAATAAAAGCGGTCTCATATCTATCTACCGATAACAAAGGATGATTGACGGGTATCGCAATACAATAGTGTTGTTCTCGAAGGATTTGATTACAGGCATCTAAGATGTTTTTTCATTTCACTGGAATAAGAGATTATCGTACATGAGTGTAAACCTCGTTGGAACAGTTTGGTTGTAGTTTGAATTCAGTCCTTATAAAAGCTTGATATACGTGAATTAATGTATAGATAAATTCTTTTATGTGTTACAAATAAATAAATTACCAGCAAGATCACTGCTATGATAGTGTTTAATTCGTCGCATTTAGAAGATTAAGCTAGTACCTACAAATAGTTATTAAGCTAGTGTTAATGTATACAAGCCTCTAAGTAATTGTGATTGTGAAGAATCCGTTACAGTATAAAATGATTAGATGTCGTTGATTATATTTGAGGAAAGCAAACAATTACCTTTGCACCTAAAAGGTCAATATAAAAAGTGAATTTTGCATACACTAAAGTTTAAATAGTGTTTCTCATACTAAATGCTCTGTTTTGCTTCTGAACAACGTAAATCTTATATATCTTGGTAAACTCTACATTCAGGTCGCACAAAATCTCTAGTTTTAATTTTTAATCGAATCAGTGAGTTTAATACCTATAGTCTTGTATAAAGTCGACTGTTCTGAATTAAATCTTGCATTAGAAACAACAAGTCTTCAAACAAATTACAGTTTCGCAATCCGCGCAAAAAAAAAGTAAAAAACTAATTGCTGTAGTTGTACAAAACATGTAGCACAAATAATTTACCATAATTCATTCGTTTTGATCATTCCCATATAGTTTCTGAAAATGTAGATTAAATACCCTTACAACTATTTCCGATAGATATCCTTACTATCAATTTTTATATATTATATCTATTTAATTAGTACTTATTCACTTATTATTTATCTACTATTTATTACTTATCTAACTTTTTCTGTAGTTTACTTTGGCTTACTTCGATATGATGATGTGGTCAGTGAATTTCGAAAGTTAGGATAACCATACTTGAAAATTTTGACTTAGCATAAACCAAGCAATGCTATTTAAGTTCTCACTTTAAATTTGTTAGAAGATGCAAATTGTACTTTCCAGATGCGCCGATATATTTGATACCTATTTCAAAAGTATGACGAAAACTAACCATTTTCTAATGCGTTTAGTGTGATGACAGTATTACAGGATAGCATTTAAAATTACCAGAAAACATTAAAATAGAAAAAAAAATTAACTTATATGACGTTCAAATTTAGTTTAAACTATTTATCAATTACTTACATAGAAGTTATAGAGATTGATAGATAACGATGACGTAATGATGTATAAATGTTACATTAAAGCTGGGGAAAAGTTTTCTCTAAATCAAGAACACTTCCTCTACTAATTCAGGAAATGTAAACATTTACTGTTAGTGATTGATTGCTACAAAAAATATTTTCCTTTAAGCTTGAAGTTAAAAAGTCAGTATATGCAACAACTTCTACCATATGGTATAAAGGAAATAGAACATTCTGTTACGCCTTGTGGCTGTACATAAATTTCACTTCAATATCGCAGCTTGAAGTAAAAAAGTCAGTATATGCAACAACTTCTACCATATGGTATAAAGGAAATAGAACATTCTGTTACGCCTTGTGGCTGTACATAAATTTCACTTCAATATCGCAATGTTCTACAATCTAAAAAAGAAACGTTTTTCCCATACTAAATTAATTAGGTTACTACATGTAAAGTTCGCGGTTTTTGGGTTTACGCGCATAGAGGTCAAAAACCCATAATTGCCCGATGTATTCTCTCAGTACGCGCTTTCCCAGGCCGATGAAATGTGTAGTTTTTGCGATAGACAGTGGGGAACGCCTCTATAGTAAGGAGCAGTCGTTTTTGTCGTTTCAACGTTATTGTTTATTGTTTTGGTGTATTCAAAATTTTGTTATCTATATCTTCGATTAACCCTATTGTACAATTATTTCTGTATCCATGATGCAACAATTGTTTTGATGCAACAAAGTTTCTTTATAGTGTGAAAAATCTGTTTGATAGAAAGGAGCAAAATGAAAAAATTAGCTAAAAATTGTTTATTTGCAAACCTAAATAGGATTTCGAATTTAAAATAAATCTTTGGTCTCATATGTAAAACATCAAATCATCCCATATTTCCTAGTTTAATTAAACTGCTAAGCTAAACTTCACATTTTGTGCAATAATAAAATTGTAAACTTCAGGTGTTTCGAAACCTTGCTTAGAACGTTTTAAATAGCATTCTTATCATAAAAGTCCGAAGAAATAACTTATTGTTCACATATATGTCAAGGTTTTTAACTTGTTTCATAAACACTGCGTGCCGACAAGCACTTGCTATGATTAACATAAAATTCCGGACAGGTAAAAATTCTACAGGTCGAACTGTCCCGATGAATTGTTTTCGTATTCCGATCACTTCCACGTTATCCAGCCAGCAAATTTATATAGGAGTCGTTGATGGTGAAAATTAGTGGTGAAGAGCCATACAGTGCCTTAATTTATATTTTTTCAGCGCAAAAACCCTTGGGGAAATAATATCACAACTTAAAGTCAACCTGGAGTCTTTTGAATGCAATACCTGCAAGCGAACGGCAGAAGCGGCAAGGGTAGCAGTCGGCGACCTGTGAATTAAGAGTGAGTTCATTACCTAAGCTGAATCTTTTACAGGATTTCTAGAAAAAAAACAGTTGCATTAAAAACCTTCTTCTTCGGGTATGGTCATGTTACTTCCCGTAAAAGCCCCATCGTTCCAGTTCACGAGATCAGTTTGTTGAAAGCCGTAGTAGCACTTAATAATACCAATTTTTCGTAAATATATATATTTTGTGAAAGAAAAATCACTCGTTAAATTTTTGTAATATTTGAAGTTTTCTCACTTATGAAAAGCTTAAACGAAATTATATTTTATTAGTACCAAAATAAGATTTGTATTAAAATTACTTAAAATTCCAGTTTCTTTTAAATTAAATATTCTAATTTGCAAATGGCTGACAGATCTGGCATTCATAAAGTTAACAAATATGTAAAGAAATCTTATTTAAATATTCAAAGCTAATGTTTCTGTGTTATAGTTTAATTTTTAAAAATGGTAGTTATTTGATTTTATTATTTTTTGTAAAATAGACGTATTATCACGCAAGTAATCTTTTTGTAAAAAAATATGTGATAAAATGCTTCCATGTTAAAGACGTCTGTAAATTAATCCAAAAATTTAAATAGAGGAATTTAGAGCTAACAAACATGAAAGGGTTTTATGTGACTATCCCTCTATATTAATTAATAATTGCTACATACAGTAATATCCAACTCCAAATTAAATTGTTTAGCTAAGAAAATTTCAGCCTAGGCATATCTTTAACACTCACTTGGGGTGATAGCCAAGTTAGCCGTCGGCAAACAGCCTTTAGCCTTCTCATCTTATAAGCTAAAACTAAATTTTTTAAAGTATCATACTATAGTGAATGCGTGCAACGTAAAACCGATGCTGTAATTAATTCTTAATCCTGGCAAGTCAACTATACAAATAAGCATGCGTAAATATTTAGAACTTACACTGACGCTCACAAAGTGGGACTTCATTACTCTAACATGCTGTATTTTAAAAACTGTTACAATAACGTTCACAATATGGAGCCCAAAATTTTTTTAGGTTTGAATGTTTGTAGTGGAAGAATTACTGAATTTTTAAATTTTATTTTTGGATAGTTTAGAATTTTACTTTTATAGTAGTGATATTTTCAGACCGGCTCGGGAGTTTAAAAGCTCATTCAAAGTTTAGTTATTCGATTTTCTACTAATACATTTGAGTGGAATTAGTACAATGAATTAAAGCAAACAAGTATAAAGAAAAAAGGACGAACAGGTCATTTAAAACTATTGTATACTTACTTGGTTTATGCCAATAGAGATAAAACGATTATAATTGAGGTATCAAATACTTTTGTATCCAAAGCTGCGTATTCGTTACCGACATATTATTGGTAATTATTTTAAAGCACACCACTTTTTGTATTTTAACCTTTCGGTTCGTGTAAATATTATTTTTCTCATTGTGATACGAGGGGTGCTCGATATGTATCGGGAATAAGTAACAAAAACAGAACTTAAGGTGTGAAAGCTTTTTTAATGCTTTTCAAAATTTATCCATAATGATTGAAACACTTTTGCATACGTTGGAATTTCCATAGCACTTTTTCCTGTTCGACTGATATATCTCCAAAATATGGGTTATGAACGAATCAACCGCCTCTTCTGGTGTCGAAAATCGTTGTCCACGCAATTTGTTTTTCACGTGTGGGAACAAAAAGAAATCATTAGGTGCCAATTCAGGACTGTACGGCGGATGACCCATCAATTCGATGTTTTGAGTGCTTTTGAGTGCTTGTTTGATCCGATGTGCGAGTGCTCGCATTGTCATGATGGAGAATGATTCGGCGTCGTCGGTTTTTTTTCTTATTTCTCCGAAAGCTTGTGGCAAACAAATGGTTGTAAATCAACTAAAGCAACGGTCGTGACATGTCTATTTATTCCGAAAAAACAGACAACCCTTTTTCGAAGTGCTTCGAGGTTGCTATTGTTTATAATCTTAAGCTTCAATACCATAAAGGCGTATGTTCAGCAAGCTCCAGAAATAAACGTGGCCTTGAAATATAACGCCCTATTAACATTGACAGATGCATCTTGCTAAATTGCCGCAGGAATGCGTAAATAATATTGGACTTAGGTTACTGAAGTAGATGTTTCATTACTAGAAAATGATCAAACATGTACAACTGCCGTAAATATATCCATAATTGGAAAATAGTTACAATCACCAATTGTGTTGGTAATTATAAATGTTTATTACGAAGCATAATTCGTGTCAACATGAAATACCAATAGTTTTGAAAAACTGTTCTACAATAGAATTAACAGAGGAAAATACAAAATGATAAATGAATACGAAACTTAACTTAGCCCGCAAAACATGACCTAACCTTTAAAAGAATACGGGAATTTACAAAATATATGAGCCAAAATTAGACGCACGTTTGCTATTTCTTCATTACAGTATTGAGACGAAGCATCTTTCTATAGCTATTCTATTTTATAACCGTTAAATTAGTAGACACGCGTAACATAATTATATTGTAGTTGTGTTTTCTTTCTGTATATTGTGATGAGTCACACGCATGCTTGTTTGGTTCCCACTATAGTTAACCCATAATAGCCCTGCGTTACCATATGGTAACGATTTTGCAACTGCACGTATCTCAACCTTTACTTCTAGTTTCACGCAAAATCTAGTACAGATTGTTAATGTCAAATGACTAAAGTACGTGCCTGAATTATTTGGTTAGTCTGTTAAAATTGCGTTCGGAGTATTGTTGGTTTAAAAAGTGGTTGTTGGTGTTGTGTAAAAACATGGAACCTCGCTTTGAGTAAGTACTAAAACAATAATTTATTGCTTTTAGTTTTATTGAATCTTTTATACATTGCTAGGAACATGTCAATAAACAAAATTGATTGTAGTACTGAATAAAATGTAGGTTTCTATATAGTAAATATAATACTTCAGTTTTTGTCACAGTGTGTATTCAGAATTTTGTAGTTACCATTAGGTTCTTATTTGAGTAAATTTGATGTGAATTATCATTATAGTAACAATAGGTAATAATTTGAATTTCCTTTTAGAATTTGACATATAGTATACCGAAATGTTTTTTGTTATTGAGTGCACATCAATATATTTTTATTTATTACAGGAGAGGTTTAACTTTAGAGGAAGCTCTAAAAATAGCCTATGAAGAAGATTTAGATGCTGAAGCTATTTACATTGAACCACCAGCTAGTAACGTCCTCACTGACGAAGAGTCTGGTGATGAAGATGACGGTGGTGACATCAATCACTTACCGGCTCGTTAGCTAGCCGCCCAAGCTGAACTGATTTCAGTAAACAATGAAAGAATTAATGGACTTTATGAAGAAATTGATGACTATGAAGGAGAAACAATAAATGAAAGTCAGAATTCGGGAGGTGAACACCAAAATAAAAGGAAGAGAACAAGAAGAAAGAAGAAAAAGGAAAAAAAGACATCTTTTATATGGATTAAAAGAGACATTGAGACTAACTGCTGTCGGGACTTTCCATGCCCAGATTACTCTACTTACGCAAATAAGTCACCAGCGGAATTATTTGAACTTTTTTTTACCGACGATATTATTTCTGTTATGATCAAAGGATCAACTAGATATGCAGCTTTTTGGAATTGGTCTGATCCTAAGCTAACCGTGGAAGAGATAAAATGTTCATCGGCCATCTTTATACTAAGTGGATATAATAAATTCCCAAGAAGAAAATTTTATTGGAATTCCAGAAAAGATATGCATAACAACATGGTAGCGGATGCTATAAGGCGGAACAGATCTTTTCAAATTATGCAATGTTTGCATTTTGCTGACAATAACAACCCCAGCAACGTTAATAAAATGTGGAAACTACGTCCCCTTATGAATAAATTAAAACATAATTTTTAACTAATTTTGTTCCAGAACAGAATATGGATTACGACGAGTCCATAATACGCTACTATGGCCATCATGGCTTTAAACAATTTATCCGGGGGAGACCCATACGATTTGGGTTCAAAATGTGGTCGCTAAATACAATCTCCGGATATCTTGTTAACTTTGACCTATATCAAGGCAAAGACCCAAACTCAAATGAGGAAGATGCTGCGAGGTTTAGAAAGGCTACAGCACCATTACTTCAGATACTCAAGGAGCTCGCAGAAAATAATTAAAAATTGCCATATCAGCTTTACATGGACAATGTATTCACAAGTGTAAATGTATTGGTTCATTTGAAAGAAAATGGATAAGGGGCGACCGGCACCATGAGAGCCAACAGAATGCCTAAAGAAATCTCGCTACCTGACAAAAAAGCATTTTCAAAGAAAGCTAGGAAAGGAGATCTTGCCTCAATAATTGACCGAAACAGTGGTACAATTTTTGTGAATTGGCTGGATAATAAGGTAGTCACCGTTGCGTCTACCTCCCATGGTGTATCTCACCTTAGGCAAGTGAGGAGATATTTACGGGCTGAGAAAAAATATACACACGTAAGTAGGCCAGACGTCATTCGTAAATATAACAATGGGATGGGTGGGACGGATCTTATGGACCAAAATGTTTCCCGTTATAGAATTTCTATGAGAAGCTAGAAGTGGTGGTGGTGTGTGTTTAGCTGGCTTGTTGACGTCTCCACTGACAATGCCTGGATAATTCATAAAAAATCTCCACTTTAGACGCAAAATTGTAATGTTACACATACAACGATATGGAGTACCTCCTAAAGGTCCTGGTCGACCAGCAATATCCAAAACTAGTCTCACGTTGAACAGAATAGCCGACGATGTTCGTTACGATGAAAAAGAGCACCTCCTTGTTCGAATTGCAAATAACAAAAGACGGCGTTGTGCAGGTAAAGGCTGCTCTTCAAGTGGTTGCACAATATGTAATAAGTGTGAGGCTGGCCTGTGTGTTGATTGTAACTTGATCTATTACTCCAAGTAAAAATATATAAGTTCTTATTTCATAATTTGGTCTTTTTGTTATTGCTTTATAGATAAACATGTTCATTTTTATATAGTTATGAAAGTTCTCAGGATTCATTGGATAATTAAAAAGTGTTATATATACTTGAGTTAGCATCTGTAAAAACCTAGAGTTACCATATGGTAACAGCCAATTTTTAAAAAACTAAAAAGAATTTTTCTAGGTTTATAGAAAATATAATATTATCATAAGGCTAAAGTAATATATTTTTTGAAAAAAATATCTATAAATAAAAAAAAGTAAGTTGGGCTAATATGGGTTAAGTCGTTAATTTGTCAGGGCATAAGTTTAATAATTCCCTAAAAACTGGAAATTCAGGTAACCAATAGGTAAAGAAAATTAAGGCCATTCATATTTATAAGGTAGGCTTCTTATGTTTTGTTTTCCAGTAATTATAATTCGTATCAAGGAGTAATATAGGTTAAACAATTGATTTGGTCATTATTGTTGGTGATGAAAACGCACTTATACTTCAAGGTGTAAAAGTTGCCTACAGGTATTAGTTTTCGTCAAACATAATGTTTTCTGAGTTAACCAATCAGAAAACATCAATCCAAACCAGATATACTACAAGCTTCATATTACCAGCCATGCCATAGTTAACTAGGACATCCAATGGATGTTCCATTTATATGCATGAAATGTTGCAATATGGCACCTTTTATGGCTCTGTGGCTTCCTTGGTAAACGTAAAGCTACTAATCTCAAGATCTCAGGTTCAATTTCCTACATAAACAGCTTGAAAAATATCAGGTGAGAATTTTCAGAAGGAATTGTCCTTGTTCTGTTGAAAGACTAAATGTATAGGTCCCGAATGTTTTAACGCACGTCAAGAATACTTTCCTTGTTTGGTTTGTTAACAGTTAGGTTAAATTGTAAATTTCTAATTAAAACTAGGTTCGTGGACAAAGCAGTTTCTTCGGGTGTTACCAAATATACTAAATAATATTTCTAATAAACAATGTAACTAATTATTTGCGAGCGAGCGTGAGGGATATTCTTTTAAGAGAAGACCTCTGAACAATGTAATATTAACTGCTCAGTTTTGAATCCATAACACTTAGATCTTAAAAGAAAACATCGAAAGTTCACAACCATTAATTAAAACGGTCATGAACTGCAGTTTGATATTACTTGTTAAATTGTTCCAATTTCTGAGCGCATGAACAACTTTTATAGTAACTAAGAGGCTTATAGTCTGCACAAGTACTTCTACGCTAAATCAAATTGTTTTCCTCAAAACTTTAATACTGTATCGCGACTTTCATGCTTTTCTTTTCTCATATTACAGCAAAAGAGCCATCCGTCCAATTATAAATAAATCAAGTGGCATAAAATTTAATTTCAAAACTCAAGATTCCGTGATATATAATTATTTTACTCAATGGCTCTCGAGCTTTATGTTTAAGTACCTCCCTTTTATTAAAAAATATATAAAGGAATACATAATGATGATATTCGAATTCGTCTTTTATTATTTGAAACGAAAATGCCAAATTAAATAAAATGAACAGAACCTTCTATAGAAACCTAGCTATAAAATCAGAGGCAATTTGGAGACGTAGCAATGAATACTTTAAGAAGCCTAAAATTCTTTACAGAAATTGGAATGTAATAAACAAGAATCCCAAGTTCCATCTCCATCGTAAAAGAAAATCCATCATTATTTATTGCAGTTGTACACCTGATCCTACCGCATAGTACAAAACTGATAAAACTCTCACGTCCCAGTTTCGCCATTACAACTGAAGTATATATGTGCACCACCGAAATACTACATATTTAATTTAACAACGCACAAAGTTATTGAACTAGGTCTCTAAATAAAGTGAAGTGTCTTATACCTTTGTTTTCTAATTCAAGACAATGCCATTGAATGTTTTTGAGCGACAAAGTGCTTTCAAAGATTTGTGAAAACTTAAAACATGAGTCAACCCGGATAAAATGGGATATCTAACAAATAATACTACTTTGAGATAAAAACGGAAGAACCGCAGTCCATATTACTAGCTTTAACTGAGAGTTCCATTTGTGTGAATTGGGATGCAAACATTCATTAACCCTCAGCTAGAGATAGCTTGAAAAATTAGTTTTAAGAAAATAAAAATGTACCTCACTTTATCAGACGTATATGATAAAATATTATATCCTATGCACTATAATGGCATACCTGTAAATCAACACGTTATTGGTAAATGCCTTTTCTATAAAACATGTATTACTATATTCTAGTTGCCTAAAAGTATTTTTTTTTATTTTATATATAGAAGTCGCATTCCCACTGGCATCATCCATCCCGCATACGTTTGGTGTGCTCATTAGTGTTTGACCGGGCCACCGGGTCATTTCGGGTCACTTTTTTGCCGGATGGCATGTGACCCGGTATTGACCCGGTGACCTGGTATTGACCCAGTATTGACCTGGTATTGATTCGATATCCCAGTAATCCGGTGACCCGGTGTTCACTCGGTGACCCGATGATCTGGTTTTGAACAAGTGTTAGCAGTATATGCTCCTGACATTGACCTGTCCGGCTACTGTGTTGCTTAAATACCAGCCAGTAAAATAACAGGGCTGTGTAAACAAATAAACATAATACATTCGACAAGGGCATAAAAATTATTTATAATTGATTAACGGTTAAAAGTTAAGCACACAAGTCGGAACATTTATTTAACCATCTGCTACGTACCTAGATTTAGCCGGAAGAAAAGTAAATACCAGGCTAACTATCAAACGTGGTGAGTGGGGAGATTCACCTGAATACCAAAAAAACAAAAAAAAATAAAGCACTTCGCCTATGATTATTTATTAATAAATAAAAATGAATGAAGAAGTCTGTACAAACAAGCGGAAGAAATAAATTCGGAGTTACTATTTTACAGCAACGAATTATATTATATGGACAACTTAGGAATTTAGATACGAAGTGCGCATCCTGTATTTTACACAAAATAAAATTAATCAGTAGTAAATCAATATGTGAGCGCTTTTGTCAAGCGTTTTTAAAGTTTCACCTAATAATTTTTGTAAAATAACTCATTAGTAAAGCGAATAAACGTGTGCGACCTTTCGACACGCATGTTTAAAAATAGTTCATCGCACCTGTAGAGCGATAATATCGATTAGCGGCCACAAACAATAGTTCTACAATGTCACGTTTCTTATCACGTAACTACACCAAACGCTGATAAGGAATATACCATTGACACACACAAAAGAAAACAAGTTGCATACCTGTAGGTGTCCGGATAATTAGCTCGCAAACCGTCAGGGGTGAGTCAGCACAGCAACGCCATGGTCGTCAGGATCCATTTACCCTGCTACCATAACTGCAGTAGCGGTCTTCGGACAAAAGCAGTTGGTCTACAGACAAAAGCAGTTGGTTTACATAAAAGAGAACCCATTTGGCATCCAGCTAAAAAAGGCAATACACGCAAGACAACTCTTAGTTGTCGAACAAAAAAAAACTTGCATTGCTTTCGAAATACGGCGACTAATAATGTAGCAAATATGTCGACGCACAAGCTGTAGAAGCAAATTCAACACGAACTCGAACTGCATATCCTCGTTTATCAAAGCGCGGTTAAAACTGGAAAACCCGGGTTTTATCGGATAGTGCGCGACCTTATTTCAACAAGTCTTTGCATTGGAACAATAGAAAAAACTATTATACGCGCTCATAATATATACCAAGATAACAGGTACATAAAACAGGATATAAACTATTTAATTGTAGCATAAACTTGTCGTTTCGAAATAAATGAGTTCAAAATGAAAATTTGTAGAAAGCGTATTTATTATTAATTATGGTGAAGGATTTAACATATTCCCGAATACCTAAAGCAAGGCATAGACTATTTAATTTATCGAATAAATTTTCGTTTTAAAAGCAAAAGGGATTTGAGTTAATCAGGGGTATTTTAATGCAAAATTGGAACGTATAACAACTCTTATAACAGTCAATGCTAAATTTTTCCTTTAACTCATTCATATACGTAATAATTTTCAGTTAAATTGCAATGTTTTTATATTTTTATAAGTTAGAATATTAGTACTTAATCAACAAAAAACACCCCAAATTTATTCAAACACTACAAAGCAAAACGCATCTATCGATCTTTTTTTTTATCACCGGTACGATTGCGAGCTTGAAACCAGTAACAGTTAGAAGAACGTATTAAATTAGAAAAAAGTTGTGCATTTAGGAGAACATTAAAGGGGGCAAAAGTATTGTCACTATCCTTTTTCATTCTCAAGTTATACAGGGTAGTCCAAAAATTTCATTTTTCATCTTCGACGCCTATCAATTTTATTTCAAAAAATATCAAAAAATAGAAAAGAAAGAAGTTTATTCGCATAAAATTTTCTATAGAAGCGTGTCATTAAATTTTTACTACAACGTTTCGTTTCTTTAGGGTCACCATCAACTTCATTTTTTTTAAATATAGACCTGGATTTATTTATTATAAAATATGGATAAATCATTGAAAGACAAATTCAGTGAAATACCACATGTTGAGTTTCAATAACGTTTTGTGTCAAATATAATCATAATCTGTGTCAACGATCATAACACGGTCTTGCTTCTTCTCTAAAGTGTATGCGACGCTCTAATATTTGCAAACGAAATGTTCAAAAATAACAAATGAATAATATTTTTACAAATACAACCTGTTACTGATTTAAAAAAATGAATATTTCATAAATTGTTACTAAAAGTATGCTCCCCCGTTAAAAATTAGCATACGTTTAATAACTCTTAAATCTAGATGCTATTTCTTCAGTATTACACGTACAAAATTAACGACAAATTAAGACATTCTTACAATTCTATCACGACAGAAATGTTAGAAAGTTACAATCATTGAATAAAAAGGCAATGTAAATGTACTGGAACTAGCGGGCGCTAATTCAATCGTTTATTATAAGTAATGCATGTATAATATCTGTTTTTAATTTTTGCTTTAGTGTTGGGTGCATTTGCAAAATTTTGCAAATGCTGAAGCGCGGCACACGCATTACATAAAAAGCAGTGCCGTATTAAGGTTGTTAACACATGATGATTATTGTTGACACAAAAAGTCATTGAAAACAATACATGTGATATATCACTAAATTAGTCCTTCAATGCTTTATCCATATTTATAATAAAAAATAGAGGTCCGTGTTTAATAAAAAGAAGTTAATGGTGGCTCTGAAAAATAAAACGTCCTCGTAATAAATTTTTTTTTTACCACTTTAATGTTCTCCCAAATGAACAACTTGTTTGTAATTTAACCGTTTCTAACTCTTACTGGTTCGGAGATCGCTATGGTTCCGTTCATGAAAAAAACGATCTGTATTAGTATAGAACGGTGTATGATGTTACTTCCAGAAGATTTCATTATAGAAAGCTCTAAATTATTATTATGGTTTAAAGTTCAAACAATAATCATCATTTACAATAGTTGTCAAATCAATTTTTGATTTTACTAAATTTTAAATCAAAAGCGGTTAGTATACATGAAAGGTATCGTATATCAGCACTAAGTTTAACCCTTATTAAAACAACGTGAACAATTGTGTTTTCCATGCTATATAGAATTGTATGTACCTACTTGATAAGTCGACCCTATTGTAATTGTATGCTTTAGGAATGTTAACAGAATTTGTAAGACGTCCCAAGTTAAATACAATCAAAAGAACCCTTATCGTTCCTTATCTGGTCAACTCTAATGTCTTTTAAATGACAACCTATTACCCTTTCACAAGTAACGACACAATAGCTATTGGTCGCTTAGCCAGCAGGTATATTTGAAATTGAGGTTTAACTTATCAGTACAACAATGATGTATCTCGGAATCACCTTCTATTTTTTTATTTGAGTGCAGATTATAGGACTAAATTGTACGGAGTGCTCATACAATCGTTTTCTATTAATAGATATAATGGTGTATTGTTCCGAAGGAATATAAAAGAGACTTAGAAGAATCCAACATGTTTACCTTCACGATGATTACAAAATTACCTTGTAGCAGTGAAGCAACATTATTTACATCTTTATCTTAGGTTTTCAAGAAAATAAAGACAGCCTTTCCAAAACAGGCGCTATGTAATAAGGGGCTATTGGAAAAATTATTTTTATTTTACACTCAAACAATTGAAAAAATTATTATTGTTCTGTGGTTTGATTAGTACGGTTGGTGTGTCGGATAAAAAAGCAGATAGCATTGGTTTGGTGTGAATTAAGAAAATGGATCCGCTCGCTTTATCGGCAGTACTGAAAAAGCAAAATAGCATTTATGAGCATCATTATTTTGGCGGTAATGCTAGAAGCGATTGTTGGAAATCTTTTCAAATAATTAGGAAAACGGAAAACAATGAAGAACTCTTTGGTGTCACATGTTGCAGTAAGTGTTTTGTATGATTGCATTATAAAAATCTAGCGGACCACATAAAACAGTGTTTTCGTGGAGTTACGCGTACCATTGATACAAAACTAACAGCATTGTATAAACGACCATCATCATCATCATTAGGTCTTCAGTCCTGGAACTGGTTAGACGTGTACCCTGATTGTTTCCTATTTCGAATTAATCTACACCACATTTCCTGAAACTTGCACAGTCTGCATTTATAACTATCTGCGTGTTAAAGTCTGATTTCGGTCTACGTCTACTTCTTTTTTCCTATCTGTGCTTGTAATATATCTCGTACTATTTCCCAAAAATGCATTAGAACGTATCCTGGCCTCCTATTTCTCCATTTTTTTTGCTTTCCACAGATATCTTTTTTCCTATTTTTATTGTTTTACAGTTATATACCCTATTTCCTCGACATTCAGTAATTTGTGAAGGGGGGTAAGCTGCCTGTGGTTGCTAAGTTTCCCCAGCACTTGAACATTTGTCGAATTAATAGTTTATACTGTATATCATTTCGCACAATCAACATTAGTTGACAATATTTCACAACCCACACCTGTAGTTGTTTATAATAATCATCAGATTTAAGTGCACTTATTTTTTCGTCATTAGATTATCCGTCCTAAAACTTGTTGGGCGCGTACCTCCACTTATTTATGTTTTGAGCTTGCCTACACAGTTCCCTCAAATACCCACAACAGCCTGTATACTGCTCAGTTCCCTTTCTATTGTTTTTTTTAATTATATCCTCTATTTTACCGAGATTGATTGGTATGTAAAGAGACTTAAGCAGCCTGTGGCTGCCAAGGATCCCTTAAGCAGGAAAGGGAGGTGTTTCGGTTTTAAACCAAACTCGCGAACTGGAGCACTATCTTCCAGTGCGAATTGGTAGCCATACGAGAGGCTATCGATTACGTAATAAATCACACGGGCAGAGACGATTATTATATAATCAGCGACAGTAAATCAGTGCTGACGGCATTAACTAACATGAACACCTCGACAGACCTCCAGGCGGACGTCTGGAAAATAGCGCATACAGCGCTCGAGTTTCGACGATTAAAGTTCTGTTGGGTTAGGTCGTACGATGGTAACGTAGGAAACGATAGGGCTGACGAATTAGCTAAAGAGGCCGCGACGGGCGACTTTCGAATATCACATTCGTCGATACCGAGGTCTTTAATCAAAAGAAAGCTGCGCGAAAAATCAATTCGACAATGGGAAGAGAGGTGGAACAACGCTGCCACGGGCAGGTTGACCCACAAATTCATACCGAGCATAGAAGCCAGAGGTAAGATCGAGGTTAAGCTCGATCACAAAATGGTGCACTTGATAACAGGGCACGGCGTCCTGAAGGCGTATTTACAAAGGTTCGGTTTAACCAACAGCGACCCCTGCGAATGCGGTGAGGGAGCGGAGAGCGCAGAGCACGTGCTCTTCGACTGCCCGCTTGAGGCGGGAAATCAGGGGTTGTCTGATAGCAAATTAGCTATCCTAGGTCTGGCATGGCCAAAGAGCCTAGAGGAAGTCGGGGAAGTGGTTAACCAGAAGGCGTTCTGGACAGTCTTAAAAGAATTTGCGGGAAGGATCGCGAGATTAGACAATGACAACCGCGTGTAAAATTCGGTGGGGTTGGTGGGAGGATTGGAAAATTATAGATTGACTTGGCGTGAGTAAGAATACGAGCATAGATATAACCAAAACCTGATATTAAAAAAAAACGATAATTATACCCAAATGTCCAATATGCACGAGAAACCCCTACACCATTAATACAATCACTGCCTATCTTCATAATTATGTGTGGAAAATCGGGAAATCTGGAATAAATAATAACAAATAAATCAGAAACCCTCATTAAATTAAATCAATAAAATAAATAAAGATAATAAAATAGAGTGAAACCGCGCATCCCCCTAGGACTTGAAAGTGAAGTGATAGTGATAGTGATTGTGATCTCCCCCAGAACATTTAGTGCATACCCACCAGGACTTTAGCAGTGCACCCCATCTTCCCCTTAGAAGTAAGTTACAGTTAGATGTAGGCAGACGACCAGATCTTTGGATGCTGGAGAATTTTATTATCGAGGTAAGACTTAAATTGTGGCGGCTGTACTCGCACAAGCATTGATTTACATTAATTAGTAGTTTTTGAAATAATTTAACAAGCACGTTTTGTGCGTAATGGCGCTAACGGACATAATACTTGTGCGAGTGCACCTGATAAATAGGGTGATGCTTTTGCTATTTTGTGCACTGCTATATGCTTAACGCTTATTAGACATTTATTTATATATTTATATAATTATATTTATTTATATTTTATATTTACACTTTATATGTATTGTAGTATTGTAGTATTGTAGTATTGTAGTATTGTAGTATTTTGTGGCATATTTGTTTTGTTTGACGTTCCGTCGCCATTTTGGTTGCAGTATATATTTGTGAAGGAAGAGTAGATTTGTGAAGATTGTAATCATAATATAAATCAGTTAGGGAATGATAGGGAAAGCTACGGATGAATTTAAATTAGATAGCTAGATTTGGATAGTTTTAAGACGACCCTTCAGGTCGCACTGGTAAGCAGAGCCGGCGTCTGCTATCCGGTATTACGGATCCCTACCCCTCTCATTTTTTGTGTCTTGTTGATCGGGCATACTTCAAAGTCAGCGCTAGGGATACCATTATTTAAACCCTGTTTTTAGTTTTTGTTTCAGTTTGTCAGATTTTTAGGTTTGTTAGATTGTTGGAGTTTGTTAGGTTTGTTTGATTTTTATTTAGTTTTTTGTTTAGGGTGGATTAACTATGAAGTTAGAATGAATTAGAAGCACGATTATTTTCGCGTTTAAACCCAATGTAGTACCTCCGGGTGAAGCATTGGGGACGTGGCCGCAAGTATAGCGGCCCTTATTCAAATTATAATGCCAAGAATCCCCCAACACTTAGACATTTGCGGAATTAATAGTTCTCCAGTAAATACTTTTGTACAATTAACATTAGTTGAGAATATTGCAAGACCAATACTGTAATTGTTTATAGTAATCATCATGTTTAAGTATATTTATTTCTTTTGTCATTAGTTTTTCCATCCTGGGACTGGTTGGATGCGTGCCTCCATCGATTTCTATTCTGAGCTAACCTAAACATTTTCCTGAAATTTTCAGATCCTACATCTTTTACTATCTGTGTGCAATAGTCTAACCTGGGTCTACCTCTACTTCTCTTTCTTCCTATCTCTGCTTCTAATGTATTCCGCACTATTTCCTCATGTCTTGACCTATCATCCTATCTCTCGTATTTTTTACTGTTTTCCACATATTTATTTCTTTCTTCCCCTACCACTTCTAATACTTCTTTGTTCTAAACTTTGTTTGTCCACATTTCAAAGGCTTATATCTACCTTTTTTCTTGTCCGCTTCTCATACTGTTCAGGTTTCACAGCCCTACAGTGCTGTAGTTCACACATATGTTTTAAGCAATGTTTTCCCTGTTTCTATGTTTGTTGTCTTTGAACACAGTGGTTGCTTTTCCTTTTAAAATAGCACGACCTTGTTCTAATCTTTTTTTTATATATTTTGTTCTTTTCCCATCTTGCGTTATTTTGGCTTCCTGGGTAGCAGAAATCCTTAATCTCTTGAAAGTTCTTGTTACCTATTTGTATACTTGTTGTTGGTTTATTTTCCTCCTTTGCATACAAGTACTTTAGTTTTATTTTTGTTAATTTTCATACGGTATCTATCTGTTAGAACTGTTTTCATTTCATTAAGAGCAGCTTCTAACTCTTCTTTGCTAGATACTAATATCGCTATATCATCTGCAAATCTAAGCAAATCAATCTTTTGTCCCTGCATAGTAATTCAAAATGTCTTCCTGAATTTCACAGTATTCATTGCCTCTTCGATACACAAGTTCAAAATTAACGGGGATGACACATTCCCGTCTCAACCCTTTCCTAATACTTATTTCTTTACGTTATTGCTATAGCTCTATTACAGCTGCTTGCGTTTTGTATAAGCTATATACTATCAGTCCACCCCTATCATTCAGTGCAATTTTTTTGGGTATTTGAAACATTTTTTCTTATTTTACTTTGTCAATCCATATCTGTAAGCTTTTTATACATGCTTTCTTCTTTTTCTATTATTTCTTCCATTATCACCCTTAGAGCTAAATGGCCTCATGTGTTCCCCTGTTTGGCCTAAATCCAAGTTGATCTTCTCTTCAGCCTGTTTTTAAATTGGTCTTTGTACAATTCTAGTTAATACTTTTGACACTTGTGCTGTTACACTTATTGTTCAAAAATTTTCACATATATCCGCACGTCTCTTCTTCGATATAGTGACTATCGTGTTACTTTTGAAATCATGAAAAAGGGGAAGGCCTATCAATTTAGTGTAATCCCTTTTGGTCTGATGGGTCAGATTTTGCTCTGGGGCCTGTTTGTGCCAATTAAATGACGAGGATGATAAGGGTACTATTGTTTCTACCATTCGTACACTTAAAGGTGCAGATGTCAGATATGCTGTCACTGAATAGGAGGATCTCGCCATAGTTATTGCTCGGCAACAGTCGTAAACATTGATATTAGGGAGGCGAATAGTTTTGATCAAGAGGCTTTGAATTTTCTTTTGACATATAAGCTTAAATCGGCTGGATTGTCAAGGTGGATTTTTTAATACAAAAGTTTGATATTACTATTAAACATTATAAGGGAAGCAGTAATATAATTGCAGATACGTTCTCTCTTATTCCTAGAAGAGTTCAACAAAATGTAAATCTTGATGAGACGTCTGAAGTTTCAATAAATTTTTTAAAAGTTACTAATGAATTTAAAAGAGCAAAGGAAAACCTTAAAACAATTAGAGAAGATCAGAGGGGTAAAGAATGGATAAGGGTTAAGATTGAAATGTTTAGGAGCAAAGAGTTAAGAAGTGGTTTGTTATTCATGATGAAATTTTATTCAAAGCTGGGGATGATCAATCACTGGGGTATAAAATATGTGTATCCAAGAATCAAATTGTGGAGTTGTTTCAGCTTCAACACGCTTCCATAGCAAACTATTGTTGGGCAAAAACTTTTAAACACATATATCAATTGTTTTATTGGCCTAGAATGTAATTGTTGGTGCGACAAGTACTTTCAGCGTGTGAGATATACCAGAAAACGAAAAGTTCAAAGATCAGTCATGGGGAGCTGAACCCGGTTATTGTCGGACAATCAGGAAATCTCGTTTGTATGGACTTGATGGACCCGTTACCTAGATTTAGAGGTGGGTGTACACGATTATTAGTTGTAGTAGATGCATTTATGCGTTTTGTACGATTATATGCTTTAAAGAAAGTTACCGCTGTGACAATTTTAAATAGAAATATTAATGATTACATACCAAAAGTACAGTTACCTAAAAATATACTTAGCGGCAATGGCACTCAATTTACATCTCTGCGGTCAAAGATTAGGTGATTTAGGTGTGAAGGTTAAAAGGATTTCTACATATTTACCACCAAGAAATATGACAGAGAGGTCAAATAAAGAAAGCGGCAGGGTTATTGAAGTTGTTTTGTCATGGGCGGCATACCAGGTGGGTTTATGAGACTATGAAGCTAGAAACCTGCTTAAATAATGTAGTTCACAGGAGTACAGGATACAGTTCTTTATTCACGCAGAAGGGTGAAATTTTATCCAATTTTCTTAAGAATCTTTTGTCTTTCCCTGTTAGCGAGGAAAGGGATCTAGACCTAATTCTAAAAAAACATTGGGCATTAGCTGCTGAGGTAATGCGTAGTAAGGCAAGTAAGCGTCAAAAAAAGTTTAAAAGGGGATAGAAATTTATTAAGTTTAAGGTAGCAGATGAGGTACCTGTGAAAACACATTACCAATCCTCAGCTAGTGATAATGTTATCAGGGAGTTGTTTTTGTTATTGAAGGACCTGTGATCGTATCCGCTATTGCAGGACCGAACCCATATATGTCAGTTGATAAGAAAAGCAACGAGTTAGGGAAACAACATTGTCAATTTGAAGCCTTATACAAAATTCATTGTGGACATGAAATAATTTGTGAGATTTTCTTACAATGTACAGTTATAAGTAAATTCGTTATTTATGTTATGTGAATATCGGTTGTGTTATATAGGCTCTGTGTTTTGCAATTTAAATAGCATTTTCAATTTAATTTAAATTAGGGGGGGGGGGTCATGAGATGATTTGAATTTCGCGCCGTGTTAGTCACGGATTTAAAGCTTAAGAGTGAGAGTTTTTGGGAGTAGTCGGTAAGGTAGGGATTGAAGGGTTTTTGTGATGGCTTTGGGTATTTTTTTTGGGCGTGCTACACGAAATTTACATGCATGAAATATGAGAAATAAAGAGATATCATCTTGTTCAATATTATTCCTTATCCATAAATAGTAAGAGCTTTACAGAAGAGTTTCAACACATTGTTATTATCAGTGATGTATGTTGTCGGTTTGCAATAAAGTAAGGAAGACGAAGTTCAGCTCATAACGTATGAAGAAAACTTTTGTACGTTAAAAATATTCCATTTAATAATACACCTACAAAACACAATTTCATATAGTTACAATGTATGCAAGTATCGATAAAACCTACCTTTACAAAGTAACACACAAAAGGAAAACACTTAGTTAATGAAATTCACAAAGACTAAATTACAAACAGACATTGTATTTATTTATAAATTTATTTATGTCACAGTTACACGGGGTTAACACAAATAAATCATTACAGCAGGTTTCATACACATGTTAGATGTATACCAATAGCTCTGGGGCATAAAAAGTGGGGCTAATGACATCGTGAAACATCTACCTGAACAAAAGAATAAAATTCCATCCAGGTCTTCAACACAGACTGACGTAGGATTACAAAAGAGTAAAGGCTTGGGTTTGTTATAAGCGCCTATTAATTATGGAATAATAAATGAGGGTCCACGTGATTGTGTACGGATTGTCGACATAACCTACAAACAAAAGAAAATTGAGACGGTTTGTTTCGCAGCAGACTAGTTTGGAATTCAAGACCTCGAAGGAAGGCATGATCTCTTAATGGGTATCAGGTTCAGTAAGGTGAAATTATTAGAAAAATACATGTGTAACTGGAACTGTATTTGTGGTTATCATTTATAAAGTATTCTTCCAATGTGTAGCTTTGCATTTTTTTAGGAATATAAAGTTCGGACATTGTGGAGTTAAGCATAAATAATTAAGATATTAACCATAAAGATTAGATGCGTTAAAAATGAACTGATAATGGATTTTACTAATTTTTATGTAATGTACATCTTGTTATAGGAATATTTGTAGGTCACTAACCCGACTATTACTGTAAGTACCTTTCAAACTTTTCTTTAGATCTGTTTGTTTACAGAAATGTTAAGCAATTCTTTTGTGGAATAGATTTCAATTAGGTGAGTGGTGATTAGTTTTATTGGCTAAAACGGACAGGTGACTTGTTTACGAAAATCTATTTTACTATGTCGATTAGTAATCCGCTGATTTGCAGGTCGGCCAGAGGAATTCTTATCAACCCCGACGTCGTTCGCTCTCTTTGAACTCGACGAATTGAAAACCTAACACGGTAAGTGCCTGCAATAACGTAGCTTGAAATCGCATCTTGGTGAAATTTCGATCATTACTCAATTTTACTTAGTTTTCTGCCATTATTGGTGTATGAACCCAATATCTTACCACTGTAGTTGGCCGGTGCATCCTTATTTTGTTACGGGATTCTCGCCCCTTTTGGATGTCTTCAAATTTAAAAACTTAACGCTTCAAACACTCGCATTCCAAATGTGTAAATTGAAATACGTTCACTACTGTCCAAAACTTAACACCATGTTGCATTTTGGATTAGCCTATACAAGTATTTGTATCACTGGAAAAATCGTATCTAATAAGTCACTGCGGTTTATGTGTGCTCCACACTGCGGTTGCAAATTTAATATTTATTAAGATTTCCAATTACCTATTTATCCTTGTATAGTGTAACAGAGCTGTTAAGGCGTTCGGCCCTAATCTCAAAGGAGTGAGTTTTATTTTTTAATACAGCAACTTTCCGTTTTTAGGCCTTCCCTTACGTTGGCGTTATTAATAATAAAATAAACTAATAAATATCGCATAAAGTAGGAAATTCCTAAGAGAGGACGTTTATATAATGTTACGCTAGGCGCATGAAATAGGAACGAAGCAATATAAGAGGCAAGGATCGTCGCAACGGATTATTAAATAGAAATTAAAGCGGAGCATAATACGGAGGATTTTGTATGCTTTCAGCATTTGCCAACATCATGACAACTTGCGGTAGCCTTTGGATAAGGAATACTCAACGCTCTAACTAATGATTTATAAAACGGAGTACATTTACTGGTAACTTAATTAAATTTAGATTAACTATACCTAAACGGCTCCAAAAACTGTAATCTCTACAAGCACATCTCTCCATTTCCAGTCCCGTCTAATGCATGCGATCGTAGCACCCTCTACCGGTCGAACAGTAAATCATTTTGCGCTCGCTTTAACTCAATTCCAATTGAATCACGAATGTGGTTGGATGGAAATTTTGAAGCGGGTGTTACAAACGATTGTACATTTTCGATATGCATTCATTTGTATGTAAATTGTAGCGGCAGCGCTTTATAATCCAATATCTACGTTGCAGTCATATATCAATTATCATTGTATTAACGTTATTTATTCTACGGCACGCACATGCTCGATTAAACTCATATACTGTATTCGCCGCTACAACTCCCACTAAATTTTAGCTTCCCTTGCAAAAAATAAATTACACGTTACTGTTGCATTTTTAGTTCAAGCTTTTTCAGGCATTTTTAAATAAATATCTACTGTTTGTATAAAATTTTACTTCTGAATCCAAGCTTGTACAAATTTTACGCTTGCAAACGTAATGAAACAAAACCAACTTTAATTGTATATAAAAACTTAGCTTTCAGTAACATAGCAATTCAATAATTTTAGAGTTTTACCACTTCTATGGTTAAATAGCTTCAAGGAACACGACTCGGGTAACTGCTATTTAATCAGAAAGGATTACAATTATTTTCATAGTATATAATTACTTTTATTGGTTTTTCTTCGGTATAGTATGTCACACGAATTGTAAGTTTTTTCGAATGGTTCTAGCTAATACCAAAGCTTAAAAATACTATAGCATTTAGAACGGAATTTAAAATTAAGACGCAGCAAAAAAAATAAGTTTAGAGTGGGTAAAATAGAAACGGAATTCTGGCCCATACCACACGCAGTTCAAGAAATTTTTTGAAAGATGATGACATGTCGGTATTGTATATCTCACGAACAAGTGCCGTGGCGTCATATAGACTAGCAGCTGGTATGTTGCCATATATTGCATACAAATATATTCTCTAAGGTTCAAATACGACTATTACTGATTGAATCGAATTTAAAATCAAAACAGTATTTAGAACCAACAATACACTAAGAACACAACTAACAAAAACAAAACCCAGAAACGCAATACAAAGTTCAAAAACTGCATCTATAAAATACCGCGCGAATGTAACAAGTTTTACATATGGGAAAGTTCCAGACCTATTGAAGTTTGAATAAAAAAACATAAATCACATATAAAAAATAGAAAATCTGAAAAATCCATGATTTACCAACATGCATGGGACTTCAGTCACAAAATTATTGACAATGAAGAAAACCAATAAACGCAAAACCAAAGAAGGTGCTTATATTACCCTACATAAAAATAACTGCGTAGCAAACGAATCCGTGACTTTCAGTAAACAATGAATTGTATTACTAAAAGAAATAACAAATGAAAATCAAAAGCCCCTAATAGTTAGGTAGCATTGCAAGTTTTTTCTGGGTTTCCCTTGCGATATTAATATGACATACAGTCTACATACATGATTCCTATTTATACATACAATAACTAATTACATAACAATAGGCATATTAGCAGCTCCCGATTGCTTAAGCCTTACGGTAACGTAATCACACATTATTTTAATAGCCATCCCATCAACGGTATAAATAGAAACACGTTAAAAAATGTTTTCCAATCCTCAAGTTATTAAATTTATTTGAAATTTAACTATATAAAAGTTAATCAGCTGATTTCACATTTAGCGTATTGGCTACTTTAAAAGTCGCTCCCAGGGCGCAACACAAATTGAAGGCACTTATTCTTCTAAACTTTAAAATTTTTACCTAATGTATTCAAATCAAAGATTAATAAATCAAAGTCGCATTCAAGTTGTGTCAAAAATGTCAAACTTAAAATTTTTTATTATTTTGACAACGATCCCAGGTCATGGATCAAAACGTAAATAAAGAGGATTTTAAAAACTCTAAGTGGTTTAATTCCTTTTTTTGTTGCACAACTAGTTTACATTAATGTGTTTAAGCTAGCCCTTTCAGAATTTTTTCAGTTGATATAATTATTGTAAAATAAAGTGTTTACTGGCACAGCTATGAAACAGTTACTGCAGTTGTAATAATAAACAGCGTCTATTAAGTTTTGATTAGGGAAAAGACTGACAAGGTAAGTATTTAATATTTTATATGTAAAAGTTGGGTTACGTATGTATGAAATAAATTATTCTTTAAAAATTGTACAAATTGTTGAATTATTTTCACTTCAGCGACACGTACGTTTTCTTTATTAAATGATGAATAAACATTAAACGTGTTAAACGTCGGGATAACTACTTGCACACATTTTTCAGTTGATATAAATATTACCCGTTACATAATAAAGTATTTGCTGGCACATTTATAAAGCAGTAACTACAGTTGTAATAAACAATACCGGTAGAGTTTGTAAATAGTGAAGTTACAGCCATAGCCAATTTTAGCTTTTGATAAAAATATAATATCTTTAAATATAAAGTGATAAATCCTAAATGCAAAATAAAACGAAAAGAACTAAAACAAGAATCCCAATGAAGGATGAACTAAACAATAGCACACAAGAAAATTGCAACCTATATTGTAGATTATGCAATAAAAGCTTTCTTAATGAATATACAATATACAATATTATAGTAAATAGAAAGACCACAAGGTAGACATGCACAATACACAAAAAATAATACATGCATAAACAAACTATACTACACAAAACACACACACACGTTCACATTCACGCATGCAATTGCATCAGGCAGAAACAAGATAGACGGTAGAGTAGCAAATCCATGAACAGCTGTTAGTGTCTTTGATGAAATAATCATACAATAATTCACGGAATTTTGTTTTTGAGTGGGCGTTTCTAATATTCTGTGGAATAGAGTGAAAAAGAGTGGTACATTTGAGAATGACGGATAGAAATAGATAGTACATCCATTTGTCTGGTATTGTAAGTTCTGTTTGAAAGTAGAGAAAACAGCGATGATTAATTTGACGGCGACTGTTGTATCAGTAGTTTATAAATAAAAATAGTTAGGTGAAGTTTGCGTTTTTTATCAAGCTTAAGCCAATTTAATTGAGAGTAGAAAATGCTAACTCTGGCGTAATACAGTATTGCCCGAAATAAACAGTACTGAAACTAAGTTGGCGGTGTTTTTATGCGTGCGCTGTCACACTCAAGTTAGCTAGTATAGACCTGTCAAGTAAACCTCAAACAAGTAATTAGTAGGGCCTAATTGTTAAAAATGGTGTTAAGTACAGAGGAGAAAGTGTTTCTGGTAGAGCATTATTTTCGTTCATACGGAATCGGCCGACGTAATGGTGCAAGTTTGCACAAATCGATTTCTGGGCTTTGCCAGACCCGATGAGGTTCAAGAGGTTCCTTTACATAGTGAAAAAGTGAGTGTCTGGTGTGCTGTTTCCGGACACGGAATCATTGGTCCGTACTTTATCGAAGAGAATGGTAGGCAAGTCACACTTAATCAACAGAGGTACAGACAAATTTTAACACGATTTATCCCTGATCTACGTCAATTCTGTCGTGCACGTAACTTGGCATTTCGAAACCAATTTTTTCAGCAGGACGGGGCAACTTGCCATACTGCTGCCGTAATTCGTCAATTTCTTCAAGAACATTTTCCAAGCAAATTCATATCACGATTTACTGACTTCCCTTATCCTTCACATTCTCCAGACCTCACACCTCCATACGCATACATTTGGGGCATGGCTAAAAATGCCGTTTTCAAACGGGCACCACAAACCATCGATGAATTAAAGGATGCCGTTAGAGTCTTCTTCGCAGCCCTGAGACAACCCTTATTCAATAACATGACCAGAAACTTAGAACATCGTTATGAAGTCTGTCTCGAACGAGGAGGTGCACATTTAGAACATATAATAAAGTGTCAATAATATGTATTTTTAAATATACAAAACAATTACAATTTCAGTACTGTTTATTTCGGGCAATACTGTACTTTAAATCAAAAATATAACGAATGCATGTGTTTTGTACGCGCTGTAAACGCATACGAAGGTCTGAACATAAATTTGTATAGATTGAGTCACAATAATCGAAATAGCGTAGTATAATAGCTTGAACTAGCATCTGTTCGAGTTAAGTGGTAAAAAACGCTTTAGTCGCTTAAGTGTGTGAAGAGTTAAAAAAACTTTTTTGCAGACGTCAGATATTTGAGCGCGCCAGGTTAAATTAGAATCTAAAAGGATTCCAAGATTTTTTAACGGTAGAGGTAGTGGTGATAATTGATTTGGCTAGCAGTAGAGGAGGAACATCATCAAGGGTAAGTTTGTTTAACATTTTTGCGTCCCCAGAAAGATTGCTTGATATTTTACTGGATTTATGGTGAGGTTCATACATGCACCCCACTCAAGAATTGTAGCTAGATCGTTGTTAACTTCAGTAAATGCTTGAATGACATTGTTCGGATTAAAGTGATAATACAATTGGACATCATCAGCATAGCAGTGGTATTTTGAATGTATAAACTAAATAGAAGGGGCCTAAGACACTCACTTGTGGAACTCCTGACACTAGGCTCCTTGAAGCTGAAAAAGTTGATGTGTTGTGGTCAACTACTTGATGTGTACGTTCATTGAGATATGATCTAAGCCATTATTTCAATAATAGCTCTGTAAAATTACATTGATATTTAAGTTTTGTCAAAAGAATATCGAAATCTACACTGTTGAAGGCCGAGCTGAAATCTAAGAAAATTAGGATGTAATTTGTTGTGTATCCATAGCAGGTCTTACGTCATCAATAACTTATAAAATTGCAGTACAAGTAACTATGATTTGCACTAAATCCTGACTGATATTTGTCTAGAAGGTTATTACTATGTAAAAAGTCCAACATTTGATCTAAAGCTAAATATTCTATAGATTTTGACAACGCAGGTAGGATGCTAATTGGCCAGTAATCACAGAGATTCTGAGGTTTTGAATTTTTAGGTGGTGGTCTAACAAGCGCGTGCTTCCATAACAGAGGAAAAGGACCCGACCTAAACGAGTCATTGATAATTGATGCGAGCGATGTAACAGGTGAAGGGCAAATTTGAGGAAACATTGAGGCCGAAATTCGATCAGAACCAGCAGCATTCGATTTAATACGACGAACCGCGTTTAGAAGCGCATTCTGTGTAACATCAACAAATGAAAACGGTTGGATACATTTAGATGATTTGAGTCAAGGACAGTTTACGAATAGTGTGTAGCTTTGCAATGTCATCCAGTTGGCTGATATTTATAAAATGGTTATTAAGAGTCTCTAAATTTGTATTTAAAGCTGACGTTGATTGAATTTTACCAATACCGGCCTGTTTCAAAACTTTACAAGTTTCACGGGTATTTAAGCTTGTTGAAAGTTTATAATAATATCGTAGTTTGGAATTCCTAATAAGTTGCTTTGTCTTATTGCGCATTACCTTATAGCGCTCGAAATTTGTAGGGGTTTTAAATTTTTTGTAATAAGAAAATACCGCGTCTCCAAGGCGCTTCATATCTGCTCTTTGAGAAGTGAACCCTAGAAATTTCGGCCTGGTTAATTAAACTGTTTTATAGGAAGCGTGTATGTCATATAGATTATTAATAAAGGAATTGAATTTTGATAGTTTAATATCAATATCAGTTTCTAGGTCTATTTCAAACCAATTAGTAGTTTCTGCATCCGATTGGAGTTTAAGTAAATCTACATTCTAAAAATTACGATAGGTTATTGTTTTCGGCTTAAATCTAAGAGTCCGAATTGAGTATGAAACACAAATCAAGTCATGATTAGATACTTCTGGAACATGTATCTGACCAAAGTTTAACGCTTTTTCTATTTTCGAAACAATAATGTGGTCGATGGTGGATGAGGAATGTGTGGTATAATGAGTTGGATTAAGTGGGAGTATTAACAGGGTGCATGAATCTATCATGTCCTTGTAATGACGAACATATGATGTATCAGCTGATAAATTGATATTCCAGTCCCCCAAAAAAATTATTTCAATATGATGAGATAAGAAGAGTTGAAATAAGACTATTTCAATATCAGACATAAGACCCACATGTGGTGGCTTATAAACAACCCCAACAAGTACTTTAATACAATGACAGAATATTTCAACAAACAGATATTCGGGACGTCCACTATATAATGAAGGTGAATGAGCAACCGATTTAAATTATAGGTCACTACGGATGTACAGAGCAACACCACCTCCTGGTTTCTCCATTCTGTCGTTCCGTATTAATTTGTAACCGACCAGTTTTACTAACGTGCTCTGTAACGTGGGTTTAAGCCATGTTTCACTAACTGCAATGCAGTGAGGCTGGTTCTGGTCAAATATATAAGAAAATTCATCAAAATTCGATAATAGTGACCTAGTGTTAATGTGACAACAATTAAATGCTCTACTATGATTAGCAAAGGCATTATTCAGAATGGACCCAGGCGGTGAGCTGAAAGAATTAATGACAGATTGGTTTCCGACTCAGACAAATCATTAAAGACATCAGTAGCGATTAAACACATGTCAGTGAAGTTATCAGCCATTTTTCTTCTTAGTTAAAGCAGAAGAATGCAGATTTATTAATTGGTGAAGATGCTTTAAATCCTTGCCTCTACTCGTCCCGCCACACATACACATACACATTCGTACCTTGAAACTAATGTAGTAAACATTAAAAACACATTAAAAATATATAAACGACTTATTGTCCTTAACCCTCCATAGGTCGAGGTGTTAGAAATAATCTAACGATATTTTATTCTCTACACACTATTTCTTTAAATTTTGATATATTGGTTACAGGCTTTAAGAGTGCCTCCTATTTGTCGCCGTGCATCATCTACTCGTATAAGGGCGAAGTGGGGATAATTGGATTATGTTCTGGCGTATTATGTTATTATAAATCTAACACGCGACTAATTAGGTAATCTTAAGGTGCTAGATAAAACTATCGACGCGACGGTTTGCATATGTGAATTTTCTACTTGTTGCTTTGCCTATAGGACATAATAAAAAAGAACGGACGGAGTGTGTAACTTATGATTTTTTCCCCGTAACACCATTCGATGCAAGCTAACAAAACACCTGTGAGCCAACTGAATCTGGCTTCAGCTAGATCACTCACACCAGTATTAAAAACTTCAGAGAACATGAGACACTTACAACAATATCTTCAGGGTTGGTTCGACCTGTTTTGCTTAGCAAATAATTGGTTATAATTTTGTTTATTGAAGTGTCAATCAGTCTACCAAATAAAACATGAAAGGATTGATTGAACACAAGCAGTAGCAATTAAATGTTACAAAATAATAACCGGTGATAGTAAGGAGTTCTGTACCAAAACACGGTGTACATATGTACTAATAAATTTAATTCCAGCAGTGCTTGGGTTTGACTGGAAATGGTAATACAGCAATCATGCAAGAATTCCTAACAAATGTAAGATCAAAACAGAATCTACTTATTATAAAAACTCTAATTAATTGTTTTAATTTAGGGTTAGAATATGTGATTATGTTTACTAATAAAGAAACTAAGGTATGCGCATTAAATGTTGATTATTTAAAATGACTACTAAAAGATTAGTATACTAAAAAGTTTTTAGGTTAAACTACAATTATAAATAACCTCGAAGACTAAAAAAATGAACTTGCACTATCGTAACGTCATTGAATTGAATTAACGTTATCAATACAAACCTGCAGTTTACGTCTCGACGAAAACAAACATCTGGCGGCCACACATACATGTCACTTGACTGGATCCTTGGAAGCGCCGCTGTGGGAGTTCATAAACCTGACTGTTTATGAAATTCGGCCAAAATTGCAGACGTCCTAAAATGTGGTAGATCGGCTGCAGCCAATACTGTCTTCTTAGATACGTGGAGATTCGCCGGACTCCGTGGGTTTAACTATAGGTATGTCTGAACATCAGCTTCTTCAAGTCATTTACAGTGTTAAATCTTCAGCAAAATAATAATTCTTGCTATTAGCAGAGATCGTCTTCTTGCGTGTAATTTTACACGCGGTTCGTTCAATTCTTTTCTTATAATCCAGCGATCAAATAACAAGTAATAATTGGAGCTAAAAATTTGCAGACGTTCTAGCAAATTTTTAATTATTATCCTCATATTACTCACCCCTAGCATGCATCAAAAAACAATCTGATTTGCAGTTAGAACTTGAGTCGCCCACTTTTCCACCCAAAAGTTAACTTCGCAATAAGGTACTTGCAGTCAACCATATTGCTTAACGGTTTAATTCAAAAAAGGAAGGTTCGGGATCCGATCGGATCGTGGAGCATTAAATTTTCACTCCCGACTCCCTTCTACTATTGATTCGTTCCGTAACGAATACCTTTAGATTATAACCGCAATAGATTCACCGAAAGAGTGAACTAGGTTTAGTTTAAATCATATATAATATAGATACGCGAGCAGAGTACATTGGGTTGTCTAACGTTATGATTTGTATCAGAAATTTATCCTGTTACATACTGTGTTGCAAATATTTTTGGTAAGTTTTTGATTACTAAATTTTATTACAAAATATTTTTATTATTTTCGTATCCTGCCAACCGAATAGATTTTAGAACTCTATAGGATAATTATGTTATAAGTGTATCTAATAAAGAAACGTGGTTCGGTTCGGTAATAAAAATCCGCAATATTTGTTTTTGAAATTCTCTAAAATCTATAGTAATTGTCATTGCCATTGATTTGCTGTAAGTGTCTTTATATAGGTATGGCTTCACCAAGAACCGAAGCAAAATGGCTAAAATGATCCGAAGACATTCCTTCAGATAATGAATTTAGTTCTGATGAGGAAGACGATGCCTCTGAACAAAGTAACCACAATACGGAATCCGAGCAATTTTCTGACGATGATGATTTTTCTGAATCTATTCTGGCAACAATTCCACAAAAAGTGCTGCAATTTATTGCCAAAAATGGTGTTTGATGGTTAAAATAAAAAAAGTTCGTTGCAACCAAAACACGCAACCAAAATATAATAACAAAACTGCCAGGAGTTATAGGCCAATCCAAGCACGCAAAAGAAATTATAGATTGCTTGAAAATATTTTTTACATTGAATGTGCTTGATGCTATTGTTTCTTTCACAAATCAAAAGCTTGATGAAATGCGAGCTACTTACCAACGCCCGCGAGATTGTTTATCTACGGACCAGGTTGAAATATTGATTTTTTGGGTTTGCTGTATTTGGCAGGTGTAAAAAAGGCACAACACCTAAATACGTCTGAACTGTATGCAAAAGATGGAACCGCTCCAGACTATATTCAAGCAACAATGTCGCAAAGACGTTTTCATATTCTTGTTCGAGCTATCAGATTTGATGATAAAACTAGCAGACAACAACGATCAAAACTGGATAACCTCGCACCTATTCGCGGGATATTTGATTCTTTTGTGCACAAGTGTCATAACAGTTACAGTCCAGGTCAATATGTGACAATTGATGAAATGTTGGAAGCATTTAGAGGACGTCGTAGATTTCCTCAGTATATACCTAGTAAACCGGTTAAATACGGTATTAAGATTTATGCTCTTGCCGATGCGAAAACTTTTTATATACATAACATGGAAATTTATTCGGGAAAACAACCTCCAGGTCCATATCAAAAGTCAAATGGTGCATCAAGTGTGGTGAGAAGGCTAACACCATCAATTGACCAATCAGGAAGGAATATTAGTGCCGATACCTACTTTACATCTGTACCACTAGCTAATAAACTATATCAAAACCATAACCTAACTTATGTTGGTACAATCAGGAAAAATAAACAAGATATTCTACTAGAGCTTTGCCAAATCAATTCTCGGCCCATTCAGAGTTCTATGTTCGCATTTGGTATTGAAAACAATATCTTCCTACTTTTCAAGAAAACATAATAATGTACCTATGCTCTCTACTTTCCATGACAGTGACACTATAATCCAGATTATACCCAGCATAACCCGGAAGTTATTACCTATTACAACTGTACAAAATGTGGGGTTGATGTTGCCGATAAAATACAAGCGGAATATTCTGTAACTCGGTATAGCAATCGTTGGCCTTTTACGTATGTTGTAGTCTTCTAAATATTGCGACAATAAACTATCAAATTCTCTATAAATACAATTCCAAAAACATAACATCAATACGTCATTTTATTACTTCTTTGGCAAATGACCTGATAAAGCCACACATGACGAGACGTGCTTCTATTCCCCACATCCACCTTTCACTTCGACAAAAAATATATTCAATTATCTGTATTGAGCATAGAAATATTGAAAGGTTTGGTAATGGTTCACAGCAAAAACCAAGGTGTAGCTACCGCCCAGTTTGAAAAAAACAGATTTATTCAACATAAATGTGAGAGCTGCAAAGCTGCCATTTGCAAGGAGCACGCTGTTTCAACAGTTTATATTTGTCAGAAATGCGAAGACTCCAAAGCAGACAGTGAATAACATTTATTTTAAAAACTCCCTGTATTTTAGTTTATTAAGAAAACAATCTTTTAGTGTAATATGGAACTTTAGACAATAAAATGAGTTCTACTTTCAAAAATTTTACTGTTAGAAGAAATGAAGAGGACTTAATTAACAAATCATTTACTTTTTTGTTTTGCTGCTTCCATCGCAACTTTAATATCATCTAGTTCCACTTTCACTGTTGGGCAAGAATTATTTTAGAATTTGGGGTCCATGTATTGCGAATTCCAAATTTAGATTGTGCACATTTTAGCAAATGATAACGTTGTTGGCTAAGGAATTCAGTCAATAGAAATTTTGTTTCTTTAAGCAGCGTTTTACATTCCAAACTTGCTGACGATATTGGTATGATACAAACTTAATCATAATAGGGCGGTGCTTTTTTTTATTAAATTGTCCTAATCGATGAACTATGTCGAACACATCGGGTCGTAGCTCAACGATATTTAACCTATTCTTAAACAAATCAATCACGACGGATTCAAGACATTCGTCATTATCTGTTTTCGTACACCGTGAAGTAACACACAATTACGCCGGGAATAGTTTTCTAGATCATCAGCTTTAATTTCAATCGCCTAATTGTTTTATCGTATTTTCCATATGTGATTTAAAATTAGCAAAACTAATAGCCAATTGCTTAATATTATTTAAATTATCACCTGGTGTATCCAACTTTGCTGCTAAAGCAGATTCAAAACTATCCAACCCTCCTTTGAACATATCTACCAGTTGTTGAATATCTTTGGAACCCATTATTCATTAACACCCACACGTTTGGTCGTTCTTATTAGCTCTAACAAAGTGCGTTCACCTGGAGGGTACTATTGCAAATTTAGTAAGTAATATGGCAAACTACCACTGATTAATAATAGGTTTAAGCAGAAGCGATTCACATCACGTCTATTCACTTGCGGTCATATTATCAGTTATATGTCATAAAATTGATGAAAGACTAGGGACCTACCTACCACATCAATTTGGTTTTGGATCAAAACGAGGTTGCGAAGCTGTCGCACATGCCGCAAGATGTTTCATTTCTGAACATCCCGATCCTAAATATAAAATTTTATTAAACTAGACTTCAAGAATGCTTTCAATGTCATTCACCGTAATCATCTACTCAATACTGTTAAAGATATCCTACCCGAAATTTACCATTTTATATATTAGTGTTATGGATTTCCTTCATACCTTTTGTTCGATTAACATGTCATCTCTTCTGAAAGAGGTGTCCAGCAAGGGAACCCTCTAGCCCCAGTTCTATTTTGTATATCAGTAAATAATTTAATAAGAAACATAAAACAGAATTCAATAGTTGGTACCTCAGCGATGGCTTACTAGGCGGTAACTACTAATCAGTTTATATGGCATTTAAATCTATAATAAAGGCTCGAAGGATTTAGGCCTTGAACTAAATTTCAACAAATGCGAACTATTCTTCGTAAAATCACAAAATCCACACATCATATCTAAATTCAACAAAATCGCACCAAATATTAAAACTATCAAAATCAAACCTTTCCTTACTAGGTACCCCACTATCAGATGAATCGGTTCGATCAACATTCAACGATAAATTAGAATTTTTCATTAAAATGTGTTCTCGCTTATCTTTGCCACCATCACACATTGCATTTTACATTTGAAAAATTGCTTATTTATCCCCAAACTGAGATATCTCCTCAGATGTTGTCCAACATGGCACCACAAAAACGCTCTATCCGATTTTGATAACATAACTTGTCTTTTGTTAGAATCTAAAATAAACATTGCTTTGAACTCAAACAGTTGGAATCAGGCTACTGTACCAATTTCTATAGGAGGACTAGGAATACGTTCCATTACCTCCCTGCCCTTCCCACTTTCCTATCCTCTTCACATTATTCAAAAAGGCTATTTGTCTCCATCCTACGTCCTTTCTTCACCGAAGAAGACCCTATTATACTAGAAGCTGAAAACATTTGGTCCAACAAATGAAATCTATTAATAAACGACGTAGACAAATGTCATCAAAAACATTGGGACGTTATTTGCTTAAAAAATAAAGTCTCTTCAAGATAAAGCTTGTCTAAATGCAGCCTCTATAAAAGAATCAGGTGCATGGCCTAATGCCCCGCCGACAGCATCACTAGGAACACTTTTAGACAACGAAAGCTTCCGCATTGCCATCGGCCTTCGACTAGGCTGTCAAATTTGCGTCCCTCATTGCTATCGCTGTGGTACCACTGCGGACGCTTTCGGCAGGCATGGCCTAAGCTGCAAGATAAGTACCGGTCGTTTCTCCCGCCATCCATCAGTTAATAATTTAATAAAACGCAGTCTGTCCACAGCCCAAATTCCGTGTGTTTAGAACCATTAGGCACCAGTCGAGATGATGGTAAACGTCTAGACGGTATGACGCTTATCCCCTGGAAATGTGGTAAACCGGTTGTATGGGACTTTACGTGCATTGATACTTGGACCCCTTCACACGTCAAATCCACTTCTACCTCCGCGGATGCTGCAGCTATATATGGGGAAAAAAATAAAATATCAAAATATAAACAATTAGAAAACCACTAAATTTTTATACCAATAGCAATTGAAACTTCAGGTGTTTTCGGTCCTATAGGTTTGAAATTTATTAAATAAACAGGCAGAAAAATATTCGGTGAAAATAACGACCCAATGGCCACCTCATTTCTCATTCAAAATATCAGCATTGCCATTTAAAGAGACAACGCCGCTTCTTTCTTAGGAACTTTCTCTTCCACACATTCACTTGACAAAATATTTACGACCAAAAAAATAAATAAATTCACATTCAAAAATCAATCTTGCAACAACAAACCCAACTCCATAACTATTTTTCATTCCTCAAAATACTCAATTCCTATCCAAACCTATTTTTTAACTTGTCCTGGTCCATCAAACAATAAGTCAGAATATCTAAACAATACCACGCAATACCATACGAATCCAACCAACACTGAAGAAAACAGTCTTAAAAAAAACGCTTCTTATACGAACTATAGAGAAACCGCATACATGACATTAAAATTTCAAACGAGCTTAACAAAGATAATAATGGCGAATCTCAAGCATTAACATCAAATAACTTATGGGCAAGCTCTCCTAACAACAAAAATGACGAAGAATATCTCTCATTTCAATACAGTTTTAAGAACACCATTCCAAAACTAGAATTTAATGTAGTCAATAGATCAACATCACCAACACAATCGCTCATACTAACAGAATTGTTGAAATCAAATCTAAACGATCCAAATTCACGTCGAATGATGGAATTTTTAGCAGCTCACACCGTTGAAAATAAAATTATAAGCTTGAAACCTTGAGGTTTAATTAACAAAAGCAATTACTGCTATTTAATTCAATATTACAAATGATTATAACATGTTCACCTATTTGCAATTTATTAAAAATCCTTTCCCAATACATGCCTTTTTCCATAAAAAGAAAATTAGTACATCTACAATTGAAAACATGGTGAAATTTGTCTTAGAGTTTAATGATATTCCTGCAACACCCAGATATGGGCGGCGTCCAGACAAAAATCAGAAAAAAAAATACAACACAATTATTAACTACGACAAGCCATTTGAACCAGTTTGGATACACAATTTACTTAATGGTGCTTGTAACGACACTTTCGTAGAAAAAGGACGCCAAGAAGATGCCAAAGAATTTGTGGGTTGCCTACTTAATGGTTTAAATGCTGAAATGCTAGAGTTATTGAAGTCATTGGACAATTACGAGATAGTCGAAGATATTATACCGATAAATATTCATCTAGATGATGAAAAGCGAGGGATAAGACCAAAAAATAAAAACCCAACCAAACGCTATACCAGAACACGAAATACTCCCCATTAGCAATATCTTTAATGGGTCACTGTGCACCAGAATATATAGAACAGATAACTCAATTACGGAAAATATACAGAAATTTTGCACATTACAACTACATATAGAGAAAGCTACAACAATATACGAAGCACTCGAGGTCTTAGTTTCGAAAAATCAACTTCAAGGCGTAAGATCGTCGAAGACAACCAAAGAGGTTAAAGCATGGGAACAAATCTTATTACAAGAGCTTCCAGTTATACTTGTGTTACACCTTCAAATTAAATCAATGCTCTAAAATAATAAAGCCAATAGATTACCCAATTGACTTAAACATCGATCCTAAATTACTATCTTCAACAACAATGATTGCATTACCAACAAAAAGCAATATAAATTATTTGCAGTAGTTTACTATGAAAGCAAAGAGACAACGAAAGGTCACTATTTAACCGATGCATATCACATGGGTTACACACGCTGATTACGATACGACGATTCAACTGTTAAAGCTGTAACGTTCTTAATCCGCAAGGCGATCGAATTCCATATCTGTGATTCCATCATCGTAGCAGTGCAAAATGATTTTAATCCTTCTTTATAATATATTTTGTATTGTATCAATATTAATATTTGATGATTTTTCCCATTACGATTGACAATGTAATAATATGTAAACTCCTATTAAGAAAACATGTTTAATTACGCAAAAGTTAGGTTATGTATATACATGACAAACGACTCTAGAAAATGAATATATTTGAACAGTATGACAACATAGCATCGATCCGTGAAATGAACTATATGTGTATTTACCTACAATAATATCCAATCAAGCTAACGATTGTAAGAAGGATGATATTTGATCACAGATAGAATTATCTTGATAACCTTCTACTTTGTACCTAAACATTTTACCACTTGAGCTACCGATTGAAGTGTCTTAGTTTAAATCGCGACATGACTATTATGTCAGACTATCTCTATTACGTTGGCACCTGTTTCAATCATTTCCTGACGTTGTGTCATTTCAAATAAGGTTCTAATTTGAATGAAGAACATTATGTGGTTACTAACAGGATCTATACCCATACCTCTGTGATTGATACTCAAACGCACTAACCAACTGAGCTATCGTGGCAGGTAATTCAATTGGTTAGGTGGTCAAACTTAAATTGCTGTCCCATTAGAACAAAGTATTTGAGCGCCAATCCTAAAGTTACAGATTCATTCCGTTATCTTATATGTGCGTTCTTTCAATTTTTACTCTGATTTTATAAAGTCTCTTAGATCAAAACTTCAAATTGAAGCTCGCAATTAAACGATATAGAAAATATAAGGCATCGGAGAGGAAACGAACCTGTAATCTTGAGCTATGATCGCCTACGCGATAACCAATTGAGCCACAGGGCTGGGTTAGTTCAGTTGGAACAATGGACAAACCAAAAGTAGTTACTTTAAGTAAATCAACATCAATTTATAGTATGATATAATCAGCAAATGCACTTAAGCTTTGGTATAACATAATGTGAACACTGATGATGCTTTGTGGTGCAAATAATACACTTAGGTTGATATTTTATTGCTTAAAATCAAAGTTACTTAGATAAATTGACATCCGCAAATCAAGAACACCATTTTCAGTTCAAAGGCTTACTCTTTTATATCCCGCACGTAGGTAAGAATTAAGCCACTGTTCGTTTACAAAATATTTTGCAGCAAACTAAGTCCTATCTTAACAAAGGACAGTGAAATGTAAAACACATGTTATTCTATTATAAAGACCAGCCTTATTTCTAACCCATAACATACAATGCTACTCAAGTGAAAACTGAACACGTAATTCTTTCAATTTTGAATAGACAATATAACATTTGCTATGCTACAGGTAGTATAAAATGACAGCATTGAATGATACAAAACAAGAAAAACGGCAGCAGGTAGGTAATCTATTATAGTGCTATCGTATCGCATCGATGTTTCTAATATCAATTTTTGAAATATCTATTTTAACTTATAGAACCTTCGTCCATATTCTAAAATCCCTAAAACCATTACTAGTAAGAAAGTTTATTTACAACTTTTAGTTGTATGCTTTAAAGATTCTTTACCTTAAACTGGTTATTGATTATTTTATCGAAAACCTTAGCCAAGCTTTGGAATAGGTCTTTTATTTAAAACTGTTGAACAAGAAATTCTAGTGTGAATTTCCGTATAGAGGTCACTTTTGTAACAGTGTTAAATGCTCTATAGAATCAAAGTCTCTCAAGGTGTGTAAAAGAATATTTCCACGGTATTAACAGAACAAAGTGGTCCATATTTCAAGATGTATTCGTCAAAATTCTGAGACACCGTCTTCTATGTTTCTACAAAAGCTTTTCAAGTGCTACAAACTTATCACTCGTTTAGCACTGTACACTACTATAAAATATCGGCTGTTTTAACGACTAAAACTTTGGACTTGTAGAAATGCATATGGAGGTTTAAGGCATTTGAATAGCAGTTTGCACAAAATAAACGAACTATTTAAAAGGGTTCAACCTCCTTCAATGTGCTAAACTTGTTTGTTTCCGATGTGTCGTTGTTGATCTTATGTTACTATGTAAATTCCAAATTCATTCGCTCCTGGAAATGTAGTGAAATGAAGGATTAAACCCGGCGGCAGCATCACGAATACGTGTAGGATTAAACTTGTCTTTTACACGCTGCAGGGAGTTTACCTGTGGGATTATTTGTATTAACAACTCTTCATCAGGACTTCCTGCGCTTATAATAATTACGCAAAATTCCTGAAATGCGAAATCTAACGTTCGGATCATATTGGGTTCTTACAAAATCCAATAAGCAAGCTCACTTTCTTTCAAATTAGATCAATTTATGGAATATTATTATTTGTTACTTTTTCTATTTTTATACTTTAGATAGATTTAATCATTTGTTCGCCAGTTGCACTTCTAGTTACAACTAGAGTTTTAACAATTGCGCAACAGGACAAACGGCTTATGAAAGCATAAAGGCGAGTACTTTTCGAAAATATGAACGCGTACTAAACCTTTATGAACGTTTTATTCCAAAGTTAGGAAAGTTAGTAGCCGTGATTCTTATCTGTGGCCTTGAAAGTGAATTTATCAATAATCAGCAATATTCAAAAGGGGGCACCTACCCAATGTACAAAATGTCGAAAACTTGGACAAAGTGCGGTGTACCAAACGCCGGATCCACATTAAATAGCAAAGGAATTGTTAACAAATACAGTTTTAATTATTAAAAGCTATCTACTACTTAGTAAATGTGTACGAGTGATTGCAGTAAAATCTTATTTTAAAAAAGGGTTTAGGAAAATTATACAATTTCAATATTGTCAAGTAATTGGATGTTTAAACATGGATAGAAAGGTTTAGAGCTGTTATGCGACCTGTTTAGTATACGTTGTACTGGATCCGGGGCTCATAAAACAGCTCAGAACAGTGCAATGATAAACGACTTGTTTCTCAACAGGTATCAACCTGCCAAACATCCGCATAAAAATACATTCCATAAATTGTAATTTCATGTAAATAACTTGACGGGCTCAAAATAAGTAAGGCGAAAGATGTAATGAAGGTTTATTAAACTTAGTAGGTAGAACTGAAACGTAAATTACTGTCACTGAGTAAAAGTAATTCACTTATCCCAAAAAACAAGGCAAAGGGACTCGCAGAAGCTACTACGAAGCCTCACACTACACGAGAGATGTAAGTTTGTAACGAATAGGATTATCTGCTTCTTAAATATACGCTTTTGTTCTAAATATCGATTCAACAATTATCCATTATTAAACAGTAAATATTAAATTCCGATAGAAACAATATATTACTAATTCATACATAGAGCTCCACCTATATTTAAATACTCAAAGTAAAACTTAAAATTTCTTCTATTTGTATGTATCTTGATACAATATCCCTTTTTCTGCGCGTGCTTGGATAGTAACATAGCCTCGTAGCCAAGCTTCATTATTTTACATCCGGATGTAATCAGCAAAGCAAGTGTTAACGTGGGCCAGCAGGTTTTGATAAAACATGCCGTCCCAGAGAGAGGTGAAATGGTGTCAACGGATACCATGGCCTCATTTTTAGTTGTTGTATCGACCTAGTATAATCAAGAAAAATATATCTACGGTAGGTGAATAATTCTCAAGTTTACCTTCAAATAAATAGTCATCCCTAGCAAATACGGGCTACAGCAGACACCAAAAACCACTCTTCTATGACGGTAAACAATTTGCTCTTGGTTTTTATCAACCCATAGAAAACGTAAAAAATCCCGATCTTGCCTACATAGGCCGATTTTCAAAATGCCTTTTTAATATCGGAAACAACGCCTAAACGTTGAGTTCTAAATCTTAGTAGGATAGTTGGTAGCAACTCTATCAAATTTGGGCCCTTCGCCAAACAAACGTTCAATGACGGTTGTCTCTTTTCATGCGGTGACGCATCAAACACCAGGCGGATCTTGGTGGTTAAACACGAAAGTTTTATAACGGACCGATGCGGCAAATAATGAAAAGGATTACTGAGTTCATCGTTTGGCACTAATTCTATAGTGCCTTCCTGTAACCACTCCTGAAAAATCACGTTATAGTCGTCATAAAAGCTTTTCGATTTTAACAAGTGCATCACTGCATCTAGACGTTTCTTTGCAGTCAGAAGATTTGATGACAAAGGTGGGTGCTCCTCCAACCATAGCAACTGCACTTCGTACCTTCCAAAGTCATCAATCTTAATGGTGTCTAAAAAGTTTTCGTTTACAGCCGCTTCTAATTGCTTTTGCAGTCTCTTCTCTGACGGATCAGTAATACCAAGCACATCTAATCCCGAAAACTCTGAATTATTCATGTCCTTGGCCAACAAAGTCAAAAGAATCTTAGTATGTTTTATATTTGGTACCCGTCCCACCAACGTCCATCCAAGCAAAGTTTCTACTGCTACAAGGCCACATTGCAATATGTGCCGTTTCCAGTTAGAAGCTATCCAGCTACATCGGCGCCAATTAGAACTTCATTTCTTCTCGAATCGCGCAATTCAGTCAAGTCTATGTTCATTCTTTTTCGTTTTTCTGACCAGCTGCCATCATGTAGCGAAGCAATACCATCACAAATGTTTGGCTGGTCATAAACTTCAAAACCACAGGCGTAACTGTCATTTAAACTTGAAATGCGCACGTCATAACAGGAATGACATTCTTCTGGCAAACATGATCCACCAAACAAGGCGTGAATCAACGTTTCTTTACGTTTACTAGGATACCCCATTTCCGAGGCCGTAGATTTAAGAATGTAAGATCGTTGTGATCCCGTGTCAATCAATGCACGTACTTCACGTTCTAAAGTTTCGTTTCGTAGTTTGATTCTTAACGTTTCCAAAAACACTTGCATGTGCGTTTTATTGGTCAACACCCTTTCAATTTTGCATGCCTCTTCCTCCAGACAGTCTCCACCAATTTTAGCATCCGTTAGAGGTTGATCATTTCGTTGTCGATCAAGTTCTGGACAGAGTAAAATAAAATGCCTCTTACTACAAAAATGACGTCGTATTTGTGCTTTGCATTTTCGACTTAAATGCCCAACTCTTAAACATAAGAAACACGCGTCTTTAGCTTTTAAATGCTTTTGTTTTTCATTAAGATTAATCTTTTGTGCCTTAAAACAGTCTTCACTTTTATGTGTTCCATCACAAAACCAACATTTTTGTGGTGTCTGAGCATTAATCAATCCTGCTGCAGTTGGAACTGAGACACTGGTTGGTCGAGGTTGACCAAGCTTTTTCGATTTCGCCGTACTACCACTCTGCACAATACCTTCAGCAGCTAATCTGACTCGTTCTTCACCTTCTGCCTCTGTTTTTAGAAACTGCATCAACCCCTCTAACTTGGTCGTAGTCTTCTCATTTCTGTTTTTAATAAAATGAGTAGACCGTTTCCAAATCCTTAGCAGATCTTACGGCAAGCAAGATTCAACTAGCGGATACAACATAGCCGCACATTTATCGGTAGTTACACCCAACGACTCAAATGCTCTAAGTTGAGTTTCAATTTTATCGTACAGGCGGATCAAATGTAATTCTCCTTGTAAACAGACTTTGTTGAGAACTAACTTCAACAATTCGCGAACATATACTTCTACTTGCAATTCATCGCTACCGAATCGAGATTTTAAGCTTTCTATGGCTTTTTCGTAATTAGTTGCCGTAGAAGGAAAGCTTTCAACAAGTTCTCTTGCTCTGGAACCCGGTACGGTAGCTTGCAACAAATATTGAAACTTGTCTTCATCGTCCATACTTTGATTTTTATTAATCTTCTTAAATTGGCTCCAGAACGGTAACCAATCACGTACGTCACCACCAAACTTGTTGAGCTCAATTTTAGGCCATTGAAAGCTACGTTGCGGTATCGGTGACTGAAGGTCGTTTCGACTAACAACTTGTGACTTTACAGATTGCGAGTCTTGATCTTGGATAAGAGTATGATAGCGTATTGACAATTTCGTAAACGTAGACAGATAATCATCAGCAGAAGAAACTTCCTTTAACAGATCGTCTTCAGAGACGTCGGCTTCTAACATAAAGTCATACATTTCCTGGTCTATCTCTCGAAGTGAAGTTTGCTTTTGTTGGAGTATTTCATAAATTACTTTCAATTCTGACACAAGACTAGGTTCGTTTTCCATCATTTCGGTTAATAGGTTCGCGTTCTTTGTAAAGATGCTACGCTGAACAGCTCTCGATTTCTTTAGGCGCTCCAATAAAATTTAAAACGGTATCTACTACCTCGCTTTCAAATAGAAAAACTACCTCTTGTACACAAACGCGGTAAAACCAATCCTGTCACGGTCGCCAAATGTCGTTTCAAGAAATCAATACTACCCGTAAAGACTCTTTAATCATAAATTCGTGGTAATACTGCGTTTTCTAAATATTGATTACCAGAAAGACGGTTTTTTTAATAATTCAAACTCCAAAAAATCTATATTTCATTTCAAATTACAACCTTTAAAAAAACTCAATAAAAAACTATAACAACCATTCTGTTTTTAAATTCAAGGCTAAATTATTTTGCCTTTAACATCAGAAATTAGAAACTGTCTGCAGGTCAACATTGTTGATCCCGCAACAGTTACTACTAATCTAGTTGTACTGCATGTAAATGTCAGTTTTACAACTGTCAGTAAATTTAATATAAAAGGCAAGTCAGTTAATATATGAATTGAAAAGGAAATAGAATTTATATTAGGTCTTTCGAGATTTTCATTAGCATTACCAATAATGTACAAACACTTGTGTACACGTTGTTACCTTCTACTACTTTAAAATAAACATAAATAATAACAAAAACTACAAGTGCCATTGACTTAACCTATATTATCAAACATGAATGCCACGGTGAATAACAAACAAAAAAAAACTGTAACGTGCAGTTTTGTAGTTTTAACCTTTTTCACTGTTTCCCAATTTATCAATACATTTCTACAAATTACTATTTCTATATTTAATATTTATTAACCCGTTGACGAATGCGTCGTGTTATAATGAATAGATTGCATCGTTCTTGTCTTGCCGTAAATATAAATTTTGTTCCTTATGTGGATATACAAGTCTAGATAAGATACGATTAGCTGTTGTAATGGAACGAGTTGAATAAACAGACGAAGAGTCGTGTTTTGTTCTTCGTTCCGATATACTAAGTACGTTAAAAATACTGTTTCCTCTTTGCTTTGACAATAGTGAGAATTAATGCGGAATTTTTCGTATTGTTCATGTACGAGCACGGCACGATTTTTAGTTGTTTTCTTGTGAAATAAAAATTGTATATTAACTGTACAAAGTGTAGTTCTAATTCCTTTTGAAGGAAGTATGCTTGATAGGCAAACGTGTTTACTCGACCTGCACGTGTGTTTTACGGAACATTTGACGGACGGTTTTTATTGATTACGCGTGCCTACTAATTGTTTTTAGTTGTTTTTCTTGTGAGACAAATGCTTTAAGGAACATTTGACGGACTTGCTTTAGTGATACACGTGCTTTACCCATTATGGTTCTTTTTAGTTGTTTTGTCTTCTGATATTTAAACTGTGTGTGCGATCTCGTTTCGCGGTCCTTTTCTTTTCAGAGTAGCGCATACTTTGGATTATTTAAATACAGTGATACTGTAGTTTCTGAATTTTCTAACAACAAAGAATCTAAAATAGATCATTGCTTGCGCAAATTTCGTTATTTGTGAAATATAACAGATTACCGGCTTACAAAGGTATTGGTTGAAGTTTCTCACTGCTTTTTGGGATGTTTATGAAAATAATATACCTTTGATCCCAGTTGAAATTGAACTAGTGCTTCAGAATATTTTGAAATTGTTGTCTTAGGAAATAGAATTACCAAGAAATTTATCAAGGCTACATAGTTCCGACGCGGCATAATGTCTGCTGTTAACACCAGTAAAATACGTAGGTGTGATTAGTGTAACGTGTGATAAGTTCCATCAACACCCTCACAGTCAAGAGTGAAGTGCTTCGTTAGTGCAGGACATCGTGAATCTCACACTTCCGTTGCAAGGAAGTGTTGCTGAAGGACTTTTGTAAGTTGAACTATTTCCTACTTGTTATTACTTTAAATATCTATCCGTTGCTTTACCATATCTTTGTCGTTCTGATACCTTTTACAATAGACTTGCATGCTATTTTAAAACATAGAAAAAAAAAAGAAAGAAAGAAAAATGAATACTACTACATTACTCATACCAATTGTGTCTTACCTATTTATTTACAGAATTACTCATATCAGTTGTGTCTTACCTATTTATTTACTGAATTATTCATGTCAATTGTGTCCTACCTATTTATTTTTTTAACATTTTGTCTGATTTATGTTTAATTGGTGTGTGAGGAAACGTTTCTGCTACTCCCCAATATTACCTCACTTTGTACTAAACATTTTTCTGTATTGCTTTTACCGTTGTTATATTATATAGTTTATCTAAACAGTTTCTTTTATTTACATTCTACAAAGTGCTGAATAACTTAGACGTTTCATTGCTGCTATGCTTATTCTTTTTTTTCAGGTTTGCTTAACTAATTTTTTTTATTGCAGGTATTATCACTAACTCCTTACGGCCGCGTACATGGTATGTTGGTCTGCTTTCTACAACCCCACCCCCCTACTCTCCGATTGAGCCCGGTACATTTCTTTGACTTTCTTTGAGTTACGCACGGCCACGATTACCGTAACATAAATTTGGCGCCCACCGAGGCTGCCACAAAAAAAAACGTAACAAAACGAACATCTACCCCCAGTTGACCAAATGTGCGCGTATCTAAAACAAAGCAACTTAAATTTATTAAAGTTATATATTCGACTAATTTAATTTTTATATATGAATTATGTGGATACAATTTTGGTGCTTTTCTGTAACAGAATTTCTGTGTTTACAATACGCTTTAATTAACCGTGCACCAACTCAAAAAGTCCTCTTAATAATAAGTTTTGCTCATTCTTATTTTCACCACCAACTATAATTATTAATTATATGATAGCATGTAACGTTTTGCAAGTGCGAAGCAAAAATTCAATAACTTGCAAGTTTTGTTGGTGCTATACAAAGCTTTGCACGACCTTCGAGTGCAAAAATAAAGGTAATCAAATACTCCAACCGATAATCAACCCCATTCCGCTTGGCGATGGTACGTGTCAATCAAATTGGAACCTCTCCTTTGATCTCTGTTCTCGAATAATACACGGTGAAAGAATATACCTCCCCTGTTAATAATATCCATGGGTTTTATATTGTTTCGGCACAGGGTCATTGCATGCTATTTTTCGTTTTCACGAGGTAGTACGTCTAACTGCTCGGTTTTCAAGGTCATTGTAGTTCTATTTATATGATCGATAATATTGTTCTTACACATTTACATTGAATACTTAAAACGGCGTCATTTGTTTGCGTTTGCAACACATTTTTTAATGGCTGTAATTTATGAGTATATGGCTATTGGGAGGGGGTAATCTACCATGGTTATGATTTCTTTTGGTTTTATATAATTACTGAAGTTGTAGGGTGTGTCGGTCCAATTCCATAATTCAATGGTTTGTTTTTGTACTCGAATGAATGTGTAAAAATAAACTCTTCTATTGCGGTTCTTTAACGAAGTCTCTATGTATTTTTCTAATTTATTACGAATAGTGCAAAGTCCTGATATTTATTACTGTTTATATTTAATGTAGTAGGTGTTGTTAGGCATATTTCTGTATTTTAAATTAATATTAATTTGAAATAGTCACGTTATAAAATGAACATTGTTACGTATTTCTAGTAGACGCCACGTTGTGCGTCAAAGTTATGTCACGTTGGCTCGTAGCCGTGCGTAACAAAAAAAAATCCAAGAGAAAAAAACCAGTGACCGGGCTCAATCGGAGAGTGGGGGGTTGTAGAAAGCAGACCAACCTATTAGGGACGCGGCTGTCAGGAGTTAGTACCAGTACCTGCCATAGAGAACTTAGAATAGTAAACCTGAAAGAAAAACAAATTAGTCCTGCAAACCTGAAACAGAGAAAAAGCATAGCCTATGGATCAAGTATAAATTGTTCAGTACTTTATAGAATAAATAAAAGCAACTGTTTAGATAAACTCTATAATCTAACAACAGTCATAGCAGTACAGAAAAATTCTGAGTACAAAGTGAGGCCATATTGGGGAGTAGCAGAAACGTTTCATCACACACCAATTAAACATAATTCAGGTAAAATGTAACAAAAAATATAAATAAGTAAGACATAATTACTCTAAGTAATTTAGTAAAATTTTTAGCAAAGACATAAATAAGTAGATAAGCACAATTGTTCTGAGTCATTCAGTAGGGTTGATTGTTCTTTTTATTTTTGTTATTAAATAGCGGGCATGTCTATGGAAAAGGTATCAGAACGACAAGGAATATTGCAAAAACAACGGGTAGATATTTACAATAAGAACAAATAGGCAATAGTGCAACTTACACAAAGTCCTTCAGTACCGCTTCTTTGCCATTGCAGTGTGGGATCCACGATGTCTGGCACTAACGAAGCACTGCACCCTAGACTGTGAGGGGGTTGATGGAACTTATCACAACTTACCCTAATCCCACTGACTGATTTCACTGGGGTTAGCAGCGGACCTTATCACGCGAAGGAACTAGGTATATTAGTTGCATAACCATACAAAAAGCAGCGAGGAACTTCCACCACTACGTTTGTATACCGGTAGTCTGTCACAGTTTAAATATCACCAGGCAAAGCAAGCAACAAAAGCCATAATAAGTAAAGCACATGTATCACTAAAGTGAGTCCGTAACAATGTCTTTAAAACCCGCGTGCATCGAGTTAAAAGCAGAACGAAACAGTATCTTTAACGTAATTCCTATATCGGAACCAAAAACCAACTACAACTCCGCGACAGTTAGTTGTACGGCTTTTTTTTTTATAAGAAAGACGACTAAAAACGTTTAGTAGACACGCGTAAGCATTAAAGCCGTACGTTGAAAGTTCTTCGAACACACGTGCGTCGAGTTTCACCAGCTCTACCACTCTTAGTTCAACCAGAAAAACCGTATCTTTCCACTTAATTTTTGACATCCCGCAAGCAAGAACAAAACACGACCCATTTTTGTTTATATCTAATCCTACTAGCACAACTTCTGATCGCCTACTTAGACTTGTATATCCACATATTAATTACAGCGGGTTTATTTATTAATGACAAGTGGAAAGTAATTTTACGAGTATTCCAATTTACCGCTAAACCATCCTTTAAAATTAATACCGGCGAGTCAACTTGCATATCAACCTGAAAACTAGGCGGAAGTATTTACTTTATACAAACAGCGATCCAAAAACGATGTATTTTGCGCATTAAGTAGACGAAAAAGGTTAGGCCACCAAAAATGCACGTTACAACATTAGCAAAGCTTCTAAATTTTACAGGTTGCTTTTATTCTAAAAGTTTGTTTAAATAACCGAAATTAATAAACTCATTTCTACTACCTAATGTTTGCTAAAATAACACACTAACGTTATAAAGTCGATTCTGGTACTAAACCAACAGACACAATAATGGTTCCAATATATTGGTCCACATCAGATTGTGAACATGGTTCACTGAAAATATATGATTAATTCAAGAGTATGTTCAAGGAGTAACAATGGAAGATGTTAGTTTTAGGAAATCCTAATGGTTATAGGTCAAGGTAATAAAGCAAAAGTAGTGTGTGAGTATAGCTTAGGAGACAGATTTGAAATAATGGATACCTCCCTAAAGACCTGTAACAGAAAATAGTTAAATGTAACTAATGTAACATAAAAATTGTAATCGTTGATTATACACGTGGAAAATTCCGGGTGATATGCATAATGTAACAAAACTGCCAAAGAGTCTAAAATTAAAGAGAACAAAGCCATTAAATCAGCAATGATGTCAGTCAAAGTCGCTCCGATTTAGTGAATTGGTTTTTAACTTTACAAGCATGTGAACGTAAATTCAAACTTCCCCACTGTTCTTCATTTACTTTATTTCAAAACATGTTTTGAGTCGGTAGAGCTATTGAATCTGCTAGTACAGAAGTAACTTCCTTGCATTCGCTACTTCATTGCAAGACACATTCCGGCTAAACTGAGCATATATGTCTGCACTTAAAAGTACCGTTCTACGTCTTTTCCTATAACAGGAACCAACTAGTTGTAATACTTGCAATGTAAATCATACGAGCAGATCGTTCAAACAGCTAATTCTGGAACAACAAATGATCGACAAAAGCAAGGTTAAATTAAAATCCGCAGAATATTTATTAACAGGTTATCACTATTTTAAATGTCATTTTGAATTTTTAAAATAAAAGTCTGAAATTGAAACTTTTAGAGGTTTCCAAATTTAGTACTTCGGAATTCTTTCATTCGTTTTAACAACCCCGGAAACTCTATAAGTTAATTCAACCATTATTATATTATATCAAACTCCTAGATAATCCTGTACAATCTTTAAGGCGTACCGTAGCAAAGTTTGAAGCCCACTTGCAATACAATAACTCTCTCAAGGGAGGCTGCAGTAACTTTTTCCATTTCCCGGAAATTTCAGCTTTTTGATAACGATAGAAGACTTTCAGTGAATGAATAGGTAAACCGATAGTCAAGAAGTGGCTTTTTAGGCTTTCCTTAATCTACACTTCAATCAGTTCGTTCTATTCAAGGCACTCACTGAACTACATGCTATGAAGAAACTTTCAGCAAGGGTAATGAAAGCAACCTGCTCTTTATCCTTCTGTCAATCATGTATCATTACTGCCTATGCAATAACACGAAATACTGAATTTAATAAAAGTTGTCTGATCCCTTGAAGTGATAAACGCAATTTTATGATAAACTTTTACCGCATGGAACTTTATATCGCAAATCGCTTTTACTGAAAACAAGTTTTCCAACTAGCGTTTCGATATAGACGAGCTGTTAGCTTGGTGTTTAGTGTTTATTGAAAAGTGTGGTTGAATCACGTATCCTTACATCGGGACTGGAAACGACAAGCGAGGATCAGGATTGTAATGTCGTATATGTAGCCTGAATAGACGCTGATAGCGGCGGTTGGCCACGTATGTGCAACGCCGATAGGAATACATGGTATTTTTACGACGGCACGTTGCCTGAAGCTGCCGTGCAGAAAATTCAAGTCATTTACGGACGGTGAGATTTATGATAAGCTGTGCGGCCAATGCTTATGTGTGCCCCTAACAGTAGCGCCTCGTGTTTCATAAATCAGAGTTCAGTATGATAACTAAGCCCCAATGTATCTTCATTAGCGCGCCGCCTATGCTATCGCAAGCGACGATACGTGCAAATTTTTAATGTTGTTTTCTAACGCTTAACGCAGTGCAAAACCTAACTGTATGTACGAGCTTTATTGTGTTTTGTAACCACTGGAAACTTCGCGATTTAATAAATGCGATAACAAAAGACTACGCTGTTTTCAGTTTCAATTCCCAGATGCAAAAACGGGGCTATGGTATAGCATATTGCTATTGATCGAATGTCAAAATTGATATTTCAGTTAGTTTGAGAATGGGTAGTTGTAAAAGATGATGGTCGTTCAAATGGTGATTGTTCTCGCGCGGTTGCTTGATGATATAGTGCAGGAATGGCATAACACATGGAGCAATATCCGAAAGGTATTCGATTGGAATAAGAATGGTGGAATATAGAATGAGCTGAGCTTCCAGAGTTGCGATGCCGCAATATGTAGAGTATCGAAATGATGCGACAGGGGCAGGTAATGTGTGCTATCTGTCGCACGTGTGCCATCAAAACAACCGGGACCGGATTGCGCTTTCTCTTCAAATTGCTCAACTTATAATAGTATTTACATAAATACTGAACGTGCATAGTATTGCCAGTAGTCCGGAAGAGCTTTGCTTTAAGGAGATGACTAAGTGGAGAGAGATATCGTGCTATCATGGCATCAACCCGATCACGACGCCTTATAAATAAATCAGTACTGCATTAGCATATGATTGCCAAGCACTGAATATCCACTTGGTAGATAAGACTTGATAACAGTCGGAGGAAGTCACGCCTCTTACTGTGCCTCTGTGGCGGATGTACTTGTACATGCAGCGCCTGATGAAAGGTAGTTCGTTATTTTTAAGAAAGGCGGTGTTCGTTCTGGTTATTAACATGTGCCGAGTTACATGTATACCTGGTTTTTCCGTGATTTATTACACCTGTAAAAATTGTACCTTAGCTGTCGAATAATTACACCCTCATGCAATTTGGAAAATTTATAAACCCTAAATAAAAGCGGTTTGAGGTTTCGCTTTTGAAATACGTGCGGAATAAATTCTATGCTAATTTTAGCAAGAGAATTTAATAGGGTGTTATTTTACTTATACCTCCCTACAAGCCTTTATATTTATCTATTTTCAAAACGGAACTTTCATTTCTACTAAAATATAGCTTTGTTATTATTCTTTTCACAAGTTTGCCTTCCATTTTTGAGATTGCTTTAATTGCATTCTGCAAATAATTGTACCGCCTATATTCATTGCAATCGTTAGCGGTTAAGTAAATACTTTACCCCTTATTATAATTTAGTGTTGAATGGTTTAATTGGGCTTCAGGATATTTGCACATATTGTAATATTATGTTTGTACACATCAGAAAATATCGTCTAATCTTTTTTGTCTAAAGCCACTTTGTCTAATGGACATTTAGTCTAATGAACACTTGGTCTAATAGACATTTGGTCTAACCGACACTTTTTCTAACGGACACTGGGTCTAATAGACATTTGGTCTAATAAACAGTTGGTCTAATGAACATTTTATATAATGGGTTTTAGGTCTAAACTTGGTCTAATGGAAGCTTCATATAAAAACAAAATGTAATTGATATAATTATTCGAAAAAAAGAAAATATAAGGTAAAAGAATATAAAAATACTGTATGTATGTGGTATACTTTTATTAATCATCATCATTAGGTCTTCAGTCCTGGAACTGGTTAGACGCGTATCATCATGTTTCCTATTCTGAACTAATCTACAGATTTCCCTGAAATTTGCACAGTCTGTATCTATCACTATCTGATCTAGGTCAACATCTACCTTTTATTTCCTATCTCTGCTTGTAATATATCCCATACTATTCCTCAAAAATCCATTAGAATGTATTCTGGCCTTCTATTTCTCTTATCTTTTTTCCCAGATATCCTTGTTCCCCTACTATTTCTATAACCTATTTGTTATTATCTTTGTCCGTCCATGCTATCGTCCTCATACATCTGAAGCACAGCATTTCAAAAGGCTGCTACCGTTTTTCTGTCTGCGTTTCAGACTGCCCGTATTTCATAGGCATACTGTGCTGTGCTCCTCACATATGCTTTCAACAATTTTCTTCTTGTTCTATGTTTGTTGTCTTTCCTCATAGGCGCTGTTCTTTCTTGTAAGATACCGTTCGGTCACCTTCTATTGTTTTACAATTATATACCCTATTTCTCCAACCTTCAGTGGTTGTGAAGGGAGGTAAGCAGCCTGTGGCTGCCAATTCCCCCAACACTTAACCATTTACCGATTTAATATATTTTTTAATATATCTTTTCGCACAGTCAACATTAGTTGCAGATATTTCGCAACCAACAACTAGTTGTTTATACTAATCATCAGATTTAGCTGCGCTTATTTTTTCCTCATTAGGTTTTCCATCTCAAAACTGGTTGGACACGTACCTGCACTTATTTAAATTCTGAGCTAGCCTACATAGTTCCCTGAAATTATCACACAGCATGTGTATACAGCTCGTTCCCCTTCTATTGTTTTCTAATTTAATGCCCTATTTCACCGAGATTCAGTGAAGGGGATTAAGCAACCTGTGGCTACCCAGATCCCCCGATACTTAGACATTTGCCTAAATAATAGTTTTCCAGTAAATCCTTTCACACACTTAACATTATTCAAGAATATTGCCCAACCAATTCTTGTAGTTACTTATAATAATCATCATGTTTAAACACAGTTATTTTTTCGTCAATAGTTTATCCATCTTGGGGTTGGTTGGATGCGTACCTCCATTGATTTCTATTCTGGCTAGCCTACACACCTCCCTGAAATTCCTGCAGCCTACATCCTTTACTATCTGTGTGCAGTAGTCTAACCTAGTTAGCCTGCGGATAAACGTTATTATTTTAGGTTGTGTCACTGTTTTCTGAATCAACTTCCTACACACTTTTCCTAAACTATGTGTATCAATTGGGGGTTACACTTTACTCTATAAACCGACTTGTATATATTTTCGTATTAGTCTCTAGCTATCACGTCCGTATAATAAAGATTGTACAGACTCGTCGTCAACTGGTGACTTAATCTTTTCTTAAAAAACTAGCCTTTGTTTTCAAGTTTAACCCTTGTTGTACGTGTGGGGATTCTTTCCGCTATTCCTTGTGACTAGGAATCGGTGATTTGCAAGGGTTTAATCAATTGTTTGTACACCTCTTCGAATTTTTGTAGAGATGTAGTGTCTCCCTTTTTGTATACCACAAAGTTCTTTCGTACGGAATCCTGCATAAAATGAAGCTTACGTTTATTTACAATAAAATCTTTAACGTTCGTCACCATGAAACTTAGGATTGGGGCTAACCATTGAACGCCTTCTTCTATATTTATATACTCCTCAAAATTTTACTATATCGCCCTTATCTAAATCAAAATCTTTTACAATAGTAATAAAACTATGTATCGAGTCACCCCAACACTGCAAGCACATTTCTTTAAATTTTGGATATGACATGTCACCACTTATATGATCCGAAAAGATATGGCGAAAGTTTGTGTGACCCTGTTTCCATAATGCGATTACATTGGCGTCATCTCAGAGTCTATGTTTTAAGGTCCTAGCGTAAGTTTGACATAAGTAAAAGGAAGTCAATGATCTTATGTCGGAGACACTCTCACCTTATGGGGCAATTTCACGGCGCTGACATAACCTATTAATTTTTCCTTTTATCTAACCTAGGTCCACACTTGGTTTTTAATGGGAAAACTCATTAAAAAGAAATTAGTGCTAATGTGTTTTTAATGTGAAAACTCATTAAAAAACAATTAGTGCTAATGGGTTTTTAAAGAGAAAACTCATTAAAAAAGCAATTACCCCCCACCCTACTTTGTCCTTCTCCCTCCTTTCGCATCCGTACGACATACATCCAAACTATATCCAACATACACCTGAGATATGTCCATTTTGAATATTTTGGGGCTTGCCAAAATTTTTAGTAGTTCGGACTTAGGAAAATTTTAACATAAATTTGTAAATTTTATACCAAGGCCTCTAACTCGAAACTGATATAGCTACCAAAATTTATAAAGACAGTTATTACGACTACTCTGCGGTCAGACAGCCCCAACCCCACTTACTGGGAGTCGGAGCTACACCAATTCGCATCGATTCATCAACTTAATTGCACTGTTTCTCGGTTCAACCAGATATGGTACCACTGTAATGATAAAACTTAGTCATAACATCCATTTTAAGTTCCAAAGACAATTTTTTTAAAATTGGTTGTTACGTATAACTTTTGTAATATTGCAATAATTTTAAACTATTTCTTTATTTGCATAATCGGATTTAGGTCTGATTGTGGGGTGCATTAATAGCAAAGTTCCTTGAATTTATCTGCATCAGAATAGGGTGGAATTACCCCATAGGGTGAAATTGCCCCATAGGGTGGGATTGCCCATAGAGTGAAATTGCCCCATAAGGTGAGAATGTCTCCGACATAAGATCATTGATTTCCTTTTACTTATGTCAAACTTACGCTAGGACCTTAAAACATAGACTCTGAAATGACGCCAATGTAATCGCATTATGGAAACAGGGTCACACAAACTTTCGCCATATCTTTTCGGATCATATAAGTGGTGACATGTCATATCCAAAATTTAAAGAAATGTGCTTGCAGTGTTGGGGTGACTCGATACATAGTTTTATTACTATTGTAAAAGATTTTGATTTAGATAACGGGCGATATAGTAAAATTTTTGAGGAGTATATAAATATAGAAGAAGGCGTTCAATGGTTAGCCCCAATCCGAAGTTTCATGGTGACGAACGTTAAAGATTTTATTGTAAATAAACGTAAGCTTCATTTTATGCAGGATTCCGTACGAAAGAACTTTGTGGTATACAAAAAGGGAGACACTACATCTCTACAAAAATTCGAAGAGGTGTACAAACAATTGATTAAACCCTTGCAAATCACCGATTCCTAGTCACAAGGAATAGCGGAAAGAATCCCCACACGTACAACAAGGGTTAAACTTGAAAACAAAGGCTAGTTTTTTAAAAAAAGATTAAGTCACCAGTTGACGACGAGTCTGTACAATCTTTATTATACGGACGTGATAGCTAGAGACTAATACGAAAATATATACAAGTCGGTTTATAGAGTAAAGTGTAACCCCAATTGATACGCATAGTTTAGGAAAAGTGTGTAGGAAGTTGATTCAGAAAACAGTGACACAACCTAAAATAATAACGTTTATCCGGAGGCTAGAGGTCTAACAAGAGTTATAATTATTTTAAAGTCCTTAGCATTTTGTTAAGGAATGTAATAGATTAATTCATAGAATACATTCCCTACCTGTTGCTTCGTACGTGTACACAAATCGGGTGCAATCGGTACATATCCGAATAGGAGTAGCTCATATAAAAGGACTGTTCGCGTAGAAGTTATTATTTGTTGATTGTACGGTTTAAAGAGACAATATAATAAATATGTATAAAGACTTTGGAGAGGTTATTCGAAGATTTCGCAATGCTCTACGAGTAAAAAAAGCAGAATGTGGGCAACGCTTTTCGATAGAAGGAGAAAAATGTCTTATGTGTCAGTCATACGAGGAAGCAATACAGCACTGTACTGCAGTGTTATCAATGCCCGAGGATCTGGATGAATTTATGGAAATAATCGAGGAGATGGGGTTTATAAAACTGTTGGCAGATATTCAAATGGAATATATACTAAATTGTAAGTTTTTCAAAATAAAAATTTAACCACCACAACTGTCATCATAAGAAATGAATGATGTGAATTTAGAAATTATTTTGTATATATTAGCTTGTTTATGTTTTAAAATATAAAGCATACATTGGTATTGTTTAATTTTTCAAATGTTCACGTAACTGAAATGGGTATCTAAGTAATTATGAAAAGAATTATAACAAAGATGTGTATTATTTTTTTAAAAGGGTGTTATAAACGTTTTACAAAATTATTAATCAGAATCGTTTTATTTAAAACTATAACATAATTTTATTGACATCTATTAATATCTGTAGTTGAAATATAACAATTTAGAAACTTATAAGAAAACAAAAGTGTAATTAATAGTGTTACAAAATTTTCAGTCTTCGGCTTAAAATTTAAACATCGCTCGTAAATGCGTGGAATGGAAACCTGTTGTATTCTTCCATATACTCAACTTGTTTACAAATACTGTTTTCAAACAATCTTGGGTAGGTTCTTATAAATTCGTATAATATGACCCCAATATCACTATTACTATATTTGCTTTTAATTACATCATGTGCGAGATTCTGTGGGATATCATTCCTATTATATCTTTCCATTGCGACATCTAACAGAAACAGATCTATATTAGGAGTACCCTTTTCCGTTAGTTCTTTTAAAGTATTAGCATGGTTGAGAACGATCTGAGATACCCCTAAAAAGTGCTCTAAAGTTCCTTTGGTAAATATCATATAATTCCCATCCAATGTCATCATCTTCACTAAACAATTCTTATTTAAATAAAAACGCAAGTTGTCGAATTTGCATATCTGATTTTGCATGCCAACTTCCATAGTGCGTATAATGTGTGGAAGATTTGATATAAACTTCCTAAATACGTTGAGGGATACATCAAGTACGCTCTGCGAAATGGTGTCAACAAATCTAAAAATTATTTTGTAATCGTCGAACGGGTTCAGGCCTACAATTATGATTTTGGAAGAAGATTTTGTTATGGTGTACGGTTTTTCAAATAGTAACTTGGTTCGTTCTAGCTGAATTGCGGCGTTTATACGTTCTTTATGTGTTGCGGTCGATTGGTTTTCCAAATCCTTAATTTGTTCCCACTCATTGGCTGTAATTTTAGTTCCTCCTGAAATAAACCATCTCGATGTGCCATTCGTTGTGTTTTTTTATGGCATCACATCCAGTAAAAACATTTTCGCACACACTGCACGCAATACTTAAGATGTTCATTCTAGAAAAATTATTGATTAACAGTTTTGAATTATACATGTAAATATTAATTTCTTCTACGTTTGCAAAATTCAAACTAAGACTTACTCTTCTTTGTCGATAGTCCTCACACGAAATTTTAAACCAAAGACTGAAAACTCAGTATTACTATTAATTACACTATAAACGACTTTACGTTTTACAAAATAAACTTAAAATGAACTTTTGGTATCATTTCCCCCGTATTTATGTACATAGAGAAAGTATAAGTATAATTTGTCCTTACATTAACCCAATTTAAATCAAATTATAGAATGTGTATTCCCGTATATTAACTAGAATTGTGGAAAGTGCTTTTATTAAATTAATAGTCAGACGTCATCGACAAACAATGCAAGGCTAATGATCATACATTTCACTAAATTTATTTAGAATATACGTCCTATGTTGAACTACAATTAAAATAGATTAACGAACCACTTTCTAGGTCACCGTGCAGAATTAATATATGTATTATACCTTTTGATTTAATCATTTGTATGTGGATTTACTATTTGAGAATTTTAACAGTTCTAGCCACTAATAAATATTTTTGGAGTTTAACTCTATTATCGAGCTAAATCTAAATAAAAATGCAAAGGTGTTTTGCTGATAGGTTTTTGAATATTAATACAATATATACAGGTATTTGTTGGAACTAATTTTAAAAGACGTGATAATTAATTTCAAATCCCCAGGAAAATTCTATACTAATTTATAGGTTACACCAAGGGTTTATCTCAAAAGACAGAGCGATACGGTTTAGAAATAGATTTAAGATGAATTATATACGGTGCTTGCAAAAGGTTATTCTGCAAATCAGTAAGGGGTCATTCGATTTGAAAAAATTTCCGAGGGATTTGAGAACCTGAGGAAAAACACAATAATAATTGAAATCTTACACGATGGTATATTAAAAATACTGCTAAGAGTAATTTTGTTTAATAATTCTAAAAATGGCGTTGGTGGTTAAATACATACAGGTAAAACCCACTATAAAACAATTATACGCGTCACTTTTCCAGTCAAGACTTGTATATAACGCCAACTAATATAATAAGGAGCTGCGCACGCTCGATCATCGGCATAAAAGGCGAGAGCCATGTTCCAGTGCATTAGTCGTCAAAGTATCGTCGAGTTTGATTAAAATTATAAATTAAAGATGGATTTTTCTTGTGTTGACGTTACAAGTGATGTGCGAGTACCACAATTAAATATCAACCAACTAGTTGGTAAGTCAACCTATAGGTTAGGCGAATTTCCTTCAAATTATCACCACCATATATTAGAAGTTGGTTTTGATTTATATGGTGGTCTTCAACCTGCCATCCAAGTTATTTGCTGTAGTGGTATGTGTGCTGATTCTACGATAACATTCTCTTACTTCGATTGGAAGAAATTGTGTACTTTTCAAGTGGAATTTCAAATTCGCCGATTTGCTCAAGACTCAAAACAAGTCAGATTAAATGGTTTGACTACTGGAAACGATGTTGTTGACATACAATTGGATCAAGATATCAAATTGCAGCTGAGCACAGCCTTTAATAGAAGTATATGGCTGTTGAACAATTTTGAAAAAGAGAATTTATATAATATGGAGATTACGAAAGATGGGAATGTTATTGTGCTACCTGCGTACGAGTGCATCAAGCTATTAAATTTGCGAGAATTGATCTGTTTTAAAATGGTAGAGTTAAGGTGTAGAAACTTTCCAGAATTTTACGAAAAATTTGTTGGTGATATAAAAAAAGTATGTGGAAATACGACGGAGGAAGAAGGGGTTCAAACGTTATTAGAGGGAGAGAGCAGTGCCAGTATTTCTCTGTCTAATGATTGCAGCAATTTAAATTACTTGACAGTGTTGGAACTTATTAAATGTTTCCCTATTCAGTACTTAAAAGATGCAACTGCAAGGCAATCGCTTGCGCAAATGTTTAGAGATTTGGCTATCCCAGATTCGCCAGACTCTGGTTACCACAGCGGTTTATAGATGTTATCAATACGTGTATGTATTCTATTAAAACATTATATTTTCTTGATAAAGTTTGTTTTTACATATTTGTATCGCCAACATTACCATAAATTATTAATAGACGTATTAAACTATCCTGTTTTTATTTTTAAGTTTAAAGTGGTGTACCCCGCAAATAATAAACACAATTTACCGCATGTTAACAAAAAGTTGTGGGGAAATTTAAAGACGAGTTTAACGGTGACTTGGTGTTAGAATTTGTAGGTAGTAAGGCTAAGTCCTACTGTATTGTGCGCGAGAAGAACACGATTAAAAAAGATTAAAGGGATCTCACGAAGTGTAGTTAAGTAAAACCGAGGGTCTTACAACCTATAACGAGCACATATCCCCAAAAGGGGTGGGCATCCAGCTACGCAACAGTGCGTGGGAGAATAAGGATTCTCTCCAATAAGAAATTAAAGTCATCGGTAATGGTAGAAATGTTAAACTTATAAAGGCGATTATTAATTGTGGTTTAGTGATCGCGTTTGTGCACTCTTCGAGTGTCTTCGGCAATCTTCGATTGTTTCCAAAGAAAATATTCAAGCCCGCCATTTAATGTCGTGGTGTAACGTCGTCCACGGTTAAGCTTATACATTCGTCGGCAGCAAAGTACTTAAGCTCTGGGTCTTGCAGTATCGCTTTTACAAGAATAGATCACAGCGACACAAGGAAAAACAGCACGGTATGTCATTAAGCAGTATACGTTCAGCTCCGCCAGTTGTTAAAGGGTCTTGTTCGAAACAACCAACATCCGTGTAAAGCGTGCGAGATGGAGGTGTTAAAGTCTGCATACCCTGGTCCTAATAGCACAGCAACCTAATTAGGTAGGTCAGTAAGCAATATTTAATTGCTGTTAATTGACTTGCATTTAGCGTACTTTCCTATTGTAATAACCGCATTTGTTTGGAGAAGAAATTATAAACAGCTTTCAAATGTGATTCACATGTTCGTTAAGAATCTAGAATATTTGCTGGATTACGAGTTACAAAAAAATTAATGCTACATTGGAAGTTTCGAAAATATTGAATTATAATGCTTCTACAGCGTCACGTAAGGTAATTTAGGTAATTGATGTAGGATATCAATATGTAATAAGACCCATTTAATTTCACTCTAATATTGTTTTATGATTATTATTGAACAGTACTTAATGTGGTTTATTACATTTTGATAATTCTGAAATTTAGGTGGTTAATGTTGTCATACATAAAATTTCTATTTTAAGAATCTAAATTGGTGCTATGAATTCACTAATTAACATGGTTGGTATCTAGCGAAAGTAAGTGACACGCATTTTCAATTACGAATGCATTCTTCTTTCATTACAGGAGAAATTCTATAGATTTCATACCAGCAAAATGTGCTTTCTTAATTATTAAACAGGCGATCATTACACCAAAAGTCGATTTTCCCATTTATATATTTAAAACCCATTACATTGGAATGATTAGTTTATTAAACTGTAAATAAATTATTAAAATTTTGTGTGCTTATTTCTTTGTATTGGTTAAAGCATATGTCTTGGGTAGCGAAAAAGGTTTTAAAAACGGAGTTAAATATATATACGAGCAAAAATTTTAAATAGGTTTGAGAGCTTAAAAGGGGTAACTTTGCAGGGCGTGGTCCGATTTTAAATCTGTTTGCAGATTCGAATTCTGCGTAAAATTCTAAGCTAATTTAATGTATCGTATGACTAAAAAAATTTATAAGAACGCTTAAAAGTCGCGACAGGTAAGAAATCTTAAAATTGGGGTAGCTCCCTTGGGGGTGATGCTATCTGAAAAATTCCTAAAAATTCGGGTAGCTGAGAAAATTCTAATATTAATTGATACCAAACAAGATAGGTTTATCTCGAAAGATGAAAAATGGTCAGTCGAAGAAAACTATTTGGTCCAGAATGTTAGCGGTAAAAAAATCTTAAAAATAGGTTTATCTCGTGTGTGGAAATGCGGATGCTCATTTATCTCGAAAGAAGAAAAATTTAAGATATATTTATCTCGAAAGATGAAAAATGGTTAGTCGAAGAAAACTATTTGGTCCAGATGTGTGAGGAAATGTGGGATTCTGGTCTTGATTATGCTCTACTCACTCGTGTTAATCTTTTTAATATTCAAATGCATAGTTGTCATACACTTATTTCTTATACATATAAATGTTTGTGCTATTTTAGATATAGGAATATATGAACGTTCATTCTTGTTTACACATATTAACACGCACTCGTGTTAATCCTGTAAATATTCACATTGTATTTTTGAATAAATTGGCTTAATGTAATTTTATGTATATATTTGTTCCAGTTTGTGCTCATTAACACGCACCCGTATTAATCCTGTAATTAGCTATTTATAGTGATTTATATATTCTTAGATGTAAGTTCCATTTCGAATGGACCTGCACCTTGCCGAAGTTCTAAATTACTAGAACAGGTGAAATGGCTTGCGTGTTCTAATGAGCTAAAGAGCCAAACTACAGGTCCAACCATAGTAGTAGGGTCGTTAGTGAGGAACCAGACTAAGACAGGTCCCCGAAAGAGGGCAGCGGCTCTTTCGGTACTTAGATTGGCAGAGACCATAGTGGTCGGTATGGCAGTCTAAGACACACTACCGCGATGTGGAAGGCAACGGGAAACCACCACATTATCTCCCAAGTACACAGCGTACCTAAATTATAATAAAATGATGGCATTCTCTGGGGTAAAATATTCCGAGTTAAAATAGTCCCCAGTCGGATCTCCGGGAGGACTACTTCGGAGGATGCGATCGGAAAGTTAAAATAAGAGTCGGGAACATTCTGCGAGTCGGAGCGTGGAATGTTAGAAGTATGAAACAAGTGGGTAAGCTAGAGAACCTAAAATCGAAATGAATAGGTTATCACTAGATATAGTAGGGATCAGCGAAATTCGGTGGCCAGAGGCGGGGGATTTTTGGGGTGGAGACTTCAGGGTAATTCATACAGGAGCAGAGGAAGGAAATTTGGGCGTGGGGATAGTTATGCGGAAAAAGATAGGATACTGTGTAGAAAATTACTTACAAAAGAACGAAAGAGTACTTATGGTTAGATTAAAATCTAAACCGGTAAACACAGTAATAATACAAGTATACATGCCCACCTCTAGCTACAGTGACGAAGAGGTAGAAGCCATCTACAAAGATATCGAAGACATATTAAGATACGTAAAAGGACAGGAAAATTTAATAATTACGGGGGATTTTAATGCCGTAGTAGGTGAGGGTAGGGAAGGAGCAGTAGTAGGTTAATTTGGTTTAGGCACGAGAAACGACAGGGGAAATAGGCTGGTAGAATTTTGTGACAAGAACAATTTAATCATCACAAACACATTATTTCAACATCATGCTAGAAGACGATATACGTGGAAGATGCCAGGAGATATAGGAAGATATCAAATAGATTACATTCTTGTTAGACAACGGTTTAGGAATCAAGTAAAAGACTGTAGAAGCTACCCAGAAGCAGATATAGATACCGACCACAACATCGTAATTATGAAGGCCGCACTTAAATTTAAGAATGTGAAAAAAAGAAACGGAAAAAGGCACTTAGACTTAGAGAAACTAAAAGATAAAGGTATTCAAGAAAGATTAAAAAAAAAGTCAAATGAATTGCTCAAAGATATCGAGAAAATATCGGATACTAAGGAAGTAGAAACAGAATGGAATAACATTAAATCCAGCTTAGAAATGGCGGCCAGAGATATCCTGGGGTATACACAAAAAGAAAATAAGAAACCATGGATAACAAAGGATATCCTGAATTTAATAGAAGAAAGACGAAAATACAAAAATAAATCAGACCAAACAGGAAAACAGAGATACAAAGCCATAAAATGGGAAATTATTCGAAAATGCAGGAAAGCTAAAGAACAATGGATTGATGAAAAGTGCAAAGAGATACAAACGAAGATGGAAATAGGAAAGACAGACGAAGCATACAAATTAATTAGAATGAATTTTAGGGATATAAAACCGTATAGCAAAAATATAAGGGACGCACAAGGAAACGTCATCATAGAAAACGTAGAGAAAGTGGGTAGATGGCAAGAATATATAGGAATTTATATGCAGGAGAGGAACTAACTGCATTAGAACAGGAATCAGACATTGAAAATGACGACTTGGGATATCCTATACTTAGAGATGAGTTTGAATTAGCATTAAAGAGTCTGAAAATGGTAAGGCGCCGGGTACAGATAAGATGCAAGCAGAAACTCTAAAAGCCGCTGGACAAGCAGTAACAGAACGTCTCTTCCAACTTGTAAGCTATATGTATGAGACAGGCGAGATACCCAAAGATTTCAAACGCAGCATCATAGTAACTATACCAAAAAAGAAAGGCGCGGATAGATGTGAAAATTTTCGAATAAGTTTGACAGCACACGTGTCAAAAATATTAACTAGAATTGTGCAAAGACGAATGGAAAAACGGGCGGAAGAAATACTAGGAGAAAACCAATTTGGGTTTAGGCGAAACAGGGGAACACGGGAGGCTATTTTAGCTCTGAGAGTGATAATGGAGAAAACAATAGAAAAGGGAAAGCGTGTATATAGGGTTTGTAGATCTGGAAAAGCATTCGACAATGTAAAATGGAAAAAATGTTTGAAATACTAAAAAGATTGGAATGAGTTATAGGGATAGACGAATAGTACATAGCTTATACAAAGAGCAAACAGCAGTAATAGAATTAGAGCAGGAACGTAGAGAAGTAAACATTAGGAAAGGGGTGAGACAGGGATGTGCCCTATCCCCATTGATTTTTAACTTGTACATAGAAGAGGCAATGAATACTGTCAAATGCAGGAAGACATTTGGAATTACTATGCAGGGACAAAAAATTGATATGCTTAGATTTGCAGATGATATAGCGGTACTAGCGTCTAGCAAGGAAGAGTTAGAAGCTGCTCTTAATGAAATGGAAAGTTCTAGTTTGCAAAGGTAGGGAATATAAATCAAAAACAAGAATACAAGTATTTAACACGAACTTACAAGAGGTTAAGGAATTCTGCTACCTAGGAAGCCAAATAACGCAAGATGGGAAAAGCACAAAGATATAAAACAAAGATTAGCACAAGGTCGTGCTACACTTAACAAGAAAAGCAACTACTGTGCTCAAAGACCACAAACATAGAAACAAGGAAAAGATTGCTTAAAACATATGTGTGAGCACAGCACTGTACGGCTGTGAAGCCTGGACAGTAGGAGAAGCGGACAAGAAAAAGCTAGAAGCCTTTGAAATGTGGTGCTACAGACGTATGATGAAGATATCATGGACAGACAAAGTTAAGAACGAAGAGGTACTAAAATGGTAGGGGAAGAAAGAAATATGTGGAAAACGGTAAAAATAGGAGAGATAGGATGATAGGCCACATACTACGGCATGAGGGAATAGTGCGAAATATATTAGAAGCAGAGATAGGAAAAAAGAGAAGAAGAGGCAGACCTAGGCTAGACTACTGCACACAGATAGTAAAAGATGTAGGTTGCAGGAATTTCAGGGAGATGTGTAGGCTAGCCCAGAATAGAAATCAATGGAGGTACGCATCCAACCAATCCCAAGATGGATAAACTAATGACGAGAAAATAACTGTGCTTAAACATGATGATTACTATAAGTAACTACAAGAATTGGTTGGACAACATTCTCAAATAATGTTAAGTGTGTGAAAGGATTTACTGGAAAACCATTATTTCGGCAAATATCTAAGTGTTGGGGGATCTTGGTAGCCACAGGTTGCTTACCCCCCTTCACTGAATCTCGGTGAAATAGGGCATAAAATTAGAAAACAATAGAAGGGGAACGAGCTGTATACACAGTCTTTTGAAATGCTGTGCTTCAGATGTATGAGGACGATAGCATGGACAGACAAAGATAATAACAAATAGGTTATAGAAATAGTAGGGAAACAAGGATATCTGGGGAAAAAGATAAGAGAAATAGAAGGGCAGAATACGTTCTAAGGGATTTTTGGGTAATAGATAGTATGGGATATATTACAAGCAGAGATAGGAAAAAAGAGATAGATATAGACTTAGATCAGATAGTGATAGATGCAGACTGTGCAAATTTCAGGGAAATCTTTAGGTTAGTTCAGAATAGGAAACAATGATGGTACGCGTCTAACCAGTTCCAGGACTGAAGACCTAATGATGATGAGATGTAAGTTATTAATTGGTTAGGTTATAAATATATTTCCTTTGTGCTGTTATATATTAATTCGTATGTTGTAGTAGTGTGTCTGCACAGCTTCTAATTGCACCCTGGTATCAGTATGATACTTCTTCGATTCTGAAACTTTAACGGTAGTTCACTTATAAGTATATTTCGAACTTGAGAGGGCATTCAAGCAGTTTATACTATTATTTTTGGTATTCACTAAAAATGTTATATAATAAATTAAGCTGGATATTCGCATATGCGGCATTGGTTTCGTCATCAAATTTATAGCGTTACGCCGTAAATTACTCGATCTATTTACGACCCTGAAATAGGAATAAACGTTTTTGCAAATTGTTAACATGTGTCAGATCCGGAAAAGGTACCGATCAAACACATTTTCACTACTTTCCGATTTATAACCGGTACTCCAAGCTGTAATGCTAAACTTCAATCATGCAAATCAATAATCATCTTACATAAAGCTTCGTAAACAAATAAATGTCCTGTTGTTATTCTAAACGACATTGTCGTAAGGAGAGAATTCTGCGCCGTATTCAATAATGAAATGGATGGAACATTTTCCTAACGAAACCATCCCGAAACTTGTTTATTCGTCTATTGTCAGGGTACCTGCTTTTAACGTAATGAGAAAAGCAATTACTTATATAATTTTATATCAAGGCAACCTCTGTAAATGTAACAAAGACAAATAGGAATGTTTCGTAAACAGGGACAGAGCAAATGTTCTTAGGTAGTTGTTTAGAAAATACATATTAGTAACATTGTTATAAGCTTAGGTTTAGTAGCTTAACAAAAGGCTTTACGTATTGTAATGGAGAGATTATAAAGCAAGCACATGATCCCTTCTTAAATTTCCTGCGAGTGAAAATATATCTTCCATACAAACAATGACATAGTAAAACTTACTTTACAACTAACACTAATGATAATTAATTTGTCCTAGAATTAGGGAACTCGAGGTCTACACCATTTTCAATTTAGAATGGTTTGTATACTGAAGCTAACTTGATTCGTGGAACAGAACTGCATCCGGAGGTGGCAACGAAATTTTTTCTGCTGTTAGATATCCTATTAGTGCTCCTTAGTGCCTCATAAGAGAAGTTATACCACATAAGCACTATCGAAATTTTTAAGAACGCGTGCCAAGCTAAATCTTTGCAGAAGAACTAACGAAGATTTTCCCTCCAATCGGAAATACCTCATTAGTGTTCCTTCATTCTTTGTAGGTAAGCTGCCCTGCTCCGACTGTTTAGATTAATTTAATCCTGGACGATGCGTGTTTACTTCATGAGTTGCTGAAAGAACTAATAATTCTTTTTTTGCCTAGCACAAGAGCTTTCTTATGTTTTCGGTTTTCACTATTCCGCTCAAGAGTTTTAAAAAATGGTGCTATTCAAAAGTGTGTCAACTTTACGCTTCGTTAAAAAGATTAACGGAGACACAGTTTGTAATCGCATGCATCTCATACAAGATGTTTGTTGCTTCTAAAGGAACCCTACCTCGTCTAGATGTTTAAAATTTAATTTTCCAATAAACGTCACCAGTTGAACAAACTAATTTAAGTTATTATGGCGCAAACGATTACAAAAGTACCTTATTTAAGGTTGAAACAACTTATTTGAATATGATACCAATGCTTTTAATATGCTGTTTCTATCGTTTTGTGTGCTCAAAGTACAGCTTTGCTGTATGCGAAAAATTCAAATCCGTTTACCTTAAAGTATAATGTTATAATGATTTTCAATAATGAGGCATTAGCAAAAATTTTAGGACCAGGCCTAATCAAATATGGTGAATTTCCAAAAATTTATTTGCTGTTCCGTTTGAGTTCAAAAATCACCCTAACTGGTGATGAATATCAAACACTGGAAATAAACGTATTCTTAAAAATGCAACTTCAGCTTATCCGATATATTCTTATTTCTTCCTACTACTTGTTGAAAGAAAGATTCCCATGAAGGAGAAAACTTAAACTTTTCTAAAACTTCACCAATGCTTGAGTCATTGCATAAAAATCCATTAAAGCCACAACTACTGTTTTTTACATCCCCTCTCAACTTATCTGTATTCACGTATTTTTCAGATATATATCTAACTTTTTCCACTATTTCAGTTGGTTTTAAACTGCTTTTAGAAACGAGTGGTGACTTTGACTGGTCAGGTGGATGTGAAAAGAATAATGCTTCTCCATAGTGTTTAGTTAGTAACATTTTGGTAACTAGGTTGTCTATTGTAGGTTTTTCACTGGCATTGAGATGACACAATCTCTGTGTTAAATAATTAACTTCAAAACAATTTTCATTTAATTCTTCATCTATTTCAGAAATAAGTTCTGAGAATGGATTATCTAATGGAGAACACTACTGAGTTATAATGTTGGAATCGTCCGTTCCTTTCTCACGAAAGTATTCTAAAAGACATAGTTTATGGTACAATACGTCAGCAACAAAAATATTTTTTCGTCTGTCTCTACATAATTTTAAAATTGTTTTTGCTGGCTCTACATCGCTTAACCTGAATGTTTTTCTTACTCACTTTTTGAATAGTTTTGGTAAATAACGCACTTACTAAAATCCCCTTTTGGAATGACACTTCCTATGATGAAAGTATTTGATGAAAACGGCGGCGTGTTAATACCTTCATTTATTAACTGATTTTCTTGTCTTTTAATATTTTGTTTATTAACATAAGTGGCGTAACGGTTTCTGTGCCATTTGTATGAAATATTCACTTTGAAGTAAATTACGGACTTTGCTATCACACCTACGGAAACTACTTTCTATAATGTTATTATTTGATGAGTCCTCCGGATTGAGCAAACGAACATCCATCTTTCTCATTGTAAAAAAATACATAAACTGGTGTCAAATTCGTTTTCCCTTTACTGATATTTATACCAAATGCCATTAAAACGCCAATTTGGTCAGCACCTTGTTCAATAGCAGAAATATAATAATCCCAGACACCAATTCTTAGGCCTACAGCATAGATACAAATTGATGGGAAAGTTTTTTTACCTAAAGAGAACGTAATATTATACTATTTACTTAATGTCAGTGTATCGATGCAATGTGTAGGGTATCTTGTACTTGATTGGTTCTATTGAAACGATCTATTGAATACATAACACAAACTCACTTTAGAAACTATATCAGTGAAACACTTAAACATGGAGCATATCTGTAAAACAACACATTCAAATACATCTACGAATCGCGAAATACTGACCTAATTATTTAAGCGTAAGCATTGTGTATTTCACTTCCTTACATCTTCGTGAAATTGATGCTGCCGCAGAGGCGATGCGACACGTGTGGTATCAGGTGTTGTAATTCTCTTACGCACAAATTACAACAAATTACGTTACGCTTACAATACAACTCAAGCAACTCACTTATTTGTGTTAAATAGCTGTTTGTTGCTACATATTATTTGGTAGAATTCTGTTAAAACTATCGTTAAATACGTTTAAAATTAAAAAACAATCGCACAAATTTTAATTTTTTCATAATACAGTAAATTAATCGATTTAGGTGCAAGATACGTCAAAAGGTCTAATATACTTAACTATAGAACATATTCTTTAAAACAGATTGGCGTTAGAATCGTTATTCTCTTTCTTTAACCGTTCCCAAGTTACAGGTGATACGGTAAGTGGTTCTGAGCTGCCACTTCTCCTCTGCCCGCCATCTGTAAACTTCCACTTAAAACCGGTTGTAAGTAGTAAAACGAACATTTTCAAGGAAGGTTCATTTTCAACTAACTCTACAGTGGTGTTCCTAGTTTATCCTATATCACAAAGGTAGCCGGCTGCTACTTACTTCACTTGCCACCCTTCTTGTAAGAGAGAAGGTCACAGCCGGGCAGGAGATCGTTTGCAGTCGGCCATGCTACCATCATCCACGTCTTCGTGGATTAGAGGAAAGTTCCGGTTGACCTATGAATAATAATACAACCTTTAAAATATAGAACCAACACACAAAGCAAAGTTACTACACAATACGTAATTCATGTCAACAATCAGCGTGCAGTTCGTTCAAGAATTTTCCTAGATTTAAAAAAAAAGAACAAATTGGCCAATTAGTGTATCGATACCTCATAAGTATGTACATATTATTATCTATACCAGAATCGTTTAACCTCTTAAAAAAAAAGATTTAATACGAGCTTCCGTCTAACAACTTTTGTTAATCAAGCCCTGTCATTCCTTTTAAGTACTCGAGTGTTCCTCAGTCAGATTCTTCGTTTGACTCCGATCTGACTTCGACGTTATAAGCCTTGAGTTTGTGAAGGGAATCTACCCCACGGTACTTTCTCTGCGAGCGAAAAACGCTTTTTGGGTCCTCGACAACAAAACGATCGTAGTCCAATTTTTTAATAATGACGTAGGAACCACTATATTTTAGAAGCAACTTTTTGCTTCTCCCATCGGTACGTGATCGTACGCACTAATACTTAATCGCCAAGACCAAACGATTTTCTGAGGGTGCGGCGTGCGTCGTAGCGCGCTTTTTGTCTAGCTTGTACTTTAGTGATTCGAGATTTTACGTTAGGCCGAATGTCATTCAGACAGCTAAGTTGTGGTTCCAACGTTACTTCGTTGTCCAGTACCGCGTTGCAGATACCTCTTTGGGAGTGTCCGAAAAGCGTCTCGTATGGGGATCTACCCGTTACTGAATTCGTCGTAGATTTCGGTTCCATCGAATTTTAGAAACCTGTGCGTCCCATTTTTCTTCATCGTCCGTAGATGCGGAAAGCGAGGACAAAATTGTTCTATTATACCTTTCCACCTGTCCGTTTGCTCTAGGTGTTGCAGTAGCATTCAAAACGTGTTTTATATTTAGGTCCTTGCAGTACTTTGTAAATTTCTTGCCCGTAAGGCAGCTTCCCCGATCACTAACAATTCTTTTTGGAACTCCAAAATTCTCTATTACGTCGTCTAGAAATTTAATCAGCGGCCCGGTCTTTGTTGACCCGACTGCTCTCAAAAATACAAACTTTGTGAAAGAGTCGACAATAACTATCAAATATTGATTATTCCTTTTGTATTTCACAAATGGACCTAGATGGTCTATATGTATAGTATCGAAAGAAATAGCGAACTTTTAGATGGGATGCAAATAACCAGATCGCTTCCCTCCTAGCTCCTTATTATAAAGACAAGGTAGGCAGTAACCTATAAACTTTTTTACATACCGTCTCATACCTGAAAACCAATACAATTCACTTATAGCCGAAATTGTTTTGTCGACTGATAAGTGCCCAATACCATCGTAGAAGTGAAGTAAGACTTAACGTCTGGTTGCCCTAGGCACAACCCACTTTTTACCATCAGACATCTTTTTGTATAATCGTCCGTCTTCTAAGCTTTATTCGCTATGAATTAGCTTCTCCTCTTCAACCGTTGTGTTTTTTCCCAACATTTCCATAAGGTACTTGCATCGATCGTCCATCAATTGGGCCTGTAAATCTCATTCATCATTACTGATGTTAATGTTTAATACGTCAGCAGTATCTTCGATATCTGTACTCCACATCGAAGGTAAATTCTTGAATAGAAAGCCACCACCTTGCAATCCTTGGAACCAGATCTCTTTTACAGAAAGTGGTACGAATGGTGTTACAACCTGTTACAACCTTGAATTGTATGCCTGTTAGATATATTCGAAATGCTTCAAGGAGGTTACTACAGCAATGGTTTCTAATCGTAGGAATTGTACCTTTGTTCTTCCTTAGTAGTCTGCTTTGAATAATACATAACGGGCTTTAGACAACCACTGTGTCTTTGTAACAAAATGTCAGCAAGTCCCTTCTGGGAAACATCCGTATGGACTTCTGTTAGCGATTTTTCATTGTTGATCGCTAAGGGGGGTCTAGAAACGAGTTTCTCTTTAAGGGCATCGAATGCTATACGTTGGTACGATCCCCATCGGGACTCTGACTTCTTTTTGTCAACATAGTTAAGGGGCATGCAATGGTTGCAAAGTCTTTAATGTATTTCCTAAAATAACTGGCCTATCCAAGGAATTGGCGGACATTATGAACACTAATCATATCTGGAAAGTTTCTAACGGCTTCTGTTTTACGATATCCGGGTTGAACTCCTTCTCGAGAAATTTCGTGACTTAACAACTCAATTTTTTTGGAAAGAAATTGACTCTTGGACAATCTGAGAGTTAAACCAGCATTCTGGAGAGCAGTTAAAACATCTTTTAGAATTTTAAGCCCTCATTCGAAATCCATGGAATGGAGTAATAGTTCGTCCATATAGACAAGAACATTATTGTAACGTAAGTTACTTAAAAGTTTGTTTATAGTTCGTTGGAAGACCGCTGGTGCATTGCATAACCCAAACGGGACACGGAGGTACTCGTAGTGGTCATCAGGTGTGATAAATGCTGTTTTCAGTATTGCTAAATCATCGACACAATTTGATGATAGCCGCTCGCTAAATCGAGGTCCGTGAAATAACGACAAACCTTTAACTTTTCAAGAAAATGCGGCAAGGGGAATCAATTTTTCACAGTCTTTGAGTTCAGCACCCTGTAGTACACACATATTCGATTTTCTCCGTTCTTTTTCTTTACCAAAAGTATGGGGCTCGCGTAGGGCGATTCTGACTTCCTAATTATTCCACCCTTCCGAAGATCGTCAATTATTGTTTTCACCTCTTGACGTTCGGAATGCGATAAACGATATGGGCAATAGACCACCGGTTTGTCATCGGTAAGGTGAATTGATATTTAAAGAAGATCAGTTTTTCCTAGCTCATTTGTATTTCGCGCAAAACAGTGTCTAAAAGGGTTGACTAGATCAAGCAAACGATTTACCTGGTCGCTTGTAAGACTTTTGTTATACTGTAGGTCGTCTTAATTAAAATACTCGTATTGAGTTACTTTAACTGAAAGATTAGTTGAAAACTGAGGACAAGGAGTTTTGTCTTCAAAACACTGAACACATCTTACTGCGACACGTTTGTGTCAACGAGGTAGCCGTCTTCGCTTTGAGTGATGCATTCTCCAACGTAGTGTTTTTTTCCTGAAACTGGCATCAGACTGCCTGGCACATAAACTTCACCGCTGAGAGCATTTTGTGATGTCATGGCCACAAAGAGTGATGATTTTGCTAGAATAACAACAGCCTCTTGTGCCAAGAAGGGTATTTTCCTAGGTTCTAAATGTAAAAGTTCATTAACGTCATCATGCGTAGTCAGAATTTTTATCCTCTTATTTGCTACTATTAAACTCACTTTGGGCAAGTTCAAAATGGGTTGTCCACTTATTATTGGTATGTCCTGAACTGTATTCGGAACAACAAAGGCTTTTACGTTAGCACTTGCACGATCCACGACCACAGTAAAATTTGTCACTTCAAGTGCGGGAATATTTGAAGCTCAATAACCTGTTAAAACTACTGCGCTCAGCATTATTTTCAGGTCAAATTTTTCGCGGTTTCCTCTTTAATTAAAATAGCTTCGATTCCCGCGTCAACATATGCACGCGATGGCTTCCCACTTACAGAGCAATCGAAATAATATGCCTCAGATTCAACAAATTGTACCTTTAGTTGTCTTCGGCGGTAGTCCTGGTCTGACTGCTCCAATCTTTTGCACCTTTGCATTCTATTTTTGGTTTTGGGCAGGAATTGGCAAAATGTCCTCTTTGTCTACAATTGTAGAATTTTTGTTCGTTTTTAGGATTACCCCTTGATCTCTTTATCAACAAGCTATTCCAGTCACGACCACTAAAAAGGTGAGGACGTCTATGTGACGCATTTGGATCCGAATATTCTACAGCAGTCGTTTCAGATATTAGTGACGACAAATACTTTGCACAGAGTGAGTCCGGTGTTTTGTATCTTCCTGCTCGCGCACCAACTTGTATAGTAGGATCGCCTATTCCATTGATAAGACAAGATACGACGTTTTTGGTTTTATTTCGCAAGCGTTAATAAGCTCCATTTTTCCAAAGCAATATTCTTCCCAAGTGTCTGCTGTGAGCTTGCGTCTATCAACAAGTTTTCTCAATACACAGGCGAAATCTTGATGTCTGGGAAAGAATTTTAGTAATCGACTTTTCCAGACTGCCCAATCAAGGTCATATGACGTTAGGTTATCAAGCCACTTAGGAGCTAACTCACTTAATCGATTTTGCATATTAAAAATCATGGTATATTCGTCCCAACAATTTATTTTACCCAACTGTTCTATCTTTTCAATCCATTTGTAACAACTCAGGTTAGCATTTCCTGGTCTAAACTCCGGAATAAGAGTCTGTTCTAACAAAAACTTTTCTGGACTCCGATCTGATAACTGCACTGTGTTCTATAAGGCGTTCTTCAAGTTTTTCTAATCGATCTACATTATCCGATTGACTAGATTGTGATGGAGGTGGTGTGTAACTCCTTGTCTAGTTACCGCCGACGTAGAATCGATCACACGTACGACTGACCGTACGCGTTTGTCACTACGTTGTAGCTTCCGCCTGCCGTCGCGTTTGTAATCATAACTATGATATGAACTTCCGGTGGAGCTTCTTGAATACGATCTCGAGCGTCTTTTACTCGAACTTTTAAACGGGGATTTTGATCGTCACATAGTGCACAACACTTAGGAGCAAATAGGCACACGCACTGTTATCAGTTAAGAAATAATAGTATAATTTTGTTATTCCTCTTAAATCCTTGAGTACTCTATATATACATTTACGCTCGGTAACCTATGTTAAGTAATTATAATTAATTAATGCGTAACATACTTAAATAGAACAGTAATTTAATTTATACGTTAATCAGAGAAACTGTATAAAAAAAGTAGGCGATGTATATTCCCAGATAGCGGATAATTTATTTACGTCGCAACCAAATTATCTTAATCCAAGGGTCACTACTCGCTACTAGTTCTATGCCAAAGTGTAATATAATAACGACTTGTTACCGCTTAATTTTTACGTTAATTAAGCAGTTTAAAGGATTATACTACTATACAGGGTGTCCCAAATTGAGTAGGATAGCATGGGTATCTTTCTTATTATTAATGATAGAGATCTGATTAAATGAGCAAAGTTGTGTCATTTGGATAGCTTATTTAAATTCTGCATAGATAGATTTGAAATTCCAAACGGTTTAGAAATTATTTAAAAAAAAACTGAAAACTGACAATTTCTTCGAAGTCGAATTTTTTTGTTATAATAAAAGATACGAAAAAATGTTTCTTATAAAAGTTACTTAGTTCAATTGTGTGCACTTAAAAGTGATATTAAAATTAAATTCAAGATGACGGTTATCGAGATATTAGCATCAACTTTCATATTTTAAATGGACGCCATATTGGATTTTTAGATGGTTAGATAGCATATATTTTTCTCTTTTCAACGATGTATTACAACATATGTTTAAATGAAAAAATTTACTGAAAATAATAATTTTAATTTTTTATCAAGTAGGCATCAACACAAATCAGTTTTAAAACAAATTAAACGAAAAAAAAACATTAGAATAACTTTAAACACCAACTAATAATTGTTCTAGCAATTGTTCAAAATGTTGACCGTTATTATTTAAACACAATCCGCAACGTTTTAGAACACTTTTTGTTACGCGTCGTAATGTATTCCCATTAAGACCGTTTATTGCCTGAATAACCGCTTCCCGTAGTTCATCTACATTATTGTACTGGAAATTACTTCCATATATATTACCTTTTAAAGTGCCCCATAAATAAAAATCCAGGGGTGTTAAGTTTGCTGATCTAGGCGGCCATTTTACGGGTGTGTGGGTCGTGATTACCCTGCCATCAAAACGGTTACTTAAGTAGGTGATAACATCTCTAGCGTTGTGTGGAGGTGCGCCATCTTGTTGATACCAAATTTGATTATTTTGTGCCAAAGGTAGGTCGTCAAATAAATCTTCTAAAGATGTTTGAAGCATTTCCAAATAACGTTGAGAGGTTAAGGTTCCATCGAATATTATAGGACCAAGTAAACGGTTTCCCAATATACCACAAAAAATATTATATCTAAATCGAATTTGATTGCGGCATGGAACTGTTATGCGTGGGTTTTCCTGTGCCCAATAGTGTTCATTATGACGATTAAATATTCCACAGTTAGAAAAATAAGACTCATCGGTCCACAAAACGCGATTGATAAAATCATCATTCTCCCTAACTTGATTGATAAACCATCTGCAATAGGTTGATTTGCGGAGATAGTCGTTTGGTTGTAAGTTTTGAGCAATGTGAAATCTGTAAGGGTGATATTTATGCTTTTTTAAAATTCTTGATGCTTGAGACTTGGATACGTTTACTTGGGTTTCTATTTCCCGTGTTGAAATGTTTGGATTTGCTTCCACACAGGCCAGTGTCAACACCTCATCTGCAATGTCTAAATTTATGTTTCGAGTAGGTTTTTTTAAACATCCATACTGCTGCATATTTGAAAGATTTTAATGTTTGGCTGCCTTTTTTCGTGAAAGTTTGTTAAGTATGTTTCGGCAGCAAGGCGACTGTTCTTATTACATTTTATGTATGTACAAAACATATGATATTGTTCGCTTGTTGAAAAATTTGCCATTTGAATATTTTATAGAATAAGTATATCACAACTTATAACTGGGAAAGAGAATACACAAATGCCAATTATTAGTACAACAGATACACTAATTCAACATGATAGTTTGTTATAATTTCATTTGTTTAAGAGAAATCTGATGATGCCTACTTGATAAAAATTAAAATTATTATTTTCAGTAAATTTTTTCATTTAAACATATGTTGTGATACATCGTTAAAAAGAGAAAAAAATATGCTATCTAATCATCTAAAAATCCAATATGGCGTCCATTTAAAATATGAAAGTTGATTCTAATTTCTCGATAACCGCCATCTAGAATTTAATTTTAATATCACTTTTAAGTGCACACAATTGAACCAAGTAACTTTTATAAAAAACACTTTTTCTTATCTTTTATTATAACAAAAATATTCGACTTCGAAGAAATTGTCAGTTTTCAGTTTTTTTTAAATAATTTCTAAACCGTTTGGAATTTAGAATGTATCTATGCGGAATTTAAATAAGCTATCCAAATGACACAACTTTGCCCATTTAAGCAGATCTCTATCATTAATAACAAGAAAGATACCCATGCTATCCTACTCAATTTGGGACACCCTGTATATATAAGATAAATATTGGGGATAGAGTCAGTTCGTTTATTTATTTAGAAGAAACTTCTTTTAACCATTTCAAGCTTTCGAAAATTGTTTATTTTCTTCATCAGGATAGATTATAAAGTTTACAATTATACAAACATAATATGACATCTATATAGATAAACAATTTTCGAAAGCTTGAAATGGTTAAAAGAAGTTTATTCTAAATAAATACGCAATCTGACTGTATTCCCAATATTTATCTTACATATACATTATAAGAACAGTCAATATTACTAATTTTATATATATATATATATATATATATATATATATATATATATTGCTGTGAAACCTTCTAAATTAACTGGTCCGTTGACTTTCTTCTGTTAGTCGCCTCTATACTCTTTTCCGCCTAGGCTGCTCACCTAGTCAAACCTTCATCCTCATTCATAAAAAAACAAACACATTCCTACCACAAACATCAACGTTAACTCTATTTACATCAATATGCACAATACATTAAAATTTCAAAATTAAAATTCAGCATAAATTTAAGTATCAGAAAATTTCAAGATTAAATTTGTTATCATTATAATGTGCATCAAGAATTAAAGTCCTTGTAGGATGCCTACTAATTAATATAACAATATATGCAGACCTGAGTCTGAGTACAAAGGGAGCATCTCCCTCCCTTTACGTTAATTAACCAGGTTCGTCTAATTGAGCTCAAAGACATACCCAAATTTTCATCAAGAACATAAATACTAAATACTCCTTTCTACTTAAACAAGAAAATTTCGCCTTAAAATAAAAAATTTGTTGTTAGTCCAAATTCACTACTGTCAGTTTTAAGTAAACAAATTATAAAGTTATTCAACACACACCAAAACATCAAAAATCGAACAACAAAGCATAAGTTACCTGAAGGTTACTGCACTAGTGGCTTCAACGTACATCGTCCTTGCTAATTTCATCATTCCAACTGGGTTATATTTAGGTCCTCGGATTACTGGTCGCTTTTCAAGATTTTCTCTACACCACCATTCATCTAAAGTTGTTTCAGAGCTTCTCAGGACTCCTCTATGTATATCAAAATCTTGTTTTGTGGATCCAATCACGATTACGAATACCATTTAATTATTAACACCCCCGAAAATAGCAAAGAAATTCATACTTCTTTCACGCTATACGCCAAAACTGCCTACTTTTGTTTATTCATTTGTCGTTGCAAATTTGAATAATTGGTACAGTACTCGCGATTATAACTAGACTTTATTACCTTACATCTTCTTTTCTAAGTGCACTAAATTACTTTCATTGTAGCACGTAAAGAACAAACTGTTTTAAAGTATTAAATATTCACCAAAATATACGAGCAAACTGTTTAAATTATTGCATCAAAATCGAAAAATTAAAGCATCGAATAATCAAAATCTAAGAGAGTGAAACTCATATTAACACGGGTATATATAATCGCTAGCCTATACGTCGCTTTTGTCCCCAAAACGGACAGTTTCTAGAATTTCTCATACTATGTTCCCATCTCGCCCGCCCGTGCGTCGGTTCTTATTAAATTTGCACTCGCACCAGTTAAATCTCAGATTTTTCCACACGGCACGCAACCACGTCCGAGAATAACTAATTAATTTTGTATCGAAATCGTTACGTTTACACCTCATATCTGCATCTTATTTTCAACCAATCGTGACCCTCGTGACGTTGCTCAAATCCCGCCTTTTACTATATGTATCTCTGTCTTGCGCATATTATCCGTCTCTATCTAACCTGTTCTTAGTGGTGCAAATTGATATTCTTTATTATCGATTATTTCAGTCCACGTGGACTGTTATCTGGGTTAAATAACCCCGTATCTAGCCTTCCGTGAATATTAAGCGACGGTTTCTACAAGATTCTCTGTAACCATTTGTTATCTTTAAAATTTACGCAGAACGAGCCTTTTAAAATACGCAGGTGTTCAATCGTCCTATTTCTAACTAACACTTCTACGATTTGAATATTATTGGGTTTTACAAGCTTTTATGCGTATTATATGTTCTAACGGTTCAATTAACTCCAATTAAAATAATACCCTTTAATTTTTAGTGAATCCTAATTAAATATTCAATTATTATCTGTACATTTTGTTTAATACTTGTTACCCAAACTTGAATCAATTAATATAAATTTTGCACGTAATTTCCATTTGTTTCTTTACTCGGAATAATTAAATTACACGTTGAGCATTTTTAATACTGCTTCTTTTTATATAAAGCGTCTTGTAAATAATTTAAATCTATTATTTTTAATAAAACGAATGAAATTTTTATTCTCCACGGTTGATGCCCGCTTGATGCCTACTTGATAAAAAATTAAAATTATTATTTTCAGTACATTTTTTCATTTAAACATATGTTGTGATCCATCGTTGAAAAAAGAAAAAAATATGCTATCTAACCATCTAAAAATCCAATATGGCGTCTATTTAAAATATGAAAGTTGATGCTAATATCTCGATAACCGCCATCTTGAATTTAATTTTAATATCACTTCTAAGTGCACACAATTGAACTAAGTAACTTTTATAAAAAACATTTTTTCGTATCTTTTATTATAACAAAAATATTCGACTTCGAAGAAATTGGCAGTTTTCAATTTTTTTTAAATAATTTCTAAACCGTTTGGAATTTTGAATGTATCTATGCGGAATTTAAATAAGCTATCCAAATGACACAACTTTGCCCATTTAAGCAAATCTCTATCATTAATAATAAGAAAGATACCCATGCTATCCTACTCAATTTGGGACACCCTGTATAAAGGTACTCGCGATAGAGAATTTATTATCCTTATTATTGCGCAGTAAAAACACAAATACAACTTTCACATCTCACAAAAAAATACATCACGAAACGAAAACAGAAAAAAATGTAAATTTTGCTATGCACTCGTAATTAATACAATTAACAGGTCTATCCCGACGCTGCACTGTAAACTTCCACTTAAAAACCGGTTGCAAGAAGCAAAACGAACATTCTCAAGGAAGGTTTATTTTCAACTAACTCTACAGTGCTGTTCTCAGTTTATCCTATATTTCAAGGGTAGTCCGGCTGCTACATGCCTCAGTTGCCACCCTTTTTGTATGAGAGAAGGTCACGGTCGTGCGTGAGGTTGTTTTTACATCATTGTGCACCTGCTAGGAACGCGAACATATCGATTTCTTTTCATCTAGTAAGTGCCCCCAACAATAATCAAAAGTTAAACTACGTCACTCTTTCATGCATGCTCAACTCCCTATTAGTTCCATGACTATGTAGTGATTAACCATTTTTGGATTGCGTTATTTTGTGGGATAATCTGTACCATATAAGTTGTAGCTATAGTATTTGTCTATTTATTTGTTGGAAACACCGCTTGTCTGTTAGCCATTGTTATTTAACCTTGCGTTGCTATTATATATACAAGGTCAGTCAGCATATTTTTGTATACAACTGTATCTTGGTTGATTTGTTTATCAAGATTGCAATAAACCTGCATAACGAAATGACGAGTTGTTCATTACTTCTACCAGGTTGTAACCATTTTTACTACAGGAAACCACAAGTCTAGGATGGGTTTCGATACCTGGACAAACAATCATAATAGCAGCAACTTCTCGTTCGAGCTTTTAATATCCTTTGCTCGTAGATGCTAAAATAGAACTGTGATTTTTAAAAAAGAACTTTAACGATCTGTAATATACCGAGAACTAGAAGAATTGTAACGGGCATTTTTGTAGTTTAACATTTTTCGCTTCTTTTCTGTTAACGTACTTAAAAATACATGGTTTCTTTGAGATCGCTGTTTGTATAAAGGAAATACTTCAGAATAATTCAGATTTGTATGCAATTTAACTCGTCGGTATTACTTTAAAAGTAGATAATTTGAAGATTGATTTTCATTAATAAATAAATTACTTTCCAACTTATCGGAAATGATAAACCGTGGTAATTAATTATGTAGATATGAGTGCGGCATTTCACGTTTTGTATGTTCCTTATGTTATTATACCAGTCTAGATAAGAGTCGATACGCGGTTGGTATAACAACGATTGATATATCTACGGACAACAGTTCTAGTTTGTTCTTTTGTTCCTATATGTTAATTACGTTACGTTGTTAGTTTCGTGCTTGGTTCCGATATATGTTAATTACGTTGAGTTGTAGTTTGTTGCTCGTTCCTATAGATTGTTTACGTTGAGAAGACTGTTTGCTGTTTGCTTTGAAACGTATGAAAACAGATGAGGAGTGTTAGTTTCGTGTTTGGTTTTCTATATATTAATTACGTAAAAGATACTGTTTGCTTTTACTTTGAAGAGAGTGTGGAAAAACGCGATATTTTTTTGTTGAAGCCAAGCTCGTTTTTCACTAAATAAACTGTGATAAAATACAAAGAACGGTATATAATTTGTTATAAAGTGCCTATAATGTGTATTTAAAGTGGTTTTGTGTATTAGTAATATTTACTCGTTCGGAGTACCCAATGTAAAATCTGCAAAATCGCTCTTTTTATTGTGAACCTATCTTCATTTTTACGAGGTCGTTCTAAATGTCTATGTGGTTGGCGCGGAGTTTGAATTGGTAATCATAACCTATTCAATTATATTCCTAGGTGTTTAATTCTTGTATGATGTTGGACGAAGAACAAAATTCCGTGATCACTGTTGCTTCTACAGAGGTAGAAAGAGCTCCCGATCTTATTCGAATTCCGCCCCGATAATAACGTCGCATAGATTTTTGGCGCCCAACGTGGGGCTCGATTTTTTTTTGATTGGCTCGATTTTTTTGATTGGCTCGATTTTTTTTTTATTGGCTCGACTTTTTTTGAGGGGCCCAATTGGTGTATCGGCTCGATTGTTTTTGGTTGCTCTTGATTTTCTAAATTTTTTTTATGACGTTGATTTTTTTTGGCCTTGATTTTTTTTTTTTGGTGTATCGGTTCGATTTTCTTTTCTGCCTATATTGGCTGGCTCTAATTTTTTTTGTGGTGTAGTCTTGAATCTTTTTCCTTCGCTATATAGAAATTCCTTGATTGTAATTTTTTTTTTGTGTAAATTATCAGAGTTGTGTTTTCGCTGGTAATTTGGTTCTGGAAAACACTGGCGCCCAAGTTTTCTGTACACCACCTTTCTTTTTCTATTTTCTTCACGTCACTTTCGCTACCTCACTTAAATATAATCCTAATGTCACCGATCTAGATCTGGTTGTATTATACGACTTTTTTTTTCCTTCTTGATACCACAGTTGAAGCCTTTCGTTACTTTTTCCAGTTTTCCGTTTGTCGTTCCCTAGCTTACTTGCGGCTTGACACTTGTGTCTTATGTTGGCTATTGCTGTTGGTTTCCTTCCTCGCTACTTTTCTTTTCTTTTGGTTACTGCGCGCGCGAAACCAATTTCTTGAGGTTGGAAACTGTGCTGTTTCTTTTCTAAAGAGACATCCGTCCTTTGACGACTTTTGGCAGCGTTTATGCCTTTACACCTTGGTCCTCTTCGATTGCTACTGCTTACCTATCTTTCCCTGTGGATTTCTTTACTCTTAGTTTTGTCCGACGTTTTGATCCAGAACCTCCGGATCCCTCCCGTGAATCTTTCTTCTGGCTAGTTCTACCATTTGTTCACTATTTAACTGTTATAGTCGCTTTCTACATCCATTCCCTGAGGTAGGCTTCATATCAATTTTCTTTCCCTTTAGGGATTTCGACTTGATCGCTTCTGTAGGTCTGTTAGCCATACTCTGCTTGAGTAATCGTTTCATACGAATCTGTGTTACCTCAGTTGGAAGTATTCTAGATTGTGTACTAGCTTGCCTTTGCTCTTTACTTTGTCTTGGTTCTTTCTTTGCTGCACACTTGAGGTTGACAGTTTTGTCGTCTGGTTGGTTTGCTACGAGTTTTCTTCCTCATTTTTTGTTCTTTCCTTTTGGTTTCTCCGCGGGAAGCCAAAACTTTTCTTTGAGGGGGAGAACAGAAATGTCGCTTTTGGGGACATCCGTCTGTTGACGATTTTGAAAGTAGCTAAGACCTTTGATCCTCATTGGGTGTTTACTTAATGCTTTCTTTACCTATTCTGTCGTTGTTGGTTACGATAGATGACTTTGTCTTCTTTTGAAAAAAAATGTGTTTTTTTTTCTTATACTGGTGTTGGCCCTTCGAACCGGATAAAAAATTTTTTTTTGTTTGGTTCCTTATCTGTCGTTTTTTTTCTTTTTCTTTTTTTTCTTTTTTCTTTTACCCGACGTCTCTATTTTGCTAGGGGGAATTTGTAACGGGCATTTTTGTAGTTTAACATTTTTCGCTTCCTTTCTGTTAACGTACTTAAAAATACATCGTTTCTTTGAGATCGCTGTTTGTATAAAGGAAATACTTCAGAATAATTCAAATTTGTATGCAATTTAACTCGTCGGTATTACTTTAAAAGTAGATAATTTGAAGATTGATTTTCATTAATAAATAAATCACTTTCCAACTTATCGAAAATGATAAACCGTGGTAATTAATTATGTAGATATGAGTGCGGCATTTCACGTTTTGTATGTTCCTTATGTTATTATACCAGTCTAGATAAGAGTCGATACGCGGTTGGTATAACAACGATTGATATATCTACAGACAACAGTTCTAGTTTGTTCTTTTGTTCCTATATGTTAATTACGTTACGTTGTTAGTTTCGTGCTTGGTTCCGATATATGTTAATTACGTTGAGTTGTAGTTTGTTGCTCGTTCCTATAGGTTGTTTACGTTGAGAAGACTGTTTGCTGTTTGCTTTGAAACGTATGAAAACAGATGAGGAGTGTTAGTTTCGTGTTTGGTTTTCTATATATTAATTACGTAAAAGGTACTGTTTGCTTTTGCTTTGAAGAGAGTGTGGAAAAACGCGATATTTTTTTGTTAAAGCCAAGCTCGTTTTTCACTAAATAAACTGTAATAAAATACAAAGAACGGTATATAATTTGTTATAAAGTGCCTATAATGTGTATTTAAAGTGGTTTTGTGTATTAGTAATATTTACTCGTTCGGGGTACCCAATGTGAAATCTGCAAAATCGCTCTTTTTATTGTGAACCTATCTTCATTTTTACGAGGTCGTTCTAAATGTCTATGTGGTTGGCGCGGAGTTTGAATTGGTAATCATAACCTATTCAATTATATTCCTAGGTGTTTAATTCTTGTATAATGTTGGACGAAGAACAAAATTCCGTGATCACTGTTGCTTCTACAGAGGTAGAAAGAGCTCCCGATCTTATTCGAATTCCGACGCGTGATAATGTCTGCTGCTAACACCAGTGAAATACGTAGGTGTGATTAGGGTAACGTGTGATAAGTTCCATCAACACCCTCCCAGTAAAGGGTGAAGTGCTTCGCTAGTGCAGGACCTCGTGAATCCCACACTTCAAATGCAAGGAAGCGTTCCTGAAGGACTTTCTGTAAGTTGAACTATTTCCTACTTGTTTTTACTTTAAATACCTGTCCGTTGCTTTGCCATACCTTTGGCGTTTTGAGACCTTTTAAATAAAAGAAAAAAAAGAGAAAAATCAATACTACTGGACTACTCATATTAATTGTGTTTACCTATTTATATTTTGTTAAAATTTTATCTGATTTATGTCTAATTGGTGTGTGAGGAAACGTTTCTGCTACTCCCCAATATTACCTCACTTTGTACTATAGATTTGTTATATTGCTTTTAACGTTGTTATATTATATAGATTATCCAAACAGTTTCTTTTTTTACATTCTACAAAGTACTGAATAATTTAGACTTTTCATTACTGCTATAATTGTTCTCTTTTTTTTCAGGTTTGCTTAACTATTTTCTTGCAGGTATTGTTACTAACTCCTTACCGCCGCGTACATCATAGGTCAGTCTGCTTTCTACACCCCCCCCCTATTCTCCGATTGAGCCCGGCCATTTCTTTGACTTTCTTTGTGTTACGTAGCATAAATTTGGCGCTCAACGTGGCTGCCACGAAAAAAACGTAACAGAATAATCTAAATTCCAATAAAAGTATCTGATTCAATAGCTGATAAATATGTTCGAACAAGGGATAGTAGAAACTTCTGTATTCGTTGTTAGTGTGGATGTGTAAACACTTTCAACAACTCTTCAAAAGCATTAAACACACAAATATTAGCGAAGATAAAATAAATAGAGCGTTAGGGTAGATACTCATTTTCAGAAATGGTTTTTTTATTCAGGAACTTTTGATTTATACTACTTAAAATTACAAGTCATTGCTAAGTTTATTTCTTCTCTAAATTGCTTGAGTTAATAATAAATCAAATCATTTGTGGCATGTTACTTCCACGCTAACTTTTATGTTCAATTGCTGTGACATGCTAAAACGAGAAACTGTTGTATGCTTTTTAAATATCTGAAAAATTTTAATTCGCATATATTTTATAAGCACCTTGTATACCATTAAAATATAACAATACCGAATTTGAATAAAGGTGCTTGGGTGTTTTCTAACTTCAGACACAATTATCCTAGAAAGCAGATATGACAAAGTTTAAAATAACTTTTCGCCTCTGAAAAACTATTCAATACACTAGTACTTTAAGTCACATCAAAAATTTGTACATGTTCAGGCATTGAGAATTCTAAACGTTTGCAATACGGGAAATAACCATCAGATGAAATACCTTTAAAGCTGTGACATGTGCTCCCTTGAGAAGCACGGATTGCCAGAGACTCAGGTTGACCTTTGCTCACTGTCAACCTCAATATCATTCTAACATTTTTACCGCTACTGTGTTAGCTATAAACACATTTTAGCTTTGCAGAGACTCCATGTGTTTGCCACCATTTCTGCTCTACTTTATTCCCGTTCGATTGACGTTAACCAATTCTATGTTCATTTAGTTCAGTTACAATCTGAGAACTTTATACCCTGGAGATATTAGTTTGGCATGCAGTGTATACTTTTAGAGTGAAAAATGGTGTTGAAAATAACTTCAAATTTTTGTTTAAAAGGTTCCTCTTGAAAATATTTTACGGTGTAGGATTTAGAGACGTTTTAGTGTTCTACTACAAATTTAAAATTGCATACAGAATTTACTCATTACAGCTTTAAATATATTTCCTAGTATCTAGCATTTCGTGTATAAAATAGGATTAAAGACACTTTAGCAATAGATTATATGATGATCAAATTGAAAACTAATCTCGAGGACAAAATCGCCCTAAAATAAAACCCCGAATCAACACCGAGATGAAGCTGCAAACGAAGCCTCAGTAATTTTGTAAAATATATCCAACAAGATTAACATGGAAATAATCTGATTAACATTACGGCGTAAAAGCATTGACGTGTTCACTGGATATGTACGTGTGGTAAAAGTTCTGTTGGCGACTGAAACAAAAATATTGCTAAGCTGGAAAAAAAGCAAAGAAGCGTAAAACGTTCTAAAAAATATAAATATATTAACTAACCTCTATAAAGTCACAAAAAATACAGTTGCGCTGTACGGTCAATTAATGCCTTTAGCACGACGCTTTTCTGCTATTGCGTGTCGATTCATGCACCCTGAATAATTAACCACCTACTATTATATACAGGGTGTGGCATACAGGCTGAGAACAGATAAAATGGTATTTCCTAAGTAAAATTTCCTTTTCATATGAAGTAATGCTATATAGATATTTGTATCCAGGTTACAGAGTATTAAAAACCTTTATTTAACAAATTACGAACACTAAAAAATGAAGAATTGACTTGGTAAGTTACTTTGTTGTATGCATATGGATATTGTCGTAGGATATTTTTTGTTCTTTTTCTAAAATATGCCTATTATTTTGCGCAAAATTCTCTTCGTCCATATTCTTTCTAGCTCTTGCTATTTTTAAGTAATTAAACTTTTTGTGAATACCACTATTTTTACTGCTTAACCTTGAAAATTGAGGTAACAGGAACATGACCAAAAATGCTTTGACTACGATGTTTTCTATCAAAACATCATTATAAATTGAATTTATCTTTCCCTAGACGTTTGTAATTTGCTTAATTAGTGAAATAAACCTCTTAAAAATTACATACTCAGATGAAGAATTAGCAGACATGGTTTTATTTACGACGCTGTAAACGGAAATACTGTGTTAGCTGTGCATCGTTGAACATTTTCCAAATCGAGGTGGTCCCAATAGGAAGATTTTTTAAGATTTCACGCTTACCTACGCGAAACTGACCCGTTAAGACCCTACAGCTCTAGCAGAAGGCCTCAAAATGTAAATACAGTCTTGCTCGAGGAACGAATCTATCAGATTGTTGAGACGAATCCTGAAACTTGTACCATAAAAATTGGAAGAATAGAAAAAGTAAGCCACATGAGAGTCTAACGAATAATTTATTGTACCCTTACCAAATACAGAGAAACGCGCACTTTCTGCCGAAGATTATCAACCACGTCGTTAAATGTAATCAGAACTTTCATTTCATTAGTTCATTTTATTTACGAACGAAGACGGATTTAAAAAAACGCGTAGTTAAATTTCATAATAACCATCTGTGGATTGATGAGAGTTCTCATGATATAATTCAATCTCGGCATCTGTAACGATTTTCTGTTAATGTTTGGATGGGAATAATTGGCAGTTTTTAATCGGTTCTGTAGTACTACCAAAGTGACTGAACATTCTGAAAATTACCCATCTTTTCGTGTTATAGGAGATCGTTCATATAAATTTGTTACCTCTTCTTCATCTAAACCTGCAAATTTACGCCAATGTAAATTAGTAATCCCTACCTCTAATCGATCTGAAGTTTTGAAAATATCTCATGGTGATGCAACCTCTGCACATTTAGATGTTACAAAAACAATATCAAAAATTTCTGATTTTTATTATTGGATCAATTTAAAACAATCTGTTTGTCGTTACATTAAAAACTGTAAAATTTGTGGTGCACAAAAGAGTTCACAAGAAGCTCGGCCCGGATTAATGGGTTCGTTTAAAGATGTATCTAATCCATTTCAATTAATTTCTCTTGACTTATTAGGACCCTTTCCTCGATCTAAGATAGGTAATCAATACCTATTAGTTGTAACTGATTGGTTTTTAAATTTGTTTTCATTCACCCTCTATCGAAAGGTACGTCTTTCACAATCATTAAGTTTTTAGAGCAACAAGTTTTTCTTATCTTCGGTGTACTTCAAGTTATTCTCTGTGACAATAGTTTACAATTCTTTTCGATAGCTTTTCAAAATTTTGTAAAAAGTTATAAAATTCAAAAGAGTTGGTTTAATGCCAAGTAAACCCGAACGCGTTAATCGTGTAATTATTACCGCTATCTCTTCATATATCGAATCTAATCATACTAAATGGGACAAAAATAGATTTCAAATTGCACAAGCTTTGAGTATGAAACATGAATCTACTACTCTCTTCTCTCCGTCATTTTTAGTCTTTGGGCGTAATACCGTAATTGATAGTAGTTATTATCGCTCGGTTCCCGATAATAACGATGTAATTGTATATTATGAAAAAATACATTGGGATAAAGATCAACCGCAATTACCATTAATCTTTACAGTCTTCAGTCCCGAGACAACCATCCATCGCATAAGAGTGGTGTTCCCCCATTCCGGGCTGCTGACCACACCTTGGCTGGTTGAGTAGCGCTTTACTATCCACCGTTCCTTTATCGCTTTCTGCTCAATGCGAGCCTTTCTTCACATCTCTTCTACCTGGGTTGCTGCATAGCACATAACCTCCCACTTCCCTCTTTTATCGTCCCTTATTCCTCTTTTCCTTTTTACTTTTCGAAGTCGCTGCATGGATAGATGGTTGTTAGTTTACCACATTGGGCTGTGTGCGTGGAGGACGTCCGTCTAGCCGTGCATCGCCACTGTCTATCGTCGATATACCGCGACAGTACACGTTGTTATTGTCTTAGCTTCGCTGACCAATCAACTCGACATTGGAGTGCAGAGATGCACTCCCGATCGAATTAGTCCCGCATGCTTTCAACTGAACAAGCTGGTTTACGGAGCTCCTCCCTTCTAGAAGGCATGTGTAGGAAACTTCCAAATATAAATCCCCCGTGTTTTGTTATTAAATTTAAAGGTGTTGCGGTGTGCATCGAGAAAAAGGGCTCCGGACCAAAAGTGGGTTCTACGTCTCAAAAAAAAAATTCTTTTATCGTAACATTTTTTCGTACCTAAAGTTTCAGATTAAATTTTAAATGTCTAGTATCTATCGTTTATTACAGAGAATCTTAAGGATTTTATTTTATCGACTTATTCTGTAACCATGATTGGTTAATTATCTTTTCTCGAAAATACATTGGAGACATTGTCGTATCTTATCTATAGTTTTAACCCATAGATGGTTAGGTGTTTATCGTTATCTTTTTCTTTATCTCCGAGATGTTATCTTTACCGTGCCGTTACCAATAAGTTAATTACCGATACCTTTTTTAATATAAAATACCTCGAGAAATCACTTTATTAATTTATTGTTCCGAACCCTTGAAGTTCATGACTAAAAGTAGGATTTGTTATCATTGTGTAAAGGAACAAACTCATACATTGGTATTGGATATGATGGGGTAGGTTAAGTAATTAGGTATTATAACTGCGGTACCATTGTTAATTTATTAACGTAACGTTGCAGTTGACGCATTATACCTGCTTTATTTTGCCGAAGCTACGTTAAATTTCTTTAGCTTTTGAAAATGTATTTAACGAGATAGATAAAATTTGCACGTATACATAAATAAACGTGCAAGAAAACTTTTGTAGTTAGCCTTATACTGTAGCAATAACTATGTGTCTCGTGCCTCCGAAGAAATTTATGCGGTCAGGATGCAACAAACGAATCAGTGCGCACTCAGTTCAAGTAAGCCTTAAAATCGAGGGGTTGTTTAATTCCGTTTCCTAGTATCGCAACTTTTGCTATGGTGTAAAAAACCAGGTGGCTGCTAGAGACAAAAGTAGTTTAGGTCCCAGTAAATATGTAAGCTCTCGGACAAAAAGGCATTTTTGGTTTTTGTTTTATTTTTGAAGCTTTATGACGAAGTTACGTTTTATTTTAAAGTTTTCAGGTATTAGATTTAGTAATTTAGAAAACAGGGACTTTATTTTAATATGTGTCAGAATCCCCATTTAATTAATGCAATTTCGTTGATACTGTGAAACCCCGGGATTAGCACCGTCGACACGGATCTCGGCGCCAGTTGCTTATCTTTGCAAGCGTAAGTGCTGGCGCAGGGTTTTGGCGTAAGAAGTAGTTCATCTACTCACGAACACAGGCAGAAATAAGTGGTATAAGACATTTAAGGTGAGGACCACCGATTAGTTCGGCAGATTCTATCGTACCACCACATCTACCTTAGCGATAAACTTACCGTAACGTTACCGGGTAGTGCTGTCGCGAGTGCTTTGTTCCCACGCATTTTTGCTGTCTTACCGTCTCGTCAGGGAAGTCCTACCGGTAGAAGCAGCGACTCCAACAACGCAACAGGATAACGCAGAATGGACCGCGCCCCAAGACTAACAACATTCAATAGTACTCCAGGATACGTGTTTGTAATAACCGTAATTCATTTGCCCAGGAATTTATTGATAGGGTTGAGTGTTATAGCTTTAACTAGGTCATGAATATTCATATAACACATTTGCAAAAAAAAACCTTGTAGCGTGGGTAATGCAAAAACAACGTATGGATTCCAACTTGTAATACTTTTTATTCATAGCGTGTATATTGAGTACTGAACTAAATATTGCAATATAGTAAACAAAACAAACAAATACTTAACAAGGTCACGTAATTATTAAACGGATTACGAAAATCTGCTGTCATCACGGACTGTTGAAGACGTACTACCCTGTCCTCTACATCTTAGGGCCCGATAGGTTCTACTGGATACGGTGGGTTTTCCTGGTTCGTTCCGGTAATTAGATGGGGCGCTACAACTTTGTTTTTTTACTAAGGAATTCACAGTTTAATTTCTTGTGTACTTGTATATGTATGTGTGTGAGTATGTGTGTGTGTGTACGTGTGTGTGTGTGTGTGTGTGTGTGTGTATGTGTGTGTGTTGTGTGTGTGTGTGTGTGTCTATATATATATATATATATATATATATATATATATATATATATTAAATTTTGGGGTCAACAAAGCAATTTCCTAACACCCTGTATAGAGAAAGGAACCATTTATATACGCGCAAAATTAATTTCAATTATTTCATTTAAATTAACAAGTATTGACATAGTTTTTTAATTAGGGATTAAAAGTAATAGATTCATAAAGAAAATCAATTGTATAAACCAATAGAAATTATTAATTAATTTAATTTATTTTAATTTAAGGGGTTATAACATCAGAAAACGCAGCAGAGCATGAAAAATCAATAATTTCAAGGAAAAAGCTTTCTTAACAAACGGACAGACGTCGGTTATATAGAATACCATGAAAACAAACTCCGAGAAATGTTATTTTAAACGATCATTAATTTAGCACACCTGCACTTTGGAAAAGTCACCTTCCCCTTATTTCTGTAGATAACAAAGCGAGCTTCAAGGAAATATTGTTCAACCGTCGGTGGTTTCGCATAAACGCTAACAAAAGCTTCTTAACGAGCAGAAAGGATGCACAATTAATAATATGTTACAGAATGAGACAAGCATAGAAGCATGCATTTTAGTAGGCACGTATTCGATCTACGTGGGGTTCATAAAGACGCGGGCAGCTATATCGATTTTCTACAACTCAAGCAAGGTTAATATGCGACATCAAATATGCATAAGACAGGAATAGAGATATTACAGGCGAAGTTTTAGACGTCACTGAAATGTATGATTGGTCGAAATAAATAGTTTTAGAACAGACAAGCACGCGCAGGTGGATGTGATAGTTTGTTTAATATAGCGTATTGACGAGGAATTTTTCTAGAAGTTTTAAACGGTTACACAAAATTTGCGGAAATGCTATTTTGCAATTAGGTATTTTGCGTAAAGTGTGGCCAAGAGGGACCTGGTTTTATGATATAAATACGATAGGAAAATTAATAGGGCTTTCGTTAACTTTGCATCGCTTAACGACGTACAAAAATCAATTGACGAGGCTTGTAAGTATGAAAAATTTGTAAATTCAGTGGTACAGTATTAGATTGTTGTGGCCCTATAGTTAGAAACGCGAATAGTGTCGAGTTTATTTAAAATTTAACTGAGGTCCAACGAATACTTTAACAAGCTCGTAAATTAATAATGCGATAATAAACAAGTGTAATATACATGGATTTGAATATTGAAATGGATATTGAATGGGTAGCACGAAACGCAGCTTAGAGTATGTTCATCTTTAAACATCTGGTGGAGCCGCACGCTTAACCACTAGGCCGAAGGGTTCAGGAACATAATACATCGTCAACGGAGATGGAATCTTCAAGATTTTCCAGGTAACGCATTAGAATTTGCTGTTTTTTTATAAACTGTTGAAATTATTTGTGATGAGTGAGAGTGAACTTTGATGGTATTTTTCGTTATTTTACGTATTGAAAAGGATACGTATAGCTGACTATTAATATGGTATTTTGAATATAAAACACAAGGTGTACGTAAAGCTTATTGAATTGCTTGATGAATTTAAATTTAATTGTTAAGAGTACGTGGGTTTTTTTTTAAGTTTGTAGTAATAGTGTGCAAAGTGGAAAGCATACATTAATAAACTGGGTTATCATGAGCTCACCATACTCCAGTGTGTAGTACTAAACAAAGTTAGGGTACTATTTGGGGCCCATTTACTGCTGTTGCATTAAATGTGTTAGAAATTTCCACTTTAAAAACAAGTTCTTTACAAAGATAACATTTATTGAGGTGTACCTTGAGCACCGAACTGTAAATAACTTTGAATTATTATTTGTAACTAGTGGTTAATAAATATTGTATGATTGTTGTATTACTTTGGTGATTTTATTGAATGGTGTGTGAACGGTAAAGAGAATGATAGTAAATTTAGGTATACGAGAAGAAGCACAGCTGAGCTAGCCAGGGAAGCTGCTGAAGAAATTAATTTGATAGAGCAGAAAGCGGGTAAGAAAGATTTTGTAAATTTTTATATTTGTGCAAATTAATTTTTTTGAACTGGCGCGGTACCAGAGCATGAGTTCGAATGTTTTTTAGAAACTACCAGTTCCTGTGACCTAAAGGCACACTCCACGGAGCTAAAAAGACGTTCCACGCAATATATATATATATATATATATATATATATATATATACAGGGTGAGTCACGAGGAACGTCACAAAACGGTATATTTGTTCAAAGTTTTGCCACAGTAAATCTGTGTAAGTCCGACTACATTTTAAAATTATTTTTATATGTACAGGGTGTCCCAAGAAAAAGTTGCATATCGAAGTTATATTTTTTCTTGTGGAACATCCTATTTTTCGTTGCAATTTTGAATTGTACGTGGATAATAAACTAGACTTCCATGAAAGCTCATTATACCTAAATGCAGAGCAATTTGATTTATTTCGCTTTTTCTAAAATTCTAAGGTTTCGTAAAAAATAAATAATTCTAAAATCAATTCGCCCAGACAAATTTGTTGTTAACACTTAATATTAAACCGTACCCTTCACTGATCAAGTAACTTACTAAAAGCAGATTCGATACAGGGTGTTCAGAAGATACAGTTTCAATATTGACAGATTCAAAGTATAATATCGTTGTTATTTTTAATGGAACATCCTGTATTTTATCACTTAGTCTTATAGTAATTTTGATTGTCTTTCAAACGGTATTAGGGTTGCCTATACCTATCTCTTCGAACTTTGACGTAATTTGCATATTTTTGAAATTTAACATGTATTTTCATACCACTCAATATTATTTTTGACAAAAAACACCCTAAATTCTAGCTCATGATTTTGTGGGATTAGCATTCAGTTCTGCACCTTTATAAACAGAAATTAGATCTTTATTATTAAAAAGTTTAAATAATGCACATACTTTACAGGGATAAGTAGATAAGTAACTACCTAATTTTCAAGTTTGTATAAATTCCTATTTTCACATTATGACGCTTATAATACAATTTCACTCCGGCAATAGGTAAATTATATTCCGTTTGCTAGCAGTAGTCATTCGTAGTTAATATAAATTAGTGAATTACATAAGAGCGAATGGCAAATAGACTAGAAATAAAACTGTATCCTAATAAACCCTATCATCAAAGACTCCGAGAATTAGCTTCATATTTTATTAATAAGTTTCTGAAATATGTACAGCTATAAAGTACACCTCAAGTTAACCTTAACAATTCATCTGAAATTTATATGAGTAACATTTTAGAAGCTCGGTAGGACGGTATTGTTATCAGTAATCGAATACACGGGTTATCAAAATAAGATAATAAAAAATATTGTTGAGTTTTTAAGTATAAGCTTTCAGAATCGTGTAAGGAACCATCTAGTGAGTTATAGTTCAAATTTGAAAGATTAATCTTAAAACCAATAACTGCTTAAAAGATCAGCTTGAATTTGAAGCAGGAAATGGCAACTCCAAAATATACGTAGACTGATTCTACATTGAGACGATTTCAATCAAGTATTGTGAAAAACATTGCGTTCGTGCGTGTTTTGTGTGTTGTGTGTTTGCGCGCATGCGTGTAAGTATGTGTGTGTGCGCGGTTGTATGCATATATGTATTTACGCCTCTGTGTACATATATTATAAAAACAAAAATAAAATCAAAATCAAACAGTTTCAGAGTTTCAAACAAACATCTTAGGATTCTTATATATCTAAACAAGTTTTTAATGTCGATTTAGGAAGTAAGAAAAAGAACTACAGCTCACACAAGCAAAGATGGGACCCAGAAAATGTGCGAACTAAAACTAAAACTAAAAATATTATGTAGTGTTCTCTTGGGGTCTTTAGTAGAGGTGATTAGAAACAAAGTCGAAGACCATTTCACATTTAATTTAATTAACGCTTTAAAGTGCAGTACAACCGTTACATCTTAGGGTTAGACTTATAATGTTCTTATTCTATATTAGTTCTTAACTGCTAACAATAATTATGAATTATGCTTACTTAATAATTCCAATTACACCTAGCCTAGAGTTCGTTGCACATGTACTTCCTATTGATTGTCTTCCTGTACAATTCCGCACTTTGCACTTCCTATAATAAGTCACTCACCTTTTAAAGGCATAAAACTTAATTCAATATAATAACTATAAATTATTAGGATATTCGGCTATTACACCATCACACCTACACGGGGTGCACTAAAAAAATTTTTGTTTTTCAAATAAAATTTATTCTAAATTAGTAGTACATGTCTCATACTGCTCCTTGCAATTGTGTTACAATATGTTATATAATTTTGTCCTGTTCTTATGGATTTCTACTAACTTATTATCTATCTTAACTATAACATTAGGATTCTTATCTAAAACTACTTCATATGGGCCTACAAATATTGGATCTTTTTTATTAAGAGATGTATTCTTAACCAACAACTTATCTCCTAATTTATAATTGACATGCTTAGTTTTGATATCAAACTTATGCTTTCGTTTACTTTTGGATTGTAATAAATTATATCTCGTTTCATTTCCAGCGACTTGCAATCTATACTTAAGTTCTGCTGGATAATTATCAAAATTATATAGTGGGTCTACTGAGTTTACCACGTTTGACGGTATTTGATTAATTTTCCCAAACACTAATTTGTGCGGGGTATATTTAGTTTCCGTATGCACTGAATTATTGTATGCAAAACACCAATAAGGTATCCAACTGCTCCAATTATTTGAATACTGCGGACATTGGATCCTTAAATATGCTGCTAAATTTTTATGTGAGTTTTCGAGCGCACCGATAGTTTCATGCTGATAAGCTGTAGAATTTAACTGCTTTATATTTAATAATTTGCAAGTTTCCTTAAAAATCTCTGACATGAACTCTGAACCTTTATCCGTTAAAATTTCGCGTGGGATGCCGTATCGTAAAATAAAATTCTCGACAAACGCTCTAGTTACACTTTCAGTCTCTTTATTTGGTAATGGATATGCTTCTACAAATTTACTTAAATCACACTGTAGTGTCAAAATGTACCTGTTTCCATTTGCATCTGGTTGCAATGGTCCAACTAAGTCTAAAAACTTTTCGAAAGCTTCGGAAGCTGTGGTTGTAATTATCATCGGCTGTTTGATAATATTTGAATGTTTATGTCTTTGACATTCGTCACATTTTTTAATAAATGTTTCTACATCCTTTCGCATACTTGACCAAAAATAGTATCGCTTTATGTTATTGTATGTTCTATTGATGCCCGCGTGACCTCCGTAGGCAATAAATGAAAATCATTAATGATTAATTTTGCGTTTCTGAGTTTTGAATATTAGTGACTTCCCTAATCACACTAATTCGTATGTCATTTTTTTTAGTAAATTGCGGCCGGCTTTACAGTTATTTAAAAATGACTTCGATTCTTCGTTTTTTATAATAATAAATTCCGGAATTGTAAATTCTCTACGAAGAAATTGCAGGTCTCCCAACGACGCTTCGAAGGCTGACGCTGATCGAGATCCTTGCTTCAAATAAATTATATTTTTACTCCTATCATAAATTGATACATGCATGAAAACAAAATTATTTCCTTTATTGGATTTAATGATTCCGTTAAACTCCTCCTCTGATACAAATCGTAATTCTGTTGCATCCTTCGGATGCTTCAAAAGTTCAACAATGTTAGGGTGATCAGTCCCATCATCCTTTGATGCTTTTGATTCGACTTGAGAGTCGCCTAATTTTCTACTTTGGACTCTTGTTGTTACATATACTTTTTCGTGAACCGCTCGTTCCATATTCTTTAAATAATCTGAATCTATAATAATTTTAGATAAAGCATCCGCTGTCACGTTTTCTGTACCCCTAATATACGTTATTGTAAAATCAAATTCTTATAATGTTAACCTAAAATTTGTTAATCGACTAGATGGATTACTCATACCAAATAAGTATACTAACGGTCTATGATCCGTTAAAATTTGAAATTTTTTGCTAAATAAGTATGGTCTAAATTTTTTCACTGCCCATACTATAGTTAATAACTCTTTTTCTATTGTACAATAATTTATTTCGGCTTTGTTAAGTGCTCTACTTGCGTAAGCTACTGGCTTGTCGCCATTTGACAAAACTGCTCCTAACGCGTAACCTGATGCGTCCGTGCGTAAGATGAACGTACTATTATCTGAAAAATCTGGGTATTGTAATATTGGTGGGTTTGTTAAAGTTGTTTTTAACAGTTCGAATGCTGCCTGACATTCATTGGTCCATTGGAAAGTGACACCTTTCCTAGACAATTTGTTTAACGGTGCTGTTATTTCAGCGAATTTTGGAATACATTTTCTATAGTAATTGGCAAATGCTACAAACCTTTTAACGTCGTTAGCGTTTAGTGGTGTTGGATAAATTTGCATGACTGCAATTTTTCTGGATCTGGTTGTACCCCTTGTGCCGTTATAATGTGCCCTAAATATAAAATTTCCTTCTTTAAAAATTCACACTTTTTTGGATTTAATTTTAAATTGACTTTTCTAAACCTATTGAGTACTTTTACTAAATTTGTATTGTGCTTTTCTAAACTATCCCCGAATACAATTAAATCATCCAAATATGTAAAACAATTCTTGTAATTTAATCCTGATAAGGCTACTGTCATCGCTCGTGCAAAAATACTCGGGCTTACTTTTAACCCCATCGGTAACCTAGTCATTTGAAATTGCCCTTTGTCTGTACTAAATGCCGTACACGGTCTGGACTGTTTCTGTAATCCTATCTGATAATAATTTTGAAATAAATCTAAACGTGAAAAATATATCGCACCTCCTAACGAATCTAAAATTGATTCGATACTTGGTAGTGGAAATTTGTCATCTTGCAATTTAGTGTTTAATTGTCTATAATAAATAACTACACGCCATTTTTTGTTTCCTAAACTATCCGGTTTTTTCGGTACTATTAGTAGTGGTGAAGACCAAGCACTTTGTGCGGGTTCTATTATCCCGTCATGTAACATTTTATCTACTTGCCTTCCTATATCACTTTTCTGTGAATATGGTAACCTATATGGTTTAACGTACGTTGCTCTAGCATCTGTTTGTAACTGAATATGCTGCTCACTTATGTTTGACCCGGTTAGTAGGTCATTGTCGACATAAAATACGTCTGCAAACTTAGCAGATATCTTATGAATGATGGTTTGTTCTTCGCTATTCAAACCTTCGACGTTAATGTCTTTTAATAATTTATCAATACGTTCAACTGAGAATTTTGACTCTTCAAATTTAACTATCTTGTAATCTGAAAGACGTTCGATGGTAGGTTTAAAATTTCGTAACTTAATTTCGGTGTCGTTCGTATTCAATAACTTTACTGGAATAAAAATTTTAACTGGCTTTACAACTACGTTTGCTAGAAATACACCTTCGCACAGTTCTTGTGATTTTACTACGCATTACTCCTTGTACTTCACTGTGAAATATTTGATAACTTCGCATCGTGGTGGGATTATTGTATATAAATCTTCGTTTGCTAATAATGGAATTGACGTTGATACATTATTACTAACGAAAGTAAATTTATAATTTTTATAATCGATATTTGAATTGTACTTATTAAAAAAATCTGATCCTATTACTCCATTTACGTCTGATTCGAAATCGTTCATTACAACAAAAGTATGATTAATTGAGATATCCTATTGTAATTGGTAGATTTACTGTTCCAATTGCTTTTGTTTTACCCGACACTCCTTGAATAAAAATTTGCTTATCTGTATCAATATTTACCTTAGTTGTTAAACTAGAAATGAAAATAACACTTACTGATGCTCCTGTATCTAAAATTAATTTAATTGTATTGTTATTGTATGCTACTTCTATGAAATTTATACCATTAATATTTAAAATGTTGTGAACATTTCCTAAATTATTCCGGGGGGTCTCGAAAAAATGTTTTCGGTTCCCTAGTTTGGTCTGATGTATTTTCTGTGGAGTTTTTCTCTGACGAGTTGATATAAAAATTGCGATGGTTTTCCCTATTATAAAACTGATTACCTCTTGCAGTTTTACTTACATATGCATTTCCTCGACCTCTAGTGTTCATGAACGTGCATTAATTATTTCCTTGACCTTGATACCTGGTGTATGAGGTACGTTGACTTCTATTTGTATTATGGTTATGATATTTTACGCGTCTAGTAGAATGACGACCTTTTCCGCTTGCGTAATACATTTGCTGAGGTTTATTTGCAATTTCCTCTTGTTTCGCGGCTATTATGGCGTCTTTTAATTTATCGTAATTTCGAGCTTTTATAATTGTTTTTAAATTTTCGTCCCTTATTCCGTTTGTAAATGCGTTTAATGCAATTTTTTCGTTAGCGGCTGTCAAAATTTTTAATGATTGTTCGTTACCCTCTGCTTGAGCTATTGTTAAATTGACCATTAATTCCTCGATCGTTTTACCAAAATTTTCAATTGATTTATTATTTTGTCTGGAGTTATGTAATTCGGCAGACAATCCTGATGCTGATTTTTTAGTTAAAAGATGATGTTTGATATCCTTCACAAGCGCTTCTACATTCTCATACTTACTGTCTAATCGCATTTTAGCATTTTGACTTAACTTAATTTTTATGACAAAATTTACTAACAATCTCTTACCTTCATCATCTAACAAGCTATCATATAGTTCAATTGCGTCGACCATTTGCTTGGTGGTATTTTCTGAACCGTCCATGGCAGGAATCATGGAGGCTGCTACTTTTAATTCAAATTTTTCACCCATGCTGTCTTGATCTTTCCTACTTAAAATACTTAACTTCCTACTTTTTAAAACTTCTGTAATATCTCCTATACACTTATCTATTATGGCTATGTGCTGCTTAACTTTATCGATAATTTCAGAACTATCAAATTTTGCGACTTTAATCTTTTCTCTCTCTAACCTATACTCCTCGCATAACCTATTCAAATAATCAAATTTCCTATTAGTAACATCTAAATCGTTTCGTCTTTCTTGACCATCTTTATTTAAATTTTTAATAAAAATCTTAAATCCCTCTAAAATTTGCTTCAACTGTTCAGTCATTAATTTTAACTCGTACTTAATTTTTATAGCTTAAAATAAAATAATCTTTACTATACAATCTGCTGGATTCTACTGACCTCTCTCCTAATCTTCTTGTCCAACATTTTCTCGAACATTTTATAAAGTAAGAAAATAACCAACAACGTTAAAATTGTACCTGACGTAATGCCTATTACCTCAGAATTTGAATATCCATTTATCGAACCATTATTAATTCCAGTTTGTGCAATAACTACTTCTTCTTTGGAATTACTGGTGCCCATTTCAAATTTCGGTAATATATTATTATAATTTAATCTGTAGAACTGGTAGTATTAGCCTGGACTGGCAGAATTAGCAGGACTGGCAGGATCGCCATGTAGCGTTCTCTTGGGGTCTTTAGTAGAGGTGATTAGAAACAAAGTCGAAGACCATTTCACATTTAATTTAATTAACGCTTTAAAGTGCAGTACAACCGTTACATCTTAGGGTTAGACTTATAATGTTCTTATTCTATATTAGTTCTTAACTGCTAACAATAATTATGCAATTATGCTTACTTAATAATTCCAATTACACCTAGCCTAGAGTTCGTTGCACATGTACTTCCTATTGATTGTCTTTCGGTACAATTCCGCACTTTGCACTTCCTATAATAAGTCACTCACCTTTTAAAGGCATAAAACTTAATTCAATATAATAACTATAAATTATTAGGATATTCGGCTATTACACCATCACAATTAGCTACTATTTAATCGTTTACAATACAATCCATTTAGGAGTCGAGTATTATTTAAAATAAATAATGAAGGCTTGTGTTTATTGGTATGGTTGACGTGATATCTGATAGGTATTTCGTATTATTATATTGATTTATATATATTATTATATTTATCCTAGGTCATGGATCGAAACGTAAATATGAGTGTTTAATTCCCAAAGAGGATTAAGAAGAATGAAAGTGAAGACGTTAAAGCTACTATTATGGTGTGTACAAAGAAAAGTCGCATTTGTATAGACCAATCATCGGAATGGCTTAAAATAGTCGAAGATCTTTGTCGGACTTTTGAAAAGCCTTAAACCAATTCCTTGTTTGTTAAAAAGCCTGCGATAAGTAGGATTCATAAAAAGATATCGAATTTATCGTATGTTTTATTAAACATGGATGGTTTAACGCAGGAAAATTGCATGTGATAGTTTGGAAGTCCTATTCAGTTTCGAACCAAGACGATGCTGTTTCAGCAGATTAACTAGTGGGTTTGCATTTATATTTGAAGAAGTGGTTTCCCTACTCGTCCGTCTTGTTCAATTTTGATTTTTAATTTTTAGTACAGTTACTGGGATGAAATTTATTTCTTCGATATAGGAACTTTGTGATGCTTCCGCTTCAGTAAATTACTGGACGTCATTTAGTAATCAGATACTGGCAGAACAGACCAGGACTAACACATAGCAATGCGCTGGTAAAAAGGCTTAGCAAACACTGAAACCAGTTTAAGCAGGGAACAGCTCAGAATTACTGTGGGGTTCCTGACAGGATATACATACTTCTGTCAAGGTTCACCTCCAGAGGATACACAAATATAACGGAGACCTCGAATGCAGACTTTGCTTAGAGGAACCGGAGACTGCAATGCATTTACTATGCAGATGCAAGGCGTTCGGTAGAACGAGACAGCGCCTATTCGGGCCACCAACGTTAAACCGAAGGAAGTAGATACCCTTTCATCGAGGAACCTGTACACTATAATTTGGGGTGCAGGTTTTGCAGACTGGGTATGTTACTTAACCAGGGTCAGCACAATAAACCTTTTGGGTTGCAGTGCGGCGAAGCAGTTTGGCAGGGGCAGCCGCCAGGGGGAGTGGTTTTAGTGGGTATGCCGCTAGCAGAGTCCCACACATTGGCTATAAAAGCTTTCCACTCCACCGGGTTTGGATAACTATTAAAAAAAAGCAGGAAGATGGTATTTGATAGTTTTGAAGTCTTATTCTGCTTCGGACCAAGACAATGCTGTTTCAGCAGATTAACTAGTGCGTTTTGTATTTATATTTGAAGGAGTGGTTTCCTTACTCGTCCGTCTTGTTCAGTTTTGATTTTTAATTTTTAGTACAGTTACAGTTACTAGGAAGAAAGATATTCCTTCGAGATAGGAACTTTGTGATGCTTTCGCTTTAGTAAATTACTGGTTGATTATCGGACGCCATTTAGTAATCAGATTTAAGATTTTATACGTATGATCATTGGTACGTTTTGTACGTACATTATTTAGTTTATCGCGTTAAAAGATGAAAAACTTTGTTGTATTTATAGCAAGATATGGCAATGTTTTCTACTATTTAAAAAGTAGAATTCATGTGTTTTACTTTTGTTTTGGTATTTCGTTGGGCAATTTATGTTTATATGAGTAAAGGTTTAGTTCAGTGGATTTCATTAAGTAGAGTCACCGATATGCTATGGCAGTTAGTTATATAGTAAGTTTATTTCTGTGACCTTCGATGAGCTTCATGATCCTCATTTTGCTAGTTGATAAGAGAGAGCACTGATCAGGCATTTGGATTTAGTGAATTTTGTTTTGGTTTGTTGGCATAACGCGTCTCTCGCAATTTAATGTGAAGTTAGGACGCTACGGTTACGCTCACTCTGGTAGTGAGGTTTTTAATATTTTAGTATTGGTTTTATGTAAGTTTGCTGCAGTACACAAGAAATACTTGCGTTTTGAAGATGTAATGGTAAAATAGGGGCACTCGCCAATACGTTGTCTGTGGAATCAAATAGTTGGTCCACATTGGTTAGTGTTAAATTTAACGCTTGTTTTGATTAAGTTGTCGGTTAAGTTCAACGTTATTTCTTTTAATTTGATCAATAGTTTTGATTAAGAGATCTGTAAAGACTATTATGTATAAGATAAATATTCAGATTGGTGTTGGTATTAAAGTTTTTTGTATAATAATTTTTAGCTAACTGAGGTTTTACATACGTATCTCAACAGATTTTGTAATGGTTACGTATGTGTTGTAAAAACCTGTAGATAAATTCTGAATTTCCCATGACAGTGTTGAACTTTTCAATAATGTAAATTCTCGATTTGTATCATTTTCCTAACGTGACTTTTCGAATTGGATTCTTTCTGGACGGACGTCTGGTACGTGTAGTTACTGGAAAACTCACCCTTTGCTATGCTTGCTCCTCATTTTTTAAATTTTTTTGCATGCCAGGTTCTTAATTTGCATATTAGTGGAGGTTACTTTAGAGGTTCTTTTCGTAGTTAGTATTTCGTTAAGAATAGTTACTTTGCGAAGAAAATCTTTTATGGAAAGAGACAATAACGTATTTCTTTGACGAGGTATATAAGTACGTGGATTCTATGGTTTACTGCACTAAGTGAACCAATTATTTAATTCAGTAATTAATTTTCTTATATTAGTTACAATTCAGTGGTTTACAATATAATCCGATTAGGAGTCTAGTATTATTTAAAATGAACAAGAAGGTTCATGCTTAATCGTATGGTTGTTTGAACTTTGCTCAATACGACAGCAATGTAATCTCGCTTCGTTTGTTCGTCAACTAGAGGCATTCACTTTTGGTCTGCGAAACATAGGATCTGTGAGGAATCGAAAGAGCGATATGCTTATCGCTATTTTGATTTGCACCGTTGAATGAGATTTTCTTGTAACGTTTGGTTTCTCTGTTAACGGTAATCAGGTAGAAGTATTTAATACGTTATTCTAATGTGATTTTAATTACGGAGCTCTGAAAGATAGTATTAAGATAACTTAATTAAGCCAGGAGGTGTGATCCTAAAGACTATATATATGGCGTCTTGCATTACGTCGTTCTAGCTTGTTAGTTGGACAGTTGGAAGAAGGCGAGCAACAGATTCAATTAAGGAGTTACGTTTAAGAATAAAGAAAGACAACGTGATTATTTAGTTACTTGATAATTTGCAGTTCCGGAAATTTTCTGTAAGAAGTTTTCTTGTTTCGCGTGTTTCAATTCGAAGCAGATGGCTCCATCGTGTTGCCTTGTGAACTTTCAACATTTGTTCCATAATTTAAGATAAGTGATTAGCTTTATACATGTTGTTCGGCGACCTCTTCATTTTGAAGTTGGATAAGAAAGTCGGTATCATATATACACGGGAAGTTAACTAACAAATATTTGCTTATATTATGTTGCAATAAGAACTTCCACTTCAAGTCTATTTATGTTTACGTTTCAATTAATATATGTAACCTAAAACTGGTATGATTGCGCAGATTAATTGAATTATTATAAAAATTAACATCTGAAGCATAAGTAATTAATTAGAAAAATGTATACTTTTGGCTAGGGATTAGTATAGCTTTCCAGGTAATATTTTAAGGAATTGTTTCGCTTTGAACTGACGTTTAACCTGTAGTTCAGAAATTTGCAGAATTGTTGTGAGCCTGCATATACAGATATGAATATCAGAGCACGTTGTTAAAGGTTGTTCTATTAAAATTACTGTTTTCATATGAATTCGGTAGGAAAAGTATATCTACTAAAATTTAATCTGCTACCGCTTTCTGAAAGCTTTCGTTTTTTAGGAATATTTGTAGTATATTTTTAAAATAAAATTATTAAACATAAAGACGATTACAGATTTATTTAACGAATAACTTAAAATAAATTTATTGTTTTATTTTGGACAAATGTATCTAAAAATAGAGAACGTAGTTCAATATCTAGATCTGCATTCCTAAATTGGCGTGATATTAATGGTTTTCTGTAATCAATTTTATAGTGTTTTCTATCAAGTCTGATCAGTAATACTGTTTAAAAGAAGACTTGATATTATAAGAAATCAGACAAATAAAAATACATATCAGGTAAACAAGCTACAGAACCAAACAATTACAACAGCACTGCTTCAAGATTCTATACTTTACCAAAAATTTATAAACAAAGTACCTCACAACGTCTAATATTTGTTTCCAATAATAACCCCAAAGAAAACCTATCAAAATTTATTGACGAAATTTCAAACTTATCAGTTGATATAAACATATAAATCAAGTAACAGATATTTTTGAATTTCTTGATTTTATAATTCACGTTGATTCAAGACACGATTAAATATTACTCAGTTTAAATGCAGCTTCTGTTCAAAAAAAATAGTTCATAATGATATTAAAAATATTTGGTATAAAACTGACAAAATTGTAGTATTCTTCGAAATATATTTTTAGATGTAATTGTTTTCGTTTGTAGTAATAGTTATTTTCTCTGTAATCATAAATACTACAATTAAATCAAAGGATGTCCAATGGGTTCAAATCTAAGTCTTATTATTACTGAAACTGTCATGAACATGTTATTTAATTAAGTTGCACCAACACTAACTGTTAACTTACCGTTTATAAAAAAAAGTTTGTAGATGACACTGTAGCAGCTACGCCAACCAGTAGAACAAATGAGATGTTTAACGCAATTTAATAATTTTAACTACAATATACAATTTATAATCAAAACAGAAAACAACTACATAATTTTAATTTTAGATACCCGTTTAATTAGAAAGAACAATAAAATAATCACACACATAAAACCAAACAGCTCTGGCAGGCACTTAAATTACAATCCCTATCATTCATTCAACATGAAAATTAATTTCATCTTATGAATTAAAAGCAAAATGCAAAAAATTTCACTTGTTTCCCTATACAACAAAAACTTAAAAACCTACAATCTTCCATTTAATAATAATTACCCAAAAAGTTTAATTAATTAAATATTTAGCTATAGCAATAATCATAACTTCGGTTTTAATCAAAATTAAACAAAAATGCGAATCCTGGCACAAATATAAGATATACATTACTTTTTTATATACAAAAATTGATACCTAATTATAAAAACATTTCTGTTGTGAAATGTAAATATTCATATATAAAATTTGCTCACAGTTTCTACCGATTCACAAAAATTAAAACCAAAAATCCCCTTTTGATGAAAAAAATGTTTATAAAATAAGCTGTTAAAAGTGCAATTTTTAATGCATAAAACAAACTTCATAAAATTTAACTTTAAAGGTCACACAGCATAAAGTGACATAAAAAGAAAAACCAAGGTCTATGCTTTAGCTACTCATGCTTTTGTTAACGATCATAAATTAGATTTTAAAAATTCCAAAATTATAGAGGGTAAAAAAACGAAGTAAAGGATCTTCAATTGAGTTTTGACGTTTTTACAAAAACTCGAAATTTATTAACGAAAAACGCGAGATAAGTAATATTAGATATACATGCAGAATTAGAAAACCAACGATAAAATGAAACAAAAGTTTAATAAATATAGAAATAATAATAGCAGGCTCTACGTGCTCTCAATCATAAGTACATAAAAAATAGGTCATACCTTTTATATCACATAGAAACAACGAATGAACGCACACACAAACACACGCATGTGCACACTACACACACATGCACCTACATACACATACACATTTCACACACGCATGCACCCATGCATCCGAACACACACTTACACACATCACACAACACACACACGAATATAACGCACGCACACACACTACACACACACACACACACTTGCACACACAAACACACACATACACACACTATACACACAGGATATCTGATAACTGCCCCTTACATTGGGCGCTAAATGTAACCTGTTGGGTCCCCTACACGTTAGTGGTGGCAAGTTTAGCTTATAGAGCCACACCAAGATGACCATAAAGTGTAACTTATCAACGTGCCAGAGGCGATACTCTAATACTTAACTTCGCTGAGGTATAGTGGGTTTCTAAATAGAAATGTAGCTCCAACATACAAGTACAGATTTCAATTAACCGACACAGACACGTGTACATGCTGGGAGAGTGGGACTCCAGAGCATCTACTGCTGAATTGAATGGATCTCTGGGACCCACGCGATAACGCATACTACACAAGGCAATTAATACAAGACGCACCTAACAACGGGCAAACTATGACAGACATACTGTGGAACGAAGACCTCTTCCCGCATCTAAATCAACTCACACAATATATGACAAAGACACTACACAAAAGACATGAAAAACAAACACCTTAACTACCTAACAAACTCCAAAACAAAACGAGACTATCACACTCAAAACACACATACACACACACAAAAATCGCTCGAATGATATAAACAAATAATAATAATATATAGAAAAATGAAAATTTGTGCAGTATAAATCACACAAAGAAACATAGAGAAAGCACCAAATTTTAACTTACACCCCAAAATAAACTTATCTTGAATTTTTAGCATCAGGGTACTCGCACTACCTTTTGAAATTATACTTTTTGAAAGGATACGTGTAAATTGCTCTTTATTATTTGCATAATTTCCTAAGTGTAGTTTTGAATTAATTTAAACCTTGTAGCTACCACTTCTCGCAATAGAATTATTAGATACTAAAAGCCGATTAAGTACTTTCGTAAAGTCTTTTACACGAATAGAAAAAACAGCAATCTTTAAAATTGATCTGACTCTGATCTCTGATGCCTTAGAGAAAATTCCTGACCCTCCAGTTCTCAATGATTTCTTCACACAAACTTTCTTCGTGAAGTGATAATACCTTGAACAAAATCCCCAACCCAAAGCTAAAAACACCAATTTGCAACGAATTCAATTGCAGAAGAGTCAACATTAATAGATTGTAATTGAAGTTGCTTAAAATTTGAACCAAGATTTAAAATAGAAATTAAAGTAACGTTTAAACGGGATTTGGGTAGTATTTAAATGAATTTGAATATTCAGGCCTATTTGCGATTTCTCAGAATCGGCTAAATCACACTAACCGCAAAATACTTTATGATACAATATTTCACCTGCATTTAATTTTATTTATAATTCTAATTTTGAAATTGCTTCACTAGTTTGCGGAATAACAGCAATAACCATTTTAACGTTTTGTGAGTATTAAATATATTGTTGTGTAGTCTCCTTTGGATTGTATCAAACCTAAAATTAATTCGAGCCCACAATCTGGGTCGACATAAAGTTGTGTAGCTTTCCTCGGCTGCTCCGCTCCTTCCTAAAATTGTTTATAAAAATACTTTCCAAGAAGCTTACCTGGACTGCCACTATGCTGTAATTTAAAAAAAAGTACTTCCCTACAATCATACTCAAAATAACGCAACTAACAAAATACATCACACTCTACATACACGAATTAAACATTTACATCCTCCAAAACTCTTTCCATTACATACAATAATAAAACTTTGACTAGGAGTACTTCAATTTCAAAAATAAATTTGTATTAAAAATCTTTATCCAACATTTACCCCATAAAAGTAAGTGGGTTACCTTAATAGCTGACTTTAACTATCGTCTTAATGCGAGCTCACAATAAAACTCTCTAAACCTGTGTGCAACATTATAGCACTGCAATAATCAAAAGTCCCCTTTACTTTTTACAAAACAGCCTGGTTACCCTTACATTAATTATAAACCTGTTTTCTTTTACATATAAAGTCAATAAAATTTTCAGTTTATCAATATACATAAAAATAATCGCTCAAAGCACAAAAAAATTACAACACCTCAAATAAATAGCACAACAATGTTTCATAAAAGTTTGTTGCCTGGTAACCATTATACTGCAAGCAGCTGCAAACCAGCCCTCGAAGATGTTGCCCTCTAGAATGACTCTAGGCTCTGAAACCGCTCTCCAAATTGAAAACCATCCCTATCGACACGCTGCTATCCAAATCTCTCCTTATTCTCTATAGAAAGTGCAATGAAACCTCCAAAATCACCAACTACCATTCCATTTTAGATCAACCAATCAATACTTGATGCATTCACCATTAAATTTTCATTTAAAAACGCCTTTGTACGCTCCAACACCCAAAATAGCAGTACTTGGTACTTACATGCGTAAAAAGCTTCGCTCTTAACTCTCTATTTACTTTTGGTTTTTTTCTATGTCAAATAATTATCAATACATCAACTGTGTAATTACAACTAATTAAATATAACAATCACTGAATACAATTGACTATTTGAGTTATCCTCACTAGCGAGCAAAGAGGTCAGAGAGTGCATCCCCCTTCTGAATGTGTTTATATAGACCCAACTCACACCATTTTACAACCCCACAAACACGCTTTCCAGGTACCCTTTCCAAACCGCCTTTACAATTCCTTTTAACGAATATTTTCAACGGACTACAATTCCTCAAAAATCCCGTGTTGGAGTTCTGCAATACCAAGCATTGTAGCACACAAAAACCAACCCTCTTTCAAAATCTCAGAAATTTTCATAACAAATAACCGTTTTACTTCGAAAACCACCACTTTGTTTTGTAACAGCTGCTAAATAGGTTGAAATCGCTCCCCAATTGTCTTCAAATCCTTGGTCTATCCACCCCCCTCATCACATTGAAACGTTTTTTCTAACTGGGCTCAGTGTAACGTATTTTTTCAAAGTGCCTAGACGTTGCCGGCACCAGTGAAACGAATATTGTTTTTTGAGGCACCTGCCCTACGTTTATTGGAAGCCAGTGAAACTAATTTTTCTTATATATAGCTGGCCTCACGTTATGAGCAAGTGTAACGAAGTCTTCCGACACAACTAGGGGTCTATTCCTTGGGTAGAGCTATGAGAAATGGGGGGGGGGGGGGTGTCGAAATCTGTGGGGGGGGGGAGTCATACTCAAACTAAAACAAATAGGCGCCACCAAGTCCGGATTGATTCACGTTAATGGCATGGCATATTTCTAAGTGCGGACGTGGAGACCCAAAGAAAAAAAGATCGCCTTCGCTGACAAAAACCTGTTTAACAGAATAAGACGCTGCTCCTGTAAGAAAGTATATTAATTAGATCAACATAGAATTGGAACACTGTTTGTATCCCGCAAACATATCTAAAGAAATATATAAAAAGATATTTTCTATATAAGGTTGGCATCAAAAATACAACTCTTAAAGATATTAATTTTCGGTGGTTAGGTTTGATCACACTTGATCAAAATAAAAAACTTTAAGCTTGGACTAATAATTTACTAAAAAGAATCTCTTTTTCTTTAAATAAAATTCAATGCAACAAAATTAAATAATTACTTGAATTACTTTGTAAGTTTAAAGTAAGGTTTATTTATCAACCTTATTCATGATCAAATATATTACAACAAGGTGTAACTTGTTACACAAAGATATTCTAACCCATTCAGATCTGTTTAGGTCGACTACATTACAAAAGTTAATATACAAATTTTCTCTTTAAGTGAAAGCACTAATTTTAGTTTAAAATTAAAAATAATCACAAAAATATTCTTGTTTTCAAAGGTGGTAGTAATACAGTGCTAAGCATCTGCTTTCAAGGATACATGTGTCAGCAGCATATTTCAGACAAACAAGTGACGTAGGTACACCTGTTATTGTAACTAACAGTTTATATTCTTACAAAATCAAGTGGGTGAATTTTAAGTTTGATACTGGGAAATCCAGCTTAGCAATAGTTGAAGCAAATAACAAATTCGTACTTCTACACATTGGAACAAAATAGCGTGTTTCTAGAGTGAAACACAAAAGAATTTCTTAGAACTACTACGAACCAAACAAAACTGCATTCCTAGACTGGATTAGGTACTTGTTTCACCATGCGAAATTTACTGCATATTTTCTACCAAAGTAGCATCTTCACTCGGTGCAACAAACGATCTTCTATAAATTAGATCAACTTCCCATCTTCCAAGTACACCGTACACATCGTAAAGTGAAGTGGTTTTCTTAACGTTGATTCTAGTTTTCAAAATTCTAACTGCATCGTAGATTGTAGTGATGTTTTTTGTCGCCTAATCTTTCGTCGCCTAGTCTTTCGTCGCCTAATCTTTCGTCGCCTAATCCTTCGTCGCGCTAAACAAATTTTCCAAATTAAATAAAATAACAACGTTTATACTATACCAAGCGCTATTCAGAAAATGTGCTCACTCATTAAAATTGATACGCAGGTTACTGGCCATCGTCCTCTCATACATCTTGCTAGTTCTGCTACGTATGGCCGAGTGCTTATCACGCTCGCTCGGTCGGTCGGAGGATCCAAAGGGGAAGGTTGTCACACCTAAACGCGCCTGCGACTGGCTGTGGAATACACCGACATCCAACCCAAATAGACTAACGAATCAAGATGCTGTTTCAATGTATTATTTTACTTGTTAAACGTATTACGACATTATTTAATAAAAGTGTTTTATTACTTTCGCACTTTTAATGAAGGGATTTATCAACCCAAAAATAAAATTGTTACAACATGTCTTGCTCCGTTTGCACGTTCATATACCCTCACTTAATTTTTACCTCTCTTTCATTTTATTTGCACCTGTGAAGAAAAATCATCTTTCCTTGTTCCCCTAAGGTAGTTTGTTTATCACATTCCTACCTCATTCTCAGTCCACTTCTAAATCGATACCTTAAACAGACATTCTGCATCCTACTCGCACTTATAGACTTCGATTCGTCTTTGTTTATTCATTCGTATAAAAATCAACCCATTACAAAACATATGTTATATACTGTTCTTTGGTATCGTATCCTAAAAGCCATCCCTCCTTATAAAATATCGATTTGCACTCTTTAGCGGCCTCTGTCTGTCAAAGAACTATCTGTTTAGCACTTCTCCCCTAATATCCTTGAACATAATTACTATTCAGAATATTTTCAACTCGTTGTTTCTTTCAGAAGCGATAAACGTTGCTTGTTTTTGTAAACACCTTAATAAAAATGCTTTTAGAACGTGTACCAATGTTAAAATGAAAATATACCTTAGAACCATATTTACACGCGCCAATTTGAGCTTACGATTATTAAAATAAGACTAACGTAACTTTGAAATATTAGTTTTAATTAATATTTATAAAATCTAGTCTAAATTACCCTATATGCTAAAATATTTACATTCAATGATCAGTAGGTAAATTGCCTAATTCTGTTTTCTCCTATAAACGCGTATTGAGAATTCTTTGGCGCATTTCTGCCAAGGTGAATATTGAAGACAATTTAATGACGAAGCTCAACTCTAAACTAATTATTCCTTAACCTAGAGCTCTGAAAAACGTCTTAACTTACTACACGGGAGCTTGCAATAACTTCTCAGCTACCTAACCTAATAAATTCTAACCCATAAATTACACGATATTATTTCCCTATTTGAATGGACAGAACAACTCAAATTTTCCAGTTTTCTTTTCATTCAAATACCCCTAACTAAATTGTAAGTACACTATTTTATACTTAACCCTATTCTAATATCTATCTATCACTACTGTTCTATCTGCATGGTTTCATTATTTGAACCTAACACACTTTTTAATCCTTATCATGATCCTCCTAAACTGCCTTGCTACCTTAATCTTGATCTTTTCTCCTATGACTCTCACAATATACTTAATTATTCCTATATATACTACAGTTCCCCTGCCTTTCTCCATATTTACTTCAGACAAACCATACAGTACCATTTCTGAATTCTCAAGTTTTCTCCTACCACACATCCCTAAGTACCTCCTAGAATTTCCATATATTTGCTTTAACCAGAATGAGTTCTTTAAAGGTAATTTATCCCAAGCTAACTTATTCCTAAACCTTTTTAAAATTATGCCACCACTTAACATTTTCGTGACGTCCTGTTGTACCAGATTTCTGCATGCTGCGGATATTGAATAAATTCTCATGTTGACAGATTCCAAACTATTTAATTTCATCACATGTACATAATTTACTGCTGTGCTCTCCTATGCTCTTACCAGATCTGAATGTTTCCTTAATAACTCTTGCACCTCTTCGACTTTTCTCTCGCACATTTAAATGCTTTTACTCTACTAACATCCTCCTCATCTACTTTCATAATATTTACGTGTAACCCAGTGTCATACTCAGTGACATTATAACTTCCCCTCCAGGGCAATATTACTTCCCTAACCTTCACTAAACTTCTATCAAAATCAATCACCAATCACTATACCCATCTTCATATGCAATCTACCCCTAAAATACTTTTAAATTTAAGTCCAGGAACAATAATGAATTCTTGCTCACAGCTTACCCATCCAGTTTCTACCTTCAAATATTACCACACTATTTACCACTGCAAACCTTTTTTTATTAAGAGCTATCAAGTAACCCCTTGTTATTGGCATAATCTTATCCTGAATTTCTGCGTGGATCTCTTTAACGAATTCCTCCGATACCAAACTTACCTCTGCTCCCGAATCGAGCAACGATCCTACACACTGATTTAAAATTTTTCTCTCTACCACCGACAAACAAAATTTCTCTCCTTCTTCTGGTTCTATCTCCTCTTCTATATCAATAAATTCGCGTGGATGTTCATACTTACATACGTCAATTTCTAGTGGTTTGTCTAAATTTAAAAATCCTGCTTATCTCTGGTCTCACCACTAGGTCCTGGTTGTCCCTCAATCACTTGCGCATATGTTCTTCTTGTCGGCTTTGGTCCCTCTGGTCCCTCTGCTCTTTCTGTGTTACCACCACTCGTAGGTGTCCTATTCATTTCCGGGAAGCTATTTTGCCTTTGGGCTCTCGGTCTAGGAGTAGCACCCCTCGTACCGCTACTGCTCCCATAAAAGTTACCCCGTTGACCCCAACGATTCTTAAAATTTTGATTATGATTGACCCTCTTTGATTATAGAAATTTTCTCTCCTGTTTTCAATTCTTACTAGGTTTGCATTCCGTTCTCTCCTCTCCCTTGGTCTTCCAGAACCTACATCATCATACCTTTGCAGGTACTCCAAAAATGTCTCCCTATCAACTATGTTTTGTAAAGCAACATGTTGCCTGATGTCTATTTCGAAATGCCTAGACAGATACTTAATTATTTGACGATCGGTCAATGGTGGACCAAGTTGTTTCGTGATACTGTATTTACGAATGGCGTATTGTTAACGGGATCCTGCAAACTCCCCTTTGTACTTCTCTTTTAATAGAGCTTTCACCACATTTAGTTTTGCCTGTTCATCATACAAATTACAAACTAATGCCCTAATGTTATTTATAAAAATTTGTGGGTTCACCCGATTGTCTCCATAGAATTTCATTTGTTGTTCTACAGATATGTTACCAGAGAAATTCCTTGGTCTATCCCCCGCTAAAGCATTAATATTCTGTTTGATTCTGTTACTTCTCTTTCAGATCTCCCTAACTGATCTCTACACGACTCGGCCACCTCTATCATTTTTTCATTTATCTTCTCTTCACAAAAAATCCTAACTTCCGTTTTTAGTTGCCCTATTTCCTGCCTAGTACCTGCTATTTTCCTCTCATTCCTTTCTACTCTCATTTAGACCTCCCCTATTTTTACCGTTAAACTATTCTTGAAGTCCGTAAATTCTTTAGTCGATTTATCGATCTTCTCACTTAAAGTTTCTGTTAACTGCTCTAGTGTCCGGTTCGATTCTGCACTCATCTGCTCAAATTTTCTATTCGAGCCTTCCCTAACTCCGCTTAATGTTTCGTTCATTTTTTCAAGCAACCTCATTATCATCGCATTTCAATGCTCTACCGATTCTGTCCTTGATTGATCCCTACTATCTCCTGCTTCCTCCATTCCTTGTCCTGTTTTCTAAAATAGAGCACTATCGTCACTTCAAATTTTTACTCCTTCACTCCTTAACTACTCCTTTCTTAACATTCGTTCAAAACACACCGCCCATACATCCACTAATTCCATAAAACAAATGAAGAAAGTTACTAAAATTATTTACAAGACACTTAATCCTTTAATCTCAGGTCGCCAGTTTCCTGAAATAATTTTCTCTATCTGGAATTAAGCCCATCACGTTCGGATTGCAATAATGTTGTTTAACTGTGGAAATAGCCCCTGGGCTGGACCGTCATAATATATAAACCGCATCTTTTTAAAAAAAAAACACTGTTAAACCCAATTATAAAACTCTTTACTTACGATACGTAAGTTATAATCATTTTAATTACTCATTTTTCCAAATGATTCGTTTACAAATACCAAATTTGTTTTAATATCGCTGTTTATAATATAAATTTGGACTTTTATTGAATGAATTAGGTGACTTTCTCCTAGCAGTCTTTTATATTGAGAGTTGATGTAACTTTTCAATAAGGTGAAAGCGTTTTTTATTAATTATTATTACAAAACGTAAAGTTACGCAACCTTATGCACCGAGCGTTTTTAAAGAAGGTTTACGCTTTATAATTAATTATTGCGAATTAGGATTTTGCTTATATTGACCAAGGTGGCATCTTTTTATCAGTAATATGTGTTGTTGAGAAAAGGACGCAATCTTAGTCTATAAGGACCAATCCCAGCTCACAGCCATTAATTATATAAAATCAAACTTTCATTAAGAGCCCTTGGTATTTAAAAATGTGTTATATGTTAGTAAAATTGACAAACATTTTAAGCACATTTTTTGTTCATTCAACACCACAGGTTTTTGATAGGATAGACGCAATTATTCAAGCTGAAAACTGCTTTAACGCAGAAAAGGCTACGCAAAAGTGAAAATTATATGAAGACTCACCAAATAGTTACGTAGGTTAGTTAATATTGTTGTATAAAACCAACACTTGCCTTGATAGCGGCGATATCAAAACAAATTTGTGATTTACACTAGGTGTGATTACAAATTAATAGAAAATTAAACTCACTCGAATTTACATACGATAATAACGTCGAACTAACAATAGTTTAAGCATTTAACGATTAGAATCAGTTATTTTGAAAAGGATGGTCGTATATTGGTCAGTGCGTACATGTCCTTTACCAAGTTTATCACAAAGGGGGAATTCAAATTTCCTGTAACAAGTGGCTTTTTAATCTAAATTAAACACTGTAAATAAGAATAGATTTACTTTGAAAGAAATTATTGCAATTCAAGTAAATGACGAAGATAAAGAATACTTGGATATTATGAATAGGTAAGAATATACATATTTTTTTAGAAGAAGTAGTAGATGTTCTAAGGGGTTCAAGTACCACTAAGCACAACTCTACAACTCTACAAATTTAAGTACGATACCTGCTAGAATTTCATAAAATAAAATGTTTCAGTTGAAAGCTTTAGATATTACTGCAAATATTTCTTCGATTATTAATGCCTTCATAACTTTACTAGGCCATTTCTAATTTTGCTGCGAATGTTAGTTTTAACCTATCTGATTTGGTCCTACTGCAACAGAATTTGTCACGATTTGAAATAATCATTTAAGCTTTGCGTAAAAACAGGTTACTTAGTTCGTTCATCATGCCGTATTAACTATTAGCGCCTTGGAGAAAAAACTTGAACAGAATCACTTGCTTATTAGCCTCAAAACTAAGAAGGTAAAACTTGAATAAAACTATCTCATTCAGACAATGTAAGCGTATATGGTGTGTTATTTGTTTATCCAATTAAGGACAAATGTAATAAAACATTATATTTGCTCAAAATTACTAAAATTCTATACAACATAAAAAAGTAGTTCTTCTTTACAACACTACGTTTTCTATTTACATACTAAAATAAACAGAACGTACGAACAAAGTTTACAACGTTATATCAAAAAAAAATATCTCACGCTACCCTTTTATTATAACCCGTGTCTTATTTTACAATCATTTATTTATTAGAAGGTCTGCATAACCAATCATAAAATTTTTGATTTTCAATTAATCTTCATTATAATTTAATCTAATGAGTTATATGACCATACAAAATGACGCCAGCTTTTTTATAAAAGTCTGCCTTTGCAGGTACAATTCACTGCTGAGAAGTGTTATTCCAAATAACTTTTCTTACTGCGCTACCCTTTTATAAACCTTATTTATTTTACAACGATTCATTTTTTAATAATTTAATAATTTGGAAATTATAAGGCCAAATATGTATGTATTTCCCGAAAAGTTTGGCAATAAAAGGTCTAGTGCAATCGCAGCAGGTATTTTCATACCTCATAAAGTTGTAGATGTAAAGAATAACCCCTGTCAATGATACGATGATGATAAACACCGGATAAGCCCACTTCATGTCACATATCAGTTGTTGCAAATCTTCTTTAGGACGACTTAATATCCAACCTGAGCGTGCATCAACGTGAAATTGTACTGAAGCGACAGTGTTTCACTTGAATCTTATGTCTCACACACCTTTGTTAAATCGAGAATGTTTCTATCAGAGAACTAAGCTATTCAACTTTCAGAAAACGACACTTTATTCCACTTCAAGGATGTTAAATCCATGAAATACAAGTTCAATCTCCAGGACTTACAGTTGAAGGAAATACGAAAATAAAAATAAAACGCAGCAAAGTAGTGATGGTTGAACATAAACTCCTCAACGCCTATTTGCGAAAAGAAAAGCTATAAATAGAACATCAGTACGATATTCCTCTTTATTTCTTACGTAACTCAAGCTTTACGGTCGTAAACTGTTTATGCCTTTCTAATTTATAGTAAGTTCTATAAAACATTGTGAATTAAATAACATTCCTGCAATGACAATCGACTTTTTAAACAAATATTGCTAGCAATTTCCTTTATAGGGCAATGTTGTGAAGTTACACTGCAATATCGCATCAGAAAACATATCGTGGGATTCGACTATTCCCCAAGTCTCCGACATTTGACGTCAACATACGCCACGCGGCCAGATAAATTAGAAGAGGGAATACAACACATACAAGATACATATAACATTAAATAAGAGACGTTTCTAGGCTACGCGGGTAGGGTATTGTTCTGCGGGCGGTGTTACCACTAATTGCCTCAAGCTCGGTGAACGGGGCATCTTTACTCACAGATGGTGCTCCACAACTTGTCTCAGACTTTTACGACACTTCTACTTTTGTTACGAATAATGTTTGCGTCATCGAGTTACTTTTTGAGGCGTTCATTAGTAACAAACTTCATAGTCGTTAAACAGCAACTTGTGTACGGCGCGGCATTCCCTTTTATTTGTTAGGAGAAGATTACAAGGCTCTACAACATATCCACTTGTACGTTCTTTTATAGTACGAGTTTTTCAGATATCCTTTGATGTTTGTTTATTAGACGAAAGTGGACCAAAATGGAGCTAAACAGATAAAATTGCCATTGTGTTCTCAACTTTGCTGAAAAGATCCGAAGTCATTCATTTGGATGACATACACACAATGAATATTGATCAAAACAAAAAACTTTTCTATCTTCAAAATTTTATAGTATATTATAACGTCTAAGATACAGAAACAGATGCACGCAATTTATTCCTAATATGAAACTGATTCAATTTTTAAATAAGCATATATTGAAGAATGCGAATTAATTCATGTGAGAAAATTTTTGTTGCCCGAATTTATTAAGTGTAAGTGAAATAATTCTTATTAAAATGACAAATAAAAAAAAATACTACATATAAGTGAAGCGAAAATCTTGCATATAGTAAAAAACCTGGTTTAAAGTTCGTGCTAGTCTGGTACTAGTTACGTTGGAGTTGGACGAAAAGCATCCATCATCATTATTAGGTCTTCAGTTCTTTAACTGGTTAGACGCCTACCCTCATTGTTTCCTATTTTGAACTAACCTACACATTTCCCTGAAATTTGTACAGTCTGCATCTATCACTATCTGATCTAGGTCTACATCTACCTCTTTCTTCCTATCTTTGCTTGTAATATATCCGGTACTATTCCCCAAAAATGCTATAGAACGTATTCTGGCCTTCTATTTCTCCTATTTTTTTCCACAGATATCCTTGTTCCCCTACTATTTCTATAACCTATTTGTTATTAACTTTGTCTGTCCATGCTATCATCCTCATACATCTAAAGCACAGCATTCCAAAAGGCTGCTACCATTTTTCTGTCTACTTTTCCTACTGCCCATATTTCAAAGGCACACTGTGCTGTGCTCTACACATATACTTACAACAATTTTGTTCTTGTTTCTATGTTTGTTGCGCTGTTCTTTCTTGTTAGATGCAGTTCGGTCCCCTTCTATTGTTTTACAATTGTATATCCTACCTATCCGACATTCAGTGGTTATGAAGGGAGATAAGCAGCTTGTGGCTGCCAAGTTCCCCCAGCACTTGAACATTTGCCGATTTAATATTTTTTTCAATATATTTTTTCAAACAGTCAACATTGGTTACAGGTGTTTCACAACCAACACCTAATGACGAAAAAGTGTAGATAAATCTGATGATTATTATAAACAACTACAGAGTTGTTTATAATAATCATCAGACTTATCTACGCTTTTTCGTCATTAAGTTTTCCGTCTCAAAACTGGTTGAATACGTACTTCCACTTATTTATATTCTGAGCTAGCCTACACAGTTCCCTGAAATTCCCGCACAGCCTATATACAGCTCGGTTCCCCTTCTATTGTTTTCTAATTATATGTCCTATTTCACCGAGATCCAGTGGTATGTGAAGGGGGTTAAGCAGCCTGTGGCTGCCAAGATCTCCATGACTTATACATTTGCCGAATTAATAGTTTTTCAGTAAATCCTTTCACACAATTAATATTAATCGAGAATATTGCACAGCCAGTACCTGTAGTTGCTTAGAATAATCATCATGTTTAAGTACAGTTGTTTTTTCGTCATTAGTTTATCCATTTTGGGACTAGTTAGATGCGTACCTCCATTGACTTCTATTCTTAGCTAACCTACATTTTTCTCTGAAATTCGTACAGCCTACATCTTTTACTATCTGTGTGCAATAGTCTAACCTAGGTCGTCTACCTCTACTTCTCTTTTTTCCTATCTTTGCTTCTAATATATTACGAACTATTCCCTCATGCCGTAGTATGTGGCCGATCATCCTATATCTCCTATTTTTTTACCGTTTTCCATATATTGCTTTCTTCCTCTACCATTTTTAGTACTTCTTTGTCCTTAACTTTGTCTGTCTATAGCATCTTCATCATACGTCTGTAGCACTACATTTCAAAGACTTTCCCTTTTGCTTGTCCACTTCTCCTACTATCCAGGCTTCACAGCCGTACACTTGGTGTGCTCCACACATATGTCTTAAGCAATCTTTTCCTTGTTTCTATGTTTGTTGTCTTTGAACACAATAGTTGCTTTTTCTTGTTAAATGTAGTCCGACCTTGTGCTAACCTTTATTTTATATCCTTTGCGCTTTTCCCATCTTGCGTTATTTGGCTTCCTAGGTAGCAGAAATTCTTAACCTCTTGTAAGTTCTTGGTACCTATTTGTATTCTTGTTTATGATTTAATTTCCCCTCCTTTGCATACTAGTACTTTAGTTTTATTTTTGTTAATTTTCATACCATATCTCTCTGTTAGAACCGTTTCCATTTTATTAAGAGCAACTTCTAACTATTCTTTGCTAGATGTTAATACCGCGATATCATCTGCAAATCTAAGCATATCAATCATTTGTCCTTGCATAGTAAGACCAAATGTTTTCTTACATTTTACAGTATTTATCGCCTCTTCTATGTACAAGTTAAAAATTAATGGGAATAGGCACATCCCGGTCTCATCCCTTTCCTAATATTTACTTCTCTTCGTTCCTGCTTTAGTTCTATTAACGCTGTTTGCTCTTTGTTTAAGCTATGTACTATCCGTCTATCCCTAAAACTCATTCCATTCTTTTTGAGTATTTCGAACAGCTTTTTTTCCATTTTACATTGTCGAATGCTTTTTCCAGATCTACAAACCCTATATACTCGCTTTCCTCATTTTCTATTGTTTTCTCCATTATTACTCTTAGAGCTAAAATAGCTTCCCATGTTCTCCTGTTTCGCCTAAACCTAAATAGATCTTCTTCTAGTATTTCTTCAGCTCGTTTTTCAATTCGTCTTTGTACAATTCTAGTTAATATATTTGACACGTGTGCTGTCAAACTTATTGTTCGAAAGTTTTCACATCTATCTGTGCCTTTCTTTTTTGGTATAGTTACTATGACGTTACGTTTCAAATCTTTGTATATCTCGCCTGTCACATACATATAGTTCACAAGTTGGAAGAGACATTCTGTTGTTGCCTGTCCAGCGGCTTTTAGAGTTTCTGCTTGCACCATATCTGTACCGGGCACCTTACCATTTTTCAGACTCTTTAATGCTAATTCAAACTCATCTCTAAGTATAGGATATTCCAAGTCATCATTTTCAATGTCTGATTCCTGTTCTAATGCTGTTAGTTCCTCTCCTGCATATAGATTCCCTATATATTCTTGTCATCTGCCCACTTTTTTTAAATTTTCTATTATGACGTTTCCTTTTGCGTCCTTTATATTTTTGCTATACGGTTTTATATCCCTAAAATTGATTCTAATTAGTTTGTATGCTTCATCTGTCATTCCTATTTCCATCTTAGTTTGTACCTCTTTGCGCTTTTCATCAATCCATTGTTCTTTAGCTTTCCTGCATTTGCGAATAACTTCCCATTTTATGGCTTTGTATCTGTGTTTTCCTATTTCGTATGATTCATTTTTGTATTTTCATCTTCTATTAAATTTAGTATATCCTTTGTTATCCATGGTTTCTTATTTTCTTTTTGTGTATACCCCAGAATATCTCTGGCCGCCATGTTTCTACCTCCTTAGTATCAGATATTTTCCCGATACCTTTCAGCAATTCATTTGACTTTTTTTCTAATCTTTTTTTAATATCTTTATCTTTTAGTTTCTCAAAGTCAAAGTGCCTTTTTCCGTTTCTTTTTATCAAATTTTTAAATTTAAGTGCGGCCTTCATAATTACGATGTTGTGGTCAGTGTCTATATCTGCTTCTGCGTTGCTTCTACAGTCTTTTACTTAATTCCTAAACCGTTGTCTAACAAGAATGCAATCTATTTGATATCTTCCTACATCTCCTGGCATCTTCCACGAATATCGTCTTCTAGCATGACGTTGAAATAATGTGTTTGTGATGATTAAATTGTTTTTGTCGCAAAACTGTACCAGCCTCTTTGCCCTGTCGTTTCTCGTGCCTAAACCAAGTAAATCTTCTACCGCTCCTTTTGTACCCTCACCTACCACTGCAATAAAATCTCCCGTAATTATTAAATTTTCATCTTCTTTTACGTATCATAGTATGTCTTTGATATCTTTGTAGATCGCCTATACCTCTTCGTCACTGAAGCTAGAGGTGGGGATGTATAATTGTATTATTACTGTGCTTACCTTTTTAGATTCTAATCTAACCATGAGTACTCTTTCGTTCTCTTGTGAGTAATTTTCTACATCAGGTCCTATCTTTTTTTGCATAACTACCCCCACCCGAATTTCCTTCCTTTGCTCTTGTATGAATTACCCTGAAGTCTCCACTCCACAAATCCCTCGCCTCTAGCCACCGAACTTCGCTAATCCCTACTATGTCTAGTGTTAACCTATTCATTTCAATTTTCAGGTTCTCTAGCTTACCTACTTGCTTCATACTTCTAACATTTTACGCTCCGACTGGCAAAATGTTCCTGATTCTCCTTCTGAAACTTTTCGATCGCATCCTCTGAAGTAGTCCCCTCCCGGAGATCCGAATGGGGGACTATTTTAACTCCGAAACCTTCCCCAGAAAATTCCATTATGTGTATTACAATTTAAGTACGCTGTGTAGTTGGGCGATAATGTGGTGGTTTCCTGTTGCCTTCCACATCGCGGTAGTGTGTCTTGGACTGCCAATCGATCCCTATGGTCTCTGCCAATCTATATACCGAAAGAGCCGCTATCCTTTTTCGGCGTCCTGTCTTAGTTTGGTTCCTCACTAACGACTCTACTACTTTGGTTAGATCTGTAGTTCGTCTCTTTAGCTCAATAGAAAACGCAAGCCATTTCACTTGTTCTAGTAATCTACAACTTCGGCAAGGTGCAGGTCCATTCGAAATGGGAAAAGCTTTCATATAAAAAATATTTATGTTTTAATTATTAGATTATGTTATGATTTTGGTGTTTTTTATGTTTCTGTTCTTATGTTACAACACCGATATCAAATCTGTTTTCAGCTTGAAGGTGAATTATTTAATTTAAGGTAAAGGTAGTTACCCACAGATTCAGAAGTGGAATTCGGTTTCCAACAGCTTTTTCGTTGTGTATTGTTTTGCTTCTTGCAAGACATTTTAAACTTTACAGTAGCTGTTATCATGGATCAGCAAAATAACGGAAATCTGAATCAGGTTTACGATTGAACATACTTATCAATCCGATAATGGAGACAATCATGTACCGTTGATGAGACCACATGCGCCTGGTAGAAGTGAACCATTTGATTTTAATGTTCGCTTCAAAAAATGAACACAGTTATGCAGCAAAACGCAAACTTCGCGCTGCAGATTCTGGTAAATCAATCTATTAATGCTGTAGAAGTATGAAACCAACCATACGCCTAACTAACAGACCAATAACCACGCAGCATGCAAGTAAATAGTATACACGCTTAAAAACCCTTCAACAGACAACCCTCGAAATACATAATACAACGTCTAAATAGCCAAATTTCGAACAAACCCAGGATATAAAAGGAGTTGCAAACATTGGAGCAAATTACATCTTAATCGCTCTCTCCTTAAGGTAGTCACCAAACATATTGGAGAGAATTTAGAGATAGTGTAAGATGGAAATCACCAAGCTCTTCGTGCACTAAGGGTTTTCCTACAGACGACTTCGTTGTGATCACCAAATCTAATAGGATAAAATGAAGTAAACTCTTTAACCACACTACGGACGCTAGAGCTTGCCGTTGCATAACTTGGATCCGCTCCACCTCCGAAGACATCAGGACCACTTCCTAGAGCAGGAGACCCCAACATGCATGCCAGGATTGGGGACATTTAGCCACCTACTCGTCTCAATATCTACCAAGCAGGGACATCGCCCGTATGCACGCATCTCCACCTACGAGCCGCAGTGTACCGAAGCATAGAAGTCTTATTTCTGTTACCGCCGCTAGATATCGAATTGCATTCAATTTAACGATGGACATCATCCATGTACAGCACAAGATCAATGTTTTCGTCGTGATGCTACAACGAACAATTCTTATAAATAAAATCTCATCCACCAACTTTACAAAAACTTTTTAAAATATTTTAGTTATGCGTCATGTCTTTAAAGTATCATTACTTGGTATTTTTTACTTGTAATAAATGTTATCTCTGTTGCTACGAAACACAAGCAAGGTGGCCCTGACGTGATTATCCAAAAGGTTATTGCGACAGAGTTAAAACCCGTTAATTTAAGTGCTTAAAGACAATTTAAATAGTTTAAAATGACTGTGTCAGTAAACACGGTTGCCATGCGAATTTCACCTTTTAGATCAGCAAATAAAAATTATGGTTTTTCCAAGCAGAACATGGTTTTGAAGTAAGTGGTATTATACAAACGCACTAAAATAATCGTATATTATACCCGAGCTTAAAGCTAAATTTGCAGATGGGGACCGTAGCATCAACTTAAACCTCCCGAGACCGAAAAATACGCTAAGCTCATTTAAGAACAACGCATTAAAAAGCTGTTGGAGTTTGAAACGTATAGTGACAGAAAACCCTCACAATTCTTAAGGGACCTACAGCAATGAGTGGGACAATCGTACCCACATGTTTTCGTCTATACGAAGCACAATCTGCACATCACGCTAATACAATTGCGGATATAAGCTCTCTACTCTATGCTCCAGCAAACAAAAAACGCTACAACTAAACAACGTAGTCAAAGCTTTTTTAAATCATTGTTCCAAAACCGGCATCGTGGTCAAAATCTACGACGTCAACAACAATCTAAAGATCGATACTGTTTCCGCTATAAATTTAGACTTACAAACGCTAATATACACAGCCTTGAAATTTTGCAGTCGAGGGAAACAGCGAACGCAGAAATTAAAGGCGTAGAATTCACCGCATTCCTTTCATGCCGTTTGCACAAAAACTTCAAAGTAAGAAAATTTTTTCTACAATAGACCTTGCCAAAGCCTATCACTAAATTCCCGTAGCTAAAAAAGACATAAAAAAGGCAGCTACATCAACGCCTTTTGGTTTATTCAAATTCCAATACATGACCTTTGGATTACAAAATGCCGCATAAACTTTTCAACAATCCATGGACGAAGTTTTAAACGAACTAGAATTCTTTTATGGTTAGTTACATCAAGAAAATTTTGGTAAAATCTCATTCTGAAGTACGGCACAACAAACATTTGGAAATTCGCTGCAACCGGTTAAAAGGTTATGGCGTGGGATAAACCCTGCTAGATGCATCTGTGGTCAAAATGAACTCCAATTTCTTGGGTACTTCATCAGCAAAAGGTTGAACCAAAACACTACCAGGAAATGCCAACATTATACAGAATTACACACAATCTGAGAAAGCCAACAACCTCATACGACTCTTACGCATGTTGCATTATCGACATTTCATATCACGAACAGCTGACTCACAAGCTATGCCTAACCACCTACTAAAGGGCAAAATAAATGGGAAAACGCCTCTCAATTGAACAAGAGAGGCAAATATAACTTTCTAAAAGTACTAAGAACAACTAGCGCAAGCCGTGCTACTCACATACACTCTCCCTGACAGAAAACTATCCATAGCAACAGATGCTTAAGACTTTGCTGTCAGTGGAATCATCCTGCAAAGAAGCAATCAACAATGGTAACTTCTAGCTTTTTATTCCTAAAGACTAATTAATGCCCAAACATAATCATGCGCATATAACCAAAAACTTCTCGCAATTTACCAAACTATCAGTTTAAGCACATTTGAGAAGCAAGGTATTTCACGATCTATACAGACCACAAACCTCTAACATTCGCTTTTCAGCAAAAATTGGAAAAATACACTTCCAAGCAATTTAGATATATGGATTACTTAATCCAATGTTCAACAGACATCAAACACACTTCGAGAAATACGTCGTCGCAGACACTCTTTCAAGAATTGATAACTATGACTTCAAATAGCTATCCGATTTAAAACTAAACGATGTGAAGTTTAAAATTCTCAGAGAAAACAACAACTGAAGTTTGATCTGGAGACTTTTACAAATCTCGAACTATGACGAATCAATTTTCTGTGATATTTTAACAACTTTAGCTTGTCCATTCGTAACAAAAAAATTACCAAAAGAAGCTTTTGCAAATATTTACAAACTAGCACCTCCAGGAAACCACACAGCTGTAAACCCAAAAATTCGTTTGACCTGGCATCAAATCAGACTGCCGCACACAGACATAGTTTTATCTAATGCCGAAGAGCCTAAGTAACAAGATATGTGGTCACAGAAACGCAAATTTCAAATCAAGTTACCACCTTCAAGATTCGAGCAAATCTATATAGACATTGTCGGACCATTACTCGTACCAGAGGGGCACCGATACATATTCACATGCATCGAGCGCTTTACAAGATAACCCTGTAAAATACTAACGCTGAAATAGTAGTGGAACCATTCATATAACAATAAATTGCACGCTTTGGCGTGCCACTTAAAGTCACAACAGATTAAGGCCGGCAATTTGAATTGCAACTATTTAAACAAATTAGAAACTTTGATTGGATTTACGAGAATGTGCACAACAGCACATCATCCGCAGTCCAATGGCATGGTGGAACAATTTCACCGTCAATTGAAAACTGCATTCACCTGCTACGAGACCAAAAATGCACAGATTCATTACCTTTAGTCCTACTCGGAATCAGAAATAATTGAAAGGAAGAACTAAACGCTGCAGCTGCAGAACTCACATTTTGTTACGTCATCATTGAACAATTTGATAGTGGTGACAATAAATAACATTAGTGCGGGTACCTACAGTTTAGTGAAACATTATGCCGCAGTGCGAGTGCGTGAAGTGACAGTCAGTCGTACTCGGACGGATACAGAAGACAGTTGTACGAGAGCCCTTAAAGCGACACCATACCGAGTGCGCGTGGCCTTGGGTGTCCGCTAACCTTTTGTGTGTGACTTTTCTTGGCCGGAGCGGCACAGGCTTAAGGTATTTATATCTTTTATTAAGTAGTTTGTCGTGGTTGCTTTATTTATTACATAACTGCTACACTGACATCGGTATTGCTACAAAAAGCAATTGGTCCTTCACTATAATTACCATATCTAGATTACCTTACCATTTGGTGATGCGCTAACGCCTTGCAGAAAAATTCCTCACAAGTTCGAGCAAGGCAACGTAATCAACACATTCTGAGGCACTTGTAAATTAGCTACGTTATGAATTTCAACGACTACAACTGGTCCAAGGCAGAAAGCATGACAGTATAGAAATATTCTTATTTAAATGAGGGTCTCGATATGCGAGACGCTGCCTCGTTGGTTAATTTAAATGCTTAATTTGTACTTATTTATATTTACTAAAAGAACACTGGTATAACTTTAGTATATGAACACTACCCATAGACGATAAGAACTAAAACAAGCAAAACTCAACAAATCATCTCGTAGAAGACGATATTTTAATGAATGTGTTTTTTTGAGAGAAATCAAAGCCTAGCGCGAATAGTGTGGAATCTGATTTTTGAAAATAGAAGCTGGATGATTATACCTCAGTTGGACATTGTGACGCAAATGACGGAATTTTAATACGAAGGGAAGGCATCAAGAATGGTATCCATTTCTATCTGCAGCAGCTCGAAGTTTATATTTGGTCCTTCTGTACACGTTTCAAAAAGCTGCTATAATAATACGTAAGCATACAAATAGACTTTATTCAGAATCTGCAAGATTACAATTGTGTTTAAGTTCATAGTTTAGGTGTGACTTGAGTGAGAAGCTTAAAAATATGGCGAAATCTCATCCCAAGTTTATTTGCGACGCTCGATCGTTTAAATTAAGGACTAATAAATGTTGTTACTGAACACTTCAAAAGTGAAAAGTCGTTTTAAAGAAACATATTTTATTCTATTCTTAACCTTGAACAAGAAAAAAATTTATTGTGTTGTTTCCTACTCAAACATATTATGAAATCATTTTTTATATTATAATTATGATTATTTTTTATGGTCACAGTAAATCTGTTTTATATTCATTTAGTTTTGAATGTTTCATCATTCGTTCGCGGAGAGTTTCGGATAAAAAAGTAGAGGCGTAACTGTAGCTAAAGCTTCTGAATGGTCAACAAAAGCAAATACGGAAAAAGGGCGACGAGCAACCGGACTAAACCATTCGATTATTACATTTTTAGAAATTAGATTTTCCGAATTAAAAAAAAAGATACAGATCGAAATGTAAAAAAATTTCTGACTATTCGTTTATATGTTTATTGGGTGTCTAATAAACAGTACACGTTCTGACTAGAAATTGTTGTCAAATCTTTCCCAATCAGTTAGTGTACAAATCAAGTTAACGTATTAGCTATATTTGATTGGTACATGACAGAATTTACTTGCAATATCGAGTTTCGTAAATTTGAGTAGTATAACAGGAGTACTGTTTGAGAACTCTGGTGCAAAGCTTCCTTCGCCTTCCTTTCTCATGGCTTAGGGGAGTTCTAGATGGGAACTCGATGTTTTTAAAAAACGCGACCGCATAGTTAATTAAACTGCCGTTACAAGAAAATTTGATCCGTTGGTGGATTCCTTCTACACCACTTGCTACGTCCGACAATTACTGACAACTCTATTTCTTTTTGCACGACAAGGTCGCTCGACTCTTGTAGAGACACGCCGTGAGTCATGAAATTTTTCCACTTTCTACATATCTTAAACAGTTATTTTAAATTTGATTACACACAACTATTTTTTTATTAAGAGGACCTGTACGTAGCTACAAGGTTGATTAAACTTGACTTGTAACCAGGAATAGCATGTAAAGTAGACGCCAAGGTAATAAATTTCAACATAAAAAGATTATAAAAGATTATAAATTGTGTTCACTAAAGAAGGAAATGCTAATTATGAAGACAAGCAGACTTCAATTGTACAATTTTATGTTTGCGAAGAATACCAGAAGCTTGAAGATGCAGTCATAATCGTTGATGTAAATGTTGAAACGTGATTTAAGTGCAAAAATTATCAATGCTGCAAAAAATCTTGCTAGGCAGTTCAAGAAAGAAATGTTTACACGTAAATTCACAATACAATAATTTCTTTATGACAGAGTTGTGCAAACTTGAAGCGTTTTCAAGCTGCTTCGTTAACGTTTGATAAGCTTCTCTAACACAAAAACAAGTACGCGTGAATTACTATGATAAGTTAGCATTGGTATATTCATGCGATTAAATGTCAGTAATTACTAGTAAACGTTGCACAGATCGTATTTGATATGCATCAAGTAATAAAATTCTTGAAAAGCACAATTTATTCTGCAGGGTGAAATTTATTTTGTGTGAGGTTGATATCGATACGAAATTAATGTCTGCAGTAAAAATAAAAATGGGTTTGATCAAATAATACAATTCCAACAGGATTATATTTACGGCTTCTAATTCTCAACGCTTTTAAAATTTTCTCCATCACCAGTTGTTTCTGGGCTCTTCCGGAACTCCTCTATGTATATCTGACCCTTGTTTCGTGGATCCAAACACGTATTTGAACCATTTAATTATTAACACCCCCGAAAAATAGCAAATAACTTCATACTTCTTTCACCAATATACGCCAAAACTGCCTACTTTTGTGTATACATTTGTCGTTGTAAATTTTGCTAATTGGTACAGTGAAACTAAATTTTATTACCTTGTATCTAAGTGCACTGAAGTACATTCATGTTAGCACGTAAATAACCAACTATTTTGAATCACTAAAATATACGAGCAAAATTTTAAATTATTTACTCAAACTAAAATGCACTGTTTAACATCTTCAATCAAGTCGCGGATGTAAGAGCTTTTAACGCATCGAATAGTCAAAAGTCTAAGAGGGCTTGTTTATATTCATCTCGGTATATATAGCAAAAAGCCGGCACGTCGCTTTTGTCCTCAAAACAGGTAATTCTCAAGAATTCCTCATTCTATGTTCCCAGTCTGTCGCTCGCGCGTCGATTTTACAATTTTCACTCGTCCCATTTAAATCTCAGAAATTTCAACACACGGCACGCAAGCATGTCCGAGAAATAACTAATTGACTTTTATACCGAAATTGTTGTTTCTACCTCTGATATTTGCATCCTATTTTCAACCAATTGTGACCCTCGTGACGTTGCTTAAATCCCGCCTTTTACTATATGTGTCTTTGCTTGACGCATTTTCTCTTTCCTTTTCTAACCTGTTCGTATTGGTGCAAATTGATATTCTTTATTATCGATTATATTTTAGTCCATGTGGACTGTTATCTGGGTTTAATAACCCCGTATCGCACATTCTCGTGAATATTAAGCCCCGGTTTCTCCAAGATTCTTTGAAACTATTAATTATCTACAAAATTTACGCCGTATGTGATATTTAAACTACGCAGGTGTTCAAAATAATATTAATTCTCAGAGCTTTATTTTCTGGTATTATAATCTTGGGTTTTTACAAGTTTCTATAGATATTATATGTTACTAACGGTTTCAATTAACTTCAATTAAAAATAATAGCCTTTAATTTTTAGTGAATCCTAACTAAATATTAGTTATTATCTGTACGTTTTGTTCAATACCGGTTACTTGAAATAGAGTTAATTAAGATAAATTTTGCACGTAATTTCCATTTGTTTAGGAATAATTACATTACACGCAGAGTTTTTTAATACTGTTTCTTTTGATATAAAGCGTCTTGTACATGGTTGAAATTTCTTATTTTTACTGAGACGACCGAATTTATTTATGCTTCATGGTTTTAATAAAGCGTATTATCTAATAATATTCATTATACACGGTGATTAAAATTATTTGATGTGATCCATTAATTTTCTACCCTGGTCTAAATATGAGTATTTTCCCCCTATTTGAATACAAATTATCCCACTTATTTGAATTCAAATATAAAACATTTAGACAAAAAAAATTACAAAAAAAACTGCCTATCTCTCTCTACCCTTATCTATCTAACTTACCTACTTTGTCTCCAATCGAAAAAAAAAATATTTACACCTATCCTATATCCCTATCCTATTCCTAACTCTCACCTCATTCTATAAACTGAAATTATCCCTAACTTCATCCTACTCATCCATCTAATCCTATATACATCCTATATACCTATCCTATTCCTAACTTTTAACTAATCTTCACTATACTTTACTTCATCCTACCTAATCCTATATAGCTAACCTATTTCTAACTTTATTCCTAACTCTCCACTACTCTTCTATGAAATATCTACACTTAATCTATCTTATTTTCTTCCTACATTTAATCTTTTATTCTCATCCTAAACACCTATTTCTAATTATCTCCCATATTTATCCTATACCTAGCTCTATTTTCTATCAACACCTACTTTTACTCTTCTATATACACCTATGCTATCCCTTGTTCTATATCTATACTAAAGTTCACCTATCTCTATCCTTTGTTCATTAAGTTATTTAAATCTAACTCTCTTCTTGACCCTCCAAGTCTTTCTTCTCACCATCCTAATACTCTTCATCCCTATTTCTCCCCCTTTTATATCTATACTTAACATCCCTATTATCTCACATACAATAAGCTTATCATCCCTATTATCCTGACTCTTAAATATTGCTTCTTCTTTAGTCCCTACACTTGTCTGTTTCTTATTCATTATCATTTCCTTTTCTGCCGACAAACCAAACGATACTACTTTAAAATTATCGATTTTTCCCTCTATGGAAAATCCTATGTACCTTCTAGAATGCTTGTGTAATGGAATCCGCCAGAATGAATTCCTTAAATCTACTTTATTAAAAACAAACTTGCCATCTTTACTTAATTTCGCCTTCACCTGCTCCTGATATGCTGCTTCTACCCCCACTAATTCTGCATGTTTTTGTATTAAAGCTTGAACCTCTACTCTCCTATCCTCTGGACATCTTATCGTGTTGATCTGTTTACCTTCATCATCCTCTACCTCTACTACATTAATACTAAACCCCGTGTCATCCTCTGTGACTTCATAACTGCCCTTCCATGGCACTACCGTATCCTTAATCCTTATTACCTTCCTTTCCATATCTATCAAAACCCTAACTTCATCATACAGTCAACACCTAAAATGCTCTGAAACTTCAGTCCAGGTACAATTACAAACTCCTGTTCACAGCTAAAACCTCCTATATCTATCCTAAGCACCACAACACTATTTACTACAGCAAACTTCTTTTTATTTGGAGCTACTAAATGGCTACGCTTTATAGGCATAATTCTATCACAAACCTTATCCCTAATTTTGCTGACGAATTCCTCCGATATTAAACTCGCCTCTGCCCCTGTATCAAGTAATACTTCTACATTATTCTCAAAAATTTCTATATTAATAATTGGCAAACATAATTTTCCTCAGTTTCTGGCTCTACTTCCTCCTCAATTTTGAAAAATTCACGTGGATGTTCGTATACATTTACACAGAAATCTAGTGGTCTGTCACGTTCTAAAATCCTGTCTCATCCTGTTTTCCGTGCTTGGTCCTGGTTGTCCTTCTACAACCTGTGCGTACGTCCTCCTCGTGTTAATATCCGTGTCCCTGTCTCTATTCGGCGTGCTGGTCACAGTCCTGTTTACCTCCGGTAAACTGTTCTGTCGCGTGTAACTAGGTCTTGGCGTCGGTCCCCTAGTCGCACTATTGCTCCTGTATTCCTGTCCTCGTCGTTCCCAATTCGGTCGAAAATTTCTGTTGTAGTCAGGCCGTCTCGGATAATTCGGTGTCCTGTTGTCAAACCTAACTGTGTTAACGTTTCGTTCTCGTATCTCTCTTGTCCGTCCAACACATACATCGTCATATCTCTGTAAGTATTCCAAAACGTCTCCCGTTCTGTGATGTTTTGTAAGGCCACGTGTTGTCTAATTTCCAGTTCAAAATGTCGTGATAGGTACTTGATTATCTGTCTGTCCGTCAATGGTGGCTTCAGTTGTTTGGCCACACTGTATTTGCGGATGGCATATTGCTCCCTAGAACCTGCAAACTCTCCCTTAAATTTTCCTGTAATCAAGTCGTCCCTAATCTGATCCTGTTTGTGATCACTCCAGTAATGTTGTAAAATTTGTTTTCAAAGTCCTGATACGTGTCTATGTCCTGTCCTACTAAATTGTACCACGCTTCCGCATTGTCCTTTAATAAAGCCTTTATCGTATTTAGTTTAGTCTGTTCGTCAAATAAATTTCCCACTAGATTTCTTACACTATTAATAAAAATTTGTGGATTTACCCTGTTATCGCCATAAAACTTCATGTGTTGGTCCAATGATACTCCACCTGTAGAAAATCTGGGACCATCCCCCGTTAAATTTGACATGTTGTATTTGATACTGCTAACTTCGCGTTCTACCCTGCCTAACTGATCCCTACATGAGTCCGTTACTTCAGTCATTTTACGTTTATTTCTTCTTCACAGAAAATGCGTACTTCGGACCTTAAATGTCCCATTTACCTGTCGAAGACCTGTAATGTCACGCTCATTTTTATCTACCCTATTTTCAACTTCCCCCAGTTTCACGGTAAGACTATTTTTAAATTCTGTAAATTCTCTCGTCGATTTTTCTATTTTATTCCCTAATTCCTGATTTAATTGGTCAAATTTCTTATTCGATTCTTCCCTAGCTCTATTAGATTCTTCACTCATCCTCTCTAACATTCTCAATATCATCTCGTTTCCTTGATCCCCTGATTCCGTCCTCGACTGATCTCTACTGCCTCCAGCTTCTTCCATTTTCGAATTTTTCCCACACAATGCACTATCGTCACTTCCAATTTCCACTCCTTGACTCCTTAACCACTCCTTTCTCTGCATACGTTCTAATCACTCTCACACACTCTAAAATACTCCTAAATTTATACACACACAAAAACTCTCTCTCTCAGATCGCCAGTTTCCTGGAATAAAATAACAAAAATTTTATTTGGAACTCGAGCCCTCACGTTGTGGTCGCCAAAATTGCTGTGATCCTCTTTTCGCCTCGGCTGCTCACCTAATGTTATAAACCTCCTCTGTGTCTTCATGGAGAATTTTGAGTTGCTTTGCATTCAGATATATTGCTTTCTTTATATTAATTATATTATTAATTAGTGTAGTCTTAATTGCCTGTTGTACACATAGCGAGTGATAGATTTCCCGATTTAGTTCTTCGATTGATTAAGTTTATAAAGAATATGACTTCCCTGATGTAACCCTCTTATGGCGAATGGTACACGCATTTACCACATTCGCTCAATTTCATCTTTACTCATTTGTTTATTGACTTCAAAAAAAGGATTTGATTAGTAGTTTTGTGTATATGTTTCATTCTCTAGATTAGTTATATAATTCGTTATTAAGTGATTATTATAATGGAGATTTGTAAGGAATAATTCTTCGTCTCTAACGTCTTGGGTTTTGTTTCCTCGAATGTTTGCTCTTGCGAAGGGGCTGTGTAACATTTAAACTTTCCAGCAAAATTATTTGTCGACATTACCGCTATAAATCTATTATTTTAGTATTTACTTAACAACGTTTATTCTATTATTGAATTTATTGCTCTTGTATATTTAATGACCCAACAAACTTCAAGGCACACTACAATTTCAATTGGAATTACAATTTACAACTTATTACGTCGTCCCAGCTGATAATATATTTACATACCAATTCGCGTGCTCCTAGCTCTTTATAATATCTAAGATTTTCAAGTTAGCTCGTCCACTCCTGACAGATAGTCGCGTTTGTTTCCTTGTTGAACAGAAAGGTCGCTAGTTGTGTTATCAGGCACCCAAGATGGTGCGGGAAATTAAGTTTTCCTGGCGAAAACGCCAAAATAGGATGGACAGCTTGTAGCAATTTCAAATGCTACGTTTGCAAAATAACCCCAATAATTACTTTTATTATGTAGTCATACATAACCCCTAATATATGCAACTCACTTTACAATATCTATTACGCAGTTAGTATATTTAATCAGCTATAATAAATACATTAAGACATAATAATTACATCCCAACAATTGGATTCAATTGTTGTTTACAACATTTAATTAATATTCTTATGTGATTTAACAAAAAAATTCATTATTATATTTATAATGTAGATAAATAAATACATTCTTAATTTACATCTTTATTAAGTATTTGGTAATAAGTGCAGCCATCTGCTGTAAATATACGAAGTTACGAAGGTGTCGTGGGAGATGACAACTTGTTCTTAATCAGAAAAGAAGTCTCAGGTCGCCTCTTATCAAACGAACATGGCTCGTTTAGCGTCCTCTGACCTGAGTGTCGGGATAATAGAGAGAAGTGAGTGAAGCGTCGAGAATGGTCCACGTGAAGATTTTTTAGGAAATTAACAATGCATTTTTGGGTACGTTAGTTTAGGATCCAATATTACTATTCGTTTAAGATGCACACACTTGATTATTAGCCTGGTTTTTGAAGAATCGCCGTGATATTTATTTACATCTATCTTGGATACTCGTAATTTCAACGTAGTACAATTGCTTGGTACAGGATTGCAAAATTCCACCTTGTTTGAATTAAATAAATAGATTAATTATCTGCGAAGAGGCATGGCCAAATTCCGATCAGCCATAATTCGTTACACAAACAGCACGTAATCGCTACATAAATCTGATTGCTATAACAGGTGTTGAACTAGATTCTCAAGGTGCGTACTGTTTATCG